>JAWNPC010000454.1:11327500-12612500 GCA_035045365.1 Drosophila leonis | reverse complement strand
AGCAGCACAGTCAGCAGTGGCAACATTTTGTGTCAGGCTGCAAAAAATGTGGGCCTAAAATGCTTTACTGACGTCATAAACGTGTCTTTTCTTATCTGGCTGAGTATCTACAAGCGAAATACGATGGATGATGCCGCTGCCGATGTCGTTGCCTTTGGCCTCTCTCTACAGTTATTTTGCGTATGCCTCTCCGTGTGCCTCTATCTGTGTGCTTGTGTGTGTGTGTGTGTGTGTGTGTATTACAAATGTAAATGTCGTTGGCAGGCAGCAGCTTACCAATACACACACACACACGTACGCACACACATACACACACACACACACATAGACACATGTATTTGCCTGTCACTGACGCATAAAGGAAAATAATTATATTTAAAGGCAATTTGGTGGCAGCCGCAGCCTTCTGCAGTGTCCTTGACCGACTTATGTAGATTTTCTGCAGCTTACTGCCTGCTTTCACAGTTTTCACACATACAATTTTCGCAGCTGCTGATGCTGTTTGCCGTTTGCATTGCGCTCACTCCGCCGCCCTGCTGACCCTCCTCCTTTTCCTTTAGCTGCATTTCCCACGTCAAGCCTTAAGCCTTGGATATGTATGAATAATATTCGCACTTGCCTCGCGCCCATCTCATTAACATATTTCGAGCTATTTTCTTATTGCAAGCAGAAATATTTATGTGCTGTAAGTGAAACTGGGTGACAATGCTGCGTATGTGTTATAATTCTCTTGTGTTTGGTATTTCTGTTTGTCTGTGTGTAGGTGTGCGTGTGCGTGTGTGTGTGTGTGTGTGGGCGTGGCAGACCATGTGACTTACTTGAGCGTCACTCAAGCCATTGCCATTTGCGAATGACTGTGATTACCTATGCACATTGTGGGGGCGTTGTCAAAATTAAAAGGTGTTAACTTTATGGGCCATTTGTGGCCCGAATGTTGTGAGTAATTAAAGCATTATAAATAACTGCTTGGCTATATAATAAATAGCATATTTAAAATACGAATTCTCAAGCTGCTTTAATAGACAACAACTGTTGCCTACTTTTATGGGCACATGATAAAACACAAAAGTGTTGCCTACTTTTATGGGCACAAATAGTTGCATATGTTTTGAAGAGCTATGTAAACATTTTTATACACACATTTGTTTACTAACTATGAGAATAAACATAAAACAAGCAATACGCTTGCCGAGCAGCTCATTTACTGCCACGTGACATGTTCATAAAGTCGACTATTTTGTACAACAACTTACAAGAACAGTTTTGTCTCTCTCACTCAGCTTAATCCACAAACTCCATGCCGTACACAACTACTTTTTTTTAGCTGTGGCTGCTATACAATTCTATTAGGTGGCTGTCGTCGCACTTCGCCCCGCCAAAAACTTGTAACGGAGACTAACAAAATAAATTATGCTTACGATTTGTAAAAGCTTTAATACGCCCTAGAGCCAAATCCTAAGTGCACACAGCAACAGCAGCAGCAGCAGCCGGAGCAGCAGCAGCAGCAGCACATCCAGCAACAACAAAAGCAGATGCTTCAGATTCAGCTGCTGCTTCGGCAGCTTCTGCTGGCTGGCTCCAAAGACAACAATGAATAAATTTAATTTTAGCTGCGGCCGACCTACCGCACCAAAACCTCAGCTTGCTTGCTGCTGTTGCTGTTGTGGTTGTTGCTCATGTTGACTAAACACCTTTGAGATTTCCAGCTATGCCTCGCCCTCTGACAGCTGTCAAGCGTGCTTTGGCTCCATGCCACCCCAATCCCAGCTCCTCCCTTCACCATATACAGCTGCCGTTGCGCTGCATACCCCCGAGAGCTGCCTGAGTGCATTATAACTGCATTTTGGTTTTGATGACGTCGACAACGTTGTTGTCGTCGTCGACGTCGTCGTCTTCGTCGTCGTCGTCGTCGTTGCCGTTGTCGTTGTCGTTGTCGTCGTCTGATTTGTAAATTATGCTTGGGCACAAGACACACACAGACGCACGCAGTGGCACACTCACAGAGATTTATAATGTGGCTAAACGGGCTGTTAACTAAAACAGCATCCGCTCTCTTAATCGCAGTTCAATCAAAGAGCGCGAGAGCCCAAGCTTGAAGGCAGCTTTTCACCGCGCTCATGTGACTGCCGCCAGCAGCTGAAGAGAGCGTGCCGCGACGGATGCTGCGAAAGCTTTTTGATTTTGCTGATTACGTAAATAAAAGCGAAGCGAACGACAATTTACGAAATGTGGCGAAACTGTTATAAACAATTTGAGCAGCGGCCAAGAGCAGCCGAGCCAGCGTCGACCCGCTTTCTCGTATATAAGCTTTAGCTGATACACATACGAAATGGGGCGAGGAGGAGAAGCAGCAGCAGCAGCAGTAGCAGCAGCAGCAGCAGTCGCACAGCAACAACAAACCATCTGACGAAAGCTAACGAGGCCTGCCTGACAGAGAGCCAAAGCGAGCCGAGAGTCATGCTTGCAAATGCAAGGCGAATTGTCTCGCTCGGCTCTCGCCGCATTACGTTCGGCATTTGACTCTCGGCTCTGTGGCCAGCGTCAGCGTCGCTTAGTTGCTGCCTGCGCTGCGTGGTGAAAATCAGTCACAACGGGAACGTCGTCGCGAGCTGTTTGCGCGCTTCATGCACTTGTGTTTTTGTAGCGAGAGGCGAAACACAGAAAGCAAGCAAATCTAGAGCCTGGTTCCCAAATGAAGCCAACACTCGAATAACGAAAATAAAGCGTAGGAGAATTACAAAGAAAACAAACAATCGACCAACAATGAAATAAACCTTAATCAAACGAATGCATTGAAAACATGTCTTGGTGCGACTTGGTCGGCTGTCAAGTGCGAAAAGTGCGTCAGCAGCAGCAGCAGCAGCAGCCATAGCCATAGCCATAGCCATAGCCATAGCTACAGCTATAGCTACAGCTATTGCCACAGCGGGTGGCGGGCGGCAAAGAAATCAAATTACAAAACAGCAACACACACAGACACAGATACGTACGAACACTAACACAGCAACGGAGACAGACGGACGGACGGAAAGACAGACAGACAGACACACGCAGCGCTCTGAAATCGACGCAGGCTATATAATTTAGCACACAAGTTAAACGCAAAAAGCAAAAATAAGATGAGCAAAAAAAAACATAAAATAAAGGCAAAGAAATGAAGTAAAATCGGAACAAAAACGCAGCCGCCCAAAAATGCGCGTATGTGTGTGTGTGCTCTGTGTGTGTGTGTGTGTGTGTGTGTGTGTTGTCTGCTTGCGAGCGAAAATCAAATGAGAAATGTTTCGGCCAATCGCCATTAAAACCAAATTAACAAGTGCAAAGTTTTACTCCAATATAAAAAAAGAAACCTACAAAAATAGTAAAAATATATAAAAAGAAAGAAACAAGTTAAGCTCAAAAAGTGTTGCAAAATGCCACACAGCTGTGTGGCATGGCGGGGCACTGGCAAAAATAAAAGAAAAACACGCAAATACCAACGCACTTAACACACATACCAACAACAACAACAACAAAAGCAACAACAGAGACATTTAACAGCGGCCAAAGGCAGCACAAGAAAGAGAGAAACAAAATATAAAACAACAAAAAAAAACAAAATAGAAAAAGAAAAATATGGGAGGCTTGAGTTTTGAGTCTAGGCTGCGTTCCGCTGAGTTCGTATGTTGTTGCTGCGGCTGCGGCAGGCAGCTGTTGTTATTGTTGTTGCTGTTCGCCTATATTTTTAGCACGCGCAGCGAAAATTTAAATCGCCAACGCACAAAAAGTTTTCTGCTTGCCCTGGCTAGCTAATAAAATACATATCAACAAGCAAATGGGCGCAGAAACAACAGCAGCAGCAGCAACAACAACAGCAACAATCGTTGTGGCATATTGAAAAGGCAGCGCCTGGTGTTGCAGTTGTTGATGCCAGTAACGACAGCAACAGCAACAGCAATAGCAATAGCAGCAGCTGCAAGGATAACCAGCCAGCAACGTCATACATGTGCAAGGATATTATCAACGTCATGCCTGCCAAAGTACACACACACAGAGACATACACACACACACACACGTAGTAAAGGAGACAAAGCGAGAGCACGAGTTGGCTAAAAGGCAGTAAGAGCGAGAGCTAGCAACATTTAGTGTGGCATATTTGTGCTGCTTGACAGTTGTTTTTACTAACATTAAACGTATTTATATTTATGACTGCATGTCTATATATGGCTCGTGTGTGTGTGTGTGTGTGTGTGGGTGCTTGTACTCTGACATTAAATGCATTAAAAACATGTTGATAAATTCATTAGAATTTATTTAACTAAAAATAAATGCACAGCAACAACAAGACAGCCACGCACACACACACAAACGCACATGCCAGGCATAGTGACTCGATTGCTTCTGCTCCTGCTGCTGCTCTCATTAGTGCCTGTGGCTGCCCATCGAATTATGCGGAAATCTAATTTATTTGTCCCAGCAGCTAGTCAGTCCGTTGATTTCAAATTGCTGGCCAACAACACCAACAGCTACAACAACAACAACGACAACAACAACACGAAAAACAACATGTTCTAGGAAACCTACTTTATGGCAGTAGAACTTTAACAAGATGCCGAAGCCATAGCTACTTTTAGGATTTCTCCCGTAAAATTGTATTTAATATGCTTCTGGGAATCTCTTAAACAAGCACAAAAAACCGTTGCCTACAAGCGCTGCCCAAAACTCTTCCAGCGAATTCCCTTTTAATACACATTGCAGACTTATCAGCGCGTGAAATAATACAGCTAAAAGCCTAGCATTGTACGCATCTCATGCTTTGTGATAGACCATTCATGTATAATTTACAAGTTATAGTTCAGAATTTAATATTTATACTTCAAATGCAAAAATGATTTATGATATATAGTTGGTATTCCGCTAAAACTTTATGGAATTTCTTCGGAATATCCCTAATACTTTGAGCACGAAGTATAAATTATTTATAGAACTTTTTAAAGTAAACATCAAGATACTTACGGCCTAATCAAGCATCTTTATGGAGCCACTTATCGCCATGCTAGCTGCATAATTTAGTTATTCAATTTTAAAAACCCTCTTAACTCTCGCTTATTTCTTTATATACGCCAAGGAAACTGCCAAAACTTTTGTGTTTCTAAAACAATCCAAATAATTTATTACCGTTTCCTAGATACAAACACACAAGCACACTCTGATACAGTTATATAAAAATGTCATTTAAGGCTTGGGAGCACTAAAAGTTTTGCGCGCAGAAATTAACTTTATTGTGCGAATCAAGATAAAATTGCTAAACAAATGCGCTCGAGCACCTTTTTCAATTTCGGCATGGGACTAACCCAGGCCAAGAGTTGCCAACTAGTTGAGCCTTGCCACACACTCTCGCACTCTCGCTCACACGTGTGGCGCGGGATCTTAACTAAACACATGGCAACTTAAACTTATCGACAACTCGCATCTTACGGCTACAAGCTGGCCAAAAGTTTAACACGTGCGTGTGAGTGTGCGAGTGTGTGCGTGTGCGGGTGTGTGTGTGTGTGTGGGTGTGTGTACGCATAGCCAACAAAAATATATAGAAACTAAGACGCACTAATTCACGACTCGCAACTGGCAACTGGCAACTCGCAACTCTCAGCATCTTCTTGTTGTTCGCTTGTTGTTTTTTCAGTGCAACTTCTCCATTCTAAAAAGTAGGCTATAAAAACTATCAACACAGCTCGAGGCGCTGTGGCTCGTTGCTCAAGATTTTCAGTGTAGCTGATGCAATAGTAACAACAAACTGGCATAACATAAAAATAGGAAAAGTTATTTTTTCAAGTTTTACTCCTCAAGAAACAACAACAGCACAACAGCAACAACAATAATAACAAAAAAACATACTGGATCATATAATCCTTTCACTTAACAAGCAAACTTTTGGCAACAGACCGAAAAACTTTGCGCATTTCTACTGCTGCCGCTGCTGCTGCTGCTGCTGGTGGTGCTGCTGCTGGTGGTGCTCCTACTTCAGCTGCTTTTTCAACTGCTATGTTGTGCTTTGCATAAACACAAGTCAAGAGTTGTGTGAGGGCGGTCGGGGGATACGTGGCAGGATGTGACTTGCTGCCTCACACATACATGACGTAGGGAAAATTTATGCATTCGCCAGCCAGGCCAGAAAAGTATTTATGTATGCGCTTATAAATATATGCACATCTTGCTCTACCAGCTACCCTCGCTCTCTTCCTCTCTCACTCTCGCTGACGACGTGCGTGTGTGCAGATAGCCAGCAAATTTATGCTAGCAATATAACAAACAAAATATTTGCGCACCAAGAAGAGTTGTGCGAAAAGTTTTTTTTCTCCAGCCGCGCCCCTTTGCCCTAGTGCCGCAAAACTTTAAAATAACACAAAAGCAAAATATGAAAAAATAAATAATGAAACTGAAATAAAATTTATTCTATTTACTTTTTTTTCGTATTTTTGTTTTTGGGGCAGCTGCAAGTTGAAATTTAAAAACTTGCAAAACATGCAACACGATATTCTCTTCTTTCTTTTTTTTTTTGCCATAGAGCGGGCGACTTTTTATATGCTAATTAAAGGCAGCAGACACAGATGCAAACACACACACACACACACTCACACAGACAGACTGGGCTTAGTTTTTTATGTGTGTCCTTGTGCCTAAAAAAATATATATATATAATATATATTCATATATATATATGTGCACCGAAATGCACACAAAAGCCTAACCCTGAAATGTGCAGCTGAAAAGACGCAAAACTTGAAGGCTGCCTGCCGCTCAGCAAAAAAGTAGGCAATGGAAAGCATCAAAATAAACCAAGCCAAATGCCTGCGCTGCAAAGTAGGCAACACAAAATGTGGGCAAACATTTAAATGCCTAAATACCAATAATTAATGCATTATTCAAATTCACAACAGCAAAAAAACAATAATGATACAACAAATAATACATGCACATATAAATAAATCTAGAAAAATTAACGAAATCAACAAACTAGCAAAAACAACAACAGCAACAAAAACGCAAGCTATTTAAAGCGCGAGAATAATTAAATTAATTGTAAATAAATGCCAAAAAAAAATATATATATATAAAATAATATATATATATAAAATATATATATATATATACAAAAAACGAAACCAAACACGCACGCAACAACGCACAGATAAACAGTTTATCAAGCAAATAAAACAACAACAGCAAATATAAAATCCAACAACGATTGTGTTCAGTACTCGTATAATTTAGCGAATTTTTTGTGGTGCCATTCAGCGTTTCGCAACAAGTAAAATTAATTAATTATAGATAAATGTGTGAGACACACTCGCACACACAAGCCCACACACACACACACACACACACACACACACACACGAGAGAGAGATATACATAAATAAATTAATAGCCGAAAAATAAAACAAAAAAAAAACAACAACTGTTTAATAAATGACTGCATTAAATAAATGAGCTTTTAGTTTAATTAATCACTAAATAAATAACAGTAAATACACACGCATACGTGTGCAGCACGTGTATGTGTGCGTGCCTCGATTTGTGTGTGCGTGTATGCTTGCTGTAGCCGTGAAGCCATATGCATGGCAGCAACAACAACAACAACAACTACAACAAAGTCAACAATAATACACCAAGCAACAACAAACGCACTTTTAACAACAACAACAGCAGCAAGGACGACGACAACGACAACGCTTCAGCGCAACAACTTAGCCACGCCCCATTTACCATATAGCTATAGCTGCCGACGCTGTTGCTGTTGTTGTTGTGGTTGCCGCCGTTGCTGTAATTCATTCTGGCCGCCCCAATACAACAACTTCAACAACAACAAAAGAAACAACAACAACATCAAACGAACAACGAAACGCGCCAGGCAAACGAACCGAATAACAACAACACCAGCAGCAGCGCATCGCACGAAGTCGCCGCCAGCAGCGGTGGCCTCGTTGTCGCCACCAACACCAGCAACAGCAGCAGCAACAACGTTGCCAACGACGGCGGCGGCGGCGGCGGCAGCAGCAATAGCACCAACAGCAGCGTTGCCCCAGATCCCAAGAAATCCTTCTCGCTACACTGCTGTTGCGTGATCGTCGACATTACACCCGTCTCACATCCGGTGGCACGTTTGACATCAGCAACAACGGCCTCGGGAAGGGATGCGGGCGCCGGCAGCGGCGGCAGCAGCGGCAGCGGCTTGGGCCTCGGTGAAAATGTCTCGCAGCTGGCGAGTCAATTGTTTCGCTTTGGCAGCAAGAAACGCACCGGCGTCTGCATCTGCAATGCCCAGTGCCGTCTGCAGTCGCTCGGCGAGGGTGCAACGCTCAAGACAACGCATCACGGCTCGCTGGATCGCCTGCTCCAACAGCAGCAGCAGCCGTTGCCAGCGAGGCCCCAACAACAGTCGAGCGGTGATCGTTCCATAAGTTGGGTCGTCGATGGCGGCGGCGGCGGCGGCGGTGCCGGAGCATTGCAAACTGCAGCCAGCTCCGATGACAGCGATGAGAAGCAGCAAATGAAACAGTTGGAGGACACGCCGCCACGCCCACCAGCGCGACATGGCTCCAGCAAGCACAGCGTGCGCGAGGAATTTGAGCGCGGCGTCGAGGTGGAAAAGTTCTATCATCAAATCAACGGCGACATCTTTGAGATCACGCGACGTGTGCGCGCCCGAGATGAGGATACCATGGAGCAGCGATGCATACGGCGCAAGGGCTCAGTGCGGCTCACCGAACCGCACTATGTGCGTCTGCCGGAACAGAAGCCGCAGCTGCCGCCGCGGCGCCAGAAGAGCGCCGAGGAGGTGACCATGCCAAAGAGCGCGTTGCGACAAGCGGCGCCCGAGCCACAGTTGGAGTGGTTTGATCGCAAGGCGCAACAGCGCCACTCCGCACGCTCCGCCGAGGGCGGTCAGGTGCGCGAGGAGACCATGGAGTGGCTGAAGCTGCAGAAGAGCAGTGCTGCACAGCAGCAGACGCCTGCACGCACCTCCTCCGGACCGAGCGAGATCACCGTGCTCAAGGATGAGCTGCCCGATTGGCTGCTGGAGCATTTGCCGCAACAGCGAGAGCGTCAATCCACATCAGAGAAGCCGGTCAGCTCGGCCTATGCCAAGGCATTGGCGGAACTGCTGAAGAAGCCGCTTTCACGCCAGAGCTCCGGTCCCTGCGAAGTATCGCTACTGAAGACAGACATTGTCGAGTGGCTGACCAAGATGCAGTCAAGCGTGGGCAGCAAGGCGTCGCGTCGCTCACACCATCGCCGCAACGGCAGCAGCGGTGCAGCGCCGCGCTCCAACTCACAGGAGGATCAGGCCACAGAGCATGCGACGCTGCAGCGCAAACGCCACTCGCTGGGCCACAGCGACGAGGAGCAGCTGCAACAGCAGCAGCAGCGGCAACAACAGTTGCCCACGCTCGACTGGATTGCGTATCCGCTGCACAAGTTGCAGTCGCTGGGCAAACAGCCGCCGCCGCCGCAGCCGCAGCCGGTGCCGACGACGACGGTGCCCAGTGGTTATGATGTTCCCGTGGCTTCCACCCACACGCAGCTGTGCCAGGAGCAGCGACGGCGCGAAGAGCGCTCCCGGGAGCGACGGCTGCGCCACTCGGCCAGCGAAGTAGTGAGCAGCGCAGCGCCGTCGGCTAGCACAAGCGCACAGCTGGAGCGACTGGAGCGGCTGTATGCCAAGCCGCACAAAGAGCGCTATCAGTATGTGCCCAAGATGACGCAGCCGCCCAAAGAAACCACCACCAGCACACCCATTAGCTCCGGCAAGTCCAAGCGCGAGCGTTCGCGTCGCCATCAGACACAACGCTCTGCCACCGTGACGGACATGTCCGCCCAGCGTTCCAGCGGCAGCGGCAGTCACAAGCGCAAATCCTCGAGTGCGGAGCGTGCGCCGCGCTCTCGTTCGCCATCGCCCTGCACAGATCCCGCCTGCCCGCTGCTGCCCATCTGCACAGATCCGCACTGCCGCTATCAGGAATGCCAGCGTCGACGCTGCCTGACCTCGTCAGCCAGCTCGGTGAATCTGGCGCGGCACCAGCAGCTGGCACAGGTGCAGCTGCATGCGGTGCCTGCTCATTTGGTGGGCGGCTCGGATGCCACAACGCCTTCGACGACGGCGACACCACCACCACCACCGCCAGCAGCTGTTATCGCGGCGCCCATACCGGAGCGCCGACTGGTCATCTGCCATGAGTGCCGGTCGTGTGCGCCGTTGCTCAGCTGCCAGAATCGCAAATGCCTCAATGCCGCCAAGTGCAACTCACTGCCTCGCTGTGCCGCCGACTTCAGTCGGCTGCGCACCACACTCGCCCAGCCGCCGGCGACACTGGACGACATTGAGCCGGCGCCACTTGACTTGGAACAGCAGCAGCTGCCGTTGTTGCCGCCTGCCTCGCCCACACGCCACATGCAACACTATCGCAGCAATTCGCAGCCGAATACGTTGCAGCGCGGCGACTCAACCGCCTCTAGCTGCGGCCTGGCCACAAACCTTGGCTGGCTGGAGCCAGTGCCACTGCAGTCCTCCAACGGCCATCTTCATCACGTGCTCAACGGCAATGGCAAGCTAATGAAGTCCGCCTCGGCCGCATCCCTGAACTCGCGTCGCCGCCGCCACAAGACTGTGCACTTTGGCGAGAATCTGTTGCGCGAAGTGTGCCAGAATCGCAAGCTCATCAAGAAGGAGCAAGTGCCGTCGGGCTCGGCGCCCATGCAGGCCAACATTCAGATGCTGTACAACTTTGTGGAGGGCGTGCTAAGCGCTTGGGTGGACGACGATGAGGATCATGTGCGTTCGGGCGCCGAATCGGAGCCGGAGCACGGCCTGGTCGCCCTCCAACCCATACATCGTTGCAATCGGCTGCGCTATCAGTGCATTCGGCGTGTCGTCGAGGAGGCGGCCGATCTGCAAGGCACCCTCAAGCTGGGCAATTCAAGGTATCGCCATCGCCACTGGCGCAGCACCGCCAAGCAGTGCAACGAAATGTTCCTTCGCAAGGTAAAAAAACAGAAATTTCAATATTTGTGTGAGTAAGGTATTAAGGGTGTTCCCTTGAGTACAAAATTTAAAAATATTTGAGACTTTAATATGATTAATATATGTATTTTTAATATATTTAACTAAAATGATTATTCAACAGTTATTATAAAATATTTAATTAGCGGTATTCCCTTTAGGTGAAAAACTTAAAATATTTGACATTTAAATATATTTAATATTATAATTTAACTAAAAATCTTAACCAACAGTTTTTATATTAAGTGTATATCGGATATTAGGGCTATTCCCTTAGTTAAAAAATTGCAATTTTAAATATATTTAATGAATTCCTTAACTAAACAGCCTTTTCAACAGTTTTTATTGTCTATATTGAAAGTCTTTGATTTAAGCAATAGAGGTATTCCCTCGCTAAGCCAAATCTGATAT
The DNA here is from genome assembly GCA_035045365.1 of Drosophila leonis. Taxonomy (NCBI): domain Eukaryota; kingdom Metazoa; phylum Arthropoda; class Insecta; order Diptera; family Drosophilidae; genus Drosophila; species Drosophila leonis. The sequence continues at coordinate 12,601,050 of JAWNPC010000454.1, read as the reverse complement.
ATGTATTGTATTTACACACTATGAATATTCATTTAAAACTTTTCATCCGACAACTTATATGTGGGTAATTCCTGCAATTGTTAAAGTATTTTCTTTAAATTTGCTTTAGAGCTGAAATAGCCTTAATAATCTCAGCTCTTTTGTATTTAGTGCTTACACACACACACACACACACACACACACACACACACACACACACACACACACAAAAGTTAAATAGATTAGTTACTTCTTTGGCATTTGAAAACCTTGAATGAAATTTGTTACGAGCTGCTTTAACTTTGAGCTTTGCTTGAATATATCCTGTATTGTGGAGTGTAGCTCCAGCTCGTTTCTCTGCTCCTGGACTCTTTGTTGATGCCATCAAATGACTTAAATGTATTGTCGCAACGCTGCTCTTGCCTGATGCTACTTTTGCTGCTGCTGTTCGTTTGTCTGTCTTTCTGCTACAAATTCATTTTGGTTGCTTAACAAAACGTTGATCAAAGCCAAAAGCATCCTTTTCACGCTCGAGCTACTGCAAGGCAGCTCCGGCTCCGGCTCCGGCGCCAGCTCCTGCCTGGCTGCTCACAAAGGAGGCTGGCAATAAATTAAAGCATTAGCCCCAGCCGAAAAAGCTCTTAACACAGAACACACACACAGGCAACATACGCACGCACTCGGCCAACAAAAGGGGGCGGGGGCAATAGGGGCGTCCTGCTGGACGCATTTTCATTTACCGTTCGTATTTAGTTTTTGGATAATGAATAGCATTGATTGGAATTCACATGAATCACAGTGACCAAGTGATAAAAGCTATTTGTACCATATGTACTTTGTGGACTTAGTCCAATGGGCGTGGCAGCTCCACAGCAGTTGTATCTGGTAACTACTAGTTACTTGTATCTATGGCAACAACGCTGCAGCACTGCACTGCTCTTGACCAATGGCAGAGCGTGGAAAGAACATACATGCACACAATTCACACTGAGTGCATTCAGCATGAGTATACACACACACACACACATACACACACACACATATGCATAGACACCCCAGCACACCTGAAGAAAATTTGCAGATAAGCATACAACTGGATGAGTTTGAATGAGGCATTAGCTAAATAAGCGATAGTTGGCCAAACGCGCTGCATATTAATTAATTGGCAGATCAACAGAGAACATATTGAATCAGGATATGGAAAAGCTAACGCTGCTCCACTGAAGACTATTTTCATGCTAATGCCTGAAATCATGGTACATGCTCTTGAGTTTCAATTGAATCTAGTTCAGTTCAGTGTGTGTGCTGAAAGGGAATTTGTTTGAGAGTTGCGTTCGTGCTTGTGGATATAATCAGTAGCTCAATGAAATAAGTGTTTGCCAGGGAGGGGCAGGCAGAGAGGGAGAGGGGGAGAGAGAGATAGAAAGAGACAGAGCGCTGGTAATAAATGCTTAATAAATTGAAGAAAATTGTTCATATGAAGCTGAAGCAGACATCAGCTTACCTTTTGGTTATTAATTAGAGAAAGACTACGAGCATCATATGTTCATTAGAAAATCGTTTGAATCAATTTGCAGTTGTAATTATTTAAATCAGTTTTACAATGAGCTCAACTTTGGTAATTTAATTGAATGCAGTTTTCAAGTATTTGCTTTCAACACAAAGAGGCTTCAGATTTGATTGAATTATATATTTTACTCAAATATTAATCATAGCTGACTCGAATTTGTCACGCATTGTTCCGTGTCGGCTGCGGGCTCAGCTCTGCAATTGGCTCACTTAGCAGCGCCCAGAAACCCTTCTTAATTTTGATTGATCTGCTGCTAAAACAGCTGCCACGGCGCTGCACAAAGCAATTAATGCCAGGCAACGCTCACTGCACACATTTAATCAAATGCGAGTGACATGACATATACCCGTGTCCCGAATCCACCTGCTTAGCTATCTCTCTCGCTCTCTCTCTCTCCCACTTTCTCTAGCTGCAACTGCAGTATTTCCGTTTTAATCATTGCTAAAATCCGTCTTACAGCTAATGCCAAATTGCTTTTGCTCTGGCCGCTGCACAGTGCGATTTGCTTAGACAACTTCATTTGCCACCAAGATGTTTTGCCAAAGCTGAAAACCCAAAGAAATTTTTAAAGAGAGAAAAACAGAGAGAGAGAGAGAGAGGGATGGAGGGACGATACTTGCAATGCGGTGCAGATTTTCCATTTTGAATCAATTTCAATTTCTGCCAGCAGAAACTTCGCTTTAATGCCTCACTTAAGAGCAAACGTGCCACGAATTTGCAGTTTTTTATTCCACTTTCTTTTTTTTGTTTTTTTGCTGACAGCTGGCAGTCCCTGCATAAGCAAATGTTTGCTTACATATGTGAAATTGTGCGAATGTGTGAGATTTGGTTGCTTGGCAGCGCGCGATACGACAGCCAACAGCAGCAACAGCGACATATAAACACTCTATCAAATATTGTAATTTTTGACAGCGACTGCGACCAATGAAATGATTTTTTCTTCTTTATTTTTTGGGTATAGCAGCAGAGGGACGCATTGAGCGGGGGCTGTGTCTGAGTATGTGTGTCTGTGTGTGTGCGTGTGTGTGTGTGTGTGTGTGTGTGTGTAGGTGCCAATGGCAGGCAACTCTCACATTTGACATTCAAAAGTCATTGATAATTATGGATGAAACGTGAACGACAGCCGCATCGAGGGATCACAATCAATTCTTGATTAGAAAACGCAGCTCGACAGCAGAGGTCTGCCACCTGTCCGGGAAACGGATAAGGGTGTATATCTGTGTATGCCAAGTGGGCGTGTCTGGGCGCGCACGCGTGTATGTGTGTGTGTGTATTTGATTGTGTGCGTAAATTGAATTTTGATTTTGCACCGATGCTGAGATATGGCATATTAGGCCCAAGTAATCAGATGTGGTGGGGGCACAGAGAGGCGGCAACACTGACTCAGGACTATAGGCATTTAATCTTTTGTGTGTGTGTTTGGGTGTGTGCGTGTTTGGGGCTGCCCATTTAGGCTTACCCATGTGAGTTAGCAGACACAATCCATTGTCAAGCTGATGCTGCTCCTGCTGCTGCTCCTGCTGCTGCTCCTGCTGCTGCTGCTGATGATGAAATTCGACAACACTTTAGCTGTGGGCGGACATGGGCTATTGCCGGTGCTTCACTCCGGGTCATATCAATTAAAAATTCATGAATCATTTGACAAACTCTTTAGGTCTGCACAAATTGTAACCATTCGCCGGGGCCAATCAGTTGACGTTCAGATTTGATGCTGCCAATTTCGCAGTCAACGTTACGCTTGGGCTTTTGGTTTTTTGTTGGGGTATGCCATTGTTTGTCACCCACACACACACATACACACACACACACACACGAACACACACACACACACACATACACTCATATAATAGCCAATTGTAGATGCAGAGTAATCTGTTGTAAAAGGTACAAAACTCGTTAATTCCCCGAGTTGTGTCCTTTTTGCCAGCCACTCTCAGCAGCAATCTAAAGGGTTTTCCATTACATTAGCGTCGATTGTTCCGAGTGCTTTGTTGTTGTTGCTGCTGTTGTTGTGCAAAGCAACTGATGAAGTGACTTTTGACTAGCTGTACGAAATAGTATTTGATGTATACCGAAGTATCTTGAAGGCAACTTAGCAGAAAGTATTTTTACCCATTGCCCATTATTGTCTTTAATTTGATGCCAAAAAGTTCTACTGCTGCTGCTGGACTTATTTGTGTAGCACACCTCGTTGCCAGGGTTGCCAGCATTGCCTCTGCTGCTTCAGCTGCTGCTGCTGCTGCTGCTGTCTGCTTGCAACAGTTCCGCTCGGCAGCTTCCGTTCGGCTTGATGATTTCATGGAAAACTTCATTGAGCAAGCGGAAACTATTTCATTTGGCGCTATAAATGTTGTCAGGTGTACTGGGTGGCTCGGCGGTGCGGCGATGCTGACTGCCGCTGGTAAGTGGGTGAGTGCTTTTTGAGTGTTTTGGAAGTTTTCAATATGGTAGCTGCCACAAAAATGATTGAGGCCACGGGCTGGCTATTTAAAATGCAAGCTCTGCTTATGAAAATGTTGCGAATTCATTTTGACAAAACAGAAAAGCAGAAAATCGAAACTAGACTAGAAAAGCCAGCAGCCAGCAGCCAGTAGCCAGAAGCTAGCAGCCAACAGCGAGTGTGGAAAAGGGTTTCCAACATAAATGAAAGACTTTAATTAAAAAAGCTGTAACTAAGCTAAGGAAAATTGCATGAAAATGTGAAAAATTAATTAAGTCATATCAAAGCAACTCAAAGCCGAACGAAAATAGCCAACAGAGAGTGTAAAAAGATGCTTAAAATGCGAAAAGAAACGAAAAATCTGACATATTCACAAGCTAAAGGCCAGGCTGAATACTAATTAAGTGCAAAGAATTTATAAGCAAGTTTACAGTGCTGTAAAACGCCTTTAAACAACTTGCACAATGCTTGTTAAAGCGCTTTAATGGCTTCTTCACTTGCTCAACTCCATTATATATATATATATATATGTAATATATATATATATATATATATTGTAGCATTCCCAATTAATCAGAGCTACAAGCGATGCACCTCAATTCAATTCAATGGAATTGCCCTACGCCCTTCGCACCTCCACATCTCCTTTCCACCCTGTGAAACCCCTTGGCAGAGCAGGAGCCAGCACGCTTTGATGTGCTTGTGCTGCCGGGTTTCCCTTTTTATTTTTGGCAATTTGAACTCGGAAAATATTTATGTTGCCTCTTTCTTGTTGCTGACGAAGTGGAACCAGCTCACGTTTGGGTATTTGCATGCCTTTGCACTCCTTCGATTAATATAAAATTTGATTAAACTTGGCCAACGACAAACGACGATGAGGGCGACGTTGACGACGTCACTTGTGGGTTAAGCACACATGACTTTGCTGTTGCTATTGCTGCTGCTCTTACCGAAAGGGCGACTACTGAGGATTTGGGCGTGGCTGGTGTGCAAACATAAGCGCACATGCCACTTGACAGTTGCCCATTTGCCGCCCGTTGCCCGCCCCAACCAACGCGTCGGGCAGTCAAATAAATAACTTGTAAAACATGCATATGAGCAAAAATGTTTGAAAATTGCCAAAAACGTAAAACGAGAGAGAGAGAGAGAGAGAGAGAGAGTGGGGGAGGCGGGCGGAAGTGCGGGTGGCATGTGGGTGTATCGTAGTAACCAAAGCCAAAGAAATGGGGCCAAGGAATTGACGGGTCTGTCGTTGGCTCAAGTTCTGCCTCAGCCAGAGCAACAGCAGCAACAGCAGCAGGAAGCGAAGACGAAACGAATAAACACATTGTAAATTGATTTCCTTGGGAACTCAAATAAAAATGGCATGAACAGCAGCAACAGCAGCAGCAGCAAGTGAGCGACATTGTGGGCGTGGCTGGGCGCTGATAGCTGGGGCCAACAGCCAGCACCACCCAATTGAAACGAATGAATGGGCAAACCAATTTTTATTGCCACGCGGGACACGTAGCGAACGAGCGCGCGCACCACAGCCTCAGTGCCGTTGCCCCAACTTGATTCCCACACGGGACCCAACTGCCACGCCTCCCTCCCTACTATCCGCTATCCCCTGGCTGCCTTGTCTCTTGTCCTGTTGCGAAAGCAAAATTGGCGCACTGGGCTCTGTCTGTGTGTGTGGTGAGAACGGAAGGAAGTCGTGGGATGGGCCCAGGCAGAGAAGAGCAGAGCAGAGCTGTCGCTCTCGACCCGGCTTTTGATGGAATGCTCGCTAGCCAGTCCGCTTCGATAACATGGCCAAGAAACTGTTTGCCAGGCCATCTCTTCTCATAGCAGCTGCTGCTGCTGCTGCTGTTATTTTGTTTCGATTCGTTTTCTGAGTCGTCTTTCTTTCTGCTTGTTGTTGTTGTTGTTGTTGTCAATTGTTGTCCATCCGTCGCCCCGTCGTTCAGTACTGCCTTTCGCTTCTTGTCCCATGTTGCCAACTTCACTAAAAATGCAGGCGAGAGAAGACAAATTGCTTTATCGACGACATACGTAACAAATGTTGCTGTCGGCAGTGACAACGGCAACAGCAACAGCAACAGCAACAGTAGCAGCAACAGCAATACAAACAACGACAACAACAAGGAGCCAGTCAACCATTATTGGTATCAAATGGCTTACGGGGTCGATTCGACTCATAGCGATTCGTATCGGGTTGAATTGTATGTGTGTGAGTGTGTGTGTGGCTGTGTGTGTGGGTGTGATTGGGGTTGGCTGTGGGCCCTGCCTGACTGGCACTGTTAATTATGACATAATTATTTCAATTATTGCTTGGCAGACTTATTACATTTTCTGGTTGTCAACAGCGACGGCCTCCTCTATACATATTTATTAGTAACTTTATGCCCAGCTTTGCTTATACGTTCTCAATTTATGCACTTCTTTCCAGATCTCGGACGATGATCGAATGAGCCTAACTACTGCCGTTTCGGATGAAGATGATGGCGAAAGTGTCATGGCGTCACCATATAAAGCAAAGGCCACTGGCACCGCTGCATCCTCCTTCAACTGCACGGGCGCTGTGCGTAAAGCTGGGTAAGTAGCATGCCCCCATCCCCCCTCGATCGTCCCCAACTGACGGTAATCAGTGGCACGAAAGTATGCCCAAGGGCATAGCGCAGCTGCTGAATGGCACGCCACGTGTGCGCCCCAAACAACAGCTAATCATAAATAAAGTAGAAAATAGCTCAACGCTTGGCATATCATTTACAGCGATTACAGCCGAGCGCATTCCGCCATGATAAACTGTGCTCGCACACACAACTGCAATTCCGCCGAGACGCCAAAGGGCCAAAAGAAAAATAGAGGCAAAAAAAAAAAAAAGTTGTTGAATGTAAAGAGAGACTGCAACAAGCAGCCACGTTTAGTGTTACCTATTAGCTAATGAACTTAACTATCATCATTATACAGCACGAAAAAGGATTTTAATGCAACAATTCTCTTTGGTCATATTACTTACTCAAGATCTACTTTAACTTATATGACTTTAAGCAGGTTAAAATATAGATAAATGAGCAAACTTTGCCTTTAAGTCGTTTCTCATCTAATTTATATAATGTATTTGCCATTCCATTTATAAGTCTCAACTGGCTCTTAGCCTGCAGCTTGTTCTCGAGCTCTCGGCCGATTGTGACTTATGAAATCACCTCACACTTTGCCACTGATTACATCTGACTGCCAACTCATGTTTTTGTAATTTTGTTCAATTCTCTCTGGAGGAAATATTTCCCAGTTGCTGTAAATGATATTTGCCTGATGTTGCCCCGCTTTTGCAGCTTATTAGCTGTTGCTTATTTAACATCGAATTGATTACCTTTTTGCCTTTTTTCCTTTTCTACTTCAGCTTTCTATCGGTAAAGAAATGGTTACTACGTAAGAAGCATCAAATCGAGCTGGCTCGCAAGCGTGGCTGGAAGGGCTATTGGGTGTGCCTGAAGGGCACCACACTGCTCTTCTATCCGTGCGATTCGCGTGAGGGTCGCAGCGTTGAGGCGGCGCCCAAGCATTTAATTATTGTGGACGGCGCAATTATGCAGCCAATACCGGAGCATCCAAAGCGCGATTATATATTCTGTCTGAGCACCGCATTCGGTGATGCCTATCTGTTCCAGGCGCCCTGTCAGGTAAGTGGCGTTTGGCAGGATATGATGCGTGTCGCGTTTAATAAAAGTCCTGGCAAGTCCTTCAACCGTAAGACTTTCATGCTGCAATTAGAAAAGGCATCGCCCGTGGGCAGCTAAGCATAAAAGCTGGCCTTGTCCAGGCTTCTGACACGACTTGGACTTGGACGACACAGTGAAGCGAGCGTCTTGTTTGCGTTACGATACCAAGGATATATCTATCAGCCTCTGTGTAGCTGTGTTTGTTGTGTTGAGTTCAGCGCTCGCGGGCTTCCAACAGACCCTATTCGCAATCGCCATGCAAAATGTGCGCCATGCACCGACACCGACACACCCACACAGTGACTCAAAGGCGTTAACTGATGCAGACCCCGCAACTGGCTGAAATGCAAATCGTTTGGCTTAAAGTGCGATTGAGGCTGGCTATGCGACAGCTAACTGGCAAGGCAGATTGCCTTGAACTAATAGTTGTTGCCTGACATGGTCCTTGTGCCTAAACTGTTACATGTCTCAGAGGCATACGCTTCGCATTCACCTGGCAGCCTTCTCCTCCTCCTGCAAAAGCCAACTGACTGACTGACTGACTGGCTGGCTGGCTGACTGACTGACTGACTGACTGACGGTATTTCAGCGTTCTGCCTGGTCGCCTCAGTGATTTGTCATTAAATTTGCATAACTGATAGTCAGCCAGCAATGGCAACGACAACGACGACAGCAATAGCAACAGCAACAGCAACAACAAGAACAACAACAGCAACATCAACATTGTCGACATTTGGCGCAGGGGAGCAACGTCAAATTTGCCCGTGTTGCATTTAGCTTCTACAATTTGTTGTCTAGCTCACACTATAAATTCATCTCTCTCTCTCTCTTTATACAGGTGGAGCTGGAGAATTGGGTAAATAGCATACATAGCGCCTGTGCCGCTGCATTTGCGCGTCATCGCGGCAAAACGGGAACATTGCATCTGCTGCAAGAGGAGATCTTTCGCCTGGAGAAGGCCATTGAGTCGGTAAGTGAATGCCAACGTTTTACTTAACATACCAGCCAAGTCACGAGTGAGAGTATGCCTGGGCATATTTATATATATGTATATATAAAGAAAATGTGTGCATGGATATTGAGTTGAATTATTGCCATGCATTTTCGACTTGAAGGAAATAGTTGAGCTCCTTCAGCGCAAATTCAAGTGATGAGAATTGAAATTGTGTATTGAGCATAAAAGCTGTTTGTCGAGTACACCAAGAGCTACCAAAAGCAACGGCATTATTATGAAAATGATATGCAAAAAATATATATAAAAAATATAAAAAAAATGAAGAATAAAACGAGAAAGAATATCTGAAGACATGTAAATTCCATGATTTATGAACCCAACTCGTTTGCATATTATATGGAAGAATATAAAATACATTGTGTGTGGACTGCTAATAGAGCTGAAGGCTAAACTCAGGCAGACAAGAATGCAGAATGCGAACTTTAATATTGATTTGAAGCAGATTCTAGAGCAAATGGCAAATTTCTTTCACTATCTGATAATCTTATTTGAAAGCAGATCAAATTTCCAGCACCTGGCCGTGTGAATCCCTAACAATCTAAATAGACAACAAAATAAATCCAAGTAAAACCATTAAATCAATCAATAAAATTATCTTCAAGCCACTCGTGTACATTCAATTTGAGCTGCGGCAAAGTTTCGTTCTATCTCATTGATATTCAGCGCATGTTTCTGTATATTTCGGCACCTAATCAGTCGTTAAAGTAATCAACAACAAAGCCAAATTGTACGAATACATCAATTCGCGATGATTTCTCAACTCGACTCGGCCCAACTTTCTTTCGCCAAAGACACAACAAACGCATTTCGTATACGGCCCCGCAGCTCCCAGCCCCACGCACACACAGACACATTTCCCAGCCCAATTTCTCAATTTGTGCCGCCATCGAGCAGAGCATCTAGCCAATTTCTCAGCGTGTTGCTCCCCAAAGATTTATGCGCTGCCCTGTTTCTGTTTTCTTGGTGGCTTCTTGGTGGCTCTGCTCCATTTATGTATTTGCTTTCAAATCAATTCCCCATCAATTTCGCGTCGCGGCTTCACAGCAACAACATTTGTTTCTTGCCTCCTTCGACTGCATTGCAATTTATTTGCACAACTTTATGGCCAACAGCAGCAGGAGCAGCAGCAGCAGCCACCAACAGCATCGCGGCCAAAATGGAAGCAAAAACAAAATAAACCAAACCAAATAGAGCTCGAGCTCGAGCTCGAGTTGTTTGGCTCAGTACAAGGAACTGCACTTGCCACACAATAAATGGCTGGATAAACTCAGCCAAAGTGGCAGCAAGAAATGCTGAGAGCGCGGCAGTTGAGCCGCTGCCTTCGGGCTGGCTCGGGCTCTACAGTGTCATCCTGTACATCCACTATTTCCCTTCATTATGCCGCGCATTCGTTTATTTATTTTTGCATTATGTCATTTGCAGTGTAGCGGCCATGGAAAGAATAAAAAAATAAATTTTGCGGCCGATTGTTTGGCTTTGCCTGGCCTAGCCGCAGCAGCAACTTGTATACCCTGCAGTTGAGCTGCGGCTGTGGGGGATATGCCATAGTATACCATCAACTGTCAGAGTATCTCGTATATATTTCTCTCTTTTATAATTGCACTCGGCGTTGTTGTTGTTAGCCAAAGAATATCATTTTGTCGGGGCTGAGCTTAGCCAGGCCGTTCCCAGCCTGTCCAGTCTCTATGCTGACTTCATTCATTCGTCTCTGTCGCATTTCCCTCACGACTTGCCCCTTTTCTAATTTAGTTTTTCTCATTTACACGTAAAGTTGAAGTTTGATGTTATGAATCGTCTTCTCGTTTTCCTTTCACATTTTCTTGCTATCATTACTCCTGCTACTGCTGCTGTGTCTATCTGTCCCTTTGGATAAACCATAATTACTTCCTTGAACGCTGCGTTTTTCTGTCCACTTTCCCACTCATAAGTTTTCAACTTGTTGTTGATTTTCTTTTGCTTTTTTTCATAATTTTGTTTTTATAATAATTTTTTTATTATTTTTTATTTTTTGTTTTGTTTTGGGCTTTGTTTTATTTGGTTTACTGCGCTCGGGCACAGTCCGAGACTGTCACAAGAGTCACTTCACAGTCAGCTCGTTTAGTTTTCAAGTGCCACGCCCACTGTGGCCAGTGTTTAGGTGCGCCTCCACCCGCTGCCAAAGTTTGCCGGATGAATATTAATTAAATGAGCTGCCGGAGTGGCCGCAAAACTGCATTTGCATTCGCATTCGCATTCGCCTTCGCATTTGCATTCGCATTACAATTTTTGGTTTTTGCATTCGCATTTGTTGTTAATTAATTTTGTGTGCAAAGAAAAGAAATGAGAAATATTAAAGTGCCATCGGATAAACAAAGCCGGCAACTCATAAAAAACCAGCTCAGCTGAAGGAGCGAACAGCAGCAGCAGCTCTGAATGAAATTAAAAAAAACTAAAAAAATAAGGTGCCGCGCGCTGCCTATCTCAATTTTATGGTCGTGAAGGCGTCGCTGAAAAGAGCAACAGTGTTGTCTACGTTCTTTGTCTTGCCATTTACTTTGTGCTCGTGTGTGTGTGTGTGTGTGTGTGTGTCTGAGTGTGTGGTGGGCGGAGTCCAACTAGGCAGAGCTGTTTGTCTGCCCTTTTTTATAGCTGTCACCTTTCGGAAATAATCATATATGTGTCAGTGGGGGGACAGCACTTCGCTTCGTTTGCTTTAGCTTTTCTAGTTTTTCGCCAGCTATCTATTTTTCTTTTCGCATAAAGCACTTGCACACACCCACACACACACTTACACACCGACACACACACCTGCACACACAATGCAGGCGCTGAGAGAAAAAAATAGTAGTAGCTGCCCGAGCACATTTAGTTTTTCGTACGCTCTGGTTTTTACGCTCTAATTACGACTCCTACAAGCAGAGGCCTGCCCTCCCCCTTTCGCCAACTGCCTGTCCTGCCTGCCTTACACAAACACACACACACACCTTTTTCCCCGCCGTTACTGTTTTTATTCCAAGCTGCTCGTGGCTCGTGTGCAATTGCCATGGCGCGCAGTCTAAACAAGGCTCACTTGCCTGCTGCTTTCAATTTGCAATGGCGGCTGTCATTTCAGCTCAATAGCAGCCGCCGCCCACTGCCGCAGCACCTGGCCGCCACCACTCACACCCCTCGTTGGTTGGGTATGAAAAATCGTTGCCAGCTTTAAGTCATTTTGTTGTTGTTGTTGTAGTATAAATTTAATACGGCTTTTTAATTGCTTAAAAACAATTGAGGAATCCAGCAAAGCAAACTTCATCTTTTCTTTGCATTTTCGTAAGCTATGAAACTTTTAATAGATTATCAAGTTTCCAGTCAGTCAATTCACAGCTTCAGGCCGTGATGCATGCACATGACTTTATGCAGCTTTGCAGATTTCCGCTTAATGAGCAACATATTTCCATGCATTTTTCATCTTTAGCCAAGCTAATTTGCTGCAAAACGTTAATGTGACGCTGCTAAAAGCCGTTAAGCCATTAATTAATTTAACAACAATTAAGCTTAAATTAAAGCTCATGAAATCCTTAAATTTGCAGTGCATGCAGCAACACACACACACACACACAAACCCACACCCACACATACCCACATCCACATTTGCCAACCAAAAACCAGCAACCGGAAACCAACTACCAAAAAAATAAAACCAAAACTGAAATGAGAAAAAAAAATAAACATTTTGCAACACTGCTGGCGTATAATGAAATAAATATTTAGTTAAGTTTTAAACATTTGGTAATTAGTGCGTTGACTCGCTTGGCCATGGCCAAAACTGTGTTTGCCCCCACGCCAAAGCCGCATGCATCTGCCCAACTTTTTGCTCCCTTGAGAAAGTTTTACACATTTTTTTTCACAACTTTCGGCATTGTGCAAGATTTTTGCTAAATAAAGTTTATAATTACCATAAAATTCAGTTCAGTTCGATTTTCGGCGGTTGCCTGGCAGAGCTTCCTTTGAACTAGCCATGCCATGGCCATAATAGACACACAGAGCCCTGGGCGTGGCTGGGGCAATTCATAAACTAATACCAAACGGTATATATATATAGTATATATATATATAAATGTGGCAAGAATTTATGGCAAGAAATATGAGCAAAGCCGAGTCGTAGCGTCATAAAGCACGCACACATGTTGCCAGCCTTGGCAGTTGTCCACGTTCCAGCTTCCTAATGCAGCCCCCTTGGCTATGCCCCTGCAGCTGGCCATTGGCTTTGTTTTGGAGCAAACGTGCGAATATTTTTGCAACTTTTGGTCGCAAGCTGCACAGGATATGGCCGGGCATATGGTACGGGCTGCTGTAGCTGTAGCTGTGGCTGGAGCTGGAGCTAAGGCCTGACACTAGGTGTTACCCATTTGGGCACTCAACACCAGCCCAGATCTCGCCCAAATGCGCTTTTGGTTTTTGATTTGTTTTTGGTTTTGCGTATTTGGGCTTTGCATGCTGAAATATGCTTTATGCGTCTGGCATGTGGGCGTGGCATTGCCGCAACTGCTGCCAAATTCAATTCAATTGTCAACAGCCATAGCCATAGCAGTAGCCGGAAAAAAGGCAAATGGACATCGGACGCACACACGTGCACATTTGACTGTGGCCACAAGCACAAACAGGCGCCAGTTTTTGGTTTTAGGCTTAGCTTGTTTCACGCACAACCTGCGTCCCCTTTTAAAGCCCTCCTTATCGTTGTATAATGTGGCATCATTTTGTGGTCAGCATTTATGCAGGACATGTGCATACACACACACACACACACACACACACACACATACACACGCGCGTGTGTCCACACCCACACACAGTACACAAAACGTGCACGAAGCGTACAATTTGCAGGCCTTTTGTTGACATTTTGCACCCTTGCACCGCACCACCCACATTTTGCGGTTGGCCGTGCTCACATTTGACTTTTTGTGAGTGGTGCCCGTCGAGGAGGAGCTGGCTGGCATTTAATGCACCAGCGCAACAAAGTCAAAAGTCCTGCCCTGAGGTCAGCTCAGCTGCAGTTCATTTAAAATGTTCACATTGCGCATACGCCGCGCTGTACGTGCGGTGGGCGGACAACCCACTGTAACTTAAACTCTCCTTCTTTTCTCTTCATCTTTATCTTTTATCGTAGCACGAGCTGTCCCGTTGCTGTCCGTTACACATACAGCTCAATAGCTGTAGCTTATAGTTGGCATGGGGCTGCTGTGTTAATTGATCGTTATTGTCTTTTCGGCGAGGGTAAGAGAGGGCGAGAGTGAGAGGAAGAAAGGATGTGGAGCGAGCAGTTGACTTATCGAAGGACGGGGCCATTAGCAGCAACAAAACTGATACCAGTCACGAGTCCTTTCGCCAGGCAGCGCTTTTTGTTGGGGCGTTATTATTATTTCACTCATTGTTGCCATCGCTTGTTGCTGTCTCTGCTGCTGCTGTTGCTGTTGCTGCTGCTGTTGCTGCTGCTGTTGTTGTGTGTGGTTATTATTAATGTTGTTGTAGTTGTTGTTATTTGTGGTTTGCGGTTACTGTGGTTTTGCTATTTGCGGCATCTTTGGCTTGTCATGCGACGCTGACGCTGACGACGATGACGATGACGATGACAACAATAGCAAAATGTATTTTTTAATTGTACTCTCGGGTAAACATATATCACAACAACAAAACGCACCATGAACTCAACTCAACTGAACTGAACTGAACTGAACTCAACTCAACTCAGCTCAGATCTCGGCTCTCAGCTCTCAGCTCTCCGCTCTCGGGCCAGCCAAACTGAGGAAGCGGAAATGACAGTACGACAATGGCGACAACAAGAACGGCAATGGCAATGCCACAGACAGGACCTAGAATCCTGAACAACTTCAACTACAGTTCGCCTACTTGAGAGGAGCCTGTGACTGTGCAGCTCTCACAAATGTGCGCATGGGGAGCCATACACGAGTGACGCTTAATGAAAGCGCAACAGACAACCACAAAACCCCACACACACACACACATCCCGCACAGCAGAAGCAACAGCACTGGACCATAGCTGAACGCAAAGAGCATTGAGACAAAAACCGCACAGAAACAAGCTACAACATAGCAATAATAAAATTGCCGTTAAGTGGGGAATTGAGATGACAGTCGAAATTGCGGGCTACGTTAAGATAGATGCGAACGAAGTAGAGAGTAGGTTACAAAGGAAACTCAAATGCACCAACCTCCTGCATAGCAGATGTCAACCGCTTCCAATTTCTGAGACAAGTTGTCATCGCAAATGTTTGCAGCGCATAAACGAGAGTTTCTTTTTCTGTTAAGGAAGAGAAAAAGGAAATAAACTGAGCAGGACCCCCAGTGAATACATGTTGTCGAAGTGATTTTTATAATTGAAAGCTTCATTTGCAAATGATTTTATATATTGACAGCAGAAAGTATATAAGAAGTTGGTTGATATTGAGGAGTTTGATGAGGGAAGTCGTATTCTAGCTCTCTCAGTTCTCTAGTATTGCTGACATGATATAAGTATATAGTAGTAGAGCTATATTGTATCTGTTTAACTTATACACAAGTATTGACTTGCAAACTGATACTGATCAAAAATATAGTATATTCGTATATGAGTTCACAAATGTTTTCTACTATAGCATTATATTGTGATACGTTTGTCATACCCTTCGTAGCGTGAATGTAATCAATATGATCGATAACAATCATATCACGTTGATTTACATTGCAATTCCATGCAATTACAAGGCAATTAACATTCCCATTTAACCATGAATTGCACAACGTGACGGCAACAACAGCAAACAATGAGCTTCACAATTAATGTGCATACACGCACAGGCAAACACTCAAACAGACACGTACAGCCTTGTATACATGTTGCCATATTATTTAAGAAGGCGTACGTTACGTGCGTGTGTCGATTGCTGTGTGTGTGCCTGTTGGCCAGCTTCTCAACTGTTGACAATTTTGGGCCGTTGTCCTTTTGTTGTGCATCGTAAATAATTACAAAACGCACTTGCCAAATGTTTTGACTAGCCAATTGGCTAGCCCCTTTGCCCCAGCTCTGCTGATTAACCCATTTCTTGCCTGGGTCGACAACGCCCTCTCAAACTGCTTGCTGCAAGTATTATTTTGTGAAACTCTAAGCACATTAAGTGCAGTCATTAAAATGTAATACCATTTATTGTTGCTGCTGCTGCTCGTTAAACTGGCAATGGCAATGCGAATGGCAATCCTGTGGCCCAATTCACTTGATTTAGCTTTTTATGTTGTTCTCGCTGCGAAACAAGCAGCTTAAAGTCATAAAAGTTGTTCATACAAGTTGAAAGGGCAACTGCTGCGCAAAAGCTACTTTTGTCAGACATCTTATCATTAGGTGAATTAAAGCAAAGTCAAATAGTTGCCGTACTCAAGTGAAAAGTATGGAATATTTGACTCAATGCAGAAATCAATTGAGAAATAAACTTTGAGAATGAGTTCAAATAAACTGAATGAAGGTGGTTCTGAGCAGCTCTGACAACCAGGCTAAGCTAACAATACAACTTATTTATAGTTAGCTTAGCATTCTGGCAAGGACTACATTCAAAATACTAAAATCTAAATGTATGCAAATCTCTTAAATATTACAATAAATTTAAATTATATTTATATATATATATATATACATATGTTTATATTTATATTTATATATATTTATAAGCTCTTCATGGTTATGAGATTGTTAATTGAAATTTTCCCTTTCGTTGCTGGTTGTGCAATAAAATATATTATACGCTCGCAGCTAAAGCCTCAAATTATGGTTTCCATTGTGGTATTTGTGGATAATAATAATAATAATAATATAAATAACAATACAGGAAAACGTACAAATATATATATATATATATATACGGCACGTCCGTCAAATATTGCCCAATACATATTGACTGTTGTATGGGTCGCATGCATTACGTATACGCCGTTTTGGTCGTGTTGAGTTTGTAAAATCAAATACACCAAATATGATTTATTTCACGTAAAATAAACAATGCCGAGCTCAACATCGGCACAAGCGCTGCCAAGTAGCGTGTCCTCGCATACAGCTCACACACACACACCCACATACACAGGCGCGCCCACACAATGCGCTTACGCAGACACCTGTGTAAGCCGGCGAACAAATACATTTACATATGTGTAGTGGTAGGTGTATGTGTGACTGTGTGACTGTGAGTTCTGCTGCTGTTTATGTGTACACATTCATTAAAATGTCGAACATCGAAAGTGCCCATTCAGGTTGTTGTTGTCACGGCTACGCCCACCGTATCCGCCACTGCAACGGCAACGGCAACGGCAACGGCAGCGGCAACGGCAACTGCATCTGCAAATAATTGTCAGCTTACACGAGCTGAATGCAGCAGCAGCAACAGCAGCGGCACCAGCACCACAACCAGCAACAACAATAGCAGCAACAGCAAAGTGAAAAAAAGAATCCAGCAACCAAAATGAAACAATCACGTGCTCCATGAAATCTATGGAAGCGTGTATAAATGCACGTGAAAGTGGGATTGCAATGCTAACGAACGGTTGGTCGGATTGGGCATAGAGCAGTGCAGCTAGGAAGCGTATCCAGCCAGCCAGCTCTTCCTTCTGTTGCCGCTGCCGCTGTTGCTGCTGATGCTGATGGGACGCGCTGCGGCGGAAGTCAAACGTTATTTGTAATGAAAACAGGGGCATGTGTTGCATATGTGTGTGCGTGTGTGGCTAACGATGCCAAAGTATCTTTCACTATGTTAGTTTGTGTGTGTGTGTGTGTGTGTGTCAAAGTTGGTGCATTGCCAACGCACTTCAGCTGCCAAAGGGAGCGACAGGAGGACGGGCGCATAGATATTTGAATTGCGCCAACGAAAAATGCTGCTGCACATGACGCGTGATTTATGTATTTTCGTCAAATGGCAGCCACAGCAGCCGCAGCAGCAGCAGCAGCAACAACAACGAGCAATAGCTGCCATGAAATGCTAATGATGCCATGCCAGAGATGCTTTCATAACCATCACGAGTGCGACACTGCCGCATCCTTGCCCCACAATCCGCACACACACACACACAGTCACACTAACTATGTATTTGTATATGTATTTGTGTGTGGTACTCATGTTTAATGTCTGTCGTGTATTTTCATCTTTTTTTCTTTTTTTGCAGGATCACAAGCTGAAGCACATGGCTGAGCTGCAGCAATCAGTTGTCACCGATCAGGAGACACGCCATCAAATACAGGCACAGATTTTGCAATGGGAGGAAAACCTTGAACGTCTGCACTGCGAACAGTTCCGACTACGCTGCTATATGGCCTCGCTCCAGAGCGGTGAGCTGCCCAATCCAAAGGTGAGTTATGCGTATCATTATACACCGTCCCGCCCCCTTGCCCTACCGCTTCTACAGCTTCTTAACTGCCTAATGGCAAAATGGCAATTGCCGCAATTTGTTTTACCTAACGGAAGCCACAGAAAGTTCACATAACGTGCCTGAGATTGCGTCAATTTGAATTACTTAGCTCCTGATGCTGATGCTGATGCTGATGCTGATGCTGGTCCTGATGCTGATGATGCTGATGGTTCTGCAGCTGCTTTGCTCTGTGGTGATAAACTGCGTACCTGAAAATGCTATTCAATGCAAAGTAGTTGTCAAGTGCACAGGATAACAAAATGCTCCAGAGACCAGTTACAGGTGGCACTTCAAGCAGGCGACTAGCAAAGAGAAGTGTTTGCATCTAATATGTAAAACTTCGAGTAAAGCTAGAGGAGAGAGAAATGTAAATTTGAACTTGAAAGGGAGCGAATCTCTTCAAATTTATGAAAAATTTAAAGTAATTTAAATTGTATTTTAATAGGATTTGCTGACTTTTCTTGTTCTACTCAAACAACTTGTAAATGAAAATAAATATCTGACTTTGAGCAACAGCGAACCAAACCTCCCCCAAACACACACAACTAATCAACAACAAGATTTGTCATAATCTGCTTAAAGTTCACACAATACAAGAGAATTTGATTAAAAATCACTCATACCAAAGTGAAACGGCAAAAAGCAGCCATAACAGAGATTAAAAGACAACTCCGACCACAGCAGAAATTAAAGCTCTAGCTAACTCCTAAGCTGGCTGCCTGTTGTCTATAATTGCTTTTACCTACTTATTTATACAACGGGTAGCAAAATTCGATTGCTCGAGAGAGCGAGTCTGGAACTAGTTGAGAATCCGAAAACATGTATTGTTAATCTCCATAACACAATTTAAGCGCCTTAAATGAGCTGCAGCTTAAAGGGTCAAAAGGGCGAGCGACGCTGCCGTGGCTCCGCAGCTCCTCGAACTTTGCACGGCATTAAAAAGATTTGCGGGGCCAACCTTGATGGGTGACGAAAAGGGTTGCAAGTTAATTGCACTTTTTATGACTTGTACAGAGCAGCAGCTGCAGCGGGCACCCAGGGAGGACTGGTTGAGGTTGGGGTTGGGGCTCGGGTTGGGGTTGGGGCTAGGGCTGGTTGCCAAAGTGGAATGGTAGCAAATGCGGTGCTTTCAACTGAACAACTCGCATAAAGAGCAACCACATTTATTATTAATAACCGCAAAACCCAAACAACTTCAGCAGCAGCACTTACACGAGAAAGTGCATGCACTGCAGGCTATTTGCACAGCACACTTACAAGCCAAGCATACACAGATGAACACACACACACACACACACACACCAACACACACACAAATGCACAGATACATATACATCAACATCTACACTCATACATAGCCCAGTTAATGTACTTTGTGCAGCTGTTTGTATGTATTATGAAATTAATTATGTCATATTAGTCAGCTTGACCAAAACGATTCAGCCGTTGAAATAAACATTTGTCCAACATATTTGCCTGAGCTCCAACTCCAACTCCAACTTACTTCCCATTCGCAATCAACTCTTTTCTACTTTAAATAAATTAATGCAATGAACGTTGAAGTATTATAAAGGATTACCTTAAATAATGTTATCTCATATGCCTTTCTCCTATTACAGTCACTGCTCACACACGTGTCGCGCCCCACAAAGAATACTTTGAATAAGCTGGGCGTTTTTACGGTCTCCTCGTTCCACGCATTCATTTGTGCCCGGTCGCCGTCGTTGCTCAATAATCTGCTGGCTGGACGTGGTGCCACCAAGCGACGGCCACCGATGTTGTCTCGTTCGAACAGCGGCTCCAGTCGCCGCTCCATGCAGGTAAGCTATATGTTTATTCTTTTTTGTTTTTTTATTTTTGAGCCCACGGCTCGTATGCGTAATAAAATTATATCAATTTTGGTAACGATTTTATGACGCCTCCGTTTCTGATGCGTGTTTGCATTTTTATTGCGTACATAAGCTCTGTCTGTGTGTGTGTTAAATAATTGAATTTCTATTTAAGGCAGCGGAAACGGCATTAAAAGCCAAATTGAGCGCGAATGCGAGGACGAACGACCAAATGTGTCGCCGCCCTCTAATGTATTTTTACGCTGACCACTGTCGCGTTTTTAATTTGTTTTTTTTTTTTTTTCTGTTGGCATATTGTTGTCCGTTTCTTTGTATAATTTAAATTTAATGGCCATCAGGAATTACAAAAACAAATTTATGAAGCCGCCATCCACAAGATTCTTTAGATAGCCATTAGGCAAATGGCACAGCACACACACACACACACACACACACACATACAGAGAGACACAGAGAAGAAAAACTAATCCAAAGTTCTGAAAATATTTGCATAAAGTACGCAGCTTGCTATATATTTTTTCCGCCCGTTTGGCAAAGCTAAATTAATCTTGATAGAGCAAACACAAATCACGAAATATTTGAAACAGTTTTACAAATTTACATTTCACAAATGGGCAAATAGTCTCGCTCTCCCTCTCTCTCTCTATTGATTTTTGGCATGCTAGTTATAGCCACAAAACTGCACTAAAAATAATTAAAATATTAGGAATTGTAATGCAAGTTGGCTCGCAGCTAATCCATAGCTTCAAGCCATATTACCTACAACATTGGTGTAGGTATAACTATTAAGCTGGTTAACTCAATTTGCAAAACAGTTGATACAGAAAGTTAGGCTTGAAATGCATGGGTGTGGGTATTGGTGTGCGTGTGTACACTGTACAAAAAATGTTGCATTTTATGAGCGCATTGTTCACTGGCAAACACAACATTTCGAAGATTAAATCATATAAAAGTCGATTTTGCCTCTATGCAGATTTGGCTTAGTTGGCTGGATTTGTGCGGCAGCACACACACAGTTAGTGTTTCAACTGCTCTTTCAATTCGATTAGGCTTGGCTGTTGTTCTATTAAATGGACTCGTTATGTATTTGATGCTGCTTATTTGATAAACTTCAATTAGAGCTGGCATTTTTTTTGCATTTTCTATGTATATATTGGATATAAAGTCGTGCTTTTAATGAAATTCATTTCATAAATTCAATTTATTTCGATTATTGGCAAAATAATCTTGTGCAGCAGCATACGATACACACGCTCACGCACACGCACGCACATATAGACGAGTGCACAGGGGCGTGCACACTTCATTTCCAATTAAATTTGCCAACGCTGCAACAATTGCAGTCGCTGCCGCTGCCGCCGTCAGCAGTGAAGCCAGAAATATTCATGCCAAAAGCAAGAACATAAAATATAAATATAAATATACGTCTATACTATAAAGCGTTACTAACGTTAAATCAGACGCTTGTATTTGGCGGCGCTGAAAATTCAATGAATTTGAAAAATGTGCATTTGATTTGGTTGATATTTTTGCGCAGTCAACTCGATTGAATATGTGTGCGTGTGCGTGTGCGTGTGGGTGAGTGTGGCTTTTCATTTTGCCAGCATGTCAGCTGCAATGCAGCTGAAATTGCAATTGAAAATGAAATGAAATCAAATTAAAGGTGTCCACCAGCGTTCGTGGCTGCTCTACAACTGGCAATTATCGAGCTGCGAACTGCGAACTGCGAGCTGGAAGCTGGAAGCTGAAAGCTGAAAGCTGTGCGAACTGCGTAGCGCAAACTCTTTAGGGGCCTTTAAATAATTTTTGTCACGACGCATTTAATTGGCCAATGCAGGATCGAGAGAGACAGAGACAGTGAGAGAGAGAGAGGCAGAGAAAGCGAGACAGACATCAACAGAAAATTGAGTTACGCAACGAAGCGACAACTGAAAATTGACTTGCCCAAACCGGCTCAGGCAGCCAGCCAGGCAGCCAGCGTGCAACTTGCTGTGGCATTAAGCAGCCAAAGTTCATTAATCGACAGCCCAAAGGCTGAAACACAGTTAAAAATGCAAAATTCAAAAAGTTGCCTCAACAACTTGCACAATTCCAATGAAAATGCGGCAATAAAATTCAACAAGCTGACAAATATGAATTTTATATACATATAATTCTGATTAGCTGCAGTTGAGTCGAGTGAAGCTCGCAAAAAAAAATACTATATATATTTTATTTATGATAAAAATTTATGCATGATGCTGATTAAATTTCGATTAAAATTTAAATATTCACAATTTACATTCAATTACATGTAATTGGCAATTCATGTGACATTTGCAATAAAAACTGAATTTATTTTAATTTATAATACATGTTTGACGAATGCTAGGCAAGCTGACGTTTTTAATAGGCTTTGTTTAAATAATCAGGTAGTTCGCAGATTGTGTCTAGGTAGAAGGCTGAAGCTTGAAATCAAGCTCAATCAAAGTTTCTTTATAGTCAAATGCAATTGAGCATAGAGATAACATTTTGCTGCATTTTAAGCAACTTAATCTGAACAGAAATTAGTTTAATATGTTTTTAAGCCTATGGAAGATGAACACAGATTACAGGGAAAGAAAAAGTTATGAGGAGTAGCTATTGCATATAAAGTTTAAGATGATATTTGATATATTTGAAGTCAAGACGCGGTCTAAGTTTTCTCCTAGTTCTAGTGTGTGGACTAACAGATCTTTGGGCAGCAGTAACTAGAAGCCTACCCAGGCTGTTTTGGTGAGAATCTAGTCTCTTGAGGTACGTTTTCGCCATTTCTTAAATGCAGAGTGCAATGTTTGGCACCATGAAGTCTAGCACGATGTCCTTGTCTTCAGAAGGTGCGACATCTGTCCAGGATAACACCAAGTTACTTAGTAATTGAGCACTCTACCGTTGAGAGTGACACCAAAGCAGTTACGAAGATAATTAGAGAAAGTTACATTTGTCAGCATTGAAGCGCACTCATTCAAAACGTTTCCATAGTCAAGTTTATATAGTTGCTTCTGGCCATTTAGCATAGACATAAATTATAGCACTGCCATTGAGCATAGTATTCCATTTCAGCTATAAATGTCAGTTGTTATGAGTTGACAATTAAAATCTGACTGCCTGATTGCAACTCATCAAGGAGATATACAATTAAATAGCCGAAGTATTTCTTAAGCTTCTTCTTACAAGTTCAGTCAGAAAAAAGTTACTTCGAATGATTGCTGATTGTCGAATAACAATTGAAATTTATATTTCAATTCTCTCTGCCTGCATCTTGTCCGCCCTCTCAACCCTCTCCTTCTCTCTGTCAGTCTCTGTTGTGCATTTTAAACTTGATTATTATTTATAATTTGCAATTTCTACAGCTGTTGCCTCGAACTCCACATCACGTTCAAGCCAACAACAGCAATAGCAAAGGACAATGCAAAGTAGCACAAACGCCTTCATTTCCTCTATGAATATAAAGTTGACACCCAAAAAAAAAGAAATGAAATGCAATGCATTGCATTGCATATGCATTATTGATTTCGCTGCGTGTGACTGTCTGTCTGTGTGTGTGTGTGTGGCATCAACTGTGCAGCATAATGACTTTGCAAGCGATATATGCCACAACAAATGCACATATAAATACTTACACATAAATATATATGTGTTTGTGTGTGTGCAAAAAAGATGCGAACGTTGCCCAATTGTTATGCAATGCAAAGATTCCTTTCCAGTTGCTGCTGCACATGTGGCAAGTCTGACGGATGTGCATGCAAATGTGGCAGAGCTGCTGTCGCTGCCAACTTGTCTCTCTCTGTCTCTCTCTCTCTCTGTGTGTGAGTTTTGTAACTGCCAAACTAATTCAATTGTCGTGCAAGTAGTAAACTACACTCACACACACACATTTGAGTGTCGATGTCTGTGTGTGGACGCATTACACCTGTGCTTGGGGCATGCTTGGCGCTGCTGGTGCTGCTGCTGCCACTGGTGTAGCGGCAGCTAAAAGTTAGTCAGCCAGCAAAACCATCGTCGATGGCTGCCAATACAAATGCAATTTTCAGCTGGCAGCTGGGCGCCTGATTCGTTTACCAGTTGGCCAAACTGTTAGCTGCAAACACGGCTGCGACTCCAGCTGCAGCTGCAGCTATAGCTTTGTTAACCAACCCCTCTCACACACACACACAGTGGAGGAGGATGATGATGCCGTTAAGCATTTTAACTGAGTTTTCTTCAAACTGGTGTCTGTCAGAGTCCGTTGACTGTCGACTGCCTGCTGGCTGGCTGGCTGGCTGGCTCGCTCGCTGGCTGCTGCTGACGTTTTTCATTACACATTTGCTCGGATAGAAATGTGTTTTTGCTATTTTTCAATTTTCACTTCCGTGTGTGCTCCAGCAGCAGCAGCAGCCAGTAACAACAACAACAGCAGCCTTAATGACATTGTATGGGTGTGTGTGGTGTGTGTGTGTGTGTGTGTGGTATATGTTCGCCTGTTTATCCAATCGAATTTTCTGCCTTTTTCCAGATGAATTCACGTGACGAGCCGGAAAAAACCTTCAAAGTTGCAATGCCCGACAATGCTTACTCGACAGTTTATCTACGTGATGCGATGTCTGTGGAGGAATTCCTTGCCAGCGCCTGCGCCCGTCGCAACCTCAACCCCATGGAGCACTTTGTGCGCGTCAAGAAGCGACGTGACATGGAGGATCACAATTACTTTGTGCCACATCGCAATGATCTGATTGAAAATTATGTAAGTAACCTATACCTATACCAAGAGCCCGCCCCTCTTGCCTCAGCCTCTGCCTCGGCCTCAGCCCAAAAAATCACGCCCAGGCACACACGTGCGCCTATGATTGTGTCTCTGTGTGGGTGGCAATTTCGATTGAACTTTGAACTTTGCGCATGTGTTTGTTGTTTGTTCAAAATTAAGGGCAATTAAGGGAGTTTTTTCTTCTGTGCTCTCTCAAACAAAGGAAATGCCAATTGAAAGGATTAAATGCGATTTGTTGGCACAAGTGTTTCGGATTTAATATAGATGTGATTTCTGTGAGCTCTGAGATTTGCCTGACGTCCTTACTGACTGGCATCAGATTCCAGTTTAATTACAGTTGATAAATCACAAGTTGAATAGCTTAATAATTAGCTCAGACAGTTAATGGCATCATTTAAATAAAGTTCTTACTTAGTTCGCCTCCTTCGGTTTCTTTGGCAATGCAAAGTCTACCTTGAATTGCAGTTAATTTCTAGCTAGGCACTTGGCACTTGCTGCTGCAGCTGTCTGCTGCTTGAGGCCCCGAATATGTAGCCACTTAGCGGGCGATTAGTCTAAGGATGCCATTTCTCAAACTGCCAAGTCAGCCCAGCCCTGGCAAAGTGCTTCAACAAAATTGCGCGCAGAGCTCCTGAAAAAGTTTTTGGCTGAACAACAAGCTGTAAATATTGCCAGGTCAAAAGTGCAGCTGTACGAAACTTTTTGGCTGCTCAATAAATTGAGAATTAAAACAACTTTTTGGGGGCCAAACAGAAATTTATTGAAACTCGTGCTGCAAAAAAAAAAAAAAAAACAGACAGGAACAAAAAAATACAATAAAAAAAATAATAAAAAAATAACACGAAAATAAATAAAACTTTTTTTAAGCTGCTTTGCAGTGTGGCTAATTTTTTATATTTTTTATATTTGCTTTCCGCAGCTACATAATCACGAATTTGTGGAGGTGTGCATGAAAATACTGTACCAGGTGGAGCTGCAGCGCACCACATTGGAGCAAATGTGGGGCTTCTCCGTTGAGGCGGAGCTGATTGAGAACGCGGAGCGGCAGGACGAGCTCTGTTGCTATGTGAGCCGCGTCGAGGACAAAAGCGTGGCCATGCACAATGGTAAGTACACTTTTGCAAATATAACACTCGAGCTGCTACAGCTGCTTAGCTCAGCTGAATTCGTGCACTCACTCGCAATTTATGACACAAAATGCCAAATGGCCATTCGCCAATGGACAAACATCAGCATGGATGCCCGTTGGCAGGCCAACTAAGTCTTTGCCTGCGTGCCTGCCTTCCTGCCTGACTGCCAGCCGTAGTTCAACTGAAACAATGTGCGTTCCAATGTTGGCCAAGAATATTATCAAGTGGCACGCCCACTCCAGTGCACGTTCTACTACCTCTCCCTAGTTCACAAACTTCACTGTCGGCATGCGCTTTTAGCTATGTGTGTGTGTGTGTGTTTGTGTGTCTGTGGGAGGGAGAACTGCGCTTCTTTTATATTTAAATGCTTTTCACTTTTATGTCACAAAACTTGAGCCAAACTCGCTTTGGTTGCACCGAGCAGAGAGTCAAGTGGAGCACTGAAGCTGCGGCTGGAGTGAGCAGCAGTTTGTATAGCAGCTCCTCAGGGCCAGCTACTGCTGCAGCTACTGCTTCATAAAAAACTCAACAGTCAGCGCTTGTAAGCGAGTAGACATCACGTCGGATGATGAGCAGCGCACTCGAAGATGTGCTCGCTCCGTCTCCCTCTCTCTCTCCCCTCTCTGTCTCTCTTGGTGTATAAAGTGTATGCACCTGTAATGACAGCCACAGGGCCATAGCGCCTGTGTTCTTAAAGGCTTTTCGGGCGTCATCTTAGACATCCCTTGCCTTACCGTGCCTTGCCTTTGCCTTTGCGCCCTTTGCCACCCTTGTTGTTTTTCTATCACTTAAAATCAACTTAAGTTGGCATTTGCATGCATAGTGGAGGGAGCTGGAGCTAGAAGAACTGCAGTCAAGTGCTTGCAGTCGAAATGCCACTCGAGCAGCGCTTTAAATTATGTCGACTGATGTTGACACTGGTTCCGTCTTACCAGCCAGCAACCAGCTCCCCAGCTCCCCAGCTCCCCAGCCTGCCAGGTGTTGGCAGAATATAACTGCAATGCTGCACTTGCAAAAGTGATGAACCTGAAAGAAAATTTCGCAGCGGAAACCTCATTAAGCACGTTGAGTGCGAATGTGGCAACGACAACGACGGCGACAACAACGAATCAAAAGTCCATAAAACAATGTGCACGAAAATCGTTAGCAAAAAGTGAGACATGAACACCAGCCACGCCACGCCCCGCTCCGCCCACTCGCGACTCCTTAAAAGTTAGCCCTGCCACTGGCGGTTAGTTTATAATTTGCTGAGTTTTTTTCTTCTTGCCCTTTTTTTTTTTGTTTGTGTTCACTTCGCTCTCTACTCTCTTTTTTTGGTTGGTTGAAAACTGCGTTAACAATGCCACTGGACAAGTTTTTGCCAGGGTGTTGAATTTAATGAGCAGCAAATAAAGTGCTGCAGCAAGTGCCAGATTTGCTAATGACTTTGCCTGTTTGCGTTTTTTTTTGTGTTTTTTTTTATGTTCAGTGCAACTGCATTAGGTAAACTCCAATTTTGGTGGATATGCATAATCAAGGTGTAATTGAATTGAGTACAAGTTACTTAAGAGATAGATTAACAATTCATTTAACTAGTGTTTGAAGCGACGACAGAGATTTAAGTTAAGCTAACAATATTAAGACACTAAATGTTTACTTTATTTTGCTATTGAATTTACAAAAGTTGTCTTAACTACTATCGTGTTGTCTGTATGCATATTTACGCATGAGCAGCTGCAGTAATCAAATGATATTTAGTTTCTAATATGCTCAAACTGTGAGCTCCAGCTTAGCATTAAGATCAAGCCGATGCGCTGTCAGAACAAAGAAAAGGAGAGAAAATAAAAAAGAGAGAAACGACACGACAGACCACAGTCTCTTTACAATATGTAACACTCTTGCAACTAACAGTTGGCCTGAAAAGTTCTTAGTTTAGCATTGAAAAACTATTTGTTTCTTATAAAATTTAATATTATTTTTTAATATTTTTTTATAGTATTTTTCATATAGTTGCCTTTGAATCTGATCTCTTTAGCCGCAAAATTAAAAAACTCCAAGTTTTGAGCCTATGCCAAGGCAAAAGCTACCAAAACATGTCAGTCTTCAAAAGACCTTATTGCATTACATCAAACATATATAGCATAATCAAAGCTGAAGCGCTTTTTGTAAACAACAACAATTTCCTATAGTTTTTACTGTTTTTTTTTCTACTCCTTATACAAACTCCAAAATAATTTCTAATATAAACGCACAAATGCTTATTCAAGCTCGACGTGTTTACGCATATTCGAAAAGTTCCGGCTATGAATATTATCTGGGAAACAAAGTGTCGCAATTGCAGAGCCATAAATAAATAGTTACAAAAGTTACGAGCACGATAAAAATGTGCAACGAATCGCACGATAACAAGTTGCAGCAATCTGCCAGTGTACACAAAACAATGAGAGCAACACTAACAGGATATTAATCAAGGATATCAATAAATATGACGTAACATTTGGCAAGTTTTGTACTTGTATGTAAATGGAATCGAACAACTGCTGCGTGTGGCTGCATAAATTAGGCAAATTTCAACAGAGAGAGAGAGAGGGGAGATAGATGATGAGTTGAACACAATTATACAATTGATTTAAATGCCTATTAGCAAGTGCCAAAGACCAATTTAAGGGCGCCACAAAACAAAAGTGGGCAAGCGCTGGTCAAGGCAGTTGCCAACCAGAGAAACTGCAACATAACAAAAACACATGCAACCACAAATGCAGCAGTAGAAGCTGCAGCAGCAGCAAGTGAGGCAAATGCAAATGCAAATGTTGTGGCTGCCCACTTTTCTTGAGCTAATTGAAACCCCAAAATGCCTGTGAGTTGCCTTTAATGAGCGCTTAAAGTGCGCCCTAAATCAATGTGCTTAAATGCAGCTTGCCATATGCCGCATGCCGCATGCCACATGCCACACGCCACTCTAAGCTGGCAACTGGCAACTGGCGCCTGTTTGCTTGGCTTTTTCCCAGTTAACAAACAGACGCAGTCGAGCAGCCATCGAGCCATCCATAATAATGACGGCCACAAATGCAACAGCAGCAGCAGCAGCACCAGCATTTGCACCAACTGCCTCGGCAGCATGTGCACCAAAGTTGCATGCCGCACACTCGAGTGTTGAAAAACAAGCGTGGCAAAGTATTTGGCAAACATGAAATAACAATTTGCTCAAGCCAAGAACAAAGCTGTTGTCAACGCAGCCAAAAAACTAAGTAGAAAGAGACAGAGAGAGAGAGAAAGAGGAAGAGGAAGAGCACTGCAAAACAACGTGAAGCAAGAACAACCGCAACAGAGTAAACAAAATAAATATCAAGTCGAGTAGATATTTGTCTAATGCATGTGCTGCCAAAGCTAACGCCAAATAATCCACAGCAAAACGTAACGAAACGTAAACGTAAACGTAACGAATGTGCTACGAGAAAAAAAGAAACTGAAAAAGAAATAGAAAGCAAAATCCATTTGAAATTGTAACAAATGCAAAAATTGTGCAGGAGGTACGGCTGCTGGTTCTGCTGGTGCTGGTTGCACGGTTACTGCTGCCTGGCTGGCAGGTTCAAGGTGCAGCAGACTCTTGCATAAAATACACAACTGTCAGGCAGATAACAACCCATGCACACACACACACACACACGGACACTAACACACGTGCGCATATCTGTCGAAGTTGCTGTAGCTGCAACAACACTGATAACGTGCAACAAAACAAAAATGAAGCCAAGCAGCTGCCTGCTCGAAATAAATGTTGTAGAAAACACGAATCACACACACACACAGATAGTTGAGCTAGCTGCAATACATTAAACTGGCAACGGGGCGTATGAACAATGCGCCAAGCACATTGTGTTTGTTATTGTTTTTATCGCTAGCCCAAGACATGAGCGCTTATCTTAAGGAAAGTTGTCACTGCCTCGCCCACAATTGATGCTGTTACAAGCCCAGTCCACCCAGTCCGCCCAACCAACCCCACCTCTGCCAAGCAGACAATAATAACGCGCAACTATTAAATTTTCCCCAACTGCTGGACGCTGTAAAAGAAACTCTATTGTCTGCGCCTTCTAGCTACACACACACACACACACTACATAGACATAGACATTATGGAAATAGTTAATATTATAAACGTTGCTCGCTTTTAACTCAGTTTTGTATCTTCATTTTCAATGCAGGCATTATCAAGGGAGACGAAATAATGGTCATCAATGGCGCAATTGTTTCTGATCTAGATATGATGTACTTGGAGAGCGTGCTGCAGGAGGAGCAGTCGCTCAGCATGATGATGCGGTAAGTTGAATTAATCCATTTTACACCATCACTGTCTGTCTATCCATCTAGTTAGTGCCTGTCTCTGTCTTCATTTCTGTCAATTGTCCATCTCGCATGCTGTTGTCTTGAATGCATTAGCTCCTAGCCCAGCGACATGCGAGCCTTGCACTGCATATTTCTATTGACAAAACACGTCTTGCCATTGTTGAATGTCGATATGGTTGGTCATTGTTTAAGCAGATATACAATATATGTACATATACTATATATATATTATATATAGACTAATTAACAACTTGGCCATTGTTTAACTAACAATGACATTTATCTCTCTTTTAATACCTCAGCTGGTCACCCAGTCACCCAGTCTGCCAGTCAGCATAACAATTGGCTACACTTTCCTTTGTTTCATAAATTAATTAAGCTATTGCCTTTAAAGTTTGCTTTAGATTGACTGCTCAGCTGCACTTGGCATTAAATTTAATTCAATATAATAATAATACCTCGAGAGCCTCAGGCCTCAAATTCATAGAAGTCTGTGCAGTTATGCCATATCATCTGTTGTTGAAGCTCATTAATTTTGCTATTTGAGATAACACATCGTCGATAGGTGCCAAAGGTGCTTAAATATTAATTAATTAAATATTTATTGAATCATGCATAATCCTGAATAAATAGAGTTTTAGTGAAAAGGATATACAGCTGTGTTCATGAAAATAGTAGTGCGACTGAGCATTAAATGTTGAACAACAAAAATTGATTGGCAAACACAATATTTTGAACAGCAATTTGAAACATTTAAAATAGATTTTATTCAAACAGGAAAAAATAACCAAATTTAGTTGTTCATGAAAATAGTAGTGGCTACTAAACTTGGCGTAACTTTTAAAGCTGAGCATTTCCTCACATATAAGGCAGATAATACATTTTATAATATACCTTAAAGCTTTACAAGATAGACTAACTTTCAGCTCGTTTTCTCTGCTCTATGATGCATTTTTCTGACAGCTCTGGCTTTGTTGTGGCACTCGAGAAATCAATTAACTTTTCTAATGGCAGCTTTTATATATTTTTTCTTTATGCTGCACAAGTCATATGCCTATTTCACTCTGCCAACTCGTGTACAGTATATCTATCTTAAATTCTCATTCAACTTCAAAGCTCCATCCGAAAAAAAAAACCCTCAAAATTGGCTGTGTCCTCAAAATGCTCCAACCTCTAAAGCCACACACTCGTTTAATATTAAATACCGCACAAACTTTCAAAATGAATAAAAAAGGCAAAAAAAAAAAAATAAAAATGTATGAAAAAGAAAAACCTCGAAATATGTCAACATTCGACAAGCTTTTTGCACATTTTTGTAGCTGGCCAATAAGCAGCCCAGAGACACACGCACCCACACACACGCACACACACTATAGAAAATAGTTTTGCAACAAATCAAAAATGGGAAATTTAGCACCAAAAATGGCAGAGACGAACAAATTTTCCGAGCTTTTAATATTTCGCTTTTCAATTTTCATGACAAAGTCCAAAACAACAAAACTAAAGCCACAGATGAACACAAACACATTGACCAGTTCCCCATAGAGAGAGAGCGAATGGAGGCTGTGGCCAGAGCGTTGAAGTAGGGTTGATGTTCAGGGTTCAGGATTGAGGCAGGGAGTTGGCTTTTAAGGGGTTGAGCGCTTGTTTCGTTTTGGCTACTGCTGCGACGACCCTACGACGGGCGCATAGCCCGGCATTTTGATAGCCTAATTAGCTGCTCTTTATGGCCGCATTGGCTTTTGTGCTAAGCGTTTGCGAGGCAACAAACTGTGTAACCCATGACCAGTCCAACCACCCCACACTCACCCACGCGCTCCCAAATCCCATTCAAATTATGCACGTTGGAAAGCATTTTTCCGCATCTTTTGCCACTGACATAGAAAAAGGTCCGCCAGGTGTTTGCCTTTAAAGCCATGGACCACAAATCAAATCCAATATAAAATTATGTTAATTATTTTGTACTTCTGAAAAAAAAAAAAACGTTGCTTTAAAATTGTCTACTCTTCTTCTAACCCTACTGCAGCTCCTCACGCACCGAGCCGCCAGATCTAGTGGGCATTATGCGTGTCACGGACGACATGATTGACTCTCTGGTGTGCCCGCCGCCGCCCACAGATCCGCCAGTGATGAGCGAAGAGATGATAACTGGACTGATTGTGCCAGCTCCTGGTTGGAGTAAGTATATCCTTTAGCCTCCACCCACCCATCAACGCTGTATACAAATACAAACTGTAAATACCTTTGGTCTGGCTTCTAACTAAAACTGAAACTAAAACTGTGCGTGGAATGTTTTTTTCCCGTTTTTTTTTTCTCCGTGTTATTTTGTTTTCAACATTTGAAAGCCGCAACCCAACATTCATCTACGGCTACAACAAAAGCATACTAATCACAGCAGTTGTGCTCGTTGTTGTGCTTGTTGTTGTGGTTAAGGTGCGGTCTACCTCTCTTCCTCTACACCGTCTCTCTCTCTCTCACACACTCTGTTCCTCCCTCTCTCAGTTTCTGTGTGGTTGGAGCTGTGACGGTAACAGCGGAAACGTAAAGCGCATTTCCGGGCGCGCATGCGAATTTGTAAAGTTCATTAAAGTAATTTATATTTTTCGTTTAATGCATGTTGCAAGTGCTTCATACAACATGCAACAGCAACAACAATTACATCAATAAGTAGCGTGCTAACAGCGAGTAAGAGAAAGAGAGAGAGAGAAAGAGAGAGAGAAAGAGAAGGAGTGTGTGGGTGGGAGAAACGAATAGTTCTCTGTGTGTAGCTGCCTGCTTGCCACATGCTGTCGTTGCGTTTCGTTTCGCTTTGCAGCAACAACAACTACATAATTACAGGATTACAAACTGCGCCCACACACACACACACACACACACACACACGCACGCTGCACTGCACTCAAAAAGCCGAAGTGGCTAAGAACACAAAACAATTAAAAACCAACAAACGCAGAAAACAACGGCAACAACATGTGTGTGGATGTGTGTGTGTGTAAGTGTGTGTGTGTGTAAGTGTGTGTGTATTTTATATACACAAAATGAAACATTTTTATGCGGCAAACAATTAAAAGGCACAGCAAACTAAAAAAGAATTAAAATAAAAAATGAAAACACAAAAACAAGCACAACACGAATGCATATAAAAATAAAGAAAAAAATCAACTATATATATAAAATATATATATATATATAAAGCAAAAATTAAACGACTCACATGCAGCTGCCACATGTATTGGTTGTGTGTGTGCATTGCGTAGTTTGTACCATATATTCGCCATTTGGGCACACAGTCTGCTGATGAACGGACATTTGTGGCATATGGGTTATGGATATGGCGGCATATGCAACAAAAATCGTTTGCCATTCAACATGAATGTTCGCAGAATGGGGCAACAACGCAACAACGCAACAACGCAAAAAAAAGCGAAACAAGAAGGCATAAATAAAAAAGAAAAACTGGATTACATTTCACTTTGGCAATTAAACAGAGAAAGGAACTTGGGCAAACGTTGCAACGGGGCATGCAACTTGACGTTGAAGCACTTTTAGCTTATTAAATGCACAATTTGATGAAGACTGCAATCAGAGAAGAGCAAGCTGCATACACATGTACATGTGTATCTACATATATGTATATATTTTTATGCACAACTGAAGCTGGTCAAACGTTACATCAGTTTTTTTCTTCTTCTTTTTTTTTTTGGTTAATTAAAAAGAAGAGCCAAAAGCACTTTGAGTGTATTCGAAACAGTTTTAATTATCATATGTTACTCTTTTTTAGTCATGCAGATAATTAGTTCTTCTTTGGACGCTCTGAAAGTTTATATTATAGAGCAAAAGCATACAATTAGCTTGCCATGGCTACATATATTATATATATATTTATCTAAGACTTTAACTTGGCTTAAAAGTGCTTCGAACATGATTCAATTTGAAGGCAATTTACAGTCTGAGCTTAAGTTAATACACATAAAACAGTTTGAAGAGATTTTTAGTTAGATATATAAAGTGCAAACTTTAGCAATAAACTTCAAGTTTCATAGCAGAAATCTTAAGCAAGCAAGCCCTAAGGCCTGAGCCCTGAGCCCTGCTGCACATCTGCTCTGATATATGATATTATAATAACTTAGTCAGGTCAATATCTTTGAGCTATCAATAGCTGTCAAAATAGCTAAAGCCAGCTGCTCTTTTCTCACCTGAAGAAGCAGCATTCGGTATGTTTTTTTAACAGTCTCACGTATGGGCATTGCCCATACTGCTGCAGCACGTATCATAAACTTGTGACCCGCCTTAACTACCTACCCATACACACACTCGTTTTAGTTTAAGTAAAGCCACTAGTAAAATGCCAGACTTTATGGCCAATGCACGTTTTCGAGTTGCTCGTTTAAATGACCAACAACAACAACAACAACAACAAACCAGGCAAAGTGTGGAGCGAACAACGTCTATAAGTTATTAGCCCCGTCTCTGTAGTTGTCTAGCTTTGCCTTGGAGAACTACGTGCAATTTGTAAGAAGACCGCAACTTGAAATTTATAAGGCGGCAATTTCAATATCTCACACACACACACACACACACCAACACACACACACACGCCTAGCTGGTGTGTGGTGTCAAATTTGAAGCAAAATGTTCATAAAATTTGTTGTAACCAATTTGCATGTGGCAAGCCAGGCCAGGGCACTGTGGAGAGCAGCATTCAAGGACATGATTTTTAAACGCTTCCTGGCGCTGCCAAAACTACCACGAGCACACACATACATGCATGCTATATGTGTGTGTGCGTGTGTGTGTGTGTGTGTGTATGCATGCCATGTGTATGGGCCATAAATTTTTTTCTTCTTGGTTAAATCTTTGCCGCGCCTGCATACACACATCTAAATATATATATATGTGTGTATATGTGTGTGTGTGTGTGTGTGTGTGTGGCGTCTACAGACTCCAACTTCGCGCTGCCTGCCCCTATGCCCCACTTATGTGGACGTTGTGGCAAACACATAGCAGCAATAATCATTACAGCTTGTTGTGGCTGTTGTTGTTATTCTTGTTGCTGCTGTTGTTTTTTTGGCTGCTTGGTGGCTGCTCCTGCCTGCTCCTGGCCTGCTCCTGGCTGCCGGCTGAATTTTTGTTGTTATTACTTTCAGCTTTGTGCCTGGCTGGCTGCTCTTGTTGCCTGGTTTCTTGCTTATTTTTTCTACATATTTTTTTTTTGCTTTTTTTTTGTTTTTTGTTTTTGGGCGCCATTTCTGCAAGTATTAAATTCCTGCTGCTTTTTATTGCGCAAACATGGAATTTAAAATTAACAAACAAGCTGCAACAACATAAATAAAATGCTTAATCGAACTTTAAGCCAGCAGCAGCAGCGACAGCAACGACAGTCTGTTGGCCAGAGGCAACTGGCAACTAATTATGAGCCAGCCAAAAACAAATAATAATAAACATAACTAACTGTTATCTTTAACTCATGCGCGGGACTAACCCATACTCATATATTCTTCTAGATGGCACTGGCAAGGATTTGTATTCACCGGAGGCGGAAAGCTCGCCAGCGCCCTCATTTGTGGAGCCAACTGTGGCGCAATTGGCAGTCGGCGCTGGCGTTGGCGGTGGCGGCGGCATCATTTCAGGCCTGGGCGTGGCCAAGCCAACATCGCGCACCAGCAGCTTTGAAATTGAGAATCTGCTCAAGACTGCGGAGCAAGTAAGTGCCTAGTACTCAGCATGCCTTTTTTCCCCTTCCTCCATCTCTCTCTATATATATATATATATATATATATATTATATAAACATGACCAAGAAGAAACAAAACGCAAACACGTTAAACCCGTCCCGAACCCGAAAAAAAAGAAACCAAATAAAATAAAATAAAACCCTGGCCCCTAGACCTGACATCCAAAACAACATTCGAAGCAGGCGCTGGGAACGGAACTTGGCACTTGGCTGACACCCGGCTGAGGCAGCGGGCAAAGTCAGTTCCAATTGCTTTGAACTCGCTGAGCGGAAGCGGAAACTATTAAAACGAGCGCCAAACACGAGTCGAAGCAAGGGGTTCTGGCTGGCAATGGAATGAGCTTGGGGTTTGTGCACTTCTGATTGAAATGTGCACAAATTGAAATTTGCTAAAGCTAAGAGAGAAGTGCCTCGTGTGGGTTATGGTTCGCCAGGCAGCAGCAAGCGGGCGGCAGAGCTTGGATTGTACTCGTAGTCTAGCTGTCAGTTGTTGCCGCTCAAGATGTTTGTGCCACAAATTTGGCCTATTGGGTCTTGTTGCTTGCAAGTCACCAAACAATAAACGTCACAAATAGAAATGTGCTGGCATAAAAATATCAAGGATATATACACAACAAATATGAACGACAGGCTAAAGAGACAGAGACGGAGACAGAGACGGAGATAGAGACAGTGACAGTGAGAGAGACAGATAGAGCAGAGACAAGAAAGAAACGCAAAGACGCCACAGAATGCACTTTGTTTCTGGATATGCTTTACCCAAGTGTGCTCGAAACTGGCAGAAACCCACTTCATTTAATGATACTTGAACAC
Organism: Drosophila leonis; assembly: GCA_035045365.1. NCBI lineage: Eukaryota > Metazoa > Arthropoda > Insecta > Diptera > Drosophilidae > Drosophila > Drosophila leonis. Next base: position 12,564,326 of record JAWNPC010000454.1, on the reverse strand, counting down.
TGTGACACACAAACACACTGAGGCCGAGCACACACACACACACACACATGCAGAACTGCCAGGCGAGACAGCAACTGGAGAGTCAGGGCGTTACATAAGAATCCTTTTAATTCAAGTTGACATTTCGCACAGCAGCAGCAGCAGCAGCAACGGCGGCGGCGGCTGCGACGGCGGCTGCTGCAGCTCACCAAGAAATTCAAGAAATTTTCAAATTTTTCATCTTTGGGGCATGACGCCAGCAGCACCAGCAACAACAACAATAAGAAAGAACTGCTGCAACAACAATGTTGGCACTCAGCAGCTGGCCCATAAGCTGCCTCAGCCGCTCACCTGGCGCACTAAACCCGCCATCCAGCCCATCAGCCAAAAGCCCACAGCCAGCACCCAGCAATCCAGCCCGCCTCTCAACCCTGTCCATGCCCCTTTTGTGTCATACTCTTTGTTGGTTTTGGGTCGCTGCTGCTGCTGCCGCCGTCGCCGCTACCGACGCCGCTTATGCAAATCAGCGGCGCAGCCGTCGACGTTGCAGCTGAAAGAAATGCAGAACAATAAAACAGTTAAAAGTAGACAAGAACAAGCTGCACAACAACGCCAAAGCAGAGGACGGCAGGAGCAAGTGAGAGAGAGAGAGAGACATAGAGAAAACGAACGAAACAATAATACACAAAGTGCAACTGCATAAAAGTGAAATGTCTTCTTCCACAATGCCAACGAACAGCAACAACAAGAACAATTCAACTGAATGTTGCACGAACAATGACAACTGAAATTTCATGAGATTGTTGTTGCAACTACATGGCAAAGTCTTCAAGTCTTCAAGTGTATGTGTGTGTGTGTGTGTGTGTGTGTGTGTGTGTCAGGGATGGAAACGTGACAAAACTATCAGTCACGAAAAATACGTTCAGGAAGGAATCTATATGCTGTAGAGGTTTCCGGCGATAAGACCTAAAACTATTCGAGTAAAAATATAAATCGAACACAAAAAGTTGCTTTACTTTGACGCAAGATGGCGCCAGTTCACAGAATGCACAGCTTGCATATATACAAACAAAAAGCAGCCAATTTAGAGCGCAATACAAACACAAGCGTAAATTTACATTTATATTATGTGCATCGATGTACAAGCGAATTGAACATATTTTATAGCTATTTTGCAGCCTGAGGCTATTTGTATTTATTGTTGCTCACAGCAGTCGAAGCTGCATCTCCTGCTTATGAGTTTAAGTATTCTGTTGACAGATGGCGCCAGGCATACTATTTATAGCAGTTGTCTCTCTTACTCTTACTCGCATGGCAGTCCAGCACAGCTTGCCCAGTGAGTGTGCTGTTTATCTCACTCGCACGCATACGATTGGCGATTGCATCAAATAAACGCACTCCTGATCGAACGAACACACATGTGTGAACTCTTGCACCCCATGCAGAGGATAGCAGCATGAAAACGATATTAAATTTCGATGGTGCACAAGCTACATACACATATCAACTATCTGAAACTGGCAAACAGTATACAGTTAAGCCTTTGACTCAATCACGCTGTCATCGCCAATGACTGTCCATTCCTTCGGGCACAACGCATTTTGAGCCCTGTCAAGCACAGTGGTAAAGCTTATGCGCCATCTCTCACTCTCCTATCTCTGTGCCTGTGCCACCATCTCTTTGCTGTTTACCGCTCTGTTGATTTAAACTCTGACCTTTTGCAAATTGCACAGCACTCAAATACACACAGACAGAGAGACAGAGAGAGAGAGAGAGAGAACGAAATAGACATAGAAAGGCGTGTAAAAATATTTGTTTAGGCATTTACAATGCAAATTCGTTCAATATTTTGGTGGGCGTGGCAAGTCAATTTAACTAAGTTCCGGTCAACGCGCCATTTAACACTTTTGCCTAACAAGAAAACAGCAAGAATAATAACAGAAAGTTAAACCAATAGAAAAACAACATCAAGAATGAAAACTTGAACAAAAACGGAAACCGAGAGACCCAAAACCACTGTGCAAGTGACATAAGAAGGCTGAAGATTTGCGCACCTCTACACTTTATGCAAAATGCGGTTGTGTGGTTAACTCTGTGTATGACTGTACGAGTGTGCTAGTGTGTGTGTGTGTGTGTGTGTGTGTGTGTGTTTGTTTGGTGTAGTTGTATGCACACACACTCTATGTCAACCGTCAAGCGTCAACTGTCAGTGCCAAATGTGCTTGTAACCGCACACAAACAGCAACACCAACACCATCACGAACATCAGTAGCAGCAGCAGCAACAACTTTGGCGAGGACAAAACACAACAGCAACAGCAACAAAAACAACAACAACAGATACAACAAGCAAACGACGCCCCCAACTTGGACTTACGACAAGGACGTGACAGTCATTTAGAACCGCAGCTGACGTCGTCGTCGTCGTCGTCGTCGTCATCGTCGTCGTCGCTGGGGCTACGTTTATGTCTGTCTGTTTAAAGTGGCCGCCGCGAGTTCCACAATAATGCCAGCCAGCCAGCCAGCCAGCCAGCCAGCACTCAGCTGAACGACCCATGCCAACAGTTTGACCCAGTCCAACCCCGCCCCAGTATCCGTCCTGTTCTAACTATCGCTGTCTATCTATCTCTGTCATGCTAACTTCATTTTTGTTTATTGTCATTTATTTTTGGTGTCTCTTTTTTGTGTGGTCGCTTCGCTCGTTTTCGTTTCGTTTGTTTCGTTTCACGATCCTCATCATGCAACAACAACAATAACAACAACAATAACAACAACAATAACAACAACAACAACAAACACAACAACATAACACAATCAACAACCAACCAACCAACCAACCAACCAACCCAACCGAACCCTGACCTGTTAAGGTTACCGGATTTTGTCGTTCACCTCAGGAAACGCGCAAATCGAGCCCCACGGGTTCAGTCACATCGTCGGTCTCGACCACAGCTTTAACGCCATCGCGCCAGCTGACCGATGCCGAGAAGCTGCGCAAAGTCATCATGGAGCTGGTGGACACGGAACGCACCTACGTCAAGGTAAGTTCACTCCATGATTATATTATCCTATTAAATTAGTTTTTTCCCCTCTTTTTTTTTTGATATGCGCCTGCAGCGTGTAGTTTTTATATCATATTCAAAATGAAACGAAGCAGATTAAGTTTTTTTTATATGCAGGGGCTATAAGCCTTGCACTCGCCTGCAGATTCGCCCAAATTTTCAATATTCATAAGCCCTGGCAGCACCTGCATCTGCATTGTCTAACATTGTCTAACGGCCAGGGTATTTGAACACCTTCCAGCTGTGGATAACTATTATTTCTTGGCTTCGGCTTGTCGGCCAAAAAAATATTACACATTCCATTCATTAGTGTTGGCTTGCAATTAAAAATGCAAATTTTAATCCTTTAACCATGCGGCTGTGTTGCTGGCTTTAAGCCACGGTCGCTCGAGTTCGCCAGGAAGCATACAAATAATTATTATAATTTAGAAATTATGTAAAGCGCCGCGCCGCTGCGGCGTTCTTATCTCTCTGGCAGTAACCCAACTGCTGCTGCGCCCGCCCACCCCCCATCTCTCCAGCTCTCCATCTCTCCATCTCTATGCCCCATTCCCAGCTATCCGCTGGCCGGAAGTATTGTTCCAAATGAAAGCGCGCGCCTGCGGCTCTGCTACAGTTTTTGCCCATATTTTTATTTACTTTTTTTTTGCGTCTTTTTGCGTTGTTGTTGCGGGCAAAACTAAAAAGTTGTTCGGGCCAGAGAACTGGTGACCAGCCCAACCCAACAGAGCTCAGCTCAGCTCAGCTGGGAGTTTTTGGGGGCGCTGTTGTGGGCAGTTGTCGTCGTTCTTGGGCTGCTGATTTTTTAATTTAATTTATGCATCTTTCTTTCGTTTCGTTTCGTTTTTTTGTTATTTTTTTTGGTTGCTTCTTTAGTCATTTTTCATTTTTTATGTGTCAACAAATTTGAATTTATTGAACAACAACAACAAGAAGAATAAGAACATATTTGTAAGAACAACATTTGAATTATTTTTGTATGCAGCACTTGAACAATCTGCTGGAGCATTATCTGGAGCCCATGAAACGCGAAACGTTTCTATCGAATGCGGAAATTAATGCGCTCTTTGGGAACATACACGAGATTGTTACATTCCAGCGCCAGTTTCTGCAGAATCTCGAAGAGGCGCTCGAACTTGAGCCGGAATTCAATAAATTCGAGCATTGCGGCCAGTTCAGGGTAAGTTTATCCGCACGGCGTGCGTGACTCGCCTAACTAATTCTAATTTCTTTTTATTTATTTTATATATATATATATATGTGTGTGTATATATGTCTGTGTGTTTTCATGTTTAATCTCTTTTTGTTCTCGCTTCTCTCTCTCTCTCAACTCATGCAGAACGTCTTGTTTGCGATTGGCTCGGCTTTTCTCTATTATGTCAATCACTTCAAGCTGTACTCCTCGTTCTGCGCCAGCCACAGCAAGGCCCAAAAGGTTCTACATCCAAGTAAGTGCATCCAAAACTATTTACATAAAATTCCATTAGATTGAAAGCAATCCGGCTTTAATAATCAGAGCAAACCAATTTAAATAAATAATAAATAACTGGGCTCTAAATGAATTACGCAATTAACTTGAAAGTTGACTAAAAATATTTTCCATTTCGCTATTGATTTTGTAATGGAAATCAACCAACGTAAACCCGGCGTATGCGTAATCAAATCACTCGGATAAAAAGCCTCTGCCGACTTTTAGGTTGTTTTCATGCAATCATTTACATGTGTACAAACTGTAATGCAAAACGAACGCTGACAAGGCTGACGAATTCGTAGACGTGTCGTATGACAATTCCAAAGAAAAGTATTTACCATATATGCATAAATCCATATATTATGAGCTGTTTCTCTCTGCGCGCTCAACTATTGCAATCAGCGTGAAGCGTCAAAGTCTATTTGAGTTTGAAGTTTACTGAATTGGATGGGCAGGCGGAGGTGGAGGGCAGCTGGTTGGAAAAGTTGTAAAAGTAAAACAAGCGACAAGTTGCGAACAATTGGCAAACTATGCGCTTCAATTGTTGTCCGTGGCTGGCGCAGCTGCTGTTGCTGATGCTGCTGCTGCTGCTGGTGCACCCCTGCCACTAGCTGAGCCTTTAAATGATTTGCAAGTTAAATGAATAATTACAACCGCAAATGCGTAGACGTGGCGAAGTATACGAAGCAGCAAATTCCCGGGCAAGGCGGCAAGGCGTGGCATATTCATATTCATGCCATGGCAGTGGCAGCAGCAGCAGCAGCAGCAGCAGCAACTGTCAAGTATCTTTTGTTAATTAAACTTGTAGAATTATGACACGCTGGGAAATGGGCAAAAGCGGGCGCTGCCAAAAACTATGCCACGCTGTTGCCACTGGCTGTGGCAGCAAACCCGCAAACGAGTCGCATAAAAGGCAGCCGGAGCCAGCCGAAGCAGCTGCGGCTGCTAGCATAGCGAACTGCAGAGACTAGCGCGACTCCCGACTCCCGAGTCTGGCTTAGGCGACAACATGTCATAATTAAATTAGACTTAGTGGCAGCTTAAAAACACTCGAGCAAACACAAGTGCCACAAATGGGAAGCAAACGGCAAGAGAGCAAACAAGTTGCAGCAGCAGTCGTTAGCTGTGACTATGCCGAAGTCCAAATGCTCTTGTCACACATGTGTTAAAAGTAAAGGAAAGTAAAGAATTAACATATAGAAGAAAGTTTTTTTTTATATAGAAGAAGTGGCTAGTGATAATAGTAAATGAAACTTCGTTTATATCTACAAGATTTCTCAAATATTTAATATTTATTTTAAGTTATACAAGAAATTTCCTTTAGAATATACTAAAATTGATCTAGCAGCTATGCAGACAGAGATAACAAGTCAATTGATTAGGTAGTCTCTGAGACATGGAAAGCTAGCAGCAGCTGCTTGAAGCCTTGCCTAGCATAAATCTGCATACATAGCGTAAGGACTTGTCCCTCTTTAAGATTAAAAAAAAGTACACAACTACATCAACTAAGTATAATCTAGTAATTTAGCTTGCAGTTCGCCCCTTATCGAAACACTTTTGTTCACTCAAATCCCAATAGCTTAACAGCAAATTTCTTGAATGCATAACAAGTTAATAATGTTGTTTATGTTCTATAATACCTTGAGCAAAGTGAGTGAGTGGTAGAAAGAGATTTGTAAGCGCTGTAAATACATTAAAATTACATAAAAGTAAAAAACAAAAAGTAACTTATTAACGACGACAACAGCAGCAAAGCAGCAAAGTAGCAACAGCAGCAACAGCGCTGAGGTAAAAATTTGCAATATTTGCAATCAATGGCTGTCTAAGCAGCTGCCGGCAACAGAAGCAGGAACAGCAACAGGAGCAAAAGCTGGAGCACAGTTTGTCAACTTAAGTTTGAGCTTTAGGTATAACAGACACTCGAGCTGCTGCTGCTGCTGCTGCTGCGCTTGGCTGTTGCATGCAATTTTATGCAAAAAGTTGAAAGGATAATTAATTATAGCAAGAAGTGCACTTAAGTGCCTTCGTTACAAGCAGCAGGCAAAGGCAGGAAGAGCGGAAGAGTGGGAGAGCTAGGGATGTCAACCATTAGACGCAAATCCGTGCAGCAGACAGGCTTTGACTGTGCCTTTATCAAAAGCTTCTCAGCTGACTATAAGAACAAGCTAATGACATTTTCTTGTCAACGTTGCGCACGTGAAGCCTATTCGCCTCTCCCTCCCTCCCACTCTCTCTCTCTTTCTTTCTCTCTCTTTGGCTGTCTCTTTGTGTCCCTGTTGAAGCTTCGCAATTAATGGAAATTGAAGTGCGCATTGAAATCAAATCATTTGCCAAATTTGTCTCAATTTTTGCAATTGTTAAGCATCATTCGAAATTGTCTCCTTTGCTGCAGATGAGGGCAATCATGCGCTGCAGGAGTTCCTTGCCGCACGCAATCCCAAGCAGCAGCACAGCAGCACACTGGAATCCTATCTGATCAAGCCCATTCAACGCATCCTCAAATATCCGCTGCTGCTGCAGCAGATGCGCAATCTAACAGATACGCGCGCCGATGAGCACATTCACTTGTGCGGTAAGTAGATGAGGCTAAAGCTGAAGCTAAAGCTGAGGCTGACTCACTTTCAATACTAACAATCCTTTTGCACACCCACAGAGGCACTCAAGGGCATGGAGAAGGTGGCGGAGCACATCAATGAGATGCAGCGCATTCATGAGGAATATGGCGCCATTTTCGATCATCTGTTCCGGCAGCATCAGAAGTCGTGCAAGCAGCCCATCGATTTGAGTCCAGGTGGGTTACACCAAACGCATTCAATAGCTACATCAGCCTCAAATGCCAATGCCAATGCTCCTCCCCCGCAATGCTGCGCATTCCCAGGCGATTTGCTCTATTATGGCGGCGTCGAATGGCTAAACATTTCCGATTTTCTGGGCAAGATCAAGAAAGGCCTCGAGCTGCATGCCATGTGCTTTGTATTCAAATCGGCGGTTGTGTTCCTCTGCAAGGAGCGTTTGCGCCAGAAGAAGAAGCTAATGGTGAGTAAATGAGCTGGCATAAGGACTGCGCACTAAACCGATTTAAATCCCATTTGCCTTTCGCACAGGGCGTGTCGAGCAAGAATGCACCAAATGAGGTGGAAATCATACGCTATCAGGTGCTAATACCCGTCACCGAGGTGCAGGTGCGCGCCAGCTCGGCCAAGGACATGGACTCGCACTTCCTCTGGGAGCTCATACACCTGCGCTCGCAGCTGCAGCGCCGCTCGGAGAAGGTCTATGTGCTGTCCAATAGCACCGCCGACTTTCGCAATGCATTCCTCAAGACCATCAGGCAAATAATACGCGAAAGCGTGCGGAACATGTCAATTCCCATGAAGAACTTTGGCGGCAGCTCCGGCTCCGTGTCGGGTATGTCCTCCCAAATGGGCGGCTATGCGGGCAACTCGCAAACGCTGGAGAGGCCCAAGCAGCAGGTAAGTTGAGCAGCTGCACCCAGGCGTGGCCAGCTGCTAAGCATTCACTGAACTTCACAGATCACCATCGTTCATGGCTCTCATACGCTGGGCAAGCCGAAGAAGAAGTCCGGCTCGCAGCGGCACTCGGCGGGCAACATCGACTACGACAATCTGTCGGGCAGCCAGGAGGGCGATGAGCTGCCACCGAGCGTGGGCGGAGTGGTGCACTATGTGCCTCACTCACACGCACAGCAACAGCAGCTGCAGCAGCAGCAACTGCAGCAGCAGCCGCTGCCACAGCCGGGCGGCTTTCGCAGTCGCAGCAAGACTCTGGGCGATGTGACAGGTAAGTGGAGCAGCTCTCCAATTGCAGGCTGACTAATAATCTGAGCATATATCATCATGGCATCGCATCATGCACATAAAGAAATCATTTACTCACCCACAGACTCGCAGCAGCCACAGCAGCAGCAGCAACAGTCAATGGCACCGCATCCACATCCGCATCCACGCGAGCCACCGCCACCGCCCATAAGGCAGCCGCATTTGCATCATCACAGCAGCGACATTGAGCGCATCGATCCGGGCACCAAGTCGGAGGGCGAGGAGGACTCACAGCAGGGCACAATCAGGCCCAAGGCTACGCTGGGCCGCACACCCAATCACCTGACGCTCAGGTGAGCTCCAAATCTCAGTAGGCTATGCTTGGCCTTCGCTCTGTAGTAATTGCCATTCCGAAATAACTGCCAGATGATAGAAATAAAAGTAAAAAGTGAATGCGAATCGAATGAGCTTGCATTAATTATCCAGAGTATCTGACAGTCTGGTAGTTATTATACCCTGAGCCCATTGAAAATGGGAAATCAGGGTATGATTGGTTTTGTTGAATGTATGTAACAGGCAGAAGGAGGAGGCGTGGCAGATCAGGGTGACGAACTGAGTCGATTTAGCCCTGTCCGTCTGTCTGTCTGACTGTCGGACTGTCCGACTGTCCGTCTGTCCGACTGCCCGTTTGTATGAACGCGTCGATCTCAGAACATATAAGAGCTAGAGTCTTGAATTATAGCAGGCGCAGATCAAGTTTATTTCAAAAATTCGATAACTATATCCGTTTTAATGTTATCGATAAAAAACCTCAATGAAATACAGTTATGAAATTATATCTCGTACATCTTTGGAGCTAGAGTCTCCAGATTTTATTTTATAGATTTATAAATATTTTATACATTTTCGATTTTTGTTATATATTTTTTTTATTATTTAATTTTACAAACCTAAATATTTTCTGCGGTAATAAATACATAACTGAGTATATTTAAAAACGCAGATTAGATGGGGTTCAGGGTATTTCCTAGTCGGTCACCACCGACTAGAGTTTTCTTACTTGTTTCAGTTGAACTCCTCGTAAATCTCCTTTATCGCTTGATTTATTGCTATCTCTCTCTCTCTTTCTCTCTCTCTTCCTCTCTCCCCTTATTATCACATCGTGTAGCACCACATCGACGCTCTCGGTGGGCAGCACTGGCAGCCAGGCGCGCTTGATACAATCATCGCATCCGCCGGCCAGCTATCAGCCGGTGCTAATGAAGGATCTAGGTAAGAGCAGCCTAGACGTAGTTGCCAGCGAGTCCGAGCACGAGTCGGAATCTGAGGCGCATGCAGTTCACGTGGCAGCCACGTTTAATCTAAGTCTAGGCAGTAGTGGTAGCTTGTTTGCAACAACAACAACAACAACAATCTGTAGCGATACAATTCCAAACCAGACCCCGACCTCAACACCGACTCCGACTCTGACCCCCAAACCGACACAGACCCAAGCACAGAGCCAGACCATGAGACATTTGTCGCCGCGCCAGTCGCCACGCCAGTCGCCCAAGCAGGAGATTGAGGTCATTGAGATCTTTGAGAGCGAGGCGGAGCGCTTGGCTGCCTCACAGCAAGTGGCCGTAGTGCATCAGCATTCCAGAGCTGGCGAGGCCCAGCACAAGCGACGTGAACGCGATGCCAGCAATGGCTCAACCACTGGCCATGTGGCCGAAACAGATGCCACGGCACGTTTCATGGACAAGCATCTCTGTGAGCTTGAGCAGGAGGATTTGGCAGCGGGCATATGCGACATAGTCACCTACATGGCCAACCTGCGCGAGAAGGCCTTTGAGCCAACCGACACTGGCGATGACGCGGCCGATCAGCAGCAAAACGACTCCAGTCTCTCGCCAGAGCCGCAGACAATTGTGGAGAACATGCAGCAGATTGTGACCGTGGACATTGAGTCGCCCTCGCGACCTGCCACCGAATCGGACAGCACTGGCAACACAACTGGGCCCTCGGAGCGCTCCGGCGATGATACCGAAGATGAGCCCACCAGCTCGCTGGCCTCGCACATCGTTGTCATCGACAAGAAGGTGGACAAAATTTTCAAGGCCAAGTCGCCGGAGCGACCAACGGCTGCGACAGGCAGCAAGCCGAAAAGCGGCAAACGGCAGAGCATCTACATCTCGCCAGATCGAAGCAAGTCCCAGGGCAGCTCACCAGTGCGCATCATAAAGATCAAGTCGCCACGGAATAGCGTCAGCGATCAGGGCAAACGGCTGAGCATCTGCTCCAGTCGCGAGAACTCCCAAGATCGCCTGTCCGGCGGACGACGCACGCCCAGTCCACGACGCAGCTCCGAGGGTGGCGGCATCCTAAAACACACTGGTCCCGGCGCGGGCATACTCAAGCCGCCAGCCAGCCCGGCCAAGTCGAAGAGTCCCGATCGCAGCTGCCTGAAGAAGAGCGGCCCCTCGCATGTGTGCACCTCGGAGCCAACCGCGACATCGTTGTCGCCGCGCATCTCGCCGCGTGGTAGTGTGGATCACTTGTCGCCAGATCGGGCCAGCATTTGCCAGCGGCACTCGCCACGCAGCAGCTTTGATAGCCATGGCGGTTCCGATCACAATCTGGATGTGCCCTACGGCGGCGGCGGTGGTGGCGGTGTTGGTGGCTCGCGTAAGCGCAGCATGTCCGCCCACGGCAGCTTTGAAACGGGCACCAAGCCGCACGCCCAGGAGACATATCAATACTATCCGGTTTATGACAATCAGACGTGCAGCGATCATTATGTGGCCGCCGCACCCACTAGCAGCCGTTATGGCTCGGGCAATGGACGCAGTCGGCTGAGCAAGTCTCTCGAGCGGTCCACCTCACGCGACAGCACCACCACGAGCAGCTCCTATCGCGCCTATGGCGTCTCGCCAGAGCGCAACTATGTTGTCTATAGTTCCGGGCCATTGCGTTCCCAGTCCGCCGAGAACACCTTCTCGCAGCCCATTTACGATGCATTGCCCAGGCAGCCACCACAGCAATATATGCCCATGGTTAGCTACATGCAGGAGATGGAGATGAGCGGCTATGGCCAGCCGCCGCCGGTACCCAGCTGCCAGCATGATCCCGCACAGCAGTCGCTCTATCAGCTCAGCTCGTCGGCGCCCGAGTATACCACATGCATTGACTGTCTGTATCAGAAGCGACCCTCCTAGCATAAGTCCCGCGTGCGGCAAAGTCGCACGCGGAAGAAGACGCCACGCGGACTAAGCGGCATGCCCGGCATGCCAGGCATGGTGGTTAGCACACAGCCCACAGCCAGCGGTGGCATTGGCTACATGCCGGACATGGGCAGTGACCAGGCGGGCGGCTGTGTCGATTGCCATGACTATTTCGAGATACATGTCTAAGGACTCGCCTGGGCGATACAAGATACAAGATACAAATCGAGTGAGGAAGAGATACATAAACAGGGATTTTATGAGACCGTTGAACTAAAGTTTAAATTTACGAGTAGTTAAAACAAAACTCATTACAAAAGCGCAACCAAAGATAACATAAATAATAATAACAACAACAACAACAACAACAACAGCAACCCAAAATGCCTCAAAAATTATACAACAAAAATAAATAAACATAAAACCGCTCAGCTCTACAACAAAATACTAACATATACGTAAGCTCCAATGCAAACTATATATATATATATAAAATATATATAGAAAACGTTAATCAAAACTTGAACACAAGGGATTGAACAAATAAACACACACAGAACACAGAAACAACAGCACAGTTAAGAGTCATGTTTAAGTGTTAGGTTTAAGTCAGCAAAAGCTTAGGAACAGCAACAACAACTACAATTTCACAGCACAGCTTACATACAGACAAGCATACATATATGTGTGTGTGTGTGTGTGTAGGTGTGTGTGTGGCACATCAGGTTAATTATTTTGCTTTTACACACAGAGGTTATGATTTATATTTAAATTTTAGAAGAAGAAAAAGTTGAAGCAGAAGAAATCGTAGCGGATGTGCTGCTGTGCATGCCGCATTACGTATACGCACATGACGCATACGCCGCGTTGCACACAATGCTCAAGTGGCGTAATTACGACTAAAAACTATAAAGTTGAAATTCATACTCGCACTCAAGTAAACTAAGAGACATGCATGCGCAACTTACTAACAAACAAACAAACACACACACACGCACACACACACACACGCACACTATATAGACACACATATATATACATATATAGGATAAAAGTTGTAGGTAGGTAATGTCAGTCGTTTCAACTATTAGCTGTGCAAACTGTGTCACTGGCATTTCCGGAAACGTAACGAAAACTTTTTAATTACCACGGCGAAATGATTGCAAGCTGCTGTGTGGCAAGAAGCAGGTGGCAGGCAGGTGGGCAGGCAGGCAGGCAGCAGGCACAGAAATATTTGTGCGTATTTTAGCTAAAGACTAAGTGAAAAATGCGGGTTGGCAACATTCTATAGGTTAACATTATACATCAAACTACTTAAAACAAACAATAAAAGCAAACATATATGAATCAATATTTACCATAGCTAGTTAGAAAACCGAATTGTCTAAATATGATATGTGTGGGTGTTGTGACAAATAATTTTTTGCATGAACTAAAAACATTTTGGAAACATTTCATTACAATAAATTGCAAATGCAAATCACTTACATTTTTTCATAGGCAAATTGAACAGGTAACAAACAAAAAATATGCAAATGCAAATAAATCGTATTGAAGAATGATAATCGTAAGTCGTACCTCAATGTTTATGTATTACAAAAAAGAAACCAAACAAAAATCAATAAAAATTTAACAATGCAAATGCATATTATATATAAATCAATTATACCTAGAGCTAACATACATATATGTCTATATATATATGTATAAATGAGGCTATATATATATAGCAATCAGGGCAGGCAGGCAACTGAGCAAATGACCCAAAAGATCTTCCAAACAGTCCATATACCAAAAAGTCCCAAACACTCACAATCGTTCGAATCTTGCCTCGCTCGCATACATCAATACATATTTAGCTTAAGTTTGGGTGTCTAAAATAACTGCAGGCATTCAAATACAAATATATATATATAGTATATACATAGAGACCCAAGACGGACTTAAAGATCAAATGTCAGGTTGTTCAAGCTATACTCAAAAATAATCAAAAAAAATAAAAGTAAATTCCTTAGATATCTACAAAAAGAAAAACATTTACAGTTTACACTGGGCTTCACAGCAGTAAAATCAAAAAAAGTAAGAATCAAAATATATACGAAATACAATTTATAAGACAACATATACTACTAACTATATATACAAGACATAAATATACATGGCTAACTAAAATACAACTAAAATATCACGTGCAAAAACTCAAAGTAAATAAAAATAATAAATGGCAAAATAATCTCTTAAAAATAAATAAAAATTAATCGCAAAAATCAATACGAAATGTCAAAAGGAAAAACCGTTTACCACTTAATAAATAATCAAAATCAAATAATAATCAAAGAGCTCTAAAATCAACAAAAATTAAATAAAATGTTAATGAAGCTCGCAAATATGGCAAAGGTAAACTAAACTAAACGAAACGAAACTCAACTCAACTCAACTAAACGGAATAGCTAATTAAACAACAATGCAAATGCATGTCAATGTGCTCTTTGGACAGCGACAGAATGACAGACATGACCACGCCCACTCCTCCTCCTCCTCCTCCTCACAAACATCAGCCCACAGAACAGTTATATAAAGACAAACAAACAAAAAACTTCAATTAGTTAATCAATAAAATTTGTGTTAATTTTTGTAGCAGGTAAGTGCGTTTGCTTCCAATTTTATTCATTATGTAAATTATAGCAACAAATTATGAATTATATGCGAATTAGCAGTTAAACAATTGAACGGGTGATATTTAATTTTTGTTATTACAAATTATCTTGAAGATAATGCAAGTACATATATATATATATATATATATATATACATATGAAATGAAGAAACCAACAAGAATTCGTTTGCTATGCATATATATAGGTTAAACATATTTAAGTTTTAATAGGTTGTGTGCCTAAGCGATACAGTTACATGATTAGCTAAACAAAGCAACAACAACAACAACAACAACAACAACAACAACAAACAACACTTAAGTATATTGAAATATATATAAACATTTAGTTGGCATCGCTTGATTACTTAATAAATTAACTATAAATTACAATCAAAATTCAAATTCCAAAACGAAATGAAGCAAGTTTTACCCTTTTAAACAATTTTCGTCATTTTACAATAATCTGTTTTGCATTTTCTCATAATTATAACAAAACAAACAAACAAACAAAACAATAAACAGACAACAACTGTGCCAGATTTATGATTAGCGTGTCAATAACTGAAACGAACTGAAACAACAAAAGCAGTGCATTATATAATAATAATATATATATCAAGTATATAAATGTCTTATGGTTACACACACGTGTCCCCACAACGAACTAAAACCAAAACAACAAAAGTAATGAAAAACCTCCACAATTTTCCTTCACTTTCTCTCTCTCTCTCATTTTCAAACATTTTTAATGTCAAAAAAAGAAAAGAAACAAAATTTTATTTTGCTTTTTCATTGCATTTTTGTGTAAAAAAAAAAACCTTCATAAGCACACAAAGCCCTAAATAATTTAATGAAATTAAACTTAAAACTTATCAATAAATTTTTGTTGAAACTCAAATCAAAATTTAGCTGTTGCAGTTACTCGAACTTCTTCTTGCACTTCTCTCTCTCTCACTCTCTCTCTCTCTCTCTTTCTCTTTCTCTGTATCTCTCTTTAAGAGTTTTTGTTTCTTTTTCCTTTCATTTCTGACCCCAAAACACAAAACAGAAATACAAAAAGCAGAAAAAATGTTGGCATAAAATGCAAAACTGATAAAGATTCAATTCGAACTATTTGTATAATACTCAAATGCAAAGCATATATATGTATTATGTCTATATATATATTGTATATATATATATATATAACAAGAACAAAACAAGTAATAAACAAACAACAAAAAATACCAAGCGATGTCAACATTTTCAAAACCCACAGAACTAAACTTGATCCCAACAACAACCAAATTGAACTTGATACCAATTTTTAATTAGTTCATTTTTAGCCTAGCTGTTGCAGTACCCCCTCCACCTACCCCTACCCCCACTAAACCCCCTTTCCCTTCTTAAGTAGCTAAAAAGCAAAAAGTAGTTTTCATTCTTATGCATTTAAACAAAAATTAAACAAATTAGTTTTGCTTACATTTTATTTAAGATAAATGCGGAGCGTTGAAAGTATTTTGAACCAAATACTTTGAACGCTCGGCGCCTGCATGCTTTGCGACAGTGAATTGGCTTAAACTTTGAACTGTTACACAGAAATGAAATATATTTTGAATAAATAAACATGGAGAGCTTCTCACTCTGGCCGCTTCTCAGAACTCAACTCTCTGCAGTTCTGAAGAAAGTTTCATATTCTTTCCATATATGGTTTCCATTGTATCTTTTCTTTTTTCTTTCATTTAATTGTAGGGTCCCCGGTGTGGAAACCACGAGACATGATAAATTTAGGCACAGATCCACAGTCAACAACCCGCAAAGACGATGTGAAAAATTAAAACAGAAAAAGCAAAACAAATACAAATAAAAAAAAACGAGAAACAAAACCAAAATAAATGAAAGTAACTCATTTCTATTGTTACATTTTAACTAATCAAGTGTAAGGAGAACAGAATGTACACTGCAAGAAAAAACACACTAACAATACGAACTAACACTTTTTCACCCTTTCCCCCCAAACAAACAAACAAAATCAAAGCAACTTGCAACAAAACTAACAAAATAAGATTTCAAATTTATTTATTATTCAATAATTCAAATACTGAAAGAAATGTTAAAGTTGCTTTCGAAAAAGTGAAAAAGTTTCGAATTGTTTTTTAAGCAAAAAAAATAAATAAAAAATAAAAAAGAAAACATCGAATGAGGAAGCAGAAGAAGAAGAAGCAGATGAGCGATAAGAAACGTTTGTTGTTTTTTGTTTACGTTTTGAATGGAGCAACAAACACAAGACTTTGATTTATATAATATCGATTGTATTTAAATGTGCGAACACATATAATAAACGTATAATTATAGCAAAGGATTTTGAGCAAAAAAACAATTTAATAAGAATTTAAAAAATACAAAAAATAAAAATATTAAATAAACAATGTGAACAAATTCAAATGCATTTGTCGCTGAAAAAGACTTGAAAAGTAAATTTCGATTTAAAATACATTTATTGAGGAGGAAAACGTGAACAAATTGAAACATTGATTGTATTTAGGCTTAGACAATTTCAAATGAAAAACAACAAAAATACAAAATACAAAACAAAAACAAAAATAAAATAATTAAAAAAAATATTTAAAATGCAAACTTTACACAAACGTTCTAAAAAAAATTCAAATAAAATAAAAAGAAATGAGAAAAATCTTAGAGAGTTAAGCAAATCAAGAAACACAGCAAAATGTTTAGTTTGTAGTAAGTACACTGAAAGAAAAACCAATTATAAAACAAAATACCAAACAGAAACTTCACACGCATTAAACCAAAACAAAAACAAAACCAAAATAGAACAAATTTAGTCAAAATGTTAAACTAACAAGTAATACTAACTAAAAGAAAAGAAAAAAAACAAAAACAAAAACAAAGAGAATTCCATACACTTAAACAAACATATTTATAACACACAAACACACACTAAATCGAAATCGAAATCGAAATCGAATTCGAATTCGAATTCGAGTTGAGGATTACAAATCCCAAACAGCAGCCAAATACAACAAAAACAAAACTTGTTAAGCGCGAGCAACAAAGAAAACATTTAAACAAACTAACGAAGAACATGAGTAAATAAATATATAAGAAGCAAACACTATACACTGCAAGAAAAACACAAAACAAAAGCAAACACTCTTCTAGCTAAATTACAATAATATAAATAATAATAATTAAGAACTTCACTCGACAACAACAACAACAACAGCAACAAATACAGGCATAGCTAAATTCCATAGAAGCAAAAACAACAAAAATTTCCAATTCGTTTCTGTTTTTTTATTGCTAATGAACAAATAATAATTATATTGGTTGTGAATGTCGTTTGAATGTTATTCGAATCCAGAAATTAGAAAAAAAATAAACAAAAACTAAAGCCAATTGCTGAATGAATTTCAAGAAGCCAGCTCATCATAGCGTGTGCGCACTGTACGTTTTCAGTGCACTGGAGTGTGGACGGAATATCATGCATTCATTTTGTCAAATCCTCAAACACAAACCACAAACAAAATCGAAACATAATCAAAAAAGAAAAAGAAAAATCATTTTTAGGTTTCCAATCAAATTGAATTAAAATAACAAAAGAAGAAATCGAGTCAAAAGTTTAATAATATTTACAACAATTGATAGAATGAATGAATGTTAATCAAAGAAATCAAATCGCAACATTTTAACATCATTTTTACTGTTTATATAAGTTTGACAACAACAAATAAATCAAATAAAAAATAAAATAAAATCAATAAAAAACGAAGCTGTTAAAAATTCCATTTGAATGGAAATTCAAAATGGGTTTTCAGAACAAAAATCCATTTTGAATTTCCATTCAAATGGAATTCTTAACAGCTCTGCAGAGCAGTCGCAGTCGCAGTCGCAGTCGCAGTCGCAGTCGCAGTCGCAGTTTCTAGCTGGGAAACTTTAGTCAAATGAAATAGTTAAATTACAAAATAAAACTTATTTAAAAGAGCAAGCAGAAGATGAAGAAGGTGTTTAAGTATACATATATATGGAAATCATTCGAAATAGTATAAAACTTTTTGTACACATTTGACTATTTTTAATGCATTTTAAATATATATAATATATAAATATATATATTAATTAATATATGTCTAGTTGTACGCAAGATACTTCTTTAGTTTAGTTCAGGCCGCTTCTCTCTGCCTTGGAAAGTTGTGCGTTTAACAAATTGTTAATAGTATGTGTGTTTTCATTTGTTTATACAATTGTTATTCGTTTCATTATGATTATGATATTATTCACACATTTACTTTGGATAGAGCAGAAGCAGCATTGGCAACAACAGCAACAGCAACAACAAAAGAAAAGATAAACGTATTACACTAAGAGAAAAAACACAAACACACAAACACACACACACACACACACACATGCATAAGCAAGTTGATTAAACACACAATAGCAACAACAACAACAACAACAACAAGTTAAAAAACAGCAAAAACAATTCTAGTTATAAAAAAAACTAACAAAATGAAACAAGCATTAAAGAATTCAATTTTTATTATGATATATAATTAACAACTGCAACAACAACAACAACAACAACAACAACAACATGCAATCGATGTTAATAATTTTTGAAAAAAACAAAAATGAAATGAAATGAAATATACAACAACAAATACACAATGACAACAACAAAAATTATTATACAATTGCAAAATGCAAATTAACAAAAAACACTCAAAGTAAGGAAAGTGAAAATATGTGAAAATGAATAAATTACAAAGATCCTTTTGAAATGAACAAAAAAACAAAACAACAAAAAACAAAAACAAAATAAAATGTGAAAGTAAAAAAAAAAATAAAGAAATGGTTTACTATTTATTAATGGATGGGCTTACAGGTTGACCAAATGAAGTTTTCAGTAAAAGGTTTTCAATAAAAACAATAAAAAGCTAAGGAAAATGCATTCTAAATCAAGTTAGCAGAAAATCCAATTCAATGCAGAACACCAAATGTCCAATAAGAATCATTGAGAAGCTTTTACAATTTTCAACTACTGAATTGGCTTACAGTTACTATGAATAGAGAGCTGTTTCTAGTTCAAGTAAAATTCAATAAAATATATATTATAATAAATGAAAAGTAATCAACGAAAGAAAAATCTAAGAAAAGGCGGTTTTCAGAGAATCCAATTCAAACCAGCATACGGCAGATGCAATAAGAACAAATCTAATTTGCAGCGCACGCAAGATGCAGTATGAGAAATTTCCAGAAAATGAACAATCCAATTGGAAGCAAACGAAATTTCTAGAAATTGAAAGACGCAGTCAAAAAGCTGCCAAGAGCCAATCAAATTGAGTTAAGTTACCAGAAAGTAAAAGATCCAATAGAAACGAAGCTTTTCTGCCACAGAAAAGAAGAGCCAATCCCAACTGTATATCCAGCAAGTCCAAGTGCCAAGAGCCAATCAAATTGAGTTAAGTTTCCAGAAAATGAAAGATCCAATAGAAACGAAGCTTTTTTCCCACAGAAAAGAAGAGCCAATCCCAGCTGTCAATTCCAAGTCTCACGCATTTCATTAAATATAAACATTGTTAACATTCTGGAAATTAATTTATTAAATACAATTTTTGTTTTTTCTTTTACAAATAATTATCGTACTAAAACGTACTAGTTTAATTGTATATGTTTTTCTTCTTGTCCATTAAGGTTTAATAATAGCCCATGTGCCTAAGAGCGGAGTGTTTTTTCTTCTACAGATATTGTTGGAGGAGGAGCTGGTTTCACAAAGTTGAATTGTTTCAGATATGCTTAGTGGTAAGGTAAACAGTTTACAGTTTCAACAATTTGGCATTACAATTTATTTATTTGGAATTGTTGTTGTTTAAGAGTAGGGGGTATTATTAAATGTACATAATTAGGTAACCGATCAGTCTCCAGCTCAAAACACTTCAGCTATCTTATACAATGGTGTGTAAAGTGAATCAGTGTTTTGTATTTTCATATCTTATCTTATCTCACGAACTCGATTCTAAAGCTTTCGCATTTGCATTTGCATTTATATCTACAAACCGGTTCTAATGTTGAGGAGATATATGTGTAATCAACGGGGAAATTCTTAACCATAATTTTGGCTTGCTATGCGTTATACAATAAAACATCATCGCAAGCCTAAGCCGACAAATGAATTTTGTGTTCCCAGTATTAGGAAAAGGATTGTTAAACTAAAATTAGAGCTTAAATTATAAAATATACTATACAATTTTTTGCAGAAGGTGGTGATGATTGTTAAAGCTCAACATGGTTGGTGTCTATCTTAATTGGGCAACAGCTCCGCCAGTTGATTCCTTAAGCTGGGTGAGAGTGTATCGGGGAATTTGATGTCGAATGCGACGATCAGATCACCACGCCGCGATGGTTCCTTGGGGAATGGCAAGCCACGCCCACTAATACGTTTCACTGTTGTCGGCTTGATCACCTCGCCTTGTCCATTCACGTTGATGCGTATGCTGTCACCCTGCAGCGTCGGCACCGACACCGAGGCGCCGCACAGCGCCTGCTTCAGGCTGACTGGAGCGATGTAACGCAAGTCGCTGCCCTCGCGCTTGAACTGAGCATGCGGCTTGTCGCGTATGATGAAGATGATGTCCGCGGGCACTTTCTGTGGTGCCTGGTCGCCCTCCCTGGGGAATGTGATCTTGGTGCCTGCCTTCCAGCCGGGCTTTACATTGATGCTTAGCACCTTTTCCTCTTTGCGTGCTGTGCCCGTGGTCATGGACATGCGCGAGATCTTCATTTTCTTTGTGCAGCCTTTGTCAACTTCCTCCAGCGTCACATACAAATCATGCTCGATGGGCGGATCTTGTTGCTGACGTTTCCGGCTAGGCGTCTGTGCATTGAACGATTGTGAACGGAAGGCGCCCATGGGATTGCCACTAAAGCCGCCACCGCCGAACATCTCATCGCCGCCAATGTTCATAAAGACCTGCTCGCTACCATCACCGGAGCCGCCACTAAAGAATCCGCCAAACGGATCAGCCGTACCAAAGATATTCTGTGAGCCAAAGAACTGGGCAAATGTGGCACGTGGATCGCCATGGAACTGATAAGTGTAAGCGCCAGATGGACCGCCGCCCTCTTGGCCGGGTGGACCGCCCTTCAGGCCATCCTCGCCATACTGATCGAAAATGTCGCGCTTCTTCTTATCAGAGAGCACTTCATACGCCTCGGCGATCTCCTTGAAGCGTTCCTCGGCCTGTGGACTCTTGTTCTTGTCCGGATGGTATTTGAGTGCCAACTTTCGATACGCTTTCTTGATGTCATCGTCTGTGGCCTTCTTGTCAATGCCCAATATCTTGTAGAAGTCTTTGCCCATTTTGCTTTGCTCCAACTGCAAACAAAAGAAAGCACAAAATTATTGTGATGTTTTATATATACGTATGCATGTATATATGTATGTATATATTTATATTTAATGAAATGTAAAGCAAAAACAACAGCACAGTTGGATGTTTCGATTTTGTATTGTATTCTCGACGCGTCGCTCAATAGAATTTGCTAGAAGCTTTGAGTTGTGCAACGACAACGAAAAGCTGCTCTGCCGCTACCGCTGCCGCCGTCGCTGTCGCTGTCACTGCCGCTGCTGCTGTGTTGTCACTCAATGCGTGACGTCGACGCTATTATTTAGGTTTTAAATTTCACATTTTACTAAAATGCATTGTTTTGCTTCTAATTTGTATTATGATTTCTTGTGATCCACCAAAATGCAGATCGAAAACAATCTAATAATAAGCAACAATTCATTTGTTTGACACTCACCTTAATTAGTTTGGCAGCTGCGTATTAATTTTCTTTTTTATTTCACTTGAACTTGTCAATAACTTTAAAATAATTTAGCTGCTACTCGAATTTCAATTAATCACAGTTGTAGAATGCACTTATAGTTTTAAAATATTTTCAGAATATTGTTTCCAATACACGATTTTGATTTTTTTTTTTTTTTGTTCTCTTGTGTGGAAAACACACCCGTTTAAACGTTTCTCTTGATTTTTACTAAATGAGTCGAGTTGCTCGAGTACCTCGCCTTTATATAGACTCGGAGCAGTCTGCTCGTCGAAAATTCTCGATGCTTCTAGCATAGTAGGGTTGCATCCGGAAACTGGTAGCTCGATAACAATTGGCGCCAAAATTTAAACTATTTGCAAAAGTAGTTTATATTTTGAGTAAGTAAATTTTAGTAAGTAAATTGTTTTGAAATAAGCATAGTTTATTTATTAACGCGTTAATTAGTTTACCATGTTCCTTAAATATGAACTATCGATACTGGTATAATCGAATTGCAGCCTTAGCATCGATACTCTTCGCCAACTGACGTCTGAGCTATCGAATAAATAATCGCCAGTATGTCTGCCTATCGGTAGTATCATCGATAGAACTGCAGCCAAACCGCAGCCGAACAACAAAAAACATTTGTTTCAATTATAAAAATGGTTGCTTCTCGGTGTCAACATCAAGCATTCTCCGTTTAAACAGTTTAGATAGTATCAAATTAGACGAACAGTGTACTCCCAGCCGTAGGGCCGGATTGTGCATTTAGCCACAACACAATATTGCAACATTTTCACAGTTCAGGTAAGTGAAATCATACATATGTATGTGTATCTGTATCTGTATCTGTATGCCTACTCACATATGTGTGTTGTGTACGTGTGTGTGCGTGTCTATGTGTTTATGTGTGAGCAAGCATATTTTGGAGCCGCAAGTTTTCCGACATTTGGCCAAGACGTTGAAGGACGCACAGCTTGAACTAGTTTCTCGCACCCAAACCGTCAAATGTGTCACGTTCCAAAGCAAAACCTTGACCGATCGCCCGTCCGCACCGAGGACCACCCCCTCCCTCACTTCACCCCCACACACACACACACACTCTAGCAATGAGTGTTGCGCAAACGAAAATTCGCCAACATGCTAAGTACGCCCATCGCCACTAGCCCGAACCACCCCCGTCGCCTTGTCCAAGCGCATCACAGATGCCGGTACACAATCAGCGCTTCTTAGTCACACATGAGACGCTGGCGAGGCACAGCCAAGCACAAGCAGCGCATAAAAATAGTCATTCATTGGACAATTGGCGAGAGCGTTTCGTATTAACATCAATAGCACTTTCGCTATAAATTTCTGTCTCTTACTCGCTCTCTCTCTTTATCTGCCGCTCTCTCTCTCTCTCTGGCATACAGAACATCCATCTAGTATATGTACTTGGCCATTTCATTGAATAAATTTGCCTAGATTGGGGGCTAAACAACTGCCGGGTGGACTACACATCACTGAGAGCCCAGAGCCGCCCTAATATACTGCACACACTCACTAGCTGAGTTACACATTTTGCGTTATTATTATCAACAGTTGTTGCTAATAGCGCTAACTGTGTGTGTGTGTGTGTGTGTGTGTGTGTGAGTGTGCATTTGTTATTGTTATCAGAGCGCTACGCCCGCTATGAACAACTGCATCCCGTGAGCAATTTGTAGCGCACCCAGCTGTACGGCAGTCCGGCTGCCCGACTGCTCGGCAACGATCGAGCCAATCATCGTGCACTCTGGGGCGCCAGCGCCAGTTCGTGCCATCGCAGCAGTGGTCAGTACTCGAACACGCGTGAGACGATGTCGTTGCGTTGACGGCGGCGGGATTTCATAGCGCACAGAAGAACTCGCCAGCAATTAGACGGTGTGTGTGTGTGTGTGTGTGTGTGTGTATCTAAATATATATTTATATATATATATAGTTAATCCTATTCGTTTGTGCCTCTCTCTGTGTGTGTGTGCGTGCTCCAAATGGAGTTACTGCTAAAGCGTATAACGTGCAAATCCCTTAGCAATTCGTCTAAAAATAGAAAACATTTCACATAGAAACTCTTTCGTAATAACTACAGGGAGTACAAAGAACTGCATAGAAGCTCGACATAACTCGAACTCGGTATTGCTTATGCTCAGGGTGTAGTGTGTGTACTATATAACTGAGTAATCGGAACTATTTGGCATATGTCTCGACCAAAAAAAAAAACTGAAAATGTTTTATAAATAGCCCGAACTATATGCAAAATTTTAAAATACACACACTTAACACACTCTTCTAGCCACTCTGGCGAATAGCATAAAAATCATCGAGAATTGAATTCGTTTCTATAGAAATTTTGAACAAGTCACGCCCAAACCCAGCCAGGCAGCGCCGTCAAATGTAAATATTGATGAGAATTCTTGTGCGTTCAAAAGATTCGATTGACAGACTTAGAAATATACACACACGTATATATATATATGTATATATATATGAATATATTTATATATGTATATAGAGCTTGTGGTTTGTGCAATGTTTCGGTAACGAAAACCTTCGAATTTACAAATAGCAAGATTGTATCTGACAGATACTTTTGCTCCCTGCTTTGAATATTTGTGTCTGTTTTTTTTGTCGTCTCTTTTTATATATTTTTAGACGCACAATTTTTTTATGCTTTATTTTGATTTCTGCTATAAATTTTTGGATTCCACTCTATACATATGTATCTATATCTGTATCTATATGTCATCCAACATGTGTTTGAAATTGCAGCTCATTTGCATTAATCTTTTTGGCCAAAGCACTGTCTCCGCCCCGCCCCGTGTCTGTGGGCCATGTTTGCGCCTATTTATATCAAATTGCAGCGTTGGAAAAACATTGCGCATTTCTTTAATACTAATTGCCTTTTGGACATTTAATTGGATCGCGCAAGGCATTTGCGTAAACATAGATCGCAACGATGCTATATAGTATATATAGTTAGGTATATGTTCGACCAGGCGTCGTTCCCCTTATTCTTGAGAATTATGTGAATTTGTTTTGTTATCAGAAATAGATACAGATTGATGTCAACAGCTGTGTGCATGGTTTTGACAATTGAGTTCTTGACGAACAGCAGATAATAGAACACATTATATGGCTTTATATATATAGATATATTATATTATAATAACTGCAAGCTTTCCTTATGCGCTGTATCCATTACGCCTTAGAACATTTCCAAAATAAATATCATATTTTATAATATATTGTAGCTTGCAGTACGCCCCTCTGTGACGTCCAGTTCTTGTATATTTTGCGCATTGCGGCCAAATGTCATATACTACATATGCCCCACTATAAATATATATATATACGTATGTATATTGTAGCACTTCCGTCCGTTACAATGTCGTGCCCGTTGCCCAATGGTTCAACAAAGAAGGCAACAGCAACATCGTCTTGGAATGACATTTGTAGGAGCAATTTATGCAGCAATTATGACGCTGTTGCTGAAAATTTGGTAGCAGCTGAAATGTGGGATGGAATATGGATACCGTCCGGCCCCAGATTTTTTGTTGTTTATAAAATTCCGTGCCATCTTAGTCATGTGCTCGGTTTGTGGCGTACAAATAAGGCGCGAAAAAACGCAAACAGCAGCAGGCAATGGGATTTTGGTTTATTTTCGAATTGAGGTCTATTCACGGTGGGTGTTGAGGGGGCCTCAACGGGTGTGGGTGAGGGCCCCTTCCAACGGATGGGAGCAATGAACAGCACGTGTGGGAGGACGGGGACGTGGACTGCCGGCTGGCGGCTGGCGGCTTCCTTGTTGCTGCTGGTCGACTATGGTTGACGCTGTCAAAAGCAGCTTCTAAAATCAAATGACAATTTCTATTTTTTTCATTCAATCTTTTTTTTTATACAATTATTTTCAGATCATTTTTTGTTTTTGCAAGCGCTCAAAATTTTAATTTCTAACGCAATCGTTGCAGGCCTTAAACCAATTTGGTTAGCATCGCGCGAACCAGGACCAGGACCAGGACATGGCTGAGAAGGACAACAAGGATAGCACACAGTGCGCCGTCTTTGACCAGACGCCTGGCTCCCAGCAAAAGAAAATCAATGTCGTTGTACGTGCCCATTTCACAGTGAAGCACGTCATCACGCTGATTGGCACACAGTTTGCGTATGGCAAATTTGAGCTGTTGCTACAGCCGCACGGCGAGAAGGATTTGGTGAGTATTGACTGCCCATGCGATCCTCAAGCGATCAGCTCTTACTTATGAATTTCACTTAATGCCTGTAGATTTATCTGAATACGCTGGATACGCAGCTGTTGTACGATGTGCCTGGCTTTGAGCCAAAGCTGAAGAACAACCTGGTGCTGCTGCCAGAGGGCGCCTGGGATGGCAACGTGGCCAAACGCTATGATTTGAGCATTAAGAAATCAGTTTCCACAGCTAGCAAGCTGGCAGACACCACAGAGAACACGACAACGACAAATGCAGCAACAATAACAACAAACACAACAACAACATCAGAACCAACAACAACAACGACGATAAAAACCGGTGAGAAAAAGAAACGCACAACAACAACCACCGGGGAGAAGAAGAAAAAGTCGCCAAGCAAAACCAAGACAAGCGTCAGTCCCACAACTGAAACGGCAGAAGCCTCAGACTCGGCAACATCTACAACACCTAGCAAGATCAGTACAAAAGTGAAAACCAAAACCATCGAGAAGAATGACACTGCTGAGAAGAGCACAGATCAGGTGGACGAAGGTGTGAAGCTACGAAGTGCAGCAAGCAGCTCCGCCGCGGACACAGCTAAAAACGCGCCAACCAAAGTTGAAGTAACCGAGCTGCTGAAGGAGCAGTTGCCGCAAAATAGTAACCATGTAGCAGCCAGTGAAGATGTGGCTCCAGAGGTCTTTAATGTAAGTCCCGTCTCGGATGCTGAACTGCTGTCGGACGATGATTTGGCATTGGGTGCCTCGGCCAGTCCCACGCTCCTGGGCCCAACTTACGTGTTTGGTAACGCCGGACCAACAGAGGGTGATCTGCTAGCTGGCACTGAAGCTGACACCGATCCACTGGAACCCAGCTTTGAAAGGGACGTGGCGTATTACAGCTCACTTACATCTCGCAAGTTCGGAGGCGATGAGGTGCCCACCTGGCGCGTTAATACTACCGCCTCCGATTTTGTGGCCTCGGCCAATACCGAAACAGAGCCACAGCGAAATGGCGTTGGCCCGCGTGCATATGTTGGATTGGTCAATCAGGCAATGACTTGCTATCTAAACAGCTTACTCCAGGCGCTCTATATGACGCCCGAGTTTCGCAATGCCCTGTATCGCTGGGAATTTGACAATGACAACGAGGCCAAGAATATACCCTACCAGCTGCAGAAGCTGTTCCTCAATTTGCAGACATCGCCCAAATCATCGGTGGAGACGACAGACTTGACGCGCAGCTTTGGCTGGGATTCGACAGAGGCTTGGCAGCAGCATGACATCCAGGAACTGTGTCGCGTCATGTTCGATGCCCTGGAGCATAAGTTTAAGAACACAAAGCAGGCAAATCTTATCTCCACTCTGTACGAGGGAAAAATGAACGATTATGTCAAGTGCTTGGAGTGCAATACGGAGAAGACGCGCGAGGACACTTTCCTCGATATACCACTGCCAGTGCGTCCATTTGGCAGCAGTTCCGCCTACGGCAGCATCGAGGAGGCGCTGCGTGCATTTGTGCAGCCCGAAACTCTCGATGGCAACAATCAGTATCTGTGCGAGAAGTGCAAAAAGAAATGCGACGCCCACAAGGGACTGCACTTCAAATCCTTCCCCTACATACTGACGCTGCACCTGAAGCGCTTCGACTTTGACTATCAGACAATGCATCGCATCAAACTGAATGATAGGTAAATCGCCTGATCAACTCTAACAACATCTTTCTCTCTGTAAACCATGTTTTTTCCATGCACAGGGTAACCTTTCCGCAGAAGCTGAATCTGAACAGCTTTGTGAATCGCAATGGACAGGGCGAACAGTATCAGATGAATGGTACCAGCAGCAACGTGGACGATTGCAGCACTGCAGACAGTGGCTCCGCCATGGACGAGGACAACTTGAGCAGCGGTGTGGTGACCACGGCCAGTTCCAGTCAGCACGAGAACGATATCAATGACGAGGACGAGGGCATCGACATGAGCAGCAGCACCGGCAAAAGCGCAAACATGGAGGCACGTCTTAAACAGGAGCTGCTATCGGGTCCATATCTCTACGAGCTGTTTGCTATCATGATACACTCGGGCAGCGCTTCAGGCGGCCATTACTATGCGTATATCAAAGACTTTGAGAATGACGAGTGGTTCTGTTTCAACGATCAGAATGTATCCACGGTAAGTTGCAAAGAACCACCAGCTGGCGGTCAAATGTTTGATTTCCTCCTTTGCTTTTGCAGATCACACAAGAGGACATTCAGCGCTCATTTGGCGGCCCCAATGGCAGCTATTACTCCAGCGCCTATACGTCCAGTACGAATGCTTATATGCTGATGTATCGTCAGGTGGACGGCAAGCGCAACGAGCATGTGGCCAAGTGTAATGACTTTCCGGAACACATCAAATCTCTGCTGCCTAAACTACATGCTGAGGAGGACACACGTGTCTCCCGTATGGGCAGACACATCACGGTAACAGATCTGGCTCTGCCAAATCTGTACAAGCCCCGCGTCTACTTCTACAATCCGTCGCTGAAGAAGCTGAAGATGACGCGTGTGTATCTGTCGCAGAATTTCGATGTGAATAAGGTTCTGACGTCGGCCCACGATATGCTCAATGTGGAGCAGTTTGCTCCGATCTCACGCTGTCGCTTGGTTGCATACGACTCGTCCATGGACACGATCATACAGTCGCTTGAGAACTGCACCGATCCGGCATTAACCGAGCTTCGCTCCTCACATAACTACAATTTGGACTTTTTGCTGGAGTACAGGGCCGAGGATCAGCAGTTTGAGAATTATCTCAGCGATGGCACTACGTGGTATGTTTTTAAGGTAGATCTCTCGAACATGGCGATGGACGGTCCCTTCCTGGTTTATTCAGCAGCGCTGGAGTGCAACGACGTACTCCGTCGCTCGATTGCAACACGTTTGCACATTAACGAGCAGAAGATCGTGGTGGCCACCGTGCGCTGCAAGGCCTTCGTTGCGTACGATCCCCAGCCGACTCTGGAGACACAACAACAGCTAGAGCAACTGGCCAACTCACAATTCAAATACATCACATACTTTTACTTAAATGTGCCTAACACCGATGCCAGCAGCCTCGAGATGCTGGGCGTGCCCAGCAGTGAACCCATTGCAGCTCCCATCGAGGTAGGTAACTTGACCATTGACCAAAAAAAAAAAAAACAAACAACAAATTGTGGCCAATATTAAATAGTTTTGAATGTATAAAATGCAAGTATTGAAGAAATTTGTCAAAGTTCAAGTAACTCTGCTCCTCATTGCAGGCCACCACCAATGGCAGCGCCGGCAGCGATGTAGTGGACGCTTCTATGATGAATGGCATCAGCGGCACCAACGGCACGGCAACGCCCGAAGGTGTCGGCGCGGGCAACAACGACTGTGATTGGCGTCGCTATAAGCGCGATCAACCTGATTCGCTGGCGCTAGCGACGCCCGGCCACGAGTCCAACTCGGAGGACAGCAGCCTGAGTGATGGTGATCGCACACTGGTCGAGAACAGCTTGCAGAATCGCGGAGGCGGCGACAGCCAAGTCAGTTCCACCAGCCATTCACCGCAGCTGTCCAGTCCCGAGGACGAGGCCGCCTCCCACGACACCATGATGCGCGTGCACGCCTACTGCAATGGCAACGGCAGCTATGGCAGCGAAGCGGGCGACGCCAGCTCACTGCCAGCCAGCACAACCACGCACTTTTTCCATGCCATCAAAATCGATTGCGTGGATATGGCCGCCAGCAGCAGCACTAGCGGCCACCAATCCGATGACGAAGCGCAACTGCGTAAGCCGACGCACGCCTATAAACTTCTCGTGGGCACGCATATGCGCATGAGCGCCTTTGAGCGGCACATCGAGCAATTGATACGTGTGCCCAGCACCTACTTTAAGCTGCAACGCAAGCATGATAATACTTTATCCAATGATCAGACCAATTCGCTGGTCTTTCTCAATGAGGGCGAGACTCTGACTGTTGAGCTTGGGAAGACACTGCAACCGTTCGAGTACAAGTCCAAGGTATTTTTCTTGCGTCTGTCTGATCTGGACAATGAGACCGCCAAGCTGCCGTGCGTCTGCGAGTGGGTGTACAATACCACAACCACTGTGGAGCAGGCCAAACAGGAGCTGGTCGCCAAACTGCATCGCATCGATGCCAAATACACCTCCCTCAACGTTGACAATTGCCGCATCTGGCTGAAAGGCGGTCGCTGTCCCATCAAAATACTCGCTGATGATGAGACGCTGTACAGCGATATACGCTCAGGTTCCCTAGAGGTGACCACAATAATAATTCCATGCATATATCGGAGAATATTTAATTCTTGTTTATTTTGTTCATCAGTTCATTGTGCAAGAGTGTGAGGAGGGCGTTGTGGCGCAGCCTAAGGATGATGCGTTAACCATATTCGTGCGTCGCTGGTATCCCGAAAAGTGTGAATTTGGCAAATTCCAGGAAATCACAATCGACAGTGAGCTAATTATAATTGATAAATCAATTAAGCTTTGTACTAAATTTAAATTCTACTTGCAGAGGACAGCGAAATTAGACGTTGTTTATCACAAATATGCAATATTACAATTGACCGATTGAGTTATACAAAGGTAAAAAACTATAAACTATATATAAATAGCAGATCTACAAAACTTATCTAACTCTACCTTACAGCTTAATAGCTATTTTCCCTGCACAAGCATATCGGCAGTTAGTGTTAATGAGGCCGTCAACTGGATGTCTGTGCCCGTCGGTCTGGACATGTATCCGCTGAACACAACGCAAAGCGGCAACATGTATTTGTATAAGTGAGTGGGAGCAGCTCTCTTGATCTCGTTTGTTGAATGTTTCGCTCAATTTATTTATTTATTGCTTGCAGAGATAAGAATGCGCCGGTGCGAGAGCTGTCGGCAGATGAGCGCCGCTCATTGACCAATAAGGAGAAGGCGCGACTGGATCGACTCGGTTGCATTTCAACGCCGCGCTACTCACATCGGCGCGAACGAGCGCTCAAGATTTATTTAGATTCGCCGGAGAAGCCCAGCAATGTGACCGCCTCGGCGCCGGTAGATGCACATGCCGAAAACTAATTGCCCTAATGGCACTATCATCGTCGTTGTCGTTTTACCCCGCTCCCTCGCTGGCTGTAGTAGACTTGCTTGTTACATAACCGGATCAGCAAATACATGCAACATGTATTTCAGCTAAACACTACGAGTCCATCGACGGCGCCTCTCTCTCTCTCTTTCTATCTATCAATCTATCCATCCATCCACTTTGGTTGCACATTTTATTTCGCGCACTTCTCGTTCTCATAATTCACTATTCACTACATACGATCATTCGTAGCAATTGTAATATGTAATTTGTTTTGTTGTTTAATTTTGTGTGGCACAATTTAGTTTGACGCGTCGGTATGGAGCGTTCGCAGTTGGGGCTGTTGGGGAATGGGTGTCCTAGTAACATTAACGATAACAACAAATATTCTTGCTACTTTTGTAATACAAGAGTTCAGAGATGAGACTGTGTACAATTTTAAATACATGCAAGAAATTCAAAAAACAAAACAGAAAAAGATTGTGAAAATAACTTAATTACGCAAAACATAAAAATAAAAGAAAAAATTATTTGTATTGGAAATAATCATCATGGTTCATCTTTATTAACGTCTCTTTACTTAAACATATTAAGTGATATATATGAAACAGTCTAATGATATATCCAACCACAGTCCAAGAAAACTCAGTTTTATTTATCGGCTTTTGTTTCTGTGTTCTTTTTTATAAAATGTTAATTTTATTTAATACCTACTACGCGCGGGGTTCTTAACGTTTTTTTGTTTTCTCTTCTTGAATCATAAGTTCGTTTCTAAAGATATCATCGTTTACTTTAAAAATTACAATTACAATTCTTCGTTGCGATTTGAAACAGATTATGAAATTTCAAAACGAAAAAATCAGTACGCTTTTTTTTGAAAGGAGGGAAATGTTTATAAAGCTTGCCGCACTTTCAGATTTTCGGGTTGGAAAAACTCGATAAGCTTTCAAGTGGTTGTTGTTTTTCTTTGTTTCTTTTTCTTATAGTGGAAATATTTAAAGTTCTTGGAACGAAAACGAATTATGTTGTTGTCAAATGATTTCTCTGGTTTACTACTCAACGAATTCTATAGTAAAAATTTATATAGCGGCAGCAGTAGGCAGCGCAATTGTTCACATTGTTGTTGCTTTAAGGGGGCGTGTTTTGTTTTATTGTATGGTATGCAGATGAGAGGAGCCTATGCCTTGGTCTCAACGGCCGGCGCCGATTCCACCTTTGTCGCCGCGCCACCAGCAGCCGCCGCTGCCTTCTTGCCTTTGCCCTTGCCCTTGACAGGTCCCAATGGCTGTGCGACCAGTTCCTGCATAAATACAAAGTTAAGAATCATGAGATCATGTATGATCACAGTAAAGAGTATTTATTGCTTACCTTCAGCTCGGGTTGCGCGATGCTGTGTTCGCTTACGTAGCTGTCGGCATTGAACGGTATGCCGGTAACCAGGTTGACGCCGTTGGGCATGAGCAATACCGTGTGTTTGAACTGTGCCACAATCTCAGCTGCAAGAACAAAATCATACAAGTTATAGGATGCCTCTTACAATACATATAAATAGATGGGAACATATAGGGGCTTTTGTAGCAATGGCATGTTCAGACCGAGGCCATAAATTAAGGCAACCGCTGAAGACGCCAAAGCCTTTGGAGCTTTGTTCTAGCAAAATGTCTGGCCGAAGTTGGCAGCTCAAGAGTTATACCAAATCCGGAATTAAGTTTTGCAGGATTAACAATGGAAGCCATCAAAAGCTACTTACAAGGCTTCTCGTACAGCACTTGGAAGGGCTCAATCATCTTGTGGGAGACGCATTCAACGACGCCCATGCGCGCCTTAGTCTCTTCCTCGAAGCTGCGGATGTTGAAGGGCATGTTGCCATACTTGGTTTTCACCTCAGCGAGTAGCGCACGAGATGCCTTCAGCTTAAGCATGTAGTTCTCGTCGGACTTCTTGTAAATGGAGACCTTTGTGTCCTTCTCGCGGCCCTGCAACACAAACCTAAATGTTAGCAAAGCTGCGTAGGCATCAAATCAATAAGATTCAATATATTTCGATGCGTTCTCAGATCTCATAATCTTACAATCTCCGGACCAGCTATAGCGCAGCTCTGAAGCTGACATGTGCCGAGAGTTGTTAAAGCACAACACAACGCCAAGCACACAAGGCGCTTACATGCTCAGCCCCATCGCTTTGCAAAGCCAGTCCTCAAGCGCGTGTTTTTAATCATTGAACAAAGGGAGAATGTAGAGAGAAGCTCTCACTTGGGAAGACATTGCTTACCACGCCTTCGCCGCTGCTGACGATGACATCGATGGCATAAACCTCGTGCTTCTCAAAGGTGCACTTCTCGTGCTCCTTGCGCTGAGCCTCGCTCGGGTTCTGTATGATCGTCTTCTCGCCATCGATTTTGAATTGCTTCAGCTCATGGCTAAGCATGCCCTCAATGGGCTTGCACTTGTACGACTCGCTGATTTGTTGCACGGCATCGGTGATTGAGTAATTCTAAAATACGTACAACAAAACATGAATACATTTTGATAGCTATACTAAATATGATCAATCTAAATATAATTAAAGCAAAATTGTGTGCAATTGTAAAGACCGAACATTTCTGTGTATAAACTCGTTCAGTTCACGAAATTGCCGCAATTGATCTTTGCAGACGTTGAGCTGTACTGTGCCATTTAGATTTGTTGGGCAGCAGCCAATCCGTTGTCTGCAGCAGAAGGATTACTATAAACATATGAGAGTGTGAGCAATCAACACTAGCCCAGCCATCGGTCTGATGGCAGCGCATTCGTCAATTGTCGCTAATGTTCTGTGCAAGTGTTGAGATGTGCTGGCGCTGTGTGTTTTAGACGCTAGACAATCCGTTTCTTGCAGACGAACTAGACAGGGATGATGATAGACAAACACTTACGCTGGAACCTGACTTGAGCAGACGCAACGCCGCTTGGGCGGCCCAATATGCAGCCAAGATGACATCAGCTTGACGTCCGCTTATTTTCTGATCCGCACCAACGACAATTGTGTGCGCAGCCACAGCAATGAAGCCATCAATGTGGGCACCCAAGTCGCTAAACATGATGACATATTAATATACAAAGTAAATAAATTATAGATGTGCTAACAAGAGTGAGTCGAAATACTTACATCTTGACCACATCGCCCGCCTTCAGCGTGTAGTCGGCATCGTTTTTAGCTGGCGAAAAGTGACAGACACAATTGTTGACCGACAGACATGTGGGAAATGCGATACCCTTCTTCAGTTCCTTTTCCTTTTTGTATACCTACAGATGAGACAGTGTGTTAATCGATTTATCATATTAACACAGACATTGGCTGCTTGCCAACTGTGTCCTCAGATCTCATAATCTATGAATCTTTGGGCCCCAGAGCATGCAACGCCGACCGCCGACGCACGTGGAAGAAAATTCCAACGCACGCGGCGCACACAAACACACATGCAGCCTAGTCCGCAGCCAGCGCGCACGCAAGAGATCCTCAATTGTGTTAGTTTTAATCATTGGACTTGTTTCGAAAGAATCATTTTTTTTTTTTTGTTGGAAATTTCCAGTTGAAACTTACTTTGCCGGTTTCTTCAGTCAGCAGATTGTCGCCCTTGGTGCATATTTCCCTCACAGAGGCGTCCGCCAAACAGAGTTCAATCACTGTCTTCAGTGTTTCTAAAATTAAATACATCAAACAGAAATAGTCGAGTTATTTCCGATGTGAAACGAGTTTCGGCACGTCTCGCGTGGCATTGTAAATCTCTCATTAGCGTTGCAATTTCATGTTCGAGTTTCAGGGTTTTTATGAAACTGAAGCTCAAAAAGCTGCTGCGATAATTTATTATTGTTTGAAATTAGTTTTTTTCGGTTTAAACTAAAGAATTCAACACCTGAAAACTTTGAGGTTATGCACGTTACGCTCTCGTATATCCCGCGTACACCGCCGCGTGGCTACTTAAAGCAACGGCGACGTCAGCGTCAGCGCCGACGTCTTCGTTAGCTCCATTGTTGTCGGCTACACGTAGCGGCCGACGGGTAAATACAGAAAATTTAGATTTCACTTTCACTTTGCAGCGCATTTGTTAATTATGTTTCGTAATTTACTTACTATTTACAATTTCACCAGCTAATTTGTATTTGGTAACAACCAAATCTTCAGCAATGGTCTTCTCAGGCTCCTTTTCTACGTCTGCCATTTTTAAAATGAAACAAAATGCGAGAGCTGCTAAATGACGAAATGATGTTTTTAAGAGTATGTAGAGTTACCAGATGGTTAACTGAAACCACCAAAGTGGCAATTGTGGCCATTTGTCAAATTTTGGCTGACCATATTTATCAAAATCAACAAATGCCCAAACTATATATCGTGTTTCGATTTTTGTCTGTATTTATCGACTACTCACAAATAAAAGAATAAACAAAAGCGCACTTGAATATTACTGAAAAGTTAATGATTTACTAAAGTCGCAATGCATAACAGTGATTATGTAATTTTAAGAAATGCCTAATCAATGCAATGTAGTTGTGCATAGTTTTCAGTGGCAATAAATAAAATAGTATACACCGAAACTGTGATAAACCCGCACACACAAACACAAACACACACACAATGGTGGGTGAGGGCCAAGCAGACAGCGGACACGACGTTATCAACATAAATAGCAATGGAAAAGCCCAGCAGCTGCAGACTGCATCCGTTTCCCCATCGACGTCACAGCGCAAGCTCTCATCCCCTTCGAAGTCGACGACGCCGGAATTGCGCATTCTCTGCTTTGACCTAACCCACTACAATCGAACGACGCAATTTTTGTTGAGTTGTGCCGGCGTTTTCATACTCTACATTATCTATGGATATCTGCAGGAGCTGATATTTACAGTTGAGGGCTTCAAGCCATATGGATGGTTTCTCACCTTGGTGCAGTTCGCCTACTACATTGGCTTCGGCCTGGTCGAGCGCCGCCTGGAGGCCTATCGCACGAATGGCGGCCCAATTTGGAGCATTCAGCCGGCGCCACGTAGCATACCTTTGCAGACGTATTTTGTGCTCGCCGCGCTTACGCTGGGCACAATGGGCCTGTCGAACTCGAGTCTCGGCTATCTCAACTATCCCACTCAAGTAATCTTCAAGTGCTGCAAGCTAATCCCCGTGCTAGTGGGCAGCATCCTAATACAGGGCAAGCGCTATGGTCCACTGGACTTTGCTGCTGCCACAGCCATGTGCGTTGGCTTGGCCTGGTTCACGCTGGCCGACTCGCAGCTAACGCCCAATTTCAATCCTCTGGGCGTGGCCATGATCTCCGGCGCACTGCTGTGTGATGCAGCCATTGGCAATGTCCAGGAGAAGGCGATGCGAGAGCACAAAGCAGCCAGCAGCGAGGTGGTTTTCTACTCCTACGGACTGGGCTTCGTCTATCTGTTTGTGATCATGTTGCTCACCGGCAACTTCTTTAGCGGCTTCGCCTTTTGCTTAGCCCATCCGCTGGAAACCTTTGGCTACGGCTTTCTCTTTAGTCTCTCCGGCTATCTGGGCATACAATTTGTCCTGGCCTTGGTCAGAAGCAGTGGAGCTCCGCTTGCCGCCACAGTGACCACTGCACGCAAGGCAGTGACCATCGCCTTCTCGTTCCTGCTCTTCAGCAAACCCTTCTCAGTGCAGTGAGTAGATGGATTCGTTCAGCTCTTTTTGATCTGTGATAAAATTGAATTATTTCCTGCCTTTTCAGATATATCTGGTCTGGGCTGATCGTTGTCCTGGGCATTTATCTGAATGTCTACAGCAAGAGGAACAAGTTGAGCTTCTCGGACCTGGAGCACAGGATCAAGCAGTGCACGGCGAGACTATCTCGTTCGTCCAGTCGCAAATTCCTTATTGAAGTCTAAGCGAGTTTACCAAAAAAACAAATTGAAATTTAAATTTACATTTTAGTCGAATTGGAACAATATTTAATAAGAAAACTATGTACTATGCTTAAGTATACATAAATCATTGCAAATTGATGAGTTGCCTCTGCTATCTGTCCATGTCGAGCTCCATGACGCGCTTGAAGAGATCCTGACGCTCCTTGGCGGATGCCACTTGGCCCATCATGCGGTCCAGGAACTGTCGCTGATGATTGATTATAAACTTGTTGCACTGTATAATGGTGGCACCCACGTAAAGCGTGCGAAACTTGGCACGCATGTCGCCTATCTGTAATCCATATTCATTTATAGATATCAATTTATATATATGTCATTTATAGATACTTACCAACGTTATCAACGGCAATATGCTGGACACATAGCGTTGGCCGCGATGCAGGCAGCGTATGATTGCAATTTTAGTGCGCTCATTGCAGTATTTCACACGGAAACCATGCTCCAAGACGCCCAATCCGTAGACTCCGTAATATTTCTCGACATTTTGCAGCAGGCACTTGGTCAGCGTGTGGTCGTTGAGGCGCAGGGTGTTCGTCGGCGCATATGGTACAATTTGCACGGCTATATAACTAATAAGTCATATTGATGCAAATTTAATAAATCATGTATCATAAATATCAGCATTTATTTAATAAACTTACCGATTCTTAATGCGCACCATTGTAAACAAACACGAGCTGTTGCTGCACGGCGCTGCCAGACTGTTGGCAGCACGTTTGCGATGGGCAGAGTTAACGATGAATCGTGATCGTGAAAGCGACGCAAACGACCTTGTGCAACAAGAGCAACTGCTGCAACTTGCACTTGTGCGACAAATGAGTGGGAGAGAGTGAAAGCAAGAGAGAGGCAAAGGGAGAGCGAGCGCGCGCGAGCTGTTTACAATTTAAATATTTAAAGTCGTAATTAAAAACGGGTTTTTAGTATGCAAACGACGCTCGTAGCTGCTGGAAGTTTTAGTGAGTAGGCGTAATATTAGATTAATTGAGTAAAAGTAACTGTTTTTTTTTTGTTTGTTTAATGTTTGCTTTATTTGTTTTGCTTAAATAGTTAGGCCTTACTTTATTGTCTATGCAGCTGAGATATTAGATTATTTATTTGTACAATTTTTGATTTTTGTGCCTTAAATTTCAGGCAGCTTTCCACACTTTAAAAATAAATTAATATGTTTATTAAAAGGGGCTGCCACAGCCATTTATTGTTTATTTACTCTTTGAAAGTGGGTGCCAGGCAGACCCATTTACACTAGATCCAGGGCAAACACTATTCGTCGCTGGCTTTCTGGAGAGATCTAGCCGAACTGATAGCGCTACTTTTACCACCTCTCGAAATTCTTATCAGTTTGTGTTAGGCATTCGACGAGGTGGCTTTATTAACATTTGTGCGCTGTTACAGTAGACGGAAATACTGCAGTATGCCGAACAAACCGTACTTTATAGGCGTGGACGTGGGCACGGGCAGTGCGCGAGCAGCGCTGGTCAATGCCAAAGGGCAAGTGGAGCACCAGGCGGTGGAGAAGATCAAAACATGGACACCAGAGCTGGATGTCTATGAGCAATCGAGCGAAGATATTTGGCGTGCAATCTGTAAGGTGGTCAAGGTAATGACGACGATGATGACTTGATAACCTCCAGATAACCTAGAGCTCATTTACAGCATGTCATTAGTAGTATCACTAGGGAACAAGTGAAGGGCATTGGCTTCGATGCCACCTGCTCCCTGGTCGTGATTGATGATAAAGGCAATCCCATGACTGTCAGCAAGACCGTTGTGGAAGAACAAAATATCATTCTATGGATGGATCATCGCGCTGCCGATGAGGCGGATGAGATAAATGCAACCGGGCATCCCATACTGGACTATGTGGGTGGCAAGGTGTCACTGGAAATGCAGATGCCCAAGCTTCTCTGGCTTAAGCGTAATCTGCCATTCACCTTTAACAATATGTGGCGGGCCTTCGACCTGCCCGACTATCTGACTTGGCGTGCCACAGGCGTTGATACACGCTCCCTGTGCTCGGCGGTCTGTAAATGGAACTACGATGCCGAGGCGAATAAGTGGAGCTCGGACTTTTTGCGTCGCATCGATCTCGAGGAGCTGACGCGTTCAAATTTCTCAATTATTGGCACCGATTTGGAGCCACCGGGCAAGCCAGTGGGCTCGGGCTTAACCCAGATGGCTGCCTCAGAGCTGGGCCTGCAGCCGGGCACTGTGGTCAGCACCTCCCTAATCGATGCCCATGCCGGCACATTGGGCATGCTGGGCTGCCAAGCAGCAGATATTGACGAGGATATACCGACTAGAATGGCTTTAATTGCCGGCACATCCACCTGCCACATGAGCTTGACCAGAGATATTTGCTTTGCCAAAGGCATTTGGGGTCCCTACAAGAATGCCGTGCTGCCCGGCTATCACCTGAACGAGGGTGGTCAATCGGTGGCGGGCCATCTGCTGGATCATGTGCTCAAGACGCACGACACCTACGCCATGCTTAAGGAGAAGCTGGGCGGCGACAAGTTAGTGCATATCTAATAGATTTATAGATGATTCTTATAGTTGTTTATATATGTTGCATTTCAGATATATTTACCAGCATCTCAACCAGCTGCTGCCCAAGATGGCCTCCACTCGCGGTCTCCCCGACGTAGCCTACCTGACGCAGGATGTACATGTGTGGCCGGATCTGCATGGCAATCGCTCGCCCGTAGCAGATCCCACGTTGCGCGGCATGGTATATTTATATATTGATATTATAATTTGATAATCTGCTAATCTGTATTCGAGTAGGTAACCGGACTGGATATGACGCGCGGTGTCGAGGCGCTGGCCATCAAGTATTTGGCCTTCGTCCAGGCTCTTGCTGTAAGTCAATATGAATATGTTTGCGGGCATTTGTTTTCATCATGTATTTATTTCTATATAGTACGGCACTCGGCACATTATTGAGAGTCTCTACGAGTACAAGCGGCCCATGTTCAAGTCGTTGCTCTTCTGCGGCGGCTTGTCCAAGAATCCGCTCTATATACAGTGCCATGCGGACATTTGCAATCTGCCATGCTTGGTGCCCTACGAGGAGGAGATGGTATTGGTAGGCGCAGCCGCCTTAGCCGCTGCTGCCTATGGCCAATATAATAGCCTGGAGGTGTGTGTGTTGTCTAGAGAATGACATTTCAACTGGAAGTATCAAGTGTGTTTTTTGTTTGTTTTAGAGCGCCGCGAAAGGCAT
Organism: Drosophila leonis; assembly: GCA_035045365.1. Classification (NCBI taxonomy): domain Eukaryota; kingdom Metazoa; phylum Arthropoda; class Insecta; order Diptera; family Drosophilidae; genus Drosophila; species Drosophila leonis. The sequence continues at coordinate 12,523,892 of JAWNPC010000454.1, read as the reverse complement.
GTCCGGCACTGGGCATGTGATACAACCTAATGAGGAAACACTGGAGCTGCATAGACGCAAGTACAAAGTCTTTCTGAAGCTATTGGAGCATCAATACGAGTATAAGGACATTATGCACGCAGATAAATAGCATAGCAGGATGCCTTCCACACAATTACTAATCGATGGTCAACACTTGAAACGAATTTTTATCAATAATTGTAAACTGCACACTAATTAGAGCTCAAGTAACAAACACTTATGAGACAGAGTCAGAGACAGAGGCAGGTACAACTGTTGTGCTAACTTGGCTGATATCCACCGAATTAGGCAATAAATGCGGCCGCCTTCGAGTCGATTTTGCTGCGGCAAACGGGGCAAGTAATGTCGATTTTTTGGGCGCAATCCTCGCACAGGCATACATGCCCGCAGGGCAATAGAATGATCTGAAAGAGCGAAAGCACAACTCATTAGTGATATAGATTATGCTCTCTGAGTCTTTAGCATGCTTCCTACTTCTTTGGGATTGGTGGAGCATACGACGCACAGCTGATCTTGGGTCAAGGTGTGCGGCCTGTTGCGTGCTCGACGCTCCCGACGCTCCACCTCTAGGCGCTTCCGAATTTTGGCTTCCTCATGCTCTTGCTTCTTCTTGCGATACATTTTCCGCACGATCAGGCCCACCAATACCATGGATATGCTGCTGCACAATACAATCTTAAAGCTGCAAGAGCATACAACATTTGAGATAAGGAACTTTCAAGGTCACATTAAGGCATGGCTTACAGCATGGAGGACTTGGCATCCTCGAAGCGTTTGATCAGCGTTGATTTTGTGGCCGTGGTTAGAAATAGTGGTCCCTGTTTGGATGGCTGCATGCGCAGAGTTTCGCCATCCATTTCCAGTTCGCCAATGGCGGTCAGAAAGCTGCCATCACGCAGCACTTGCTCGGTGGTTTGCAGCCCCTTCTGCCTTACGCCCGTAAAGAAGCCAAATATGTGATCAAAGAACGACAGCGATGTGGACTCATAGTTATCGTAGACAACGTCCACATCCAAGACAGCAGCACTCATCGCATCTATAATTTCTACGCCATTCGACTGATTGCGTAGCTCAAAAGGCATCTCATTGACGCTCTCGTGCAGCATTTTTCGCTGCTCTGCCCAGAAGCCGGCAAAGGCGCGCATCACACGATGCTCATGCAGCTTCACAATTTGGAGCACTCCGCTCACACTGGGCACAAACGAGCTGCGCAGTGGCACACCAATGGGGGACACTGTGCCGCGTATGACAGCATACGGTATCTTCTTGTCCCGTTGCCGCGAGACAATATTCTTAAGCTCGCCATCAATATTATATTGCGGTGCCTCCTACAGGTATACAGAATTGTTGTTTATGATTATGCAGGCAACTGCAGAAGAGCTGCTCGTCTTACCTTCAACACTCTCACTGTAGACTTATAGTTGACATATTCGCGCACGCAGAGCCCAAGGATAAGTATGTCGACGCCAAGCGCAACAGCTTCGTGTACGAAATCCATTAGAAATTGTAAAAATAATATCTATGCTATTTAAAAGAGAGTTTTAAGTGTCGGTGTGTCTGTGCAGAGCACAGCTGGAATATGCTAGATTTCAGTTGTGATGCTATTTTCGATAACAAAAATACCAAACAACTATGTCGATTACAAACGAAATACTTTTGACGGTTATCGACTTGGTTGCGCGCTCGACTGTTTTTATTTAAATTTAACTGCCGATTGCAATTCAAAATAAACAATCTATGCAAATATTTAAGTTACTCAAACACAAGTTAAGTGCTTGCTGCTTGCATAGAGAAACTGCTAAAGGTCATATAAATAAAAGTAATTTCTAAGCAAATGTCTTCTGTGTCAATATGAGACCATTTACTCTTCAGCAAAACATTCCATTCTAGTAAATTCGTTTTTGTAATCGCTGTTTGTTGTAATGCTTACGTTTGTTTTTTCACTTTGCCCAACTCGAAACTTTCGCAAGATATTAGATACACACACACTGACACACACACACACACCCGCAAATATAGAACACGCGTATTGATATAAAGATGGGCTCCCGAGCCCAGTGCCACAATCGAAGATATCTTTTACCTTTGTGCGCCTGCTATATTTGGGCTGTGAGTCAAAGTGTTTTTGTAGTTCCCAGACAATTTAAGTACTTTGCAGCAATTAGACGTGTTCAAACCAACAGAGATCTTTACTCAAACAACATGTCCTGTAATAAGCTCTATTTTAGCATGGTAAGTTAACAAAATTAATTATCACTAAATTATGTCGAGTATACATCGCTCTCTCTCTCTCTCTCTCTCTCTCTTTCTCTTTTTCTCTCTCTGTGACACAGCTTCTGCTCTACGTCATCAGTTTGATGAGTGCTGCCACGGTTACCACGCGCATCATTCAGCCCAGGGAGACAAGCAATTGCGAGGGACGACAGACACCTGGACCCATCTGTGAGTCGTGTGAGCTGCTGGCTACTTGTGTGCAGCACTCGAATGGCTGGGTGAATATACCCGTCGAGTCGTGTGATGTGGCCAACGGATACTATTGCAATATGCGGCTGGGCACGTGCTCGAATGCGACTGGGCCCTGCCATCCCTTTGGCATTGTGGGCAACTTTCAGTGCACCTCGCAGGGCATCTTTCCAGATCCCTACGACTGCCAGAAGTATCATATGTGCTACTTTGTGGGCGCCACTCTGGTGGCCGCTGCTGTTGACTGTGGCAATGACAAAGCCTTCGACGCTCGCACCGGCCAATGCTCCATGACGCTGGAGAGCAAGGTGTGCACTCAGCCCCAATACCAATGTCCCAGGGTGGGCTATGTGGCTGCCTGGCCCAGTAATCCCAACATATTTTACGTGTGCAAGTCGACGGTGAATCAAAATCTAAACGATTCAGTTGTCATTTATCCCTCGCTGCATCGCTGCAACGACGGCGAGATCTTTGCGGATTTCGTTTGTCGTCAAGGAAACCCAAGCAACCCGGGCTACCCCAACCCCCCCTCCTCAGGCCAGCCCGATATTGTGGATCCCAACGATGATAGCTTCAGCGTAGTGCCAACCAAGTGCGCCCACGTGGGTCTCATGGTTGACACGCACGACTGCCACAAGTACTACTATTGCTCCGCCCTGAATGGAACGATGCGCCACTTGGAGTGCCCGGCCGGCACCTATTACCGCAAGGAGCAGTCCGCCTGTGTGCTGGGCTCGTGCTAGATCTTAAATAGTATCTAATTGCTTTTTCAAAACTTTGTTCTCTTCTGGGCTTTAATGAAGCATCATTAACTTTATCTTTTAATTATGCCTTTGACACTTTGTACCTCGAGCACTTATCTCCGACTATTTAAGCAGCTGCTGGCTGCCTTTTCAGTCAACAGTCTTTGACATGAATTTGATTAAGTTGTTGCTTCCGCTGCTGGGATGTTTGGTGGGCTGCCAGGGCAGTCATCAGGGCAGGGCCATTGATTCCGCTGAGCTGGTGACAAATCCTTGCCAGGAGATCCGCCTGGGTGGCTTCGTCTGCGTCGATTGCGCCACACTGGGCTTCTGCTCGCATGTGGATGGCCAGTGGCAGACGGTGTCTATGACGAGCTGCCAGTCGGAGCGCGGCTTCTTCTGCAGCGACGAGGGCACCATTGGGTGCACCTGGCAGCCGAAGTGCCAAGTGCCGGTGCGCGGCAAGTTCTACTGCCAGCAGCCGGGCATATTTCCGGATCCGTACGATTGTCGCAGCTATCACGAGTGCAGCGAACAGAATGTGGACACGCCACGTCAGTGCACCAATGGCGCCGCCTACTCCCTGCTCACCAACAGCTGCAGCCTGCCGCGGGAGAGCGAGCTGTGCTCGGAGAAGCAATACACCTGCAACCATGTGGGTCAGACGGGCGCCTGGGCTGCCCACAACAGCTACTACTACATCTGCCAGAAGGATAAGGTCGGCGCTCAGGATGTCTTCTATCCGCTGATGATGAAGTGCAGCGATGGCTACAGTTTCAATAATCACCGCTGCGTGCCAGATGCCAAGCTCAACCAAATCGCGCCAGCTCAGCTGTGCGAGGAGGGCGTTGTCTATGCAGCTGATACCACTGAGGGTTATTTCCACTGCGTCGATGGCCAGAGAGTCTATCAAAGCTGCGCCAGGGGCGCCCACTTCGATGCGAGCAGAGGCATCTGCCGCAAAGACTCCAAGACCTGTGACGACGGCCAGTTTTATCCCACCGAAACGAAATATGGCTTTAATGTGTGCGTCAATGGCCAGTTGGTCTACCAGCGCTGTCCAGTGGGCAGCTACTTCGAGCTGAGCGACAGCTCATGCCGCAAGGAGCAAGAGCTTTGTGAGGAGTCCAAGTTCTATGCCGCTGAGACGAAGCATGGCTATCTCGTATGCGTAAATGGTGAGCTGCTGAGCTACGAGTGCCCCAAGGGCTCCATCTTTGATGGCGTCAGCGCTGTCTGCAAGCCGGAGCATGCGGTTGGCTCTGTGTAATCGTTTTTTACAATAAAATATTGCATATTTGATGAGCAAAAAAATGAGCAAATTGCTTTGGCTTTATCTTATCAATATGTTTTAATTGTTGCCTTGGCTTTGCTTATCGAATATTATTTAAGCTGCTGCTGGAGCTGCTCAACAGCAACAGTCTTCGAAATGAGCTCCAAGTTATTGCCGCTGCTGCTGCTGTCTACTCTGATTGCCAAAGGCATTTGTGAAGCATGCCGCAATGGCATGATTTATCCGGCGGAATCTGTGTATATGTACAACTACTGCTTGAATGGGCAACTTCAAGCGGAAACCTGTCCGGCGGGCAGCTACTTTGATTCTCATTTGCTCATGTGTCGCCACGGACAGCCGCCAGCAGCTGGAGCAGACAACAGCCCGTCCAAGTCGGGCAAATGCCAGCGCATAGGCCTAGCTGCAGATTTGACCAATTGCAGTCGCTTTTATCACTGCCCGACTAAGGGCGCTGACATGGAGCTACGCAGCTGCGGGCAGGGTCAAGTCTTTGACTTGGGCAAATTTACGTGTTTCGCGGGCAATTGTTAGGCTTTACAAGAACTTTTTATTCATAAGAAATAACAAAACTTAAACGACTAATAAAATGATTCAGAGAGCTCAATCAGTCGTCGCATTCGCGCACAACGGGATGCAGCACAATGGAGGCGCCGTTGCAGCCAGTGCGATCCGAGATGAAATCATGGAAATTGCTTTCGAGCGCCCACATGAAACGCTTGTGGCCCGGCAGCACTTGGGTGGACAGGCGACAGTCGCCGCCACGTTGCACCTCCTGCAAATTAGAGACCTTAAAGCAGGTCTCCGAGTCCCACAGATAAATGTCGTTCTCGCCCTTGTAGCGGAAGAAGAGCGAGGTGCCGCCATCGGCGCCCAACAGCACCGCCTGCTTGCCATAGGGTTTCGGACCCACATCGATGATGGAGCCAGCTCCCTGACCCACACGCAAATACTCGCCCTTTATCGAATAGAGACGCGACGAGCTCAGATAGCTGAAGAAGAGCGTCGAGGTGCCGTCGGGCTTGGAAGTCAAGGCTACATAGAGTACATCGTTGGTCGGTGCTGTGGCCCGGGGCAAGACAATGCGATACGACTTGTTGCCCGTAATATCATAGACCAAAATGCTGCGAGCTCCAGCATCTGCGACATAGCTGCAAGAGAGAGAATAACGAATTCAGATGGGAAATTTGTACTAATTTGAACTCGAGCACAAATTGATAAGATTTCATTTACGAAATGTTGAATTTGTTCCACTTAGGCACTCACACAAAAGGCTTGTTATCCTTGGAGTAGTCGACGACAATGAACTGCAAACGGCTCTCGGAGGTGACGAGATCGCTGAGGTCAATGCTTTTCACCACCTTGTTGTTGGCCGTGTTAATGGCCACGATTTTGGGACTGCAGCGGCGTATCGGCTGCTCCAGAGTGTTCACAATGCCCACGTCCAAGGCCCACAGCAAACCCTATCAAAATATGTACATAAAATTCATTTGATGCTATTTAAAATATTTTTCAATTGCATTTGTGGCATTGCTGGAATTTGCAATTTTTTATGCGCATCAGCAAAAATAATAAAGAGCAATAAAAAATTAAAATAAAATATAAAAAATGCAATTCAATTGTGCTGCAATTGCTGAACTGCAAATAATCAAATTCGCGTGCCAATTGTATATATATAGATATAGATATATATGGATATATATATATATAAAATGTAAACTTGATTGTTGTTATTGCTGCAATGAATTTTGTTTAAATACAACGCAAAATGTTTGCTTTGAAATTGAACTGAAATAATATTTAGAAAAATACAAATTAGAGATCAAGGCTTGAAAGTGAACTGGCAAATATTGTAAAATTGAAAAATTAAAAAAAAAAGAAATTATTTACTCAAACATATAAAATTGTTTGACTTTTGCAGTGCAAAACTTCTGTTAGTTAAAAATGTATAAAAAATGCAGCATTCGATAAGAAATGTAGCGAAATTGTTGAATTGAAATTGCAATTAAATTGAAGTTGTTTCAAGTATCTGCTTGTTCTATGAAGTTCATTGAAATCGTTAAGCCTTGAGCCATTTGTGCTGTTGTCTGTGAAGTGTTACAGTACGCTGCGTCACACAATTTATTTGATTAAAAAAGCCATTTCAGTTGAATAATGAATATATATATATATATATATATATATCACATATATTTTTACAACTGGAGGCTGCTGCATCAAAAATAAAACTGCATAGTAAGTTTTTTCGATTTGAAGGCAGCAAATTGCTTTTTCCAGCTAAATTGGCTTGTTAATGCACATGTATGTGTGTGTGTGTGCTCATGTATGTATGTGTGCCCATTTCAGCAACAAGGCATAACAAATTTAAAAGGGTCCACTCACATTTTGATCCACGGCCACGTCGACAACGGACTGCAGCGCCTGGCAGTTGCCCTCCTCCTGTATGGCCCAGCAGGGATATGGCGCTATTTTGGCCAGGCATTCGCCCTTCTTCAGATTCACCTTGCCCAGTGTGAAGGGTACGCCCTGTTTGTAGCGCGGCAGTGCCACGAATGCCGAATCGCGCTGCAGTTGCGCACGAGTCACAATCACATTGCGCGGCACATAGCGACCCGATTGCACATAGATGTTCTTGGTGGAGTCGCAGGGCCAGTGCAAATTGCTGCCGCTCAGCTGAAAGGTGAGCTCAGTCAGCGGACTCTTATTGCATTTGCTGATGCCAATTGCATTGCCAGTCGAGCTTCCAGGCGACTCGTCCAGCGAGGAGCTGTAGCCGGCACAGCTGACGGCTATCAGCGAGAGGAGCAGCCACAATGACAGCATTGAAAGAAATCACTTTTGCTGTTCCTTAGTTTGTTGTGCAATTGCAACTGGTTTGTCTGCGTCTGCTTTTGAGTATATAGAAAATTATTGCGCCGCTTGGCGCATTTATATTTATATATGAAAGCCGCTGCTGCACTTGTGACATTTGGCGCGTGTGTTTTAGCTGCGTCTGCCCTGGTGCAAGGTCGTCTGCTCAACATGAGGAAACATGTGTCTGACCAGCTAACACAAGCACACAGACACCTACACAGCTGCAGCACTGACCAGCCACCAGCACGTCTGCCTCGCGCCATTTTGTGCGACACAACGGAAGCAAAGAGCTGCCATGTTAGCACCCGCTGCCCGCCCATAACAAGCGCTTTGCGGAAGTGAGCAGCGTTTGACAGCGCGTGTGCAATTTGCAGCGCGCCAACTGTTAATTGTTGTCCAAGCGCTTCTATTTCTGATGTATCGTAAAACTTAATAAACAAGCTCGGCACTGTTCAGGCCAAAGGCTATCTATCGACACTACTGCGCCCTAAAAAAAAAAACAAAAAACTTGCCCAAGACTTTGTGCTTCATATCGAGTTGTTTCCTCATCTCACAAACTTTATATTTGTTTGTTTTGTCTTTTTTTCGTTACGTGAGTGAATCATGTTAGAGAACAAGCTCAGTTCGAGTGAGCTCGAGAACACGCTGTCGAGTTTGTTGAATTCCAAGATAACTAACATTGTTAGAGCATTTCTCTTTAAATTAAAAAACAAAGCAAAAACGAACCGAAACTAGCTGATAACTCCGCAGTTTGATAAGCAAACAGTTTGAGCTGCTATTTTAATAGAGAATTTATCTTTCCATTTGCCAATAACAATAGCCTCAAGTTGTATTTTTTCACATGGGGGTATAGCTCAGGGGTAGAGCATTCGACTGCAGATCGAGAGGTCCCCGGTTCAAATCCGGGTGCCCCCTGGAATTATGTTTTTTGTTTTTTTTGTATTTCCCAACCAAATTTAAAGGCTCATAAACAACTCGTGAGCAGCCATAAGCAGCGCTGCTGTCTGATTATCTCCCTCTTTATATTTCATGCTTTCACAAAGCACTGGGCACATAATGTGCTGGCTGGGCATAGCAACGCCTTTGAATAGACCCTGCTCTATGTCTGAATTATGGTCAAGAGTCTGTTCCTTTAAAATGCTGGCTAAATTTTAGCTGCTTAAAAGGGAAAGCTGACCCTTTTATGTGGACTGCGGATTGAGGATTGCGGTCTTTGGCCTTCACAATGCGAAATGACATGCAGATTGAATTTGTGTGAAATTCATTTTAACAAACTGTCATAAGTTGCCATATTTTGATGGTAATCTGAAGATATATCTATAATACACAGCTGTAGCAAAAGGTCGGCGTGTGGGCGTTCAGCTTGTCTGTGCCCATCAGTCGAGCTGCACGAGTCGCAGATAAATATTTATGCGCTTTCATAAATAAAAGCAATAAAATTAAACAAAAATTCTGGCACTGGAAAATGCAAGTCATATAAATATGATCTGCCGTCGAAACATGAATGCGGCACAAAATACAAATATTTTAAATATAAATGTGAGAACAGATGTGCTCTGGGTTGGCTTGCCAACATACATATATTTATACAAAATTCCAAACAAGTCAACCAAAACTGTAAAATTTCTTGAATTGTGCAATATTTAAGCACAGCCAAATCAATTAAAGACAATGTATAAATGCTTAATTGATGACAAATCGCTCAATGCAGCAAACTGAGTTTGTGCTTGAATACTTTAAGCCATCGTTAACACAAAAAAACAACTTTGCCGGCCAAATAAAGCCAAAAACAGAAACAGAAAGCGAAAGCGAAAGCCAAAGCAAAGGCAAACATGAAAACATGGCACATAAATTATACTAAAAAGCCAAATAAAATTGTGAAGCAAACTATTTAAATACCCTAGAAAAAAGGCAGAAAGTTATGCAGAAAAACTGAGTTTTTGTTCATAGAAAAATTTTTTAAATATTTTTCCTTTTTTAATAATAATATTTTAATAATAATTTTAATTTAATTTAACTTTTTTCTATTTCGTAAATTTTATTTAATAATTTTTTTGATGTTTTTTAAACTTTCATTTAATTTTAATACCAATTTTTTAATTGAATTTAATTTTTTTATTTAAATAAATTAAAGTAATAAAATTTAATTTTATTATAATAATTATATATAATTTTAAAATTCTCTTTAAATATTTTTAATTTAAATTTTAATTGAATTTAAATAATAAATTTATTAAATTTCTCCAATTTCAATTTTTAAATTTATTGTAATATTTAATTTTTTAATTTGAATTTAATATTTAATTTTTTAAATATATTTTTAGAAATGTTTTTCAAGTAGCACCCATAAAGTTCTTAGTGAATGTATTTTATATTCTTGAATTATTGTATTATATATTTTCCTATTGTTTTTCTTATCACTTTGCAAGCTTAAAGTTTTCTTAAGCACGTACGTCTTCATTCATCTTCCATTAAATCTTGTATATATATTTTTTTTTATCTTATAAACTTCATGCCCATCCACAGTCGCCTTCATACCCTAGCTAAAATAACATAAATACAATCGGAAAATCAGTTGCCAAAAAGTCAAAATGTTATTATAATTTATGTGAATTTTTGGAGCACACAACGGGAAAAAAATGAAGCAGAATTTGCTGAGTCCAGCTAGTTTAACGACCCATTTAGCAGAGCAGCAAAGCCAAACGTGACCACAGTCAATATTTATTTGACTTTTTATACGTTTTGTTTTCTCTCGTTCTCTGTTCTAAAAATACAAAAAAAAAATAGGTTCAGGAACAAAACTGGTAGACAAAAATCAAATTACATTTAAGGCTATTTGCGTATTCAATTGGACGTTTATTGCGTTTGTATTGAAGTTATTTAAACAAACATCAAATGGGCCAAATTGTGGACTGTGTGTTGATTGTCTTTGGCCGTGGGCCGTGGGCCATCGGCCATTGGGCAAGTGGCTCTGCACATGACGTATACGCCTCGTTAGGCTGGCAATAAAAACTGTTCAGATAAACGGAGGGCAAATAGCCAGGGGCTGAGATTTTTGCCGTGTCTAATAGAGAGTTGGGCTCACTCACGGTCAGCTCTTAGTTCTCAGTTCTCAGCGTCAGCCTCAGCCGCAGTCGTTGTCGCTTATCTCTCCAGGCTGTAAGCTAATGTTTGCATAAATTATGTAAGGCACGACAGCTGGATGGCCCGGAAGTGCTTGTCATCAATATTTTTTGCCCATACTCCTAAGTGGTGGAATGTGTATGTGCGTGGCAAAGTGTGGAGATAAATCACGCTGGCATAGGGGCAAGGATTTGCTGGGAAATACATATGCGGGCATTTCCTGACATTTTGGCATGCCAAACATGTCGCGTTGTTGCAAACACTTCGGGCGTTGTCTGTCGTGCTGCTTGAAAGCTATTTCCCCAACCATTTCTAGTCCTTTTCTCCACTTCTTTTCTCTTTTTTTTTTTTGGGAAATCGAGCAGCTGCGTTGTGTGGTTGAAGATTTGCTGTAGTTAAAGCCATCACATGATAAGTTAACTCCATTAATAATATTTGCTGCCACGCAGCGAGCCAGCATGTGTTGATTGAGTTATCTGCAGCAATTTAAATTATACATGCATCAGTTATATGTATGCCAAGCTGATTTGACAAGGCAAACAATTTCTAGGAAATTAACTAAAATTATACCATAGACTGGGCAGGCAATCAGGATGCACTTAGTTGGCTTGACAACGCGTGTGCGGGAGCATCAATTCATTAAACTCAGCGTGAACTGCATACAAGCTCTGATGTATGTATAGATACTTTTGTCTGCTTTTGCTGTGGCTTCTGCGCGTGAAGTATTTCAATTATTTTTAATGCAATTGGCTGCCAACTGTACGAATCACACTCACACACCACACACACAGCAGCAGCTGCAGCAGCAGCTTTTTGAATAGTTTTTTTTTGCTTGTGTCAGGCCTTCAAGGTTCTTCCACCAAAAAGTTGTTTGCAATCTGAGAAATTGGCTTGCAGCACGTCGCGCATTTCTGGTTACTTCGATGGCTTATATAAAACGCGACTTTGTGTAAGCTGAGAGTTCAGTCAATATATTGTCAGCTCCATAAGCCCGTAAGTTTAAGCATGCGTTCATATCTAGGCCACTGGCTGGGGCTGCTCCTGGTTATTTGTTTGGCAGCACTCAGCGCTTCTGGCCAGCATACCAAGTACGGTCTGTGGACACCGGATCGTGCACACGCCGACACACAGCCTATTCAGTGGACGGGTGGACAGTTTGAGTTTCCCTGCGCCAGCACCAAGTCCCTGTTCAAGAGCTCCGGCAAGTACATAGCCAAGAATGTGATTGCGACGCGTGCCCAGCTGATTGGCGATACCATCTATTTGGCATTGCCGCGCTATCGCAAGGGTGTCCCAGCGACGCTGGTGAAGACCAATGTGCAGCCGGGCACCTGCTCGACAACCTTCAAGCCGTATCCCTGCTGGGATCTGCAAGAGGAGGGCAACTGCAAGGCTCTGCAGTCTGTGGTCGATTTGGTTGTGGATCAGAATGAGGTGCTCTGGGTGCTGGACACGGGCATAGTGAACACCCTAGAGACGCCGGTGCGCAAGTGTCCGCCCAAGGTGGTGGCCATGTCAGTGAAGACGGGCAAGGTGCTGAAGACTGTCTCTCTGGAGGGCCTCACCTCGAGCAGCTCTCGTCTGCAGTATCTGGTTGTGGACTATGCGCCCGACGGCGGCTGCTTTATCTATGTCAGCGATGCGGCCAATCGTGCCATAATCGTCTATAATCTGCAAGCGGATCGCGGCTTTCGTGTGGTGCTGCCCAAGGCTGTATCCGCTGGCTGTCGCTCCCGGGATGTGCTCTACATAGCGCTCATACGTCGCGACTGCGGCTCCACTGAGCTCTACTTTACCTATTTGAGTACGGCCAAGTTGTTCTCCCTGAAATCTGAGTATTTGCGTAGCGGTGTGGCCGATGGACGCATTTTGGGTGAGTTCTAATGGCCAAGTTTCACTGTTAACAGTTTTTAATTAGCCAACATTGCAGATCTGGGCAAAAAGCCGAGTCGCATGGTCATTATTGGCACGGACAATGGCTCGGCCATATTCTTCCGTAATGAGGGCGATGCGGAGGTCTATCGCTGGGACACCAACTCCACGTTTGCCGAGGCCAACTTCAAGCCCGTCTATCGCAGTCAAACGTGTCAGCTGGTGACTCATGCGGTGCCCGATTACAAGCGGAATACGATGCGGGTGCTGCAAAGCAATTTTCCGGACTATATGCAAAATCGTATCGGATGCGGGGCCATACAGCAGCTCAACCATATGCAGGGCTGTTGGTAGGCACAACACAGCAGAGCACACAGAGAACATAAACACACGCACACTGGACACTAAACACTCACACACATACATACCAGTATACACTCCCAAAGACACACACACACACGCACACATATAAAGAGTTGCTGTTGCTGCAACTGCGCTGGCTTTGAGACAAAGCTTTTGAATTGCAGTCGCAGCAACAGCTGAAATGTCGTCCAGAGTCTCAAATGGACTCGCATTTTGTACATAAACTAGCTAACTTTAGTAAGTTACTTTTTTTTTTGTCGTTGTTGTTAACTATGTTAAGCAATAAACAAAACTTTTCTCGTATATTCGAATTGGCATTCAAGTGAAGTGGCTCGAGGCTCGAGACTGCGGGTCTTCCTGATTTTCTAATTGGCTGATTTTTATTGAGTCTGGCGTTCGGCTTGTGGTAAATTATGAATGCTTTTCGCCTTTCACAGATCTCTGGGGTGGCTATAATTAGTTGACTGTGTAAGTGCGTGCATTCAACTTGATTGCCAGCGAGTTAGGGATATCTCAGTTGCTGCTTATCTGTTAGCTAGTTGGTCTCACACAATTGAAGTTTATTCAACTCTCGCACTCAATGGCCGATGGGGTTTATTGTGAGTGCATTCAACTTGTTGCCATGCCATTTGTAGATACCCAGCAGCGGCATACATAAATTGCTGCTCTATGTACTTCTTTTTGAGGTCATTTAACTGTGGGCCAACAACAAGTGCGGAAATTATACGAAAATATATAGTTGAATGTAGTTAATGTTGTTATTAACTCTTTCTTTTTATATTATTGGCAGTGTGTGCGATGGAAAAGAGTTACAAACTAACTGAAAGTGTTTGAAATGCTAAATACGAGGTATTAGATAAATAAATACTAAATGTTGAATACCAGATATTGATAGATGCCAAATATAAAATGCTAAAATACTAGATATTGGAATTTCAATACTAAATACTAGATAATTTGGTATTATATATGGGAATTTAGATACTAGATAGATACTAGATACTAGATACTAGATACTAGATACTAGATACTAGATACTAGATACTAGATACTAGATACGAGATACTAGATACTAGATATAAGATACTAGATACTAGATACTAGATACTAGATACTAGATACTAGATACTAGATACTAGATACTAGATACTAGATACTAGATACTAGATACTAGATACTGGATACTAGTTACTAGATACTAGATACAAGATACTAGGTACTAGATACTAGATACTAGATACTAGATACTAGATACTAGATACTAGATACTAGATACTAGATACGAGATACTAGATACTAGATATAAGATACTAGATACTAGATATAAGATACTAGATACCAGATACTAGATACCAGATACTAGATACTAGATACTAGATACTAGATACTAGATACTAGATACTAGATACTAGATACTAGATACTAGATACTAGATACTAGATACGAGATACTAGATACTAGATACTAGATACTAGATACTAGATACTAGATACTAGATACTAGATACTAGATACTAGATACTAGATACTAGATACTAGATACTAGATACTAGATACTAGATATAAGATACTAGATACTAGATACTAGATACTAGATACTAGATACTTGATACTAGATACTAGATACTAGATACTAGATACTAGATACTAGATACTAGATATAAGATACTAGATACCAGATACTAGATACCAGATACTAGATACTAGATACTAGATACTAGCTACTAGATACTAGATACTAGATACTAGATACTAGATACTAGATACTAGATACTAGATACTAGATACTAGATACTAGATACTAGATACTAGATACTAGATACTAGATACTAGATACTAGATACTAGATACTAGATACTAGATACTAGATACTAAATTCTAGATACGAGATACGAGATATTATAAGCTAAATACTTAATACTAAATACTAAATACTAAATATTTAATACTAAATACTAAAAACTTGATTTAACCAAATGCCAAATATGAAATACTCGATACTTGATACTAGAAAGCAGACAGTGTATACTAGATATAGATACATACTAGACTACATACTAGATAGTCCAGTACCAGTACCAGTATCATGTACTACTTGGTACTAGACGTTACACTACAAAAATCTACTTAAATACTATTAAATATTACCTAATCTATATCAACCTAAAATACATGATACTAGATACTAAATATTAGTTATTAGCTACTAAGTCTTATAGTATTAGTATAAATATTATATTACTATATTCTATATTATATATTCTAATTATTTGATAACAGATGCTATATATTACAGCCTGAAAGCTAGTTAAATTCATCATTATTCCATAAAGAACTAACTTACCATTTGTAGCCCTGATAAGCGTTTCACTAGAATTAGTTAAGTACTTAATTTATGTATACCGAGTATTTGATTTAGTCTAGTAAATAGATAAAATATATAATATTGTATATACATATAAAATATGATGTATAAAAGCTCAATTGAGAATGTCTAAGAGCATAAAAATGTCACTCTGACTATACAAAAACTACTTAATATCCCTTTGAAAACTGACTTCTTTGACTATGGCAGCGCAATGTGTGTTAAGTACTCAGTGCACATTAAAGTCTGAATGGCCTTCACACACATATCGTGTAATTACAGTAAGTCAGTCATTTAAGTGGAGCAATCTCTTGGAAGCTGCAAGCTTCTCAAGCTAATTAACATAACTGAAATGCTGCACATTATGAGCTGACAGTTGCAATGACAATAAATTGTCAGGGCTCTTGATACTTGCCTTGATTACAGTCTACTCGTATTTCAGCGGATTGCAATGTGCTCGGCCTGCGAAGCATTCATTAGCCAGCCAGCGACGACGACGACGACGACGACGGAGACTTAATTGCGCCAGAGATTCGCGAATTCTCGTTACGAGTTGAACGCCTGCTAATTGGTGAATTTCGTGATAAATTACAAACCTTTGGGATTGCGATGGTGGCGCTGACGCGACGTCTGACTCCGTCAGCCTTTGGGCGTTTTTCAATAATAAATCAATTAATCAGGCTGCAGTGCTGCTTCCCGAGTTGAACTTTGCTCTAGCCATTTCTATGGCTGCAGAATTAAAACGAATTGATGAAATCATTCAACAAATTGCTTGCCATTTGCCTTTATATTTAGAATTTATTATTATGAGTGCGTGTGGATGTGGGTGAATATGTGGGTCTGTGTGGGCTTGGCTATGCGATTACAATTGAAATTCTGGCTAGCTCAAAGGCTTCGCGCCGCCAAATAGGCAACAACAAATGGAACAATTGTGGCAAATGCAACGACAAACAGGTCACATATGTGTCATAAATGTGTCAGCGACAGGAACGCGCATATATTAGCGATAATAAATTATGTTTTTTTCGGCTGTGCCCCCATGTGCTAACCGAAAAAAAAGAAAACCTTCCAAAAAGGAAATGGCCGATGAGGAATAATTTTCATTGTTGCTGCTTGGGATTCACAACAGCTGACAATATCAGCAGACGGCCAAATTCAACGATAAATATGATTTACAAAGCTTTCGCTTTTGGCTAACTCAAACAAAAAAGAAAAAAAACAATACAAATACTGTATCAACAAAACGTGGCCAGACACAAAAATATTTTGAGAGTTTTGGCCCTAAAGCTAATCGAGCAAGAAGAAGCAAACATACGTATACCAAGAATTTGGTTTCTAAAATATGAATAAATGTTGAAAAAGTTTTAAGATAAACTTATAAAAAAGTGCATTTGTTTAAGTCATGAGCATATATTGTTTAATGACTGTCAAACTGTCAGAAGTTTGTCAAGTCTGAGTTGATTTTTGTGACGGAAAACATTTGCTTCAGGCTTTAGCATAAAAGGAAAATTTTATGTATATTTTTATATATATATTTTTTTTAAGTTTTTGATAAAGTTTTATTTTTTTCACTAGCTTCATCTAAATTTTGGTTAAATAAAATATATTTATATTATATAATTATTTTCATTAACTTTATCTAGATAAAGTAATGACAAAATTAAGATTTCATCAAATATATAAAATATAATTTGATCAAAAGTTTCAAGCAAAATATTTGAAAATATCTATAAAATTTTATTTGTCAGTTAAACCCTGAAGCAAATGTTTCCAGTCCCAAAAATCAACTTGCACTGATAAAAACATAAAATACGGATTAATATCTTTGCTTTCCTTTCTTTCTGTTTTGTGCTCTGGCATAATTATGCTTTTAGTTTTTATAGACGCTTTTAACATATATTTACCTTTGCTTTAATTTAATAATTTTCCTTCATTTATATATTCTTTAAATATGAAAGCAGAGTGCGAAAACGTGCCGACAAATATGCGCTATGAAAATGTTATTTTCCTGTACTTTGAGCACAAAAGGAAAACCAAAAGGCAACGCCAACTTTTAAGCACTGCTCTGCCTTTACACTATACCCTTCACTATCTGTCTCTCTCTCTCTCTCTCTCTCTTCTCTCTCTCTCTCTCTTTCTCTCTCTGAGTCTGTCTGTGACTGACTTTTGTTATTTCACACACATATGACAAACTTAAATGAACGTAAAACAACTATGAAAAACTTGTTCAGCTTTGCTTCAGGTGAAAACATTTCTGACGACTTTTTGAGCCGCCTCCAGCCTGCTGCCCAGCCCAGTTCCGTGCAGCGTTTCTTTCCTACCATTTGAGCTCTGAGCGCTCTGTTAGATGTGTCAACTTGTCAGGGCGACGCGCCAGAAGAATTGAGTTTGTATTCAATGCCGGTCGCTTGAGCTTTGAGCCAACATCAAAGCTGTCTGGTAAACCACATAAAATTTCCATTAAGTTCCTAACGTCTGCCCTATTTAAATCCTTATGTATTTATTTTCCATTTTCAGTATTATGCCAAATTGATTGAATCTCCTGGGAGATTGCATGCAAATTCCCTTAGTTATGTCAGCTCGAGCTGTGAGTGTTAATAGTAGAACTGGAACAGTTGGAATTAGCCAAAGAGGAAAAATCAATTTGGCGACAGTTCGTGCCATAATGCAGAGCTGGCATTACAGATTAAAATATGTATGGGTGACATCTGCGGCATGGCATGGCCACAATTCGGGACCTCGATTATGAGCCTAAGTGTGTGTGGTTAAAGCAGAAACTGCTAAAAATCCAATCAATAACATTCTTTTTTATCACACAGGCCAGACGTGCTTGGCATGGGGAATATGTGTGGGGAAACGCCTGTCGCAGCTATTAACGCAGTCACGGAGACAAGGCGAATTGGGAGACCCATTAGATATGCAAAGGCAGCCAACGAAACAGCCCCTGGGAGGATACCAAGACTCACTCACACACACACACACACACACACATACACATACATGCGGAACTTAGCTCAACTGACGTTCAATAAACATTTCAAATGTTCAATTATTTTTCAATTGCATCGATTTGCGCCGAGCATTCAAATGTTTCGGGGCTCTACCTAATACAATATAAAATCTGCGACGCAAAATGACAACGAGACAGTTGATAATGCCCTTGGTGACAGGCGGAACGTGTCGAGGAGAGCTGCTGGCGGCGGCCGAGGGAGGCCGAGGGAACAGAATAGTGTACGAAGCATGATTTTTCGTGCTTCAATTTTGCACGTGACCCCACTGAATTAAATGGAGTACATAGTTAGCCGGAAGTTATTTGACAGCCATTTTGCGTTGCTGCCGGCTAAAATGTGCCAGCCATTTGGATGCCACACCATTCCAAATCCAATTCAGCTGCTTTGCATTAAAGCGCAACCAAGACCCTAACTGAAGGAAGCACTATATCCGCTGGCATCCATACGACGACGACGACTTTGCTGCGGCATACTCTGCGTATGCGTATTTTAGGTTTGCGTGTGTGTGTGTTAGCCAGAGTGCCCGCCACAGTAAACAGGAAATGCTGACTTGACAGCGTCAGAGTCCCTTACCCACACAGCAGTCAGCCCCCTCAACGCCCCACTGCCAAAAGAGGGCTCGGCAGCTGCCATGGAAACTATTCGCTTAACCGCAAAAACCAGAAACCATTTGGGCGACGAAACCCAACGCGATAATCCTTTCAATTCACTTGGACATTTTTTTTGTAGCTGCAAAAAGAAAAAAACATTTTAATGATTTTGCAATCATATTAAATAGCTGATTTTTTAAACTACATTTGTGCCTTGGCCTGTTGTTGTCATGGCGCCAAAGCAGCTTTTCAATTATTAATCCTTTAAAAACTCAGCGAAATATTGTTATGTCTTTATTTAATACTTTTACATCATTTCGCCTGAATAAATCATACAGCCATAGCCATAAATCATCCCAGAAAAAGTAACAGCTAATCAACATACGTTAAAAAAGACGAATAACGAACTGGGCAAAAAAATCATGCAAATTGAAACGGACACAGACACATATAAATGCCAAATACTATAATCCAATGTATCAACATATGTGAATGTATGTGTGTGTGTGTGTGTGTGCGTGTGTGTGTGCGTGTGTGTGTGTGTGTGTTGTTGGCTAAACATAAATCTAACCGAGAGTACAACACGCAGATAACCAAACGGTTTACGAGCGCCCAAAAAAGGGTTTAAACATATTTCAACATGGAATTTTCAAGTGTATTAAAATGTTTTATTTTTTTTTATTTTTTGTTGGCTACTCATTGTTGCAGCAGCAGCTGCTGTTGTTGTTGTTATTGTTGCTATTTGGTATGTAAAAAGTGTTTGCATTAAATCATTCGATGATTTATTATAGACTGCTTTGCTCCGCGTGAACTCGTCCGGTGTAAGTCCACATGGGAATTTTGATGGTTGGCCATTGTTGTTGCCGAGTCTAGCCAAAAGTTTTTGCCACAAATAAGTAAAGCGAAATCACAGCACGATTTTGGCAAGCCTAAAGCCTAGCATAAGGAGTAGAATGTGGAGTCGAAACTCAAGTGTGAGACTTTACATTCATAAAAACAACCGTTACTTGCATTCCACACCGCAAACACAGGCAAACGCAAAAGGGCTGCAAGGCGGAGAGAGTGGCTGAGAGAGCGAGAGCATGGGAGAATGGGAGTAGGAGAGAGCTTTGCAGCGCTGCAGCGTCAACAAGTTTTTTTTTGCTCTGTCGGTCAGCTGTTGTGGATGCCATGTGGATGGCATGTGTACTTGGTGCACCAGTTGCGCCTTGTGGAACGCACGGCTTGTTTACAGCCGAAACAGCTGTTTGGGGCGCTGCCGCCGCCGCTGCCTCGGCCGCGCCTCGCTGGCAACACTTTCGTCAGGCGCACAGGAAACTGTTTCGTGTCGACTGTCAGCGCGGGCCAACCAGCTGGTCACAGCATTTTTCAGCTTTTCAGTTGGCTTTCCATTGCGGCGCCGCACGCACGTGTCTCGGCAACGGTCACGAGTCGGCATCAGTGGATCTCAGTAGCGCTTTGTGTGGCTTTGTGTGCTTGCGCTACGCTTCTCCGTGCTGTGCGTCGTCAAAAACAAGAAAAAAAAAAATATTAAAAAATAATAAAAATAAATGAAAAAAATATTGAAAATATAATTGAAAAATCTCGTTTGCTGCGAACATAAAATTGATGTGATTTTTTTTTGTTTGCCATCGAACAACGATGATAAATGCAGGCTGAATTTTGACTTTAACTGGAATTGTGTTAGCCGCGCCAACAGCGTCGCTTCAGTTTTCTGGCATTTGGTTAGGTGAGTTTTCTGGTTAAGTACAACTCAAAAACTGTTTGCGAAAGTTCGCAAAGCTGTTTGGCTCGAGGATTAGGAGCTTAAAAATCCATTGAATATAATCCTTGTAACGGTCACTGCTCCAGTGGATAAATATAATTTAAACATGGGTTTGTGGTTAGCTATATGGATGCATGCAAAGCTATCAAATTTTTACCTTACCTTACATTGGCCCACACCTGTGTTAGGGCTCTCTGCCTTAAGTTGACTTCGAAGTTTTCCCCTGCTTATACTTAGCCCATAAAGTTTCCCTCCCTCCACAGGCGCCACTGTGAGCCCATCTATTCTTATCTAGAAGCAGCGCGCTACACTCATGGCCATTATTATAAGTATATGCTTGGTTTCAGTTTATGATCGATGTGGCCACAAAAGCGCAATCGAAGTGCGCCCAACTATCAACTGGGGTGCAGTTTTCTTTTTTTTCTTTTCTTTTTTCTTCATCCGGCAAAGTGTGAATCAAATTGATGTGTTTCATATAAAATATATACTTTATAGTCCATATAGTTGCCGCGTTATAAACAAACAATAAAAGCGACTCAAATTGCTTTTACATCTGCTTAGAGGAACATTTCAATTTCACTTTATGTTCGCCAGCCAAAAGGGAAATTCGTATAAAATTCAAATTTTAGCTGCGAAAAGTCAAAAGGACAAGAAACATAAACTAGAAACCTGCACAAACCTTGAGTAAATAAACCTGATATTTTTATACTTCGGTCCAGCTACTATCTTCTTGCTGTTGTGGCCTTTTCTTTTTATGGCCTCACACTGAAAGAGAGAGTCCAGAAATCGGTTAGCATGAGAAACCAACAAATGTTAGGGCCGAACGCAAACAATGTTGAAAAGGTTTCTGTTTGCCAAAATATTTGCACAGATAGCATAAAGTTTTCTAATTTCCCAGAAGGAAATTGTTCTCCGCAAAGTTGACTTAGCACAGCGCCAGCCTTGTTCACACAGTCAATGCGCCTTCGTTTATGCAAAACAAACTACTCAAACTACTGCCAATGGAAGGCACAATAAACATTTCAATTTAAGTGCTGTAAACTAGCGTCGACACTGGCCCTAAAAAACACAACAGCTGTTAGTACTTAAGAAAAGTCTATCTGGTATTTTAAGTGCAGAATATTTATTATTATTTTGCTCTACGCATAAATGTTTTGCAGGCGTTGAAATTTTGAGAGAAAGAGCATCGTTAGCTTTAATTGGCTTTGTCGGCGTTGACACATTTATTTGGACACAGTTTTTCTGGCGTCGTCATTAGGCGGCAAAACATGTGCAGTCATTAGGAATGTATTGATGGAGAGTGCCTGACTGACAGATACTCTATATAAAATACGATTTGAGTTTAGTTGTGGGTATAGTGAGAATTGAATACGTGATTGAGAGATAGCTTATAGCAAATGTGTTCAGTTTGTATGTGTAAAAATTTAAATTGAGTGTTAAATGCCGTATAGAAAAAATGATTTTCTGGGTGCACAAATTAATTGACTTCTGCTATAAGAAGTATTATTTGATTATTATAAATATTTAGTGGCATCAATTTTTCATATATATTTTATGATATTCTATGCATTCTTGATACCACAAAATGCGCTGCTAAATTTCTTAATTTTTCTACATTTTTCTAAACTTTCCAAAACTTTTCTAAATTTTTCTGAACTTTCAAAAGTTTTCTGAATTTTTCTAAATTTTTCTAAGTTTGTTTACTGAACTTGTTAATATTTTCTGAATTTTTTCCAAATATTTTTAAATTTGTCTAAATTTTTGTTGAACTTTTTAATACTTTTTTAATAATTTTTTCTAAATATTTTTAAATTTGTCTGAAATTTTTAATATATTCTGAATTTTTCTAAATTTTTCCAAATTTGTTTACATTTTGCTATATACATTTTTAAGTTTCTGCTTGTAAAAAGAGTGATAAAATAATACAAGTATATGTACATTCTGTTAAATAAGTACCCGGAAATTTGAAATAAAACACAAACAACTTGTCAATCATCTAAATATCGAAGAAAACGGTCAGCATTCCCTTCCGGGAACTTATTTGACAGAATCTATATATATATAACTAAAGTTAACAAACCTTTTGAGAGAAGTTGTTATTATCTTCACACACTGCGCGTATTCTCAAATAAACTTTTGCTACAAGTACTTAGTTTTTAGCTGACTTTAGCTGCTGTGAACAACTACTCCACTCACTTAGCCATTTAAAGAGCATCTAAAATCACGTGTGTGTGGCTTTCATATGGAATTATTTGTATCCATCTTCATCTTTGTCACAGTCACAGTCACAGTCGAATGTCAAATGTCAATAGCCTGTGTAATCAGAGTGTCGTGACTTGGCCTGTTAATCTCTCTCTCCCTCTCTCTCTCTCTCTCTCTCAGTTTTTTTCGAACGGATTAAATGAAACGCATGAAAGTTTGGGCATTGGTCAAGTTCATAAGCATTATGGTATAAGTTCAGCTAATTAGGTTTTTAGCAATTTGCCAACGAGCCACGCTTATGGCCTATTGTGGTTTGATCCCAGCTGCCACTCAGTCCAAATCCAAATGATATTTTCCCTTTGTCTTAGTGTGGTTGACCGACTGTTGCCATTCTGCGTTTGTCTGTGGCAATGGCTGTGGATTGCTTTAGCCATCTTCATTTGATTAAATGCTTGAGGCATTCAAATGGCTTTAAGCATAACTTTATAAATGTTTTAAATATTTGCAGTTTCGTTTTCCTGGAATCCTTAATGGCATTGCGGCAACTTGTGCTAACACAATGTTTTTTAATATGACCTCTTGTGTGGCTTAACTGATTAGCTGTCAGAAAGTTGCGTATACGCCACATGCGCCGCATTATTGTATATGCGTCATAAATTAGCAGCCGTCTTCCCAGCGGCACGCGTTACATTTTACAGCTTGTTAAAACAAAAGAAGCACACGAAAAAAAGAAAACTTGAGAGAAACTTTGCACTTACCAGGTACACACACGTTGCGTATATGCCATGTGGGTGCCTTTGCGAGCTGCGGCAGGTGAGTCAGCAAGTGATACTCCAAATGGGTATTGCCAAAATAAATGACTATGGACTTGGGCAACATTAAGACCTTTTCGCTTTCAAATGAGCCACGTAAAGTGTTTGTCTAGCCAAACCCTGAAATAAATTCAAATGTCCAACAATTTTTCAATGGAAACCTTTGAGAGTAAATGCTAGAAAAATATCAATATAGAGAGAGCCCCAAAAGGCCGTACCACAGAATTAATATGGGCTGCGGTTGACAACGTTGTGCCCCAATCAATCCCAATGCCCCGCGCCTTTGTGGCCAAGTTGTGAGTGAGGCTTTTTTGCATATCCGAACAGAGAGCCCTAAAATGGATCAATATGTCAAGTTGGGCCTTGCTCCACACTCTGCAGTCGAGGCCCAGTCGATGGCAAAGTACTTGGAATAAATCAGTGCGAGCTGGTATTAAGCACAAACCAAAGCCAGCCAAACATCACATGTGTGTGTTGGCAACAGCAACAAAACAAACAGAATCACTTGCGATGCAATTTTATGTGATGTGCAATGGCAAAGGCAAGGTCAACGCCAGCCGCAGCCATAGCCGCAGCCATAGCCACAGCTTCCTTCTCTGCTGATCACGTACCATCATCAGCGGATGCTGCTGCTCAGAAGTAGATATGCATGACTGATGGCATATCCTTATTCCATATTATAAGAGTATATTCAGTTGCGCTAGTTGCTAAAGTGTTGCATAAATCTCGGCGAATATTACGCATACGCAGTGGTGCGCCAAATGCGAATGCAAATGCGAATGCGAATGCGAATGCGAATGCGAATGCTCATGCAGCAATCTGTGAGTAAATGCAATGCGGATGCGTTGAGCATGTCGAAATGCATAAATAATGATTATTCTTCATTTAAATAATAGTTTTGATAAGTGGCGAGGCAGCAGAAGTGTGCTAAATGCTAGCATCAAAAGCAATTAAATGAAAGAAAGTTGTCGCTGCTTGCTGCAACACTGAATTGAGTATTAATAGCTGAAATTTATAAAGATTATCAATTTAAATATTCAATGTAGCTGCTGTTTGAATTAGTTGAAATATGAGTTGAAATTTTATTTCGCTGCGAGGCACAACTTGTTCATCAGAAACCCCAACCAGAATGTCTAGAGTTTCATTTTCGATTGTTGTAGCTAAAGTATATATATATATACATTTCATGTGCCAGCAGGCAAAACTTTATTAGCTATTCATTCAGTTGATAGCCCAAACACTTTTTCGCAACGGCACATTAAGCAAAGTGCAATAAACCATTGCATGGCAAGAGGAGCATACTTTGGGTCTTTAAGCTCGCTCAAGTGCTTTGTTTACTTGACCAGCATTAAATAAAAACTCTTGCAGACAACAAGAGTGAGAGAGAGAGAGACGTTGCACTGCTCAGGCAAACAATGAAGCCAATGGCAGCAGCAACAGCATCGACAATCGACAGCAAATATACAAAAGATATGGCAGACGACCCTCAAAAGATTATAAAAAAAAAAAAATGAAGTACTAAACGAGTGGGAGTCAAAGGGGACAGTCATTGTGCGCAGAGCAAATAAATAAGTAGCGAACATGGCGCTGGCTATTATTTTACGAAAATTGAACACTGTTCAGACAGTTAAGCAGTTTTCGTATCTTGGATTTCGTTGGCTAAACAATAAGTGAAAGATATCAACAAAGCTTGACTAATGCTTGAGTAAGAATTATTTGTCATGTGCTCCTAATAGATGAAACCGCGCACTTAGCTCCTTTTTCTTATTTTTGCTTTCGGCTAATGTTTAAGTTATGAGGTTTTTGGCCCCGACAGGCTGCTGGCACGTATTTTATTCATAGTAGTAATCGTTGTGCATGTTTTGTAGCGCCAAGACAAATGGTTGCTGTGGTTGCCTGATTTACATATGCTTAGCAGCTGTCATGCCCATGCCCCGGTGCTAAGCGAAGGCATTTGCCATTTTTCAACGCCTTTCCTACTACAAAAGAAGCGCCCGAAAATTGCATTTTATCAGCGAGACAAACATCAAGTGCACATGCAAGACAAGTCAGAGACAAATAACAATTGGGACTTAGAGAAGCCAAGGAACTCTCCTTGACTCTGTCTCTGCCTTTGTCTCTGTCTCTGTCTTTGTTGGAAGTTATGCAAATGTCAGTGCTGGGAATATATATACACTGACTGGCAGCAAAGCAGGAAGCACGAAGGACATTCTTATTACCTGATGTTGACATTTCTCAGCATTGCTGTCAGCTAGACGCAAGGCACGTCACGTTTGCGGCTTGTAAATGATCCAGCAAGAATTGTCAGCGGCTGCTCTTTGCAATCCAGTTGCTGACTGCTGACTGCTGACACGCTGCATTTATTGGAATAGCTCGTGAGATAACAAAACTCGATTCTATGCTAAATATTTAAATTTAATCAAACTTTCAGTTAAGAATTTAAAACTAAGCAAAACTAAGCACTGCCTGCAGCTTGCATCATCATCATTAGCTTATTGCTAGCAATGCTAATTTGAGTCAATTATTCAGCGAGCAAGACTCAAGCCCGCATCTGGTCAGGCGTTGGCTTTGTCATGCGAGCCGCTTTAAAGGTGCTTAAACTGCATTAGCGGCAGCACCACAATTGCCACTTGCAACGTGCAACACGAGGCGCATTCGGGAGTTGCCAACTCTTTCTTTTGCCACCTTTTTCTTTAGCAATCGCTGATTGCACTGGCTTTGCCAGCAGCTGTGTCGACAATTTATAAAATTCCCCACGCGCCGCCCACTACTAAACAACTGGCAAAAGTCGATTTTCGACGGGGGCACGTGAGAAATGCGCTCGCATTGCTGGGGTCACTCAGGATATATATGTAGCCAGTCGACCCACACGATGGCGCCAGGGCAAACGCTATATGTCAATGACCAAATTGTTAATGTGCCACAAGGGGCAAAGAGGCGGCGACTGGCAAATTGCGAACAACGCCACTTAGCTAAATTTTGGGACTTTTAAGTTCTCTATCCATAAATACTTTAACCCTTTTTTTTATTTTTATTATAAATAATTTTGTATATAAGCTGCCCAAGCTTCAAACTTCAAAATGAAACCTGAGCAAGAAATTGCATAAAAACTCGATTACTTTAGCACGAATTACTTTTTATTCAACGAAATTTGCTTAGACAGTGGCTGGCAAGTGAGGCGTTAGGGTGACTGAGGTGTCGGCTTACACACTTTCTTCGCTCGACTGCTGCTGCTGCTGCTGCTGTCTGCAAACACTTATGGTCCGTCCAAATTCTTTTACCTTGGCCGTCTCAGTTTCCTACTTGTTTCTTTCTCTTGAATTTTTATTATGCTCCTCTCTCTCTCTCTCTCTCTCTCTCTCTATGCATGTCTCAAGTGCACTAAAGTGCCTTTGGCTACTTGTTTTTCTGCTGCATAGACACCTACCTCCCTCCACACACATAAAACAAATATGTTGCTGTTTAGTGGTTTGTTTTTCAGCGACTTTGTGCAAATTTCTTGAACTCATGTTGTGCTATTTATAAGTCAGGCTTTGCATATGGCACCTACTAGCAAGTGTAGCATACTGTGCTTGGGCTCTTTTCTAAGCATAACTACTTAGTTATGTAATATTCCAAGATCTCTCTGAACAGCTAGTTGACCTTATTTCGAGTGACTTCCATGCATTTGCCACTTTAACTTAATTAAAACAGCAGCCAGCTCTTTATGCCCAACTTTCGGCTTGAGTTTTCCAAAAAACAAGAAATGGAGAGAAAGAGGGAGAGAGAGGGAGACAGAGAGTGAGAAAATGTCTTCTCCTTAGAGTTGACGGCGAACAGGAAAGCTGTGTGCAGTGCGAGCTGCTTGCTGGCCGTTGATAGCAGTGATTTTTTTTCGTGCAGTCAGTTAGCCACTTGAACTGTCGCTTCGGCTTTTCTGTGAGCTCAAGGTAAATGTTGCTGCAGCCACAAGTGCGCTTTGTGCTTGTTATTCGAAGGGCCTTCAACAAAAGGCGAAAAAAAAGTCAAGTGTTGGGCAAATTTTTTGGTGGATCGCTTTTGTAGTCAATTTGGCGTATGAATATGCAATTTGGCTTTGAGCTGGCAACAGCTGTCGATTTGCATGGCTAAAGGTTGCGAGAGCGACCTTAAAGCCAACTCAGCCAGAAGACATCAAAGCTGCTGCCAATAAGTGAATCAATCGGGTATATGGAAAACTCTGATATACGAGTACATGCGATACTCAGTAAGACCTTAAAGCTTAAAGGCTTTGGTTAAGTCAGCCAAAAACCACTTTAACCCAATTTAATTGTTGCGAGTCGCGCCCAACGTAAAACGTTGCGTATGCGTAATAAAACGTATCGCGCCTAAAAGATATACAGAGACACGAAACTGGTTTTATGCCCCGCTGCATAAAAAGAAACCAAATTTGTAGTCAAGTGAAACTAACTAAATGAAATTTATGCGGCTGTGCGTGAGCAGCTCCCTGCGGCTATAAAACAAGGAGGAAGTAAAGGAAGCCAAATAAAATATTTGTGGCACGACGACAGCATGCAAAATATATTTTAAAACATTTTTTAAAGTGAGAAAACACAAAGAAAAATGAAAAATGAAAAATAATATAAATGAACACAAATTGTGCGCAAAGGCAACAAAAATTTGGTAATTTTGTAATGAATATTATTTATACACGAGCAGACAAACAGCACACACGTGTGGGGCTGGGATCAGCCCTCAAGTAGGCAGCATAAAATTAGCATTAGCATAAACTCACACACACACACACACACGCGCACACTTGTGGATTAGCCTGTATTAGTATTTACTTCACGCTGGCTGAAAATTTAATTGTGCGTGTTACACGGACTGGGACTGGGCCCATAGGTAATGAATCGATAAGGCATAGCCCAGTGGGTAATGCCCAAAATGAAAAGTTAAGCGTTTTGGTTTGAGTGGGTAGCCAGCACCACCAGCACCACGAATACAACAGCGGAATCAATGCTTGGGGAGGCTCAGCAGAGTTTTTCAACTTTTTCGAATGCCTTTCGTGCGTATGAATTCAAATTATGTTTGCCCAGTTGAACTTGTACTTTAATGATGGAATTTTCATTTGTTAAGAAATTGTTTTAGGCCTGTTTGAAATATGTTGAGTAAAAGTTGGTTAAATAATTTTAAGGAACACAAATTAAAAAATAATAGCATACTTTCAGGCTGTTCAAAATAATGTAAATCAAACTTAATGCATCAACATTTACTTTGCTTTAAATTAAATCGAAAATAAATATTAATACAAATCGCATTTGATATTGTTAGCAGCTCAATCAATCATTTCATTTTATAGTATATATATTTTCTATATATTTTTATGACAGTTTGCTTTTGGGGCAGCAGCAGCAGCAGCAGCTGGTCCTTGCTTATTAGTTGCCCAACTTATTATACCTTATTATGACATTGCATTTAAAATTTGTTGACTATGGAAAATTGATGGCATTTCCTTGACTTGCTCTTCTGCACAATTTACTGTAATTTCTGTTTTGCTGCCCTTTTTTTATTTTGTCTGGCACTTTTTTTTGCTGACGAATGGTCCGCAAAATTGTTGCTGTTTTTTTTAGTAGAGGCAGAAAAAAGATGAAATTGAAAAACCAAAGCACGAAAAAGGCAACACAGGCAGCTGCCAACAGGTACTGATGATAAATTAAAAAATAATATCTATAAAGCTTTGCGGCCAAGACTGAACGCGCACTTGAATCTCAAGCACTGCCAGCTTTTCCTTTTTTTCCTTTTCCCTATTTCCTTTGGTTACCATTTCTTTTTTTTTTCATTTATCTTTTATTAACTTGACTAAAACAAATTTCGTTTGTTTGCCGTAGCTAGCCACAAGGCAGCTGCGGATATTATTTTTATTTGTTGTCACAACTTGACAGCAAATGAGAGCGGTCGGCGCTGTGGTTAGTGGCAACATGTGTTGCTTGCTCATGTCCAGCCACAAAAACTCGCCACAGTTACCGACCGACCGACCGCCGCCCGCCCGCCGCCCGCCGCCCGACCGCTGTTTTTTAGTTGTTTTTGCTGGTTCAGGCTATTGTCATTAGCGAACAGTTTTATGACACAAATGACCGAAGCGCATTAAAACCAAATGCGAATTTAATTTTCTAGTAAATTGCAGCAACAAATTGGCTGCAATTCTGCAACTAATTGCAGTTGACACATTAATTAATATTTTTTATGTATCAGTTCAATTTTTAAAGTTGTTCATGAAGTGAAATGAGTATATATGTTTGCTTAGGCTAGAGACTTGAAATTTGCAGTATAGACTCGTGTATTTACTCATCTGATTGGTAACTGTAGGCCCAACTGGAGCTGTGAGTTGACAGCCTATATGAGACTATTTCCTTTTATGGAGGCGAGGGAAATAATAATAAACTACATACGAGGTTTGTTTAAGAGGCATCCACGAAACACTTCCACAAATTTGTATTTTATGTTTTTCGTGAACCTTTACTTCGATGCCGTCTTTACATTTTCAATCATGTTCTTACGTCGTCCTTGCATGCTCCTCTTCAGTTTTGGGGAACACAAAGAAGTCACAGAGACTCTGCGGTCCCCAGGTCTGAGGGTGGCTGCGGCGTCATTAGTGTCTTGTTTTTGGCATAAAATTCACGCACAAGCGCAGATGCAGGGCAATGGGCCGAAATGGAAGGCGAGCGAAAACTTGTCCTGAGCAGACTTCGTATACATCAAGGTTGGCATGTGACTCTATATTTAACTGCTATACAGATATACCTATGTATACTGCTGTTATATTTTACTGATTGAAATTTGGTATATATAATAAGAAAAATAAAAAATAATATAAGTATAATAAATTAATTCATAAAATATGAAAAAAAATTATCAAATAAATAAATAATAAAATAAATAATTAATAATAATTAATTAATAATTAAATAAATAAATATGTAAAATAATTCCATAGTAGTATAGCCTGTCTATTTGAACTTCCTTCATTTGGAATCCCTAGCGAGTATTGCGCAGTTGGTTGAGCCCAACTGCAAGAGTTTCACTTGTGGAAATTCAATTAAGTTATTATGCAGCTTAACGAATTCGATCTAATAAATTATCTGTTATTATTAATTAATAAATGCACGCATATTTGTATATGTGTTATTGTTATTAAGTTAATAAGGTGCGAAAAAAAGTGTTTATTATGAGGCTCATCTGCTTGTTATGACTTTATTGATACTTTATGGACTATGACTGCGGCCGAGCAGTTAATCAACTGCCAATAGCCCATAGAGAAAATCCCAAACTAAGGCCATGCACATGCAGACAATAAATGCGCTCATAAACAATAAGCCAGACAATAAGCCGTCACAGATAAGATATAAATAGCTATTATGATGGCCAAATGCAAATTAAAATAAAAAAATACAAATAGGGGGCGAGCGTAGCAAATAATGTTTTATTGACCCTGCGCTGTTGGCCACTTGTTGCTGCAGCTCTTCATTTATTGCACACAATTAAACACTTTACGCTGGCTGTTTGCTGCATGATATTAAATATTGATCAACAAACAAGCTTTTGGTGCAGCATCGATTTTAATCAGGCTAAGAGTTTGAGCTAGCACGCTAGGGTAATTGAAACAAAAGGCTTGCCTGCCAGACTACTTATTATGCAATCTATTTGCTGCAAATACAGCTCGAGTGGCGTTTCAGCTCGTTGACAGTTATTACCTTGACCTAAGCTCTGTCTCTCTGTGTGAGTGGGTGGGTGGGTGTGGGTGTGTGTGTGTGTGTGTGTGTGTCGCATGTCCTGTCAAGTGGGCTTTGTGTGCTTTTTTTTTGGCAATGAAATGTGCAGTTTGTCCCTTGTGCTGTGGTTCACCATGTGCCCGAATAGCCGCCAACTGTGGCTCTGTTTATCTGCCTGTTTGTTTATGAGTGGCCCGAACTTTTGATCTCTCTGCCATAAGCGTTGGCACATTTCGCCTGTTTTTCTGTTTGTTCACGTTGCTTTCGCCAACATTTTCTGAATGCTTAATTACAAAATGCTGTCATCTGGCTGTGTGTGTGCGCTTCACGCTGTTTCACCTCAACAAATATTTGGCTGACAACTGTGCCCGCCAAGCCAAGTCCCAGTAAACCGCTTTAAAGTAATTTAAAGTGCCTGCATAAATCCTGACAACTTACATTTAAATTTAACCGGAAACATTTTTATTAAAGAACAATGCTTTAAGCAGCAGCATATTTATAATGTTTTGCCTAGTCGAGCAGTCGGACAGAAGGCAAAAACTTGAAGTGCGTCTAACGAGCATTGGGCCAGTGGGCATAAATAAAGTTTTTTTCACAAAGAGCTAGTGAAACCCTAGAGGCGTCTCAGTCGGTAGTGCTTGTTTGGTAAGTAGGGCTCGGTCTGGCATAGCCTTGGAGCCGGCCAGCAAAGCCAAGTCCAACTACGCACTTTCAGGCATATCGAGTCACCACTGCCACGTGTCCGAGTTGGTATTACCTTTTCGAATGCTCAAGATTGAATGGAATCCGGTTTTACAGTTCGCAACGCACACGTGTATGCAATTCACAAGCGTTACACACACACACACACACACACACACACACACACACACACACACACACACACACACACACACACACGCACACACACACAGATTTGTACCAACAGAAAATATGCTCGTAAATGTGGCATTCATTGAGAGGCCACTAAGGTCAGCATTGACCGCTGGACCGCTACGAGCGCCGGAAGTAGCTAGCAGAAACCGTTAGGAAATCATCAAAAGTAATAAGCGGAAGCAAATTTGCCAAAGGCACATACAACTAAATCAGATCAGCGTGAATAATTGAGCAGATGCTCGGTTCCACGCTATATTCAAACGATATTAAAGCCACAGCCACAGCCACAGCCACAGCCACAGCCACAGCCACAAATATTCTGCTGAATCATGCTCGCATGTTCAAGGATCTTAAAGCAAATGTAGCTGGGATTAGCTCGAGCCCCTTTTGTTCTTGTCTTGCTGTCTTTTTTGTTGCTCTCACTGGCAGCGTGTGATTTTTGGGGTTTTTTTTTTTCATTTCGAAAAAACCTTTCAAGCAGTTTGCTTTTAGTTGTACTTTAGCTAATTGCTTTGTCCTGTTGCTGATAGGCTGCTATTTCTGTTACATTTTTTTAGCCTTTCTTTTCTGCAACAATTGGCAGTTCTAGTTCTCTTCTTTGATGCTCTATCTATATCTGAAAATTGTAAAAGTCTCAAATATCTCAACTTGTCTTAGAGTAATTCGCATTCGTCTATACCCAGTTTCCTCAAGCTTCCTTATTTAATTTGCTGTTTAGTTTTGGCTCTGCTGCATTGGTAATACTTTTAAGTTTTCGCCAAAAGTTTCTTTGGCCACAATTTATATCTGCATTGTTGCCGAATTTGGTATGTTTGCTTTGTTCTAATGCTTTGCAGGAAACAAACAAAACCTAAATGCTGTTAAAACTTGAAAATTGTATTTAGCTAATGCCCTGAAGCGTTTGATGTTGAGGCTGCTGAGTGTTGAATGTGTTGTTGCATTGCGAAGATTTCAATTAATTTGTGGCCGCTCAAGTGAGCGTGGCCTTGACAGACAGCTGCCGAACCGTTCTCAAGAAGTTTCAAGTACTGCCAATTACAGCGATTCGATGGACTATCAGTCATTCAAATAGTCCTTGAAATATAATTATTGAAGTTGTGCTCTTGGCGAACAAAGTGGCCCATCTAAATGCACAGCATGTGCCTGACTTGAGCTTTTAATATAAAAACCACTACATAAAATAGGCTAGAGCAGGACTCTTCCACTATGCCTCTCTCTCTCTCGTCTTATTTAAAGCACAGCATGTGCCGAGGCTACACTTAATTGAATTCTGTGTAGGTCTTCATGGAACTGTGCGAAACAGTAATAAACAAATAGCTTAAATTACTTGGCAACCACACCCTATGCTGCTGCCAGCTGGCCTCAGAGTCCACCAGTCAGTCAGTCAGTCAGTCAGTCAGTAACGGTTAGGCAGGCCTCGGTCTGGTGCTTTCAAATAAAAGTGTATACGCACCGTATGCCGCACATTAACGTCTAAGAGCATTGTATTTGGCAGCTGGGCACATTAGCATCTTCTTTGGTGGGCGTCTGCCAATTGAGGCAAGTCACGTAACGCCCAACCATCGAGCAACTTGTTGATGCCGCAAAGGACTTCGTGGCATGAAATGAAACATGGCGAACAGTTGGCATTTAATGCTAAGGCAAACTCTATTTAAATGATCTAATGAAGCCGTTTAGGCCATTAGCACTGTCCACAGCTCAATAATGGCCCTCTCGCAGACTTTGGCCAATTATAATTACTCTGCCAGCCGGCAGCTGATGCCCACTGGCTTACACTTGCCCGCAAATGTTGGCCACGTCCCTCACTGTTATTGTTTAATTATGTTGCATAATTTGGACCGATACGCAGCTCGTTAGCTGCAGCTGTGGCTGCCGGTAGGCCCAGCAGATTATGTGTCAATTTGTTGCCTCAACTAGGTCAAGTTAGATGCGGGCGAGCATTGCTAAGGCTTTCAATTGACTTAACAGACAATTGAGGTAGTTGGTGCACGAGCCTGGATGGTGCAGCAGATATCAAATTTCTTAAGCTGCTGACAATAGATTTTCATTCGACCAAAAATATGCCAGCATACGCTACATAGATAAACAAAACAAAAGAATTTTGTCATTTATTTGAGAAAAGCTTTGGCCACAGTGCCGGGCTAAAACTTTTAATTAAATATTGCAGGCGACTCGGGTCATGTGAGAACCACATTTATATTTGCAGCTGCAGCTGCAGCAGCAAAGTTCAACCAAAGCCAAATGTGGCTAACGAAGTGCAAAAGCCAAGTGAGGCATGCACGACCCAACTGCAAGCACTGCAATGACATTTCCTTTCATTCTACTCGCATTGCGTATACGTAATGTCTGTGTGTCTGTGCTTGTGCCTCTGCTGGCGGTTGCTGGCGGCTGCTGGCCCGCAGTGGACAACAAAAAGTTTGTTTCGATCGTAGCAGCTGGCAGAACTTTTCTAATGTGAAGACAAATGACTTGTAACAGCACTCTTTTAACTGGGCCAAAAACTCTGTGTGCACTGCGTAATATTGATAGCAGATGCTTCATCTTTGTAAAGTGCTTGCCCACGCATTAGTAATAGTTTTCTCTTTGGCCAATTACTTGGCCCAAACTCTGCTCGACATGAACAGTTATGGCTTATGGTTATGAAAAGTTTTGCTGCCAGTTGAGCTGCTTTCATCTGCTCTAGTTGTTTAAGGCTTCTATTCAAATTTATTGAGTAAACATGAATTGAGAGCCAATTTAACATTTAACCTTTGGCTGTATTAAATTTCTTCAACTTATAATATGATTCACACAGCTGAATAATTTGATTATTTAAAGGTCTTTCAGTCAGGAAAGTGCCCAATTAGGTTGCCTTCAACTTCAACTTCAACTTGAGCCTCAACTTGAACTTCAACTTGAATTAATGACACGTTATATTTAATTTAGTATTTGCATGTGGCCAGCCAAAGTTTTCGCTGGCAACACGTTATAATTTGTCTGCAACACGCTGGCCATAATTTAGTGTTAAGCGCCGTGCTCGAACGTTATACAAATATTTGGCTTATTTAATTTCAGCGCCTGGAACATTGTAGAGGAAACAATTTAAGTATTGGAATATCGAAGGACAGCCGCAGCAGTAATATTAATGAGGAGGCAGAGTTTGGGGCGCGGCTTGATGTTGACAGCGAGCAGCTGAAACGCAACTGAAGCAGCAGCCAGGGCCACAAAAGCCACAGCCCCAAGTAGGAGTTGTTATAGCGACCACCGCCTGGCCAATCACACCACGGACGCAATCAGGCGAAGCAGCCACCGCCACCACCACCACACCATCTGAAGACCAAAATTGACAACATGGTCACGAACATGTCGGAGCCGCATTATTGCGGCGCCAGCGTCGATGATTTTCACACGAAGTAAGTTGATTGGACTGGGTGGAATGCGGCATGCGGCATGCGGCATGCGGCATGCGACATGCGGCATGGCCTGCCATGTCAGCATATTAATTACTTTTTTTTGTCTCTTGGTTTAAATGAAATTTACATAGTAATTTTCCTGCCTACGTGTGAACTGGTGTATGCATAAAAAGATCACCTGCTTAATTGCCATGAAATGTACTTTTTGGAGCTGATAATACGTGGCGTATACTTAATATTCCTTTGATTATTAGGCAACATCAGCATGACTCGATACACTCCACTTGCATAGTCTGCAAATTGCCTAATGAACAGGAAGTTTCATATTTTTACTACTCATTTGAATTTCATTTATTCTATATTGAATATATTTGCTGAAGTGTTATTTCCTCTTACCTGCACAGCTATAAATATGTCCATGGCTACTTTTCGCTCATCGTCTGCATTTTGGGCACTCTGGCGAATACCCTGAACATTATTGTGCTGACACGTCGCGAGATGCGTTCACCCACCAATGCGATACTCACGGGCCTGGCGGTGGCCGATCTGGCTGTCATGCTGGAGTATATACCCTATACGGTGCACGATTACATACTCAGCGCGCGTTTGCCGCGTGAGCAGCAGCTCAGCTATGGCTGGGCCTGCTTCATCAAGTTTCACTCGATCTTCGCGCAAGTGCTTCACACCATCTCCATTTGGCTAACTGTTACGCTGGCCGTCTGGCGTTACATAGCCGTTAGCTATCCGCAGCGGAATCGCATTTGGTGTGGCATGCGCACCACCACAATAACCATAGCGACAGCTTATGTGGTGTGTGTGCTGGTGGTGTCGCCATGGCTCTATTTGGTCACCGCGATAGCCAAGTTTCTGGAGACACTGGATGCCAATGGCAAGACAATCAGGTCAGTGCCCTTGAGTCAGTACATCTTGGACTACAACAACGAGGAGCACATCACGATGCAAGTGATGTCCAGCACCACACCAGACATGGCCTGGTCTTTCGCCACGGGCGGCAACAACACCACAGCGGTCAATATGCCTAGTTTCTCCACAGAATTGTCCACCATAGCGACAACAGCTCTACCCGACACTGGAGAGCGCAACGTGACGGTCTATAAATTGTACCACAGCGAGCTGGCGCTTCATGATCGTCCCCTGCGCAATGCCACGTTTCTCATTTACAGCGTGGTGATCAAGCTGATACCCTGCTTTGCCCTCACTGTGCTCTCTGTGCGCCTGATTGGCGCTCTGCTGGACGCGAAAAAGCGACGCAAAATACTCGCCTGCCATGCGGCCAACGATATGCAGCCCATTGTCAATGGCAAGGTCGTCACGCCCACGCAACCCAAAAGCTGCAAACTGTTGGAGAAGGAAAAGCAAACGGATCGCACCACACGCATGCTGTTGGCGGTGCTGCTGCTCTTTCTCATCACAGAGTTTCCACAGGGTATTATGGGTTTGCTGAATGCGCTGCTCGGTGATGCGTTTCTCATGCAGTGCTACCTGAAGCTGAGTGAGTATGAAGTTTCCATTAAGTACAGGTTAAGTTTGGGATTATTATGTTTTGTACTTTTATTAAATAGAATCAGCGTCAAAACTATTTTACCTTAGCCCACTTAAAACCCAGCTTTAAGAACTATGTGACCAGGTGGAAAAGAATAAATAATCTCTTATCGATATATATAGAAACACAATATGTTGTCTTCGTGAAGGGCCACTTAACCACAACGTTATCGATACTTTTTTATTTCGATACTTTAATACTGAAGCACATAAATATCAATCGATAGTAATTCCTGTTACATATGTAGAGCAGCTTTAAGTTTACTTTATGTACAAGCTCTGCCAACAGATACGTTGGCTTGGCAGAGTGCAGCCATTAGTTGCACTGATGCTTATTGCTTTCCTATTCGCATGTCTCATTTTAGGTGACCTAATGGACATCTTGGCACTTATTAATTCGAGCATTAATTTCATACTCTACTGCTCGATGAGTCGACAGTTTCGCAGCACATTTACGCTGCTATTCCGACCGCGCTGGCTCGACAAATGGCTGCCGCTGTCGCAGCATGATGGCGATGGCCGCGATGGCGCCGGCGGTCGATTGAATGGCTATGGCAGGCAGCGACTGGTGCAAACGGATGCTGTTAGCAAGAGCATGGCCATTGATCTGGGCCTGACGACGCAAGTGACGAACGTGTAGCAGGAATGCAGCAGGGCAGTGTCGACAGCGATAACAACAACAACAACAACAGCAACGGCAGCAGCGGCAGCCTCAATGACTGAAACAGCGCCTGATGTTGATGGATGCGCCAGCGAAATTGGTGCTACTGATGACATTTGCGTGGTTGAAATGCTGCAGCCGGACGACACTGTCAGAAACAATAAACCACACAGCAGCCCCAGCTGCACCAGGAGCAGACGAGCTACAAGGGATGCCTGTCGACGGCGTGGCAGCGTGGGCGGCAAATGCATTTGGCCTGCCACTGACTGGCTGCGCAAGTTGCGCAACAATCACTCAGAGCAACACCAGCTGCAGCTGGAGCAGCTGCAGGAGCAACAGCAGGAGCTGGAGTCACATACCAGACGCAGCAGCGTGCTGCTCATGGTGCTGCTCAGCGGCAACGAGATGGAGGCCAAGGCGGTGGTTGTCAGTGAACAGCAGACCCTAAAGACAACGCCGCAGCGTTTAGCTCGATCCCAAGCCGATGACTTGGACGAAGCCATCGATGCGTTGTGGCTGTAAGTTAGCCACAACAGCAACAACAACCACTCTCCTTACACTTATATTTAAATGTTAGCTAGCTGTTAAGACCAATCACAATTTCGAGAGCGCCCGTTGCTCCATTTTGGCCAGCGTTGCATGCACGAATCGAGCCCCTCGCGCGTGCAACGCTCTGCCAAAGTGTCTCTGCGGCGTCCTCTAACAATTGGTGATGCATAGTTTTTTATCTAAGTGATACTTGACATAGTTTTTTTTAGTCATTAAGCGTATGTAATACACTATTAAATAATATTATTTATAGTTGAGCTTGGCCAGCGGATGAGCCAAGCGAAATGCCTTTGAGTTTTCCTGAAAAATTGGTTAACCTTGGTCATAAGTAGACGACTTAAGCTATCTTTTTTATTCTGATGAATTATTCTAATAAAATATGATTTCATGTAACTCTCGAACTGAATGGCATTTATTGAATGTATATAATTGTTATACTAATATTATGCTCATCAATTATGAAAGAACTTTGATTAATTAGCTTTCGTAATCAAAGTGAAATGTCATTCCAACGAAATCTCTCGCAGACCAAAAGCCAAACTCAATCACAGTCAAAGCCAAAGGCAACAATAATAATAATAATAATGAACTGATGACCCAAAATCGTAGCTGCTAATGGCATAATTTTCATCATTTTCATTCGTGATTGCTGCTATTTGCTATGATATATGGCTTGACTTCAACTATCTCACATTAACGGATGTTTTCCAATCAAGCCAAAAAGACACGCAGCCCACGGCTGGCCAAAACAAATTGCCCCCAAATGCCAGCGAAAAGACCAAAACGTTTACATAACGCAAGATTTAGCAGATGTTCTACATAAATTTGTGGGGCGTAATTGCTGTTTTAACTCAGTTAAACGGACCGACGCTTTCAGCCATCAATTTTGGCTTAGAGTATATTTTATTATTGACTTAAAATATGCTCTGGGTTACTTCAAGCTGTTTTAATGAATTTTTGTGAAATTCGTGGAATTATTTGTGGTGTTTGCATTTGTTTTTCTTCATTTCTCTTACACACACACACTCTCTCTCTCTCTCTCCCTGTTGCTTTCTCCCCATTTCTCTGTAATTTATGTGTTAAATTTGTATCTTAAATGCCATTGCGACTGCATGCATGACACGATGATTTGCAGTTCTCCATATTTCATGCTGTGGCCATTGACATTTTGTGGTTCATGTGGCAAATGCAAGCAAATTTTAAAATTATTCCCAACCATTCTCTCTCTCTCTCTCTCTCTCTCTCATTCCCTCTCTGTGTCAGCATGTCAATAAACTTTCACAACAATAAAATCTTGACGTAGTAATATAGAGTCAAAGGACGCTGCTAGTAAATAAACGAAAAACTAATCAAAATGCTTCAAGGCATGCTGAGAATGCTGTCAGCATTCACTGGAATCACAAGGATTGCAATATCACACACACACATCAACACTCAAGTCAACACACACACACATCTACATACAGTTTTGTGGTCTGCTCGTGGCTATATTCAAAGAACTGCAAGTATTTGGGTCATCTGACGCACGCCGAACTATTTGACTACAATAACTTGTGCTGGCCTCTGGATATAGCTTGAAAATGCCTCAACTTAATTTGTCAGTTTATATGCCAATATATATGTGCATATATACAGCTGTGTTCATAAAAATAGTAGTGTTCATAAAAATAGTAGTGTTCATCAAAATAGTAGTAAAATATTAAAACAATTTTGAAAAGAGTATTAAGATTAACACATATCATATTCAAATTGGTTTTCAAAATATTTTGCTTAACATAAAGTTTTGCTGTGCAACATTTCAGTTGCACTACTATTTTTATGAACACAGTCGTATCAGTTGAATTTAATTTATAATTCATCACAGGCCCAACATGCAGCTCGCTTAATCGATTAAACCAAAACATATTTTAAAATATTAGCCCAAATATGCGTGTCTTATGAATTCAATTAAGTTATAACTTTTCTTCAAAGACCTCAGCATTCGGCTCATAATTTACAGAGTGAAATTGAATCCAAATGTAATTTAAGTAGTCTCCGTGGGTATAATATTATGTATTATGGTCTTCCAGGAACTACAGCCTCTTAGGTATGTGACCTTTAGACATAGGTATTAGACATCTGCATGAATGCATCCAAATGGGCAAATGAATCATTCATTATAAAAACCTGTACACCTTTTTTGTGTACAGTTTAAATGGGTGCATGTGAATGTTGTACAAACTGTCTGTATGTACAGCTAGCCGTCTCACTCACTCCCATGCTGTACAGCACCTTATGAGTACACTTAAACTAGTGTACAGTGTTTTTTACTGCACACTATTTTGGTGTGCAGTATACTCACTGTACACTGAGTTGGTATTGATGACGCTTCATAAAAAATTTCTATGTTCGAGTACAAAAACATTATTTTGTTGTAAGTCCGTAGTTGCAATTTTGCACCGTTAATGACTGTAAAAAAATAGGAATATGTTATCCAAGAAAAATAAAAAATAAAAAAATAAAAAAAAAATTAAAAATAAAAAAAAATAAAAATTTCTAGTAAAATAACACATTTCTTAGTAAATCAACATTTATAAGTAATATATCATTTTATTTTAACAAAAACTTACACTTTCATTAAAATTTATTTCGTTCGCGTCGTTCTCTTTACCAGCCATGTCTACATCTGCACAGCTGTTAGACATGACAGAAATGCTGTTCTCATAATTGTATATAGTTTACAACATGTAGAAACGAGACAAATATAGTACTCTCTCACGAAGTGTACTACATTTTACTGTACTCACTCTAGTTGAGAACAGTAGTAATGTTGTACTCGATTCTTCTGTACAGTGGAAATACTGTACAGAAATGAAATGGGTGCAGTATTTTAAGAACACTTTACTACTGTACAGTACTATGCTGTACGAAATGAATGTATTCTTGCAGACCTGTAATAGGTATTTCTGACTCTTAATCTGCTATCAGATAACTCAATCAGAATTCTATGTTGCCATAGTAATTGCGTTCCAAAAAACCATCAAAACTTCAAATTTGTGCAGATTTCAGATTTAAATTTTAAATTGAGCTGAATGTGTGTGTTAATTTCAGCTTGATGGCCGGCAGCGTCATCAGCAACTGTGGAATTTCAAATGCAATTGTAGCAAATTTAGGTGAATTACTTGTACGAAGGCCAGCTACCAGCGAGTCCTTGGCTTTGAATTTTCGGCTGCTTGGTAATTCGTAAAATGTGCGCCAGCTGGTCGAAAGAGAAATTAACATAATTGCCACGAGCAGGGCAGCAGCAGCAACAGCAGCAGCAGCAGCAGCAGCAAGTGTTAAAATGCAAATTGGCCAACACAACTACCAATGAAATTGACGGCTAATTAGTAGGCGAAAAATGTGAAAGTTTCATAGTTGAAATACTCTAAAGACCAAGTTTTAATTGATCATTGGCGGGTATTTTTTACTTTTTTTGTTATCTTATTATTCATTATTAATTTTAATAGAAAACTTTGCTGCAGTCAGCAGGGACAACACGTAAATAGTAGACGGTGATTTGGCCTGAGTGAATAGAGGAATACT
This sequence comes from Drosophila leonis, assembly GCA_035045365.1. Taxonomy (NCBI): domain Eukaryota; kingdom Metazoa; phylum Arthropoda; class Insecta; order Diptera; family Drosophilidae; genus Drosophila; species Drosophila leonis. The sequence continues at coordinate 12,482,084 of JAWNPC010000454.1, read as the reverse complement.
TGAAGGTTATTTTTGTCCTGAGTTGCCATCACTTGCATGACATAAACATCAAAGGTACACGTCGAATGTGATTCAAATCACATTTTAGTTGGCATAAATTCTAAGAAAATATATTTTTGTTTTCTATATGAACATTGCCAAAAGAATTCCAGGAAATTCTCTGCAAGTAGGAACATCAAATTGTCTGACCTTGCCAAGACATTCAACTCAGCTTAAGCTAGAGAGACAGTCAATTTATCAGCTCAACTATTCAATTGGTGTCGTTTGTCAGGAGCGATGATAAATGTTTTAGCTATGGCCAGCACGGGAATTGAATAGGTGCTAAAAACATGTTTTATGGCACAGAACTCGTTGATCTTTTAAGCGTTTAAGTAATTAAATTGCTTGACGTTTATGGAAATGATATGGTCGCGGTGGGTGGAATGTTTCATTAAAATGATTAAAACATTTCGCCTTTGATGTGGTGCGCAGTGAATATTCATTAGTCAAATTAAAGAAACTGTTAACAACGCTTAATACTGTGTGAATGCCAGAACAACTCAGGGACTGGCAAAAAGTCAAATAACAAACATTCGCAATCTTTTCTGAACATTTTGTGCTGAAATTATTCAGCATTTGGTGGCATCTGCACAGCAGACATTGAAATTGTCTTGTTCAAAAAAAGAAAGAAAGAATTTTGAGTAATTTTTGTGGTTTTTTTGCAGCGTTCCATTAGCATTTGGCCTGTTGCTAAGTATTTATTTACAGAAATCAACTCAAGTCTAGCCGTTAGGGCCATCCGCTTGGAAAATATCAAGCGCACGTGTTTGATAATTGATTGATTGTACGCAGAAACAAAGGAACTGCTGGTACTTGATTTGCTGATAAGATTTTCTGCTCTTATTGATTTGCATGGCAGAGCAAACTTTAAGGTTTTAAGCAAGTTATAGGCAACCCAAACACTGAGTTGTTGTTTTCAACAGGAATTCTTAGAAAATTGTCTGTGATTTGGGTATCTTGTATGCATGACAATTTCTTATGGACTTTCATTTAAAAGAAATGTATTTTCAGTTAGATTTGTGCACGCTTTAAGGCGCCTTTGACCCACAAAAAAACTTAAAGCTTAACAGAAATTGAAAACTTAATTACATCTCAATAGTATTTCGTCGAATTGAAGGCACGCAATGTGGCACAAAAACATCATAAAAAATGTAAACAACTTTGTTGAGCTGCTTTAAACATAAAAGCAACAGCAACAACAAAGGCAAAGGCACAGGCAAAGGCAACGGCAACAAATTGCGTGCTAGTTGCCATTTTGGATGAGTTGGCCCAGTTTTTGGCTGTGGGCGTGTGTGTTCCGGCTCAACAATTGTTAAGTCGCAACAATGGGCCCAGCAACAACAAAAAAAAAACTCATCCAATTGGATACGCCCACTATTGCCAATGCGCCCAAGGTGTCCAGCCACTGGGTGAAAAATCAATCGCAAAAGAAAACTGAAGAGAGAAAAAAGAAACAACAACAGTTGAAAGCCCAAATGAACTTTTGTGCGCAGCTGAGCTGAGTTTCTGAAAATTCGCCGGAGCTCATTAAAAAATAGTTTCACGCTAAATGTTTGTCACTGCCACGAGGCATGTGTGAAACGCCTGCCATGCCAAGCAGCCTATCTCCGTCTCCCGAACAAAATTGTTGCCACCATTTTTTAGTACGACATTTTTTTGCTGCAGCTGTTGTTGCTTGTCTCTCCTTGAACCAGTTTTATAAACATGCGAGTGGAGCAACGGCAGCGACCTAGTTGTGTCAAGCCGTTGCCGTTGCCGTTGCCCCACTTACTCACACTCGCACATCAGGCGCATATCAGGTAACAGCTGATGGACATGCGTTGCGGCTAAACCAAGCTATCAAAAGTTCCAAGCTAAACCCATGGAGACATCAAGAGCTAATGCCCAGTATAAGCTCATAAATATATACACATACATAAGCATATTGTTTAAGTAAGTGCGGCCACACACGTGCCCCACTGAGGCTGCCCACGTGCCAACAATATTGTGGCAAGGCCAAATAACTACATGGGCAAAGAATTTGCTTACAAATAAATTTGCATCTTTAAATTGTTTGTTGGGCGTGTGGGAAATTCTAATTTTAAATTGTAATTGAAGTCAATTTTGTTTTGTTGCGGCCACACTCGCCCCACTGTGCACTGTGGTGCCTGACAGCAGCCGAAAAATATTCAAACAGCAGTTCCGGCTGCTGTTGCTGTTGCTGGTGCTGTTGCTGTTGCCAACCGGCATTTACATACAAATGAAGCTGAATGGCAGCTGCTTGCTGTTAAAGACTTGACAGACGCCACAGCAAATGCCTCTGTCACTATTATTGTGAGCTGGCGTTTAACTGGAAGGATTTAACAGGTAACAAAATGACATAGCACACGACAGGTGAATCGGATTTTGATGCTACTGCTGAACGGTAACTTACTCTGTGAAGAATGTTGAGATAAAAGAATAATCGGCTAAGTGTGACTTATATGTGATGGATAATGGATAGATAGAGTGTTGTATAGAAGTACTATATACAATATATGGGAAGAGATCTATGTATAAGAAAAATGTAGAGATAGAGAGAATTTGCTGGATAACTGACTATATGGATATAGGCAGAGCTGTTAAAAATTCCATTTGAATGGAAATTCAAAATGGGTTTTCAGAACAAATTCCATTTGAATGGAAATTCAAAATGGGTTTTCAGAACAAAAACCCATTTTGAATTTCCATTCAAATGGAATTCTTAACAGCTCTGGATATAGGTATATATATAGTAGATATATAGTAGATAGAAGTTATGGACAGATGTAAAAAGGAGAAAGATAGAAAAAGGTTGCTGGATAGCCTGACTATGTTCATATTAGGTTATATGTAGATATATAGAAATATAGATAGAAGGAGAGAGATTAATGGATACTTTATGGATAAAAGACGGAACAGATGTATCCATCTAAGAGGTATCCATCCAACATGGATCTAAGTTGTTTTCATTCATGTATCCATCAATTGCTGCATCTTTCTGTTCTACTCTGGCTTTCTGGCTTTATATATATATATATATATAGATAGCTATTTAATTATCTCTCTGTGTTTGTTCTGTATAATAGAAATGCCGCTGGATGGGCAGAAATTCCTTAAGAATATGCCGACTCTTACATATACTACATAAACATTCGACTGACACATGCTACCCTCTTTGCTTTTACTTAAGTTGCATATTCACAAACAATTTAATCTTAAAGACGTACTTTTAAATAAAATCATTCTATGTGCTACAGATAAATTTATTTAGATGACATCAAAACTTAAATGTAAACAAAATTGTTTTCCCCTTTCAACTTTCAAGCTTTGCTCAGTTTATTTATGCGACAAGTTAAATTCTATTTATCTGTGTGTGTATGGGGTCAGCTGGACAGTCAGCTGCTGCTCTAGTCTTAGGTTGGACTGACCAGGTGTGTCTTCACTGCAGCTAGCTGTCAGGTGGTTAGCAAAGTGCAACGTGCAAGGCAATGTCTCAGCATGTTGTTGACAGCCTCACATACTGTGACTGACTGTGTGTGCGTTAACTTTTGCCACTAACTGTAATAGACTGGCAGCTCTGGCCATTTGCTGCGACATATGTCAAATGCGCAAAAGCGAAATAAATGCAGTCAACATAAAATTTTAATAATCTCTCGCTGCGGCAAACAAATGTTGTCAAAATCAAATAAACAATTCCAGCGAATTCGCCAAATCGCATAAAATATGGGAATTATGGGCTTAAAATGCAAAACAGCAAACAGCAAACAGACTGCAGAGAAGAGCGATTCAGGCAATTGAACATCAGACAATAAGGCTGAGCTACTCTTTTGCTATAGAGTATTATTTACATATTCTTATGGCCTAGGGCATTATTTGCCATGAAAACATTTTTGATTCAAAATTCTTAACGAGATTCCTGCCTTTTGCCTTTGCTACTTTATTTCTTGTTGTTTCTCTGCTCAAATATGCTTTTACTGTAAATTGCTTAAAGAAATTCTCAGATTTTGCTTCACTTTCTCACTTGTTGTCTTGGGCATACGCAGTGATGAGTGCGGCATGCCTTTGGTGAGGGTATTTGAGCAAGTGATTATGCATAAATAGCTCGACAGGCGTTTGTAACCGCAACAACATTTGCACTTGCTGAAATACACACGACATGAGCTCGTGTCGTTAACAGGCAGCACAAGCAGCTGGCACGCCCCCTGCCCCAACACACAGCACACAGCACACAACACACAATGCCGCCCACAGAATATTGCGAGTGTTTTTATATGCAGCTCTTGTATTATTTGTTCTGGGTTTATTTCACACAAGTCTAAGGGGGTGTGCGAGTGTGTGTGTGTGTGTCTGTGTGTGTGGTAAATCGCTTAAAACCCAACCCAAACATGTTATAAAATTGTGTGTAAATATTGTTTTTAAATTGACAGCCGCAATTCAGTGAACAATAAAGTAACAAGGGATCAATGGTGGCTAAGGAATAACACTTGATAGCAAGCAAACAAAGCAATTTTAATCCAAAATGTCTGTCTGAAGCCTGGAAATTACTTGAGAAAGTGTGCAAGAAATAATTAGAGAGCAACTTGGCAAACATCCGAGATTGACAGCCCCACGTCCAACACCATTCATCATGATAAATCGATAAAAGGGTCCCGCAAGGCATCCCAGTCGAAGTTCGAACTCTCGATACACTTTAACACTTCCCAAGAACGCCCCACGCTTTTCAGCTTAACATATATTTCTATCGGCTTCCAAGAATCGTGCTATACAAATGAATGCTGTAAAGGGACTTGGTTTACTTTGTTGGAATCTGTTTTTTTTCCTTCTGCTTAACTACAATTGCCAGCTCGATTGATGATGGCCTTGATTCGACCAAATTTTATTTTGTCCCTTCTTGACATTTTTCATGCCTTGTCAGAAGCGTGCGGCCTGCTGTTAGCTGCTTCACTTCTCGCCACTTGTAATTTAATTAAATTAAAAAACAAAATAAGCAAAGCAAATAAAAAAAAAAGAAGGCCAGTCAATGCGAGCGATTTGTTTTAATGCTGGACGGTCCAAGCTACCCTTTTCCAGGCAAATATTTTAATTAGTAAACATCGTTAAGAGCGCGCGCGCAATGCTAATTTCGTTAATGAGTGGCAGCCAGCATTGCCAACAACAACGACAACCTATTCATTGGCCCCTCAAAGTATGCCCCACAGCATGATTAAACGCCAAACATAGCAACAACAATAATTTTCGCATCAAGCGACGCAGCTGCTGAAGCAAGGCTCCTAATTCAGAAATTAATTGTACAATTAACGCACTAAGATCTATGAATATTTCGCTATAAATACAATTTATCAAACTTGGTGCGCATTACATGACAAATTGCAGTTATTAGGAATATCTTGTGCTATTATATGTATGCGACTTACAAATTATAGTAGAACTTCCAGCCGAGTCACGCAGAGCCAGCGACTCACATCACTGTTTACAGGGTAACTGATAGCCCATCAGCTGTATCTATTGCTTACTCACTCATTCGTCAGGCCATTTATCTCATGTGTGTACAACCAGTAAATCGTTAAAGCATAGCATACATCTGTTTACATAAGTGCTTCAGCTGTTTACTGTACGCTGTGTGCCTAATATGCTGGACACGACTGTTGCCATGGCCTTAAGCTCTGAAGTGTGCGAGTGCTTAATAAAGGATTAATCAAAGTTAATGCCGCAAGCCGCAGACACGCATATATGAATAGCCCACGCTTGACTACACACACACACACACACACACGAACTACTAATTGCTAACATTGCAGGACATTTCAGGAGCAGAAACGAAAACTCATTTCATCCAAACAATAGGCAACTTTTATTCATACACCAACTGCAGTTGTGTGCGTGCGTTAATATTAATATTCATGCACACACGCACACACACACATTATATATATATATATATATATATATATATACAATACACATTTGTGAGGCAGGCATTCATATATCGCACTGGCTCGGAAAATTACAATTTTCATATCTGATGGCCGCGTCGACGCACGCTGAAACTTTCGAAGGTCGCTGGGTAAATGAAAGCAAAGGCAAACAGTTTAATGCCAGCTGAACTGGTCAGAAGTGTCAGTTCCATAGGCTAATTGCATAGTTAGTATAATTTTTCTCTCTCTCTCTCTCTCTCTTTCTCTGTACATATTATAGTTGTGTTCATAGAAATAGTAGTGCGACTGCAAAATTTTGTGACCCCAAATGAAAGTTAAATTGCTGTATGTAAAGCTTATGTTATTTCAGATATGCGATAGCAATTTGCAATTATGCACAAATGTTAATCTTAGCAGCTATAATATTTCATTCACTGATTAATTGAATTCAATTAATTCACCCGCACACCCACATATGCTAATGTGATAAGTAATTATGCGACCCTCGCAGCTATTTTCATGGCGTCGTGGCTGGCAGCTTAAGAATTGTAGTTTAACTGTCCAGCTTATGCAAAGGACAGGCGCACCAGCCACGCCCACACACTCTGCTGCTGTTACATCATGTTGGGCACACACATGTGAATTGATTTTCATATTTATTACGCAGCTCTGGCATAATTATTCAGTGGCTGCCTGACACTTTGCATAGCTGAGCCTGTCTCTTAGCTATTCCGCACTTGAGTACTCAGTGCTAAGCTGCTTTTCTCTGCTTTGAACTAGGGTCTTGTCTATGTGACCCTCAGCTGTGAGCTCAGTCCATGCTTTGACACTTTTCGAATTTTATTTTCTTTTTTTTTTTGTGTGCACTCAAACTTTTACGCATTTGTGATTTTAAGGACATTTCTTTTTTTTTGCAGTGATATGAATGGAGCCAGAAATACTCAGAAATAAATGGCATTTTGCACGATGGTTGCTTCCGGCTCTGTTGCCGTTAAAATCCACAACATGTGCAACACATGGTGCGAATTGTTCCGGAATTGTTGCACATGGCCAGCGGGCAGGTCGTAGATAAAACGAACACAGTTCAGAGTGTGCATTGCACAAAAAATGAGAGGTTTATGCAGAGACCAAAGTTTGAAAGCAAATACAAATATGGCCAAGGTTGTGGTTATTAAAGGCCATCGATTTAAAGTATTCTGGTATGAATCAAATCAACTCGTATAAGGCGTTGCGAGTGCAAACGAACGTTGCTTAAGGAGACCCTCGAGCTTGCCAGTGAAATTTGCATACACCACAATTTCAGCTTTAATGCGCTTGTTAACATCCGTGGCCCGCTCGGGTCGTTAAAGGGCGCCGCTGCGATAAAGTATGCAACAGTTTTAGGGTAAACAAATCGTTTACTTTAGCAGCCTTAAAACGCGCGCCGTAAAAGCTAAAGTGGAAATGAGTAGAGAAATCTCAATGTGTTGTGCTGGTCCCAAGCCAAAGCAATTGGCGTTTTCTGTTTATTTCTTGGGAAACTGAAACTGATAATAAAAATGCTGAGGGAAGTAGAAAAGTTAAGAATTCCGCATGGCTCGCATATCGAGAAAGTTGCCTAAGTAAATTTATGAAGCGAACTTTTCGCTTTTAATGGATTTCCTGTTGTCCTTGTTAAGGTTTTTGCCAAATAAACAAACTTGGCAACATTAGTTGAAGGGCCAAAATGCAAAAGCAGAACTGAAAGCTTATTCATAACAAAGCATACTTAAAATGAAAAGAGTTGTTTACTTGTTCGCACTGATTGTTTGTCTGACTGCTCTCATTCCTGCTGTTGCTACTGCTGCTTGAGCATTCACTACTTTATTAATCAAAACTCACAGCTGCTCAGAATTTATGTGCTTTTTATTACGCTAGAATATAAAGCTGGAAGCACGAAACTACCAAAAAATTATTCAGTGCTTAAAGCAGTCAAGGAGCCGCCTTCAATTTACATACAATTCTTGTTGTTCTCTACAGTTTTTTGCTGATAAAAGTTTTTGGCTTTGATAGCAGTTGAAAAAAGATGTTTTTTTGAGATAACTAGGCGCTGTCCACACCCTAATTAGTTGGGCTGCAAATTTTTAATGAATAGCTATAGCTGCCGCTGTGTATCAGCTTTCAGCTGGGTTTCATTTGACCACATATTAAACCACATGTGACGCAGCTGAAAATTCGAGGCGTTAATTAGTCAAAGGAAGCGATTCGCGCTGAGCTCCGCTGTTAATGCTTTTGATGCCTTTTTTATTAAATGTATAAAAGAAATTTGATTCATGGCTGCAAGAATTACTTTTTAATTGCATTGCGAGCTTAATTAAACTTTCAACCTGAGTGTGGCCACAACTTGTGGCAGAATATTTCGAATGAATATGCAAATTGCTGTTCAAGAATCTCTCAAATATATGTGCTTCAGCTTAAATATAAGCAATTTACTGGGCATATTCTTTGAGCCACTCTCTCTCTCTCTCTCTCCCTTTACCAAGAGCATCAACTGGAATTTGCATAATTAGCAGAGCTTACAATATCTATGCTGTTATTTAGGCTGATATTTCCAACGGCTGCCTCAGAGTAATTAGTCATATTTCTTACAGCTGCTTGCCTTGCTAAGCACACACACATAACATATTTATGCATCAGCATAGCCTAACAACACAAATGATTTATGTCTTGAGGAATGTTGCCTTGGGCTACGGCTTTGCTGTTTAAAGTCCTACGTACAGGACTCTCAAAAGATTCTGGCCTGTCTGCCTGCCTGCCTGCCTGTCTGTCTGACTGTCGCAGCTTCAAAGCTTACTCGCTTTGATGATATTTGTGGGTTTTGTCTACAGCTCAAACAGTTGAAACCCAAATATAAATGCAGCTTAGTAGCTAATGATATTTGCCTTGTCTCTCATTGTGATCTGTTTTTGCCTAAGCACAAGAGGCATATCAGTGCAGTATATCAGATATTTGTAGTCCGATTTGTATGTTATTCACAGCTCCTAATGATACAGCACATCACATCATTACTTTAAGTAATCTCATTTAAAATAAAACGGGGTATGCCGTAGTCGTTCACTCACTCAAGCAAAACTGTTTTCCTGATTTAAAACACACGTTGACAATTGACCAGGACTTGAGGTCTCATTATTGTGCCCAAAGGCAAATGGGATTTAGGTTTTTTCGTTTTTTTGTTTTTTATGAGCTGCTTAAGCTGGCCAAAAGCCACATATCAGCAGCCTGACAGCAGAGCGGACCAAATGCGATTATAAACCCAAACTAAGCCTGTTTGTCCCTTTCAAATGTTATCCAAATGCAAATTCGCTGTGTTTGGCCAGCTTTAAACAAAACAAAAAAAAAAAAGAAATGGCAAATTGCAATTTAAATTTGGGCAGAGCAGCAACAGCAGCTCTGATGAACGACTGGCTTAAGTGGACATTTCGCTCAATGCCCAATGGCGCACATGATTATACCAGCGCAGTTGACGTTGTCCTCATCGTTCTCGTCTAGTTGAATATTAGCATATTTTGCGTGGGATTTATAGAGCCACAGAGAGAGAGCAAGAGAGAGAGATGGAGTAGGAGAGTTCTCTGAACTGCAGTTTGTTAAACCTTTGGGAATTTTATTCAATTGTTATGCGCTCAGGATTTATGAATATGATATTGGGTTCGAGAAGTGTATTCGAAATGCGCAGTTGTGTGATTTTACTTTTGAATATTTTTCACTTAATCAACACTGGCTGTCGTGTCGTTTGGTCTCGTGTGTTGGAAAACTCTGAATACAAAATTTCGCCTGAACCAAGGCCAGACAGCTCTTCGCTCTCTCTGTGTGTGTGTGTCTGTGTGTGTGGGTGTGTATATGCTTGCACTTACAGCTGACTGCGCACAACATGCACACACACACACACACATTGTTGTGAGCGTTGCTTAGGGCGAGTGACCTCAAAAGTTTTTGCTGCTTGACACTTTTTGGCTTTTGATATCTTGACACTATGATTTACCCTAATGAAAATATCCTTTTCTGCGGAAATGTAAATTATGTTGAGTTTTATGCAGCCATCATTTCTTTTCGGGGTACACCACAGTTTGACAGGATTCAAAGGGCTTTAAAAGCCATTTGGGTGTATAAGCTGTGCGACAAGACGCCATTAAGATGTTACGATAAGCTGGCCAACAATAAAACTTAATTACGCAATTAATTAACAATGAGCGAATTAAGATAAGGCCGACGCGTACATCCTCATGCCACGCCCACAGCCCAATGGCGCTGTAGCCAGTTTCGACTTATCTGTGTAAAATATACATACCTTGCAGCTGAAGCGGCTGCTACTTCTGTTGCTGCCTTCGATTTGATTGCCTTTGCCTTGACAAACTTTGCTCTGTTTGCTTTCCTTTAATTAGTTGCGAATTTTATGTGTTTTGCATTTTTCATAGCTCATTGAGGGCATATTAAAAACGTATAAAGGCCAGTTAACAGCGAGCAGGCAGCATGACAGCACATAAATTGCTGCAACAGCAGCGTGACATGCACGTGTGGACTGTCTAACAACTGGCAAAAGCTGACATTACACGCGCCCAACATACACCACGTTCCCCCACACAGGCGACACACAACATGACACGACAGCGCATTTATCAAACACACAGCGCAAAAAAACCTGTCGCGTCGTAAAATCTCTTGTGAACTCTGTCTAATGAATCTGCCATTTGCGTACCGCATGGCGTATGAATATTTGTAATTATTAAAGTAGGATAAGGCGAGTCGAGCACAAAGCTGCTTACCGAATGGCTTACACAAAGCGTATATAAGCTGCAGATAATATAAGCAATACATTCGTAAACAGTCGAGAGTAAGGCTATAAAATATTTATGGCATAAAACTTGGAGCAGCAAAGACAGAAGCTCAATCAAAGAGCTCGAGCAGTCATGGTTAATAATCATAAAATTAGAAAGTAATCGAAAGTGTTCTTCAGTGTTTTTGTTTAAAGTTCTTTTGTTTTGATGCTCTCAACCATGAATTGTGCTGCTATTCATTATTGATGGCGCTTGACAATGAAAATCAATAAGTTGGCCATATTTTTGCTGCTGCGAACTTGACAACAGCTTAACACGCACTTAACACAAGCAACGAGCTAACAACGCATTTCCTCACAGCTCGAGGTATATGCTATATTATTGTTGGGGCAGTTTATAGCCCAACTGAGGCCAGTTGTCATTAGCAGGCATATGGCCTAATCAAATCAACTTCGTTACTGAGCAGATCATGCTCAAAAACACAGAGAGAGAGAGAGAGAGAGAGAGGAGACACTCACACAGTGATATAGAGGTATGTATATCATGCTCATAACACGCATACGCCCAGTTGGCTGTCAACATTGTGAGTGCTCAATTACACCAGACAGAAGAAAAAAAAACACCCCAAGCACACACACACACCCACACACACACACACACACACACATACACACACACACACACACACACACACACCCACACACACACACACACACACTCAGACATACATTTACATTAGTAAGTTAACGACAGCAACAAAATTTTCTGTTCGTTGATGGTCTTGGAAAATAATGTTTGCAATGCTATCTTCAGGCGAAAGCAAATTTGTTCTGCATGTACTTTAATGTCAAATTAAAATATTTACGTGACCTCATTTGTTGCTGCTGTGCAACAGCTGATGCTCATGAAAAGTTTGCTTATCCTTGTGCTTGGTTCACTTGACTTGTTGCTGCTGCTGCTGCTGCTGTTGCTGCTGCTCAATCATAATTAAGCACTTTAGTGGCTTAGTATCCACTTATGTATTTAAACGAGGCATATATGTGAGCGCTCAATCTGTAGCTAAATTCTCATTTAATTGCCATTTTGGCCATAAATTTGAGTGCTTTTTATTAGCTATTATAACTCAGATCAGAATTGCAAGAAGCTGTGGCAGGGCTTAAAGTTTAGTTAACGAAAACTAATTTTTCTTTTACAATAATTGGACATAGAGCTGTGTTCATAAAAATAGTAGTGTAGCTGAAATGTTGGACAACAAAATTTCGTGACAAATATAATATTTTGCATAAGCAATTTGAATGTATATAAAATATAAAATACTACTACTACAGTGTTCATAAAAATAGTAGTGCGACTGAAAGGTTGGACAACTAAATTTTGTTATAAAGATAATATTTTGAAAACAATTTTAATATATATAGTATAAAATACTACTACTACTGTGTTCATAAAAATAGTAGTGCGACTGAAATGTTGGACAACTAAATTTTGTAATAAAGATAATATTTTGAAAACAATTTTAATATATATAGTATAAAATACTACTACTACTGTGTTCATAAAAATAGTAGTGCGACTGAAATGTTGAACAACTAAATTTTGTAATAAAGATAATATTTTGAAAACAATTTTAATATATATAGTATAAAATACTTCTACTACTGTGTTCATAAAAATAGTAGTGCGACTGAAATGTTGGACAACTAAATTTTGTGATAAGTATAATATTTTGTAAGCAATTTATATATATAGTTAAAATACTACTACTATTTTTATGAACACAGCTGCACATATAAGCATACATAAAGATATACATATCCACATTAAATATTTATGCATGCTTGAAAATCTAATCAGATTTTGCGCTCAATCCAAAATGGAAAAACTTTATGAAATCAATTCAAAAAGATTATCTCCAGGTATAAGCAGGTGAAAGAGCTTTTCAGCTTATATCTTCAATATTTCTCAACAACATGTGCTGCTGGAAGAGCTACTTAATATTGCATAAGACTGAACCACAACTGTTAGTCCCCGTGCGGTGGTGCAGTGAACGGAAATGTTCATCATACGCAGAGGTTGCCAACGCAACTTGAAATGTTGCGTAGGTTGCCCACTTTATTTGACATTCTGAGTTCATTTCCATGCAGCCCACTGAAGGTCTTTCAATTACTTTGAAGCGCTTTTAAGTGTGCTATAAAATTCAGGTTACTTTTGGTGCAGACTTCTCCTTTTTTTTCGACACTAAGCATTCGGTGTCCCGCGAGAAATCAGAATACGGAATGTACATTAATAAACATTAAGACGCCAAATCCATTTGGTAAATGCTGTTGAATGCGAGCTCTGTAAGTTTTCATTTCATTTTATTCTTTTCATTGTGGAGGACTCACTTTATCCTTTTATTCTTTTCGCATCATCACTTTGCTGACCAAACACGCACGTTAATGCTTTATAACTTGACGACGTGCTTCGTTTATACATTACATTGTAGACGGAATTTAAAATAGCCCCAAAAATGAAGGCGAGCCGAGCCTCCTGCTCCAGCCCCAAAATATAATAATGCTCAAATGTTGCGCAGCCCATAAAAAGGGATCAGAGTGTAGTCGCTCGCAACGCAGTGGGCTGTCAAGCAAGTCAATAGGCTTATGATTTATATCACCATTAGTAAAGTGCGGATCATTGGTGGCCTGTGGCCCATACTATTGAGCTGACCCAGCCCTACCCGCTACCGGTTGCTTTTTATGGCCCAAAATACGTTTTAGCCTTTTGCCTGTCAATTTTGCAAACTTAAGAGTTTGATAATTTATACATCCTTTTTAGCCTTAAATATCCGTTTGCAGACTCTGTTGGGAACTTGCTATGCCATTTTCCATTTGCCATTTTCCATTTTCCATTTTGCTATTACATTTTAATAAATATTCAAAAATTATTCATAAGCGAGTATCCATTTATATTTGCTAGCGGAACATTATGCTCGTCTTGCCGGCTTGAAGTGTTAGTCATTAGTTGTGCATAGTCATCGAAAGTAATGGTAACAGTAGACGAAATGCCAATGAAGAGAAGCCTAAACAAGTGTTTATCGCCAGGTATATGCCAGAGCTTTGCGTATAAGCAATTTGTTAATGGTAAATCATATACAAATACATACTTTAACTAATTATATAAATTGGTTACATATACGAGTAGCATTACCATAGCAATTGCCATAACGGCAGGATGCCAGAAATTTTAATTATCTTTACGCAGCAGCCCAGCAGCTTTGGCTTCCTTTTGACACCACATGCCTCCACTTACCACATGCCACACACACACACAGACGCAGCAGGTGCCGAATCAGCGGAAATCAACAACAGGCGACAAACGACAAAAGGCACAAAGAACACGACGCCAAACAAGATAAAAGCAACAAAAGCAAATACTTCAAACAATGACAAATTAAACAATGGACGCAGTCAGGCGCATGTCATATTGGCACCGGAAAATCTTCTTTATTATTTATCATAAATTTAAGATTAGTGAAAAACTTTAAAGTGCAATCGAAGTGCACTTCCTCTACAGCTGTGCGAAAATTGTTTTTCGCTTGTTTACCAACTGACACTTTTTGGCAAGTCTTCAGTCAATTTTTGCTGACAGTCTTAGCTCAGAGTTTATTGTGTAGTCAAGGAAGAGAGATTTGAAAGGGAAACCAGAGATAACCGACTAAGAAATACCCCAAAAACTTGCATCTTACTGGGCTAGTGCAATACATTTTAGTTACATATTCAATTAATTGAAAGAAGACAGATGGAAAACCTAAACTTAACAATCGAATATCATTTGGCTAAGCTACAATAATTTGAGATTTGACTAATTGTTGAGCAAACTCATATAAAATGCCTCTTTAATTTATATTATTAATATAATATTCATTTTAAACATACTCTTACATAAAACAGTCTAAGCACGTATGCTCTAATGAACACATACCCTGCTCAAACTTAAAGCCTTCTATATAAAGTCTACTGCTTATAGTGCATACAGTTTCATTATACCCCTTTGTTTTGCTACATTTAGTATGTGGAATGAAAGTTAAAAACATCTTAAATGCTGGAAACGGCACGTGCCGCCCATATAAAGAGCGCATAAGTGTGGCAAAGCGTCGAAAATGTCGCCCATAATTCAACTAACGAAAACTCGAAACTTTTGGGCAGCTGCCGCTCCGCACGGCGTCCATTAGTCCATTGCTGCTTTGAATGTGTTTGTTTGTATGCCTGTCCCTTAAACGGGAAATGTGTGCGAGCACTACGTTGGCTGACTTGCCATTAGCTTTGGGCTAAGCACACACACACACACAGAGGGAGAGTGAGAGAGAGAGAGAGAGAGTGAGACCAATTATGCAGCAAATGCGCCCAGAGCATCAGTTGTTTGAGTAGCGAGTGCAAAGAGCTGGGCAAGTTTTAGGTTTTGCTGGAAGCTGTTGCCTTCAGTACGTCAACTGAATAGCTTTGTCACTTTGAATGA
Source organism: Drosophila leonis (assembly GCA_035045365.1). Lineage (NCBI taxonomy): Eukaryota > Metazoa > Arthropoda > Insecta > Diptera > Drosophilidae > Drosophila > Drosophila leonis. Next base: position 12,466,846 of record JAWNPC010000454.1, on the reverse strand, counting down.
ATGTCTCGGCTGCGAGTTAAAGCTGGGCTAATAAGTCGTTTAATTTTAGGGTTTACTGTACTTAAGCTGCACATCTTACGATGCTACTCTTGTAGCTGATCAAAGAGCTTTATCAATTTTTATGGCTAATTTGATTTGTGATTTGCATTTCAATGCTCTGACTGCGCCTGAAATTTAAATGAACCTGGCATTCCTAAATTACAATTCAGTGCATATATGTCTGGGCTTGAGTATATATGTAAAGCTTATTACAGTTTATTTATAATTCAGTGCACAACAGTGCGTATACGTTATGTATGAATTTTTTTTTGCTCGTCTTGTGCAGGTGGCTGTTGTTGGCTTGTAGAGCTGCCGAAGGAGCCGTTTGTAGAGCAGCTGGCGTAACTGGTAAATGTTCTAGAAATGCTCTCAATTGCATGTATTCCGAAATTTATTGTCTGAATGGTGAATGTCAAGACATAAATCATAAAACAAATGACAACAAGCAGCTAGCAGCTCAACTATTTTAAAACGCAAATAAAATAAATTAATATAAATAGCTGCGCATAGATATGAATATAAATAGAAACAAGCCTATGCGAGGGTGGGCTTCTAAAAAGTAGATTTAAGCCAGAGCTGTTTGAAAACGTTATCTTTATTTGCAAGTAGATTAAATTATTAAGACGGCAGCGACTGCAAAACTTTATCGATATATGTTTTAAAAGTTGTTGGTTAGTATAGTATATCGACTATTGCAGCTAGACTATCGATATTTCAGGCAGTTTGTATTAGCTCCCACATTAATATCGATTATTTTTGTAATATATACTGCAGCTAAGCTACCCGACCTAATATCTAGTATTAAAATCCATTATCGACATCTCTAAAAGATTATTTTTGTAATCTATGCTGCTGCAGCTGACCTTCCTAAAAAAGAGCTAATTTTCAATTTCGCTTTGTGCATAATTTAATTGAACATAAATAGAAGCATCTGCTTCTTGCACTGCAACAACAATTGAAAAGTTTCGCAATTCAAGTTGTATAATAATTAATTTTGCACTTTGCAGTCTGCGCTACAATTTTGCATTGTGCATTTGGGAGAGCTTCTGCTGCTGTAGTTTAATCATTTGATGTAGCGAATAAATAATTCATGCGCCGCATTGTACGAGCTGAGCTTAAACTGTGATCGCGCGCGGCGGTGTGAGCTATAATTACAACTGTGCCATGATTAAATTATAAGGCTGCCCGGGCGACCTTTTAAGCGTCCCCTTGATGCTGCCGTCGCAGCTGTTGCTTTTAATTAATTTGCGCTTAGACGTCGAGTTACGAAGAAAAATTACCAGCAGCCCACGCGAGAAAAAAATTAAATAGCAAAAGTCTAGCTCAACGGTTGCTTTTTCCTGGCGTCCAGGTAAGAAATGAACAGTTTTTGCGGCCAGAAGCCAGCCGCCAACGTCATTACGCAGATTTCTCCAAGGTACATGGCCAAAAAAAGAGAGAAAAAAGAATTTGCTTGAACGTGCTCCGGATCCGAGACGCTGATGTGGGTCAGCGGTTGGTCGCAGTGGTGCTCGAAGCTGCACTTCCGCTACATAAATTGGCGACCAGAATTTTATAGTTTGGCAGCCCTGTGGATGGTTAGACAAATGTCCCATTAAATATTTGGTGTTGGTGATAGGAATTTCTAATAAAATAGTTAAGTAAACCAGATAGGGCTCAAGTGATAAATAGTTACAAATTTAAATAAAATGAAAATACATCGAATCAAATTGTGGAGCCAGTGGGCAACATAAAACAATTCAAATGTTAATAGATGCTCTAGTTATTTTTAGCATTGTACGTCACAAAGGACCAAATCACGTATACGACAAGTGCACACATGCAATCAAATTTGTTATTGAGATTGATTTTGTCAGACTGTCAACAGATAAAGAGACTGTGGGCGTGCGGCGTGCGTTCATTCACACGTAAAATCAGAGAACTGCTGACCATGTGATTGAACCCAGAATGTCCACGTGTTCAATTGAAATCAGTCTGACGGGCCCAACAAATGATGCGACATCAAACTGCTCGCGTAGACTCAAGACCATAACACAAACAGTTGACTTAAACAACGCTAAATAACAGCTGCCTTTTGTCAGAGTTCCGCTTGGGGCTCTGCTTTATGTGCCTTGACATTATATATTTTTATGCCTAACGCCACGCCACTTCCGTTGCTGTTTGATTAATGCACAAAGCCAAGTAGCAGTCCGGAGTTGTCCTTGGCGTTTTAATAAAATGCAAATTGATATCGCTGCGAATTCAGCTTCAGTTTTAAAATCTAATTTAGTCTTTACATAAGCCAAGCCAGATATTGTTATATATATTGTTTAGCACATTTGACAGCTAACGCAATAGACAGCCAGACAGGAGCGTCACATCGCAGGCAACTAAATATGTAGTCAAATATTAGAAAAGATTTAAAAAAGTATTTTTTATATTAAATTACTTTAATATTTATGCTGCTTTCTATATATTATATTGTCTTAATCTGCTTATTTTTTCCTCATATCTCATAACAGCGCCCCCTTTTGGGCCCGCTACTTACCTAGCTCCGCTCCTGCTGCTGCTGTCCATTTGAATAAACACATTTGGGTGCCGCAGAATTTGGCGCCTTTCGCCGCTTCCTTTGGAAAACTGTCGCTGCCCACGCGAAAGAAATATTGAACAGTTTTGCTGACACAATTTTTGCTATTTGCTGTTGCTTTATGCTTGCAAATTTGAAACGAAAAGAAAAAATATGAAAATGTTTAGCATTCAGCTGACGTTCTATTTGTTTACTATCGAAACACTGGCCCCCACACCCCCAACACCCTGTTCGCAGTCGAGTTGGGGCTAATGACAGCAGGCATTTGATAAATGCAATAAAAGGAACTCATAGAGATATCAAAAGACTAACTTTAGCCAACACCGTGCACTTCCTTATGGTATAAAAAGTGGCAGACATTTGAAAGCTTGTCAAATCCACAACTTGCCCCCGGCAATTGACAAAAGCGTTAACCAAACTCGTGTCGGGGCCAGCCCCTTTTGTGGCTGTCGCAGCGTCAGAGACCAGATCATGCATATAAACCCATGCAATATGCCTGGCTGTCAGCACAAATGTCCGTATCCACATCCGCATATACATAGATGCCCGCCCACACGTGCCCCATGCACAGCAAACGCGGCGCAGCTCAATAAATAAAAATTTATTTACGCTGCCAGTGCAAATCGCATGTAGTGTTTGGTTTTATTTACAATCACACAACGCTAGCTGCATGTTAATACATATATATATATACAATATATAGAATTTTATTTCATATTTTTCATGCTGGCATGTTTTCATTTCATTTGGTTACCTTTTGTGTTATTTTATATATTATTTATTGTTATCTTTGTGAATTCTCTAAAAATATTCAACAATGAATTTGCAAATTGTTTGCCTTTAATTGGAGAGCGTCAAGCGGCATATTTGATTTGAATATTTTTTAAACATTTTCGGATTTATTAACAATCAAAATACCAAATTCAAATAAATATTTTGTATTTATATTTGATTAAATTTTTGAATGTATAAAAACAGGAATTTTAAAGCCATGGCATTAAAGCAGCATAAATAATTTCAGGCCTTGCAGCTCTAACATAAGCTACTCATACTACATACAGACATACACACCATACAAACAGACATATCAGAGTTAAGCTGATTTGCAATTTGGGCAACCAAAAACTGCAATTGCACTAATTATGCAAGTCGCTTGCGCCCAGGCCAGCCCCGGCCTTGTCGAGCATTTGCAGCTAGCTTTTGGGCCCCTATGACATCAAGCCCACAGAGCATGATGGCTCATCATAAGCAGACAAGCAGACGCGGCGGAGCGGGGCTGGGCCACTGAGCCGGAAACACTAACGAGAAAACTCTGCAACATTTTTGGTGGCAATATTTTTGGCAACGATGTTGCCGCTGGCGCAGTTTTGGCTGCATTGCCAATGAGGCTGCAATTTGTGGCCACAGCCGCAGTTTTCGGCTGCCACCCCTCCTGCTCTGCAGCTTTAAGTTATGTGGCTGCGGCATTTAGCTTGATTATTCATCATTTCGTATGGAAATGGGCAAATAAACGAGTCGCTGTTGGCCATAATTGCGCTTTAAGCCAGCCGAATTTTAGTCAATTTTCAGTGTTTGCATTCAGGTTGTGCTTGAGTTGGTACAGACAGCGCGTTTGCTTTAAAGGATTAAGGCATTAACATGCTGGAGTACAAGCTCTTTGTTATTTGATGGACGCATCTGTTGGCCAACATGACAGCCAGACGGCGCACCATAACCACAACTTGAACCAGCACCAACAGCTGGACCGGCAGTCAGATCAGCACTTGGGACAGCTTCACGCTTCATTTGCATAAAGAGTCGCTGTACATTGTGTACCCAACAGCGGAGACAATAGCGCCGCAGCTGAAGTCGTGCTCTGACAAATGCTTGGGATTTGCCAGCTCTACGAAAGGGTCTGGCTGGCTATACTATTGTGGAAGTGTCGATAATGACCCGACAGCAATTTAGCAATTTAGCCCCTAAAACGAAAAAGCTTTCAAGTAAAAGTTTTGTGAAATTCTATTTGACTTTATGCATGGTTAAATTAAATATTAGGCTGACATTATTTTATTTGTTCGCTGGCAGCATTTGTGGTCGTTATATTAAACATGGCACTAACCGCATTGCATATACGACATGTTGGCTGCATCAATTAGCTTCGGCCATTACCCCAACCACAACGTGGACGTTTCATTCAGCTCAGTGGCGAGGCAGCGCCATCTGTTGTCGCCGTTTGCATTGACCTTAACCCCTCACGCGAGCAGCGTTAAGGAAATGGAAAACAAAGCAAATACAGCAAACGGCACAAACAGTGGCAGAAGTGGGCACAGGGCGCAAAGCAAAACTAAGTCAAAAACATAAATATTGTCAAGTGAGCAGAGCAACAGCTAACTGTAAACAGCTGTTTGGCCAACAACAGCTGGCCGCAAAGAGCGCCTGCGCAGCAAAGCCACATTTAAGAGAGTCTCTCGAGTAGTTAAGAGCAGGCATTTGCAGACGCTGTTTGATTTTGTTTGACTTTGCTTGACTTTGTTTGACTTTGCACATTGGTTGGGTTCCACTTTGCCTTTGACAGTTGTGGATCTTAACTTAGTTTCTGGCTTTCCGGCCAAATTACTGCCAGCAGTTGCCGCCAAATGCTGCTGCGAATCGCGCACACTTTGATTGCCGTTCGCTGCGTTTAGCGTGGCCGCGCGTATTCTCGTCTTCGGCCAGTGTCGTCGTCGTAGTCGTCGTCCTCCATCGTCAGAGTCCGGCTCTTCGCCACGAATTATATCATGCGAATTTTTGGCAATGTAGTCTCAGTTCTATTTTGTATTTCGTGCGCCACGAATCGGTTCTAATAGCCGCACGATCGGCTCGGCCCATTAAACAATTCGTCAGCGAAACTATGTGAAGTAATAATTATTTTAAATATTGAAAAATTATTTTAAAAAAATAAACAAAATGTGTTTTAATTGTTTCGTGTACACGGCCTAAATATTTAAATACAAAATTAAATAAAAACTTTATCTTTGTGAGCTGCAAATCCCCATTTGCTGTAAGTGCCTTGAATTATTATAGCCATTCATTATGCTAGAGATACAAATTCTGAATTGAGTAAAGAATAGTTATTGAGATAAAAATGACTTAATATATATGTATAAAATATATATAAATAATTTTTGTATATTTTCTTTGCTTTCTTATAAATGTTTGCAAATAAATAAATAAATTTTTACAAAATTTATTTTCTTTGCTTTTTCTGAAAAAGTATTTTGATATTTGTTTAATTTTTCATGCTACAATTTCTATTACATTTCCAATCAATTGCCTCTTAAGCTGAAATGCTTTAATCATTTGTTAGAAATTATTGAAGCTTCAATATTTTCCCATGCGTTTGTGTTCAATTGAACAATACGCCTGAATAATTTGTGTGTTTCTCGATTAAAATCAATGAAGTGTTACTAATGAGCCCAAGAAACATTTTTCATTTTCCAATTGCTGGCAAATAGTCAGCTATTAATATGTTAGGCAAATAATCCAATCAAATAATTTTTGCTATATTTATTTTTTTTGTTCTCCTTCAATAATATTGCAGTTCAGATCATTTTTAGGCAACTCTTTGTGTTGGCTGTTTGGGAAACGCTTGAGTTTAAGAAAAATGTCCCAAGTCAAGAAGGACAAAACCGAAAACGAAACAATTCAAACAATCTCGAAATGGTACTAGGCAAATAAAAGCGCACGTTGCTGGCACGTGACGACACAAAATAGAAAGGAAAGTGCTACTCGAGAGACAATAAATAAAAGGAGGAGCAGAAGAAGAAAACGTATTGAAAAGACAAGTGTGCGACACTTGAGTGTATATGTATGAGACAGCTGGGGTTATGAAACAAGTTTTCAAAATTGGCTGAAAATAATATGAAAAGAAAAAGAGGCGACTTGAGCACAGGTAGAACAGATAAAGACAGAGAGCGAGCACTTTCAATTGTCAAGCTGCAAGTGCATTGAAATAAAATGATTCGAGTGATTTTCAAGCCTCATTGGCTGGCCATGCAGGCGAGTCTCTCTCTCTCTCTCTCTCTCTCTCTCTCTCTCTATGGCAGGTGTGTGCAGCTGTTAATTAGAATTCGTGCTGCCATTAATTGGAACACGAACCGGACAACCGTAAACCAATGTAGCTGTTCGACAGTGGGTGTCATCAATCAATGGCCAATGCCTACTCAGCCCATCAAAAACTTAATTAAAATCAAAGGCTCTGCGTATGCTGTTTAATGGCCACAAAAATATATATCAGTCTGTGAGCAAAGTTTCATTATTTCTCGCTTAGCTTCATTTCATTTATTTATTTATTTATTTATTTTTTGAATAAAACTTTTACAGCTGTAAGTTTAGCGCTTGGTCATGGCATCCAAATTACAGCGCTCACTCAGGCACTTGCCTGTTTTCGTGTAAAGCAGCAGCAGCATCATCATCTTCAGGAAGTTTTAATCAAAAATCAGTTGAAACTTTCAGCGCGCGAACTGCTGGCCAAACTTTCTCGAAAAACTAATTTCGACCTAAAATTATAAAGTATTCTGGTTGAATCGCAACCAAAAAATTCAGCGCGATGAGCTATTGTTGGCTTGAAATTAAGTAAACAAGCAATTTGCATAACGCTGCGTCTACGCAATAAAGTATTGATATATAAAAATCAGGGCATTGGCAACAGCCATATTAATATGGGTTTTCCTTATTTATGCCGTTTCTTGTTTCCTGCTGATTGAATTTCGCTTTGATTCTTTGTTATTCTCCATTTGCTTTTTGTTTTGTTTTTGCCCCTCCGCATTATTCTGCTGATATTATTAGAGGTTTTTTCTTGTTTTGTTTTGTTTTTGATTGTGTGTGTGCTTGCGCAATTTGGGTTGATATACGATAAGCCAGAAGTTGGGGCTCTCTCATGTGGCTGCTGATTGTTTCATATTATATTTGTGCGTTGTTGACCTGGCTGCCTATGCGCCTTGCTCGCGTTGCCACAACAATTGCCGCAGGTCGTGCGCCAAGTTCTACGCCCTGCCATTTTTTATGGCTCACTTAGACGCAGATTTGTTTGCAAATGATATGTCAGCCATGTCGCACGTAATGCCAATTATCATAAAATTACATTTTTTTCTATTTATGAATTGGCTGCTTACATGGCTGCGTTTGTGTGGGAGCAATTGCTGAGCTATTTATAAAAATGCACAAAAATAAATCAGAGATGAAAATTGAGATCTTTAATTTGCTTTAAAATATATTTTGCACAGCTAAAAGAAACTTTTTTATGACATTTTAATGTATGCAAAATTTTAACAACTTAAGTAATAACAGCATTTGGGTACTTAAAGTGTCCATGTTCCAGTTATGCACTTCAAATTTGACTTAACTTTTTTTAGGTTTGTTTATCAGGCAACAAGCAAAAACAACTTTCCTTTTATTTAATAAAATATTTCAAGTTTTATGCCAAACAATGGCCAAAACTTGCGCTGCAGCCGACACTTTCCGCCTGCCCAATCTTTGCTGTCAAATGTTTTTTGGCCACTCGCAGCTAAGCCCCCCAAAAAGTTGCATCCTCTTTGGGAGGACAATTTATGGTACAGCAATAAAAATTGTGACAAGAAATAAGTCAACTTGGCAGGAAAAGGGATGCGCTGCATAACTTAAACTACTTAGTATTAACTTTAAAGTAATATATTTGGCTAAATTTTTGTACTCATGCTTAGATTTACAGGGCATACATTAATCGTAGCCCAGCAAAGTTGTCAAACAAAATTTATGAACACCCCAGAGGCTATGACGGCAGAGGCAGGCGAATAAAAAAATATATACATATTCATATTTACAATAAATAACTTTTGGCAGCAGTAAAAATGATTATTTAACAGTTGAGTATTCTGCGAAATCCCTTGACCTCGTTTGCTGTGACTCAAGCATTCAGGCTGCCCAACTGCCCGCTTATTGTTAAATGCTGTCAAAGAGGAATGCGAGCTGCGAGTGACTGACGCGGCAATGGTGCAACATGCGGATGACTATTAAAGTGGATCAGGTGCCTGGCAAAAAGCGCAAGAGCAAAGGACACAAAAAGGAAAACGTGAAGCGTTAAGGCAACAAGGTTTTATAAGGCGCTAGAGGGCATAACCTGCAGCAGATGTACTGAGCAAACTTACTTTGAAGTCGTAGTTGAATGCTGTAGTAGAGAAGCCACAACACAGTAGAGTGCATGATATAGAGAACAAAGTATACAGGGTATTGTGCAGTCATGCATAGTCTGCAAAAGTAGCCAACATGCCGCCTCATGTTTTTTGATGACAGCGATTGCAGGCGACGCTGTCAACGACTTTGCGACAGTTGGTGCAGGTTAAGGGCAAAGCCATGAAAGCGCTATAATTCGGTAATGAAGGCGGACACAGCTGCAAACAGTCACTATGAATTCAGTATAAATATATATAGAAGACGAGCATTTGGCTAACAGGTTTTAGATAACGAGCGCGCCAAAGCCTATCCACAGTTGATCCCAGGCCAGTTGCTTTGATGGCCACACGAACGTATTTCATTCGCCATTTAAATAAGCCAAAAGGATATGTTTCGTTACTTTATTTTTTTAATAGACAGCCCAGTGAACAACAGTCTGGCATGTTATTGAAAATCAAATAAGACTGAAATGCCAATGCTGAGGCAGTGCGAGCTCAAAAACTGCAACATGTGCGTGTGCCACTTGCTGATAGATGGTTGGATGGCTGGGTGGTTGGGTGGTTGGGTGGCATGCTCAGTGAAAGTGAAAGTGCATTTGAAGTGTTTTCTTTTAATTTTGCTTAGGGTGGCGCAGAAACGCAACGCAAATTGACACACTCTTTGGCACAATTGGGTCATAAACTAGTCCAAGGATCTAGCGCTGCAATCAAGTTTTTGTATAATTCGAGCTAAATAGGCTTGATAACCTTTTTGATTGAGCGCACGTCTCTCTGTGTGTGTATTTTGTTTGTTTATGTGTGTGTAAGTGAGACGTGCATAAAGTAGTTTGGCTTAGTTTTTATGCGTGGCATGCCATCAGCGCCGGTCAGCAGTTTGTGTCATGTTTTCGATATAGGCGCCCAATTAAATAATTAATGTTCATGATTGATTGCGCCATGGACTATAAAAGTGTTTACTAATCAGTAAGTTTATTTGTATAACTAGCTGGGCTAACCTAACAATATCTGCTTCCATTCCCCTCTAAGTAATTAGACTGCCAAATGAATATATACAAATAAATATATCCGTTTTGTCATCTGAAAATTATGAAAGTTTGTCACGTTCCAATTAAAGCGAGAGAAATATGCGTATAGATTTGTTATAGAAGCCAGTTGTACTTAGGTATTTACTGCATAATAAGGTTATTTGCAAAGTCTCGAAATAAATTACAATTATTTTATGTACGAGTATATTAAAATTTCATTGCCTACTTCCAGGCGGAAGTGTAATTTGTTATGACAGGATTTAAAAGCAACTAAAATGGGGACTATTTCCCAACCTTGTCAGCCAGCTCTCGCACATAATTCAATTAGTCAACTTCATTGTTAATTAAAACAAACTGCGCTGCACAGCATGGGCATGGGCATGAGCATGAGCATGTACGAGGACTTGGGACACGCCCAATTGGATGTCAGCTGGCTGTAATGTTCTCTGTCTCTGAGTTACTTTGTGGCAACAGTGCGTAAAATAATTAAAAGAAATATCTGGTGCTCAGTGTGTCCTTGCTGCTAAGTAGATTTCAAATTATTCCATTAGTGCTGATGACATTTGGCCCGGGTCTACTGAGATGATATGCCATGATATGTGAAGTGCTAATGTGCCGCTGTCTGGCTGCTGGCCAAGTTAATTAAATATGTGCTCGGGCAGCAGGCGCCGCCGGAAGGGACGAACATAACATATCATGCGTTGCATACACACACACATGCCTACCTCTCTCGGCTGCCGTAAATTCAAACAATTGTGAAAAATTAGTAAACAAATCGCGGGATATTAACCTTTAGTGAATGCCTGCATAAGAAATGGAAATGGAAATGGAAATGGAAATTCAACGGACGACAAACCCAAACCTGGCATCATGATTTATGCCTGCGAATAAAACAACAAAGTAAATAAGCAACATCAATCAGAGCCGATGTGACTGGAGGTGAGATGTGGATTGAGCCGATGAGCTCGGCATTAGAACTTTCTGTCATAATAAGACTGCTTTTTTCCCTACTTTGTCAGAGTTGTCCGCTGACTGTCAGCTCCGATAAGAAGCTGGCAATTGATTGAGGACAATGTCAAACAGATAAAAGATCAACAAACTACAAAAGTTGTCAGCCACATTTTAAAGCATTGGCACGGCCACTGCTTGGCCAGCGCTGAGGGATGTATAATAAATTAGCTATGGCCAACACGTAGGCTTATAAAATATTTGCGGCTGCCTCGCTATAGACACCATACGCAACTGTCAAGCGTGGTCAGCGTAAGGACTTCCGAAATTATTTATACAGAGAAGGGTCCTCACACTTGACCTGGCTGGCAGTCAGTCAAATGCGTAGGCCGTGCGTTTTTTACAGCTAACTTGGCATTTTTCCCGCTGGCAACTGAGCGTAATTTTAAAATGCTCCTAAGCCTGAGCGAAAAGGGAAAAAGGGAAAGCAGCTGAACAGTTTACTCTGTGCATCCATTATTCATATTTTGACAGCCTTTTGAGCCTACGCGTCGCATTCGTTTTACTTGCTTTCACCCGAATTTTTTTTGGAATATTTCACGGCTGAAGTTGCTGAAGTTATCTTTGTTAGCCGCCAACGCTTCAAAATGCGTAGCAAATTGTTTTATGGAAATATGAGCAGTTCAAATATCAGGCTAAGTGCACAGGGCCCAGGGCACCGCTCTGAAAGACAGCAGCAGTCAATATCATGAAAATAAATGTTAGCAAAATTATTGTTTACTTTTGATTATGTATTTTTATCGATACGGCTACGCGAAACTCCATCAAGTGTACTTGTATGAAAACAATCGGTGGCTGACGTACAGCATTATTAGAGAATTTTGATTAAGTGCACTCGAATGAGTTTACAGTGTTTTTCACTTGACTAAAGCCACCTTGAACTCTGGCAAATGAACTTGTTTACGACTGCCTCAATCAATCAAGCTGACCCAGGGGTTTAAGGCGCTTGCAACTCAATTTGCGGCAACTTCAAATGAATATCAGGCATGCCAAACACCAGTTAACAGCCACCATAACAATACAAAACAAGACCATTCGAAAATCCCTGGACCAACATGTGGGTCTCTACAGCTAACCGCAGCGGCCTAAAACAATTTCTTTAAAAATTTGCATAAATTGGCACAAAGCCAAGGCAGCCGCAGAAATGGGTCCACATGCATAATGGGAAGCAACTTGACAGCATTCATTGAATACCCAAAACATTTTAACTAACTTAAATACTTTATCTCTTTGTTGCATAATTGAAAGGCGTTGCGCCATGGAGCCTACATATAAATAAATTATACTTTCAGCTTAAATGCGCTAACTCTTTGAGAAGTTATGTGTGGGTGTGCGTGTGTGTGTGTGTGTGTATCTGTATCTATATCTGTATCTGTATCTGTATCTGTATCTGTATCTGTATCTGTATCTGTATCTGTATCTGTATCTGTATCTGTATCTGTATCTGTATCTGTATCTGTATCTGTATCTGTATCTGTATCTGTATCTGTATCTGTATCTGTATCTGTATCTGTATCTGTATCTGTATCTGTATCTGTATCTGTATCTGTATCTGTATCTGTATCTGTATCTGTATCTGTATCTGTATCTGTATCTGTATCTGTATCTGTATCTGTATCTGTATCTGTATCTGTATCTGTATCTGTATCTGTATCTGTATCTGTATCTGTATCTGTATCTGTATCTGTATCTGTATCTGTATCTGTATCTGTATCTGTATCTGTATCTGTATCTGTATCTGTGTCTGTATCTGTATCTGTATCTGTATCTGTATCTGTATCTGTATCTGCATCTGCATCTGTATCTGTATCTGTATCTGTATCTGCATCTGTATCTGTATCTGTATCTGTATCTGTATCTGTATCTGTAACTGTGAGCTTGTCTCTAACTGAAATGAACAATTTGGCTCATATGATATTTTATAAGTAGAAATTTTTCTGAAATGTATATTTAATGAAAGGCTTAATTAATTTAGCATATTTGGGAATAGTTCAGCTTGCAATTACCATCAGCTGGAATGCTGATTGGCTGCTATGAGCGGATCGTAAACTAAGCATTGCCTTCAAAAATACTTTTGCTCATATGCTTGACTGGACTTAGCCTTCAATTCAGCTGGTCTGAATTGTAACTACATAATTGTGTTAGCTGACTGCAGAAATGCTGAGAAGGCGGCGAACGTATGCCCATGCCATTTGCGGTATCTATTTCTGAACGCAAATGAAATTAACACAACATTGAGCCGAAGCAGCACAACATTTTGTATGCCGCAGAGACCAAGAAAATGAGTAGAGCAGGCTGGCAGCACAGCTGGATATCATGGACAAACAGAAGAAGTGTGCTGGTATGCCGACCAACTGCTACTTATGCGATGCTGCTCATGTCCTTAGATGTGTGTGTTTGTATACTCGTATATGTGTACGATAAACATTTGTATGTATATTTTATTTTTTTTGCATTCGCTGGGGCTTATGCGTGCGTTGTTCGCCTCATTCATATCCATTGTGGCAAAATGCAATCAAATTACTTTGATGTTTCCATTAATGTCGTTTTCTTTGGCGCTGACAGCGACGAGGCTGAGGAGCAGCAACAACAGCAACAACCACTGTAAGCGGTAGCTGTTGATTATGATAACGAGATGTTTCTAGCTGCCTTAACAGTGTGCCTGTGCCTCAATTCATTTTCTCAGTTGCTGCTTGCTGCTGCTGGTTTTTACTGTTTATACTTTGTCCTTGTCGCTGGAAATCACAGCCTCACAATGTCCTGCAAGGCATTTTTATTGGGCTGGCGACTTGTCGTCTCCACGGAATCAAGGAATGCAAAAGCTTACTTGTGCGTAACGTCACAAAGGCGCGCCACAAGTAATTCATTCGAATTATTATCCAACAATACAACAAACTTGGCCATGCACACCCACTCCCAGGACGCTACTCTAGACTCCCTGTGGATCTGTGGATATCCTTTTAATATGCAGCACATGCTGCTGGCAATTTTTATTCACTTTTCAATTAAATATTTCTCAATCTTAGATCTAGATTATCCACATATATAGTCAGTCCTCTGTCTTCTTCAGTCTGCTGTGCTCATGGCATGAGTATTCAAGTTTCAAGCTTAAGCACAAATACTGCTGCCAAGGTAAGGGTGTCATTTCCGCTTAAAGTTATGACACTTTCCATCACCATTATCTGGTCCTTTGCGCACCGTGCAGCATTTTGTTTAACTATTTTTCATTGTTTATCGCGGGTGAGCATCAAAGAAAACGCATTTCCTCTGCAAATACCAAGCACGCAAAATTTTGTGGAAAAAGCTGAAAATGCAAAAACTCTGTTTATCATGAAACCAAGAATAGAAGGCAAAGCTGTATAATTAAAAAAAGAGAAGGAGACAGAGCAAGAGAGAGAATTGTAAAGGAACTGATAGCTTGACTCACTGACTGATTGATAATCGCTGCAAAGTCAGTGCAAACTTTTTTTATACCTTAAATTTCTATCATTGCATTTTTATTTACCGTTTCCACCTGCTGTTTTTTTTTTTACCTATTTTGCCAGCACGGTTCGTAATTACACGTTCGAGCCCTCAGCTCTATGGCTATTTACATAATTTTGACCTTGCTTTAAGTTTTCAATGGGGCCCTCAAGTCGCCGCTGCCCGCTCCAGTGCGTCTATTTAATGGCAGACTACTTGTTCACTTGACCATGCTCATGGGCAGCGGGCAGCGGGTAGGGAGTGCGGCTGAATGGCAGCCAGTTGAGACGTTGCATGCCAATCGAGGCAGGCACTCGGAGCAGTCAACTTAGCTGACAGCTGCTTATTATGTGTGAGGGCGTAAGGCTGGGGCGCGAACACTTAAAATGTATTTAAATCAAGTTCAGGTGCAATGTCAGGTAAACTAAAATTGATTTTTCATAGCACAATATGGCGCTGGGTTTTCATACATGAGACTCAATTGAAATTGAATTTCTGTGTGATTCTTAAAATATAGTTCTATTGGCAAAGCAACTCTCTATGCTAAATTGGAGCCAATCTATGCACAGATTGTTGAAGGCAAAACAGCTGGAAAATAGTTTGCATAAGAAAACAGGGAGTTGCACAGGATGTCATGACTCCTGCTGCACATCAGATATTTACTTTTCACACACACACACACACAGACACGTGTCCTTTTCTGTGTTATACAATTTACCAGTGCTCCTTTAACACTGGATCTTTAATTTCAGAAAAGTTTAGCATGTCTTCAGCTGAGCTCGTTCGCTCAATTAGCAACAGCTTTGTTTTGCTAAAGCTGTGCACTTGAGGACGTGCTCCTTACACAGGACTCTCACTTTGTTAAGCTATTTACACGCTTCGACACATGTGCAACTTTTACTGGTGCAAATTGCTGGCATTCAGTTCAGGCCAGCTGGCTAAGAGGTATTTCAGCATGAACAGGCACGTTTCAATTAGGTCAAAAGGCGTTGCCTTTTATCTCTTATACGAGTATGCGACGTTTCTTCAACTTGTTGACCAGATTTGTGCTTACTGGCAGCACTTCACACAATGCATTGACAGCAGCTGCAAATAACATCAGCTCATGTGTAATTGCATTGATAAGCCAAGTGCTTGTTGCTGTTGCGGCTGCAAGCCTTGGCTAACCGTAATTAGCATGATTATGATGGCAGTCAGGTGGCAGCTGATAGCCAGCTGGCTGCAGCTATTGAATGTGCCTATTTGCATATCTATTCATGAGGCCCAACCATAATGACGCACACTCTATTAACCAGATTACACAGTTTGCTATGCATAACAATAATATCATTAGTATCTCATTGTTTAGCTATTCCAGCTGCTTGCTTCATCTTATGTCCTATGAGATGCTCTTGCCTGATACTAAATTCATTCTTCAATGTCAAATTTTTTACTGCAGCCGACAGTAGACATCAGATTGCCAACATACATACATATATTTAAATTCTTGATGTGCGTTCTGGTAATGGGTTAAGCTTGCAAAAGTTTCGGCTTTGATATACAAGTTTTTTGTGAACGCTTCCTTAAGCAATTCTCTTATATGATATGCGAATGTCAAATGAGCTCGCTTTTGTCTGCTGCCAGACAACATGACGTATGCGTGATGGGACCGAGAGAAAAGTGCTGAGCTTGAATCCTACACAACAGCAAATAGACACACATGGTCACACCTACGCACACACACACACACACACACACACACACACACACACACACACCCACACACATGCTTAACGTAATGTGAATTTTATACGACTTAACAAATTCCTTCAGCTGCATTTTTCACAATAAATCGAGTTCTCCCATCGCCATTAAAAGAATTTTTTTAAATAAGACGCAGCAAACGGCAGCAGCAGCAGCAGCAGCAGCAACAACGTCCTCAGCTGACTGACATTTGAATTATTGGCAAGGACAATAGCAAGGCTGCTGCTGTGTCAACAGGCTGTGGCACCTGAGCGATTTGATTAAAACTGTATGAAACCAAATGAATGTGCCAAAGGAATGTTTTAGAGCCATTCGAAAAGTCAGCATGATTGCCAAGTAAAGATTTGCAACAAAGAAATAATTGTTGCCAGTAATTTAGAGAATAAATTGTAATCATCTAAGCTAACAATGAAAATTGAAATTCTATTTAAATAGCTGAGTATAAAGTGGGTAAGGATCGACTAGGCATTAAATGTAATTAAGGAATTAAATTAGAGAGAGACTGAGTCAGACAGAAAGAGAGGGCGAGAGAGATAGAGTGAGAGAGAGAGAGAGAAAGAGAGAGAGAGAGAGACAAAAACACACAGTGAGCAGTCGGACAGATTCGTCTATCAGCTGCTATTAGAGTAAGAGGAGGAGAGAGAGAGAGAGAGATTCGTATTTCAACTAGAATAAGAAAGAGAGAAAGATAGATTCGGTTATAGAGTAGGAAAGTATCAACTATATATTACATATAATTCAAGAATTTTTTGAAATTGTTTAAGGTACCATCAAATCATAGAAGATAACGAATGACGATTAACGAACTCTTAATATCAGTCATTGTGAAGTCAAGAATAATTTTGCCCATAGATACGGAAGACAACTACGATTCAGCTGTTGATGCTGATTAAAAATTTATACATTTAAAAATGTAGAAAACTTCTCCTTCTCCTTCCCTCTCCCTTAAACCCCACATCAAGTGGATAACAATTGCATATTAACAAAAGTTGCCATAGCAAAATATTCATTTGTCTGTTTGCTAGGGCAGATAAATATTTTTTTTTTATTAGTTTAGACAATACCTTTATGGCCCACTTGAAATGAGTGTAGTGGGTGGCAGAACACAAAAATAAAAATTAAAAAAAAAATAATTACCATAGCAACAATTTCATCATATCTGCCTAGAGTATATACTATTTGTTAATCCGGCATAGGCAAGCCCTACTATGCTTTGTGTTGCATTTCACCAGCAGTTGACACAGATTGTCATAATTTTGTTTTTGCTCAGTCAGGCATAGAAAGCTACACAAAAGACTAGAAAGCAGAGAGCAGAGAGTGTGTGAGAGAGAGAGAGAGAGAGAGAGTGCAGATTAGAGAATATACTGATGATTGTGCCGAGGACATCTGGCGGAAATTTGCTAGGATATTAGCTGACAGAATAGAAAGTCTGCCAAAATATTTACAGTTAACTGTTATGTTTGCATTTGTGTCCGTATTTGTAGCTGTGTTTGTACTCTGTACATAAATATACACACACACACACGCTGTCATGGCTAAGGCTAAGCAAACGTGCTGCAGTGGCATCAGCAACAACTCAATGTCGCCTTCGCCTTCGCCTTCGCCCTCACCCACAAGTCCACAATCATCTCCACCCACACGCTTGCAATTTATGCTGCGCTGTGACCATGACTCGACTGTTTTATGAAAGCCAACAACATGATAAATATAATGCGTTAAGCCGAAGGCAGCTGCGTTTAAGCCAAGAGTGCAGATTTAAGCAATTAAAGTTGTATTATACGTCAACTGAGTTAAATGCTGCTGATGCTGTTGCTGCAGCTGCGGAGCCGTGACAGCCCATATGCATTATGCATGCAACTTTAAGTGTGGCACAGCGTCACAGTTTCCCATCCACGGGTCTCGCGGCTTGACTGTCAGCCCTTCTATTATAATCACGGCTGGCCTTTGTTACAGTTTGATATTGCGATTGTTGTTGTTGTTATTGTTGCTGTTGCCAAGAAAATCACATAACTGATGAGAAATTTACTATGCAGTGGCGCATCACAATATAGTTAATTATAAATATATATTAATGAGACGCGAGGCAGACAGCATAGTTAAGAGTGAGAGAGAAAGAGAGAGGGAGAGCGAAAGAGAGACAGAGAGAAAGATTCCCACAGAATCCCATCCATGAGAACCGGAGAAAGACAAACAGAAACTGAGAAAGAAATGTAAAAAGTGAGAGACACTGAGAAATGCAGGGAGATAGAGAGAGAGAGAGAGAGGCAGAAAGGAGAGGCAGACAAAGAGAGAAGCAGAAAGAGAGAGAGAGAGAGAGAGAGAGAGAGAGAGAGAGAAAAAGTGAGAGTGAGAGGCAGAAAGGATCAGAGAGAGATAGAGACAGAGCAGATAGAGACAGAGAGACAAAGTGAGGCAGAGAGAGAGACGGAGAGAGAGAGAGCGATGCAGAGAAAGAGATAGAAACAGAAAGAGTGAGATAGATAGATATACAAAGAAACGGAAAAAGACAGACTCGAAATCCAACTAGAGTATTCATAGAGAGAAAGCTGGATTCTTATATCAGCTTCTTTAAGTATAAGAGAGAGATGAAGAGGCAGTTTCATATACCAGCTACAGTCGTGTAGGTATGAATGTCCTTTCCATACTTCTAAATATTCTCTAACGCAGCCTATTCTCTACTCAATTTCCTAATATTTTAAGCCATTTCTCCTGCTCTCCATAGCTCAGCTACTTCCGCATATTCTGGCAATCTCTTTCCACACTCCAGTTTCATTCAACTTTTCTTTGCTTCCCTCGCCAGCTTTTTAGGTCCATTAACTGAAGAAATTTCCAGCAATCGCTGTTATGTTTTGTTATCTCTCGCCCATTTACAATACACTCACATCATTTGCAATTTCATTTTGCTTATGAGCAACAATTTACAAAAAAAACACAATTTTTAAATAATGCCAATGGGGTTCGCTTCGGGTAAACAAAAGTGGCAAAGCAAATTCAACTTTTTGTTTACACACAAATAAATGAAATGCAAAAAGCAGTGAGCGAAATGAGAGTGGCGTTGGGCAAAGTACATAAACAGACTTAAATCAATAAGTGTAATCAATGGCAGCAAATGCATATTAATTGAAACGTTCCGGCTTTAAGTTCGACACGGTGATGTATGCATCAAAGCATAAATCAAGTGTTCAAGCCAGATAATACTGGAGCAGAGACAAAGGCGAGAGTGAGTAAGGAAAAAGCTAGCTGGCTCTGGGGTTACGTGATCCTTTCAATCGGACTTGTCATTGCCATTTCTCATTGTTCGCCAGCTGGCCACAAAGGCAACAAGGAGCCGCCTGTCTGCCTGGGGGCAGTCACAAATGAAAGCATTCCGATTTGTGGCTGATCTCTTTCACTCTGGCATTGGCATTGGCATTCGCGTTGGCATTGGTATGCCAGGCAGCTCTACCTAGGCGCAAATCAGTCGCTTCTGCAATTGTCCATTGTACGTGTGCGCACTGGACTGTGCCACAAATGAAAATCTGTGCCACATTTGTGTTATTAATAGGGCTTTCATGCGAAAAATGAAGTTCCTGTTGTTGTGTAATTGATTGCGTTGATTCCTGAATTGATGCCTTGCTCGATTCCTTAAATAAAATCTGTTGCTTTCGCTTGTCTCCTTCAGTGTTGCAACAAAAGCATAGCATACTTTTATGCGCACGCCACCAAGCACCAGCAAATGTGCCAAATTAATCATTTAATTTGTCATGCCATTACACACACAGACGATAATTGATGTAATTAAAAGTAAATTAATACACACTCTTGGCTATATGTAATTATTTGAATTTTGTTGCTGTTAATGGGATAGAGCTGCTGGTGAGTGGTGAGTGAGCATGTTCGTGTCGAGCTCAATTTCTTTTTAATATTAAAGCGTAGGCGACTTCAAAGTAGATTAAGAATGTTGTTCAATTTGTTGCCTTTTCTGCTACAGAAAATCCATATGATTTGTCGTAAAATAATACTGAATCAATAGAAGCCAGAGAAATTTGTTTGCTTAACTTAAGACACAATAGTTTTCTGGCAGATAAAGCTAAAATATAAAAAGTTAATCTAAGCAGATACACAAATTTTGTTGTCTTGCACATAAAGCTGAAATATGTAAGCTAATCTAGTCAGATTTACAAATTTTTTTGAATTTATAGTTATGATTGATGACAGAGAGCGCAACACAATTTGATAGTCATGAATCAAACAATAGTTTTACTAAGTCTTCTGTCGTTCAAAGTCCATCACGAAGTAGGAAAATATATTTTATAAAATTGTAATAAGGCTTTTAGTGGGATATATGTAGTGGGATATATGTATAAATAAATAAAACACGACTTTAAATACAAAAAAGACAAGAAAATCAGATTTTAATCAATAAGCTGAGCAGATATAGATATTCAGGACTTAGATTAGGACATCAGAGACACACTGTAGATTCTATTTAGAATTCAGCACGTTAATAACTTTCGAAATTGTGAAGTCAGATTCTAAATTCATTCAACTGTTGGTTCTGAATCTTCAGTTTTTGTTTAGCTATGAGTTTTGTACTCTGTGTGAGCCCAGCTAAACTAACTTGCAAGGCTGCCTAAACTCAGCCAAACAGATTTGATAGCTAACGAACATTATAAGCAAGCAGCTGCTATGATTATAATATTCTTGAAAACGCACATCCAGCTACACTCAACAATTTCCGAATTACCAAAAAAAGAAAATTAATCAACCAAATGTGATTAGCTATGAAGCTAACAATTAAGTCGGAGCGCAAGCTGGTTAACTATAATTTGCGCATTTAGAATTCATTACAATTACAAATTGAATTGCCTGCTAACCAGTGTACTGCCTGCGCTGCATATTTAAGGAGCTTTTGTTGCGGTTTCGCCTGCCGTGGTACGTGTTAATTACTGTAGCTGGAAGTTGGCGCCCGAACAGTTTGCCAAGTGGAGTTGCGCGGCAAATGTAATTAAAAACTGTGGAAAGCAGAAAAAGTGCAGTAGCCGCAACGACTGCAAAGCAAAGCGCATGACAGATAACAAATAGCTCAGCACGAGCGCTAGAGCAGATTTCAGCAAAATAGATAGAAAGATATAGATACCGATACAGAAAGTGGGATGCAGCAACAAGATAGATAACATTTGCCAAGACATGCCATTTGTTTGCGTGCGCTGCAAATACAAATCTAATTTAGACTTTGGATAAAGAGAATAACTCCACTAATGCGATTTGCCTGGGTCAGCTGGGTCGATTGCAGCAGGCCAGCCATGAGCTTTAATTTAGTTGCACTGCAGCTGGCCTTTGTGGCAATTAAATGATGTGTGGCCTGGAGGCGTGTCCCGATTAGCCACTTGAGCACTATGAGCAGCATGAGAACTTTTTGTAGCAAAACACTAATCGACTTTGATGCTTGGACTAAGGCGCGTGATAAAATATTTAAGCATTTGCGGCGTTTACAATTTCCATTTACAATTTAAATAAATCATACGCCACGCTTAACGCTACATTATCATCTATTTTATTTTCAGCACTTGCCAGACATTTGAACAATATTAAATTTTTAATGCATCTGCGGGCAACGCATTTCATGCACAGGCCACCGCTGCCGTCGCCGCCGCCGTTGCCGTTGCCGCTGCTGACCTTGGCAGTCTAGAGTGTCAACAACAACAACAACAACATCGAGCAGCACAACAACAATGGCTAGCAGCAGCAATGATACAACGCCGCTCTATTGCGGCACGGGCGTGGATAATTTCCATACGAGGTAAGTCTATGGCAATGGCAATGCCAATGCCAGTGTCTGCAGCATTCCCCAAGGACAACACGGACTGCACTCAGCAGGATATTTAGAAATGAAAACATTGCCGAAATCGATTAATTCAGTGCAGTGTCAGAAACCCATTCACTTCTATTTCGACAATTTGTAATTTCGACCTTTTTATGACAGCAGCAGAAGCCATAAAAATAATATATTATATATATAATTAAACTATAAAATATGAACAGCGCAAAATATTTACTTAAATTGCATGCTCAGCGCTCGTAAAATGAGCGAAATATATGAAAATAATAGGAAAACCAGCAAAAGAGTGCTGCCAAGTGGAGAGTGATCGACTAGGTAACATACTGAAAAACGAGCTGGACTCTTGTTGGATAAGTTATAAATTGCATGCGAAAATAATATGGGGTGACCATACAAGACTAATAATATTTGTTGTAATTATGTTTCAGCAGCTACTTAAGTTATTGATAGTTTTTTATTTTTTAAATATTTAAGAGGACTTGCCATTTGATTATAAATAGCTTTTGATTGGGTTTATATAATATCCAATAATTTTTAAAAAAGATTTCAAAATTCAATTTGACTCATAAAAACTTTTTGGGTGGCGGAAAAGCAGAAAAAATACAACAAATTTGATCAAAATTCAACTTATTTGTTAGTACATATTTGCATGCAGTAGATGCATACATACTTGCTTAGCTTTAGGGCTTTTACTCTTAGATTCCTAGATTAAACTTATTATATTATCTCAAGCTATTTTCGATAATCAATTTTCTTCATAGGTTTTTGCATTTTAAATAGTTTATCAACCTTAACAGAAATTTTTTTAAAAATTCTTCACCTTAGAAATTGTGTAACACTTATCTACAATCAATCTAAGTATCTTCTAATTTCATATAAAGTTGATGTAAAATGCATTTCTGTTACTTACCAAGAACCATATACCCTGCTTTGCTCATTTTCAATGGGTATAAAGGGTATAAAAACGAAAAGAGTGCTCTAGTCGAGTGTGTGACTGCCATCACATCTATACATAATAACAAAATATATATAACACACTAACACACACACACACACACACACACACACACACACACACACACACATGTGCACACACACACACACACATGGCCAGCATGCAGCAGCTTCTCTTCTGCTGCTTGCTATAGCCACTTAAAATGTATTGCAAAATAATTTCAGTTTTTATTGTTCCGCATCTGAAAAAGTGTGCAGAAATAAGAGCTTCCATTTATGTATGTGTATATATCATGACAAGGTTAAACAGGAAAGCTAAAAATTGAATTCTCTAGATTATTTTCAAGATATAAAATTATATTTGATTGGCCCCATTAGAAATACATAAAAAGAGGCAAAAGTAAAACAAAAGTCGCTTAATTTCAGCTATCATAAAAATCCATTTATTGGGCATTTAAATGCAGCGCTGATATTTGCAACTTAACGCTCTATCAATCTAACATTGGATAAGCATTTAAATTTTATAGTCTCTGCTGCACACGTGCCACACACACACACACACACACAGGCACAGGCACACAGAGCACGCTGTTTGTTGTTGTGTGTTCAGAGCAAACAGAGTTGCCTGCAATGCCAATAAAGACCTAAGCCTGCAGCATTTGCCTACTTACAACAGAACGAATAAATTTTTCACATCCTGGCTTTTTGTTTAGTTTGCAGCTGGCAAAGGCATTTGGAAATATTTCTAAATTTTTACGGCCCAGCTCGGTGACCGAAACTTTTCGGCCTCAAAAATGTACGTGGGTGCCGACTGGGCCCCAAGGGTGTTGCCTTCTACTTTGTGCGCCCTTAAATGGAGCAGGAGGTGTGTGTGTGTGGTGTGTGGTGTGGGGTGTGCCTTTCTGTTGTTGCCTGTTTACTCAGCAAGAAATTAAACTTACATAAAGTGTGAGGCAATCAAGCCTGTAACTCAGCCACAGGCAGCCTTAAAGCTGCCGCACGTTGCCATTTGGCACTCAGGTCCTCTGCTGCACACTCGATCCCATTGCTGCCATAAACATATATTTGGTTTGCTTTTAAGTAAAAATCTCAATTCTTTGCTCTATCTTACAATGCCAAGTAAACAGCAAAACAAAAAGCGCTGAAAAAGCTACAAATTTGTGCAAGTTTTTTTCCCTATTATTTACGTGCCAGCATTGTTGCAAGTAAATGGAAATATTGCTGAAGTATGGCAAATAAATTGAGTTTTCTTGGTATGGAATGGATATTCCTAATCTGCAAATTGTAGCTGTCTATAAGTAAAGCGATCTTACAACTTCTCTCTCTCTCTCTGGGTCAGTTTTGCTTATGTTCTTTATGTTCTCAGTTAAGATTCAGGCAACTTTTTCTACCTGACCATTTCTTCTATATGCCTGCACTTGTATTTAATGTTCTGCTATTTGGTAAAACCTCGACTTTCCAATGAAATATTCACAGCTTGTGCTTACCTTACGACTAGTTGGAGATTTGAAACAACTGGCCATTTGGTGCGCTTGAGTGGACTTGAATTTGTGGGCCAGCTGTTAAAAGCAAAGTAGAAATACCTGGAAATTATGCCCAAATGTGTTAGTTGGGACCACAGCATTTCCAATTTTCGTAACAAACAAGGTCTAATGGCTTGGCCAGCAATTAGTAGTTGAAACAACTTTCAGGGGACTTATACAGCATTTGCAAAGAGCTTCAACTGCAGCTCATTCTGGAGCTAGACTTTAATAAACAAAGGAATTTAATACGTACCAAAACAGCCATGTGGCCATCCATCAACAGGGATTAGCAAGAGCAATAAATTTAACTAAGCTAGGTATTCTATATTAAATGAGCAGAGGCAGGCCAAAGAAGACGCGCGCGGAATGCGCGCGTTCTGTAAAAGTCTTTGATGAATGTTGCTCTAATATATGCGCAAAAAAAACCTAAAGTAAAGCTTATTCACCTGCACAAAATACGCCACATACCTGCCTGCCTGTAGTTTGTCTATGTATATTCCCAAATGACAAACGCTTCCGTTTCACTCTCGATTTTTGTGATGGCTGACACATGCGGAAACGAGTTAAAAGCCATTACAAAAAGTGCCACAGCGACATGCTGTCTATCAAAATGGAAGAATTTCTATTTATTCTTGTTCATTTCTTTCTACTTCTGTCTTTTTTTGCTACTTTCTCATATGGCAAATAATTTATTTTTGGCATCATTTTCGACTGGTTTCGCTAGGGCGCAAAAAGTTGGCGAAATGAAAACGTTTTTCTTATTGTCGCAAAAAACGAGCTGTCAAATGAACACGACTGTTGATTCATGTTAATTGCTTGTTTTATGCGTGTCGCACAGTTTGCCATCAGCCTTACCATTAATATTACGCATACGTCCCGTTGCCCTGGCATTGGATGTCAGAAAGGGTTGTACTCAATGCACGTCTGTGTCTGCGTCTGCGTCTGTGCCTTTGTGCGATTGTTGACAGAATTTTTCGTTCTTATTTATTTCTTTGTGTGTGTGTGGTGTGTGTGTGTGTGTGTGTGTGGGAGCCACTAGAGTGGTGCTTGTAGTGACTACTAACCGAGTTTGAGGCTGTCTGGCCGTGACAGCGTCTTCCAAGTTTCGCCTTGCCAATTTGTCACGTATCTATGTAATGCACAAAGCAAATGGCCAAGTGTTAGATACACATCTAATTGCTACAGCAGTCAGCCCAACAGTCAGACAGACAGACAGACAGGCAGACAGGCTATAATTTAAGCACACCCACCCAGCCAGCCAATCGTCATCTTGATGAGCCCACTTTAATAGCTAACCACACGCAGAGCTTGGGTAATTAAAGGTCACATTTACAAGTAACTTTCTTATGGCCAGACAGGTATTTGAGCTTGCATGTGCTTAGCAACGTATAACGGATAAATTATTTATAGATAATCTCATTAAGCATTCCATCTGCTCATTATCTCTTTCTCTTTCTCTTGCTCTTCTCTCCCTCAGCTATAAGAACATGCATGGTTATATCTCGCTGGTGGTTTGTATACTGGGCACCATAGCCAATACCTTGAACGTTATTGTGCTGACACGGCGTGAGATGCGTTCGCCTACAAATGCGATTCTAACAGGCCTAGCCGTGGCCGACCTGGCTGTCATGCTGGAGTATATACCCTATACGGTGCACGATTATATACTGAAAGACAGCCTGCCCAGAGAGGAGAAGCTCAGCTATGGCTGGGCCTGCTTCATCATGTTTCACTCGATCTTTGCCCAGGTGCTGCACACGATCTCCATTTGGCTGACAGTGACGCTGGCCGTTTGGCGCTACATTGCAGTGGGTTATCCGCAGAAGAATCGATTGTGGTGCGGCATGCGCACCACTATCATAACCATAACTACAGCGTATGTGGTGTGCGTGCTGGTGGTTTCACCCTCGCTCTATCTGATCACGGCCATTGCCGAATGGATGGAGCAGCTGGATGCGGAGGGCAAGATGATCAAGAGCATACCCATTAGCCAATATGTGATCGACTATCGAAACGAATTGAAAGCGGCCACGTTTGCTGCTCTAAATGCCACGCCCGCTAGCCTAATGGCCAACGCTACTCAAGCGGTAAACGTGAGCATATTGAGCACAACACCAATGCCAACCGCTGTGCCCGCGCCAATTGTGGTGCGCAACGTGACCGTCTATCGGCTGTCCCACAGCGATCTGGCCCTGCACAAGCCCTTGCTGCTGAATGCCACGTTTCTGATCTACAGCGTGGTCATCAAGCTGATACCCTGCATCGCACTGACCATACTCTCGGTGCGGCTCATCATGGCGCTGCTGGAGGCCAAAAGGCGACGCAAGAAGCTGACCAGCAAGCCGGCCTCGGCGACGTCCTCCAGCAACGGCACCAAGGCTGTGGTCAATGGCAAGCCAGCCGAGCGGCCGCGCAAGAACAGCAAAATATTGGAGAAGGAGAAGCAAACGGATCGCACCACACGCATGCTGCTGGCGGTGCTGCTACTGTTCCTCATCACAGAGTTTCCACAGGGCATCATGGGACTGTTGAACACGGTGCTGGGCAATGCCTTTCTAATTCAGTGCTATCTGAAACTGAGTAAGTGTGAACTATGACACCTTTGATTCACCTTGAGCTTTTCAGCACACCAAATTCATTTGCTTGACTCCGTAGGTGACCTTATGGACATACTGGCTTTAATCAATTCCAGCATCAATTTCATACTCTACTGCTCCATGAGCAAACAATTTCGCAGCACATTTACGCTGCTATTTCGACCAAAGTTTCTGGACAAGTGGCTGCCGGTGGCGCAGGATGAGCTGACAGCGACCAGGGCAGATGGGCTGCAACGGTCTGTGGTAGCGGCAGCACCTGACAAGTGTCAGTCGATACACAAGCAGCCACAAGTGGTGACACTGGCTGCCACCACCACTACAACGACCACCCAAGTGACGAATCTGTAGCACAAAAGCCAGATGGTGCAAGCGCCCAGTCATGTGGCTGGCGGCAAGCCATGCCACGCCATTGTCGTCGTTGTGGACAGTGCCAGCGGTGCAGTGGATCATCGCCTCTGTGTCGGCGAAGTGTTGCCACTTGCCAGCAATGGCTGCTCGCATGCAACGTAGTTTCGCGAACGCAATTAGATATAGCTGCTTATGTAAATGAAATTCAATAAAAAATAAAAATAAAAAAAAATATATATATATATAGATATATGTATATTTGGTCCAAATCTACAGTTTACGGTTGATAAGTTATTTTGTGGTGCGCACAATAAGGTATTGCATACATTAGGGCGTTTTGCATAATATCAGCCAAAATACAAAGAATAAACTGATAATAATGCACATCATTCATACGCACCATTGGCTTGGCAATGCCATTATAAAAAGTAAAATAAAAAACGTATAGAGTGAAAATAAAACGGAATAAGAAATCTGTGTGCACATGCGAGGCTGCGCGCCTGTCAAATGCAAATCAAACAGGATGACAAAGCGTGTGTCGAGCGATTAAACAATTTGATTTATAAATACAAAATTTTTAATATCAAATATTGTATATAGTATATAAACAGTTATACGATATATATGAATAAAAGATTTTATTTAATTTTTATTATTATTATACATAATTTGCCTAAGATTCAAGATCATTTCAAAAATATGTGGTACAGCTTTTTGTACTTAAGAACTTAAGCT
The DNA here is from genome assembly GCA_035045365.1 of Drosophila leonis. Classification (NCBI taxonomy): domain Eukaryota; kingdom Metazoa; phylum Arthropoda; class Insecta; order Diptera; family Drosophilidae; genus Drosophila; species Drosophila leonis. The sequence continues at coordinate 12,438,858 of JAWNPC010000454.1, read as the reverse complement.
TTTGCTACACATTATTAGTTATTAAATAATAATAATAATAATAGAAATATGATTTAGTTATGTGTATATGTATATACATATAAATAATTGTTGAAATCAAGCGATTTTACTTAGAAGCATCGACTGTTTATAAACAATACTTATAAGTGATAAGCGAAGGCTGCAGTTATAAAAATATGCAAAAAACATAAAAAATAAATAATATGAATCTGTATATTGTTGAAAGTGTTTGCGCTTGAGCCCCAGCAAATATTTTCAATCAATTATAATAGGAATTAATTATGTGCTCCATGCAAATTCAATTGTTGGCAAATATAAATATTTATATATATAATATAAATAAAAAAAGTCATGCAAATGCAGCTCACTTCGCAAGTTTCGCAATTAGCATTAAATCTATTTAAATACTGTAAACAAGTCGGCAAATATGCTAAATACTTAAACTAAATGTAATTTAATTATATTTAAAAAAAAACGTTGTCATTTCGCTCGAAATTAAAGAAAAAATACCAACAACAAACTTGTTACTTGTTATAATAGCTGTAATTCGTTTATAAAATTAGCTATATAATTAAAATATAAGTAATTCGCATACAGCTAACTATGAAACTATAATAATTCATGTAAAGCTTGTTTATTAAAATGTAATAAATTAAAACACAAAATAAATATTTTGAGAAACTTCTTTCTTTACATAAACAAATGTTGCGTAAGTATTAAACTTTTCGCTTTTATTTAAAATTATGCAAGAATTGTAGGAATTGAGAAAGTTTTCTCATAATTTTAAATATGCTACAAAATCTGGAGTCAGCGATAAAGCCATATACATTATTTTTGAATACAAAACATGTTAATGAACTTAAATTTATATTATTATGCCAAAAACAAAAGAAGTTAAGACTCCAGTAGCGACTGCTCGACTAGAAGATAACAAAACACGAAGAGGCTGCTATGCCATTCCTCCTACGACTGTGCTTGGGCTGCACAAGGAAACTTATTGCAGTCTGCCACGCCTTCCCTTAGCCTGTTACACATATTTTCATAAACACATTATACCCTGCACTCCCATTTTCAATGTGTTCTGGCTACAAAAAGTTGCCAAAGCAGCTGGAAGAACTGAATAACTGAATGAACATAATACAAACGACACAGTGAAACTTTAGAGACTCAGCTGGAGAGCTTAGTTTCAGCTTATATAGGAAATAATAAGCATGAAGCATGCTCAGCATTCAGATACTACAATAATGGAGCAGCGCCCGCAGCAGACAAATATCGAATGCTTATTCCCTAAATAGTTTTGTATTCTTCCAACAAAATATTAAATTTCATGCCAGCTATTGATTTCTCGCCCTGAGGCTCTACAAATAGCCAGCTTAAGGCCATAATTAGCTTATTTGTAACTTTATTTTCGAGTTTAACTTCCGCTTTAGCCTGTTCATTAATTAGCCTAATTTATAATTGTAATTTCAGTTAAGCGAGTTGCCAAACTTTGCAAGCCCAAAATTGCTTTCTAAATGGTTTTGTTATGACAGTTTGAATTGCGTTCATGTGGTCAATAACCAAGCGCGAGTGTCAAAAATTCAAGCTCCTCTTTAATTATAAATTGAAAATGATTTATATGCCATAAATATAAGTGAGGATTGAGAGCTTGAAGCAAGTGCAAAGCCTCATAAAACCTTTGATGTTAGGCTAATTATTGAAATATGTTACAGCAGAAAGAAATTGAAGTAAAAATTCATTACATACTCGTATATATGTAGCAAGCTTTCAGTACAAATAAAATATCAAAAATTCTCTGCTAAGTTGAAATTAAATTATGAAATTCTTTATAAAATTGTAAATACAGTCAAGGTGAGCAGCTGCTGCTGCTGCTGCTGCTGCTGCTGCTGCTGCTGTTCATATGCTAACAATTATGGCAATTGATTATCTTTTTATTAAGCATACGCACTGTCAGCCTTTGTGTATTAAGTGAAAACTTTTCATATGAAATTGATTGAAAAACTTTTGCCTAAAGCCGCAGCAGTGAGGCAAACAAATTGCGGCAAGGGCTGGGACCAACTCATGCATGCATCGTTAAGTGCAACAGCCAACAGCTTGGGCTGAAACCGTTAAAGCTATAGCTCTCACACACACGCACACAAACACACACCCACACACACACACACCCACACACATCCATTGAAATGCAGTGCATTTGAAGTGTGCATGCTACAGACCCTAACTGGCAGTTGGCTGCCTGACTGCAGCACCCTTTGCATATTAGATTTAACAACAATTAGCAGGCAGTTGACAGCTTTAGCTGCAGCAACTGCATCTCCAGCTGTTGGTCTTTTTGGGCTGCCCATCAACAGCAGCTCAGTTGCTTTGTTTAGCTGGGCATAGGCTCGTCACTCAGCTTACTCATGTGGTACGACGTCATTTGCTTGATTGTAGCGGCAACTTTAAAGCTGTTTTTGCACCCAGCTAACGCAGCGCACTGACAAAGTCAAGCACGCTGCATGTGGCACTCATAGCACAAATACTGCTTAACCGCTGCCAGGGCCAACTGACTGTGCAACTGTGCGGCTGACTGTGCTCATTCAGTCATGGATCCCTGCGCCTTTCCGGTCCCGTCGCATCTAATGAGTCTCATTACAGTAATTACGTGATGTCTGTTATAAGTGGCGAAGCTACTGCATTTTATAATGATATATGTGCATGTGAGTGTGTGTGAGTGTGTGGTTAGATGTTGTTAACGGCTCTGCTTAGCTGACTGCAGGCAAAAATCAAAGCTGCAACAAGGGACGCTTAGCTGATTGCTATGCTATCGGGCAAGTAAACTTAACGATAATTGAAAGTTGTGTTGTGCATATAGTTGACATGATATCTATATTTAATAAAGTGTCTAAGAGTTGAGCGTAGTTGACAAAAGGATGATTGAAAATGTATAGAAATTAAACTGGATTCGTGGCATATAATAAATGTTGTATTATTACTATTAAATTTATGTTTATTATCATTCTCAATATTATGTTCATAAAAACCTACACATGCTTCCCTTTACCCACTTAAAGTCCTTAATTAATATACAAAGCAAATCCGTCTACTTGAGCAAAGTGCGTAGAGTATATTTATTATCACATAATGCAATGCTCTTGGCTCAAGCATTCCTGCTCGCTGCATCTAGGGAGTTTGGCTTGGCTTTGTGCTATCAGCTTATGCTAGCTACGCTTCACCTTGTTGCCACTTAACTACACCTAAGTTGCTCGCAGCCAGCTTGTGGATGGCACAGATTGGTTTCGTGTGTGCTGCAGCAATGCCTCATCACGTGCTTTACTTTCAGTTTTATTATTGAATATCATCGCATGCAGGCTGGGCATGCCATAAGCAGCAATTGGAATTGGGACTTATATGTCGCATGAGCAAATTTAAATCAATTATGTGATATCAAATAGCCGTTTCGTAGCACTTTGCTCTAACTAATGCTCAAACTCATTTAGCTAATGGCCCCACTCACATTAATGTGTAATAAGCTTACTTTGTAAGCTACTATTTCCACATCAAATTTAGCTTAGTTTTAATAAAATATATTCTTAAGCGGCATTCCATTTGCAATGCCTCATTAGCTGCTTTACCTTGTCAACTTGACTGATGCCTGCTGACATGTGGCACTCGCCTTGGGTCACTTGATGCGCCGCTACTTTGGGTCGAAAGATATAAAATATATACCTAGGTCTTTAAGTAGAGTTCACTTTAAATGTTGAGTATGTTATCGTGTGAATAAAATTGTTTAACATTTTTCTATGATTTTTATATTTATTATTTTATATTTAATTTTATATGGAGTAACTATAAGCCGCATACCTTTAACTAATATAAAATTCTGTTGCTATTTAGAGCTTAACTTTGATATATATATATATAATATATATATACACTTAATACAACATGAAACGCTTGGTTTAACAACACACGATTTCATTACCCGCAAAAAATAAGGTCTAAAAAGTGCCGAGCTGGCCCCAAAAGTTGAGCGTTATTAATAATTAACAAGGCAACCAACTAGAGGGCTGGTAAGTGGGCGTGGCAAATGTTAGATTAATACCGCTTGTTGGCCGAAAAAATGCTAATTGAATTATATGGCTACAAATGGCTTAGCTATTTTAGCCAAAAATGTAAATTAGTCAAGAGAAAACTACGAGCAACATAAGGGTTAATAAGGGGTATATGAAATATTATTATAATATTATGCCTGGTTGCACTTGCAGTTATTAAAAATGATTTTAATTACATTTTTAAAACATTTTTGTAATTTCTTTTAATATTTAATTTCCAGAAATACAAAGGAATTTGATATCAACACAATCTAACTTGGCAAATATTTATTCAGCTTAATTCAGTTGACTTAGCAAAAAATGGTTTTTGGGGACAAACAATTTACCGCAAAAATGTTAGCCACAAATAAAGCCTTAGAGATTGGTCAACAATAGAACTGAAAAAAAATATATACGAAAGCAAACAAGTTTGTAAAAGTCTTTTTTGCGCTCTCAAATAAAATTCCAAGAAAACTGGCAAAATTAATAAAATTCCATGAAGGACATTAAAGTTTGCCATTGTGCGGTTGCAAGACATAGAAACTAAAACTAGATGAACCACAGCAGATAACCTGCACTGCAACTGTGTGTGTGTGTGTGTGTGTGTGTGCGTGTAATGGTTGTTCTGCTGTCATGCCTGCATAATAGTTGAAATTGGAACCGGACGTGCAGAGAAACCAATACTCATACAGCTGATGACAGCGCAAGCCCTTCTCTTACTCTAGCCATATTGCTATCTCGCCCTTAGCATGTTTTCTCTCTAGTCAAGGGAATGCTTGCAGCTTGCCTAATTCAATCTATGAGTTTGCTTTTTACAAATTTTGCAGGTTGGCTATTTGGCTTTCATTGCGTCTCTTCCCTCTGCCATGCCAATGTAACCAAATTAAACTAGCTCTATGTACTTAACACATTGCTCTGCAATTTGCTTGAACTCAATTATATTCACTAGCTTTTTAAATGCTTTCGAAATAGAGTTGAAATGTGCCAAAAAAGTCTGCAAAGGTCACATTGCGGTAGGAAAATCCCTTTGATGAGAATGTCGCAGCAGCAAAAGCAAATGGTTTCTATGATAACATAAGGAGTTGTGGCTTTTCATTTAAGCAGCTTAAATTGCCAATTAAATGTATTATATCATTTTTGTAATAGCTAGAAATAAGAGTACTATAAATATAAAATTAAATCACCTTGTTAGCAGCTTAAATATATATTGCATAGAGACCTATAAATTGTGCATCGAGTTATTTATATAATAATTAAATTATGGCCAAACCAACGAAACTGTCAGCAAAATAAATTTTGTTGTTGTTGTTAGTGAATAAAGTAAAGTTTTATTTAATTAAAAATAAAAATTTTTTTAGTTTTCTAATTCAAATTTAATGAAAATGTTATAAATAGTAATTTCGTTAAAGCAATTGAGCTGCTGTTAATCCGGCGAATGCTAAAGATAAACAAACATTGGCTCTGACAGTCATGGCCAGAATAATGAGTAGAGCTTTCTGCTTACTGTTGTTGTTATTGTCGACAGCTCAATTTGCATATCGCCCCAAAATAGTAAAGTGTTCCACAACACTGGCGCAGGCAATGCCAAACAAGTTGGCGCCGTTTTCAACACCTGTCAAGAAGCTGAAGCAACTTTTGTACACAACACACGCAGACTGAAGCACTTTAGATGCGGGCATGCATATATCCATGAGAATGTGTACAAAAGAGAGAGAGAGAGAAGGATTATTGTGCTGTTGTTGTTGCTGTGTATGGGTATATTGCTGCACATGTTGCAGCTGGAGGCAAATTAAGCCACAACAAGATTTTGTTGTTCCGCCCAGCTAGAGCTCTATGGGCAGGCCAAACAGTTGAGCAAAGAAATTAATCCATTTCAGAATTTGCAAAAGAAAATAGTTTTTTTTACTTGTTATTGACCAGCCTGGCAACTTTTTTTTAAGTTAATTGTGCTGCGTGCAACGCTGCGTATGTGTAACAACAGGCTGGCTTAATTAAGAGCCATCGCCAAGTCGGCTGCCATGGCAGCTGGTGACAGCGAACGTCAACTGATGACTTCGACCCTTTGCTGTGATTAGAAATTTCCAGCAGAGCAGCTTGTGACATATTCCATTTTACGCATACGACGCGTATGACGCAGACGAGGCTGAACAAAATTTGCGCATATTTGCGGACTCCGTTGCAACATTGCAGCAGACAAAATGAATTGTGATTTAAGACAAGCATCGCAAATTAAGCTAAGCCATGCAAGTCTTTTTCTTAGTTTGACCCCTATAAAAGCTTAAGTAATAACAGCTTACAAGTGCATTAAGAGATTCAATACGAAAAGCAAATATTGTTTTGTCCAGACATAAAGCAGCGGCAGCGTTTGCCATCGGATTATGTCTACCGCCGAAAAAAGATTTGAGCAGACTGCGGCGACAGTTGTCGACACGTGCTAGAATGTTGCTCCCAACCCAATTCGAGTCTCACACACGCTCAGGTTTCGTCGGTGGCAACCGCAACGAGATTAAATCTGGAATTTTATGGACGCGGTTTCGTTGCGTTTTTCTTTTTTTTTTTATTTATTTTTTTTTATAGCATAAGCTGCTGGCCGGAACGCAATCCAATGACATTGTCAGACTTTAAGGCTTAACACTGTATACACACACATGCTGCACACATGGCATTAATCGAGCAATTACAACAACAGCAACAAAGACAACAACAGCAGCAGCAGCAACTGTTGCTGCTGTGATAATAATGAAAATGCGTCAAGCAGCACGCAACAAATTTGATAGAAAATTTGCATAACAACTTCCGGCATTTGGATCCACGCGTATTTGTTGTTGACACTCAGACAATGGTTGTTGTTGCTGTTGTTGTGGTTTCTCTGTGCGTTAAGCCCCAACATTGTTTATGCGTGTGGGCGTGCGTCGGCGCATATGTGTGTATGGAAAATGTAATTTGCACTCGAAATGCCAACGACATGTCGTACAATTTTTACTTTGCACACACATTTGCACACCTAAGCACAACAGCACACACACACACACACACACACACAGAGAGAGAGAAATTGCTATGCCCACAACCACTAAATTCATTTGTCCATATCTGTTTTACGCTCGATTTAGCCACGAAGAAATAATGCTGGCCACAGGACTGCGCCTGAGCTGCATAGTTGAAAATTTTCGGTTGGATTTCAATGCTCATTGCGGCCCAATGTGATGTGTCAGGCAATGTGATGTGAGCATATGATTGATGAGATTGGAAGTGTGTAATGGCAGTTGCCTGTTCATAATCTGTGAAACAAGTTGGAGTGGCTGACTGGCAGTCATGCTGTACTCGAATTCAAGCTGAGTCGAACATTTCTCTGCTTATCTATGTATTAGAGATGTTAAAGCCATCGATGGACATGAATTTTTGCGATAGAGTCGATGGAATTTGTCGATCGATGGAACTAGAAACTATCCAAAGGAGCCACTATCGATGGTTTAGCTCTACTATGTATGTCTCTCTCTCTCTCTCTCTCTCTCTATATCTCTCTAGCCCTTTAAGTCTTTACTAATTTGCATAGTTTCAATGCATTTAAAGCTGCACCACAAATCCTTACAAAATTCTCCATTTAGTCAAGCTATTAGAGACACATTCAAAATTAATTTTATGCCATGTACTTTTTGGATTTGTGTATAAATTTGCGATTTCCATTTGTTTTTACACGCTGCGGGCCAAGCGAAAATGCTACAGAATGCCAACAAATGCAGGCGAATTTCTCCAGAAAATACTCGAAATAATGTGCAGAGATTTGCGTTGAAAATCCCAAAGCAAATTTCGTTCAACTGCGAACAATGGCAAATAGAACTTATTAACATAAAACAAGCAACAGATAATTCCAAGCTTATGCCGAAAATGGTTTTAAATCTCCGAGTTTTGTTAGCACTTGGCGAAAGGTGCCAAAGGACTACAAAAATAGATATGAAACGCAGACTGCGCAGTTAGAGATGAGAATGCACGAAGTTCTAGAATGAGAATGAGAATGAGAATGAGAATAAGTGCCCTTTGGGGTTCTTTCTATTCATGCCGTCATCTGCTTCGTGTGGGTCGCATTTTATGGCAGGTTTGCCCCGTTTGATATATGAGCGCAGGGCTCGACTGCTCTAACTAGCCAAAAACTAGCAAGGCGTTAACAGGAGAGGAAGCAAGACAAAGTGACAGAGGTAATAAAGGAAGTAAAACGAAAATTCTTGTACACGCAACTCGGATGGCAGAGTGCAGCGAACGCAGGTCCTTGACAGAAAGCCGTTAGCAATAAGGGGTTCATGTAGCGCATAATTAAAGCTAGCGACACCCCAAGTCCTCAGTCAACTTTAATTGAGTCGCGCTGTCAGCAATACAGCTGAACAACAGTTGACTGAGCAAGCGACAAGCGACAAGCGACAACGATGCGTAGACGTAATGTTCGCTCTACGACTTCATACCGAATTGAATGCTCGCACAATGTAATTGTCAATTACATAAACATGTAGTCAAAGTTGCAAACATGCAATTCCATTATACTTTACGCGCTCGAATGCCCGCAGCAACAATTTGCCACAGACTTTTCACTAACTGGCGCATAAAATCAATTTTGAAACTTTAATTTAACAATTTATTAATGTTTTCATACTTGTTTACGAATTATGAAAATTTTAGCTGAGAATCGATTGAAAATATAACCATGTTTATATATTTATAAAATAGATAAGTTTAAATGCTTTACAAACTTAAAGCTTTAACATTTTTAGCTGCCTAACAATACAAATTTTATTAAAATTTATGCAAAACTTAGTCTGAGCTATGAAAGCTTTTTCAAAAATGTAATAAAAATTTGATAAGTCAAGGACTAGACACAGGATTATAGTTAAAGTATGTTGTTTGAAGCTGATGTTTCCATTAAGCATATGAAGGCTGCGGCTACAACTTTTTGTTCTAGACAAAACTATGAAAGCCAAACAAATTCCGAATTTTATTGCACAAATTTGAAATTAAAGCAAATGCAGAACGCAAGCGTCTGTAAAGCTAAAGTGAGCAGCATTTCAATTAAAATGCAAATGCATAAATTGAATTGCAGCGCCTCTTGTTCACACTGAGACATGCCAATCGGGCATTGGCATGCAAAGCTATGAAAATCCAAAGATTGAGCATACGGCCCGCAGGCAAATGGCAAAAGAAATTGCAAATGGCATAAGCTGAAGAAAATTGACAATTAAAAAAGATAAATATAGATATATTATTGAAAAACTATAGATTTGAGTATTCTAAATAAAAAACAATTTATGTTTTATATTAGTTAAATTTACATTTATATTATTTAGCTCTTTTCACAGACATCTCAAGCGTATCATAACCAAGTAAAAAGTTGAAGAAGACTAAAGACTTAAAAGTGTGACCAGGCAACAGAATACTTAACATAATGTTAATGCTATTTTTTGGTATGTTAAATGACTGTACTTTAACATACAAATAAATGTTAAATGAAGAAGTTGCCTGTTATACAAAAGTAATCAAAATTGGTCGACGAAGCGATTTGTTTAATGAAACTGTCAAATACAAAATTGACATAGATCCAAGCAAAGCCCTTTGACAGTGAATCTGCTAACTTCCGGCCTCATGCATGCTGTTAGAGCAGAGCTGAAGTAGGGGTCAATGTTGTTGACCAACAAAGTTGCAGTCGTTGCAGCCCTTCAAGCCACATTCCTTGAACAGCAACTTGAAGCTCATTGCGTTAATGTGTTAACTTAAATATAGCTATAGCAATTGGTAATAAACTCAGTCTCAAAGGATCTTTAATTTGCAGCCTGACCTTTTTGCCGCGCCTTCAGCGCTGCCTTTAATAACACAATAGGAGGCAGTCATACATCATTTGTTTAAATATGCTAATTAACATTAAAAAAAACTGTTGCGAATTATCTTCTTTTTTTTGTGTGTTCTTTTTGCCTGTTGCCGTAAAGCCAACCCAAATGGCTTATCGTTATTTCTTCCGCATCACAATCGAAATAAAGTCCAGTCCGCGGAAACCTATTAAAATATATACATAAATGAAAACCTTTTTATTTGCCATTGACTCGGGCCTGGCCATGACCAGTGGCCATAAATTTAATGACTTGCCTTTTGGCTGAGATTGCGTTATTTATGTGCGAGCCCTCAGCGCCACGACGCTTTCCCATCTAATTAGATTATGTATGCTATGGAACATTTCCATTAGATTGATGCTAACTGAACCAGTTGTATGATTAAGCCCTAAAACATTCAGTTTAATAGGCTTAAAGCCTAGGACCCAGTAACAAACTGGGGCCAAATCAATTTCATTGTCACATCCACCAGCGCTGAAATCAGCCGATTGCGTAGGGCTTAAAACACCATCGAAAATTGATTAGGCCAGCAAAGCCGCTTAAACCGAATCAATTAGATCGCTTGAAAAACATCTAAAGAGGCCAGCGTTTATTTCTTCTATTTGGCATTTCAGCTATGTTGACCTAACTAGCACAACTTGATGATTTGGCAAGTGTTTGGCAAATAAATGACTAAAGTGATAAGCTAATAATTACCAAAATGGCCAATTCTATTCAATAATAATGAATGTTTTGTGACAACCAATTAGTAATGAAGAAGAATTAGTCAGCAGAAGATGTAACCTTATGTCAGTATACTTAAATATATATATATATATATTGAGAATGCTTGCTGGAATGAAATTTGATTATTATTTTGAGCTAGTTACAATTTGTTACAATTGTTAAAATAAGTTAATAATAAATAATAATTAGTTAAAGTTAACATTTTTGTAAGATTTCTTAAAAATATAATAATAAAATATTACCTTTGTGCACTTTCATGAGTTGAGTCATTGAGGCGATTCAACTCATGAAAGTGCGCAAAGGTAGAACTAAATTTACATCTGTTACAACTAAGCGCAGAAGTGAGAAAACAAATTTTAAACAAGTAAGAAAACTTTAGTCGGTGATGCCCGACTAGGAGCTCCCCTGAACTCCGTCTGTCTGACGTCTGTCTGTCCGACGGACATGACTATATCGACTCAGCTCGTCTCCCTGATAAAGAATATATATACCCTATGGGGTCTGTCACGCTTCCTTCCAAACTTGATATGCGCGTGCTATACAGGAACCTACAAAAAAGTCTCTCTTCAAGTCTCTAGCTCTTATATGTTCTGAGATACATACGGACAGACGGACAAACAAACGGACAGGGCTAAATCGACTCAGCTCGTCTCCCTGATCAAGACCTTATGGGGTCTGCCACACCTCCTTCTGCCTGTTACATACATTTGACATTTCAACAAAACCATTATACCCTAATTTCCCATTATCAATGAGTTCAGGGTATAGTAAATAAATAATCATAGCTGCAACAACTTCTTTGCCTATTGCCAACTTCCTTAACTGTAGCTGAAGTTTGTCTGACTCACTATTCCAACAATAATTATATTTACATTTGCAGCACACTCAATATGCACTTTATCTTCTTTTAAATATGTATATTTTTGCACTTTCGTTTTAGCTGACACACAAGAAAATGTCTCTCACAGTTTGTCTGCCATCTACGCCCTCTATGGCAAACAGCGAAAATTTTCAATTAATTAGCACAGAAAATGACAAATAGAAAAAACAAAAAAAAATAACGACGACCAAAAAAAGTCGACTAGACGGTCAACGTGAGCTGCTTTAATGCTGGTCTTTTAGCCAGTAAGAATGGCATAGAAAAGGCGTTGCCCAATATTTACTTAGCCAACCCACAAAAAAAGGCACAAAAGCAAACAGAACAAAAAAGAAAAAAGTGAAGAATAAACTGTAGACCTAGGCACAGCTTAAAGTGGCTTAACAATTTGCGCAGTGTATATATATATAATATTAAACGACAATTTAATGCACACTTGCCAAGGGGAAAGAGAGTATATTGGCTTTCAAAACAGAGTGGGCTGTCAGCTAAGAGTTTCTCTTTTGCTGTCTGTCAAACAATTATACAATTGTGAACGAGCATTAGGCAATTGGTAACAGCCAACTTGACTTCTCGTTTTCATTTCTACTGCTCAATAGCAATTAACTAAGTGCAAAATCCATTGCTAACTTGTTGATTTGAATTTCTTTTTAGATGATTTCATCAAATGAAATCTGACCAATTTGAATTAACAATTAATTGCGCAGTATTTATCAATTTGCCGAATTATATCTATTAATTGAAAGCCATATCCATTGTTGGGATTGGCCAAAAACAACAACAACAAAAAATTGGTTTTCCGCTCAATTGCGCATTACATGTAAATGCATAATTAATGTTAATTACTTTTGCATATTACACAATTGCTGTCTGCAGCTATGAATAATATATATGAAAGTAATTAATATTGCATAATTAATTATATTCTAAGCGCGTGGGTAGACAGACATGCGAGCTAACTTACGTACAGCGAGGCAGAGAGAGAGATAATCAATTTAGCAGCTCATATTATTGTATCATACTATTGTAATACTTTATATATATATATACATACATATATCTGTAGCTATAGTATTACCATATTTACACACTTAATATTTGCATGGAGTGCAAAAGTAATGCTGCATATATTTGCATAAAATTCGACCCGTTTTGCTCACTCATTGCTAATGAACTTTATTTAATTGATCGCATTTAACATAGATAAGCCCAAAAATCAAATTAAGTTTACATTAAATGCAGGCCTGCTGTGATTGGCTCATTGAATAAACAGACAGAAATTGAAAGAGAGAGAGAGAGAGAGTGAGGGCAAGAGAGGCAGAGCGAGATAGAGCGTATGAGCTTATGTGCGGCTCATATTAAATGCTTAATTGCAAATGAAATTTACATAGCTAACCATATGCGGAAGAGTGTGTGCAGGTGTGTGTGTGTGTGTGCAGGTGTGTGTGTGTGTGTGTGCAGGTGTGTGTGTGCAGGTGTGTGCGTGTGGCAAATGCCACTTTGAAGCCATTGAAAATTTAATTAACAAAGTAAACGTTAAAATCTGCAATCTTCAGCATAATTAAGTTTTCGCCACTATTTTAAGTAGTTTGTTCTCATTTTCTCTCACACTCTCCGTCGCCTCTTTTTAATAAGGTACACCGCACAAACACCTCAATTTCCTTTGCAGTTCATAATTTGAATCGCCTAGCACTTGAAGCACTAAACCATAACGAGAACGTGAAAGGACGTGCTGATTGGAGCTCTGGCCAAGCGCTTTACAAAGTACACAAAGCATCGTTCCACGTCTTGAAACAATTGCGCGCTGGCAGCAAAAGCAACAGTAACAACTGTAAACAACACTTCTCTGACTGTTGCATAAACCATTATTTTTCAATTAATAATGTTCGTGTGCTCGCCGGACCTCTGCCCTTCAGCTCTCTAGTGTATTTCAATTTCTCTCTCTCTCTCTCTCTCTGTGTCTGTTACATCATTTTTAATTTATATTTTAAATATCAATTATGTAAATAGCAAGGCAAAATGCTCATTTTCATAATCCACACAGTATGGTCTGTATTAAAAGTAATAACTACAGAGCATACACTCGTTCAGTCGCGCAATTTACATTTATGAGTTCATGTCGATGGCTCTCTTCCGAATGGCCTTCAGACTGGCGGCATATCTTAAGTATGCACTTGCTGCCCAAGGCGTTTATGCGTACTGCAAACAAGCCGACTTTATATTGTATATTAAATGTAAGCGGCAATTTAACTTGTTTAGCTGGCCCTAAGCTTATTTATACAATATAATCGATGAATATGATCAATGTTTGCTTATCTTTTTAAACGTTTTTTTATTTCTTTTCGATACTTTTTCGATAGTTCGAAATTAATTGAAACGGATAACGACCCTGTTAGGCCGAGCAGCACTGTTAACTGACTCGTTCCAACATTTTAAAATATGCTAAATTAACAGTGCAGCAAGCGACTGTTAGAGGCTTACATAAATGTTAACAGAACCAAATTAACCTTGATTTGAAATTTTGAAAGGTGACCATATTCATGTAAGCATTTAATCCTTTACACAAATTATATTTTACTAATTTAACAGCGACTGTTAAAGACTTACATAAATGTTAAGACATCAATTGAGCCTACGTTTCTACTTTAAGGTGACCATATTCATGTAAGCTTTTACTCCTTTACATAAATAATATTTGATATTATAAAAATTCTCATAACTTTTGAGCATGTTTATCAACAGATTTTACACACTTTGGCATAACTTTTGATTGCCTCGACAAAATCCCAATTTTGTTTTCTTAAGAAATCAACAAATATTTTAGATTTATTGTTAAGGCCGGGCAACAAAAAGTTGGCAAAAAAAAGTAAATATATATATATATACATATATGTATGTATGTATATATATTGTATTTGTTTTTTATTTGGACTCAATATTTATTGAGCTTTCAACTTGTCCCGCTGTAAGATTTGTGAGATTGGCATTTCGTTGCGATTGAACAACTTTTTAATTAGCGTAATGCGAACTTTGGCCATCTTGCGCGTTGACTAAGCTGCCAAAAATGCCAACGACACCCTTTTACATAGCGAATTTACGTATACATTTATCTGACTCAAATTGTCTTTAGCTATGTATGTATATATGCCTGACAACACGGGCTTTGACAACAGGCAGCAGAAATTACCGTTGCTAAGCACTTTCAAATGATTAAACACTCCCACTTGACGCCTCGTCGTCTGGCCATAATGTGCCAGCTTAAATTAAGCCGTATATACAATGGTTATACATATATTCTATGTCTCTATGTAGATATGTATGCAGATGTATGTATACATTTACATATTTACTGAGTTAGCTTTCGCTTTGAAAACTTGTAGGCGCCAAGTGTAGGCCCATAAATAATTGTATTTCAAGGGTTTAATGAGCCAATTGAATTCTGTGTATATGTGTGTGTGTGTGTGTGTTTGTGTGTATTTGTGTGTATTTGTGTGGGTGGTAGCATTAAAAATAAATTGAAATAAGCTTACTTTACATGCGCCAAATATTTGCAGCTGACGCTGAATATTGATCCTGATGATGCGTACCCGAACATTGTGTAAAGTAAAATCCTAAGGACAAACTTCAAAAGCAGCAGCAACAGCAGCAGCAGCTGTGCTCTGGCATTTAATTATGGCCTTTGAAATAAACACAAGCTTGGCATACACAAATACATACACTTACTTATGCGCATCCAAAAAAAGGGATACTTTGTGGGCGTGACCCTGGCCACAAAGCACATTCACATGGCAACTGTCGTAGTATTGTCGCCACATCCAGCTGTTGACATTTGACTGGAGCTCGACAACAAGAAAAGGCTACGGGTGCACCAGGGGCGGCTGGGCTCGCATCTATTTTGCTAATTAGCCCACAGCAACAACAACAGCAACAACAAAGTAACATCTAAACTATGCCATTCACACAAACCCACAGCAAATTGTGCGCAATTTCAACAAATTTTGTACAGATCCCAAAAAAAATAACAAAATTGACCACAAAATTGTGTTAAAGACTTGCCACACAGGAAACTAAACCCCAGAAACTAACATTGGGCCACAAAATTTTGGTTAAATAGTTGCACAAAACACGTAGCAAAACCTAAAGACTGAAACCTGAACAAACCAACTAAATCCAAACAGTTCTCTTTTTTAATTGCCCCGCATCTGCCCCTCGAAATTCCAAACTAATCCAAAACTTTAACTGTGAAACTTTGATACATAGATATGTAATGGCTGCTTAAAAAGTTTAGCTAATTGCGCAGACAAACTGCGGCTTCTGTGCTGCCTTCAAGAATATTACACATACGACATGTTGCCGCACTCAAACTTTCAACTGTCAATAAAGTGGCGCTGCCAAGAGCTTTATTTGCAGCAAATGAAAGCAGTAAACATTTTAAAGTTAAATATTAATTTCCTAGAAGTTTGATTAGGACATAGCGCAGTCAATCAAAGCATTCAGCAAGTGCTAAATATGATATATTTATATATTTATACGTTTCTCACACATCTATATCTATTTGCTTTCTACTCTTACAAATATTTACATTCATATCAAATATCGAAATTCATATTTTTCATACACTCTTTCATTTTTTACACAATTGTAATCAATCTTCAGCCAATATATCCAATTTTTCTATTTCATATTTCATAAAATGGAAAAAAAAGAGCGAATCCTTGTTATTCCCTTTTCACTTCTTCCCTCTTCCCTACTCCACGAACCATTGCAAATTCGTCATGCATTGAATTTATATCCTTTTTTTCAGCATGTAGCCTTAGCTATTCCATTCATATTTACTCGCATGGATTTCCATATTGTTCGTTGTATATATAGTATATAAATTTGGTATTGCTTATGGCTTCTGTCTTCGAGTTAGCCATGCGCATATAAACTTGTTTTTCCCCATTATCCAGTCCACTGTGGCTTTATTAAAAACTTTGCAAAACAAACTGTTGTTGGCTAGCAAAAAGGAAAACAAAATCCGCCTGCAGCCCCGCCTCCTAAATACCATGCACACATATCATGAGTGCTACATTTTAGATGTCCAGATGGGAATGCTAAGTGCATAACTCATACGCCATGATGGCCTACTTAGCAAGCTGCTTTATGCCTCATCCCACACTATTTTTCTGTTTGCGGCCACACAATGCGCTGTGCAGAGCATTGTAAAAACGAACAATTTTTCGGCTTAAAGTGCTCACATATCGTGGCAATTTGTAGTATGAGCTGTGCCTCACAGCTGCCAGAGGTTTCCTCGCCTAATGAAGCCCCCGAGCAGGGCAGCTTTGATTATCTAATTATGCGCAAATTACGCAGCTGACTGTGCGGCAAAGTTAATTAGTTTAATTTTAATTATATCGCTTAGTACATGAGCTGGAGTTGGAGATATTCTATGTTCGCGCCAGCAACAGCAACAGCAGCAGTACATCAAAAATTCTAAAGTGAAAACTTGTTCGCTGCGCTTGTCATTAGCGGCAAGTGTTTAACCTAATGTGCGTTGCCTGTCACTTTGCCGAATGCCACAAAAAGTTTGGCAAGCCACAATTTACACGAAAGTGCGTATCTTTTATTACAGTGGGTTGGATAAGTTAGTGTACGCTATGCTCTGCCTAGAGCCATGATACACAAAGCAACTTCAATTCAATTTAAACTCAACAAAACTCAAGTTCAATCATTCATTCCCCGTCTCTAGCTAGTTCAAGAATTGTTAGCTCCACTTGGGCACGCGTCAACTTTCAACTTTCTGCTCAATATATAAATTATGTGATTTGACTTATTTCATTATTTGCCTGCTATACTCACTCTGTTTTGCCTGCGCACAATTGGGTCGCTCGGACTTGTGCCATGTCGAAAAGTTCTAAACATTTAAATGAATACATCATTTCTCGTTAATAAATAGCTGAGCCCATTACGTTTGCATTTGTGACTTGCAAAATGTCTTCGAGTCTTTATGCTCGAAAGGAGGCTAACTTCCTGTCGTGTTGCTTCAACTGCAAAACTTGTCACTTGTTTAGCTCATCTCTCTCAATTTGTATTTGTGTGCGGGCTTAACTTTTGGCTGCCACACATTTTAATAGTCGCTGGCACATGAACCACTTTAGATTGCCCACGACACAATGCGCCAGTGGGAGCTGGGAGCTGAAAGCTGGGAGTTGGGAGTTGGGCTCTGGTAGCTGCCAGGCAGTCGAAATCGCAGTTGCGTTGTCATGTTAAACCGCAAAACAATTTAAGTTAGAAACACTGAAAACTTTTCTATTTGCCCCGAACCGAGAGCAAGACAACAACAGAATGTGACAACTAGATGCCAAAGTTGTCAAAAAAATTTAGAGCAAGGAAATGTTAAATGAATTGTCGAAGCTTAAATATCCTTATATTAAAAGATGCTGCGGAAGTAAACGCATTTTGAAAGGTTTCCCTTCTAGCTGATTCTCATAATGTAACTTTGTTTTTGCTATCTCTCTCTCTCTTTAACTATCTCTCTCTCTGTCTCTCTTTCAACTATCAGTTTGTCTATCTTTTTCATTTATTCCCATGAGAAAGTGAAAAAGTGAGAGTGAGAGAACGAGATAAAGTTCTCTCTTTCTCTAACTTTCACTTTTTCACTCTCTCTCTCTCTCTCTCTCTCTCTCTTTCCACTACTCTCTCCATCTATCTCTCTTCCCCATTCTTCTCTCTTTCTCTAACTTTCACTTTTTCACTCTCTCTCTCTCTCTTTCTCTCTCTCTCTTTCCATTACTCTCTCCATCTATCTCTCTTCCCCATTCTTCTCTCTTTCTCTAACTTTCACTTTTTCACTCTCTCTCTCTCTCTCTCTCTCTCTCTTTCCATTACTCTCTCCATCTATCTCCTTTCTCTCTCTCTCTCCTTTCTCTCTCTCTCTCCTTTCTCTCTCTCTCTCTCTCTCTCTCTCTCTCTCTCCATCTCTCTCTCTCCCCCTTCTTCTCTCTACCCCTCTCTGTCTCTCTCTTGGTACATCTCTCGCTATCAAGTCCAAGCAACTCTCAGTTAGGGCATATTGAAACAAACCACGTAGAACACTGTGCACCCCACCGCAAGCTAAATAAATATTGTAGATTTTCTCAGTCACGCACTATAGAAAGAATCTTTTGTTGGCATATTTTCGAATGCCATTGCCAGCAAGTGGATGACCGAGCAGTTTCATATGACTGTCCAGGCAACACCCCTTCCAATCGTTACTTCGATGATAATTATGCAAAAACTTGTCTAATAGCGAGCTCAACGCATGAACGGCCTTTGGTCGGTCATATGCCACATGCCGTTGCTTAAACTGTCACACAGGGCGTATGATTGACATAATGACAAGATACTTGCCATCTCTCTCTCTATCTCTATCTCTGCTGGCCACATCCATCCAGTGTCATTAGGCCATTTTCAAGGATTTGCCTAGACATTGATTTATTGTCAGCTCCAGCTGTAAGCATTGCGAATTCGCTTCAGATTCAAATGGCTAATTGATTGAACATTTGTGGCATTTGTCTACAAGCACTTGATGAGTTCAATTACGGCTTGAGGTAACATTCGACAAGATATTTCATTATGCTTGGACAATCAATAGAATTAATAGCTACACTCCAGCTCAGCCCTGTGGCAGAGCTGCTTAAACTGTTTCTAAAACTGAAATAAAACTAATTCAATTCAATCTACATAAGAGATTTCTGAATTGCAACGCAATTACTATCAAAGCCTCATAGAAAATGCAATCAGTTTCAATCTACAATATATATAAATTCAATTTTTGTTGAAATGTTTTCAATTGGACTCGGGCCAAGGCAGTGATGCATCATAAATAAAATGATGAAGCTGCTGTTGTCGCATAACTCATTTCGTGCTGCGCACTGCATAGAAAATGCACTTAAATTACGCATAGAACAAAAGTCTTGCACATGCAAAATTGATCGCTTTTAGGACGGCAAATTTCTAGTAGCCGAGCCAGAAAGCCAGACGCCATAATTGCTGTCGTGTTTGCATCACCACAAAAGCCATCACAAGTAAGCGAGAGAGTAGAGTATTGTCATCAATAGAGTGTAGTGCGGACAGAGCTGTCACACACACACACACAGTTTGAATGGCTGTGTAAATGCCATTTAATCAATGCACTCGCCACGGTTTGGCATTTTGTGGCAACTCTAATGCAACATTCATTTAAATAATTCAAATGTCAGCGAGAATTGTTTGCTGGCTGTCGAAATATTGGCGCACTTAAATGTTTTGCATTTTTAATTAGTTTCAGTCCACACATCACTTCTGGTGTCAGCGCACAAATATGTGGCGAACGGAATAAATAAAATATATATTCTAACAAAACAAATCGTTCAGTGTAGCCACAGCCTGCTGCCCCACACATTTATCAATCCAGCTCAAATAGTTGAAAAGTGAAAGTTTTGTTATCTTCTATTTGTTAGTTGACTAAATTATTTTGTTTTGTATAGCTTTAGATGGCTTTCAGCGATTCCTGCTTCAAAAGTTTTTCAACTCTCAAGCTTTGCGTTTAACCGCTGCTGCCCCGCCTCCCCTCAACTGTTAACAACTCCCTTTTTCTGGGTTTTCCTGCTCAAAAATTAACAAGTTCATATGTCAGTCGCGATACAATCTTTGCCGCTGTCGCATTAGTCTTCAGCTGGATTTGCGTCTTTATCATGCGCCACACATCACCAACGGCAGACGCGGCGTATGCGTGATATATGAATTTTATGCCACGCAGCTGCCTTAACTGTCGCTCATTTGCATGACTTATTTTCCGTTGTTATGATTTGCTGGTGGCTCACTTCAAGCTCTTATCAAGCGTAGCCAACACTTCATTAATTGTCTAAAATTAGCCATAAAGTCAGAGCGGCGGCAAGTTGCTGCTGCTGCTGCTGTTGTCGTTCAACCTAGCTGGCTTTATGCAGCACGCTCCCTCACGTACCGTATCCACGCACTTACTTAACTCAGCCCACTCATTCCGAGCAGCTCGTGCTGCCAGCCTAAGCCCAAAAAGGCGCATTGCTACGGCAGAAAAGTGTTTGAATTATTTTTTTTTTTATATTTTCCGCTTTTTGTTTTGTTTCATCTTGTGTTTTTTTGTGAGTTCTTCTTGTGCTGCTCATTGAAGTGGCCTTTTGATTTGCGTTGCCACAATTTATGATTTCTTCAACGCAAAATAAAATAATTTGCGTAAAAGCTTCAGAGCCAGCCAAATGGTTAACCAGAGCGTACAAAAAAGAGAAAAACAAAGGAACAACACGATGTGGGCAACAAAAGCTGGCAAAATAACTAAAAGTTGACTAGGAAACACCCTGAGGCCCGTTGTCGAAAATACATTCTAAATTTACATATTTGCTTGCTGGCATATGTAATTTCACATCTTGTTTACTTTATGCTGCGAGTGCGCTTCTTCAGCTTTCAACTTAGACATTTGAAATCGCAATTTGAATATTTTTCCAGATTTTATAAACCTTTTTTATAATTTTGTTTATTTTAACAAAAATGATTATTTTGTGTTTGAAAATTTACAATATTTATATTAAATTTTGCTTTGTTTTATTGGTGTACAAATTTATTTTGAAAGTAATATAAAATGTAGAATAAGTCTGTAAGCAAGTGTTTAAAAATTTCTTTTTAAAAATATCAAATGAATTTGGTTTATAAAATTAGCTCAATTTCTAGTTATTAGCTGCAAAGATATGTATTTTTTTTTGTTTTTTAAACTATTTTCTGGATTTTCTGGATGTAAGTAAGCATTGATTTATAAATTCTTGGATTAAATATTATATTTTTGAGAGTTGGCATAGGCCTACCTTATGCCTAGAGATGTTGGAGATACTTTGCTGTCTTCCATGGCATATGTGGACTATGGTCTCTCTCTCTCTCTCTCTCTTCTCTCTCTCTCTCCCCTCTCTCTCTCTCTCTCTCTCTCTCTCTCTAGCTCTCACTCTTTCTCTCTCTATCTCTTTCTCTCTTTGTCTCTCTATCTCTTTAACTTTCTCTCTCTCTGTCTCTCTCTCTCTTAAAGCTTAAATTTGCTATTGCTCTATGAGAAAAAGTGATTTAATATAATAATAATAAAATTAAATTTAAAAATAAATAAAATAAAATATAAAAAAATTGAAAAATATAATAAAACTTCAAATACATATATAAAAATAAATATTTTTAAATTTAAAGACTTAACTGCAATTCAAATCAGATTGTATTAAATATTCCCATAAGCCTTTAGTTGTAACCGATGCTCACCTTTGTCTCTCTATTGTTATCTAATGAAACAAAAAAATCAACAATAAAACAAAACTTTCGTAACAAAGGGCAACCGCATAGCCATGTTTGTTTTTATTTTTTTATTTATACTTGATATTTTATTTTATATATTTTTTTGATGCCTAGGGTCAAAGCAGTAACCGCTGCGGTTTGTACCCTTGGTGACTTTTGGTATTTGATGTCAACAATACATTCGTTCGACTAGTTGTTGCCTTTATTTGATGGTATTTCTTTTAACCCGCTTTTGTTGGCCTGCTTTGTGAGCTGTTACCTGTTAGCTTAAATTTCCTTAGGCACAATCAGTATACCTTTATATATGTATGTATGTATAAAGTACTAATTTTTGGTGGCATGTTTGGGGCACTTTTGAAGTTTGAAGTTCGAGCTGTTGCGTTTTATAGACCAACGCCTTCGTCGTCGCTGATTGAGCGTGAAGTTGTTAAACTTAAGGAGTGCCAAGTGCTGCCAGCTGCTCGATTATGGCCTATAAAGCACGCATGCGGCTGGTAGCTGGGGCCGAGGCTAAAAAATTAAATAACTCCTGTGTGGGCCATGTCCACCTTAAAAGTAATGGACGCAGGGCAATGTGGGTGTTGGGATTTGGGTGTCTATATATAAATATATTTGTGTCTGCGTGTAGGCTTTGTGTTTTGTTAGGTTTTATGAACTGTTGGCTTTAGTTAAGCCTAATAGTCAAGAGATTTACCCAAGCGGAGCTGCTTGGCAAATAATTAGGCTTAAGTAAATTGGATTTTTATTTAAGAGTCATTAATATTAGAAGTTAAAATCATACAAAAAAACAGCTTTAAATATTTAAATAATTTATATATAATTTTATTATATAAGTAGAACCTTTTAATAAGTACAATATATAGATAAGCTCAGCAAACATTCAGATAGACTGAAGTGGCTAAAGTTTGTAGTCAATGGACATAGCTCTAACAACTTGTTAACTGAGTTGAAGTTTAAAAAGATATAGTAAATTCAGAGGTGCCACGCCTTTAGTAGGCTTATACAAAAAACAGTTTATAAGACAAAGCAAAGTATAAGGATATATTCCAAGTCCAAGCTTCAAGTCTCCAGCATTCATACAGCCAGACAGTCAGACAGCCATTCAAACCCTACACAAATCATATATACTCCTTACACTTTATGAACAAGTATATAAAGTATAACACACTCATCATGCAAATTGCTGTTGAATGTGCTTATTGCTCTTTATTTGAGCCATCAATATGCGGCGCCTGTGGTGCAGCGCAGCCTCTCAAGCTTCTCAAGCTTCGGCCGTAGCACGCACTCCATCGTTGTTGTTCCAAGCGTAATTGAAATTGTCAGTGATTGGACGTTGGTTCGGTCAGCGTATAACGCACTCCAGCTGGCTGCATTATCATGACAAAGCCAGGCGACATTCTGGCCGCGATAAATGCACATAATCAAGTGGCCAACAGCAGACAGCAGCAGGAAGCCCAAGAAATGTGCAGCGATTGCGTAGGCGTCACTTAATTAAGTGGGCTGCTGCGATTGACTCAATTGCTTTGATATCATGTGCTCCACCTTCTCGTAGTCTCTTGCATGGCTCATTCCGTTGTGCTTTTGCATGAAGAAATGGGAAAACTAGGAATGAGAATAAGAGAATTATTATTAGAATTTCTGTAAGCAATTGCAATATATGAGCTTTGTTTATTTGTTGTGATCTTGTTCTTTATCTGCTCAATCGTAGCTTTGTTTTATTCTTTTATGTACCTCTTCAACATATATAGATATTGTAGATGATGTGTAGTTGTCATAGGCTCAAACTCAGCTCGTTCTATTGTATTTACCTCAGATTCACAGATCCACAGATTCATAACACAACTTGACTTTTTCCATTGAAATTTAAAGTTAAATTTATTTGTTAATTATATTTCATTTAATATTAAATGTATACATACATATATAATTTTTACAAGTTCGTAAAGCTACTCAAAAGTTTTCACCACATTTACCAAGTTATATTTTCTGTTTTCTTTTTTGTTATATTTGAAATATTCTTGTTATCGGGAAATAATTTTCGTAAATACACATATCGTATCAGATTCTAATACAAGGTAAACTCTCTACACACACATATATATATTTGTATTTTAATTATGAATCCCCTTTATTTTATATATATATTTAATCGTGCCGTACTTGGATTTAATGTTTATAATTTCTTTTCAGTTTTGTTTTCTTTTTTTTTTGGTTTTTTTTTTTTCTTGTAAGTTTGCGTTTTGCTTGTAATCTCAAAACTTTTTACAAAGCAAATCGAAAATCGTGTTAATATGGTAAATGTACGTAGAGTAAATCAGTGTAGAGTAAATCAGATGGTAATTATTGGCTATATCTGGCTGGCTTAAATTATCATACAGTTTAGGACCTAAAAGCGAAAAAGTTTAACAAACAATTGTGGCTAACGTTAAAATATAAAGAACTAAAGCAGAAAAACGAAAAATTATTTAGCTTGTTAATTTGAAGCGCCTTTCCCCTCCAGCTACTTCATCCTGGGTGTTCCTCTGCAGCTGCTCAGTTGGCCATCCAATTAGATGGCTTGTTCCGGATGAAGCGTGTGAATCAAACAGAGATATATCAGCAGAGACTCCATTATAAACATGCACATAAAATAGACGTAACCCTAGAGCAGCTCTTCGTTGGCATCCACAAGCAGTGGACGTGGCCGCTGCTCACGACGCCGTCGCGCATGCAGCGCCGCCTGCTCCGCTTGATCCAGTAGTGGCTCCTCGTCCCGTTCGACTACGCCGTCTACGCCCTCTTGTGCCTGCGCCTGCTGTGCCTCCTCGGCTTCTTGGCGTGCCTTCAGCTCTTGAGCGGCAGCCGCTTGCTGTGCCTGCTGCTTCTTGCGATGCTCATAGTTGACCAGACGCTGACCCACCAGATACTTGTCCACCTTTATCGACAAATATAGCTTCTTCAGTTGCTTTATCTGAAAGAGCACAAAACAAACACTGCCCACAACCATAAAGCTAGTTGGATAAACCAATCTAGAGACGCCCAGACGGGTGTACGGGTCGGTGCAGAAGATCGGCATGATCGAATTTCCGATTACATAGGGTATAGCTAGGGCGAGGCCAAATGTGGTCACCACCGGCACTGCCAGGTCACGCATCACAAACTTCAAGTCGAAATCGCGCAGTCCATCCGTATAGGCGCGCTCCAGGGCTCGCTTCAAATGCCAATCGGGTCCCATCAGAGTGAGGGCGATGGCGATTTTGGTGTACAGCACGCCCAGTGCCCAATCCTGCCACAAGAAGTGTATAGGTGTCTGGCGCCATTGCACACGCAGTGGTATGACCACCACCAGTTCCAAGAGTAGTCCAAACAGCAACGGCACCAGCACGAAAATACCCAAGAGAGTCAGCACAGGAAGGGCATATTGTAGTGCGACGCGAGCCCAATGCTTCAGCTTGTTGACGATGGCAGCTCGACCTTGAGGCAACAGTGTCACGACTACAGCAATGCCACGCGACACAATCCAGCATAGGTAGCCTCCAATTTCAGCCGTGTAGAGCTCATGGGGACGCAACAAACGTTCGTTCTTGCGTGCCGCCTCCGGATCTGCTGCCGGCATGTCAACCGGGACTGGTGGAGCAGCCTTGTCAGCCGGCTGACCCGTCCAGAGCATCATTAGACGGCGTCCTATGTAGACTGGCACAGTTAGTATCACCATGGCGGCGCACACAATAGATAAGCACATCAGGGAGAGGAGTGCACACAGGCGCAGAGTAAAGAACGTGGGCCGGTCGTAAGGCTGAAAGCCGACCGGCACATCACGTTGCATAATCGCCTGATGGGCGGCAGCCAAATTGCGTGGTGGTGCTGGCTCTGGCATTGGTGGTGGTGGTGGCGGTGGCGGGGGTGCAGCAGCAGCAGCTACACCTGCGGCTTCGGCTGGCTGAGCAGCTGCTTCGCCTTCCTCACCAGCCTGTGGCTCCGGTGCGGGCAGCAAATAACTTCGTATACCAAGCAGCCATGCCACAGCCGTGCACCAGATACGTAGCAAGCCCTTCAGCCATATGCGCGTTTGTGTTTGCTCGAAGAAACCAGGCAGCACAATCTGTGACGAATAAGATGTGGCATTAGTATGAGCAACTCTGTGACTAGGTATGTACCTACCTGAAGCAAAAGCAGCTGCAAACTCAGATCATTCACCTCCGAGTCGCCGCTAAGGGCATAGGGCAAGAAGTTGGGCCAGACAAACTGTAGTATGCGTATGGGCAGCCAGAGCATAAGCAGCACGGCGAAGCCAAAGATCATGGCCGAGGCAACCAAGCGGCGTATATGACGCACAATGGGCACATGAATCATTTCTTGAATGGGACTGAAGTCAGGATCGTTGACATTGCGGAAGATCCAAAGGACACCAGGGCGCAGCACCTCGCGCAACAGTGAGATGAAGGCGGCAAAATAGTAGACATAAACCATGCCAAACATCCAGTGGACAAAGAGTGATGTACCCGGTGCAGCCTTGAAGCTGGCCTTGCGATCCTTGATGCTGGCATCGAGCAACGGCAGCGAACAAATATCCAGCCACCAGCCACAGATAAGCGGCAGTACGCCTATCTCCACCACGGACAGCAACGACACCTTGACCACAATGTAACAAAGTCCAATGAACCAGCAGATCCTACGAAGCCGAAAGACGCGTGCAAAGAAATGAAGCACCACCAGGGTCAGGCCGATGCAACAGTAGCCAAAGAGCGTGGTAATCAGTCCATGGAAGTGCAACAATGGCTTTTCTGGCTGCAACAAATCCATGGAGCTTAGTATGAAGTTGCCCACGCAATATGGACAAAAGGCAAACGTAAAGATGAACATGGTGTTGAGCGAGATTATCCAAAAGACATGCTCCAAGAAGACAAGTGAACCATCCAAGCCAAGTAAACGTTCCCAGGTTAGCTCTTCGGCGGCACGATCCCATTCCATTGGATTCCAGTTTTGCTCATCATTGTCGGCATCAGCAGCAGCGATGCCACCAGCGGCAGCGGCTCCTGCTGCGGGCTCTGCAGCTGGTTGCGGCACATCGCCCTCGTTGTCAGCCGGATTAGCCACAGCTGGTGCGGCATTGTCCATGGGCACATCCTGCGGTGCGTTGCCATTATTGTTGTCATCCTGAGCTGCATCGGCTGCAATAGGCGCAGCGGCGCCGGCAGCAGGTGCAGCTGGTACTGCTGCTGCTGCTGCCGGTGGCTCGTCGCGCTCAAGCCAATCAGGTCCACCACCATGAAGAATTTGCTCACGCAACCAAACCAGACCAATGAAAGACAATAGTGTACAAGTTACCACAAAGCATCCACGAAAGGCATCCGCAGCCAGGTTCTCTATGGAGAAGATGTCGAACGGGAGCGAGAGAATCATATCAAAAGAGCTAGCCCGGAACAGATAGCGATAGGTTCGATACGCCGACAGTGGAACCACACCAAACCAGGCCATGCCCACCAGGGAGTAGTGCAGCCAACAGCGAGCGCCCTCTAAGACCGCGGACATCAGACCCATGAGGACATCGCGCAATGGTAAGACACGCGGCATATCCGGTGCATAGATGGGCTGGAAGCTAAAGCGATAGCCGCATAGCTCACAATATTCCTTGTGCGAGTAACGCATCCATTGCATCAGACAATCCTGGTGGATATACTTAATGCTGCCAGTGCAGATGCACGGATAGAAGAGTGGTCTATCTGGCAATGCCTCGCATCGGCAGACGCGACAGATGTCGCCCTGCGATAGATCATCCATTGTTGTGCGTCTCTGGTATGATCTACTGTACGTCGTCTGCTGATTCCACTTTTCTATGGCTATGTGCCATTTGCGCAGTTCAAGAGGCGCTCACTAATTGCACTATGAATTCGATTACCGTGTGTTCTCTTCTCTCTCGAACGTTCAAATCGCACCTGAACGTGTTTGGAAAACTTTCAAACAAACCGTCGAAGCGGAACTAACACTTAAAATTTGATTTCAGTGTGCAATCAAATCAATTGAACTTTTGATATTACAATTTTTATGCTTGACGCGAATACGTGTTACAGTGTTAGTCTGTGCGTGCGTATGTGTGTGTGTTGGTATTTTAAAAAGTTTGTACCTTTAAGGTATTCTTGTTAGTGAAGACTTTGGTATTTTCTTACTTTGTTAAGGTCTTTTCAATTGCATACGAACTATGTGTATTGCTTCAAAAAGCTTTACAGATGTAACTACCGAATTTATTTCCCAAAGCTATTTTGATTTACGTTAGCAAATAATTCTACTATGTCAAAAACTATATAACAAATTTTTTTTTGAAAATTTTGCTTATACATATACATGATGTGTCAGTGCATTGCTTTCAGAAGTCTGTTAGAGTATTAAAGTTGCGGCAATTCCAATAATACAATTACCTTTGCGACGCTGAACTTTCAGTATTTTCAAATTGGTTGCTTGTGGTCATACTGGCCAATAAAAACAAAACAGCTGTTTCGCGAGTGTTGGTAACGCTGAGAATTCCAACTGTCATACAATCTCGTAACTTTTTATTTTTAAAAAATACAAAATGCAAAGACAAATTGTAAATCTGCTTGAAAATGTAGCGCGACAGGTGCGCAGCAGTCAGCGCGCATTCTCAGTGACGCCGAAAAAGAGAGAAATCTTCAAAGTACAAAGCCCCGAGGACTTTGACAAGAAGGTGAAGAACAGCCAGGAGCCAGTTATAGTGGATTTCTTCGCAACGTAAGTTTGCAATATACTATAATGCTGTTCCTTTACGATAATATCATCTGCTCCTCCTTAGTTGGTGCAATCCCTGCAAGCTCTTGACGCCGCGCATCGAGAGCATTGTTGGCGAGCAGGCAGGCTCCATAAAACTGGCCAAAGTCGATATCGATGAGCACAGCGAGCTAGCCCTGGACTACGATGTTGGCGCCGTGCCCGTTCTTGTGATCATGCAAAATGGCAAGGAAGTACAGCGCATGGTGGGGCTGCAGGACGAGGACAAAATACGCGCCTGGGTGGCCACAGCGGTGAAAAATGCAAAGCAATAGAAAAGTCCAGACCGAAACATCAGACATGTTATGTTTTTAAGCTTTAAATTTCTTTTTACTCAATGATCTGGGATTTTCAAAATAAATGTTATTACTCGTTGCAAGCAACTTAAACTACAACTAACTTAATAGCTTAAATCGAGTACCAGCCCGGCGTGCCAGGTCTCTTCTTGTTGCGATCCAAAAACTTGCGAAAGCCAGCCTTCGACTCATCTAGTGACTTTTCCTCCTTTTCCTTTTGCTCTGCTTTGTTAACAAATAAGTCAGGAAAGGTAAACGCTTCAGTTTTGGGCTACAACAAGAAAAAGCAAATGTATCGTGCCTCCTAAAAAAAGTTTCCAAATATTGTTCACTCACCATGGTTACATAAGCATATTTGACATCGTCTTTTTTTGTGACATAGCCGTAGGTTAAATCACGTTTGGTGTCGCCCAATGCGATTCGCGTGCGAACAGCCACCACGGGCAGCTTGTAAATCTTTTCTAAATAGTTTTTCACATCGTGTTTGGTCATTTGCGTGGACACAGCGAAGGTGACAACATTTGCCGGCTGCTCCTCGGCGGGTCGCACTAGTTTCATCCAAAAGTTGGGCAAGAAGACGCGCAACTGCGGATTGCCGCGTTGATAAATTGGATACCACCGCGTGGACATAATTCAACTTTTATGTTTTGATACAAAACAGAAAACAAAAATTACAATTGATTAGCAAACGCTTCTCAGCTGTTTTGCCTGGAAAATGTATCAAACCGCACAACAGAAATGTACTAAAAAATCCTACACACGTGTTGAGCACAGCTGATTTGGCAACACTAACAAAACGATTTGAAAGTGTATTCTGTTTTCTTTTTTGACATGGTCAAGCTGAAAAAGAAGGGAGCGCAGGCACCTAAGAAGCCGCTCAGCCGCAAGGAGCAACGCAAACTAAAACAGGTGACGAAAAAAAATAACAAGAGAATCTACCATGCGGACAAAGCGAATGGAGCTCAGCGCGTAGCAGAGGCAGCAGCGGCTGCGGCATTAGCAGCGAGTAAAACAAGCAAGAAAAAGAAAAAGCCTAAAAAGAAACAGCTAAAACCGGAGGAATTTTCTCGGGAAGAGCTGCTGGCCGGCGATGTAGATGAGGATGATGATGAATCTATTGGCTCTGATTTTAGTGATGCGGAAGTGGATGCTCGGTTGCCGGCAGCTCGTAAAATAGAGATATACGAACCAGTGGGCCAGAAGCCCAAGAAACATGCCGGCATCCAACGGCTGGACGAGATGGAAGTACGAAAGCGAGAGTTGCGTCAGCAAAAGGAGCTGCTCAGCAAATCGCGGAAACAGCGAATGAAGCAACTGAAACTAGAGAACGAAGAGGAGGATAAGGAAATTGCCAAGCTCGAGAAGAAGTTGAAGCTCAACAAGACCAAGGACAAGAATCGTTCGGTGCGAAAAATGTTCAACGATGGATTGGATTACCTGCTCGACTTTGTGCTGGACGACGAGGAAGAGAAACAGAAATGGGAGGAAAAGCAACGCCGTAAGAAGGAACTGAAGGAGCAGCAAGAAAAGGAAGAGGCGGGCATGTGGAGCGACGAAGAAGATGAACCAATGGATATGCCAGACGAGGACAGCGAGCTGGAGGAAGATGACGCCGAAGATCCGCTGACGAATGAAAGTGAAATGGAGGACGACGCAGAGGACTTAGACTCAAATAGTGAAAACGAACAGGATGCAAAAGAAACTAAATGTATTTATAAAAGAGTTTTCTTCCATTTTTTACACCAATTAATTAAATATAAATTTTTTCCAGACAAGGAAGACATTTACGGTCGTCGCCTTGATGCCGAGGGCAACATTTTAGCTGACAATGCAGAGGTGGAGGCAAAGGTAACCGGTCAGAAATATATACCTCCGCATCAACGTGCGCTACTCGCCGCCAGCGAGGGCTCCAGTGCCCAACAGGCGGAGCAACTGGCACGCCTGCAGAAGCAATGCAAGGGTTTGCTCAATCGTTTGTCCGAAGCGAACCTGCACAAGATTTCTAGTGGCATCGAAACGTTATACATGAAGAACTCCCGCTATAACATGAACGACACGTTGACCAAACTGCTGCAGGAGGCGCTGCTCGGTCGAGCACGCGCCAACGAGCGCATGGTGCAGGAGCACATGGTGCTACTAGCGTTTCTGCATGCTCACATTGGCAGCGAGATAGGTGCGCATTTTTTGCAAACTTTCGTGGAACAATTCGATGGCTTTGTGAGAGAGATTGACGCACTGGAGGTGGAGGATAAGCGTCTTAACAATTTGGTACTCATCCTGTGCTACATGTACATCTTCAAGATCTACGAGCAGCGTTTGTTACTGGAGCTGATTGCTCGACTGGCGGGTAGCCTGTGCGAGAAGTCAGTTGAGTGCCTGCTCCTGATCTTCCAAACGGTTGGCTTTCGTTTACGCAAAGATGATCCATTGGCCTTTAAGAATATGATGCAAAACGTGCAGTCGCAAATAGCGGCATCGCCACTGGAGCTCAAGGAGAATCCGCGCTTACGTTTCATGGTTGACATTCTGAATGCCGTGAAGAACAATAACATGAGCAAGTTGCCTCAGTATGATCCTGAGCTTGCGGAGACGCTACGCAAACGCCTCAAGGCAATGCTACGCAATGAACGTTACGTTGTCACACTGAACATCACCTTGGAGGACTTGCTGCGTGCCGATAAGCTAGGCAAGTGGTGGATAGTTGGCTCAGCATGGGCGGGCAATCTGACCGAAATGGGCGCGGCACAGGCGGAACAAGAGAAGCAACTGCAGCAGCCACGGGGCGAACGTTACTCGGAGAAGCTACTGCAGCTGGCCAAGAAACAACATATGAACACCGCCGAGCGTCGCAGCATCTTCTGCATTATCATGAGCGCCGCCGACTATGTGGATGCATTCGAAAAGATTCTGCATTTGTCACTCAAAGATCAGCGAACTGTTGCCTATGTGATCATACACTGTGCGCTCAATGAGCGACAAGCGAACCCCTACTATGCCCACCTAGCACTGAAATTCTGTCAGTACAATCGCAAGTTCCAGCTGGCCTTTCAGTTCGCCAGCTGGGATCGCATCAATGACATTGAATCGCTTTCAAAACTTCAAATACGCAACTTCGCCAGCTTCCTGCAGCAGCTGATATTGTCGTCTGGCCTGCAGCTGTCCGTGCTGAAAGTTGTGGACTTTATGCAGCTGCATAAACTTAGTTTCTATTTTATGCGCGAGATTATGACGCGTCTGCTGCTGTCCAGCGAGGAGAGTCAACTCTACCAGGCATTCGAGCGCATCAACAAGAATTCGAAGCTGCAGCAGTTCAAGCAGAGCATTCGCCTGTTCATGCAGCACTTTATGCTCGAGAAGCTGGAGGAGCACAAGGAAGAGCAACAGCTGGTTCTGCGCCAGCGCATCGAACATCTGGACAAGTTATTGGCTTATGTAGATTTGTAGATTTACGATATTTTTTCTATTGTTTATTAAACCCTAATAATTAACAACGCCTTGAAGCAGCTATTCATATTGAAACTATAAACTAACATTTAGTCGAAACTTTGCAACAGATTGCGAGCTCGCTGGTATCGTATGGATTCAACAATTTCCTGTCGTTCCCCATCCTCGCTGAGCTCCTCACACTGCTTGTCCATTTCCTGTATGGCGTCTTCGGCCAATTTGGTGATGATTGCTTTCGCAGCGCCTTTGGAGTTCGATAGATACTCCAAGGCGATGGGCCATATGTCGGCGCTCAGCTTTTTATCATTGAAAGCGGTTTGTTGTATGGAAATCTGTCGCAGCTTTTCAAATTTCCAATCCTGTCGACTGTCCCGCCACTTTCGTAGATACTCCTCGTTACGCTTGCCTTCCTTGTCGGCATTCTGATCTTTTTGCACCTCTAGGCGTTGCAAATGTTTTTGTTTCTTCTTTTGCCGTACCGTTACAATGGCATTTGAATTCTCTGGCTTAGCTGCCTGCTGCAGCTGATCTGCTGTGGGCATCTCTTCCAGCTCTTCATCTTCGGCGGCGTCTTCTTTAGGCTCTTCTGTTTGCTTGCTGCGCTTTTCTTTGATGGCGCCTTGATCCGATTGTTGCCTGCGCTTGGAAGCTTTGCCTGTAAATTACAATTGGTTCATTCAAATATATTTATTTTTATTTGTTATAGCTAAGGCAGTTTCTTACTTTTTCGGGCCTGCTTTTCCTCTGTTTGCGCTCCTGCTGCCACCTGCTCCTCCACAATTAAACTTTTGTTGGCCACCTCGTCGTCGCTCGGAACTGCCTGCGTTTCATGCTTGCGTTTTTTGGCCTTACGCTTTTGCTTTTTTATTTCGAGTTCGGTTCGTGCCATATTTGTCTCCTTGATGTGTTTTCCGAATAAATTTAAATTATTATTCTCGTTTCATGTGCTTCTCCCCTGTTTCAACACCCACAGCCGCGCGCAGCCAACTTCACGTGAGCAAAATAATTGCGCACAGCCAACTTCACTGCACTCAAAATTGCGCCGAGCAAGAAATGCGTTCAACACAAATGTTAGGCTGATTTGTTTGGAAACAAAATTGTAATCTTATCGCGTCGCGTCGAGCGTACATTGTACGCCAGTGATAGCTGATGAGGGAGTCATCAACACGACACATATCAAAATGCTGCTATTGGAGTTAAAAATTCTAACGCTGAACATTTGGTATGTTTTTCTCAATTTGGTCACGCGGCTCAAAACCGATTCGCCTTGCCAACGCTTGTTTCGCCTAAATCCAATTATAATTGCAATTCGCATTTACTTCAGGGGTATACCACTTGTGTCCAGCAACCGTGAGCCACGTATCGAGGCCATTAGCAAGGAGCTTAGCAGCGGTCAGTATGATATAGTGTCCTTGCAGGAAGTCTGGTCACAGCATGACAGCGAGCAACTGCAGCAGGGCACGTCCAGTGTCCTGCCCTATTCCCATTACTTTCACAGTGGCGTCATGGGTGCTGGCCTGCTAGTGCTCTCCAAGTATCCCATTTTGGGCACACTATTCCATGCCTGGTCTGTCAACGGCTACTTCCATCGCATACAGCACGCCGATTGGTTTGGAGGCAAGGGCGTGGGCCTTTGTCGCATCCTGATCAATGATCAAATTGTGCATCTGTATAACGCTCACTTGCATGCTGAATACGACAATGACAACGATGAGTACAAGACGCATCGTGTAATCCAGGCATTTGACACGGCCCAATTCATTGAGGCTACGCGTGGCACATCGGTGCTCCAGATACTGGCTGGTGATCTCAATACTCAACCTCAGGACATTTCGTATAAGGTGCTGTTACTTACCTCGAAGATGACGGACAGCTGTGCGTCGGACTCGTTTCGCACCAACGAGTGTGGCCGGAACTCGTACACATCGGAGCGAGCGCTGGCCAAGAATCCTCTAGGCATACGCATCGATCACATTTTTGTGAGAGGCGCAGATCATATCAAGGCGGATATTATTGATTATACGCTACCATTTCCAGAGCGTGTGCCTGGACAAAAATTCAGTTACTCGGATCATGAAGCTGTGCTGGCTAAATTAAGACTTACCCGTCTGCCGAATGAACTTAAATCAGCAGCAGCAGTCGGAACTGCTGTAAATATGGAGCATGTGGAGTGCACTATAGCTGAAGAAGTTTGCCCGGCAGCGGACACTGGAGGTGCAATAAAGGGAACCGAATCTGTCAATGGCAATGGCAATGGCTGCACAGCTGATGCCCAGTCCTTGCCTGCTGCTCGCACAGCAGCGCTGAATGAGGCACTAGCTCTATGCGAAGCCTCCCTCTTGCAATTGAACACGGATCGTCTATTGTATTATTCGGCAGCAACTGTTCTATTTGTGCTGCTTGTGCTCTTGATTGAATTTGCGCCGCCGGTGGGACTACAGACAATTTATTTACTGCTCAAGTTTATTGTATTTGGCGTCATATTATTCTGCCTGTTTATGGCTTCCATTTGGAACTACATGGAGCGCAATGGAGTGCTGCAGGGCAAGAAGTCCATGGAGGTGATGCTGCAGCATGCCCAGAAATATGAATATTTTTATTGATCTGCATGTCGATTGTCCATTAACTGTAACAGATAAGAAGCTCAACAAGCATTTATATATTTATACATTTCGCTTAGGTAAAAAGAACAAATTTCAGAATTTTATGCAATAAACTGGTCTCTCCCATTTGAAAATTCAAGTAAAATAATAAACGTTCAAAGAAATTGATTTATCGAAATGGATATCGTTATCGGTTATTTATCGATAGCATTGCGAGTGGCCACAGCAACAGCACCCCTTCCAATAAAAAAACAATATTTTGCCAATAATAAATGAAAATTTGTTTAAAAACTACTGCGAATCTCGCCAGCAGTGCCATTTGTTAAATATTTATTGAGTTACTAGAATTGTTGCTGGTTTTTTTTTGTTTTGGCAACCAACAAGGGACACACGCTCTTGGCCCTTGCTGCGACTGAGTCACTGTGACCAAAACAAAGGCAGACAACAAAGAGAATGAATAAGGTGCCTGGAGCCAACTTGGAATTCGTGCGCGAGGATGACTTTGTCGAATACTATATATTTCCCAAGCTAGCTGACATTGACGAGCACAATGAGGAGCAAGTGCATCAGCAGCTCGAGCAAGTGCGCGCGGATTGCATGGCCATTGTGGAGAAGAAAGTGGCTGAACGCTGTTATATATGGAACAAGGATGAATTTCAGCTGCAAGTACGCACGGGCAGTGCTGAGGAACGTCTGCTGAACGAGGAAGACAGCAAGGAGGAGGAGGAGCCTGAGGGTAAGTGCATATTATTCATGCACCTCTATATTTAGCTATAGCAAATTTGCACTCGTTTTTAGGTATTCTGCCGCCCCATTTGCACGGCGTCACGCATTATGGCGACAATATTGGCGATGAGTGGTTCATTGTCTATCTCTTGAGTGAGTTGACCCGCTCTCGACCGGACTGCATAGGGCGCATTTTCGACGGCGACGGCGAGTTTCTGCTCATCGAGGCAGCCGATGTGCTGCCCGACTGGGCGAGCCCCGAGACGTGTGAGCAGCGCGTCTACATTGTCAATGGCGGGCTGCAGCTGTTACAGAATGGTGACAACACTAGCGACAGCCAACGTATGCCCATGGCCAAAGCCGTGCAGCGCATACGCCTCAATCCCACGCTCTATCGTTGTGCCCGTGACATACAGAGCTGCATTGAGGCGCGCCTACAGGAATTTCAACCGGCCCAGCCGCACGCTTCCATTCATCGCCAAATAGTGCAGCTGCCACAGAATGCGGCGCAGTTGCTCAAGCAGCGACCCGGTCTAATTGCGTCCGCCGTGCGCGCCTTCTGCGAAAGAGATGCACTCGATACCAAGGCGTTGCGTACCATGCGCTATTTTCCGCCTGAAACGCCACGCAAACGCACAAATGTCGCCTTCACGCGCTATCTGTATGCCATGATAATGCATAGCCAATATACACCGGAGCGCCGACTGGGCTGGCAGTTGACGGACGCCGTTGCCAATCCCGAGTGCTATAAGGAGCAGCTGCTGGGCGTGAAGCTGGCCAGCGGCTTGGAAATTCTAGCCAGCCAGGCGAAACGCTCTGGCGACCAGCTGGACGACAAGTCGCCAGCCTGGCGTGCATATTTGCGCAGCTTGCAGAGCAAGGGCTACTTTCGGGCTAACATCGAGGGCAGTGCAGAGTATGAACGCCTTTTGGCTACAGCCAAGGAGTACTTTAAGTGCAACCAGGAGCGTTTTCGAACTGCACCGTTAGTGGGCGCGGAAATAGTAGATATGCTGTTGCATCCTGGCGATGGCAGTGCCGCGGAGCTGCTGCGGGACGAAGACAACAATCTGCTGCCTAGCGATGCGGATGATTGGTTGAACATCACAGCCGAGGATCTGGATGCTATGCTACAGCAGCGCTATGGACCACAAAAGTTATACAATCCCAACGGCGATATGAATGCGGAGGAGTTTACCAAGCATCTGTCTCAGTTCTTGGACAGACAATCCAACTTTGAAGGTATTGAGGGGCCGGGTGAAGCCGGCGACGAGCTGGACTCGGACGACGATGAGCCGCCGGCGCCAACAAGTGCCACCAGCAGCAATGCGAAGGTGAAAAAGAACGCTTCGATGCGGAAGGCTTGCAAGCGCAACTCCTTGATCCAATCCGATGAGCAGGACAGCACACATGTGCGCAATTTTCTGGACTTTGTGATACCAGAGGACAACTGGGACTCCAATTCAGAGATGAGTGACTATGCGGACGAGGAGGATATCGAGCGCAACTTCGATGCGCTGTCCAATGCCAGCGGTGGCGGCGGCGGCGACGCCAACTATCGTTTGGATCGTAATATCAAGGCGTACATGGAGCAAATGGATCGTGAACTGGCCCAAACAACTGTGGGCAAGTCTTTTCATGCCAAGAGCAGCACAGCTGGCAGCAGCGCGGAGCAGCAGGAGGATGACTTCGATGACATTGAGGACTTTGAGCCCATCAATATAAACGTGAATACGCTGCGCAACATGATGGACAGCTATAAGTCGCAAATGGGCGGCGCAGGTCCCGTATCCAACTTATTTAATGCCATGGGCGTGGGCATGTCGGCTGCGGCAACAGATGAAAAGGACAAGGATCTATCAGAGTCGGCTGTCTAGGGCACAAACAGGAACTTATCTGCTAGCAATTAAGATTAAAATCGCATTAAAAATTCGAATTATACATATACTATATATATATATAAACATGTGTGTGTGAGTGCATTTTGTCTTTGTATAATTATAAACAAATGAAACAGGCTGAAACTTAGGCTGGACGCTAATCTTTGGAGGCGGGCACAAAGTTACCATAGTCCCGCCTGACCTGCATGGGCGAACCGCCCTGCTGCGACTCATTGCGACTTCTATGCTGATAGGAGCGCTCCGATCTATCTGCTCTGTCTCTGTCGTCACCGCCACCACGATGATCCCTGCGTGGATATGCCTCATACCTGTTGCGACGGTGATCTATAGATGGCACTGGTTAGAGCATTCTGTTTATTTGTATGTCTAATCTGCTTACCCCTGCGTTCGATGTTGCTGTTGTGATTGTTGTGGCCGCCGCCACGTCTTTGCCATCCACGATCGTTGCCTCCTCTGCGCTGACCGCCATTATGGCGATTGTTGTATTGGTGTGAGGAATAGCCTACGCCTCCCCCGCCACCACCGCCTGCTCCTCCACTTCCTCCACCACCACCAGCGGCACCACCGCCACTCAACCAATTGTCTACTAACGGCGGATCCGGCGCCGGCTTAGAACAATGCGCCATAAATTCTTCATCGTCTGTTGTGTAGCGTGCAGCGAATTCTTGTTCGCATTCTTCCAAGAAGCTATTATCTTTGTCTGAGAGTCTGTTGATTTTACGATTCGGATCAACCATTGTTGAAAACGTTTGTTGTTGTTTAATGGCTAGTGTGCTGATCGCGGAGCAAGGCAAAATTACAAAGAGAATTCACTAAGCCTTGGCAGTCAGCAGTGCTGCAGTAGTTTTATTATTTTTCAGAGATTGAGTACTAAATTTTACAATAATAATAAATTTGTTAAACTAGTTGTCGTAGGAATACCTAATGACTTAACCTGGTCACACTTCCAAAACTACTTTGCTTTGCTCACAATAACTATTTGCAGTATACAGCAGTGCTCAAGGGAACATCGCTAATGACAACACAAATATCGCAAACAGCCTATCGATATATCGTTAATTGAGCACGATATCAGTATTCTAAGTAAAATGCGGGAGTGTTTTAGGTAAAGTGCAGCTAATTGTAAATACTTATAAATGTTAATTAAGCTTAAGGCTCGCACTAATAAGATAAACGCTGGACATGCCACAGCAGCGCATCCAAAGAACCACGAGAGCCACAAGCATTAGCACGCGGGTCAACTACCACAAACAACGTGCGCATCTTCCGAGCTGGCCATGGAGCAACAGTCGTCATTATCCGTGCGCTGGCTGCGTCGTTACCGTGTCTTCTTCTTAATTTTACTTTTAATTATTGCCATCCAGCTATTTCTGGCCTACAAATCGGTTGACATTGATTTGGCGGGCTCACTGCGCACGCAGCGAGATGTTCGCGAGTCGGGTGTGCCGCCAGAGCCACCAGAGCCCGTAGCCCCGCCAGCTGCAGCTGTGCAGGCTGGAGGTAAGAGCTTACGCATTACTCCTAAGGAATTGGGTTTCGAGCCCGAATGTGATATCAATGCCAAGGAAGCAATATCGGCACTGCAGCGTGCCAAGACGAAAGACTGCCGTCAACATATCGCCCACATAGCCTGCGCTATTCAAGCCGGACGCTTCTATGCCTCCCATCTGCAGAGCAGCTGTCCGGCAGGCAATCATACAGCCAATGTATCGCTGGGCTGCTATCGTGATGAAAAGGATTCACGGCTGCTGGGCGGCTACTTCACCAGCTTCAAAACGTCCAATTCACCAGGCAGCTGCGTGGAGCTCTGCCTGCAATCCGGCTACCCATATGCGGGCGTGCAATACGCCCGTGAATGCTTCTGTGGCTTCGACACGCCGCCCAGCTCCGCAAAACTGGCCGACTCTAGTTGCAACATGAAATGCGTGGGCAACGCCAAGGAAATCTGTGGCGGCATCTTTGCCATGAATGTCTACGAAACGGGCATAGCTAGTGAGTCGACTAAATGAATCAACTAATTGTTATGTTCTCTATGTAATGCTTAATCTATTGCAGAGTTTACGCCACAATTGGCAGCCAGCAGTCCAGCGCCGGGCGTAGAAAAACGTGCCGTTCGCATTGCATTTCTGCTGACGCTGAATGGACGCGCCCTGCGACAGGTTCATCGACTGCTGCGCGCTTTATATGCGCCCCAGCACGTTTACTACATACACGTGGATGCGGTGAGTGGTGCGGTGGTGAGGCAATGCCGCCGGATTTCATAATTAAAGCCAGTTCAACAATTTGTGTTAATTGCGCGGAATTTGACGCCTCGCAGCTGCTGCAGCGAATTGTGTTTTATAATTTGAGACTGAGGAAACAAGTATTTGTGCTATATGATATAGAAGATATAGGGTAATATGATGAGGCTGTATATATAATCTATATATATAGTGTTTATGTAACAGATATTAACTTAAAACCTTGTAAACTTCAGTTGAAGTCAAGTTAAGTTGTTAGTTTCTTGCAGAGTTAGAATAAGTTTTTACTTCATTTGAAAACTCATTTAGAATTTGTTGTCTCTTCACAGCGTCAGGATTATCTGTATCGCAAATTGCTGGAGCTGGAGCCCAAGTTTCCCAATATACGCTTAGCCCACAAGCGTTTCTCGACAATTTGGGGCGGCGCCTCGCTGCTGACCATGCTGCTGCAGTGCATGCAGGATTTGCTGCAGTCCAGCTGGGAATGGGACTTTGTCATCAACTTGAGCGAGAGTGACTTTCCGGTCAAGACGCTGGACAAGCTGGTTGACTTTTTGAGCGCTAATCGTGGTCGCAACTTTGTCAAGGGCCATGGACGCGAGACGCAGCGCTTCATACAGAAGCAGGGCCTGGACAAGACGTTCGTGGAGTGCGATACGCACATGTGGCGCATTGGCGATCGCAAGCTGCCGGCCGGCATACAGGTGGACGGTGGCAGCGACTGGGTGGCCCTATCCCGTCCCTTTGTTGACTATGTCACGCATCCG
The DNA here is from genome assembly GCA_035045365.1 of Drosophila leonis. Lineage (NCBI taxonomy): Eukaryota > Metazoa > Arthropoda > Insecta > Diptera > Drosophilidae > Drosophila > Drosophila leonis. The sequence continues at coordinate 12,398,271 of JAWNPC010000454.1, read as the reverse complement.
GCAAAGAATGATGAGCTGCTGCAGGCACTGCTGCAGTTGTTTCGGCACACCTTGCTGCCAGCCGAATCCTTCTTCCATACGGTGCTGCGCAACACGCAGCATTGCCATAGCTATGTGGACAACAATCTGCATGTGACCAACTGGAAACGTAAGCAGGGCTGCAAGTGCCAGTACAAGCACGTGGTGGACTGGTGCGGCTGTAGCCCGAATGACTTCAAGCCTGAAGACTTTACTCGGCTGCGCTCCACCGAACAGAAGTCGCTGTTCTTTGCGCGCAAATTCGAGCCGATTATCAATCAGGCGGTGCTGCTGCAGCTGGAGGAGTGGCTCTATGGGCCGTACACCAGCGAGTATGCCAATCTACATGGCTATTGGCAATCGCTCTACCATCACGAGGATGTGCATGGCGCGGGCGACGATCTGGCGCGCACTGTGGGCGACAGCTTAATGCGTCTATCGGCACAGCAGTTCAAGCTGGATGCAGTGCAGCTGCTGGAGCTAACACACTACCTGCATCGGGATCAATACAAGGGATTCCTAGTGCGCTACAGCGCATTGTCCAGAAACACTTCAAAGGAGCTGAAGCTGGAGACGCGTGTGCGCCCGGTGCAGCACGGCAAAGTGGCGAAAAATTCACGCGTTACCAAGCGCCTGCGCAACTTTGAAGTCTCGACGGACTTCGATCAGAAGGAGCAGGTGGCGCGTAACTTCGCCAAGCTGCTGGGACCACACAGCGATCTATTGCTGAGCTACACATATCAAGGCGTGGCTGCCTCGCAGGACACATCGCACTCGTACAATTTGACGCTGATCTGGCTGGATCCATTCGGTCGACTGCAGGACTTCAATGAGCTGCACGTAGAGGACTCTCAAATCGATGTTATCAATCACTCCAAGACGCTGCTCAAGCGACCACTAGCTCCCGGCATCTGGACAGCCAAGCTAATTGGACGCACCTCCATCTATGCGCAGCTCAAGTTTCTAGTCGCACCGCTAGCCTATGCCAATGGCGAGCCAATTCACACTGTAGCTGCTGCTCGCGCTCAGAATGGTGGGCAAGCTGTGTCCTTGTCCGATAGCTTTGAGCAGCCCGCGGAGTGGCAGCAACATCTGCCCAGCGACAGCGATATCAATGCGCTGCGCCAAGAGGCATTGGTCCATACGGAACTAGTTGGCCAGCCTTTGTACAGCTGGATCGATAATTTGGTTGGCAAGTTCTTTCAGCTACGTGAAAACTGCATTGTGGATGGAGCTGGCGTGCTGCCGGAGCTGCCGCTATGTCGAGACACCGCCTGGAGCTCGCTGGCCGCGGATCCCAAGAGCGATATGGAGGCGCTGCTCAAGCGTCGCTAGATGGGATTGGGCCACAAGTCTTAGAGTCATTTGTTATAGCCATTTTCGTAAACGCTACCATTGAACAAGTTTTTTATCATTTGTTATTCATATTTGTTTTTGTACATAATTGTGAATGTCTCACTCTCGCTCTCGCTCTGTGTGTGTTTGTGTGTTTTTAAAGCATCTGTTTACTACTCGTATAAATACTTAATTATCATATTTGCAATAAGAACTTTTAAGATCGGATAATCGCAATATTATGATGCTCAATGCACACTCAAACTGAAAGCAATTGAAAGTTAACGCGACCCTTGCATAAGCCTCGATTATATGATTTTTATTTAGTTTTATATTCCAATGTTCATGTTAGAAACCTGAGCTTAAACCTGAGCAACCTGTTGTCCATTCTGATCAACATTAAACTGTAGAATTCCGAATAGATTTGTATATATCAACAATGTAAACTAGATAGAATATCAACAATTATGTTATATACAGCGTCGTCCATTATAAGAATCAGCTTATGCAAGAGCATCTTAACTTTCGATTGTTGTCAGCTTAATCTTAAGTGTTTTTTGCCTTCAATTCAATTCAACTCAATTCAATTTTCCAATTCAGATTCAAACAAAAATCTTTTCTTCTTTTATAATGTTGTGATATGTGTAAAATGGGAATGAGATTGGGGACTTGCCACAGAGTTGGGGCAAGTTTTTAATGAGTATTACAAACATTATTATTGTTAGTGTTTAAGAAACTATGCGCTGCAATTGTAACACTGGACATAGAAGTATATCTCTACCTTTTAGTATAAACTTTGAACTATGCAACTATCAAATTGGTTTCATTTCGATCGGAATTCAATTGTTTCAGCTCGCTTGCAGGTAGCATGTTCACTTCATATATTTTCTGTATGTATGTTAGACTTAAGTATTTAAAGCCAAGGCCATTTGTACTGCCGTTCGCTGTGCGAGCACATTTTAAATTAACAAATCCTCATCGGGATCCTCATCGTCGAAGTCATCGTTGGCATCTGGTGTATAGATGATGTTGCCCTCCTCCGCTTCACTGGTGCTGCGAGAGACATGATGGGATTAGTGCATTGCTTGGTGAAGAACTACTCAACTCTGACTAACCGTTCATATGGCAATGTGAGCGCATTGCGCGCCACAACTTCATCCTCATCCAATTCAATCTTGAAGGTGCGACCCGGATCTGTGGCATTGTCTGGCGTCACCTGTATTGTGATAGCTGGCGAAGCGGTCGCGTCGACACCCTCCGTCAGAGGCGTCACTTGGAACTCCGTTTTGCTGACTTGGCACTTGTAGCGTTTGTTGGTCACCCCGCCGCCCGGCTTGCGGGAGATCAGAGACAACGTTCTGTTTGTCTCCAGGCGTAGCACCAGCTCCGCCAGATACTCACAACCAGCGAGAATATAATCAGCGTCTGGATGTTGTAGATGCTTCGGTGAGGCCCACAGGAACACGCGTCGTACATGCTCGCATTGGCGCAGCTTATTGAGATAGTCAAAAATATAGGCAGGAGTCTGATAGCAGAGCAAATCGGCCAGCGTTGGCAGTACTATGTTGTAGCCAGTCTTTGTTGGGATGGGGTCGTTTGGGTTTGCTTGTTGATTATTTGCATTGTTGCCGCAATCGTCGTTCAGCAACGTCTCAAAGCTGGCCACGTGCTTCAATTGCGTGCCAATTGGCAGTGTTCTAATATCATTGCCCTCGCCCTGCTCACTCAGCAGGCTGCCAATGAACTTTGGCGCGATGCGATCGCGATTCAGTTGATCTGCAAAATAGAGTGATTAATTAATGTTCTACTTTGGTATTTATAATTGAAATGGACTTACCAATTATGAGCACGACCTTTTGATTTGTCACAATTAGATTGGAAAGCATATTGCATTTAGTTGTAATAAATTAAAAATAAAATTTAACTGCAATTTTTGTTGTTGCTAGCCGTTAGCGATGTAAGTTACACGAGGCTATCGATGTGCTAACCAATCGATATTTAAGCTTGAGTAGCGATAGTCTTGCTGCAGGTGCACTTTTATATCGTTCATCTCTATGGCCAGCTGATATTTGATACAACCGCATTTTCCAAATGAGTAAACAATACAATTAATTCAAAATGTAGGGCCATACAGATCGATTACAAAGTGCTCAGAGTGAAAGTGTAACCTTGAACTTGTGTTTAGTTTTTGTAATGCTCATGCCGTATGGCTACGACTGATAGTCGGTCAATGGCTCTGCCGCGCGCTGATTGCTGTTTGTTTGATCTCATTTATTTGCTTTCTCTGCCGACGCCGACAGCAGCGCTGACGTTGACGAAGCTGCCGCTGTTGTTGTGGTTTGCTTGGATCGCTCAGTTGTGGTAAATATCGCGGTGGCTCTTGTGTTTGGATTTTCGGCAGTCGCGTGTTACAAAAACAAAAAGAAACAAAAAAAAAACGTGGTGCTTGTTACACTTTTCAACGAGTTGGCACACAATACCGTAAGTAATATTTTGTAATATCAAACCAAGTTTAAAAGTTGCTTTATAAACAAAAGGCATGACTGTATCAATAATAACCAACAAGTGGTTAACAGAGATTGAGTTTATGTGTATTGTGGCTTGTTCGTTTGTTGGTATTTGGTTCTAAAGCTTCTGCACAAAAGCTTTAGACGCTGCTTGTCGGCGCTTTTGGAGGGGTATTGCGTAGGCGTCGCGTTGCGTCGCTGCCTTTGCAGATATTTTCGCTGCTTCCATATGGACGACTTTTGATGTACACGAGAACAGCGGGTCAAATCCTGCAAATAACGCAGTTTGTTCAACAAGTGAAGACGGCAGCTGGCAAAGATAAAATAAATTAAAAATAGTTGCAAACCAACATTTTATTATCTAAAAACTGAGGCAATCGAACAAGTTTGATAAGCCGCTTAAAATTCAAAACAAACAACAAAGCAGCAAAAAGGAAACAAGCAAAATTCTATCAAGCATACGACATGCTCTTCTCACTGGGTAAGTGTGTGTGTGAGTGTATTTGAGTATGTGTGTGAGAGAGAGAGAGAGATGCTGTGAGTGGGGCTGTGTGTGTGTGTGTGTGCGAGTGCAATTATTATGCATAGAACATGTTAGTAGCGAGCCAACACCTCAATTAAAATGCAGCTCAGAAAAAAATTCCATTTCAATAGTGTCAAAGGAATGTACAGCTGCGCCCAGCCCCTCCCCCTGGCCCACCACCCTTCACTAATAACCGCATCGTATGCCCAGCATACTAACAACAACAACAAGGTTGGGCTAGCCAATTGCATGCCAATTACTATTAGTCAATGGCCAACACATTACGCGCTCGAATGTGCATTAAACAAGAATAATAAATTACATTTAATAATTAACTAACTTTATGAGCATAGCGAAAAAACAAATTAAAGCTTTTTCGGCTCGCATGCGAGCAATTTTGTTATAGCTAAAGCTTTGCGCTGCCAGCGTCGCTGCTACGTCGCGACGTTGCTGCTCTGCTTTGTGCAAAGCGCCAACTTTGAATTCAGTTGCGCATTGCACTTTGTGGTGTTCGGTTGTGGCTGTCGCTGTGTTAATTATCTCTGTGTTGTGTGGTGTGTCTCTCGGTGCTAGTGTCTTTCGAGTTTAATTACTCATATGCCATTGCATGCAAATCAAAGCGGGATTAGCTGTTAGCCAACGATTTGTGTATTGATTTTTGTAAAAAGTGAAAACACAATGTCAAAGGATATGGACGTAGAGAAGACGACGACTTCAATTGAAGTTAAAGCCGAGCCTGTGGCTATTGCCGAGCCAACAACAACAACTGCAACAATAGTAGCAGTAGCAGCGGCAGCAGCAACAAATGGCGAGAGCAACAACAAGGCGGTTGAGGAGCAAAAGCAACAAGCAGCAACGGCAACAACAACAACAACAACAATAACAGAACAAGTGCAGCCGACAGTTGCCACCGTCGAATCGACCGCAAATAAAGGTACAACAACAACAATAACAATAATAATAACAATAACAAGCGCAACAAATAGCCACGGCGTGGCTTTCAAAATAATCAACAACTCACCAATAACAGCGCTTAACATTTTAGTTTCGAATTAGTAAAAGTTATAATAAAACGCAGACAGGACGGACAAGCGTAGAAAGAAAGAAACCCGAACAAACCCACACACACACACACACACATACATATGCACAAAAGTGATAGTTTGAAGTGAGAGTGAGTGAGAGGGGGAGCGTGAGCCAATGCAACTGCATAAACTTTGCTCATCCTCGTGCTGCGCCTCCTTCTTTGGCGTCCCCTTTCTCTGTCCCCCGCCCTCTCTCTTTCTCTGTGTCTGTTTCAGTTTGCTCAGTCAACAACATTTTCGCACCAAGTTGAATTTCACTTTAGTTTTTCAGCATTTTGTTGTTGTTGCTTATGTTTTATGCTTTATTTATTTTACTTTTGCCGTTTTCAACTTTTTACGCTTTTCCAAAGTCATCGGCGTCGCATCTTCAAAAAGTTTTACTTTTTATGTGGATTATTTATGTATGTGTTTTCTTCTGCCCATTACCTTCAAATTTTGCGCACGATCTGTTGCAACGCTTTGCCGAGCAGCAACTGCTACAGGCTGCAGCACGCCTGCTTAACTAACAGTCAATTAACTCTAATGTGCACCGCAATTAACATTCAAATATGTTCAATACATTTCACTGCCCCCGAAATTATGGAGCCAGCCAAAAATGTTGATGATTGTATAACTAACTGTGACACGTGCCACCCAAAAACAAAAGAAAATTAATGACAAGACAGTGAACACATTTGGCTTATCTTGACATTTGTCTCAATTGAAAATTGTGAACTCATTTGCATAAGAAAAAACTTCAATTAAAGCGTCTGATAAGTCAATGTTAAACAAAAACTGCTATCTGAGCAGGGCTTGTTACAAGGTTTCTCTTAACTAGGTAACTGAACTTAGCAGAAGTGAGCTCATTTGACTGTTGTTCTATATGCTACTATATAGCCTACTATATAGTGCTGTAATAGCAAATAGTAGTATATATATAGTACTATATAGTAGTATATAGAATAATATAGCAGCATACTGATATGATATATACTACTATATTGGACTGCAATACCAAATAGTAGTATATCGCAGTATATAGTAGTATGCTACATATACTACTATGTGTTAATAATGGTAGTATATAGTACAATATAGCAGTATGCAGTAGTATACTACTCTTTATATGCTACTATTTACTATTACATACTACTGTATGTAATTAGTATATACTAATATATGCAACTGTATACAGCTATATACTCTATACATTACCTTACTACATATGTATTATATATATTTACTGCCATTCACTACTCCATATTGTTATATACTTCTATAAGTTAGTATATACAGACAGCTGTGGTCATAAAAATAGTAGTGCAAAATTTTGAAAATAATTTGAAACGAGTATTAAAATTAATATATACATATTTCTAATTACTCGTATATATACCAATATTCAAGCTGTTTTTAAAATATAATGTTTCAGTCACACTACTATTTTTAAGACCACAGCTGTATGCAGAGCTATATGCGACAATATACTTTAAATACTACTCTTTCAACTTGTTTTACAATGCCAATCCCAGTCTTCAATCTTAGAGAATTCTCAAAAAATTTCTTAAAATTCAGTTTTTATATTCCAATTTCTATTTAAATTCTTCTAAAATCTCAAATAAATATTATATAATTTCCTCTTCACATTCGCACTCTTCATAAGGTCTTGCTGTTAAAAGTGTATCGTTTGCTTTGTATTTCATTTAGTTCTATTATTTATCTAAGTTCGATTCGCGTTTTCAACACTCAGTAAATTATTATTCCATACATGAACACAAACACTTCAATTTATCAAAGAAGCACAGCAATTTTTTAATTCATTTGCCATTTTTTTCTCTCCCTCTCTCTCTCTCTCTGTTCTTCTTCATCTCTCGCCCCGCCAAACCCCATACAATAGATACACGCTGAACAATGCTATTTAAAGCGATTTGGTATCATTTTGCCACTGCCAAAGATTGTCGTAGCGGCTGCTAGACAATGTTTACACGCAGTTCTCTGATAAGAGTTTCGCTGGCTAGCCTCTGCCTCTCATCTTCTATATGTAGTTGTAGATGCATGTGCTGGAAAAACAATTACAATATCAGTTGGGGGGCGACGTAATCTAATAATCTATCGGCGTGTTTCATATCAGAGCGTGTTGGCTGTTTTTTGTTTAGAGATCTCAGTTTGCAGGCGACGCTGCTGGATGAGTCTATGTTTATTGCTAGGTTTATTGGAACTACAACTTAATGCGGTCTTCTATGTCTCGTCGACTCGTATGCATTGAAGTCTATTGAATTTCGCTATGATATCATGTGTCAGCTATGGCGAAAACGTCGGGTCAATTACCAAGTAGCTCTAAAATTCTAAAAATAGATCAGAACAAAAAATATGTATACATGAAATGTGTATAAGAATGTTCTGCCTGCTTCAATACAGCTGAATGCTTAGATAAACATAATAAATTAAATTTCTTTATGTTTTTTTAATTAAAAATGTTGAGCAAATATGGCATTTTGGACTGTTTAGGGTATACAAATGGATGTCTATAGATCTAGATAAATTTCTGTTGCTCAATTTATAATTTATGTTGATCTTCAAATTACTTTTCTATGTAGAATAAGTTATGTATATATAGAAAGGGTAACTTGTAGTCGTGCATTGCCCGCTTAAAATGTTTGTAACAGGCAGAAGAAGGCATGGCAGACCCCATCTATATATACATAAGTATATATAGTATGTATATATAGTTTTGATCAGACCGACGCGAGCTATGTTGATCATGCTCTGTGCGTCTGTTCGTATGTATGGAACGCCTCGATATCAGCATCTTTAAGAACTAGAGACGTCACATCTGTAAATAAAATTGATTAAAAATATTATTGAACTTTATTTATTAAATTATATCTCAGGGTGTTTCGTAGTCGGGCACTCCCAACCATTTCATTTACTTACTTTTTTTTTGGTTTTAGGCACCAACAAGTCCAATATGGATCCGGCACTGATCAACTTTAAGGTGCTCTATGTGCTGACACAGCTGTGTGGCTTGACGATGATTGTGCTGGTTGGCACCTGGATTGGGCAGCATTTTGGTGGCCTGGGCGGCACGGACAATCCCAAGCAGGAGTTCAATTGGCATCCGCTATTTATGACCATTGGCTTTATCTACTTGTATGGCAATTGTGAGTAGCTAAAGTTAGTTAGTTGGCTAACTAGGCCGGAAAAGGTGCCACTAATCGGCCACTCCAATGCAATTCTCTTGCAGCTATACTCGTTTATCGCGGCTTTCGCACCACACGCAAGAAGACTTTGAAGCTCACCCACGCCGGCATACACATGGCCGCCTTCGTCTTGACGGTGATTGCGCTGAAGACGGTCTTCGATTCGCATAATCTGGTTGATCCGCCCATTCCCAACATGTATTCGCTGCACTCGTGGCTGGGCCTGTCCGCTGTCATCATCTTCTGCTTGCAGTATGTGGCTGGCTTCATGGCCTTTCTGGTGCCTGGCATGCGGGAGAACTATAAGATTGCTCTGATGCCGCTGCATATATATTTCGGACTGTTTGGCTTTGTGTTGGCCATTGCCAGCGCTGTTATGGGACTCACCGAAAAGGCCATATTTGCAATGTATGCCATGTGACTTAAACTGTTTATAACTTGGCTAAATGTCTTACTAAATGCTTATCTTTGTCTAGCCCCAACTATTCGAAGCTGCCCTCGGCTGGTGTGTTGGCCAACATTATCGGCGTGCTCTATGTTGTGTTTGGCGCGCTCGTTGTTTACCTGGCCACAGAGCCAGCGTATAAGCGCAAGGCTCTACCAGAGGATACAGCTCTGCTCTCAGCCAATGGAACTGAGTAAAATTGTGACGAACCCCCAAATGACCAGCTGCAATCTTAATACTTAAGCTCAAATCTGTGCACAAAACTAAACAAAGAAAACAAATCCCATAGTGGAGGATGCTATTGACCGTGTGGTGCTTCGTTTTTTCGTTCATCTCTCAAAAGCTCTACGAAATGTTAAAGTTGAAATGCGTGTTTATAATTATAATAGTAAATAATTTATGATTTATTATACAATATATAAATTTAATATATACCATATATATTTTATGTATGACAGACAACTGAGTGAAAGCCCATTAAATATGTTTTAATCCTTACCCAGCATAATCTGTATTATACGAATATATATATATACAAATATAACTATATGTAATATATCTATCTATACATAAAATTGTTTTGGAATTGAGAACAAGGCAAACTGATAGTTGATATCAGATTATAATCTATGGCAAATGATATACCTTTCTAGTTTAGTTTGTTCAGTTATTGTACCTTATCTTTTTCATCATATTTGAAAGAATTGTAAGATTCGACTTTAGGCAATTCGTCATCTGTTAGACCATATTCCTCATCGATACACTTAAAGTTTAGCATGGTATCCAGGTCGACGAGGTATGTGGAAATGGGGCCCTCGATTTTGTCATTCTCGAGACCGCGATAATCACATTTGATATCGAATTCACGCAATGTCTTAGCCGTGTTGTCAGTCACATGTATGTGGCCAGTGACGCCCTTGGCTGCCATAATCGAGGCCCTGTTGACGGTGCGGCCCCACAGATCGAAATAGAAACGTGATTGGCCCACAACTCCGGCGTGCACGGGTCCATGCGAAATGCCAATCTTCAGTTGTCCGGGCATGGCGTTGGGGAACTTCATAGTTAGATTTTGAATCGATATATCCTGCATTATGCGCAGCATATCGGCAGCATAGTGAACCAGATACAAGAGGCAATAGTCGTCAGATTCGAGAAACGGATGCACGAAACGTGGCTTATAGTTCACCAATTTCGGCAAAGATATATTTGGCATTTTAGCCAAACGTCCTCTGAGATGGTTCCTTAGCTCTGCTCTGTTTGCCTGGGATATATCCGAACCTGTTTCTAGACCACAAGCAGCCACATAGGTCCAGTTCATGACCTTGATCTTTTCAACTTTAAAGCTTTTCGAATACTCCTCGGATAGATCATCGAAATAGCAAATGTATTCGTTCAGCACACGCAAACTAGTCGTATCCAATGGAAAGTTGACAATGGAAGCGAACAATACAGCGACCTTCGCCACATACTCATGATAGGGCTCGCCGTTAGAAGGACGATTCAGAAATTCGGATACCAGATAATTGGGCAAAATGTTAGACAGGATATGTTCTGAATTGCTCTTGCTTCTATCCATTAGGGCCTGCTTCTTGCCGGCATTAAGCAGAAAGCTTGGCAAGTTGGGAAAAGGAATTAGAAAATGCTCGAGCACGTTTTTCTCTCTCTCTTTGAATACTCACTAATAGCTCACTCGGCTTAGGTAGATTATGTGATCATCCATGATCAGGTAAAAGATGCTGGACGACAACAAATACCAAATGCTGGAATCTTCCAGCGACATACCCATATTCGTTCGTTTTCCGTGCTTTGTAACGTAGAACACATACATGCTGAGTGTGTGCATTATGCAGGCCACAATGATCAGCGTCGCCTTGAAGATCAGCGGCACGGTCAAAAAAGTCATCAGCATGAATATTAGAATCATGTGCTCCAGCGCGTCCTGCAGGTGAAAGACTAAGAAGAATTCATTCATTATTTCATATTTGCCTCCTAACTCACCCAAGGCTCAGTAGTGTCCGCCTGCGACTCGCTAGTCTTTTCCGCCTTCTCGATCTGTTTATTTCTAAATTTGGCCTGATATGAGGCACGATCACATGTTAATGCCATAAATAGTAATAAAAGTAGTTTATAGACGCACCATTTCCAGATTGCCCATCAAATAGACCAACGAGATGCAAAATATGTAGATCAGAGAGCGCAGCACTAATTTCTTTTCCAGCACTTTGGAAAAGGTACAGAGCCAACGATGTAGAAAGAACTTCGGGCGATGCGATCTTGGAAACTTGGAAATTTGTCGTGCAATTTTGTTATAGAGGCCAAGCACACAGATTAAAATCAATACTGCGTCCAAGGCAAACACTTTGTAGACAATTGGAGTTCTTGGGAAATGGCATTTATAAAGGGATTTAATTACAAATATTATAGAAGTTATTATTTTGTAAAGATTCCGAGGAATTCTATAATAATTTCTACATTATCAGATCATCATCATCAGATTTTAGAAATTTACTTTCTTAATGGAGTTTTTTTTTGCGATGATAAATAAAATATAATAAATTGAAGATCCAAGAATTAAGATGTTTATAGAATAACAAGTAAGAGTGCTCTAGTCGAGACTGCTCGACTAGCAGATATCCTGAGCCCTGTGAAAGTTGAATAACTTTTCTTCTAGATGGATTTTCTTAAACAAATTTTCAGAGCGTATAAATGCTATTCATATGTGTGTATTTGTCAAAGCACAAGTCCAAAATCCGAAATGTACAAAATCTCTGTGTTCATTACAGGGATCTACACAGCAAATCTGAAGTCTACAGCTTTTACAGTATTCAAGCTATGCTTAAAAGACGAATAGAATTGATTGATTTTTATTGATAATAGGGAAATGACATGAGTTAATGGAAAGTTGGGCAAGAGGACAGGCGGATAGAAGGACAGACGGACAGACAGACGCAAAGGACATACGAACGGACGGACACACGAACGGACAGACGGACAGACTAGATCGACTCAGCTAATCATTATACCCTGATCGACTCAGCTAATCATGATACCCTGAAGTCCCATTTTCAATGGGTTCAGGCTATACAAAGGAATTAAGCCTCTTATTACTGATTTATTACTTCCTTTTGCTTCCATAAACATCTACCATATTCATCTTCAATCACTCTCACATTAAGATGTTGCCCTGAAACCCCTTAGGATTACTTACATTGGTGTCAAAACGGTAATCAGAGAGAAGACTGTGCCCACGAATACGATTATTATTAGGGCATATTTAAAGAACAGATCTGGCTGATTTAAATAGCCGCTTTCGACATCGCGCTTGCGAAAGATTCTCCAGAATGCCGTGATATAGGGCCGAATGACGTAATCCTCATTGCCACGTTCGATGCGAGCGGAGAAATCGAATATTTTCGCCAAGCTGCGTGTAGTTGTAATTCTCTATATCGAACATGCTTGCTCCATGTGATGGACTCTACTTACTGGATGCTGTTGACGGGCATGGACTCCACCTTCTCGAGCAAGCATTTGGCTGTTTTCTGGGTATTCAATTCTGGTGCAGCTAAACGTTCTGATGCTCTTGAGAATTCCGCCATTGTGCTGAACTCTGTCTGATCTGATCTCAACTCTGAAGATTGGGAAATGTTTATTGAGAACTTGCTGACATTGGTGTTTATTACTCGGGGCTGTGGCCCAATCAAGTATGTGACAATCCCGGCCCTCTGCAGTAGCGAATGTTGCTTGGCCTCTTTCGGTCCATCCTCATAGATGTATTCGTTGTGCAGCGAGCTGAGCGTTTTCTGCGACACATGCACCATGTTCGTGCGGCCCAACGATTCCAGACAATGCGCAATGGCCACATCCTTGGACCAGATATCAATGCAACACTTCTTACGGCCCACAATGGCGGTGAAGGCCTCACCATCGTGAACAGCTATACGTATTCCAATATTGAGTTCCTTGGCTTGCCCTACCTCCTCCACTGTACTGATCAAGTCTAGAGCAAGATCAATGCAGGCATTGGCATGCCTGACTGCATGGGGTGCTATGCCCGAGACACAGCTAAGGGCATTTCCCAGGAACTTGATAGGCAGCACATTATGCTTAGCTGCTGACCTATCCAATCGCACACAAATGTAGTTAAGAATCTCTTGAATCTCTGGCACATCGAGCTGCATGATCAGCTCATAGTTCTTCAGGCTGGCGACCAGTATAGAAAGATCTGAGTACAATTCTATAAAGAGAAGGCTACAAAAGGCATTAGGCATGGGAGAGGATAGAATCTTCAGATCTATACGAACCTTGAGACGAAATAACGTGTGCCCATACGTTGCTCCTCGATGCGTTTGTACATTTCCGCCTTCAGCGTGTCTCTCATATCGGATGGCAGTAAGAGTTGCATGATGTCCTTTTCCCTTAGCACGGCGGCCTAAAGAGATTCAATTGGATGTGAAAACAAATGCGATATTTCATTTAGCCCACAATTACTTATACCCTGAGCATAAAGTTCTGCTGCAGCAACTGGCGACGATTCAATATCATTTTCCTCAATTCGTACTCGATGTAAATGCGAAAACCTTCCATAAGCACATTCAGCGAAACCAGATAGATGGCATAGTAGCCATGGTTGGTTATGTTGATCTCCTTATGAGTCGACAGGCTGGTGTAAGCATAATATAAGAAATAGATCACGGCAATGCCAAAGCCAAGCAATGAGGGCTGCCCATAGATGGAAATGGGCAGCAGAAAGTAAATTGATATAGTCACGATGTGATCGTAGGAGCTTCTCAAATGAATTTCAGTATTGTTAGTCAGCGGCATATAGAATGTGTCTAAGGAAAATTGGGGGGTTAAGCAGATATTACAGAATGTTGAGATCATTTGATATACTAATTCCAATGGATCTATTGACTTGAGAGATTCCAAAGGCATTCGAAATATCTCAGCTTTGTCAGTCTTGATCCATTAGAGCTTTTCAGCTATACCTATAAAAGTTATAAGCAGGGCAGCACCGCAGCTGGCCAAGTTGTTCCAAAGGGGAAATCGAACATGTTTTCTTTTGTCCTTGAAGCATATCCAAACGACAATCGGCAGCAGTACCATTATAATTATATATGGATTCAATGTCCAGATCGTACACTGCAAAGGCGAGCAGACTGCATTATGCGGTCAGGCAATGTCACAGCTACAAACCAACTCACTCCATCGAAAACCAATTGCAAAATGATGTGTATGACCATCAACAGCTCCGTGATGAACAAGAAGAGCGAAACATTGACCACGGCCAGACGCTCCAGATAACGGCGGTAGCATGGCTCCAAGTGAAGATCCTTGCATTGTGTCTGATCGAGGGTATATGAAATTCTATCAACTGGAGTTAGTAGATCGGCTAGACTCACGCGCAAATTAATCCATTCCCAGCCCTTCTGTTCCGATAGATCTGTGTTGGATTCATCTGGCATTGTTGTCAAATTTATTTATTTATTTATTTTTTCTGTATTTGTTATAATCAAATATTCGAAATTGAGTTAGAAAGCTTTAACAACTATTTGCCAAAGCTGTGCTCGGGTGGGGGATGGGGGAAGATGGACAGCGAAAGCTATCTTCGATCTAGAGCAGTGAATCTATATCTAGAGCAGTAGAGCAGAGCACAGTTTCAACTGCTGCGAAAGGTAGACAGAAGAAAAGGTTGACCTAGCAGAGAAGATCGGGAAAGTCGAAGTTGAGATCATGAAGGAGGCAATGAACAAAGGCAAAGATGCTTGACAAGAGACTGTGAGCTCGCCGAATTGTTATTGATATTAAATAGTAGAATCTGGAACCCAAGCACACTGATGACAGTGGTCAGTTAGTGGAGGTTGATGTGGGATAATGCCAAGTTCCTAAACGAAAACAGCCCAAGTAAAAGGAGCAGAAAAAAGGCTCCAATTTATATCTATGTGTTTAATGTTGTCTGATATTCGGACAGACGGACGGACGGACGAACAGACAGACATATCTATATCGACTCAGTTCGTTACCCTGATCAAGAATATATATACTTTATGGGGTCTACCACGACTCCTTCTGCCTGTTACATACATTTGACATTTCAACTACAGCCATTATACCCTGATTTCCCATTTTTAATGGGTTCAGAGTTATAATAAGGCTTCATTTGAAAATAATAAAAACTGTTTCTAAAGTAGATTAAAATGTTAATAGAAATTGCTCGCAAAAACTCACAAATTTCTTGACTTTCTTCAAGGAAGTCAAACTACCAAAATTTTGTTTTTCAAATTGAAAATCTATCAATTTAATTTAAAATAGTTTGATTACTCTCATAAAATGTAGCTAAAGTTTGAACTATATTTGCTGTACAGTGTTTTTTTTATACAAATTTATTTACATAGATATTTTTGTTTATAATTTAACTATTTGCCTGCGTGGGCGGCTGGTGGGGCAGGAAGCCTTTGTATTCGTCGTCGGTGCCCAGTATATAGGTGGGTATATTGCCGCGGCCCTTGACGAATGTTTTGCCCCGGTAATTGCACTGAATATTGAAGTTGCGCAGCTTCAAGGCGGTATTCTCCGTTACCTGTATTTTGCCTGGCACACCTGTTGAATCCATGCGCGAGGCCATATTCACCGGATTGCCCCAGATGTCGTAGTGTGGCTTCGATATGCCCACAACACCGGCCATAGCGCGTCCATGCGAGATGCCAATGCGCAGCATGCCATAGTCCGTGCTGCCCTCATACTCCGACTGCATGTTCTCGGCATTGAAACGCCGCATGGCACGCATCAGATCCAGAGCGAAGTTGGCCATCACCTTGATCACCTCATCGTTGCTGCGCTCATTATCATTGTCATTGCTTAGCCTAGGCGTGCCACTTATCACATTGCCCTCATACTGGCCACGCTCCATGTCCAGGGCCAGCGTATTGCCATTGCCATAGGGCACACGCTGCAGTTGCTCCGAGCCCAGATTGCGATACTGACTGCGTCGTCCATTGGGCATTAGCGAGACATTGCGGAATTTCACCTGTGGCGCATTCACCTGCTCGGAGCGTGTGACGTCCAGGCCACAGGCGGCCATATAGGTCCAGTTGGCCACCTTGATCTTCTCCACGCGCAGGCTAGTCGAATATTTGTTCAGCTGAAAGATTGAGATATCATGTACTATATCTATATAGATATCTATCTCTATATACTCACCACATCATCAAAGTCACAGATAATCTCGTTGAGCACACGCAAGCCGATCTTATCGGTATCAAAGTTTTTGATCGAGGCAAACATCACAGCTACGTTGTCGTACTCCTCGTAGTAAAGCTCATTCTGCAGCTGCGTGGACAGGTAGAAATCAGCTGCAAAGCAATAGAAATCGTTTAGAATTATATATACTCATATCTTTGTCTGCTGAACTCACCCACGTGCGCGGGCAATATATTCACCAGCAGCACCTTGATCGTATCATTTGTAATCAGGGCATCGTCCTGTTTCTGCATCAGTTGCCGCTTCCAGCTGCCAATTGCTGTTGTCGTTAGTCAGGCAGTTCAGATTGGAAATACTCAAGCAACTTACTTGTAATCCACTTTGGCTATAAATTCCGTCTGGCGTTCCATTAAATGAAAAATGCCCAACGTGATGATGATGAGCAGAAAGTGCGAATATTTTGCATTGAGATTAACATTCGTTGGCGGACTGCCGTCAAAGATATGATCAAACTCATAGACCACCAGCACAGTGTAGGCGGCAGTGATGAGGATAGCCACAGTTGTCTTCACTACGAATGGTATGCGTGTGAACAGGAAGGCGGTGCCAATCATTAAAGTTACGCAATTGGTTAGGATCTAAGCAAGAGATATTTCAATAAATTTCAAATTGACTAGTGTTGCTGACTTACCCATGGATGAAAGCATTGTATAAGTTCCGCATCTCTTTTGGGTCCACAGTCGAGCTGTAAAGTACATCAAATTGAATTTAATTAGGTAAATGTGTAATTAACAATATTCAAAACTCGCGCCTACATTTTTAAATAACTTTTAGTGTTGTAAATCAGTTTCTTAGTGCTGCTGTAAGCTTACAATTTATCGAACAGGGTTGTTAGCTTACTGTTGCAGCGTTGCCACCTAATTACTCAAATTTAAATTACTTCAAATGAAGTCAAAGTAATTGGAAATGCGAAATTTTCATTTAACCCACCACTTGCATGGCGGTCACAGCAACGCAGGAGACAATCACGAGCAGGTAGACAGTGAGGCGTATTCCAATGCTGCGCTGCATGCAATCCGACATTTTGTAGAGCAGCCGACTCAGCTTATATTGCGGCAGCGACTGCTCCGTGTCGGAGGAATACATAATCCAAAGTTTCTTATACCACGAGATGATTAGCAATGTGGTGAGCACGGATATGGTGATGCCATCAATGATCCAGTAGTGATATTTGGGACTGCAAATAGTATAGAATGTAGTGAGTATTGAAATATTGTATGCTTTTCTCTCTCAATCCACTCACTCCTTGCTGAGCAGCTGTATGGCCAGCAGGCACATGTAGACAAACCAGGCGAGGACTATGCTGTACTTGAGCATAACATCCGGCTCCCGTATGTACTGTACCTCCCAGTTGCGTATGCGAAAGAGCAAGCAGAAGGAGCTGATGTTGCGCCTGAAGGTCTCCTCCTCGATTTCGTCTTGGGTGAGGTTTGTGGATCGTCTGCAAATCTTTGTGATCCTAATGCAACGAATCTGTTCAGCTCAAGTATATTTTCTGTGCTTTATAGAGAGTTCTTACTGTATGCGACCGATGGGCATTTTGTCCAGCTCGCGGCACATCTCCAGCTTGGCCTGGTTGCGCACTTGATTGTATTGCTGCAGCGTCGAGTTGTACATGAAGTTGGATTTGCTGGCCTCGCTCAGCTTCTTGGCCTGGCGCTCACGTTGCACGCGACGCGGATCATGCATGGGGGCCTACAACTTTCGACATTGATTAATTGTGCAATTCGTCTGGCTGGGGAGCTTCACTGCGTCCACGGGATAATACTCACGCGCAAGAATTTGATGAGAAAGGTGCGTATATCGTGCTTCTGCAGCACTGGATCCTCGCGTGCCTTTTCCGTGCCATCCTCGTAGAAGTATTCGCCGTCCAGCAGCCGCAACGTCTGCTGGCTCACATGCACACGGCCCGTGGCGCCGGTGGCCTCCAGTCTATTGGCTATGTCCACATCCTTGGACCAAATGTCAAATTGCCACTTAGCAGCGCCAATGACGCCGGACAGCACATCGCCGGAATGCACGCCAATGCGCATATCAATGTTCAGATGTCGCTTCTCCCTGGCAGATATGGCAGATTAGTAAGCGAGCCAGCAGCAGGAGCTATCTCACCTAACATCGCGTATGTCCTTGATCATGCGCAGGCCCAAATCCACACAGCACTTGGCATGATCCTCATTGGGACTGGCCAAGCCCGCAACGCAATAGTAGCAATCGCCCAAGAATTTGATGCGCAGCACGTTATACTCCTCGCTGGCAATGTCGAAGCGCACGAAGAGATCATGCAGCGCCTCTACCAGCTTCTTCACATCCAGCGTTGTGGTCAGGTGGGTATAGTTCACCACATCCGCATAGAGAATGGTGACATCTTTGTGTGGCTCAATGAACAGAGTGCTACGGATAAGGCATAAGGGTAACAAGCCCAACAAGACTTCCTGATCTGTAGAACTCACCCATGATCTGGTTGACGCCAACGCCTCAAGGCCTGACTGTTGATATTGCAGCCATGATCGAAGCCGTGTCGACGTTGGTGTTGCTGCTTGGAGCGTTCAATGCGATTGCGCACATCCTCCTGCAGGCGATCGGCAATCTGTGCGGGCAAAATGCTCAGCAGCAAACTGCGCTCCTGATCTCTCGCATAGCGCAGCAACAGATTCTCCTCCACATACTGACGCCGATCCAGGAAGGTGGTGCGCAGCGCTATATCGCGCATCAGTCGAAAGAATATGCCCAAGAAGTTGACGCAGCTCAAGTAGATGGCCTCGCTGTAAAAGGAGCTGCAGTGGAGGAGGAATCTTTGCCAAACAGAGCAACGCTGAGACTTACTTGAATATGCTGTGCATCTGATTGGCCTCCTTGGCGGAAATGACGAAGCTATAATTGATTATGTAGCAAATGGTGACGGCGGTGCCCAGTATGAACGGCTGCAGCACATGGGGAATGGGCATGAACATATAGATGGCATATAAGGTGTATGCATCATAGATGGGATTGAGTACGTCATTGTTGCTGGTGGCGTGATACACATTCAAGCCAATATCTGAAGAGCAGATGAAACGGAAATGGCAATTGATCTAGCAGATGTGGATATAGAGGATATATACCCATGAGCACCAAGAGGGACACGGCCAGCCAGGAGGAGGCATAGATCAGCCAGCCATGTTTGCTGATCAGCTCATTGCGAAAGTTGACCGAGAGTATTAGCCAAATGAGCACGCCTGTTACCACATAGGCAATCATGTCCACGTAGGCATAGGTCAGATCCGTTGAGGTCAGCAGCACCAAGGCGTGCGTACAGGTCACGAGCAGCTCAATAAAGATGAAAATGGACAGATAGCCAATCCGCAGACGGCGCATATAAATATCATATGATTCCTCCAGTTCCAAATTGCGACATTTGCGCTAAGAATTATTGTATATAGAAGCCAAGAGATTAGCCGCCGGTTGATATGGTCAGGGGATTCCTCCTTGCTTACCACAAGATAAGACCACTCCCAGTTCTTTTCATTGATCGTCGTCTGGACATGCTCGAGATTGGAGCGAAACGAATTTGTACGATTGCCGGCGGCATTATATTGGGAATTCATACTGGCTTGCACTTGTTGCTCTCGATCAGGTCGTCAGCATTTTTAATGGAAATGACTGTTTATGCTCAGAGATTAGGCTCCTTGGAGAACTACGCACTGGGGCCCATAAAAACACATTGACTCAGTCAGAGCTTATCAGAGCTAAGAGAGTGAGGGCGACCGCGTGAAGAGCGTACGAATAGTAATTGTTGTTGTTATTGTGATTACTTCGGATATCTTAGAGTATCGGACTCAAGCATTTGGGGCTTATTCTGCTCTACTCATACTCATACTCATATAAAAGAGAACTAAACCCAATCGCAATTCGCGAGCGCTGCGTGACACTGCGCCAAGCAGCTAATTTAGCAATTTGTCTAATGTGTTGTTGATAGCGCCTAATGGTTTGTAAATCACAAACACTCGCCTATCAAGACATGCACACTCTATTAACAAAAATGAATTGGAAAGGAAACGTATTATCTCTGGAGCAGTGGACAGCGAGCGATGCAGTTTGGTTGCAGTTTGTTTAGTTCTCGTATTGTAATTTATTGGTTAATGACAAAACACTTGAAATAATTCGCACTTCACTTTGGTTGGCAATAAATACGATAATAATTAATAAAAAAATTAACACCACTTAAGCTCGTCGCGCTGCTACAACCCAATACAAAGCGGACAGGTATCACAAATTACTCTTTGGCAAAGCTGATAAGCGTCGTCGCTGTCGATTGCCAGAGACGAGACGGTTGCTATTGTACTGCTCACTGAGCTACGGCACACGCGTTACGGCTGGTTACGACTCTATATTTGTATATGACACCTGCGCGCCGTCCAATGCGTTTCAACGTCGGCGATCAACTGTCGGCGATCAACTGTCGGCAATTGCTTAGACGCATTGCTATCACACCTGTTGTTGGGTTTGAAGTGCTTATCGGTGTGAACTGTATGCTAAAATGTTTGACGCATGTTCATATTAAAGTTGCTAATTAATTTCATTGATTGATTTCCTATATGAATTTTCAAAATTATTTCGCTATCATTTAACATTGACTTATCAATAGCACAGATTTGAATCAAATAAAAGGCGCCAAAATTTAATTTTAGAGCTCGATCAGGCAGCCGCGTGCTGTGCATTAAGTTGGCAGCTCTGTATTCTGTTAACTTACATGGCTGTCTTATAACATTTTGCTTATCGATTATTCCAGGACTTAACAGAAACCGGTGTAACTATGCTCGGGCGCTGTTGTTAACTTTTTGTCAGTGTGCAGTTGGTGATTTTTCAATTGTGTTCTAAAGAAACAAGTTCTCTATGAAACAAGATCTTAAATTATTATTTTTATACAATTTTTCAAGAACTTGTAATGGTGCA
Organism: Drosophila leonis; assembly: GCA_035045365.1. Classification (NCBI taxonomy): domain Eukaryota; kingdom Metazoa; phylum Arthropoda; class Insecta; order Diptera; family Drosophilidae; genus Drosophila; species Drosophila leonis. The sequence goes on along the minus strand of JAWNPC010000454.1, from coordinate 12,376,990 downwards.
AAACAAATAACAGCGGAGCGGTTGTTGGGTGGCGCTCGTAGTTAACAGCCAAAGCCAATGTTAAATTATTGCAGCTGTTATCACGAGAAGAAGAAGACTCAATTATTTTTGTTTTTCGGCCCGTGTGTTTTTCTGTCCCTTTTTTTTCGTGTTGCATATTAAATAAAAAACGGCATATAAATAGAATTGGCCCAAGTCAAAGAGTTGCTGCAATGTCAGCCTTTACGGAATCCGCTCTTATCAAGAAACTATCGGAACTGAACCCCAGCCAGCAGAGCATACAAACATTGTCCTTATGGCTCATCCACCATCGGAAACACCACACGGTCATCGTGCAGACCTGGCAGCGCGAATTACAGAATGGTACGTAACCAGCAGCAAACTGCGGAAGTGGATTCAGTACAGAAGATAATCTCTTGTTGCAGTGCCGGAGCCGAAGAAACTCACATTCATGTATCTGGCCAACGATGTCATACAGAACAGCAAAAAGAAGGGCCCGGAGTTCGGCAAGGAGTTCAGTAATGTGCTGCCCAAGGTGTTTGGCCATATTGGCGAAACGTGCAGCTCGGACAAACTGCTGGGCAGTCTGGGACGTATATTGAACATATGGCAGGAGCGCGGCGTCTATGATCCCAAGGCGATTGCTGATTATCGATCGCGCATGAGCCATGAGGCAGCAGCAGCAGCGGCAGCAACAGCAGCTGCCGCGTCCAATGGCAGCAAAAGTGGCAGTGAATCAGCTGCGGGTCACAAGCACAACCACACCAGCAGCAGCGGCAACAGCAACAGCAGCAGCAGCAACAACAACAACAACAACAACAACAACAACAATAATAATAACAAATCGGAAAAGTCGGAGAAACGCGAGAAGCGGAAACATGAGGAGCGACATTTGAAGTCGAAGCGACCACGTGCCTCGCATCATCAAAGCGTCAGCGTGGAGCTGCCTGTTGTTGAGCCAGAAAATGGACACACGCCTCCATATTTGCCATTGGGCGAGCCGCCCGAGCCCGAGGAGCTGATCAAAGCGCTGACCAGTATTGAGAACTCGGCGTCAAGCGATGCCTTGGTGCGGGAACGCATCGCCAAGCTGCCGCCGGAAATATCTGAAATAAGCTGCATTACCAAACTAGAGGATAAGGACAAGGCCAAGGTCTTGGCCAAGCAGGTGCGTTTCCCATAGATAGATGCAGATCTGCATACACATATTTACTAAGCATTTCCATTACTGTTTGCAGGTCAATGAGGCCGTTGACTTGCTGAACGACTACAATGCGCGTCTCGCAGCTGAAATGGAGCAGCGCACCAAATTGGCCGCGATGCTGCGGGACTTTCAGGCGGAGCAGAAGGAGCTGCTGGCACAGGCGGAGCAGCGCTTGGATGTACGTTGTTTGCCAATTGTTTATATTCTCGACTTTTGCTTTGCATTAAATGTTCAAATTGGTCTACAGCCAATATACATTATTTGCCCACTCACTTATCAACTCCCCTATCAAAAGCCAACTAGCTTAGCCTGCCTAATGTGCTCTGTATATATATATGTATATTTGCAGGAACATAAGAAGAAACTGGCAAAGATGCTGGGCCTGCAAAAAGAGATACACGATCACTTATCCAATTTGCCCGATCTGACGCAGCTGCCAGATGTTACAGGCGGCCTGGCACCCCTACCATCAGCCGGCGATCTCTTTAACACCCTACACTGAGCAGCAGCAGCAAAATAAGCGCTGAGTCAAAGCCTAGATTTTTACATAAAATTATATATATATATATTAAATATAATTGACATCGTTTAGCGTATGTATTTGAGCCCCTTTCAACAAAATAATAATAACAATTGAATGTAATTAACATTTACTGACAGTTAAATAGAGAGCACATAATTATTTATGCGAGGGTCACCTAAGAAATTAATGACATTTTTTTTACTATTGCTATATGAATATATAAAGCTGTGGTCACAAAAATAGTAGTGTAGTAGTATAAATGAATATATTTATTTTATTAACACATAAATATATAAATGAATATATTTATTTTTAAAATATTTATATATTTATTTTTTTATTTTTGTAAATATTTATATATTTATGTTTTTATATATTTTAATATTTATATTTTTATATATTTAAATATTTATGTTTTTATATATTTTAATATTTGTATTTTTATATATCTATATATTTAAATATTTATATATTTATATATTTAAATATTTATATATTTAAATAATTATATATTATATATATTATATTATATATTATTATAATTTATATATTTTTTTTATATATATATATTTGTATTCTATATATTGCAAATTGTTTAAAAAATACTGCCGCACTACTATTTTGATGACCACAGCTGTTTATATGTATATTTATATTAAACTGATAAACTCTGCTTGAATCTAGTGCATGACATAGTTGGCCACGCCCTGCCACTTCTCGATGAAGCCAATGATGTCCGTAACGCTGCTGGCTGGTGCCATTTTGACGGCCACCGCAAACTTGCTCCAGACATCGCGATTCACTTGGCTGTTGGAGGCTGAAAAGGTGACGGGCTGGCGGCCACGCACCGGATACCCGCTGAGCAGACAAGGTAGATCATTTGGACCCAAACTGGACTCGTAGAGGCCGCGATCATCGTTGGGCAACAGTTGATCCACCTGCTGATCCATGCTGACAGCGAGCACCCATTCACGCACCTCCTCATGCAGACTGGGCTCGTTTTTGAGATGGATGTCCTCTGGCAGCGGCACGGAGCTGGGAAAATCGGTGGCTGCCAAGTCCGAATGATCCACCAGATTGCCCGAGCCCTCCTCAATGGCCTCGCACACGTCCAAATAGTGATTGAGCATGACAAAGGCCTCTGCCTCGCGGCCCGCCTGGCGCAGTTCCATGCCCGCCTCATAGAAGCCCTTGTCCACGGGCAGCACATCCGTGTGCCGCAGCAGCGCCAAGGATAAACGCACAGCCACCGGCTGCAGTGATGGCACCTGCTTGCAGGCGGCACGCGTTGCATAGTAGTGGGCGATCAGCAGATACTGCTCGGCATTTGCCGTAAACTTGGCCTGAGCGTGCTCCGAGCCCCGCAGGCCGTGTAGCAGGCCATAAAGAAAGTCGCGCAGTCGCTGCCACAAGGCTCCACTCTCCGACTGTTGCTCGCGCAACGCCAGACAATCCTGGGCGATGCGCGCATAGATGTTGAAGTGTTCCTCGATAGGTGGTGCTCCATAGCTGAGATAGAGACCCAAAGCGGAGACGCTGTCGCCCTCGCGTATGAGCTGTGCAGCATAGGCCGCCACGTACTTCTGCAGCACGGACGGACTCAGCTGCTTGGCCTTCTCCAGGCAGCGCTGCCACTGACCCTGCTCGGCCAGCAGATCCAAAGCGCTAATGATATCAATGTCCGCCAGCTGCTCCACATTGCCCTCGTGCTTGAGCCGTGACTTTTGCTGCTGCTCCACGTAGGCCAGCAGCTCGGCGTCGATCTCCTTGGCCAGGCGCCGCGCCTTCGACCACTGTTCGGCACGTATGAAGACATCCACCGCCTGCTTGGGCATGTCGGCAGCCAGGTACAGCTGAGCTGCAGGCCCGATCTGCTTGATGGCCAGCAGTCGAGGTCCCAGCGTCTGGGCGAGCTCCTGTGCATCCTGACCTTCCAGAAACTGATTGACTATCTCTGCGGCACGCAGCAGAGCTCTCTCCAGCGTGGCTGCATCCTCTGCATTGCTGGCGTCTATCTGCATCAGGCACTCGGCGGCCTTGCGGAACTGCTCCCGCTTGGCAAACTCGGCTGCGCGCTGGAGATAGGCGCGGGAATCGGCGCCCGCATCCTCGCCCTGCGCCTGACCCCGCTGCACTTGAGCCTGCAGACGTCGCAGATCATTCAAGGCGGCCGGATAATGCTCCTCAGCGATGCGCAGGGCGTCGTCGAAGAGCGACTCCTGCTTGTAGTGCTCAATGATGAGATCGGGTCGCTGGGCTCGCAGCAACAGCATCTCGTAATCCTGATAGTTACGCGTCTCGAGCGCTGCGGCGGCTTGCCCGATGAGCACTTCGTTCACAGCATCCGGCAGATGCTGCTCGGCTACATTGAGCGCCGCCTTCCAGTCCCCAGCATGCTGATACATGAGGATGGCCTCCTTTGGCTTGTGCGCCTTCAAGAACTCCGCCTCAGCCTGCTCGAACTTGCCCTCGTCCTCCAGCGACATGGCTATCTTCAGGTGCACCTCGTCTGTGGGCTTGCCGGCGAAGCGGCACAGCTCCATGGCGAACTCGAACTGGCCGGAATCACAGGCGAAGCCCACAGCCGTATCCAGTAGCCCCAGCTTGCTGAGCAGCCGCACTGCGCTCTCCAGCGGCATGGACTTGGCCCACATGTAGGCCACCTGCTGGCTGGCGCCCTCGGTGCCCTTCTGCTTGGCCACGCGATAGCCGTCCTCCCAGCGGGACGAGGAGCAGTACATGTGCACGGCCGACTTCCAGTCGCCAGATGCAATGAAGTGCAGCTCCGCATTCTTGAATTTGCCGCGTGACTCCAGCTGCCGTGCCAGGTGGAGATGCGTGCTGTCTAGAAGATCCTTGTGGTAGCGTTCGACCAGCCTGATCATGGAGTCGTAGAGCTCTCGACGCTTATACATGGCTATGGCCAGGTCGGGCTCGTTGACAGCGATGAGCACCTTCTCGGCATCCCGATACTTGGCCTGCTCCTCCAGGCTGCTGGCCAGTTGGATGAACAGCTCGCGCAGCTGCTCCGTCTTCAGATACTTCTCGCCCAGCACATAGGCGCGCTCCCATTTGCCATGGCGATTGAGCAGCTCGATGGCATCCTTGTAGAGATTGGCGCGCACCAGCAAATCCTCAGCGCCATCCAGGTCACCCGCAAAGGCCAAGTGCTTCGACAGATCCAAGGCATAGCGCTGTATTAGCTCCGGCTCGTCCAGCACTTTGGCAATTTGCACCGCCTTGCGCCATTGCTTGGCGCCCACAGCTGCCTCTAGAGCCTTTTGTGTGGCGCCCGCTTCGATGTAGTGATTGATGGAGGCATCCAGTTGCTTGCGGCTCACGAGCCAGTCGCCCCACTGCTCCTCCAGCGATGTCACCTCTTGCGGCGATACAACACGCGCCAGCTCCAGTGCCCGGGCATAGGCGCCGCCTTTGCGGTACAAGGCCAAGGCCGCCTCTGGCCGGGATAGACGATGGGCAATGTCGCCGGCCAGCTCGTAGAGCTCGGAGTGCACCAGGCCCTCGGTGACCTGCAGCATCAGCTGCTCATCCTGCAGCAGCTGTGGCGTCTTTAGGGCCAGGCGTGCAGCTCGCGCCGGCTTGTTGGCCTTGAGAAACAGTGCCATGGCCTGCTGCAGCTCACCCTCATCCTCGAGCACCTGACCCGCCTTCTCCTGCTGCTCGGTCTCGAGCAGGAAGTCCATGTGCTGTTGACGCAGCTCGGGCAGGCGCGCATAGCCACGTCGCTCCGCCAGGGCAACTGCCTCGTCCCACATGCGCAGCTGCTGGTACATGGCCAGGGCGGCTTCAATGTCGCCCTGCTCCAGATAGATGCGCTCTGCAGCACGCAAGTCAGAGCCGAGTAAAGCCAGCTTGGCCCTCACCTCCGGGCAGTGGATGCCCGGATGGCCAGTAGCCTGCTCGTAGCTATCCGCTTCCTGTATCATCTCGGCCAGATAGAAGGCCTTGGACACATTCCCTAGAGCCGCATAGCAACGCTGAGCCACACGCAAATTGCCCTCCTCCAGCGAGATGATGGCCAGATTATGCCACATGGCCTTGGCAGCTGGCTTATCGCCCAGGGATTCGAGAAAGTGCACAGCGCGTCCGAAGTCGTTGTCATTGACAGCTGTGCCAAACTCCACGAGACCCTCGTCCAGCTGATAGCTGTGCTCGCTGGGTCCATCTTGAGTGCGTACCACAGTGCGGCCCTGAGGGAGGAGACAGAGGAGGATTGAGCATGAGAGGGAGAAGTTAGAAGATTATGCATTTAGAGGAGGAAAGAGAACGTGATAACTTAGAGTCATCTTAGGGTAATCCTCTCCAGAAACAGTAGCACTTACATTCTCGCGCAGCACCTCTATAGCCTCGCCTCGTATGCTTTGCATGGTCACATGCTCGGGCAGATCGATGTTATACCAGATGGCTAGATTGCTGTTGCTCTGGGCCACCACCACGTCACTCTGTGGTACCCACTGCACAAAGGAGATGTTGCTCAGCAGCGTCTGCTTCTTGCCATTGTAGTTGTCGACGAGTATCAGGCGCAGCTTCTTGTCCCGGAAGAGCAGCTTGTGTGCTGTCTCGCTCAGCTCCAGCCAATCGATCTTGGTCTCGTGATTGATTTGCCCGCTGATCTGCTGGCTGACCAAGTCCACCACACAGATAGTCTTGGCGTCCAGCAGAAAGGCAAGTTTCTTGTTGTCGCGTCCATTGCCGCGCTCATTAAGACGCACTGAGATCACGTGGGGATTGACGAACTCTGTGCGCACAGAGCCCAGAATACGATTCTCTCCGTACTCCACGAGGCTCAGCTCGCCCACATTGAAGATCAGGCAAACATTCAGATTCTCGAAGTAGAAGCGTTCGTGCCTGCCCGATGCTGTCCAGGGCACCTCGCTGGCCAGATTACGCGTCAGATCGCACAGGATGAGCGACTCTTCGGTGCGGCCCACCAGAAAGTTATCCTTGCCCATGATGCGCACATCATCGATCTCCAAGCCCAGCTGCGATTCGATCGTTAACTGCTGCGTGGGCTCGGCCAGCGAACGCACCAGCAGCTGACTGGGCGCCACAAAGATCAGCTCGAACTTGTCCTGCCAAATGGTTCGCTTCAACACGGACTCATACAGCAGAACAGCTCCGCTGACTGAGCCCAGGGCGAGGCGAGCGCCATCCCTGCGCCAGATCAAGGCGCTCAACGTGTACAGGCAGCTGATCTCTTTGCTGGCGCTTTCGCTCCAGGCGCTCTGGCGCGGACTCCAGGCAAAGATTCGTATGCGATCGTAGCTGCCGAAGGCAACAGCCTGACCGTTGGGACTGCAGGCGGCTACAGTGAACTCACGTTCGCCCTCGGTGCGGGAGAAATCGAAGCAGCGTTGCTGGCGGCCCTGGAAGAGAGAGAGCGAGTGGAGAGGGGAAGAAAGAGAGGGAGAGTTGTTAAGTAAAAATTGAGAGATAGAAAGTAGCGAATCGAGTGAAAGATAGAGACAGATCATCGCTGGATCTCTTTCCTTAGGCACTTCCATGCCTTAGGTATTCCAACTGCCTCTCCTTCGCCCCTTCTCCTTACCATGCTATCATAAAAGACAATGCGCTGATCACAGCCAGCGGCACAGAAGCCGCCCTGTGGCCAAGCGAGAGCGAATGGTGGCACTGGATGCTGCACCACACGGCCCAGTGGCTCGCTGACCTCCTCGGTCAGATAGTAGCGTATGATGGTGCCATCATTGTGACCGCTGAGAAAGCCATTGCCCTTGGTATTGGCAGCCAGCGAGATGCAGATGCTGTCGCCGCCATAAAGACTCTGAGACTTGTTGCTCTTGCAGTGCAGCGCGCGCACTTTGCCATCCTCCAGACCTGCAGCAGACAGAGAGAGAGATTGCCAATACAATAAAATAAAATCTGTGGATGTCATTCAGTTACCCGCCACAATGGCTCCAGTGGCTAGCCAAAGGAGCGCAGTGACTGCGCCCGCTTGGGGAAACTTATTGCAGATGACCTTCTTGTCGTTCCAAGACTCGCCCAGCTTGTAGACATAGACAATGCTGTCGCTCTGGCCCACAGCCAGCTTGGTGGAGTCCGGACTGAAGGCCAGGCCGCGTATGACATAGGAATTCTTGCCGTTGGCAGCATTCGCTGGCTTCGTGCTGAACTTGTCGCGTCGCTCGCCTGCGTCGTCGTAGAGCAGAATGTGCCGATCGGCGGTGGCTATGGCCAACTTCTGCTGATTGGGCGACCAGGCGAGTCCTGCCACACGCTGGATTTGCTCCTGGAGGTGAGAAGTGCTGAGTGAGTATTGCTTAGTCTAAGGAAATCCCCCCCTAGTCTCACCTGCCCCTCGAGCAGAGTTCGCAAATATTTTAACTGCATTGCTTAGAAAATTCCACTTTAATCTCTGCGATAGCTCAAATTGCCTTGTCTAGTTTTTCAGTTGAAAGTTCCTTTTTGCTTGTTTTGGCCAACAGTTGTCAAGGCAACGTAGTCTACGTTGTTGCTGCTTCCGTTTTGCGCCTGCCATTCTAAATAAATGGCTTTTGTTTTGAAATGCAGCAGGTGCCGGGCCTGCCACAGGATGTGGGACAGCGTCTAAAGCTGTATCAGGGGTTGCTTTTGTTGTTGTTGTTGTTGTTGTCAGACATGATAATGTCAGCATTGACGCTGGCGTCGCTGCCAAAGCTGTTGCTTGCTTTGCAGCCACGACAGCAGCTCAGCCTGTTGGCCTAGTCCTGGCAGCAGCAGCAGCAGCAACAGCTCTCTAAGGGGCGCATGTGTGCGAGAGAGCGCAGAGAGTGGTTCAATTCATACAGGTGTGTTGAGTCAAATGGCTGAGATTGTGAGTGGCAGCATTACGGAGATAGAGAGAGTCAGAGCGAGCGAGCGAGTGACAGAGAGAGCAAATGAGGGAGCATTCTATATGAAATAGGCATAAAAGCAGCTCTAGCGGCAAATGTGCGTGGGTTTGAGTACACGCTAAGGCGTATAAGAGTAGCAAATTGCACTGCTTGTTGTAGTAGTATTCACACTGCTTATTGTAATATTAGGCTGGAACTGCTTTACATGGCAGTTTTAGTATCATTTGATACATATTTTTTGTTCCTATCCTTTGCTGTTTTGAAAAAGTTTTAATTTTTTGATTTGCTAATAAATGCTAAAAAATGTTTCAACTTTTTATAAAATTTGTCAAAATAAATTCCGCACTTTCCGCTGAGCAAAACATTTGCTGCGCTAACGCCTAAATTCACAAATGTGCGTAGGTTTGTGTACAGACTAAATCGTATAAGAGTAGCATATAAAACTGCTTGCTGTTTATAACACACGTATAAGACTTCAAATAAACTGCTTTACATACAGTTTCAGTACATGCCTGGCACTGCTTCATGCACTGCTTTTTTAACTGCTGCCCCATTTGAAATTATTCACCTTTTTCGGATTTATGAGAACTTTACCAAAACCTTTCCCCAGTTGCCGCTCAGCAAAGCTTGCGTTACGCTCTCGTCTTTGCTCGTGCTCGTCTCTCTTCGTGACAGCGTCGCCTCGTGCATGCCTCGTGCTACAACGTCGGCTAAGTTGGCCAAGTCGTTGAGTCTAAACGTGCCAGGCACTAGGCACTAGGCACTATGGACTGGCGAATGAAGTGCGAGCCGGCCAGGCCAAAAGTCGGTCTGCTATAGGCTAATGTATGGCAACGCATTGTGGCAGGTCAAAGCGCGCGATGCTGTCTAGGCCTGCCTGGCCAGCACTCCTCTTCCTCTATGTGTGTGTGTGTGTTAGCGCCTGGCATCCCTTTAATGAGTTTCATTAATTAAAGCTACTTTGTAAGCAGCGGCTTGCTGCTGGCTGTTGTTGTGGCTGTTAATACAGCTGCTGCTGCTGCTGCTGCTAGTATAACAGTTGTCTGTCTCTGCCTCTGTGTGTGTGTGTGTGCTTAAGTAAACATGCAACATGAATTTCGTCCTTGACTTTTAATGGGTTTATGACAAAAACGTTGCTAACCACCACAGCCATTGCCAGAGCCATGATCCGCAGCTAATGTGCAGGGCGCACTTTATTGTCGCTGATTTTGCTGCTCCATGTGTGTAACTTCCCACTCCCCCCTCTCACTATGTCTGTGTGTGTGGATAACAGAGTTGTTAAAGCGGACGTCTGCCGGAAGCTCTTGTGGGTGGCATTTTTTGTCTTCTGTTTCATGCTGCATGCGCCGCACGCCATTTTTATTTCTATATGTGTGCTTAAAACCTTAAACCCTAGCCAGACTTTTGTCTTCTGCTCAAAACTTGTGCCATTGCTCCTGCCCTTGCAGCGTATCCGCATCCGCATCCACATCCACATCCGCATCCCCATTGTCTGTCATTGTTTTAGCTGGTTTTTTCCGTGCTACGCGGTCTGCCTGAAGCAAAGCATTCGCCATTTCCTGACCAGAACGTTTTCAGTGATTCGTGCTGTTTTGGTTTTCTATGCTTGCTAATGAAGTAAAAACGAGTATATTGGTTTTTATGCAATAACAGTCTGGCTATCTGTCTGTCTATCTGTGTCAGCCTCTCTTTGAAGCTAGAGAGAGCTAGAGTATCTAGTCAGTTATTCCCTTGCACTTATTAGTTTTTGGTTACAGTCAACTTATTTATGTGCTCGAGTCAAGATGCTTTCCATTTGTTTTAGGAGGTGACAGTGGTATAAACGCACTTATTCAACAATTTTGCAGCTGACATCCATTAAAGGATTTTCCACTTGCGACCGCTAAAATGCGCTAATTCGGCTATAAGCAACAATCTGGTTAAAACTCACAAACAGGCGCCAGCTAAAATCTGAGCACTGCAAGGCGAAACTTTTTGCCTCAACTTTCACACACACACAGAGAGAAAGAGAGAGAGAGAGAGAAGTTTCGCCAACAAACTGTGCATAGTCAAGAGTGTGTGTGTGTGTTTGAGAGAGGGAGAATAAAAGAAGTAGAGTAAAATAATGTAACAAAATATATATGTATATATATAATAATAATAAAAATGCAAGAAAAGCGCTGCAAAAAGCGTTGCAGGAAGTGCGCGAAAAATAACAGCCATTGCGAGTGCTATGCATAATGAATAACATTTTCAAATTAGTTTCCGGTCAGTGGAGATTTTAACGCGGCCTGTCGAGCGCAACGCGTAATGCCAACAGCTCTATGTGTGTGTGTGTGCAGTAGGTGTATTATAGCATTTTTACAATTCAATGCAAAATAGTTTCTTTTTTTTTTATATAAAACAAAGCAAAAGTAAACGAGCTGACAGACAGAGAGCAACAATCAAATTGATTGCCAACAAGCAAGACTGACTAGCAAATACCCTGACCACTTGGGCAATCAATCAGAACTTCTTCTAGACAAGCTCATGCAGCTAAGCTAGTAACTACTACCTACAGCTATTTATTCTGATATATGGTTTGAATTGAACTTGGAAGCTTGGGTAAATACTACTATTTTAATGAGATTTTTAGAGCATGAATATGAGCATCTATAATGTGTGTATATACCAAAGCAGAAATAGATTTGTTTTTTAAATTTTGAATTGCATGGGAAATCTACATTATCCATCTATATATATTTCATGTAATCTTACTATTGATGCTTTATATTCATCAGTAAGGCTTAAATTTAATATTTTGTGGGTTTCATAGACTTAAAGTTTTGTCTAAACAAGCAAATCAAAAGATCGATATATATCGATAATAAGAAGTTATTGAAAAGAGTGTTGAAAGCTATATATAACAAATTGAAAGTCTCTAGCTTTTGTGATTGAGTTCACACGGACTTGACTAGATCGACTCAGCTTCTTATCCTTATCATGCATAGCTATGTTTTATGGAGTTAATCACGTCTTCTACATGCATTTGCCCCAGAACATTATACCCTATATACAGCTTACATCATTTAGTTAAGCTTTGCTTTATATCAACTTAAAAGCCAGACACTTGTGAAATATGTGAGCTAATGAAATCAAAATATGAGTCGCCCAGGAATTGCTGCAACAAATGCAATATAATCACCTTGGAGAGCCGAGTCTGTGAATTCCCAGCGGTTTGTCAATTGGCTAACAGCATTAACGATTGCAGCATCCTTGACTGCAGTCGGTAGCCAGCCATCGAGCATCCAGCATTCAGCATTCAGCATCCAACATTGAGCTGCCTGCGTTTGCCGTCAAAAGATGATGCAATCGTTTTGTTGGCTCGAGGGCAACATTTATGGCTCAGCTAGCGGGCTAACTGGCGTACACTTTTAGCCAAATGAAATGTGGCACAAAGGCCTTTGGCCTTAAATGCATAAATTCTAACGGCCAGCAACTTCTTTAAGAATCTAAGACACGCACAAAGCTAATTATGTGAATGCTAGAGGGTATACTTAAAGTATATCTATCTCTCTATCTCCCTCTCTTTTAGGTGGAATGAAGCAGCGCGAATAATTCTTTAAGCTTATGATAATAAGTAAGGATGGAAAGGTAAGGGAAAAGCTTTGTTAACAATAGTGTGGCATGAATATGCTGAATAGCAATTATAATATATAATAAAAATACAAATTTCCTCAGTTTAACTTGCAGCTTAGTTGAGGTAGTAGAAGAATTCTTTAAATTTATTATAAGAATTACACAGAGCAAGTAAAATTGATGACTTTGTGGCTAGAATTTTGTTGGTGATTATGTTTCACAAGTAGCCAAAACTGTCAAGGCTTCAAGATAACTTATCCTAAAATTAAAATTAAAAAAAGTTTTAGACTTCATTCAAGTTTATTCAAGCATAATTTGTGTTCAAGCAAAACAGTTGCGGCAGTTGAGAGAATTTTGCCTTCCTTCTAAGTAGCCATTTAAATTATTTATAAATCTTTAATTGTCACCCAGATTTTGCATATTCAATTTACTAAATAGCTGTCCTAAGCACCTGGTTTGATTTTAGTTTGATATAATCTTAGAATAACCATTTAATTTTTTCAACAAATTCATATTCAGATTTGGACTCAGCAAAGCAATCAAGCGTAGTCTGATTCTTGGTTACCAAAACTTTTTATCCTGTGTTAAGGTTATGAAGGTAGTTAAGGCTATGGCTGAAAATAGGCTATCTACAGAGCTGTTAAGAATTCCATTTGAATTGAAATTCAAAATGGGTTTTTGTTCTGAAAACCCATTTTGAATTTCCATTCAAATGGAATTTTTAACAGCTCTGGCTATCTAGCTAAAAAATGCAGTATAGCAAGCGCAAATTTTGCAGCCTGAAAGAAACTAAGCTCAAAAATTGATATTTTCGCAGTTGCCACGCCTAGAGCTAGGCCTATCTGTGGCGGACATTAATAGTGATCAGTTAGCAAAACTTGGTAAACAGTTTTTCCAGTTCCCGTATGGGCGTATAGAAATATTACTATATATATTTATAAGAAGAGTCCATACGCAATTGTGTTAAAATGGTTTGTGTGTGTATTAAAAGACGAAGGAAGAATATTGCAGAAAATTAGAGCATATTGATTTAGTTCGTGAACAGATATAAAAATGTATATTTATGTATATAAGTATAGTTGAATAGCCTTAAAGCTTAAGCTTATATCTAGCTTTCAGTTCAGCTGAAAGGCAGCAAAACTTTAAATTTATGTTAATAAGGATAGCTTGAAGCGGAAGGGAGAAATTGCTGAAAATGGCTTGAGATTGATTTGCTAAAAAAAGAATAACAATGCACAAATATATGTAAAAAATATAAATAAATATGAGAATATAAAATAAATAAATAAAATTAAATATATATAAATAAATATAAAATATAAAAAATATATAAATATATATATACAATATATACTTAAAATTTAAGCTCATATTATTTGTCTGAGATGAGCATGAATAGAGAAAACTGAATATATTGAAAACTTAAATATATTTAAATATATAATCAATAAATGCATGTTAGACATATGTTTCATAACCAAGAGTTAGCATTAAAAATGAATAATTTTCTCATATATATCAGTTCAATAAAGGCTTAACAAAATGCACAACATATGTGTTAAGTAAAACTAAACCCAAAGCTGTTAGCCATTGACCGCAAAGCCAACCTTATGGCCAATGGTCATGCTAACACACATATACATATATATATATATATATATATATATATATACATATATATGTAGCTGCTGTGCGGATGGATCATTGTGCGCTTTATTGCTGATGTTTTGTGGCATTTATGCTTTCCTGCTTTAAGCACACAGTGTGCGCTATTAGCCACAAAGACTTGCCAAATAAAAGCAAAACTTTGTGTATGTGTGTGTATACGTAAAAGTGTATAAATATATATATACATTTTTTTTTTTGTCGCGATGTCAGCATAAACACTTGCGAGTTTCATATTTGCCGCCTCACTGCACATACACACACAGACACACAGAGAGTGATATCGGCATTCGTTTGCCGCTAGCCGATTTCTTTATGCAAATTAGGCTTCGTTTCGTTTGCTTCTTTTCGGTTTGCCTGGCATCGCTTGCTTTCATTTTTTTCTTGTTTCATCTGTCTTTTGCATAAATTTCAAAATTTCAGCTTTGTATTTATTTGAAGTTCTGCGTTTTGACTGTCATATAGCATACTTTTATGGCCAAGCCTGAGTAATATGTCGTCTTACTCTCCCCCACACGCTGTGTGGCTCGCTTTGTTTGCCTGTGTCAGTGCTCATTGCCCTTGTCTTATTTATGCACTAACATTAAGAATTATTAACTTTGATAACTTGACTTATTGCACTACAGTCCCATACTGAGTGACGCCGACTCTAAAGCCGAAAGCGCCCTTCCTCAATAGCTTTTACTTACACTCGCTGATTATACACTGCTCTAGGGCATATGCACTATGTGATTCACTTTACAATTGCTATTGGCTCAAAGATTTCGGTTGACTTAAAATTTTAAAATATTTTTAAAATAAAAATTTCAATTGTTTTTTTTAAATATTATTTTTATTTTATAAAATTTGTTTCAAAAAGTGTGTTTATTCTCCGCTAAACTCTGAATTCTCTGCTTCTTTTTTTTAATACATTTTTTTGTTGCCTTTCTCTGTTTTTTGTCTTTCATTTTGATTCCGTGCATGTGCGGAAATTTTATGTGACACTTGAGAGATTTATGTGCAGGCCGTATGAGGTGTGGGGAGGGGCCAGACAAGTGCGTGCGGGCGTGTTGTAGTAGTAGTAGGCGCTGTTTGGGGGCGTGGCTTTGCTGAATTTTAAAACTGACAAAGAGACACTGGCGCACACACAGAGACAATTGGACCGGCTCGACCAAATGCCGAACACGTGCGAACGGTTCGCTTAATGCTTGGCAAATATTAATCATACGCCCCCTCGTCCATTGGCTTTTGGGCTGAGAATTGGGCAGCGAACAGCAGTTGAGCGTCGCCGTGGGAAATGTTAATTAATTTTTGTCCTTCAACGCGATTTTTGCAATATTTGGCATTTAATTTAAGCGCCAGCTAAGCCAAAGACACTCGCGCAATGAAACGAAAATGAAATTAATTTCGAGAATTGTTTGACATCCGTGGATAGACAGTTGTGCGACACCTTGGCGACAGGTTAATGAATGCCAGCAAACACAGCTGCCCCTGTCCCGGCCCCCTTTTTTTGGAAATGTATAAATTACAAGGCTCAAGGCGTTGTGGGCGTGGCCGGTTGCCAGTCAATTTGCAGCTTGCAGCGCATAGTCAAAAATAGCAGAACAAGACACACACACACACACACACACACACACAAACATACACAATTATAAATTTGTTTTTGCATTTCTGTGTTTTTTTGTTGGCGCTGTCGTCGCTGCGTTTATTAATTAATCTCTCTCTTGGCAATCAATCTAAATCGCTTGTCAGCGCAAAACCCAAAAACAGGCAGCGCCAACAATAAATTAAATTCTATTGTGTGCAGCTAAGCGTTGACTGGCAACAGCAACAACAACAACGACAACAACAGCAACAATAACAATTGCGGGGTCATCAAATATGAAAATCCGCCGGGGCAAAAGTTCAAAGCGTCAATTTGGTATAAACCAAATTGTCAAAATGCCCGACTTTGGCCAGTTAATTAAAAATAAATTGAAATTATTAAAATGTTACGAGTGTAATTATAAACGGTCATGTCCAGCATGCCAGCGTGCCAGCGTGAGCGCTGCATGTCAAGCACACATCACGCATACGCCACGTGGCACCAGCAAATGTTTGCCGCCCACAACAATTTTTGCAAACGATTCTTCTGCCAGCTCCCTTTTGATTGATGGCTAAAATGTATCTCTCTCTTCAACTATCTCTCTCTCACTCTCTCACTCTCTGTTTGACTGCATTTTTTGGTGAACGCGTCATGAATTTGTGATGCGGCCATACCAAATTGAAGTGGATTTGCGTCCCACGCTGCGCGACAATGGGCAAACAGCGAAAACAGTTGTGGCTACGCAGTTGTGGTGCGGGCGGCACATGTGGTGCACTTACAGCTGACCCACAGCAGTGCTGCGGTAATATGCATAAAAGCTTAGCTCTACACCTTGATGCATTGAAACGTGAACAAAAGCGTGCAAAAATAATACTTTAAATACCTGTGCTGGACAGATATGATAGATCAATATGAAAGAGCTTGCAGTGAGAGTTGTGTGACTAAGCGAATATACTAACTGAGCTGCTCTTTCAAATATTGTTAGTTTTATAGACACTAGATAGAAGATAAATGTATATACAGATAGACTTAATGTATTTGAACTATTTATTGTTTGAGCTGAACTATTATTTTATCAAGTTACAGCCATCGACTGCTTGAAGCTCTTAGTTTGATGACTTGATTTTCAATTTGTCCTATCCAAGTTTACATTTGTGTACGTAAATATATTTTTTGAAAATATTATAGTAAATAAATAATAAAGTATTTGATGATTGAACTTAATTTAAACAATTTACATGCAATAAAAACTAAACGATTTGCATTCAATCAAAACTCAAATTGACCTTTTGTCAAGAACAAGTCGAATGAAGTACAAATTGCAAAGCAATTTATAACGAATATTGTGTTAGTTGTTAGTAGAGACTTTAACAAGTTTAAGAATGAAAAGGCTTTGTGTAAGACAAATGACATTTGAACGACTTAGAGTCAGTGAAAGTTGAAAGATTTGCAAAATTTTGAGCTTCATTTGAATTGTGGAATAAATATAAATATTATTAAAAATCTGAGAAATTTTTTTAAATTTATATAGATTTTATATTTGTTTATCTTGAATACTAAACAATGCCAGATATGCACAGAAGTTCATGATTTGATTATTGTATTTCATTTAGCCACGTTGCACCCATTCAAAGTTAACAAATGTCTTCAAGCTCTGGCCACAGCAGCCCCAGAGTAACAACTGAGCAACAATACATAAATACTCTTACGCTACCTTATCGCTGTTACCTTCAGCTCAACAGCCACCCTCTGAAGCCACATTCAATGGATTCAGCGCACAGCAAAAAAAGCTTAGCTCAGTTGTGTGTCGCTGCTGGCAGTCATCCATGGCGTATGCTTAGCAGAGTGTAGCTGCTTATTGAAATATTTGATTACTGATTAGAGCTGTTTGGCAATATTGTGTGCGGCTTATCGGGCAGCAGTGTCCTGTGCAAGGCTATTAGCCCGAGTACAAGACCTGCTGCTAACTTGCTTGCTTGCTTGCCTGCCATGCTTTGCCATGCACATCAACAGAAACATGATCTCATTAATCATACGCATGCATAATGGCTCGTGTCGTACCAGCGACAGCAACAACAATAACAAGAAAATCATGCTAGGACATGCCCATTGGCTAGAGGCAAACAAGGTCCTCTACTAATGCTCAGCTATATGTTATAATATGTTTTTGCTACGGCCACACGGCCACACGGCCACACGGCCACACGGCCACCACGGCAGCAGGTAGCTAAACGTGGTTCTTAGTGCCTGGTCGGCCAGCTGGCGTAGATTTGGGCGTGGCACGGTGGACTCTGGACTGTGGCAATGCAGGTCAGGTCAGGCGACTACAATAACAGCAGCGTTGCCTGATAATCATGTGTCATTGTCGCAGCTGTCGCTACATGGTTTGCTAACTTCCTTGCCCGAAACGATTTTTACCTCCTTCGGGCTTCGGGCTGGCACGCCCCGGATTCTAATGCCGCACTGGGACGCACATTGCCGGCGCTAGCCATTTCGTGTTTCTTTGCGGATAATTAAAGAGACGTCAGCCATGGCTGCTCCATCATCAGGCGGCAGCCCAGGCAGCCCAATTAGTTCCACAATTTAATTATGCGCCAGCAAACCAGGCAGGACCTTTAAAAGAGCCTCTACCTCGCTCTCACTCGCTCGCTGTCTCTCACTCACTGGTTACAATTTGCAGCTTGTAGTTTATTTGATGCATGAATTATGTGCTTTTAATTGCTGACCCGGCACAATCGATGCCTAAGCTGCTCGTTTGATTCATGGCATGCCACACGACCGCTATCCTGACCTGACGATTTATCTTCGAGTGTCCTTTAGCTGCAATCGTCGCAGCTGCTACCAGTCCAAGTACTCAAGTGCAAGCCAAGTTTCAAAATGATATAAGTCACATATATGTGTGTGTGTATATATAGAGAAGGTTGTCTAAATACCCTATGGAACTCTATTGACAAGAGAAGTGAAGAAGTGAAGAAATACCCTATGCAGGAAGGGTATATTCAATAGCCTATGTAACTCTATAGGCAGCAGAAGTAAGAAAGGCTAGTCTGAATACCTAATGTAACTCTAGAGACTGTAGATGCAGATTTATGGAAAATTTAAACATTCTTTTTACTTGATTCTTACCATAAGATCAAGCCCTAATACATGTCTTATCCAGTCACATAGCCAATATACCCTTGATAACAATTTATAGCTTAGCTAAATGTCACCAAAATGTAAAGCCTGCTCTGCGAAGCGACAACATACAAATTGCAAACATACATTTGTATACTCTTCAAGAGGGCATAGTAATTTCCGCATTGAATGTGTAATGCAGGAAATGAAGATGATTTCAAGCACATCCAGAATTTATATACACTTGATGGGCATTTGATTTGTCTGCCCATCAAATATCTATAGCTGAAGATCACAAGATCTTTTCAACAAATATCTATATACTTTTGAAGTTGACAAGATCTTCCCATTACAAATAACTATATACTATTGTTCATCATAAGATTTCTACCCGTCAAACTTCTATATACTTCGGATCTTTATAACATTTCTTCTCATGAATGTCCCCATTTAAGCATTCGAGTCATCTGATTGATGTCTATGTCAACTTGCTTGTCAGCTTCGTTAGATTTCGAGATGTCTATCAGCTCCTGCTTCTCTCTATAGCCTACTAGCAATAAGTCTATAGGAGAGTAGACAAGAGATTGTCATTAGAGCTTATCACTTAATTTACAAAAGATGTTCCTGACAATTCTCTCTCTTATTTCATCAAGCCAAGTCAATTTCATATAAAACCTCTTTAGCTAGGGTATCTCAGCTTCATCATGCTTTAAGTTGCTGTATTTTTTTTCTATTTTTGCTGTTGGTTTTTGGTCTCGAATAAACTCGGCTAAAATAGACGGAAAAAAAAGAGGAGGTGCAAAAAATAAACGAAATGTTCTGCTGTGCTCTGTAATTTGAAGAGCATTTGCTGAACATTTGCTGAACATTTTGTGTGCATTCTGTTTACTTAGAGGGTCGCACACCAAATCGGCATTCATCAATGCAGAGCCGACACAAACACACACACACACAGAGAGGGAAATTCGATTCGAAAAAACCAGTTTGTTTGTTTATCCCCAAAGCTTATCGAGTTGTGTTTTTGCCGCCTTTTGTTGCACTGCGACTGGTGCTGCCACCGCTGTTGCCACTGCTGCTGCTGCTGCTGCTGCTGCTGTTGTTGCTGTTTGCTGTTGCTGTTGCTGTCAAGCTGCCAAGCGGCAATAGAAATTTAAATGCCAGTTTTGTGATTTTTTTCGTAACATTTTGCAGCTAGATATTTGCTGAAACTGTGTCGACCGAATTGCTCGCAATTGACAGAGCGAATCAATCGTGAATGATGCGAATGACGGCTACGAAAGAACATTTCAATTGATGTGCTTAAATAAACTGAGTCAATTTGAGAGAATTTGCCTTGGAGTCGATTTCAATAAATAAATAAATAAAATAACACTTATTTAGTTTAGCTATTTTTGTTTTGTATTATATTTTAGCCAAGGCTCTAGCATTATTTATGTGTTTTATCTGTGACTCTTAGCTGCTGGCAAACTGAATTAAAAATACTGCCACATAACTCATACGCTAGGTACGCCCGGCGCTAAGAGCTGACTATAGACTGCAAATGCAGCCATTAAAAGCAAAAACTGACTCAAATTGTTCTCCCTCTCTCTCTCTCTCTCATACACAGATACTCCCTCTCTCTCTGTCTCTCTTGGTCTGCTCTTAGATAACCCAGCTGCCATGTGGTTTTATATTTAGTGCATTGCAGCAGCTGCGTGTGCTCTGCAGTCAGTTCCTTGCCTTTCATTTTAATAACTGTGCTCCAAACGGTAAGTAGGTGTTTAGTAGCTATTATCACTCTGTGTGTGTGTGTGTGTGTGTGTCGGTGTGTGTTGTTTGCACATTTTGAACTCTTTAGCGTCAATAATTTATGTACTGTGCCAACAGATTATGATTTATGTTTATGTGTACAGCAGCTGGCGCTGTTGAAATGAAAGCGTACGGCGACGGGGTCAGCCAAGGAGCTGGCATTGTTCCGTCTTCGTTTTTAGCAGCAGCTTTTAGCACAGCTCCATATTTCAAACATCCCGCACTCCTCGAATCTGTCTTTAATGTGCAAATATTGCGCCAAAAAAATGGTTAAAGTGACGCTAAGTAACAAGTTGAGAAATTGCGAAGAGGCGCTCGTAAATTGTGCGAGAGCAATAAACAGTCTATATCAGGTAAGAGGCGCACTCAATGGAACGCGCACATATTGAAAACACATTTAAGCAATAAAACAGACAACATTCCTATATGAGTGTGTGTGCGAGTGTGTGTGACTGTGTGTGTGCGTGTGTGTGAGTGCTTTTCAAAAGTAATTCAAGCAAGAAAAAACTTGGGTAATTGAAAGTTTGCTCATAAAAATTTGTCGCTTTGCCTTTTCGCCAGCTCGTCTGCAACTTTTCATTATGCAATCCAACTAGATCTTAAACCCCCCTCGATATGGCCCAGCCACAAAACTATTATCTGGAGCACTATCGAGACGCCCGAAAACTAGTTGAAGTGCTTGAATTGTTTACGTTGATAAGTTTCGTTTCGCTTCAATTTCAGTTTCAGTTTCAGTTTCAGTTTTAGTTCTTTTTTTTTTTTTTGCTCGCTGCATTTTTATGGCTGGCCGTAATGAAAACACAAACTGGATTGCAGTTAAATTGCAGTTGAAATGGGTCTGGAGACAGCGTCTGGTATGGTATGGTATGCTCTGTCACTTCTGGCCACTTGAAACTGTTCCAATTTCGCAGCTAATGATAAATGGGCGCAGCTCAGCTCAGCTTTAAGCAGCTGGCAACGGCGTCTCTGCTTTCACAGCACATGATATTGAGACATGACAGCAAAGGAATTTGAGAGGAGGATAGCTAGAGGGAGACATGTCTAAAAGCCACATGAGCTCAGCCGCTAGCCACTCGCAAATCTATGGCACAAACAAAAGCGTTGAAAGTGTCATGCACAAGGTCTTAACTCACACAGACAAAGACACACCACACACACAGACACAGGCTCACAGTCAATTTGTGTAAGTTGTTGTCGCTTGACAGTTAAGGCTTTAAAGTGGGTTTGGCCAATGTAATAAATTAGATTTGCTCAACTTGCGCCGACGCCGCCAAATATTTAACAGCAATCAACGTGGCAGCGCCACGCCCACAACACAAAACAGCTTTAGTGAGCAGAACACAAAAAGCAATTCACAATTTAAGTCTAGGCGAGACAGGCCCAACGAGCAGCTGCCCTGTAAAATGTGAAGCTAAAGAGAAAAGGGAATATATCAATATATCAGATAAAGGATTATTATTGATTCAAGTCTTACTAATCAGCTTAGCTTACTTAAGCCAACTCTTGATCTAAGCAACGTCACATTGTTAAATATTGAATATGCTTATCGGCATGCCCGCAGCTTAAGCCAACTACAGGGTAGCAGGCTGAGCAAAGAAACGGCAAAGCCAAAGCCAAAGGCAAAGGCAAAAGTAAAAAGGGCAAAACTTTGCCCTTTTGCGCTGTTTGCTGTCATTGTCGCAGTGTCAAGTTGAACGACAAGACGAAAGGTGTCAACAATGACAAACACTTTTAACTAACCAAGTTTTGTTGGCTGTTGCCTGTTGGCTGTTGGCTGTTGGCTTGTTTCGTACGCTGCCTTGCTGACTGCTGATTGTGCTGTGTGCTGTGTGCTGTGGGCTGGGGGCGCCGATAGAGAGTTGAAGCTTAAAGAACTTCCGACTTGGCATTTGACACTTGGCAAGCAGAACAGGACAGCGACGGCAGCTAATTCAAGCTGGCTGGCTAAAGGACTACAATGCAAATTGACCAGGCTGATATAATGCCCATGGTGACACATCAATTTTCTCCGTGTGTGTGTGTCTCTGCGCGCGTTTTGGTCTCTGGTTACAGGTAAATCAATCTGAGGCTTTATGCGCCCGGCGAGGCGTCGATTTTTATGTGGCCCCAAAGTCGCGACGAGTTTCCTGCGGCCTTAGTATTAGATATTACGCTAAGTACGACCTCCTCGTCTTCTTCTTCTTCTTGGCTGGGACAAAGCCTTTTTATGGCCCACACACGCATTGTCAGCGTCGCGCAGATTTTATATGCCGCTCCCGGGCATGTTATTACATCTAAGTGGCAGCGGCGCGTTGCTCATACGCCATGTTGCAGCGACCAAATCAGACTGACTGGAATGAGACCCTTTTCCCATTTTATAGGCATGCTTTGCTGAATGCGAGTGAGTCGCATGGGTTGCCACAGAAGTTGCCATATCAATTCTTTTTCGATATTTCTTAAATCAATCAGACTGACAGCCTTGAGCTATCATCGATGTTCAGTTATGGAACCCGAGCTGTGCTCATATCTGCATAGTGACATCTGATATCTTGTTATACTCTATGAGCCACCCTCGTTGATTCAACGTAATTTGCTTGGCGTTGTCATTTCGAGTGAAACGACAGTGCTTAGGCGTATTTATTAGCCTCTTGGACAGAACGAGGCAGCTGCAGCTGCTTGTTAGCAATGTGATCATCGTAATTGATAGTTTTTGTTGTTGTTGTTGTCTTTGTTTCGTTTTCGCTGTTATTTTTTGGGCTTAAAAGGCTCAGCTTGCAGGAGCAAATAACTCACGTGGCCATGCCATAAATTAGATTGGATTTACAGAAGGTTTTTTCCGTTTGCTTTTCTATTTCGAATTTAAAGCCCAATTAGCGGAAAAAATTGCAAAAGTGAACAGCAATGGGCTTTAACTAAAACATGCTTGTCATGGCTAAGCAATTATAGGCAGTTGTGCTTTAAGCCAAACAAGTTGCAGCTGGCTGCTGCTGCTGCAAAGCGCTCGACAAGTCCTTGTCGTAATTAAGTTAAATTAAAAAGCAAAAAAAAACATTGTTGTTGGCAGACTACAATACAAATGCTTTGTTATTGTGACAAATAGTCGAAACAAGAAGAAGAAGCAGAAGAAGAAAAACAAAATTAGAATAAAAAATAAAATAGAAAAAAAATGAAATGAAACAAGCGCAAAATACAAAAAACGTGGCAACGAGTGAAGGCTTTCGAAAAATGCTTTCTCCACCTGCCGACAGCCTTTAGCTGCTGATGGCAGTCATGGCTCGTGGATTTGAATAATTGTGCAGCAGCGTGTAACGGTACATGCAGCAGCGTACAGAGTATATTGCATTACGGTTGTTGCTGCTGCTGCTGCCGCTGCTGCTGCTGCTGCTGCTGCTGCTGCTGCTGCTGCTGCTGCTGTTGCTGCTGCTCCCGTGTGGCAGCTCCTCGCTCTCGCTCTGGCTCTCACTCTGTATGCGTATTTGTTTGTAAACTTATGCTCAGATGTGCGCTAAATTTTTTATTGTTATGTGCACAACAAACAATCACACACATGTGTGTGTGTGTGTGTATATGTATATAGTATATATTTTATTTGTTGTTCTGCACAAAAGCTTTTGTTGCTCAAATTAAAAATGATTTAGATGCCAGCAAATTGAGTTCACTTTTAGATTCCATTTTTATTTCAGCTGGTGTGTTGCTTAATTGTTTGATATTTCCCAACACACACACACACACACACACACACATAGATATACACACAGTGATATGCGCAAATATAGAGACAGTTTCATTTTAATCAAGCCCTGTCATTGTTGTTATTGTTAGTTTTGTCTACTCTGACAAAGAACATGCAATTTCATGCTTTTCTGCATTTTTACCCCATTTAAATTGTAAATTCTCAAAAGAAAACTAAGAAAAACAAATGAGAATTGAATAAGATCGACTAGTAGATACCCCCTGACTAAAAATGTCAAATGATATATCTGAAGTCGGTCTTTAGTTCAAGAGAATCTACATTCTAAAATGAATTTCCCTAACTTTTTGAATGCTGAATAATGAAACAAATCGATCAAAGTTCATTTTAGAAAAAATACGAAAATGAAATGAAAATATTAAATTATTTTTAAATGAGTTCTTTTTCATATTTCATTTTATAAAAATTTATTTGCTATTTTCTATTTTGCAAAAATGAATTTCAACTTATATATTATAATTTTCTACTTTATATGTAATTTATATAATATTTTCCAAGGAATGCAAAGCAAGACAGACGAGCGTACGTAGCCAAATCAACTCAAGTCCTACTTACTCTTCAATATCTATATATTTAAGAACTCCGCATATGTGCCCTGACTTCAGGTTGATTTCTGTAGCCTGATACATAAATTCCAGCTCAAAGCTTATACCACGTTTACCCCTTGTCAATGTGTTCAGGGTATCAAACTGCAAAAAAAGAAAGAAAATTTAGCAAGTGTTTGTTATATGCAACAAAAACGTTTATCTGAATGCTAATTGTTGTCATCATGTGCTAACGCCAAAATGTATGCTTCACAGTTTTTTCTTCTTCTATTTTTGGGGTAAAAGAAAACTTTAGAGAAATGTTGTGCCTTTTTGGGGCATTTCTGTTGGCTTTAAATGACCTCATAAAAGAGTGAAATTCAAGCCGCACACAAGTTGAATTTGTGGAATGTGCACACACACACACACACACACACTCGCACACGCACACTTAAGCACCGGATGTGCCATTTTGGAATGCCACAAGAAAATGGCTAAAGGAAGGCGAACAAAAAAAGGGTCATGTTGACCACTTGATAGCCGAACGTGTGCCACGAAGCTAAAACTCTGACATTTCACAGTTTCACTTGCAGGTTGCAGACTTTGAACAAGCCTGCAAAGGTTGCAAATGTTTTTGGGAACATCTCGCGGCTCAAACGGCGCTGTTAATTTTTATCAGTTGTAGCGCCGCGTGCTTAGGCCTCACTGGGCAATTTCATTTAAAGCAAAGTTTTGCGCCATAAAACTCGCATATTGCCAGCTTCTTTTTTATGATTTGTCTTGTCGTGGTCGTGGTCGTGGTGGCATCATGTCTCTGCCCTTTGCCAAGCAATTGAATCCATTCGCAATGCCTTCCGCTTGCCTATTTCATAATCAAATACATAACTTTATTAATGCCCGCACAGACATGGCCAAACAGCACAAAAAGTTCCATCCAAAAATTTGCTTAGATTGGCGTAACAATAAATTTTCCATTGTCTAAGGATCGGAAGACAACCCCCAATGCTATTTGTTGAGTGCGCGAATGTTGGCGCATAAATAAAGATATAATTGAGTTGTCAGCCCAGAGGGAGGGAGGGAGTGGACACTCTATTGATTTTTATATATATATATACTTTTTTTTGGCCAAAAGACTCTCAACTAAATTAGCTGACATTAATTGAGCAATCGGTCAGTGCAGACACACACAATTTTTAACAATATATTGAATCGCCAGGCGGCACTTAGTTAGTGCCCCGAGCTTGAATTGATTAAACAGCTCGTCAGCAGCTGCTGCAATTGCATTTCGTTCAATTCGCAATTCGCAATTCGCAACTTAATTGCATGGGCAAAACTTTCGTGACAACCAACTAATTGCCAGGGCAACTTTTCTCCAATCTCCGGCTTATTGCCACCGATGCGCCACAAAATTAAATTAAAATAAAATTTATAACCAAACATGTTGGCGGTATATCCAAAAACAGAAAAACAATTCAGTTTTTCATGTATTGTTGCGATTTTTGCGAAAGTTTAATTGCAATCAGTGTATTGTTTTCATAATTGTTTGCAACTTTTGATTGGTAACACATTGCGGGCTATGCGGTTGGCTTGATAAATAGTAGATGTTGAATGTGATATGGTTTACTATGTATCATATCATATAAACTGATTGGATTATTATAACTTGAGTACTAATTGGAATAGATTGAAGTCTAGTCGGAGCTACTAATGTTTGCTGTGATTCGCTGTTAGCCAATTCTTGCTACTTTCTCCTGTCATGTATTTCTAGTTGCTTGGTTACTTCACTATGCCACTAATCATATGTCATTTCTTTCATAGTCATAGTTTCATCATCTTCATATTTCGCATCGATCTGCTCACATACATCACGTTCATCTACGCCATACGCTGCATATATGTCATATATCTTGTTCGTTTGTTATAGCTGCTGCAGTCATCTCTTAAATCTATTTTATGTTGGCTTTTTTTTAGTTGGTTTTTGCTCTCAGGTATTGCAGCAAGCACCTGCCCATCAATCACTTAGCCATACAAAAATGCCACTGCATACAAATCGCAATTAATTTACCTATTCGTGTATGTCTGCTTGGCTTTAGTGTGTGCACGTGCTTGTATTCTATATTGGTCTGGCTCTCGCTCTCTCCCTCTGTCTGTGTGTGTGTGATGCCCAGCGAATTTCCACTGGTTACTGGCCAAGGCCAGCTACTACTGTTTGCATATGAAGGGGCTGTGGATCATGAGGCCGCTGAAGCTGCAGTTGCAGGCAGCGGGCAAACTGGATGCACGTCATCGCAGTGAGGCTCAGAGCAGTTTGTCGGCATGTTTGCTTGCATGTCAAATTCTCATTTCATTGAAATTGACAAATATTGACTAAGAACTTGGGTGCAATCAACGTTGGCGCTCGTCGGCGACAAATGGGCGTGCTCGGTAGCTCGCTGGGAGTTTGTCAGAATATCCAGAACATTTGAGTCTGGCAATATCATTGCTGCTGAAAGTGAAACTCAATTCGACAAATGAAACTTAAAGTTGACTTTAAGAAACCTGTGGTCGTAGACCTCAAGAGAGGTGAAGATGTTGTCGCCAGGACAACAGACATCAGCACAAATTGCTGCGCAGCACTTCTGCATGCCAATAAACTAAAATGTTAAACGGCTACTGAAACCGAGCCGTATTAAGCTCAAGCTGAGCACCTGAATGGTGGCAAGTCTTTGCTCTTTGATGCAAAACATTTTGCTTTTGTGTTGCAAACAAAACACCTGGGGAGCGAGTCAAAAAACAATTTTCGCTCATTATCATTTCAGCATGTTGTATGCCCAAGTGTTTCAGATTGTTCAAAAGAGCTAGACAGCGAATAAGATAGAGTGAATGAGAGGCAGCTACAGCGAGAGAGAGATGGAGAGAGAGAGGGAAGCGCATGCTGATGAAGAAGTTTACAACACATTGTTGCTGCCATTGCCATTGCCAGTGCTGCTGCTGCTGTTTTGGCCTTGTTGTAGTTGCTCATAAATGCGCCATGAATAAATTAACTCGCTGAAAAGCAAAAGGCAGTTACAGCGTTTGGATTTCAAGCGAGTGATAATAATAATTGAGGCAGCAGCTACGGCAACACACACACATATACATTGACATAGACATACACACATAGATATACACATCCTCTTTGTCATATAATAACAGTTGGGCAAGTTTACACTGCAAGAAATTTAGCTGATGGCTGCTGAAAATGGGAATAAATCTGGATGGAATGATGTAGGCATTTAAGATATGTATCTGGATTGAGTTGAGTGTTATATATCATATTATCTCACTACCTCTCTTTTTGTTTATATCAATATCTGTCTCATTTTCTTGACGTTTTCTCTCTCTCTCTCTCTCTCTCTCTCTTTTTCTAAGATATATTCGGTTTGAGTTTAGTCTTATATAGCATATTATCTATCTACCTGTCTTTTTGTATATATTTATATCTGTCTCATTTTCTTTAAGTTTTCTCTATCTCTCGCTTTCTTTTTCTCTTTTGTTCTCTATTTGTTTCTCTGTCTGTCTTACTCTGTTTCTCTATCTCTTCCCCTCTATCTATATCTCTCAACCTATATCTATCTTTTTTTCTCACTCTCTCTCTCCCTCTCTCTCTTTCATTTTCATGACTTGAAGTAAGGCAGTTTCATTTCCTTATTTACATATTCGCCATAGTCTCCCCCTATAACTCTATAAATCCCTACAACTGCCAACTTCCGTATTGAGCCTGGTTTTCACGTATTTGTTTACTGGGCAAATAGTCGATAAACAACAAACAGTTCATAACCTAGCAACCGGCATGTTTGCCAGTTACTAGACAGCATTTCAAATAAATAGAAGTCTGACGGCCAATAGATTAGTCAATTCGCATTTGTATCCAGCAGAGCTGCCCTCAATATGAATGGTGCTCGGACATCACGTCACTCAGTGGCCCATCACAAGACGCGACAATCTCGTGTGAGGCATCCGTGCTTTACGCTCAAGCGTCCGCTAGTCTTTCAGGTGCGCAAGTCTCTTGTGGAGTATGTGGACGAGGATCTGCTGAAAATGGATACGTCGGTGTTCTATCAGCGTATCTTCATACTGGCCAAGAATGTGGATCCAAAGCGCGAAAGCGCCATGCAGCCAGCAGAAAACAATGCCGAATCTGTGCCCTCAAATGCGGATGCGGATGCAGCACGCGCCGCTGAGGGCATGCCCGATGAGGATCAACACTACTCGGAGGTGGCCACACCGGATGGGTCGGAGGCAGCCCATGAGCCTGGTGCGGCAATTGAGCCTCACGTGACAATTAAAATTAATGATCAAGTCGAAGAGGAAGCGGAAACGGTGACCCGTACATTTCGATTCGGTGAGGATGAATATGGGGAAGAGAACGTAGATCATGAATTTATTGAACCCGAAATACCTCCACCGCCAAAGGATATGTTCAATTATTTTACCGAAATGATACACGAGCTGCACGCAAAATGTCGCGAATTGGCCTACTCACCCGATCCCATGTGCGGACTGGTGCTCTATATGAATGAATACACCATGATGATGCTGGAAAGCTGCGAAGATATGATAGGCATCTTTTGCGAGAAGCTGCTGGAACAAATTCCTGAATATTGGCAAAATAATCGTGTCTTCCATATCGAAGATCACATCAAAGAGGTGAGTAACGAAATGCTTGAACGTCTTCTCTGCCAACTCTGTTCTTTGCTCCTTCCCAGCTGTATACTAAGGAGCTGCTGTTTAGGCGCATACCAGCTGCCTTTCTCAACGAAAAGTTTCCGCCATCGACGCCCACGGATGAGTACCTGATGGGCAAACAGCATTTGATCATCAAGGATAAACTATTCACCATTTGTACTCTGATTAGCGAAAGTATGGAGCCAATCAAAACGGAGTCGTCCCATCACGGCTCGTCTGTACACACATTTTCGACTGGGCTAAGCGAAATGGAAGGTGAATTCGAAGAAGATACGACTCAACAACTATCTCGTTCGCTCACTCAACTGCAGCGCTTAACTGTGGCCATCTCGGAGACATTGCCAACGGAACTCTTTCGAAAATGGCTGCCGGAAATACAACGCATCGAGCTGGTATTGTCCTCGACGCGTTTCTACTATACGCTCGAAGAGTTCTGTTCTATATATGGCAAGGTGCCGTATAGACGCGACGATGATGGCTTCTTCTGGCCCATACAGAACAATTATACGCCGGGCCAGATCTTCCGGCGTACGCCGTTCGACATCAATCTGACCTTTGCGGAATATGCGGCCGATATGAGTCGTCGCCTGCAGGAGGAGCAGGAGAAACATAAGGCTGAGCTGGATGCAGCTGCTGAGGCAGAGGCAAGTGCCTCGGCACAGGCGCAGCCACAGGCAAAGGCGCAGAAGCCGAAAGAGGAGGAGGAGCCCAACGAATAATATTCCTTAACACATTATTAGATTATTAGTTCTTTGTTTCGTTCGTTGTTGCATGAAATTTCGCTCAGTGTAGACATCAACATTGGATATTATCAACACGGAGTTGCTGTCGCTGTGTTATCTACCAAAACTCGCGTTCGGTTACAATATTTTCGCTCTCGTGCACATGACTGCATTCAATGTAAAGACGGTGGGTGGCCGCACTGAAAGGTGGTGGTGCGGTGGTTTAGCTGAGCTATAGCTCGGTGCTCATAGCTCGTGGCTGCGGCTGTAAACGCTGCTTACTTGTTTTGGTTTGCCACTTGAATGGCTCGACTCTGTTAACATAAACATAAATTTGTGCACATCCTTAAGAAGACACACATGCACATTAATATACATGCGTGTGTGTGTATGTGTGTGTGTTTGTGTGGGTGTGTGTGTGTGTGTATAGGGGGGAGAGGTTGTGGGCTTTTAACATAAACCGCAACAGACGCCAGCTGTCAGATGTAATACCGTTAGCTTGCAGCTGTCAAAAGCTGTTGCTGTCATTTTAAGTCACTTGACAGTTCACACACACACAAACACACACACACACACACACACACACACACACACACACATACTCACCGTATAAACACACATAATTATAACTGCTCAATAACTGGCTTTGGCTGCGAAAGAAAGGATTTGCTTGAAGCCAGTCGGGATTGGTTTTAAAATTCACAGTTCACTTTTGGCAAAAGTATTTGAAAACACATTTGTGTATGAGATTAGTTCGTTTGGCTTTGTTGACTGCAAATTTGTAATAAAGCGTGAAATGAAATGTAAAGCGTGTTTAGAAATTGAGCTAAAAAGTTAATTAAACTTCTAGGTGAACAGCAAGTTGTTTGACACGCACACGAGCTGCCAGTCGGCTGCTGCAGGACATGCGCTGACAAGGACACAATTCAATCAAGCGCCACAGCAACGGCAATAGTAGTAGCAGCAGCAGCAGCAGCAGCAGCAGCGGCAATAGCAACGAGTGTCGGCGCATAAACAAGGACATTGCACTCCAGGGTGCTCGCTCAGCGCAAGAGATGAAGAGGACGACAGCGTGTGTCTGTATCTGTGTGTGTGTGTGTGTGTGTGTGTGTGTGTGTGTGTGTGTGTGCGGCAGCGTGAGCAAAGCCAAACATTTGCCACTGCAGTTTTCATAAACTGCCCGGCAACAGCAACAATACGACTAACAGCAGCAACAGCTACATGGCACAGCAGAGACAATGCCGATAAGCCGTTGCAGTCCAGAGCGAAAGGACGAAAGTGCATGTTGCCACCATGTGGCCCACAACTTGAGGCGCAAACTCATAAATTACAAGAGTAGAGCCAGAAAAAAGCAGCTCAAATGACTTTTGGCTGTTGGTGTGAACGTGTATACGTAAAAGTGTGTCTCTGTCCAAAAGTGAAACAGTTTGCAGTAGTCACTTTAGGGGCGCTTGGGCGTGGCCAAGTTTAGCGCAGCGTTGGCCATGCGAGCCATGTTGTCTGGCACGCCAAAGGCCAGGCATAATTCGAGCCAAACTCAATTTGTTTGTAATGTTTTAGACAACAGCAACGTCAGCTACAACAACAACTAAATTATATATATATATATAGTATATAAATGTATGTGCCACAAAAACAATTTTGCGCAACTTTGCAGCGCGCTAAACGAATTTGAACATTTTTGCTGCCACCGAAACAGAAAACGAAAAAAAAAAAGAAATAGACAGCAGCGGCATAGTAGAGCAACAAACAAGAGCATCACGTCCAGCTGCCATTTGCCACAAAAAGGATTACGTAAAGATTCTGCCTGTGTGTGTGTGTGTGTGTGTGTGTAGAGTATAACATATAAATTTGTGATTTCGTTGTTTGAGCCAAGGACACAGATGAGATGAAATAACATAAAGAAATACGTTTTCTATTAAAGATTTCAAGGCATAAAACTGCACGATGACAAGCAGTGCAAGCAGACAAAGAGGGCGGGAAATTGCACTGCTTGCCAAAAAGAAACTTCTAAATAAAGTTAAATAAATTATTTGAAAGAAGCTTAAAATTTATTGTAGATAAACTCTGCCAAGAATTTGACTGGTTCAAGCTTAACAAAATGTGATTTATTCTTATTGATTTTGAATCTAAGCTTGATATTAGGTATATGGAATGCTTCTACGATAAGCCTAAAGCACAAAGAAATTTATTCGTATAAAATATATTTATATATAATTTATGTATAAGCTGAAATAAAGGTAAATATATTTAAGACAAATTATACAGCTATATTCATTATTAAATTTTGATTTATAATATATATACATATAGCCACTTGAAAAGTATTGAAATTAATTAAATTATCAGAGAACCTGAAGCCTGCGCTATACTTATGATGCGCAGTGTAGGTATTCACAATGAAAACATAATCTAAGCTTGCTTCAAATCAAACCTGCAATATGTGCTACATATTAAGTTTACGCACTAAGCAAAATTAATTACATTTTAAAGACAAGTATTTCAGCTAAGAAACTTAGCCTTTGGCAAGTTATTATGAAAGACATGCCAAATATTAAATAAAAGTTTGAACACACATAAATTTGCTAATAAAAAATTATACAAAAATCCCAAAAGTGAACTTTGTATATATATCTAAATTTATATTAAGAAATACAATTAGTAGAACGGCACACAAATCATTTAAAAATTCATAAGCAATAAAAGACTCATAACTTTAAGCTTGGCATGACCTAAGGGCGCGCTTAAGGCATATTTATGATATCAAAGTTATTGACTCTAGAGAGATGCAAAAATATATGTATGTATATATATTTACGGGTCATTCATCTCTATGTAGGCCTTAAATCAAATTAAATGCAGCGCTGCTGGCCTTAAGTCCAAAACAAATCAGCCATAGGCCAAAAAGTTAGGCTATTAAATTTGTATAAGCTCAGCTCATAAATATGAAAAAAATTAAATTTAATATCAAACAGACACACACACAGCCAAAGCCAACACCCACACACAGACAGCAAACAGCAGCAAGTTGAGTGAAATTAAGCGCAAAAGAGCAGTGCAAATGGCTGGAAAACAAGAAGCAGCTAACTGAAAGAAGACAACAGCAAAACCAACAACTACAGCAGCGAGAGTAACATGTGTGTGTGTGTGTGTGTTTGTGTGCTTCTTTGACTGACAGTTGTGTCAGTCGTCCTTGTCCGCTTGGCCTTGACGCCAAAAGTCCGGAACTTGTGCGCCTTTCAAATGCTGCAGCCACAAAATGTTTGCGACTCGTGAAATTCTCGGTCGAGGCGCATTTAATTACAAGCATTAAGCTGCTGTCATGTGTGTGCGAGTGCGCGTGTGTGTGTGAGTGTGTGTGTTAGCCTGAATTAGACTACATGCATATAGCCTTTCGCTTTATTGTTGTTTATCTTGATGCTGTCGGCCTGACTTTTTTTTACACTTTAACTCATATTTATTATCGCGTTGGTTTTTGGTTTCCTGCTTCCGTGAGTGCCTAAAATGTCCGGAAAATGTGCGCATGTGTGTGTGTATGTGTGTGTGTGTGTGCGTGTCCTTTTTGCCCATGCCATGCCGCGCTTGTTTATTATGTGATTATGCTTGAGTTTAGCGCGGGGAGTTTGTTTTTTTTTCTTCCTTCATTTACTTTTTTTTTTGTATTTTGAGTTCTATTCCGGATATTTTTGTTTGCTGGCCGGCGGCTGGATTTGTCCTTTTGCCTGTCCTGTTTATGTTTTTAAAGCGCCAACGACCCAGACTCTCACACTTGACTATTGCGAGTCATGATTGTTGTTGTTATTGTTGCTGTCAGTTCGTCTGACTTGTAAATTACGTGGGTCAGGGGTGGCCGCCCCCGCCGCCGCCGTAGACGACATCGTTACAAATTATATTGTTGTTGCTCTTCTTGTTGTTCTCTCCCGGACACTGACAAGTTGCGACCTATGACATTTTTTTGAAATACTCCCATGACTCGAACGGGCACTCGTATTGCAGTTGAAAACATGATAAATTGTGAGAAGGCTTTAAGGCATCCGGTGTCTGTTAACTTAATCATGAGGCCAAGAGCTCTGGTTAAGGCCTTAAGGTTTTAATTCCTAGAAGTTGCGCGCTGGAATTCCTTTTGATTTGGGCTCACATAGCGGGCTGCAGCGCTCAAGGCATGTTAAATTTCCAGCTCAGTTTAATGTTGAATTATTTGACTGTTTGACGACTAGATTCAATTGGGTGGAAGCGAGCGCTTTTGGCTTGAATTGCTCTTGGAGAAGTTCGGCTT
The DNA here is from genome assembly GCA_035045365.1 of Drosophila leonis. Classification (NCBI taxonomy): domain Eukaryota; kingdom Metazoa; phylum Arthropoda; class Insecta; order Diptera; family Drosophilidae; genus Drosophila; species Drosophila leonis. Next base: position 12,342,722 of record JAWNPC010000454.1, on the reverse strand, counting down.
TCAGGCACAAATTCCACAAATAATATTGTCAGAAAGCTGTCAAATACATTTCAAGTGCTTCAACTAATGTTAGATTTAATTATATATATATGCCAAGAGCTTGACAAACAAATAAACAACATAGAAGAGCTCTCTCTCTCTCTCTCTCTGTCTCTCTCTGTGTGTAGCAGTTATTGTGCAGCATTTGCTAAAGAAAACAATTACAGCAACAGCAGCAGCAGCGGTTAAAAAGCATTTTCAAGTCAAGCACAGCAGGCGAGCAGTGGCACGGCTAAAAGATTTCGCATTTCGCATTGTTGGGCGCAGAGCTTGACGGAGTTTTTCGTTGCTTACAAAACAGTGTGAGTAATTAACTGACTTGTCACATAAGCCGCATTAACACAATGTCGCAAATGTTGGCGCTGCAGCAGTCGCTGCTGCATAGCATTACGATTACGTTTGTGCCACATGTGGCACATTTACATTGCATATGCAATGTGCTCCCCGCTGGCTTATTAATTCCACTCGCAGACTGCTACGTGACACAGCTGACAAAAGTTCTCAAACTCTTTTGCCAATCCAACTTGAGAACAAAAAACATAAAAGTTTTCCCTTTAACTATTCATAATTGAATACAAATTTATTGTTTTTTGCTGGTCAAAAGCCGTGAGCCAGCGTCAATTGAGTTAATTTATAAATCCAATGCACCACAAATTATCAACAATATTTTCTGCGGTCGCACAGTTCTGTTTTCAGTTTTTTTTTACGTCGCGTGTGAATTGAGTCGGGCAAGTGCGAAATTGAATCGAATGCTTTTTGATTTAATTTCTGCGGCCAGCGGCTAAAGCGATAAGCGGCATGGGAAAGCCGATTGAAAGAAATATTAAATTGAAATTAATGCAAATATGGGACAAATTGTTGGCATATGCGTGAAGTCAGTGAAGTATATGGAAAGGATGTTGAAAATGAAAGTGAAAGTTGGAGGTTTGTATGGAAGGTATAAATCAAAATGATGGAGGTTAATATTATGTTTTCTAGGTAACCAAAGTGTTTGCATTTGCTTTGATTAAGTTAGTCTTTAGCCTGCCTTGCGACAATATTCGACAGCTGCTTTTATGGGGCGTATGCACAATTTAAGAGACGGAACAAGCTCGATCATTTATTTATTTATTAAAATATACAAAAATTGTTTACAAAATTTATTAATATAAAATTCTATATAATAATTATATATATTCATATTTTTGTTTGTTAATAGTATTATTAAAATGTATATATTTATTTTTTATTTATTATTTATATATTTTTATAATTATATATTCTTTATTTTTACATATATATATTTTTATATATTTTTATTTATATATTTTTATTATTATATATTTTTATATATTTTCATATATATTTTTATATAATTTTTTGTTTTTATTTATTTAATTTTGTTACAAGCATTGTTTAAGCATCTGCCTCTGCACTCATTTAATTACTTTTTAGCGTACCAGGCGGCGTATGCGCAATTTCAGCAGCATATGGAATGCATATATACCTAGCTACGTGTTTATTGACATGCCGAACAGCACTTTTTATTCGCTATACTCTGGAATATTTGCAGTGTAGGGTATATTGGCATTGTGGGAATGTATTAAACTGAGGCAAGAAAAGTATATAACTATATTGAAGGCAGGCTATATTGGTCTTATTCTGTCTGTTTAACTGCTAATATGACTGTCAGCCTGCTCGAGACTCTAAAATCTACATGTATTAGCAGCTACGTAGCTCCTTTGATACGCTCAGCTAGACATCAAAGTCTTAATAGCTTGTCTAAACAGTAAGAATCTTTAACAATATTTTAATATCTGATCGTATTTTGTGGCTTATCACAGCTCAACTTAATAAATATATTATATTTACTGCACAGCCTTCACTTATCTTAAGTTTTTTCAAATCTTAAGCTTTCACATTTATAGTATCTCACAGTCATTCACTTTCCAGCGGCCGAAAATCTCACTTGTTTGCACTGAAATATTGCAATTTTATTGAATATTGCAAGTAAATATTTTTGATACGTGTTTTTTATGTTACATTGGAGTTGGAGTTATTTTTACGGCACATCACAAAAAAATAAATACACAGAATTCGGCAATAATTTGAATCAACACAATAAAATAAATTGTTTTTAACACATTTGAACGTGGCTTACACAGCGTCGGCTCGTCTAGCAACTTGGTCTAACAACGCACGCACACAATTATCACCTCAAAATATTGATTATTAAGCGCAATTCGAACGCTATTTAGACACGCCCACACACCGCACCGCACCGCCCACTTATCGACCCCACTTCCTGCCCTATATCAATATAGAAACAAATGCCTTGTTGTAGTTTTTGTGTGCGCTGTTTAGCAAATTTTTTGTATCCGCAGCTGCTTTGCATAAAAAGTGACAGTCCTCAATGCTGTGTCTGTGTGTGTGTGATCTGCGTGTGTGTGTGTGTGTACTTGTTAGTGTTTAGCATGCAGGTCGCCATTTGCGGCTGCTAATGAAGTAATTTCGAGGCATATCACGCATAATCCAAAGCACGTGAGCTACTTACAATGTAATTCGTTGTCTATTTGTTTGATATTGAAAAAACGTACAGTTAGTCAGGGCTTGATGCACGGAGATGGGGGTGGCCTTAGCTGAGGGGGCGTTTAAGCCTTGTCACACAACTGCTGCATACTTACAGGCAACCAGCCCGCCTGCTGGCAGGATTTCAAGTGCAATTCATTGTCGATATTACGTGCCATGGCATTGAAAGTCTTATATATATACACACGCACACACACCCACACACACACTCACATAGAGACAGCTATCGATAGCATATAAATCCCGCTCGGTTAGTGCCATTGATGAGCCACAAAATGGCCTGGCCATGGGGCATGTTATTAATTGCTTACAGCATATTTCAATATGCGTTACCACAAGCTGCGCCAGCAGCAGCAACAGCAAACAGCTTAATAACTTAATGCCCAAAAAGTTTCACACGCAGCTACATCGATATCCCAGCTTTGTGCTCCGGCAACGGGGATTGACTATTGCCCAATTGGCTTTTGTTGTAAGCCAATACGCACCATAAGTAACGATTACAATCTCAATTACTTGCCCGACTTCTTCTACTTCTTCTGCTTCTTCTTATTTTGCTGTTGGTCAGTTGCCACGCCTACTCATAAACAGCACACAGCATAAGAAATTAACTTAAATGCCAAAGCGGAAGACGTTAACGTCTACGCTCACCAAATAATCTCCAGGGCCGAACTTGCTCTAATTATACGCAACATAAAATTTACTCAGCACGAATAAAAGTTGTTCCGCGCGCGCCTGCAAACCTACCCCGCGCCCCCCGCTTTGCTCTACAAAACATATATTGACTTGGCGCAGGAATTAACGAGCTGCAGATAATACCACCTGAAGTTAGGGGAAACTGAAAATAAAAAGAGAGAACTGCAAGAACAGCCGGCAAAGCAAACAAAACGCAATTAGATAGAACTGCGCCGGCAACAGACTCCTGCTGTTTGCAGTTAACTTCAAGTTTTCGTCGCTGTACAAAGGTTTTTACAAGTGATTTATACAGCATACTGAATATTATTAAATTTCAAACAATAAAAAAAGGGGGAAAAGGCACATCAAATATATATCATGGCTTAATGGCAGACAAAATGAATTCAGCTTGAGCTGAGCTTGGATTTTTGTTAAGTGACTTTGAGTTGGTTGAGCTGAAATCATGTTAAAATAGAATAAACTCTGGTGAGTATTAAACTGGAAAAATATATACATTTATATATTTATTTTATAAAACTACATCATTTCACTTGTTATGTTAATCAAGTTCAAACTGCAGCTCAAGTTTCCTTAGTACAAGCAAATCATGTTGCGTAAACGCTGTGAGTGCCACAGTTAATAACAAGTTTTTTTGCTTATAAAAAGGTGTTTAAAAGGGTTTTAGATATTAAATTAAATTATATTAAATTTAAACATTATACATAATAATTTAATAGTACACAAAAGTTCATTCAACCTAAGAGGAAGTTGGACATTTATAACAATTGTTAAAATCTAATCAATTTGTTTAACAAAAGACCGTAATATCTCTTAATACGCTAATCTGTTCAAACTGCAGCTCAAGTTTTTTTATTACAAGCAAATCACACGAGTGCAGCGAGAGCTACTTGTTATGGTTAAGCTTTGGCTTGCGACTTTTATTACAGCTACGCTTAATGCTAGTTGCTGGCGCATCAGCAGCGCATTAAAGTGCATTGAAAATTGCCATAAAATGGCGCTGCTGTGGTTCACGTTTGTTGTTCGAGGGTATCTATATTATGCTACGTGGCGTATGCACAATTTATGAAGCACAGCGAAGTGTGGCAGAGGTGCTGACTGTGTCTGGCAAGCCCCTATAAAGCTAGTGTGTGTGTGTGTGTGTGTGTGTGTGATAATAACGAGAGCTAATGCCGCACTTTAAGCACTTTTCAAACAGTTAACAGCTTTATGCACAGCTCATAAACTGACCCCGCATTAGGGATGTGTGTGTGAGTGTGTGTGTGTGATGTGTGTGTGTCTGTGAGTGTGCGCTGGTGTTTGTGCAACTTAATTTCAAGTCAGCTGCAGCTAAAAATGTGTCCATAAATCTGAAGTGGGCGTTGCTGTCGCTGCAATTTTCTTTTCGCTCTGCTCTTAAGTCAACTTGTCGAGATTTTTATACACTCCAGCGCTTGGGGCATAATCAAATTGTCTTGCAGGCAGCCAGAGAGAGAGTCGTCTACTCAAAGCCAAAATTCTTTTTAAAACAATTCAATTGTCTTCTATACACATACATATATAGTGTATATAAAATTCGTTGTTTGTTTTCTGTTATTGAAATATAATGTAAGCAAGCAAAAATCTGGCATTTGCATTTGAATTTTGTTTTGTTTTCGGTTTGCTTTGCGCTTTTATTTGACATTTAATGGCATTGCTGACATAGTTTGTGCTTGCTTTGGCTATTTATTACATTCCATTTTGATTCCACTCACAGATCTGCTGACGCTTCACTTCCATTTGCATGCTCTTTAAAATCAGAAATGGTTTTTCGCAAAATAATTGTAGAGTGCGTTTCACGCAATGTGACAAATCCTTGGGCAAGCGCATTAAAACACATTTTTAATTAAAACGAAAGCAAAGTTGAAGGCTTGAGCATTAAAACATGACACGGAAAAGCGGTTAAGCGAGCCAGTTGACACAGCGATGCCAAGTGCAACGCGCTGGGGACCTTAAGCTGACCGCAAAAAATTAATTAAAATTACATAAAATACGCTCGCAGTCGCCGTTGCCGTCACCATCGTCACCATCGTCACCATCGTCGTCGTTGTCGTTGTCGCATTTGGTATCGCATCGGTGCGTAATTCACGGGCGAATGCAGAACGCAACTCGAAAAGCTGAGCGCAATTCTTTGCCAACTTCATTGGGCGTCAAACGTGGCATAGTCAACATGAGTTGTGCATGTGTGTGTGTGTGTGTGTGTGTGGGTGATTTCAGCAAATAGTGTGCAATGCGTTGCTCAAAATGTTCGTTATTTGAATTGTGCAAATCGGATTTGTACGTGACCAGGCCCGATGCAAGGGCAGTCCAGCAACAAGGACACAGCATGCGGGCCGAGAGCTTGCACTAATGTTTGGCCATGTGGTTGCCCTCAATGTGTGTGTCTGTGTGTGTATCTGTGTGGCTTTGTGTTAACATTTGTGCCCAGACCGTGCATCTTTCTATTTGCCTTTGGCTCCACGCAGTCGCACACACACGCACACACACACACATATACATTGGGATAGGGACACACATGGATTCGCGTTTATTTTTTGTTTGATTTCAAATTTAGCGCACAATTTCGTTTTTTGCTGCATACTTTACAGCGCTCAGCTCAGCTCTGCATATGCCCTGTCTCTGGGCTGAGTGTATTGGTTTGGCAAACGTTTTTTTTTCTTCTTTCAGTTTTATTTTGTACCCGCCTGGCTGACTGCCACTTTGACCCATTTGGCAGCGACCAAGTCAACGTATATTCAACTCACACGGCATTTGAATTTGCATTCTGACAATGCTCGCAGCCATAATAGCGGGGAGTCGAGTGGGGGGCCAGAGCAAACAAGAAGGAAAACGAAAAACAACATTGCGGCATATATGTGTGCACAGTGAGTGCAAGCAGTATGCAAACAGCTGCATTTATTGCAATTTAAATGGATAATTGTCAGAAAAATTGCCAGCAAATGGCAATTAATTTGTCTGATACAGAAAATGTTGATATTTGAGCAATGGCCATTGCATTGTTAAAGCACTTTTTGCACTCACTGTACGCTAGATTGCTACATATTTCACATTTTGGCCAGGCTGCAAAAATTTATGCGCTTTTGCAGTTTATTGAGAGCTCGTTACAAACATTTTCAGATAAGTCGAATTGTCTATAAATTTGTTTATGGGGCGCCAAGCCGATGTCCAGCCGACTGCAACCTACATTAAATCGTAAATGCGTGCTTTAATTGTTATTAATATTTAATTGCAAAGGTATCGAGTTGAGTGTCTGCAATATAAGGAACAAGCGTCGTTTTGTTCAATTTCTGGTGTTGCTCTTTATTGACATGCGACTCAGGGGTATTTAAACCTATGTCCATGCGGTTTTGAATTATGTATATGTAATTACAATTATATCAATATATAGTAAGTAGTATATATATGTGTATGTGTGTATGTGTGTGTGTGTGTGTGTGTGTGTGTGTGTGTTTGATTTGTCTGTGTAAAGCCACAAAATATGGGCAGCAGTTCGGTGTGCTTTTTGTGGCCACATTTGTCGACTTGGAAATCCGATTACAAATTTATTTATTTATATTTTGTGTTTAATTGTGTATAAATATATAAAATACACTGTAAATTTATATATACTTTTATGTTTAATTGTGTATAAATAAAATAGATACTCTACAAATTTATATGAATATTTTGTTTGATTGTATATAAATATGCATATAAAATATTCTGCCAATTTATATATATTTTTAATATAATTGTATATAAATATAAAAGATACTCAATCATTTTATATTTAATTTTTATTTAATTGTTCTTAAATACATCAAATACTCTACAATATTTCGCTCACTTCACTCTGGCATGCAGTTCGTAACAATTGACAAATGCTGCCATTGTTCACAGCGCCTCAAGCAGTGCAGTCGCATTAACAATGCCATTGGAACATCAGCTCGCAGTCTGTCTCTTATTTCGCATATTTTTTGTTGCCCAATTTGCTAGCAATTCGCATTTTGCATTTTGTGTTCGCTGTGTTTTTGTTTATGGCAATTGCCAACTGCTAATTATACCATGGCCAATGACTGGGAAATGGTTTAATGGCAATTGGTTGCATTTGGCTGCTATTGTTACGGCTTTGCTCAATTACCGTTGCGTGGTGCATGTCTGTTGCCTGCCTGCCAGCCTGCCTGGCTGTCAGCCCACATGACTCCGCCGCAAGCCGCATGCATGGCGCCAATTAAAGACTCAATAAAATTCAATTGAATGAGCGCCAGCAAGCGAACGCGCGCGCGCTCACACACAACTCGCATTGCAATCGAACCAACGACTAATTGAGCCTTGCCATAAAATGGCAGCAATTGCAGTTTAACAGGAAACTGAACCATTCGACAGATTTGCCAGATTTGACAGATTTTTCAAATTTCTGTAGTTTTCGATAGCGCATAATAAATAATATTTTTTAAAACTACCAATTGCGTGTGGCATGTCAGTTGGCTGTGCTGTGCCTGGAAATTTAGTTTATGATGGGCAACTTGCCATTGACTTGGCTATCTTTGATATAGATGTGATCTACAGCGATCTATGCTATATGCAATGAGTGAGTTACAGCGATCTCTGTTTGTCACTTGGAAGAGCAACGTCTTCTGTTTGAAATTCTTAGCTAATAACTTATGTTTATGGGCATGGTTTCTTATATGTATACTCTATCCTTTCCAAAAAGCCGAAAACGTCGCTGCAACAATCTGCTTTCATCGAAAACAATGCTTTCATTCATGATGTAGAGCTGTCCACATTTTCATGCTTGAAGAAGTTATTGCGAACTAGTTTGAGCTATATCGTTGTACATATTGAAGCGTTTGCATTCTCTCTACTGACTTGCAGCTGGCTGTTTGGTGTGTTGGTTACAGATTGCTAATGCTGCTGCCGGCTGATCAGATGTTATTAATGCAGGTCAGTGTCTGTCTGTCTCCTGCTTGCCGCCTGCCTCATCACATATCTGCATCTCTGATAGCCTCACGCATATCAGCTGCCGCCGCCGCCTGCCAATGCTCCTGCCGCCTGCTGTCTCCTTTATGCTTCACCTGATCTCTCCTTTAGGCAATTGAAGCTGCAACTGCTTATTATACATTTAATTACCATATGAGCTAAGCCTGTATTAAGCTTTGCTCATACTGAATCATGGGGATGTGGATTTGAGTGCTAAAGAGTAATAATATGCCAAAAGTATTAATGGAGAAGAGTTTCTATAATCCATCTGCTTTTTAACGATATTTTTCAAAGTTTATAAACTCTTCTATAACTCACAATTTGCTGCTCAAACTCCAATTAACCCACTGATCGTTTGGCAAATTGATTCGCCAATCTTTTTCGCAATCTTCTTTGGCAAATTAATGGAAAGCAGTTAAAGAGTTTGCTCTCTCTCTCTCAGGCTTTTGCATATAAGTAAATGGCAGCAGTTTTTCGCGAGTTAAGGCCAACGACAAATGAAAATTGCGGAAAACTGTGGTAAAAACAACAATGCTCATTTTCAGTATCATTGCACAACACAAAATGCCCGGCAATTAATACAAATGATGCTGATGAGTAGGATAATGCGGCAGCGGCATGAGATGAAGAACAACGCGAAGCTGCAGCAGAACTTTTGAAGCTGCAAGTTGGCAGTTGAAAGCTGAAAACTGAAAGGCAAAGTTGGAGCAAGGGGACCGATGTAGCCGAGGGAAGGCCAAGCTGAAGCTAAAAGGAAATGGGTCCATCGTAGTATGTGTGTGTGTGTGTGTGTGAGGGGGGCGATGGGGCGTGGCGTGTGCGGCAGCTGCAATCTCAACTTCGCATGCATGAAAAATGCAGCTCATCTACTTAATGCGCGCGACGTGCCGTGCTATGTTGTTAGAGGGGAATGGAGAGAGAGGGAGGGAGAGAGGGAGGGAGCGAGAGCTGATTCAGGATGAGTTGGGCAACCAGCTTACAAGCAAAATGAATGCCACTCACACCCTAACCACCTCCTCCCTCCTCTCCCTGTCTGACTAGCTGTTTGTTTGTTTGCCTGTGCGGATGTGCTGCTGAGCATGCTCTTTTAGCTGCCTTGGCAAATTGCCGTCTCGCTGTGCGAGTGTATGTATGTGTATGTATTAACGCTTTATAAATTGTTAATTATAATGAGTCCAAAGCATGGAGTCCAACAAACAGAGCTGCTTAAGACCAACAATGCCGACATGATTTACATTAGAGCTTAGCAAATTTATGCTGATGCGAATTATAGAAGAAGGTTATGCTATGTATATCTATATCTGTACCTATATATATATATATATATATATATATATATATATATATATATATATATATATTTATTTATTGATATCTGTAGGTGCTGCCAGGTTGCCTGCTTGGATTTTTATCGACGTTGCTTACGTTCGTTGCTGGCGCTAATCCGACTGACATTTTCATTTTACACATGAACAGCAGACGCACACACAACGAGCAACTGTCATTGATAAAAATGAAGCACGCGCACGTGCACACACACACACACACACACACACACACACACACACACACACACACACACTGACACACACACACACACACGAGCACTGCTGCCACGTAGCGTGTCAGACATGGCGTATGTGTAATGTGGGGCCCCCGCAGCTCCGCACGGCAATGCATAATTAGAATTACAACAATAATAATCATGATTATAATGACAACTTGCCAGGCAAACAGCCCTTAGGCAACAACATTGTCAACAGCTGCGTGTGTGTGTGGTGCGTGCAAAAATTTATATGCAGCTCAAGCAAAATGTAGCTCACAACTAAAAATTTCTGTTCATTTATAATGCAAGGCAAAATGCTGCAGAATTTGCACAATATCTTCAAGTGCACAACACCCACACACACACACACACCTACACCCACCCACACACACACACCGCACAACACGCTGCCACGTGCTTAAGAAGATGATGATAGATTTGCTAACAATTGCCAGACTCAGTGAGCGCCACAGCGCATTCAGCTTCGTGTGCGCTGTTATCTGCTATCTGTGCCAGCGGAACAATAGAAGCCAGCCAAATGGCCAAGCCACACTCAAGCTGACACAATGATGCTCTACACTTCCATCAAGGATGCTTACAGCGAGGCATAGCTACAACAGATTTGTGACATTTACGTACCATTTGTGTATAATAAATCTAATTAGGTGCAGGTTAAGTTGAATATAATTAAGTCTATAGAATAGTTGACTTAAATGTGATATTCATATGGGTCTATAAGATGTACAGATAAATATATAAATATATATATATATATATATGTTAATATAATATTTATTATAAGATATACATATAAATATATGTATATGTTAATATAATATTATTATTAGTATTAGCATCTTAGTCAAGCGAATAATAAGATTATTGATATAGCTGTGGGCTAATTAAATAGAACTAAATATGCTTAAGTTCTTTTATATAGGTAGATTTTTTCTATATTTATTGAGGTATCTGAGCAGCAACAGAAAGCTTGACAGTCGGATATAGGCAACTGCTTAAAACACTTTCACAGTTCAATAAATGTTTGAAATAAAAGGCTATCAAATCCTATAAAAATGTAGTAAAAATATGAATTTCATATAGATTTTAAATCTAGCAAACGCATAGGCTAAATATGCTTTATTTGCCATATTTTCATATATAGTTTTGATACGAAATTTGATTAAAAAGCCTTTCATTCTCAATATAAGTTATATACACAGAAGTGACTTTTAAGTGACTTTAGTTTAACTTCCAATGAAATTAGAAAGGACTTAATTTGTAATTTGGACAACAGAAAGTTGACATCATTAGCAATGCTAGCTAAAGAATTCTGAATGTTTGACAGACTGTTTGACCTGAATATATACTTAGTCAATATTATGAATTTATGCCAAACATTCACGCAGGTAAAATCTACAAATCTTAAGAAAAACCTAACGTGACGAAGTCAAAAAATAGATAAAAGTAAAATAATAGACTAAGAAGGTATCCTAATGATTGTTTAAAATTATCTTCTCATAATTTCAATCAATCATTAGTACACCGTGTCTTCAAACGCCCTCATTGCATTTGGCAGATATTTATTGAATTGTTTCATTGAAGGCGTGTCAAGTCGCTTTTAGTAATATTTACTTATATCTTAGACATCAGCAAACCAAAACTGCAAGCCCTATAAGCTTAAACTTATAGAAAAACTTAAAGAAAATCAGTTTATCTAGTTTTTTTTAGAATTTAATTCTTATACCAATGTAACCCATATAACCTATGCCCCTTGATGAAACAACATAATCTAAGGGCTCTTTGATGTATTCAAAGAGCCCTTAGATTATGATTAATAAGAGAAATATATTTATTATATTGTATATAACCTATGCCTCTTGATAAAGAAGCATAATCTAAAGGTTCTCTAAATACATACAAACCTAGAGAAATTTATTCCTCCTATATTACCTCTATACATACCAATATCAATAAGTTGTCTGTGCCACAAACAGCTTACAAAAATCCAACAACTTGTGAACGTCTTCGTGCTAGAGTATTAAAAAATTACTTCAACATATTGCCTGACAATGTTGTTGTCTGCTTAACTATATCTGTGTTCGTGTTTGTGTTTGTGTATGTTTGGCTACTTTGTGATAAATTTGTAGCCATTTAATGGCTGCAGCAACACCCACGCGATCAGCTGACAGTCGTCGCAGTCGCGCGATAATTTTTCAAGCACAGCCAGCGGCGTCGTTGCTTGCCTTGGCAGTTGTGAGGCTGTAAATGCTGCAGATCACAACTTGTTCTTTTTTTATGGGTTTTCTGCTGTAGCACAAAGAAATTGACATCAATCAAAATGCCTGAGGTGGCGGGATTTAACTTTTATAATTTTTATTAATGGCCAAGTATGCGCTTCGATATAAAAAGAAATGCTGTTGAATGCTTATAATTAATTAAGACATATTTATGGCAGAAGACATTGGAAAATGTTGTTGTTGTTGTTGTTGTAGTTTGTTATTGTTATTGTTATTGCTGTTGAGACATTGTTGTTGTTGGCACATTTTGTGGGCTCCTTGAGCTGTTTGTTGGCTGTCAACTGGGACCGCCTAATTGGGATTCAGCTTGAGTTCAGCGCTGGCCGCATTGAGGCGCGATTTGGTTGGCAAATTGCGCTCCTTCTTCTCCACGAAGATCTGATAGTGGCCCTCGCCATAACCAAAACTGTGCATGGTCTTCCTCATGGCATCCGGTATGAGCTTGAATCCGCCACGTCGCTCCATCAGCGGCGAGTCCTGGCAGTCCGTTTGGCCGGGCTCGCAGCGACAGTCGGGCTGCTGGCATGCCTTGTTCTCGATGATGCAGAACAACTGCAGGCACTTGCGCATGATATAAATCATGAGGAATATTATCAAATTGCTGGCCAAGAGATGCTTGCGCGGCGCCAGAAACAACATCCTGACTGGTTAACACTGGGCACTGACTATCACAGCACGTAAGCGGTATTTCTATCGTTTGCTTTGCTTTGTTTGCTTGCTTGCTAGACGGCTGCCCGACAGAGGACCAAACATCGACTGAGTGAATGATGCAGCCGGTGCTTGGCTTTATATACGAGTTGCACGCGCTTACCTACTTAGGTAATTTTTAGGGTGGTCAGGTCAGACAGGCGCATGCAGTCATGGGTACAGTCGACCGGCGTTAGTCCTTCAGATTAGGTCGGTTTGCCTGTCAGCCTGCCAGCCTGCCAGCCTGCCAGCCAGAGGACAGATAGACAGCCAGCCAGCTAGCGTCTGGGCTGATGTGTTTATGAGTTTGTGGAAAATATTAACTCAAAAATTGGTTTATCGCATACAGGGAACGGCACTTCTAGCGAAGTCTCAGCTACAGTTGGCAAACACAAAGCGACACACACACACAGCTGACGGAAAAGTGAATTTCCCGTACGTCTAGATTCCTAAAAAAAAAACTTGCATAAATTCGCAAATTGAATATAAATAAATTTCCTGCAAAGAACTGAACGAAGGAAGTCAATATCGATGCTGTGCATATGGCACGTGCCACGCCCACAGCGCACAGCCCACTGCATGATAGAGCGCCCAATCTGCAGGCAATTCAATTTGACTTTGAGATGGCATGAAAATGGCAAGTGAAAAAAATATATAGAAAAAGTCTTGCAGTGGGGGCTGGGCCTTGGCTAATCAATGTGGCCAGCGCTCATTAGGACGTCAAAAAGTTGGCTTCTCTTTTTGCACCTGTTCGGTAAATGTTAGTTATATATATATTCTCACCTTTCACTCGCTGTCTCTCTCCCTCTCTCTCTCTATCTGTTCAGCGGCGTCTGCAAAAAGTTGCAAAAACTTTAAGGCGAAGCTTCGCTTGGGCAGCTGCTTTCGCTTGTTTTTCATTTATTTTTTGCCTCCAATTGATTATTTTTTATTTAATCTATTTTATTTTACTTTTGCCCAAACAATTTGACTTCATTTGTTGACTTAATCATTTGATTGCGTTTTTCTGCATGCGCTGATTGAATTTCTGCGCCAGTTCGTGTTCAGCTCGGGCAAATCAAGCTAATTAGTTTAATTGATAGTTTTAGCCTGGCCAACAGCATTTTTCCTTCTTTTTTATTTGGCTTAGACGAAAGAGAAACTTTTGTTTGGCTTACCCGAGTATGTGTGGAATTAGGGCCAGCTTAAAGAGCATCAGGCTCTGCTTTAAGTCGAACGATTTGAGAGAATCTCGCTGTGAGTCTGCGACAGCTAAGCGGAAATTGTATTACTAACTGAAAGAGAGAAAGAATTTTAGCTTGAATTTGAGCTGCTCGTTTTATGGTGCTGCATAAAGTATATATTTCAATCTACGTTTCGCCACATTTTATTATGATTTTACGATTTTTGGTTTGATACTCGTTAAACTCTTTCAAAAGTGTTTCATATTGGTTTTGCCAAACGGCTACAATTGAATACTTGCGGGTGTAGAGAGAGAGAGGGAGTGAGGGAGTTGTATATGTTGTGGGCAATATTTATGTGCCGCATGTGTTGGCATTTAAGATGAGTTTTTGATGAAAACCAAATATATATATACAAATATATATGTATATGCGAAATATTGGTTTGAATGGCGGCATATAAATCGTGGCATGCCACACGGCGCACGTGCTGAGCAATGGGTCTTGAGCAGTCCTCACGTCCTTGCACTTTTTGGCAGCTTTCATAAATATTTATGATACGGCGGCGCTCCATGCCACAGCTGTCCCTCTTCATAACAGACACACACCCTCACATATTATTATAAAGATATGATTGTGTATTTGTGAGACGTAACAACAAAAGAAAGGTGCGTTGCCTTAACCCGCCAGTTGACCCGGGGTTGGCGGGCCAATGCCAGGCTACGCACCCCCCATAAATTATGCATTAAAAAGTTCAAGACTCAACTTGATTTTGATTGTGTTTTCTAGCTACGTAATTGTGGCAGCCGCGCGTGCCGCAGTAAATCTGCAACGGGTTCTGGCGCACCACCCCCTTCCATACTGTCCGCCACCCGCTGTCAGTCGGCTCTCTTGCTACCTGTCGCAAAAGTTGGCTATTTTAAGCACATTATCCTGCAGTCACGGCGGCAAAACAAACGACGGAGCAAAATAAAATTTACTTTCAACGCGATTTGCATTTATTTCGTGGCGCAGCAGCCCACTTGGCTGCCAGCAAATTGTGGCCTTTAATTCTATTGAAATTGCGATTTCGCCTTGCCAAAGAAATGTGCAGTGTTTGGGGCCGCAACACATAATGCGTCCAAAAACTGTCTGCTTACTTAGCCAACTGATGGCCGAGACCAGTGGCAGACAGAGACAGAGACAGAGAGAGAGAGAGAGCAAGCGAGACCATTAGGCAAAGGTAACTGAAGCACACTGTGGATGGGCCTTTTGCAACAGCAACAGCAACATCAGCAACAACAGCAGCAACAGCAACAGCAGCAACAGCAACAGCTATAACAACAGCATCTGCATCCATCAGACCAAACAATTTCCGTCAAATTTCCATGCGCTGACAAAAGCTTTTCACTTGAGTGCCAGACAAAAGCCGATAGCAGGGCTAAAGGCAGTAGCCCGAGCAGGCTGGTTGAGAAATGTTTGCATTACGTAGCCAGAAATTAAATAAGTACCAAGTCGAAGCTTAAATGCACTTTCTAAGCTGAAGGATTAACTATAAGAACTGTAACTATAACTATAAGAATAGGAATAAATATATGAATAATTTTGTTCTATTAGAATTTGAGCTGAAAATGATTAGAGCTGCAATCCAATTGGCTTCATTGAGGCGTCTTCTTTAAGCCTAGTTTCCTAGATATCAACTGGATTGAGAAGTTAATGACTACACTCGACACCGTGCTCTTTACCTTCGGCTTCTAGGAGACATTCATAGACACGAAAACAGCAGCAGCAGTAAAACAGCTTCGAAACAGGAAATTGGATTGAAACATCAATTGAATCTTTAGCTGCCTAACTCGAGTTTCTGTTTCTGATCTTTGGTTTTCAGGATTCATTTAGTGCTTCATACGAAAACCCAAAGTGAAACTTAAAAGAGGCAATTCAACCTTCAGCTGTCTCTAGCGAGCTTCCCTGATCCTAGCCTGAGCTTCAACCTCTTTAATTCAAAAGTTTCACAAAGCCGCTTTTCATGTAACTATTCCAAAAACTTCTATAGATTTGTATATATCTTAAGCTGCTACTGTCGCTGCCTTTGCTTGCCGCTTTCGCCAAGCACTTGCCTTAGCTGAAATACTAGAATTTCGTATTAGGCCCGCTTAATGCTCAAAGCCAGTTAGGTGTCTGCCAGGGATCTGCGCCTGCCAGCCTCTTAACAGACATATTCAAAGTCATTACTTTGCATTTTACACCTGACAACAAGGTAGCGCAAAGGCTGAGCCACCAACAAAGGGCGCAGCTAACCATGTCTTTCGGCTTTTGGCATGGATCCAGCAATATTTACATATCTATATATATTTGGGTGATGGTCGAAACTGGCGCAAATGAAATGCTGCGACAACAACATGACTGAGGCAATTGTTATCTCAGCTGGCGGCTGCAGCTCGTGACAGCGTGGACAGCTTTCGGATTGAGCCACTGCAGCCAGTTCACCCAGTGACGGTCATTAGCCAACTTTGCTGTGGCCGCGACAGCCACTGCAATTGCAACTGCAACTGCAGCTGGCCAGCTAGCTCGTTGGTCCTGCTGCTGTCATTCAAATGTCATTAGTCCGTGGACTGGGTCAAGCTCGGCACCGCCAGCAGGTGAGGCGCCGCCCAGCAGGTGGCATGCGGTGCAGTCTCGTAATTTCATTTCGCGAAACGAGCGCAAATTGGCGCTCGCCGCATGTGAGCGGCTGAGCAGCGCCTTGCCAGCTGCATTTGATTAAATGCTGCCACAGTTGCCAGTTTGCTGCTCTTAGCTCTTAGTGCTTCATTCTTTTCCTTTAATTGCATCGAAATTAAAACGCTTTGCATACTTCTGTGCGTCAGATTTATGATTGCAATTCGTTATTTATCACACGGCTGGCCCCGCTGCGATGCCAATTTCAATTTTCAATTGCGAAAAGATTTATGCTTTTCGCTTGCTGCACTAAATTTCGCTTTTCATTTTCATTTTCATTTTCCTTCTTTTTTTTTCATTGTCGAGTATCAAAAATCTAACCGCCGGCTGCAATTTTCAACTGTTCATTTTGATTTGGGTGCGGGTGGCTCGGGCCTGGATTTCAGCGCGAAAAACTAGTCTAACAAATTTATTGTGTAAATTGTTGTCGACATCGGCATTCGACGCATTGCTAATGGATTTTTGAATATGTTTATACAAGTGCCGCCGCCGCGTGGATCTCGGCCAAAGAGCTCTATAAATATTTATTGATATTTTAGCTCGTTTTGTTGCCTTTTGCCGTGGCGCAAAAAGTGCAAAAAGTGCGAAAACGGCAAACGCAATTAAATTCAATTAAATTGATTTGAATTGCGTTTTTTATTGCCAAATTTAATCACATTGATGCTTGCTCTCTTCTCTTGTTTTGCTATTTTTTTTTTGGGCATGGTATATATCGCTAGCAAATTCTTAATTGAATTAATTTCGCTGGCATTATCTGCTACATGAATTATTCTTGCGGCCATTTAGCAGCTGAAAAGCTGACAACATAAACAATGTAAATATTAATTGAGTTTTTGCGCATGGGTTTTTGTGCATTTTGATTTGTGATTGGCTAATTTAGTGGCAAAACAGATAGATGTGTGCGGTAGGTGTGTGAATCTATATGTATGTATGTGTGTATATATGCTGGCTTATCGTAACAATTGGAAATGGGTATATGGTGTGGAGGTGTTAAAGCAAATGTATGCAATAGGCAGTACAAGGCGTGGTCGAGCGTATGTAATATATACCTACAGCTGTGTTCATAAAAATAGTAGTGCGACTGAAGTGTTGGATAACAAAATTTGCTGATTAACATAGTATTTTGAAAACAATTTAAAACGGGAATTAGGATTAACATATACAAGTCTATATGTACATATGTATATTTAAATTGTTTTCAAAATATTATGTTGTATGCTTGCTCAAGAGATCGAGCTGAGGCTCAGTCTGTATGAAAACATTGCTATCAGAAGAGCGAGAAACATACTATATGGGAATCTTCCTAATGCAGTCGATTAGCAAGTTTATTTCAAATCAGTTTTCTTATTTTTTGTCAATCTCAGCCTTCTCTTACTTGAACCCATCTCATATGTATGTATGTTTTAGCTTGCTATATATTTAGATTCTTCTAAACTAGACAAAAAGCTATGAACCACTTCAACTTTTAAATGTCTCTCATTGTTGCCTTCCAAGTAGTGTAGTTCATATTCATACACTCATATTTATATACTCATATTCATATACTCATATTCATACTCATTCACATGCATATTTCAGTGTCTATATTGTTTCTATAGACATAAGCTAAAAGACTTAAAATAACAGCTTGGCTAGGTGTGCAAGCTAAGGTCAAAAATATTAAATTTGCAAGTTGCAAAATCACCAACAAAATAACAACTGCTCGTTAATAGTTACACTTGCCTTTACTATTAATTTGCTCAGCAGCAGTAAGCGAACAGAGGGAGAGCGAGCAAAGGGAGAGCGACCAAAGGGAGAGCGAGCAAAGGGAGAACGAGCAAAGGGAGAGCGACCAAAGGGAGAGCGAGCAAAGGTAGAGCGAGCAAAGGTAGAGCCAGCAAAGTGAGAGCGAGCACAGGGAAAGTGACATTTCCACTCTTACAAATGCAGCTCCATATGCCTCTCTTAGTACTAATAACTAATTATTCCTATATAATACATTCAAATGATTTAAACACTAGTTGCATAGAGTATTTTTCAGTCCTTCGTCACGCACTAGAGCACTGCTATTTTCATATTTTTCTAAGTATTTTATGATGTTTGCATGCGAAGTGTAAGCAACGCCAATTGCGTAAAAGCTTGCCTATGGAACGTAAGCTTTTATCGCAAGACTTATTCAAGATCAAGACTGTACAATAAGTTTCAATGAATATACATACAAACACACACACACACACACACACACACACACGCACACTCAAACATAACTGTAGTAGAATATAGAGAAACGACAATCAAATTGTCTTTGCAGTTTAAGCTTTTGTGTGTGCGATCCCGCTGCGAAAGATAAAGTGTTGTTGAGTAAAAGCTCATTCTCATGAGCGTGCTCATGCTTGCTATTGTAGCTTGAGCTTTTCGGAATGTTTGCGTGTATTGACAGCTTTGCTGTTGTAAAGCCGCAATCAAAACGATCAAATGACAAAAACTTGCTCTGCCAAGCTCTCTCTCTCCCTTTCTTCGTCTCTCTCTTGCTCTCTTTGCTCTCACACTCTCTCATTTACTCAATCTTAACAGGTGTTTGCCTTGCACAGCCGTTGATTAACTCAGCTAATGAGCCTGATTAAAGGTCAGTTCGTGCTCTTTGCTCACATTTTCGCAGAATTTAATGTGAGCGACAAAACAAAATTTGTTTTAGTTTAGTTTTCGCGCTGTTCGCGTTCATTGCTCCGTGCCGACTCACATAGAATTCTTTTGCGGAAAACTAAATAACTGTGGCTATATTAAAACATATATGTAAATCAAATAGAAAGCATTTAGTATATGCAGATTATATCATAATAAACGACGCGTGTTGGCACCAACATGACAGCAGTTCCAGCGGAAAGCAAGCAAATTGAACAAAATAAACAACAGCAACAACAACACGAACTGGTAACTAATTAAGCAACAACTGTTTGAGGCTAATAAACCGAATTGCATTGTGGCTTATCTCAGGCAGATACAAATCCCATAGTCTGTGCTCGGAGAGTACCTTTGAACCGGTTCGATTGCAATTTGAACCGTCTCAGCTTATCGCCCTCGGCCAATATGTAATGTCTGCCTGATAAGATTTTTAAGCCACACGAATCAGAAATCAATAGGAAATTAGACATTTGCGGCAGCTGAACAAAAGTCTCAAGTTGAAATTCCGATTGCAAGTCAGAGATAAGTGGAGTTGAAACTTGCTCGGTTGCCCTTCGCTGTTATTAAGCTCATTAGAAGTTCATCAAAATGTCGGCAGCGGGAGGCAGCGGCAGGCAACGGGCTTCAGTTTTTGGTATGAAACTTTTGCAGAGTCTGTGTCACACTTGAAAGCATTTTGCGCTAATTTTCAAGTTGAACGAGCCAAACTCTTCGGCAAAAGCAATGGCTGCGGCAACGGCAATAGCAGCGACAACAAAGACAATTGAAAAGTGTCGTGAAAAGTTTTTTTGTGGCGCAAAACTACGAAAATCCATTTGTCGACATTTAAAGTTTGCATGCGCTACAAGTCAATTGCAGACGGGGCGGGGCGGCAGGCAACCCTTAGCTCAGCCTCATCCTCACCCCCTCTCTCTCTATCCCGCTCCATCTGTATCAACGAGAAAAAACTAGATGATAAATTGTCGGCTAGGTGCCTACTGACTGCTGGCCATCAATCTGCTGCGGCGCGGCTCAGTTGTCAATTGTTTGAGCTTCTTTCACGTGTAAACCAAACGATTGATCAAAACAATATGAGCCGAACACACACGCAACCGACTAACAAATACCCTAACAGCCGGCAGGAATTGTTATCATAACAATAAAATCAACATTTATGTGTTTGTCTTGAATGATTTGTAAGTTTTACACTTTGATTAGATTATAGCAAGATTAAAGTCAAACAGCGATTTAGTTATATAGAGTAACCGTTATCAATTTCAAGTTAGTTTTCTCCTCAATGCCGTTACGACTCTCAATATATGTATTATTCGCAGCCAGTCAGACATATTTACGAAATGAGCTGCCAAACTGCCATCCTTTTGTTTTGCTGCCGCAGCTGCCGTCGCCGCATCGAACCCTTTTCGATTGTTTGAACACCCTCGGGTTATTCCATACACTATCAAGTTTTGGCATGTCAATTAGCTCAGTGTGTCTGTGTGTGTGTGTGTGTTTGTCGCTCTCTCACCTTTTTGCTACCTTTGCAGCCGATGGACGTGCGCATCAATATGCCCTGGGGCTATGTGGTAGGCCGCTGGTATGGCAATCGACAGGTACGTCCCATACTCGCCCTGCACGGCTGGCTGGACAATTTGGGCACTTGGAATGAGCTGCTGCCGCTGCTGCCCAAACACCTGGGCGTCCTATGCATTGATCTGCCTGGGCATGGGTTTTCGTCCAAGCTGCCGGAGGGGATTGCCTATCATTTTGTGGACTACCTGTGCGTGATACTGCGCATTATGGAGGAATATGGCTGGCAGAAGGTGTCACTAATGGCGCATTCCATGAGTGCCATGTTGTGCTTCATCTTCGCCTCGCTCTATCCTCATCGCCTGGACATGCTGATCAGCATTGACATTGTGAAGACGCGTTATCGCAAGCCGCCCTCGCAAATAGATTACCTGCGCACCAACATCGAGCGCTACATGGTCGAGGATGAGCGTTTCGCCAACGCTAAGCGCGAGGAGCCGCCCGCGTACACCTGGCAGGAGCTGGAGCATGTGCTGCACAAGGGCTCAGCGGGCTCAGTGCCGCTGGAGAATTGCCATCACATCCTGGAGCGCAATGTGGCCAAGTCGACCAAGTATCCGGAGAAGTACTTCTTCTCCCGCGATGGACGCTGCAAGTACTACTTCGAGTTCCATACGAGTCCACCCTTTGCCGCGGAGCTGGCGCGCACCATACGCAACGTGCCCTATTGTGTCATCAAGGGCTCCGAGTCGAACTTCATAGACGGCGAAAGTCAGGAGGTTATTGACATACTGCGCTCGAACAATCCACACTTCGAGCTGCACGAGGTGCAGGGCACACACCACGTGCATTTGAACAATGCAAAGGGCGTAGCCGAAATAATCAATCCATTTATAATGCATCACAGACCGCCGCATCTGGAGACATGGACGGTGGATGAGGACGAAGACCTGCCAGAGGTTGTGCAGAAGTTCGCCCTGGCCGTCGATGAGGCGGAGAATGTGAAGCGCAGAAAGAGAAAAAGTAACCTCTAGCTGTTGCACTCATCTCTGAGGCGTTGACAGCGCGAAGCGGAATTTAACTAGAGCTTTAAATCAATCAAATTGTAGTTTAGCTGAAAAGGAAAATCATAGTTTAAGCGCCACTAAATATCTGTAAAATAATATATATTGATTACCACAATAAAAAAATATTTATTTTGTTTTGTTGCCAAAGTTTGGCGAAATGCAGACGATTTTATCTTAATTACTTTCGCAATACCTTAACTTTTTTAAGCTTATCTAATCCCTGCTCGTTGGGCTTCTATACGTAAATATTGATATATATACAAATGTATGTACTTTTGTTCTCAGTAAATTACACCACATGCACCTTTTTTCCCATTCGATCAATCAAGCGGGGGCTGGCATTTAATTTCGCTTTAATCTTTGGGTCGCAGTTCATTGGCCACTTCATTAGTGATAAGGGAGCAAAGGATGTGCGGCATCCACTTAAAAACAATGGCGTTGCAGAAAAACAAAAGGGGCCACAAGAGAGTGAGTGTGAGTGGGTGAGTGGGTGATTGTGTGTGTGTCTCTCCCTCTCTCTGTGTGTGTGTGAACATTTTCAATGTGTGCCTCGAGCTATGCTACACTAAACAGCAAAGGCAGCCAGAGTATCGATATTGAAAGCAAACCACCCACCAGCCCATTCGCTGTCAGAGCTCCCAAGGCCCAACTTCTGGCTTGAAAAAATAAACAAATTTAACGTTTTTATTGCCATAGCACGTTGCGGCCGGGTTTTCTACGTAAATTAAATTAGGTAGGAGCCGGAAAAATTGCGCCAACAACGCTCGCAGTGGCAGATAGACAACGCTGGCCCGGCTGCAATGCGATTACGTTTTTCCGACGTAACGAAATTGATAGCGGATATAAATGTTTAATGTTTCGGCAATAAAATTGTGGCAAAAGGCTGGTGGAATCACTGCGAAGAGAGCGGGCGGGCTGCTCACTTTTGTGGCCAGCAGCCCAACTTCTGGACGTCGGACTGATAAAGCATCTTTATGATAAATTCTGTTGTGGTTAACGCGCAATTTAATTTGTTAAAAATCAATAAAAAAGAAACGAAAATCATTGGCCGAGCTCAACTATTAAGGCGAGAGCTAGCTAACCTGCACTTAAACTCTTATCATAATATTTACATTAAAATTCAGCGCGCACTTTTAGTAAATTGTATTGAATGAATTAGTCGATTGAGTGAGGTCAAATGATGTTTGAGAAATTGAAAATTTGAAGTGCTTAAGCTAAGAATGTTTGTGTTGTTTGTAGCTGTGTGTTGTGTTGTAGCTCTTCAGCTTCATTTCAAATATTAAATTTGTTTTAGATTTGTCAAGAGATAACAAGTTTGCAATGATATAGATATACATACAAATAAATATATATATCCTCATGTATTCTTACATAGAAATAGTAGTCATTAGTTTTCTGTATGAAGACTTTTTATATATTATATATAAATATATATATAAAATATATATAATATATAAAATATATAAACTATACAAAATATATAAAATATAATAATAACATATTAATCTTGAATTTTATGTGGTTGCAGATTTCTGCCTTAGACTCTATAGCGCATTTAGTTCTTAACCTTAACCAGTGAGCTCTAGACTTATTTATTTCTTATTCTATTCTATTATTTTTCATCTTTTCAGCCTTCGCCTGTTGTTGTTGCTAGCTGTGAGTCTCTGCAACAGTTGGAATCACTAGGTCTCAGTGTAGCACTGAGTTGCTCACAAACCAGTTAGCCTCAGTCCATCTGCGTTGGACTTTGTTTTGCAAAATTAAAATTTATGGACATCAAATTGCCTTGTAAGTGGTGAGTTTGCTGTTTAGACATAGTTTGCTGAATTCTTTAATTTTATGTAGTATGAATTTAATTTTATGTCTATGAAACAACAGAAATTTTTAACTCAATCATCTTGTATACATTAAGATTTTTAAATCTCTTATATATCTATAATCATTCAAGTGCAAACCCATGCACATCTTATCATCTTATCATTGACTTGCGAAAACTTGACGCAATTCATTTTAAGTACTTTTTGTTTTATATAATTTTTATGTTTAATATAAGTTTTAGAACTTGTTTTTGTGCGCATCTGCACTTCTGTGAACTGTAACTAATATCTTAACCTTAAGAAATTCAAAACTTATTCGCCTTGTCATTGCCAGCGGAGGAGTTAATTGGAAACTGTTGAAAGATGCGCGTCTTATCCAACTGAACGGACTGCAGCTCATGGGGCTGCTTGTTGTGGGCGAGAAAGTGATTGGTGTGCCAGAACTGGGTCTGGGCAGCTGGCAGATTGAGGCGTCGTATGCCCAACAGACGATTGCGAACGTCAACCAAACTGGCGGAGCGAGGCTGTAGCCAGAGCGTCAACATGATGGCCAACAATGTCAGCAGTAGATATGTCAGGCTGCTGGCCAATAGCGCTGTCCACACATTATCCACGCCCACCTCGTACTTGCTGGCCTCCATTATGGCCAGCTGCAGCACAAAGCCCACGGCCAGCGACAGCTCGGCATAGAGGAATGGCGAGCATTCCAGCAGCCAGTGCAGCGCCTGACTCGACAGCATGCCCACGCTGGCATAGATGAGGCACAGAAACAAATAACAATGCTCCGATTGATCCTCATCATAGATGCACAGCAGGGCAGCCACCAGCGTCAGTTGAATGACGCCCATCAGCAAATACAGCAGCTTCGGCGTGTAGCGCAGTAGCAGGAGGGCGCTCAGAGCACAGCCGGCGACATACAGAGCAAAGGGTGTGAACAGCTGAGAGCCTTGCATAAAGCCCGTCGTTGAGGTCCACATGAGCTGCAGGTGGACGGGCGAGTGCAGCAGGCAGCCGCGCTGCAGCACCAGAATGAGTCCGCCCAGCAACAGGACCAGCCATTGGCGACTACGTTGAAGCCGATAGTCCTGGCGGTCCACAAACTGTGCCAATATGGCCTGGCGTGGCAGAAAGACAAGCCGCTCCTCGTTGAGCAGATTGAAGACCAAGTCACGTGACTGCTTGTAGTTGTGGACGCCCAGATGCTGCAGCAACTCGTTGATGAGCACGAACAGCAGCAGCAGCAGATTGACGCCCAGCTCGATGAGGCCGCAGCGTTGTGGCTCGAACTCGTTGAAGATGACAAAGCCAGTGGCCAGGCCGCAGGCATGCGAAGCATTACCCATGGCAATCCTTGCCGGCCGCAAGCCCGAAGCATCGCTGCGCAGGCTCACATAGCTGAAGCTGGCCAAATAGACCACGCTCAAGCCAATAAAGCTGAAGTAGTAGCTAACCACTAGGCGGAGCAATGTGGAGAGTTAATTTAAGTGTGAAATTAAGCCAACTGCCGCGCTTACCCAACTGTTTGCTGAGCATGAAGCAGCTGCCAAACAGCGAACAGAGCAGCCCATAGAAGATGATGTAATAATGATCAAAGCTATAGCGCTGCTTGCTATGCTTGCGCAGTGTCCAGCCCAGAGCCAGGCCCAGCGCCATGATGCCAGCCACCAGGGCATACCAGTGTGGCCACAGATTGTCATAGACCAAGGCGGACTTCAGATAGTAGCCCAGCGAGAGCCCGCTGCCCCACAGGCAGCACAAAACTGTGGAGCAACAAATATATCAGACAGGCAAACAAAGTTCGTTTACACTTACCTAACAGATCAGGCAGCTGGAACATGTTGCGCACTGCCTGCCAAAGGGAATCAGCCAACGAGCGGAACTGCATCGATGGGCATGGACATCTGCGCGTGCTGAGAGCGTTTCCACAAATGATATCGAATGCATTCGCCGAAGCGGGTAAGAACTATCAGTGGCTGCAAATAGATAGACCGATCTTGTCATTGTCGAGCGGTCTGATAAGATAAATGCCGCCGAACATGAGACGCCATAATTAAACGACTCACGTATCAATAAGGTCTCGCTGATGATGACTGTGCAGCAGCAGCCAGCTAGCGGGCATTCTTTGCTCAGCTCAGTTGCAACATAAACAAAGCGACGATTGTGACTAGACATTTTGGGAGTGAGCATGAAAAGAATTTAAATTAAAATTTAATTAAATTTATATTAAAAAAAAAAGATAATGTAAAAATTTGTTTGCAATTCTTACATTTTCTTTTATTTTAAATATTTACTGAATTAATTTTAATTTAATAGCTTTCTATTTTCATGGACGGGCTTTCATCGATGCAGCTTGTCGCCCTGATGAAGAATATATATATATTTTGTATGTGGTCTGCCACGCCTTCTTCTGCCTTTTTGATAAAACCATTATACCCGGAAACTCCATTTTCAATGGGTATAAAAATCGGTAAAAAAGGGTTTTCCATAGTTCATATAATTTATAAGTTTATGTGCAGAGAAGCATAGAGCTGCCTATCTTTAAAATTTGTATCTGATTTGCCATGCTCTCATGTATATAATTTTAGCTCAGCCCACAGAGAAAGTCAACAGCTACTCAGTTGACATGCGTTAGACTTCTAGGTGGCTAAGCTATAGGAATTAACTATGCTAAAGAGAACTCAATATAAAATAGGATTTTTACAGCATATTAGTAGTCCGTAAGAGCTATATATACACGAGTAAATACCAAGCATAAACGTGATCAGATTGACACCAAGAACATTTCACAAACTCTCACACACTCTTATCGATTTGTCTATTAAATTTTGAACTGTGCTGAAGATACCTTCAAAGAGATGGCTTTACATATGCCATACAAATATATATATATATATAAATATATATATTTATATAAATTTCATGCTACTGCCTCTTCCATTGATTTGCATAAAAACAATTTACCCCATTTTGGCCATTTGCAATGTGTTAAGGATATAAAAGTTATCTCTTAATTTATAGGCATAAAATATTTATAGCCAACTGTCGATAAATTTTGAGTGAAATCAATTGAGAGCCGAAGCTATTCATGAAATGAATTCATTTCATTGAAAATATTGATAGAAATCTTCTGAGCAATTTCTTCCAGTTGGCAATGTATTGTATTGTGTCAGCATTTGGTTGAGAATTGCAAACGATAAAATAAATCAAATTCAATCGGAATTGCAATTTGTACGAAACTAAAAGCAAATATTTGGCTTGTGCTGATGTAAGGTATGCTGGCCTGTAAGTTTCATAGTTAATGAATTGGATCTAAGATGTGCAATCAATTGAGATAAACGACTCGAAGTCTACAAATCAAAATATTTGCAACAATGAAATGCGATAATTTCTAGTCAAATATTGGACTAGATATGCAGCTGAGGTGGGCGCCAGTTTGAGTGCAACTGTTGCCGTTGGCAACTAAATGCAACATGCAACCGAGTGGCGCATAAACACACAACACTTGACGCACACGCATGCACATCTAGCTAGACTTGCGGCGTGAAGTGTTTGCGGAATTCTAGTCAGCGCCTAAAAGTATGCAACACTTTTCCCCTTGCTGTCGAGCTCTGGCCGAGGGGCTGTTGAAGAGTCGCCCCACAACCCTTGAAGCCAAGCACTGGCTAATTAGTTGAAGTTGTTGCCAGTGTTGCCAGTAAATTGACTTTTGACGATGTGGTTGTTGCTGCAGTTGCTGTTGCTGTTGCTGTTGCAGTTGCAACTGCCATTGGTTTTTATGCTTATTTTGGCATTTTGCACGCATTTGCTTTTGACCTTTTTGTGCGCTTGGAGAATTTTCTTTAGACTGCAGCGAGGCAGAAAGAGGGAAAAGTGAAAAGAGACAGCGATGCTTATGAATTCAGTGAAGCAAACACTAAGCTGCTTTCATACAAATTCCATTTAACATTTTCCATTTTCCATTTTCCTTGCCAGCTGAGTGAGTGTCTTAGCTTAAGTAGATTTGCTCTGTAATTACGCATTAAATAACTCAGCTGCGGGCTGAAGAATGCAGTTTAGTGCATAAATATTAGGCATCTTATGGGCCATAAAGCTAAACACATTGTGTTGCCATAACAATAAATTGTGTTTAAAAACAGCAGCAACAGCAGCAACAGCAGCAACAGCAGCAACAACATTGTTGACTGCATTTAATTTTGCTGAGGGTGGCCACTTAGTGGCTCTCGACAGGGCTTCCGCTCTTTGTTGCTGTTGTGGCATAAATTAAATTAAAGCTGCACGAGGCACAGAATCAGTTGTGACCAGGCCAAGACCGAGCCATTGCTGGCTGGCCCACTACCGTGCAATTACTCAGTTCAGGGCAGGAGGAGCTGGCGCCTAAATCATGCCACACCCTCAGTTTGACCTTCAGACAGTTGCAAATGTGTAAACATTTTTCAGCAGCAGCAGCAGCCCACATGACAAACAAGAGCCCGACCTCTGTCACCCCGGCCAGGGTTGGCTTGGCCATCTTTTGCGTTGTCACAGATACTTTGCGCTGATTTATGTAAATTGCTTCGGCCCCGCACTGAAATCATGAAAAATCGTTAATTGTGGCAAGTACGCTGGACGCTCTTTTGGCTTGAAAAACTTCTTGCATGCATGTGTTACATGCAACAACAACAACAACAGCAACAACAACAACAGCAACACAGCAATAACAATTACAAAAAATCCTTTAACTCCCTCGCACGCTCTTTGACTCTCGCCTGACTCGCAGCAATTATGCAAATTTTAATGCCGCCTGCGCGGCGAAAGTTAATGCAACTTGCTGCATGTTTGCATTATTAAATTAATGCACTTTAAAGCATTCGCTCTGGCAACATGCTCTTCACTTTATCGCAACAAATATTTTCCCATCTTTGCACTCTCTTTCCTCTCCCTTGCTCTGTGCTCCTCTCTGCTCCGACCAAAGTGCATTTTAAATGCGCGCATGAAGCGAGCTCTTTTGGTGAATTTTTCATGCAGCTCGTGCAGCTGGACGACAGTCTATAGTGTATGGAGGAGTGTGGGCTGGGCTGATTGAAGTTTTCTAAAATACAAACATATTAAATTACTTTATTCGCCATGGCATATTGGCAAAAATAAAGAAAGGCAAATATTGAAATATAATATAAATAAATTTATGAATGAAATTTATATAAACTGATAGAGGAGAGAGAGAGAGCTGACAGCAAGGCGCAAATAGATAGCGTTGAGCTTAACTTTTAAGCAAGTTGATGAAACTGCATCAATGTATCAATCAGGAAATACAATTAGAGCTTAAACTGACTGACAAACCTAAATGCTTCTGCAAAATGATCAAAGTGAAATGTGCAAATTCAATAATTCTCATAAAAATAGTTTGAAATCTATAAGAGCAAAGCCAAATGAAATAAATTCAAATAGAATTTCTAAGTATATTAAATAGAATATGGAATGGGAAAAATTAGACTGTAAAAGGAATGGCATGAATGAAATTAAAGAATTTAATTGTGAATCAAAATTGACGGAAATAAAATCAATTGGCATAAATTTCGAAAAGTAATAACAGAAGAGTATTAGAAGAACTGAAAATAATGATTCGCATAGAAGTTAAAAGAATATGAAATGAATCGAATTGAATGAAATAATTGGGATTGATTATGGAATGAAATTAAATGAAACGAAAGTTATGATCGAATTTCCTTTGAATTGAAATGGAATGAACCATATTTAAAAATCGTTGGAAATATATAACAAAACTTAAATAAATTAGAATTGAATATGTTATTACAGATACTAAAATGAGAAGAGCATGCAGCAAACATATTTATTATTCACAATAATCAATGCTTATTCACAATAATTATACTATACATGAGTCGTAATATTATAAACTGCTATAGAGTAAAAATCTTGTATGCTTTGCCATATCAATTTATGATTTTTTATTTGACTTTTTACTATATTAAAATATAAATAATGTATATAAAAAAAATTATAAATATATTATAGTCGTTGCCTTTAGAGCTTCTGATGTTGGCTTTATGCTATTTGACTGCAACATAGAAGAATATAATATCATTTGATGTTGATTTCTGACAAGGCAAACAAACAACGTCCGCTGGCAATTACTTAAATTCATGGCGTTTGTCTTTTATGAAAATGATGAGGCACTCAGTCGCTGCAGTTTTATTAGCCAACATACAGCAGGTAGCTGCCGGTGTGTGTGTGTGTGCGTGTGTAGCAGATGAACTCAAATAAATGGCGGCTGTAAAAGTGCGAGTGGCGCAAAAAACTACATAAAAAAGGTTATGTGGAGCTGGCAGCCGAAAAAAAAAACAAACTGAAATCCAAACCCGAAGCCGAGCCCGAACCCGAACTCTAAACCAAAGCTAAGCCAAACCCCAAGCGTTGCCAGTTTTTATGTGACGCTATAAATAAAGCAATAACATCATTTTGAAGTATCTCATTACGTGTTACGGCGGCTATGAGTATGTCAATTTTTTACGACATTCAACCGAACACCAGCAAAAACGAGCGAACAGCCGGCGTGCACTGCTCTGCAGAAGATATTTGCAGTCAAAAAGGAAACTTTCGAGTAGTTTTGGCCTTAAAGTATGCCACACAATTGTGTGTGAGTGTGTGTAGGTGTGGTGTGTGTGTGTGTGTGTGTGTGTGTGTGTTAGGCATTTATGCAAAAGTTTTCTGCCTGACCTCAAATCCTGACGCTTTGGCAATTAGTTTTTTCTTTCTGGCAATGGCCAGCTGCCCAATGTGTGGGCGTGGCATGTGACAGCCTGAAAGCCATCAAAATGATGGCAAACTATCAAATGGCCAAGGCACACATTTGCACAGCTGCCGCAATTAGCACGTTTCGCACATTGATTTGACCCATACACACACACAAAAACACACTCACACACATTCAGACAGTTTAAGAACTTAAGAACTTGAGTAGATAGTGCTTGGGCATGAGTTATTAAAATACTTTTTCTACTCTAATTATTAATTATGTAATATGTTGAAGTGTGCGAACATTTGCCAAATTGCAGCATTCGCTCTTGGCCTCAAGTATTTGGCCAAGTCAAGTGCCATTTGCACTGGTGATTGTGCTTTTGGAAGCGAGCTTGGTTAAGTGTCTCGAGTGCAAAGCAAGCCAAAAGTTTTATTTCTTTATAAATTCTATTGTTGATGTCTTGTTTGGCAGAGTGAGTTTGAAGGATGTGAGCTTGAAAGTTACAAAAAGATTATTTCTTGGCAGTTTGTTGGTTGATATATATGAAACATATAGATAGATTCATAGATGTTTTCAAGCGCACATGGAAATATATTTTGGGTTACCAAACCACATAGCCTAGTTTGCTTGTCTATCTATTGTTATACCTAGCCCATACTTTCAACTTCTAGGCAATCTAGCTAGCATAGTCCACATACTTTAGGCTTAAAATTCTGGTTTTAAAAAAGTTTATGCTTCATTCTTGGCATGCTTCTAGCTTCATTGCTTTCATTGATTTAGTTGAATTTGTGCACTTTTTCATTCTCTAGCATAAATATATTCTCTTTTATTTTAAATTAACTGCCTTTTTTTTTAGCATATTTATTTGGCCCGCGCCTAGTCTTTGGGTCGCGCCTCACTCTCGCATTAGCATAAAATGTCAATTTTATTTATTTTATCGCATAGCACGAGCAGCAGCAGGAAGAAGCTCAGCGACTCATTTAGTTTCGTTTGCTTTGCTGGCAACGCATTTTTCACTTGCAATTTACATTTTTTTTGTCGGCTTTATCGCGATAAGAAATAGCTGTTGGCCACTGTGGCTATCAAAGCAGGCCAAATGAAGGAGAGAAGCCAAGGCTTTGCTTTTGGCAGCTTTTCAGTATTGGCTCATAAGAGTTGAGTGCATTATGTTTCGCCTGCGCCCGCTAAGCAAATTTCAATTACTAGCTTTTGCCATTTGGCAATTATAGCGAGTGCTTCGACATAGTGAAGCCATGCAGCGACAATGTCTAGACCAAATAGGGGCAGCCAACACGTGTCTGACAGCGCCAGACACGGCCAAGATTGGCTCGCTGGCCTGACCCCGCTTGACTGCTAACTGACTGAATGACTGGCTGTCAACAAGCGTCAGCGGCAGTTGGGAGCTGCTTTCTTTAAAACTGTCGCTTGAAGAAACTCTGAAGTGAGAAGAAAACAAGTAAGAGTGCTCTAGTCGGGACTGCTCGACTAAGAGATACCCTGAACCCTGCGAAGATGCGATATTCAAATCATGTTACGCTTCTTATATATATACTTATACACAAACAACACATACACACACACACACATGCACACGCACGCACAAGCACTTTCTCTGCTACTGCGCAGTTTACGCAGCGACTGCGCGCGGGCAGCGCTTGGGCTGCAGTAGGGGCTATATTTTGGAAACTTATTTGTTGAATAGGTTTGCTTCTAGATGGACTTTCGTAACCAAACTTTTACAGCGTAATAATGACATTCATATGTATGTATTTGCCAAAGCACAAGTCTCTAGTATTTGAAATACGTTTTTTTCAAATTTGGGGGGAAGGGGGCGTGGTATCCAAAATCCAAAAATTGCAAAATGTGTGTATTCATTACACGGATACACACAGTAAATCTGAAATCTATAGCTATAACGGTATTCAAAAACGAAGAAAAGTTATCGATTTTTATCGATAATAAGGAAATGGGATGAGTTATCGAAAAAAAATGATAAACTCGTACTGCGTAGGATATACACGAGTATACATTTCAAATTTCAGATCTCTAGCTTTTGTGGTTTGCGAGATCACTGCGTTCACACGGACGGACGGACGGACGGACGGACGGACGGACGGACGGACGGACAGACGGACATGGCTATATCGACTCAGTTTGTCGAGCTGATCAAGAATATATATACTTTATGGGGTCTGCCATGTCTCCTTCTGCCTGTTACATACATTTTCACAAAAACATTATACCCTGATTTCCCATTTTCAATGGGTTCAGGGTATAAAAAAATTACAAATTGAAAACAGGCTGTCAGAGCAGAAAGAGTAAGAAAAATACAGCGGGAAATGCTCCCACACACACACCCACACTCACACACACACGCACACACACACATGCACGTTTTGCTAACTGACAGGACGCTGCTGGTGATGGCTGGCAATGTCCCGGCATGCGTGCAAATGCTTCGCCACTTAGTTTTGATCAAGTTGAGAACTTTACATTTTGCACTCAAATGTTCCGACAATCAAAAGTGAAACAACTTTTTGCCTCAGCACAAACTGTGTTCAAGAATTTCGTCCCACTGCATTTAGCAGTTGCTTTCACCTACTTGAATATGTGTGAGAGACAAGGCATGACTGCTGGTATACCCTGTAATGTGAGGGATGTTAGAGTTAGATATGGAGGAACATTGAGAGATAAATGAAAATTACAAAATATATGTAGGAAAATTAGTCAAACTATTACATTTATCAAATGCCTACTTAAATCTTATAATCTACTTATGAATTACATGCATATTTCTATGTGAAGATACCCTATATAATAAGAGCCATAAATTTGTAAACGTCTTAATTTGCATAAGATTTCTTGAAGTAACCTTCTGCTTGGCTAATGTGCATCGCAAGTCCATTGCAAGTCCATTTTTAAATAGAGTCCAAATCCCGATTTTCGCATTTATTTGCACAGTTAAATTTGTGTGCTTATAGTTAAATGGCTTGGCTTTTTGGGTTATTTGTATTTGAATTTGTTTTGGGGCTTGTTCATTTTGGTTTTGGCAATTTCACGGCTCAATTCATGCCACAGAATGTTGGCAGAAATATATTTGCCAAACAAATTAAAATTTACATTGATATCAAAAAGTTGTTGCAACAAATTACACGGCATTCGCCATTGGCAAACAGGCAAACAGGCAAACAGCAGGCAAAGAGGCAAACTGACAGCGAGAGAGCAGCCAAAAACTGAATAAATACAAAATGCAAGTGCAAATAAACAAAGCGAAGGATGCGAATGCAAATGACGGCCAAAGCGGAGAACAAAGAGCAGAGTCGACAGGCGGTTAGCAAAGGAGGAGCTGCGTGTGGGGTGTGGCACATTTTTAGGCACTGTACGTGCCGCGTTGCCAACAACCAACTACCAACTACCAACTTTGCTTTATTCTTACTTTATTTGATGAATTTCTTTGGCTTTCGCCTGCAGGCACACTGAGGCACGTCGCCCGCTTGGCAAATTCCAGCAAATGGCAATCAAATTTCGCTTGGCTGCTGCTGCTGCTGCTGCTGTTGCTGCTGTTTAAATAAACCGAAACCCAACTACAAAGCTTATCTGGATGAGAAACTAATGTGCACATGTCAAGCTGTCTGGCAGCTTGGATATTTATCTTGATTGCCCTTTTTCAGTTGTTGTGGCAAGTTGGGGACAACAGTGCGTATGATTTATTTGAATTGGTTAGATAAAAAGTTTAATTGGATTTCATGCAAATTGCAGCTTCGCCTTGCATTTATGCACTCGCTTTTAATTAAAAGCTGCCGCATTATTTGTCTTTCGAGTACTTGCAAAAATTATAGTTAATTGTATTTAGCCAGGCAAAAGCAGTCAGAGAGGCAGAGAGAGAATCTCTTTTTCTGGATTTATTTGGATATTCGGCATGACATAAATTAATACGCATAAGTTTGTGGGCCACAAATTGAAACAGCAGTTGAAATGGCAAATTCTAATTACTGACTCCGTTTGAACTACTGCGACAGTTCGGAGTTCAATTACTGCCCAAAATGCCAAAAATTCCGAACAGACCACACAATTAAGCACACAGACACACACACAGACACACACACAAATGCAAAAACTATTGTCTCTGCTTGCCTCGGAGTGAAATCAAAAATAAACTTTTCAATTACAAACTTTTTAACTACAATTTCCAATTACAAAGGATACGGCCAGTTGCATTTTCGCCCGATTCCAAACACGGTGGGGCCACAAAAAAAAATAAAAAAAGAAAACAAATGGAAACTATCCTCTTTTGTTGCTGTGAATTCCCTGTGCTAGCTCACTTACCGTGTAAATCGTGCTCTCTGTGGAAATTTTTGCTGGCAAAGCTGGCAACAAACACTGGGGACTAACAACAGTTAACCAAGAACGCAAATTTATGACCAGACTAACACTAAGCATCGATACATACAACTGCCCGGTAGTAAATAGTAGTTGGCTAGCAGTGCAGTCAGTGCAGGCCAGCTGGCAGTCAGGTATGCGATGCTCTGCAATTGTCTTGGCACCCACACACACACACCCACACCCACAACTGGAGTGCGTTTTTGTGGGTAATCGTAAATTACGAT
The DNA here is from genome assembly GCA_035045365.1 of Drosophila leonis. Lineage (NCBI taxonomy): Eukaryota > Metazoa > Arthropoda > Insecta > Diptera > Drosophilidae > Drosophila > Drosophila leonis. The sequence goes on along the minus strand of JAWNPC010000454.1, from coordinate 12,307,667 downwards.
TGGCATGCGGCTCAAGTGACCAGAAGGCGGAGAAATATTTGTCCAGAGACAACAAAGCAGCTAACTCTCGAAAAGTTCCGAGCACATAAATCGAACGGATTTGAATTATGAAATGCTGTGCGGCTGGAGCGTGCTGCCAATAGATTTACGCTTGACAAATGCCCAAATATATATGAGCTAGCATTATGACAATGCATAAATTGGCTACATTAATTATTAACTGGGCAGCGAAGCGCAACTAATAAACGAATGAACAAAACAAACGAAGCCAATCCATGGGGAAAACAATGAAAAGCAAGAGCTGAAATAAGAAAATAACTCAGCTCAGGCGGAATCATAAATTTTGTGGCTAATTAATTTATCGGCACTGGGATTTCCTCGGTTGCCACAAAATGTGGCGCGTGGCATTAAGTGGCCAAGCATTGAGTATACGCCCAGTGCGTCAGCATGAAAGTCAACATTAAAAGACAAGCAGAGAAGCGTTGCATAATTTGATTCGACATAATTTAACATCAGATTAAAGCACACACAAGCATTGCATACTTTTGTGCGCCGTCAATAAATATTGTTCCAAGCAGCCAAAACTGTTGCATACTTTTGTGGGCAGCCAAAAAATGTTAACAGCCAAATTGCTCCAATGACAATAACATAATACATGCATTTAGGACGCATGTTTTAAATGTACACGCACATGCATATTTTAAAGCGCACTTTCCACATGTGTTTTTGTTTATCGACAACTTCCTTTTAAATAAATTGCTGCAGTCCAGTTAGAGGCCATCAGCAACGTCGTGTCCTGTCCGAATTGTGGTTTTTGTGCGCATTCAAATTAGAAATGCAGCCAAAAATGTAAATTTGCCTGGTTTTGTATAATTGCACGGCTCATACAATTCTAAACACATACCAGACACAGACACACACAGAGACCCACATTCACGTGCCAAATGCATCAGTGAAAGAAACGGAAAACCGTAAAATGGCACCACAAAACGAAACTTTTTAGCTTAAGTAATTTTCGTGTGAAAATAATTCATTAAAATTAGATTAAAACGCTGCACGGAAACCGAACAAACAAAAAAAAAACGTAGGAAAAAAACGGAAAAAAATTAAGAGAAATAGAAAGAAACGTAAAACTCTAAAGTGCTGCACATTTTGCCAAATGATTTCTTAATGCAATTTCTTCAACGTTTGTTTTGGGCCCGGTTCATGAGACCGGATGCTATTGTTGCTTTTAAAGCCCACACATACACACACACACACACGCTGGCTTTAGTCGGAAAATTCGGGGTAGAAAAAAGCGAAAGCACATAAAGAATAATAGCAGAAGCACGGCAAAAAGTTGTCCCATTTCACATTGTTGTTGTTGTTGTTGTTGCTCTTTGTTTGGCTGATGTGCGTATCAGAAGCAGCAGGCGGCTTCCGGCGTTGTCTTTTGTTGAAACATCCACCTAGCTGAGCCCGGCTCAGCGCTCCGTACACATACTTAGCTGGCAGGTTGAACGCGTCAGTTCATGAATTGAAGTCAGTCAAGTTGTACAGTGAAGTGGAGTGGAGTGGAGTGAAGTGCACTATTCTATAGATCCTCGAGCATTGTTTATCTACCGTTGAGCAAAATGAAAAATAAACGTCATGAATGTGGCTCTAGGAAATGGCAAAGCTCCGGTTAACCCTATTTTTTTTTTGGCTGCCACCCACCACTGTGTTATGATAAATATTTATCAAACAACTGTCAGGGGGCTGTCAGGGGGCAGCACTTAAGGTGTCAAAAAGGACACACAGGACAATATGCTATAACCGCAAACGCAAGTAGGACACGGTCAATAATGGAAACAGTAAAAGACGAAAAGGAAAACCAAAAGCGAACAAAAAATAAAGGAAAAAAGAAAAGCAAAATTAATTTGCATATGTTAAGTGGCAGAAGCAATTAAAGGAGAAAGCACGACAAGGCTGAGCAGAAGGCTAAGGAGACGAAGGCATTGCTGTTGCCAGGACGCGGTTGATTGAGATGTGAAAAGGCGCAAACGACGCCAAGCGGCACAAAGAATTTCGAGGGCCCCAAAGTCTGACAGCGACCCTTACGGTATGAAAATGGAAAATGGGAAATCATAATTGGCTTCCAAATGCTTGAGCTCAATTATGTGCGCAAATTGTGGGTGGCTGCTGTCGTTGACAGGCAAATTATGGATTCAAGGCCGGCGCATAAGCATACAATATAATATGTACATACATAGCGCACACACACAGGCTCTTTTATATAAGCATATGTATGTATATGTAGTAGGTAGTTGCCTGGGAAATCGCACTTTCACTTTGGGCTTAGGTGCCCAAGATAATTTGCATAGCATTTCCAGCGGCAACGGACACGCACAGCTCACAAACCAAAAGGGAAATGGCAATGGCACTGGGGTATGAGCGCTGCCTTGCACTTGAGCGGAGATCACAGCCAGACATGATAAATTGCTCAAACACAAATTAAATATATAAATCATAGCGTTCACATACAGGAAATTCAAGCAAACGCATTCCGAATTGCGGGCGTGTCAGGAGACTTAAGTCCACTGCAAAGACAGAAAACTTGCTGCTGTCTCATTCGAATGCAAAGGTGCTAAAAGCATTAAGAGTAAATTAAGTTTTTATACCCTGAACCCATTGAAAATGGGAAATCAGGGTATCATGTTTTTGTGAAAATGTATGTAACAGGCAGAAGGAGGCGTGGCAGACCCCATAAAGTATGTATATTCTTGATCAGCTCGACAAACTGAGTCGATATAGCCATGTCCGTTTGTCCGTCCGTCCGTGTGAACGCAGCTTTTTTTTTTAAACCACCCATTTTTCAAAACAAATTTTTTTTTCAACTACTTAATCTTTTAGCTATAAATTTTAGATTTTCCGTGTTTTGAATACAAACATTTTGTAGTTTTTGAACTTTCGATGCCACTCCCATTTGCCCGAAAATTTGAAAAAAACGTATTTCAAATACTAGAGACTTGTGCTTTGGCAAATACATACATATGAATGAATCGTTAGTACGTTAGTACGTTAGTAGAAGTTTGGTTACGAAAGTCTATCTAGAAGCAAACCTATTCAACAAAAAAGTTTCCATAATATTGCCCATACTGCAGGCCAAGCGCTGCCCACGCGCAGTCGCTGCGTAAACTGCGCAGTGGCAGAGCAAGAAGAAGCGTAAAATGATTTGAATATCGAATCTTCGCAGGGTTCAGGGTATCTCTTAGTCGAGCAGTCTCGACTAGAGCACTCTTACTTGTTATAGCTGTTAGATTAAAGGAATGACAGAACTGATAAGAGAATGCAATACATATTTATTCTGTTTGTCTAATGAAAGTCAAGCTGAAGCGACAGTTACTCTTTTGTTATATAGTTTATATGTTAAAAAATTATTATTTATATCAATTTTTGCTGCTTATAGAAACTGAACTCATCAGCTCATCTACACAGCATTTTATTACAGATATCAAATCATATACAACCTTATAGCATCAGCCCATTCTTATATTATCGATAATTATGCAAGCCCAAGCAAAGAGAATGAGCAGCTCAAAGCAAATGTAAAAACAAAAAATCATAAAAATTCACAAAGTTTAAGTTGAATCACATTTGAAGCTAGTGCAACTATGCCCTATAGATAGGGTATTTTTTTGCTCAAATATTCTTTAATCAGTTATATATTTAGGTCTGTCACAAGTTCAAGTTCCATGTACAGTTTGGCGCATTTGAAGGCCACACCTCAGCAGATCGCAGAGTAGGAGCAGAAAGTACGTGTCGCTCAGTTGTTGTGGAGCTAGCAAACCGAAAGGAGGCCCACGATGGACAACAATGAGGTAAGTGAAGTGGAAAATTCGTTTCGAGAGTCACGTGCTAATCGCTGCGCATTCCGAAAATCTCTCGGCAGTTTATTGACTTTGACATCGGCGCGCCGTGGGGCCGCATCGCCTGCCGCTGGTACGGCAATCGTCAGGTGCGTCCGCTGCTCGCCATTCACGGCTGGATGGACAATATGGGCAGCTTTGCACGTCTCATTCCATTGCTTCCCGTACATCTGGGCGTCCTGTGCATCGAGCTGTCTGGCCATGGTCGCTCCTCGCCATATCCGCCTGGCATGCAGTACTCCGTCATTGAATGGACGAGCATTATTCGCTGCGTGGTGCTGCATTTCAAGTGGCCGCGCGTCTCGCTGATGGGTCACTCGTTTGGGGCCGTTGCCTGCAATGTGTACGCCTCGTTCTATGGCCGGGATCATGTGGATATGCTGATAGCCATCGATCTGCTTACCATACCCTACAAAAGCAGCAGCTTCTACATCAACTACCTGGCCAATAGTGTGGAGCGCATGCTGAAGCCCACGCCAACGCCCAAGCTCTACACCGCCGATCAGCTGAAAGACACGCGTTGGGGTCCAGCTCCTACGGTCAGCCAAGAGCAGGCACGTCCGCTGGTCTATCGTTGTGTGCGGCAAGTGGCTGATCAGCCTGAAAAGTTCTACATATTCCGCGACTCACGACTTATCCACTACAACCTCTTCCCATCCGGCGTTGGGCTTGTGAAGGAGCTGAATCGTCGCATACACAACATACCCTACATGGTAATCAAGGCAAGCAACTCGAACTTGATCAACGACGGCTTCATACCAGCCTTCGAGATTCTGCGCAAGCAAAATCCCGCCTTTGAGTATCATTTGGCGCAGGGCCCTCATCATGTGCTCATCACTGATCCCAAGCAGCTGGCTGCCTGGATTGTGCCATTCATAAACAAACATCGACCAGCCTCTAGATGGGAGCATCCAGGCGAACTAAATATGATGAGCAAACTATAAAGAGTTGAAGAATTGCAGCTAAACTTATTTTCTGTTTTAGTTATATGTAACTTAAGTTATAGGAATAGGCATAAATTTGTTAGATGCTTTAGATGATATATAAATATGTTTGTAAATATTATAGATTATATATTCCAATTAATATTTATGTTATAGATTATATACACAAATTGTTAATCATCAGAGTTTTCTATCAATTGTAACAAATCTTTATCTCTTCAACTTCATATCGCTGATCTAGGTTCACATAGCCAGACTTAAGGTAGGCTTCTTAAACACTCTGATTATTTAAAACTAAAGCCAGCCAGCACTTCAGCTATTACTCAAAAAAGTCGCGTAAGATAAGCAGCAGCTGATTCTATTCTTATTTTTTCTGTTTCACTTTGTTGCGATCCTATTTGAGCTTTAGAAAGCTTTCACATTCTGCACAAGCCGTTCCAAGCTTTTGGACTTCAGTATTTGGACAGTTGCTCTACCTAAAAGACGCAACCGGTAAGCAAATCTTTTTTGCTCAGTTCATTAATTCTAAACTTATTGCAAAAGTATATATATATATATATATATACTATAGCTAGCTCTGTATAACGCAGTGATAACATAATTCCATAAGATAATTCGTGAGACTTTTATTATTGCCAAAATAAAAAGCAACCGAAATAAATTTCAGCAAATCTAATGGGAACTTTGTCACTGAGTGATGTGAGTAGGGAAATTGAAATGTTTTTGGCACTCTTGCCACATCAATTTGTTTATACACGATTCAACATGAAACTTTTTCCTTATTAACATTCTTTAGTACGAGGATGTGCGCATCTGGGTTCCTTGGGGTCACATTGCGGGTCGCTGGTATGGCAACAGATCGGAGCGTCCCATTCTGGCCATTCACGGCTGGCTGGACAATCTGGGCACCTTTGATACACTAATACCTTTGCTGCCGGACTACCTGGGCGTGTTGTGTATCGATCTGCCTGGCCACGGCTGCTCCTCACGGCTGCCACCGGGCATGCAGTACAGCACAGCTGAGTATTCCTTTGTCATAGCTCGAATCATGAGGGAGTTCAAGTGGCGAAAGGTTTCGCTGATGGGTCACTCTCTTGGCGGTACTTGTAGCTTCATTTACACAGCACTCGCGCCACACAGTGTCGATCTGGTTATCATATTGGACAATATGCTGCCATCCATAGAGTCGCCTGAACGCTAAAAGAGATTAGCTTATTCCGTGGAAAAGCATTTGGTGTTAGCTGAGCAAACAGAAAATGAGCCACCTTCCTACACGCTTGCCCACCTGAGCAATGTCCTCAGCAGGGGCAGCAACGATTCCATTCCGCCAGAGTTTGCTCACCACTTGCTCAACCGCTGCGTGGCCAAGTCGCAGCTTTATCCGGACCATTTCTATTTTACTAAAGATGGTCGCACTAGGTTTTACAATTACTTATCGGTCAATGCGCCATTAATTGCTGAAATGACAAAGCGTATCAAAAATAAGCCGTTTCTAGTCATAAAAGGATCAGAGACAAATTATATAAGCTCAAAGGATAACGAGGCCATATCCATCCTAAGGAAACAGAACCCACACTTCGAGTTCCACGAGGTGCCAGGCAATCACCATGTCCATCTGATCAGCCCCGAGCTGTGTGCCCAGTACATTGTGCCCTTCTTGAGACACCATCGCCCGCCCACAGTCTCCAGCTGGTCAATGGGTAATAAGGAGCAGAAGTTGAGCACGCGAGAGCATCGCAGGCCGCAGGAGAACTTTGCAAGACCTGTGAAACGTCTTAGTAAGATTTAGGTGGACTAGTGAAAAATCACCAGGCGTGAATCTCTAGAGTACTGTACAGTATACGTTGACTAAAGTTAAAGTAAAATTAAAATAAAATTAATTAAATGTGATTTACCTAAAAATAATCTACCAATTGAAACTTTTTTTTGGTAAATCTTTGACTTTGTAGCTAAATACGTTTGTAAACAAGTATTTGGACTAAATATTATAGCCTTACTTCACCAACTCAAGCTTTTCTGAGATCTATGCTTCGACAATATTAACTTTATAAAATTACAGTTTTTTAAATTTTATGCCTACAAAATACGTTACATGCCCAGATGTCTGATAAGGGCTTTAGCTTTTCAATTAATACAAATAATTAATACTAAGCAGCTGTAATACGATGAGAAACAGCTGTTATTGTTTTTTTTATAGCACGCAGCTTTTTACCATAATTACGATCGAAAAGAAGCTTTCGTAAGCTTTCGCATGGTACACAAAACACGCCAAGCTTTTTCTCTTCAGTCGACGCTGAGCTGTTGCTAAAAGACAAAGTGAATTATTTGTATTATTTTAGTATCATTTATTAACTCCGAAGCATACGATGTTCATTTAACAGTACTAATTGTTCGTCGATAACATAATCTACAACGAGATAATTCGGAAGAACCTTTGGATGATCCGAAAAAAGCAGCCAAGGCAATTATAAGCAGACGGCCAAAGTTCAGAGAGCCAGCCACATGGGAACTTTGTCACTGAGAGACGTGAGTAAACACAATTAAAAGCTTCGAGCCGGCTGGCAGTGCAATTTACTTTGTTTATACACTGTTCAACATGAAAACATTTTCTCTGTGACATTTGATAGTACGAGGATGTGCGCATCTGGGCTCCTTGGGGTCACATTGCGGGTCGCTGGTATGGCAACAGATCGGAGCGTCCCATTCTGGCCATTCACGGCTGGCTGGACAACCTGGGCACCTTTGACACACTGATACCCTTGCTGCCGGACTATCTGGGCGTGCTGTGCATCGATCTGCCAGGCCATGGCTGCTCCTCACGGCTGCCACCGGGCATGCACTACAGCACAATGGAATATGTGCTCATCATAGCTCGAGTCATGAAGGAGTACAAGTGGCCAAGGGTGTCATTGATGGGCCACTCCCTGGGCGGCGTGTTAAGCTACATTTACACAGCACTCGCACCACACACAGTGGATATGGTTATCGCATTGGATATACTTTTGCCACCCTTCGAGACGCCTATCGCGATATCGTATTTCGAACATGCTTTGAATAAGCATCTTGTAGAGGACGAGCGTGCAGAGGAGGACTCCATACATGAGCCACCTTCCTACACGCTGGCACAGCTGCGCAATGTCCTCAGCAAGGGCAGCAACAATTCGGTTGCACCAGAGTTCGCTGAGCACCTGCTCCATCGCAGCGTGGCCAAGTCGCAGCTGTATCCAGAGAGATTCTACTTTTCGAGAGATGGCCGCACCAAATTCTATACTATTTTATCGGTCAATCCTCCCTTAGCCGCCGAAATGGCTAGGCGCATCAAAAATAAACCCTATCTGGTCATAAAAGGATCAAAATCAAATCATATAAACTCAAAGGCAAACGAGGCTATCTCCATCCTAAGGAAACAGAACCCACACTTCGAATACCACGAGGTGCCAGGCACTCACCATGTCCACCTGATCAGCCCCGAGCTGTGTGCCCAGTACATTGTGCCCTTCTTGAGACACCATCGCCCGCCCACAGTCTCCAGCTGGTCAATGGATAATGAGGAGCAGAAGTTGAGCACGACAGAGCATCGCAGGACGCAGGAGAACTTCTTTAAGCGACATCTGAAGCGTCTTAGCAAGCTTTAAGTATTATAAACAATACACGCTACACCTATACAGTATATATTGAGTAAATAAAAGCTCTAAGATATTTACTCAATGATTTTTCTTCAAGTGTATGCATGCCCGCAGTTGAGACCAGGGCTGCAGCGATGAGGTTCGATTATATAGCTACATACAAACATACATACATGACAAAGGTATGCAGACAATAATGCTGTCAATATAGGAACGAACCATGATAATAAACTCATCGTTAAGTGGACAGCTTTTTGAAGTAGTTTTGTTGGGCCCCTGTGAAAGCTTGCTTAGTCAGCAATTTGGTCTAAGAATAGTCAGTTTCATTGATTTAAATAGGCAGCAGATATTAACTAATTAAAATCCAGTGCTTATCGATTCTTTTGCTGTTTGGCAAAGTACAGATAATAGAATAGAACCCCGGTCGGTTTGGATATATAGGCAGCTAGTATTAAACAGATGCCAAAGGCCATCGCAGCTAAAATGGGAACTTTATCACTCAGCAATGTGAGTAAAGCGAAGTGCACAGTTTGTGTTTGGCTGTTTCCCAATTCATCTGAATTTTGGTATTTAACAGTACGAGGATGTGAGCATCGAGATGCCTTGGGGTGAGCTTGCAGGTCGCTGGTACGGCAATCGCTCGGAACGTCCCATTCTGGCCATTCACGGCTGGATGGACAATCTGGGCAGCTACGATACACTGATACCCTATCTGCCTGACTACCTGGGCGTGCTCTGCATCGAACTGGCCGGTCATGGCTGCTCTTCTGCGCTGCCACCTGGCATGCATTACAGCGCAGACGACTGGATCCTTACCATTGCACGAGTCATGAAGGCGTATAACTGGCAAAAAGTATCGTTGATGGGCCATTCGCTTGGCGGCATACTTAGCTTCATTTTCACTGCTCTGGGGCCGCACAGAGTGGACCTGCTCATCACACTGGACGTAGTTGTCGCCCCATTGGATTCTGCTGAGAGCCTAAAAACTATGGCCTACTTCATGGAAAAGCATCTCGTGGAGGAGACGCGTGCGGCACTGCCTGCAATGAGTGAACCGCCCACCTACTCACTGAGTCAGCTGCGCCGTTTCCTTAGCAAGGGCAGCAGCAATTCGGTGCCACCGGAGCTCACTCATCATTTGATGTACCGCACTGTGGCCAAGTCTCAGCTGTATCCGGATAAGTTCTACTTCACACGAGATGGACGCATTAAGTTCTATACGCTTTTACCGATGAATCCAGGTCTGGCAGCCGAATTGACGCGTCGCCTTAAGGACACACCCTACCTCGTCATCAAGGGCTCCCTCTCCCCGTTTATTGGACCGACCAGCGACGAGGCTATTTCCATTTTGAAGAGCCAGAATCCAAACTTTGAGATCTACGAACTGCCAGGTGCTCACCATGTGCATCTCACCAGGGCCGACCTTTGTGCCAAGCACATAGTTCCCTTCCTGAGACGCCATCGCCCACCCAAAGTATCAAGCTGGTCGTTGGCTGATGAAGAGGATGCCCTCAGCACTCGGGAGCACCGCGAGGCACAGGAGAGCTTCTTTTCAAGGAATCAGAAGCGACAGCACAAGCTGTAAGAGGCGAAGAAGAGAAAAGCTCAATCGGCTACTGCAAAAAATGGCGATAATATGGATGAAGTTAAGGGAGCACTAGGAGAGCACACTAAGATGCAAGGAAACATGAACTTAAATATATAAAATACCTGATTAGGATGCTAAGCTTTTCATTTAGTTTCTGAGCATAGACGAACTCTACAATTTGTTAGATTTTCAATGTGTTCCAACATGGCTGTGTGTGTCTGTGTGTTGAAGCAAGTTTAAGCTGCTTAGGAGACACTTGAGCGCCTTGGAACAATTAGACAAGTCAGCTTTAATGGCAACGCTTTGACTTGCCAAAGCTAAACATGAAGCAAGAAATGGCTGACAGCCGGCTCAAGACATAAGCCTGCAGATATGAAATTTTGGAATTTTTGCAGGTTGACGGCATATGCATTGAACAATTAACCACATAGGCCCTGCTGGCACTTAAATATCACAAAATGTAATCAATATCTGCTGAAGAGCATTTGAAAATCATTTTATTGTTGGCGTGACAACAAAAGCGTTGCCCACTCTACGGCGGCAGCGGCAAAAATTAATTTCTCGCAGCCGCACAACATTTTCGTTGCCCGCCTTTAGGTGCCGTATGCTAACCTATGAAGCAAGTAGACAGACAGCGCATACCTTATTTAATTTAAGCAGTTTGACAGCTGCTGCAATACACTATAAAAATGTGTGTTTAATTAGGGTATATTCAAGTGAATATATCTGAAATGGTTTTATTAGTATTATATATAGAAGTAATTAGCACTTTGATAGAAGTTTCGAGGGAAAGGCTTCAGTAGCTAGCAGAATGCTATTAGGTAAGTTTGTTAAATTTAGTAAATATCAGATATTGACTCAACATATACAGCTGACAGATAACAGGGTATTTTCCAGTCCCATCATCTATAGGCTTCCTTTGTCGTGTCCTTGGAACATCTGCTGTGCGTGAGTGGCAACGTCTGGCGCGGCAGCAGCTGCTTCAATTGTTGAATTTCAAATAAGTATTTGCTTTCCCAACGCATAATTTTCTTGTCATACATTTTGATTGCTGATATTAATATTTATGCTTAAAGTTTCATCGTAATTGCACGGAAAATTCAATCAATTAACAGTCAAATTTCTCGCATATTTTCGTACGTTGATTAAACAACAACAATATTAAAACACTATCGATTTTACAATTTGCCAAAGAGTCTCTCTCTCTCTCTCTCTGTGTCCCTCTCTCTCATGCAAGCTACGCCGCAGGAGGTCGTCGTGTGTGCCTAACTGAAGCCATAAACTCTTAGGCATGGCATATGCCCAGATTTTTAATTTAAGGGCCCACAGCAAGTAAACCTGACAGCTTTTTATGACGAAAAGCGCTTTCGTCTACATTTCGCTGAAATTCACGCAGCATTCTTTGGGGCGCGCGTGTATTAAATTAAGTTTGCCAAAGGGAAATTGAAAATTTGAGGCTCAATTTGCTAAGCGACTAAACGACAGCCAATCAGGCTTAAATCGAAAGTTCAATAGACTTTGGCTGGATTTGTACTTAAATGCTGTAAGAGATATGTTCAGGTAACTATAGAGAATATCTTTGGCTGGGAAGAGGCACTGTCTATAGAGAGAGAGAGAGCGAGAGAGAGAGTTCTATAAACAAATCTCATCATCAACACTATCTACGATCGACTCTTTAAAGAAATTCAATTTAACCTAGGCAAATAGCTCCACACACACATCACGCACGCACGCACTCGCTCGCTCGCTCGCACACACGCGCATCGATGCCTTGCAATGAAATGGAAAAAACCCTTAAGCCAAATGAATTATGCATGTTAAGGCCATCACAGTGAGCAACAGCAGCGATAGCTGGCCGCTTAATAAACTGCAACTAGAGCCGTTTGCTGCTTAAAATTCTCGTTGTGCTGCTCTCGACGCAGCAATAAATCTGAAATTGCACTCAATTGCTGCAGCGCATGCAACGCGGTTGCAGTCGCCGTCGCCGTCGACGTCGCAGTCAACGTCGACGCAGACGTTTGTTTAAAACGTGCGCGCAATTTTCGCAATTTTCTAATAGCCGCTAACGCATTGAGCCAGAGTCGGAAACAGTTGGGCGTGCGGCGCTACTATATTCACCAGGGTTAGTTATTAAAAAAAAAAGGGAAAAAAGTGTAAAAGGAAAGGGAAAACAAGCCGAAAAACATTTCACGTACGTTTCACGTTTGCCGAGCTGCATATAAGGGGTTTTTGTTTTGCAACTTGGCCGGCCGGAAGTGCTCTCGACGCCATTTTGCGGTCAGCTTTTATGGCCAGTATGCAGTGCAATGGAGAGTGCAATGCCAGCCACAAACTATACGTCGAGCTCCTTCAATGCCCTTTATCAGCTACGTGCCCATTTAACCCATCACGCGCTTTAACATCCATCTCAAACCGAAAAAAGGCAGAAAAAAATGGCAAAATAACGCGCCTATGCTAGAAGATTGCCAATAAATTGTTGCTAAGCAGCGACTGTGGCAGCGGCAGCAGACAGCAGTCCTGGCCATGGGGCTTAGGCAACAGCTTTGGCTGCGTCACGGCCTCGTCCTTGCCGTTTGCTTGCTGACGCAGCAGCCATTTGCCATTTGCATTTTCTCGCCATCCATCGACCCACATTCCGGTCTGGCCATTAAGTCCTGCTACAATTTACTTGTGATTGACATGTTTATAAGGGTCGCACAGCAGGACCTTTGCGGCGCTGCCGGCGCGTCCCTTTTCTTAAGGGATTGCTGCTCGGTGGACGTTGTTGCCATAACAAGTGAAGCCTACAAACTGGTCTTCGATGCCAGTGCCATAAATCTTTGATATTTGCACTGTCCAGAGCATACTAAATATTCTTTTGCATTTGCCAGTGCTTTATAGAGACAGCGGCAAGACTTCAAATTCCACGAATCCCATACGCACACACAATTAAAAGTTCCCACGTTTGCGGCCGCATGAATAAAACAACAAGAGAAACGCCAGACGAGCGTCGTTTATATAGGCGATTGCATACGCTAACCATGCATGATGGATGGAAGATTGAGATTATGGTTTTGGTACGAAAGGATTTTATTGGCTGACAAGCTAAAGAGTGAAAGTAAATTGATATATTCTTATTTTATATTCTTATACTTATATTGATACTATATGATTGCAGCTCATAAAACCAAAGCGTAGTCATTTCACTGTAATCGGTCTTTGGTTGAAGATGAATATATTCTATAAACAATAAATCGTTTTATATGAGATCTAAGTTGAAAACACATCCAAATAGTATTTGATTATAAACAATCTTTGATCGGAGATCATCTACACTATATAGCTACTTGACACTCTGCCCTGTGTTGGCTTTCATTAGACCTTCTCACTGCCCTTTCGAACCCAGCTTCATAGCTAATATATCCCCTGCAAGTAACTTTCAGCAACTGCACACACTTCGATATGAACTGCAGCAGACAAAACGCATGTTTTGCTTTTAATTTAGCAGACAGCGAAGCAAGCACAACTTCGACTCACCTGTGAACAGGTTTTTATGTGCAGACAAACAAAAAAACAAAGAAAAAGGGCAATCGGCAGCAGCAACTATCCAATTGATATGCAAGCAAGAGGCAAGTGAAAAACAGCTGAGCCGACACGCAACGCCCGGGGGCCAACAGCCAACAGACAACAGCCAACAACCTACAGCCAACACATCGCTTGCAACTCAAACTCAAACCGGGTTGCAAAGCGCGCAGCGCAGGCGCCAAGCAACCTACAAAGCTACAAAACGAACTTTCAGTTGAGCGCGCGAGCTGTTGGCCAACGCACACAGACGACTCGGCCGAGCGAGAGACAGAGATCAGTTACGGGTACGGCTACGGGTACGGGTACGAGGGCATGGGCATTATTACGGGTTTACAGTCCAGCAACGGAGCAAGTGCAATTTTGAAAGTCAATAACTCGAACTGAGCCGCAAAAAGCGCTTAAATGGAATTTAATGTCAAATTACAATTTGAGTGCCGCATAAAAAGTCCAAAGCAAAATAATTAATTACAGCCAAATTGTAATGAAGTCAAAAGCCAAAAAGAACAAAACCAAAACCAAAAACAAAAAAAACATTTGTCAGCTGTTAAAACAAATTTTTTGGTCGAAATGCTAATGGGCTTCGTGTTGCTGTTGCTGTTGCTCTTGATGCCAGTTGAACTTTTCAATTAATTTAACAGCTCGAACAGAGACGTCGCTCAATTTCGCTTGGCCCGCATAGATCTTATCGCTATATCATAAAAGCAAAGTAACAGAGTTCTTAAGAAAGTTTAAGAAAACGCCACAAAACGGTTTCTCATTTGTTTTTCAGTTTGTTTGTTTTTTTTCTGTTTCTTCTGTCTATTTTAGTAGCATATTTAACTTGCCGCAAGGCCTGAAAACCGCCTGTTAAGGTGTGCCCCAAACAAAAGCGGGGCATTAAATGCCCAGCAGGGCCTACCTAACCACCTCGCTGCCTCCCTCCCTCTCCCTCTCCCTCTCTCTCTCTGTCCGTCTGTCTGTCAGCCTGTCTGGCTCTTTCTAAATTACTTCTTTATTTTTTGGTTTTTTTTTATGAATTTTTGCCGCGTTGCTACTTTTTGCCTCTGCAAAATTATTCAATTTGAATCTGACATTTGAAACTTGAAATTCATGTTGCTGCTGGAAGTTTATGTCGAAGTTGTTGCCGCTGCTGCTGCTGCTGCTGCAATTTTCGTCGTTGTTGTTGTTAATTGTAATTCGATGCGGAAGAAGCAGCGGGCCATAACCGCTAGTCGGCTCAAAAGTCTTGACAATTATATTGCTGGCAACAGGTTGGCAAGTGGTGCAAATTGCCCACGGGCCGCATTGAAAATTCTTGGCCATAAAACGGAGCAAGTTTTAGACTCACTTAACGCATAACTGTAAGATAGACAACGAGCTTGCCAAACAGAGAAACAGGATTTCTGCACAAGTGAAAGATTATGAGAGTGTATGTGTGTGTAGAGTGTGTGTGAGTGTGTGCCACGCCTCTTATCAGTCAGCAACAAATTAAGCCAAAACTGCAGCTGCCGTTTGGCCTGGCATAGAAAAAGTTTAGCGGCCTGCCCGCTGACTACAATTTGTGTCAAGTAATTTTCAAAAATAAAAAAAAATACGCAAATGGCAATGCTCTAAACGAGAGTGCGCGATTAACACATACCCTGTAACTGTAAAGTGAAAGAAGCGAAAGAAACGAGAGATAAAAGTGAGGAGGAAATAAATACCAATATGGACAAAGATCTTCTTAACAACTTGCCTCAAAAGTAGTTCAAGTCGAGACTCAGCAAATTCTTAAGTTGTCAACTGTTCGTTCAACTCTGCTTAAACTCTTCAGGTGACATTTAAAAATGTACAGGGTATATGGAAAATTGGTATTTTCCATTAGAGGCAAACAAAAACAACTGGCTAGCAGGCAAAACGGGCAGGCGGCCCAGGCAGCTCTTAAACTAACATGAAAATAGTGAAAATCATGTGTGCAGTTCCAGTCTTCAGTTCAGTCTTCAGTCTGCGACTTGTCAAACGTGTTCCACAACGGCATTGGAAATGCATTGTGCAGCAGCAGCAGCAGCAACGGCAACAGTTGCTGCAACAACAACAGCATTAACTGTGACTCGTATTAATTTTCAACAACAACAGCAACAGCAACCATAAGAAGAAGAAGAAAATGCCGCCCCAATGAAAAATAAAAAACAAAAAAACAAATAGTCATATGTACAAGTTTTTGCCCCTTTACACAGTTTTAACTTGGCTGCTTTGTGCTTTGCTCAATTTTCTTTTTGTTTATTTGAACCCTCGGCCCTCGGCCCGTTAATAGAAATGACGTTTTCTGAAAGCTGAAAGCTGAAAGCCCCTCACAATTAAAGAGTTCTTTACGGCCAACTCATGGAGGAGGACGTCTTGAATGCGCTGCAGATGCGCAGCGCTTATCTGTGCGGCGGCTACGATCGGGACAGGCGAATCATATTCATTGTGAATGCATTCAATGATCAGCAATTGTGGAATCGTCGCTGTCTGCAACTGACGCTCGACTATCTCAAGCGTTCGCTCAGGTGAGTCTGCGGCGAGTCGTCCAGCCAGGTGTCTGGTAGAAGTAGAAACAGGCCGCTAATCGAACTAATTAGCATAGACCAAATATGCAAATAGCCCGCAGATGATTTAGGCTTTATATCTGACTCTTTTCATTAGTTCTCTGCAGTTAGTTCTCCACGCCCCGATATGCTAATGCCATTTTATGAACTTCTTAGCCTTTTGTAGTTAGATCAAAGCAAACTGACGCGCAACATATATGTCATAGATAGATCACCCAACTATATCTAAATTTGTATCTCAACTGATGGACTCTTTGTGTAGTTTTGAACACGCAACTTTTGAAGCCGCAATAAAAAAACAAGAAATCAAATTAAATATGAGCTAAGATATTTATGTGATCAATCAACTGACATTAGGCCCAAAGCCAGCTCCACCTTAAGTTAATCAACAGCTAAACGAGATTTCTATGGAACGCCTAATGAATAGTTTGTTAACTTTCCTCCACGCCCTTCTCCCTCTCCCTCTCCTCTCTCTCTCTTTCTCTTTCTCTATAGCGCGTCCGTATTGCAGAATGGAGTGAGCGTCGTTGTCAACGCCCAGGAGATCAGTTCGCGCATATCCAGGCAGCACGTGCGGCAAATTTATGCGCTCTTTGGCGGCGACATCAGCGTCGATGTTTATCTAGTCAGAGCGGAGGGCTTCTGGGAGAAGCACGTGGAGCCTTGCGCCAAGTCGCAGACCAAAGGCGAGGTAAGCCCCATATGCAAATGAGGCGCACAGCAAATAATAAGCCGTGTCTGTTCCACAGCCCCTGGTGCTGTCGAAGGCACGCCTGGCCAAGTTCATAGAGCTACACCAATTGCCCGAAGAGCTGGGCGGCACACTGCAATTCAATTATGATCTGTGGCTGCAGCAGCGCAAGGTAAGCGCCAGCAATCTCTAATCGAATGCCAGCTAACCAATGCCCTTTCCCACTCACACACACAGTCCATAGATGAGTTTAGCAAGACCCACGCGCAAACGTTGGCCGGCATGGAGCAGCTGTTGACGCTGCTTAAGTCGCTGCGGCCAGCGGAAGCGGATATCGAGCTTAAGAAGTGCGCTCAGCTGCATACGCACGTGCAGCACAGCATTGAGTCGGCCATTGAGATGGGTAAGCGAAACAGCATGTAAACGGCAGTTTTAAACTGTGGCAAGTTCGTTGCCTGAGTCTTTCGTTTTGCGTGGTGAGCGAAACAATTTACATAATTTCAATGAACACCGTCGCCGCCGACGACAACGACAAACGAAACGAGTTAACAGACAGCAAAATGTGACAAGTAATCCACAACAACAGCAACAACTACGCGCATAAGTCGTGTGCGTGTTTCAATTAGAAATGAAAATGTTTGGCAAACTTGTTTTGCGGCTTTGTGGGTTGAGGTTTTATTACACTGATTAACATTGAAATTGGTTTTTGTGTTCTTGAAAATGTGCGTGATCTAGAAAGTGTTTTTTGTTTTATTTTTGGTCATTTGAAATATAACCAAATTAAAACTTCAGACACGGCATAATTATAATTTTATGCATTTGAAATGCGCCTTTTGTACATTCTCTCAGTTCCCATTGCCCAAATTTGAAAAGCTTCTTAAAAATCTGATAAAGACATAAGTGAAAACTTGGAAAATCCAGATAAATTGTGTTGCATAGTTTTCCATTGTTTTCCATTTTCAGTTTATAAGCCTCTTTTGCTCTTTCACACGACGATAGAAGTGGTTGATCCACGCTATTGTAAATGTTAGAAATTAGAAAAATAATCCCAAAAATTATCATAAATATGTTAAGTAAGAGTAGGAGTAGGAGAGAATGGTATATTATGCACGAAAGTAGAAGACGTATAGCTAAAGATGGTTTTTGGTGTGGTAACTAATGCCAACAGTTCACAGGGTAACTCATGCATGCTAAATTTAATGGCTATTAATTTGTATACAAATCGGTTTGATTAGCTGGCGTTTGGAGCACGTCAGCAGCATTTGGTAACCAAGAATCAGACTATGCTTTTATGAAAACTTCTGACTTGCTGAATTGAATTTTAGAAAAATAATATTAAATATATTGTATACAATATATTATATTAAATTTTAGTAATATTTACTGTCATTGAAAGAAAATATATAAGAATCTACTACAATTTGTTGGGGTTGCATCGATAAAAAATTCAATAGCTGTTGACTTCAGACTGGCTGTAAATTTGATCATAGTTTTTCTCCAATTTAGTTAGAATTTAGAATTTGCTTGGTGAACTCCAATTTATTACAGTGCGAATCTATATGACAGGTTTATGTATATAACTATTGCATGTTGAAACTTGATACGACATTCGGAAAATTGTCTTTTCATAATCTATTTAATTTGTTTTTGTTATGTAATTAGTTTAACCTATTTAGTCATACGCAGTGACTTTTTAGTATATATATTGTATATTTATATTCTCTATGTAAATTTATAAATTTAAATAAATTTCAAAGTGAAAAACCCAGCTTAGTTCTCATAGCTAAGCTTCAAACACTGCCGATGCAACCATTTCACACCTAGCCACAGTGCGCTGAACCCAGAATTGAGCTTTGTTGTGCTGTGTCTTTGATAAGTGTTGAACAAATGGAGAACACCGCAGAAACCGCACATCGCGATGCTCATGTCATTGTTGTTGTTAGCATGTGGCTCGTGTGTGGGTGACTGCTATTCGTATGTATCGTGACCCTTCACTTAGACAGCTATTTTATTTTGTTTTGCTTTGTTATTTTTTTGTTAAATCTGCGTTGATGCGCAACGAAACTGGCACACAATTTGAGCGCAGCTTTTCACTTTTTACATAAGGCATAGGCAAATAGAAATGTTGTGTTAACTAAGCAAACGCACGGCTAATAAACAGATTTTCATTGAAACTTGAACCCTTTTCCTCATTTCTCTTTTGTCGCAGGTAATGCGATCTTGGCGCGCTTTAACGAAGTTTACGAGACACAAACGACAACGCCAAATGCCGCACCTGCCGCTGCCAGCTCAAACACAACAACAACATCATCGACAACAACAACAAGCAACGCCCAAAGCCCGGCTAAGCCGCTGCTGCCGCCCGACCTGAACTGCGAGAGAGCCCGCATCGAGCTGCGCCTGAATGAAATAGAGAAGAAGCAGACGGCCATACGCACCGCTTGGCTGGAGCTGTTGCGTGCGCTGCGTGAGGCACGCGAGCTCTGCACTCTGGCCGAAGGCGTGGCCTTTGTCACCAACTGGATTCTGAACCAGGCCGAGCAGCTGCTCAGCCGCCAGCGCAGCGTTGGCAGCGATGTGCGCGCCTCCGAAACGCTGCGTGCGGCACACGATCAACTGGAGCTGGAGTGCCGTGACACCTACGGCTGCTATGCAGAGCTGCTCTACAAGATCGAACAGTTTGCCAAGGAGCGTGCGACGGCCACATGCCAGGATCTGCTCTCACAGCGCGATTTCATGCAGTTTGTGTGTCGTTCGTTTGCCGAGCGCCTGGAACGACGACGCAAAGTTCTGATGACGGCGCTACGCTTCCATCGCCTGCTCGAGCAATTCGAGGAGCAGCTGCTAATAGCCAACCAAGCAGCCGATGCTGAGCCTAGTGAATTGAGTGCCCAACAAGCGGATGCCATGCTCATGCAGCTCAAGACCAGTCAACAGCTCTTGGGTGAGACCTGACCTCCATGTCGGCTTTATGTGCAATCGTAACTATTTAATGGCCAAACAGATACCAAGTGAAAGTCTCTAAATTGTCTCGCTTGATGTAAATGAGTAGCTGTTACAGATAGTCCAACAGACAGCCTAAATATATAGATTTAAGACTTTATAAGTGAAAACATTTATATTGCCCAAACTTCAGTCAATGGGTCATACTTTACTTTATACTTTACCAAGCTCAAATATCAAGAAATTTCCATTCATTTGATAAAGTTTGAATGACATAGTTTCGACGAGATATCAACTATATCAGCCACATGACCTGTATAGATAAGGTAGCACATATCAAATTAGCATTTCAAAATCTTCTAAAGAGAATGTTCTATATATTCTTGTGAAACAACCAAAGTCTGCCTCTATATATGTATGCTCCCCTTATCAAAATCTCTTCTCTTCTACCTTCATTAATACTTATCAAACCCTATTCACACCCAAATAAGTTTCAAATAAGTTTTGGTTGCGCTTACAACAATCGGTTGCAACTGTTTGACTCAAACCTCGATCACAATTTCCACACACACAGGCAACATCGAACGCGAACTTGTGCGCGAGGGCGAAAAGCTGAGCGACATGTTGGCAATGCCAGTGAAAGATGCCTTGGGCCGTGACCTCCAGCTGGACTACAGCAACGACATTGCCCAGCTGCGTCGACAGATCGACGCGAGCCGCGAGCGCCGGCAGCTGTGCGGACAGAGGCTGGCGCTGCAGCGGCTCACCTTGGAGCAGGTGACCCACATTCATGGCTACGAGCAGGAGGTGCGCTGTGCTCTCCAGTGGCTAAACGAGCTGTACGCGGTGCTGTTGCGCTGTCACTCCCATGTTGGCTGCAACATACACGAGATTCAGCTGCAGAAGGACGAGCTGCAGGGGTTCGAGGAAACCGGACGGGTGAGTTTTTAGCCAAGACACACACAGAGAGAGCGAGTGAGAGAGATCTGCATTTTTTTGGCCAGCCAGTTTGTGTGAAATTTTTGAGGCCGTCTTCCACTCATCCATTTCCCTTGCAGAGCATTTTCAACTATGGCTGTCAGCTGCTCGAGGCCTCGCAGACGCTGCGCCTCTGCTGCAAGCTGGAACAGTCGGAGCCTGAGCAGTTTCTGCTGCAGCTGCAGCGCACCTGGCACAGTCTACAGTCCATTGCCCAGGAGCAGATGACCCGACTGCGCGTCTCCGCCGTCTTTCATCGCAGTGTGGAGGCCTACTACAGGCAGCTGCGCGATCTGCGCCCGCTGCTCACCCATGAACTGGCCTCTCAGCTGCAGCAGCAGCGCCAGCAGCATAATCGCAGCAGCAGTGGCATTAGCAGTGATGCAGAGCCCTCACCAGAGCTCTCGCCAGCTGATGGCCTTGGCGCACGCTTGCAGCGCCACCTGTTGGCGAGGGAGCAGCTCCTGGTTGAGGTGGGTCGCATGGTGCGGCTGGGTCGACTGCTCAAGAAGCGACTGAAGGAGCCCTTTGTGCTAGACGCTCTCACAGGCAAAAGGTGAGTGAGATTGAGATTTCTAAACACTTTCCAGCTGAGGCGTCTGCGTGAGTGCACAGGGAGAGAGAGAGAAACCACTCAAAAGCACAAACCACTCAAATATCTGACCAATAATTTGTACAGATAAAACCAAAATAAAAGCTGACAAAACTAAAACAAATCAACTCAGCGAAAAGTGCCGCCAACTATACAGAATTTTGCTATTGGCTTGGGCTACGAAACAGTCTATTTCGGTGCGTGATCCAGCGCAGAGCGTCTGATGCTCGACGGGAAGCGTCTTTGTCGTCGGGAATATTCATAAATACATATAGCGTGGCAACTTGTCAACCTGTCAAGTGAATGAAACAGCCGGCAATCGTTGTATACGTATAGTATATATAGACTGTGGATATCTTTAGCCCCAACCCGACTGGAAAAACGAAAACGCGTGCGTGCCAACAAGTGGGTCAAAGTGGAACTTTCCTTTTTTCTTGTGCTTAAAATAGAAGTGTCTGCATAATTACTGCACTCCCCTCTCTCCTGATCGACCCTTGTCTTGTGGGTGATCCTGCATAGTTGAGTACTTATCGCAATTGACATTTGCCCGACTGGCTCGGAGCCAAACGCGTGTTTAGCTATTGCGTCAAACTACTTAGTTGTCAGAGGCGCCAAGAAACAGAAGCAGAAACTCAACCAGAAATGTTTGCCAGATTTCGGAATATCTTTGGCAAATCCAAACCCGATGAAGTGCCCACAATTGTCGTAGACGAGGCACCCGCTGAGGAATCGCTGGATGCGAATCAGCAGAGCAGCGCGCCTTTGGCCTGCGAGGAGGAAGACTTGAGCAATGGCCATGAACAGCCGCTGAGCGCCTCCACACAGGAGCTGTCCCAGCTGCTGGATGCTATTAATCTAAGCAGCCAATTGCCAGACCTGAGCAGCGACGATACGGAACAGGATGAGCCAAAGGACAACGATGAGGAAGATGATGATGAGACGGCGAGCACTTCCAGTGTGAAAACCAAAATAGCCAAAGCTTCTATAGAGCGCGATATCATACTAGAGGATGCCTTAGAGGAAGAGGAAGAAGAAGATGGTCCGCCAGAGCAGCCTGGCCAGAACAGTCTGGACAAAATTAAGGCGCTCATACGCAATGACAGCGAAACTTATCCGCAGAGCGACTACACGGACACCGATGAGCCCTCGCCCTTGCACTCACGCACCGCCTCAGTTGATTCGACAGCCGAGGCAGGGCAACAGCTGAGTAAACCCAATTTGTTTTCATGTGATTACAGCGTTGTGCCGGATGAGCTGCCGCTGGACAGCAGTCCGAGTCCGATGCACGACAGCGGACGCAACAGCAGCGCAGGCAGCGAGTCCATTCATGTGGAAGCACCAGCCACGTTGACTGTGACGCCAACGGGCAGCAATGACCTGGCCTGTGCCGCCATTTCGCACAAGTTGAGCGCAATTGCCGAGGTGGCCGAGTCCTTGGATGCGGTCATACGAGACTGCAGCGGCGCCGAGCTGGACTTGTCGAATGCCACGCACAAAAAGCTGGGCATGGCCAACGAGGTAAGTGAGACAGGCGGTTGCTTTCGCTTATGTTTGGGGGCTCTTTCATTTGGCTTTCATTCGATGCATGCAGGACTGGCAGTCGCGTTCAACGGAAGATGAATCCTTTGCCACGGCCTCCGAGGGCAATTTTACGCCCAATTCGCATTCGTCTTCCTTTCAAACGGCCTCGGGTCGCACCAGCTCCTACATTGGCTCCGCCAAGAACTCCTTTGACGAGGCAGACGACTCGACGCTGAGCAACTTTGAAATACCTGAGCTGCCGCAGTCGCCAGTCAACATGTCCTTTGAGAGCTCCGAGCTAAGCTACTTCTCCGCTCAGCAGCCCCTCAAATCCGACGATCAGGATAGCGTGGTGGGCGTGGCCGAGCTGCACAGCCAAAGCGTAACGCCCACGCCGGAAGACGAGCAGCTGCAGCTGCAGCTGCTGGCCCAGCCCATCGAATCGGACAGCGAATTAGAGGCCTACGGCCTGGATGCAGCCCACATCAGCACCGAGCTGCTGCCCAGCGTCTCCACGGCCGTCACGCCGGAGGTGAGTGCCCAGTGCGCTGCTACGGCTGACAATGCGCAGCAGACGCCGCCAGCAGCGTGGCGCCGCAGCAAATACTACGAGAATATAACGAAGCAAACGATCAAGGGATTTCTCTGAGAGAATCGCCCTCGCCTCATCCACCCCCTGAGAGCCCGCCCCACTAGAACCCGCCTAATTAAGACGCGCCATTTGCCTTTGCTCCGCTTTGTTCTTTGTTGTTTGTTTGTTTTATTCAATTTTGTTTCTTGCCAAAAACGAATTTGCTGGCATTTTATTTTATTTTATTTTATGTCTAATTTTATTTTAAGTTCGCTTCTATTTTAGCTATTTTAGCTCACGAGCTAAACGAATGCTTTCGTTTTTATTACTTTTTAAGCGAAATGCATGTTTTTTTAGTTATTATTTATTTAAATTATAAAATTAGCCTGTTTTGCTTGCGACAATTAGAGAATTCCAAAATAATTAAAACGATTAGCATTTATATTTAATTTATTTAATTGCACAAATATCAACTTTAATTAATTACATAATTTTTAAATTAATTACATTTAAATTAATTTTTATACATTTTGAAACACTTTCTTTTAGTCACAAATAAGTCACAGAAATAGTTAAATTGACAAATGAACAAATATATATTTCTATATAATGCATTTTAGCTGTAATTTATTGTTGCATAATTTTTGGCTGCAGTTATAAAGGCCAACGCTTAACCCTTGTGCAGTCAAGTGGTTAAATTTCAACCCACAACACTTGCCTAATTATAATTGCCTCGACCTGGACTGTTCATAAATATTTATCAAATGGTTTTTAAGTGATTTTAATTAATGTGTGAGAGCTGTCATAAGGGTGCACACACACACACATACTCACACACATGCAAGTCAGCTACTCAAATGCCTCATTAATCTCAATAAAAAAACATTATAAATAAAATATATGCGAGGCGGAGGGAACATTGCTTTGACTGTGCACATGGGAGTTTTAGATCATAGTTCTTATGAGCTGTAGCCCCTCTCATTTGGTCATCTATAGCCAAGCGCCATGCAGCAATCAAATCAAATTGCTCGCTGCTCGTGATGGCTGCAAAAAGCTGGCCGGAAAATATAATTCAATAAATTTTTGGTGCCGTTGATGGGCTGCAAAATAATAACAGAATACGTTGATTGGATGCAGCAACACGAACGGCACGAACTAACCAGCCCCGCTCTCCCCCTCACTCACCCTCTCTCACTCACACTCTGTATTTCTCCTCTTTCTTCATGCCTTGGTCAGCTCTCGAGCATTGCCTGCCACACGCATTTTGAACGCTCAAGTAGCGTAAAACTGCGATGGCGCAGGGGAGCGGGTTAGCTGTGAATGCGGGCGGCCGCCTGTTGCATTCTATTAAGACACGACGCAGTCAGGTTGTTGATGTTGTTGCCTCTTCGGTTGTGTCTGTTATTAAAGTACAAGCTTTGCTTGTGCACATTGTTGCAGTTGTTGTTGTTGTTGTTGCTGCTGTTGCTGTTGCCGGCGCAGGGCATTAAAAATTGAAATCATGAATTAACGACGCAACGAATGCCAAGAGCACTTGTTTATTTATGTCGTCACCGCCTCCCACTCTTCCACCACCCGCTTCCATCTCCCTCTCAGCACAGCCCAGCTCAGCTCAGCCGGCATGCGAGCTGCAGCTCAATCGCGTCGTTTGAGAGCGCAAAAGCTGAGCGAATCGGTTAAGTGCCGGGCTCCCCCGTTTTGGCACTCGCAGTCGACCCGATCTCGCGGCGATCTGGCGGCTGCCGTCGTCCGGTTGAGCTGCTCAGTCTTGTTCGAAGTTCGCGTCGTTCGGTTGTGGGGCACGCGGCGCGCGCGTTTCTTCTCAATCTATTTGCTCATCAAACCGTCTTGTTTCTCTATTTTTTCTCAACAAAACACAAAATGTGCGAATAAAGTTTTTGAATGATGTAAATTTGGCATAGAAATGTAAATGAATTTCTGACGCTCGCAATAAATTAACAACTAATGACATTGAATGCTACATAAATTATATTTAATACAAGAAAGAAAAACAAACACAAACTTTTATATATATATATAAATTGATGCTGAGGCACAAATTGTGTTCTAATTTAGTTATTGTTGTTGGCCGTCGTCAAATCGCGAGGCAAGCGAAATGCAAAAAGAAAAAGCCACGAAAAATAAATATCATTTCGTTGACTAGCTTTTTGGGGCTGTCAGTTAAAATTGACATTTGTCGGGGAGTTCTCTACGCAGCGACAGGCAGGCAGCCAAAAATTGTTGCAGCCACGCCTCATTTCCAGGCATCTGCTCTCTCTCTGTCTCTGTGTGTGTGTGTAACATTTTTATAGTGAATGTTTATTTTTAGAAAAGTACAATTAAAATCATTTACATTGCCTCATACGAGAAATCGCTTCAAATGTTTTGACCATAAAAATCAAGAAAATAATGAAACAGAGAAGAAATTACCTAATGCCACAGCCGGGCGCACACACAGGGCGGGCAGCAGCTCACATTGCGTATGCGTAATATTTCAAAAATAAATGAAAGCTGCCATAATTTCTGCCAACCCGAAACAGTTGCAATTGATTGAGCAGCCAAGCATCGAAGAGAGCAAAGGCACACAACAGCCAAAAGGTTAACATTTTCAGACACTGCAACACTTTTGGCACATGTGTGCGATTGTATCTCAGTATCTCAAAGATACAATACAGCAACAATGATTAGCCTGACGCACATCCGCCAAATGTGGGCTATTCAAACAGAGGCACCATCAGCATCAGCATCAGCATCAACTGAGAATTACTCAATATGCGCGTAGTTCTACGTTTTAGTTTGATTTTCAAAAATAGCGCAAATTGAGCATTGTCATCGGGCCGAGCAAAGATCGGTGCGGCGCACGCATCAAAGGCAGCGCTAAAAATTTGCTCAGGCGCATATGCAAAACACATTCGTATAGGTAGATTCTTATATATATATAAATATATATGTAGACATTGTTGTGCTTAGCACACAATAATAAACAGGCAGCGCGAGGCATGAAGTCATAGTCGATCTACATATGTCTATGTATTTGCCATAGTTCTTCGCTCTGAGCGTATTCGATGTGTTGGGGGGGCCGTCAGACGATCGCCAGCATTGATAGCGAGCGCGACAAACGAATAACTCGAGGAAATTCGCGAAAACGAGCAACGAAACAACAAACAAAACTAAACTAACTTAAGCTAAACATATTTCTTTTAGAGTAAAATAATAAACGAAAACAAAATGCACAACAACTAAGTAAAAGACGCGCGCAATAATAAATACATATATATGTGTATAGAAAATAGAAAACAAAAGAAAACTAAACGGGAAAGATTAAACAACGCCCACGCCTACACACAAAACAACACGAACACGTAGCCACTAAGCCGACAACAACACTCAACACACACACACAGACAGACAGAGCAACAGCCACAACATGGAACGTCGTCAAACGTTAGACTCATCGATGTCTTCACTGTACTCGGCCAGCTCCTCGAATCGCCAGCTCCAGCTACAGCCACAGTCGCACTCGCACTCGCAGTCACAGTCGCAGCTAGACGCCTTCAATTATTCAGCAACAATGTCATCATCGTCGCCAACGCCAAGCCAGGCAACGACGTCCTCCTCTCTGCGTGCCACCACAATTGGCACCGTTGTCGTACGCTGTGGACCCATACAGCTGGTGATAGCACTCTTGCAAGTGAGTTGTTGTTGTTGTTTGTTGTTGTTCTTGTTGTTTGTTGTTGTTACTGTTGCAACATGAACATTGTTGCAGATACCAATAGATAACTATGTCTTCAAGTAGCAAACGCTGCAATTTATGCAGCTACACTTGGCCGTTAAGTCAAAAGGGCAAATATGTAGATGTTAGTCCTGCCAAAGCACAGAGATCTCAGTGGGCTATATAAATAAGATATCAGCATAGTTTATTGCCCTTCTAGGCTATTTTCCTGACCTCAAAAAGCGTGAAGATCTTCATGTTCATGTTCTTTTTGTGATATATATTGTATGTTTGTAGTCAAGAGAGATGTTTGTTATAGCAGAGCTGATATGACTTTTGCTCTATCTTGTCGAGTCTCTCAATTTCTCATCTTATTTGTACCTTTTTTTCTCAGTTTGTTGGTTGTCCGAATTTCATGGCTTGAAGTTCCTATTCCTTTCTCTTATTCTATCTGGTTGCTTCCTTTTTTTTGCTTTTCACTTTCCATTTATCTTGTAGGTATTAAATCTCTCTCTGTTTCTCGCATTTTGTTTCTTTCTGTATATCTCTGTTTTTCTCTATCAATCTTTGTCTCTCTCTCTCTCTTTCTCTCTCCCTGTTTCTCTTGCATATTTTCTGCCTTTTCTGGTATGACATTCATCATTCTCCAGATCACATCTCATATATTTAAACCTCAACCACATAGTTAATATGCTTTTTATACCCTACTTCCCTTGAGGAGGCTTATAAGAAAAGACTCAACAACAGATCAGAAATAACCAAAATACAACTGAAATATTTGACTTTTATTTCGACTAATACCAAAAACTGGTTGTTTGATTGGTTTGAAACCGGCTTTAATAATTTAATTTCCGTGCCAATTAGCACATTGAGCGCCCCACAACGAAAGCAAAAGTTGTTGATAGCACTCATATGAGTAGTGTGTGTATTTATTTACTTATGTCTGTCTAACTGACTGTCTCTCTCTCCCTCTCTCACTCTGCATGTATTTGAAACTAAAACAAAAGGGTTCAAGGTTGTCTGACATCAGCGAAGCGAGCGTGCGCGTTCTAACGTGACAAAAGAAATGTATCTGCAAGATACTTTGGCAATTAGGCGCAGCTGCTACCTGCACGACCAAAAGAACATAAAAAATTATATATATGTAAAAAAAAATAAGTGCTACATAAAGTGAAAACGGGTAGCCCAGCAGAAGACCAATAACAACAACAACAAGAAATCAATGAGAAACCTTAGGGCCTCACATGCGTAGCGAAAATTGAGCCAACATAAATCTGTGGCCTGAACTTGAGTTGAGTTTGGAGAGTTTTATGCCCCAGACAACGTTCAATAATTATAGAAGACGCCAAAGTTGTATGCCACGGGCGTTTGGTTGTTCATTCAACTCGCTTGGCAAAAACTCATTGAAATTTTTTTTTGTTGGCCACTTTGTGCCACTTTTTTCGACAACAATTTGAATGGGCTGCTCAAACTGAACGCTCTCCATGTGTTTAGCATTTGATTTGATTTACACAATTCGATATGAGTCAGTGGACGAACGAACAGTTTGTTAAGCGGTTTTCAGCACGTTTTCATATTTTAGCAAATATATCCGAAAAAAAATTCTGCGAAATGAAAATAATATGAAAAGTTGTAGACCAACCAACACCCACCCACGCGCTTGGCAACAGTTAAATTGATTTTTCGAGGACTTACCTGTTGCAGCGCTGGCAAAGTGTTGGAAAAAACCGAACGAATTTTTGTTCAGCGGGCAGGTAAACAAATTAGCTGACGTCGAGAACAAAGTCAAAATAAAATTCCAAAAAAAAGCAAACAGATGTGTAGCTAACATACATGCATATATAAAGACATCCAAACAAGTACGCCAGCTATAACAAAAGGCGTGGCATATAGCTTAAAGATACTTTTCGATGAGCTCAGTTCTTTTTTCTTTGTTATTGTTATGTTTGTTATTGTTATGCTAAAAGGAAGAGAGAGAGAGAGAGTGATGGGGCAGGCGGAAGCACATCTAAAGTTATGGATAGTCTGTGAAAAGATTGAGGCAACAATAAGTTTTCGTGCTACGTACATAACTATGTTAATAAGTTCGAGTACTTATGCATATGTCAAAGTTTCAGTTACAGATAAATATTTAACTCTTTCTTTTCGAAGTTTGCGTAAGTTTGATTGCGTTTGTTGAGCAGCAAAGTTTGAGCTGTTGAAGAGCAGCTGTGCTGAATATTTGAAAAGGCAATTTCTGTCATACAAACAATGTGATGGCAATTGTTAAGATAACAGCAACTGCTGCCTTCTTCATTGCCATCATTTTTGGCTGAAATTCTTCAATTGCCCATTTTTAGCCATTTAGAAAATCTGTTGGCCAAGTGACTCGGAGACTCTCGAGTCTCGTAACTCATCGACATGATTTACATTTTATGTTTTTCCATCTAAATCAGCATCTTTTGCTACGTATCTGCCATCTAAATGATGGCCCAACTCTGGGCCAATGAAATTCATTTTGCTAGACACATGTAACTCTTACGCAACGCATCAATCTCAATGGCTTTAAGAAATTTACGCAAAGGTTTATTATCTTGGTCGCAATGTTTGTTGTTCTGGTTGTTCTGGTTGTTCTTGTTGTTGTTGCTGTAGTTTTCATGCTCCAAATGAAAACATTTCTATAAAAAAATATTTACAATTGATACAAATTGTATCTTTAGGTTTGTTTAGTTTAGTTTCCCAAGTAAATTCCATGGGCTGGTCAAAAGCGGACGGCAGCCAATTAAAAGGCAAGAAA
Source organism: Drosophila leonis (assembly GCA_035045365.1). NCBI lineage: Eukaryota > Metazoa > Arthropoda > Insecta > Diptera > Drosophilidae > Drosophila > Drosophila leonis. Next base: position 12,277,728 of record JAWNPC010000454.1, on the reverse strand, counting down.
TAAAGCAAACAGACCAAGAACAAAACTTCAAAGGGGGCCTTTAAGATTTACCTAATTCGTTTAGACTCACTCTAAATAAATAGTTCTCTGAAGCGTGCCGAGTGTGCCGAGACGCCTCCAGTTGCTCCATAATTGGAACTAATGCGCGAAATTAATTTGGCATTAGCATTGGTTAAGACCATTTGATGGCTATAAATATATATGTATATGTGGTATGTAGGAGGAATTGGTGCGCAAAGACGACCTGCTTTGTGCGGCTGAAGATACTTGAGATTCATTGTTGATTCGCTCTGATTTGCAATTGAAGCGCAGCTATGGACCAGGGCAGCGCCACTAATTGAATTTATGGCAATTTCATTTGTAAAAGTCGCAGATTTTCACTCATAAATTGCGCAGACATATGAGCAGAGCAGCACACAAACACAAACACACACACGCCTAAGTTATGTGCCATCGCTTTGGGCTGGCGTGGGTGAAACGCTGCAGCTGCGCAGAGCATGGACACTCAGCCAGAGTCAGACTCAAAGTCAAAGCTGAAGCTGAAGCCGAAGCCGAAGCTAGCGGTAGAGCTGTAGTCGGGCCTGGCAAAAGAAAGCCGTGTGCCACGTTAGAGAAATGTTTACGATGCTTGCCAGGCACATAAATTTACGCATGAAAAGCTGCGCATTCCACTCGCACTTGCAACGAGGGCTGGGCTAACCGAAAATCACGACGAAAGTCACGATTGTCACTGTGATTTATAGCACACTGATCACACACAGTGATTTGCCGACTGATTATGCACTCAAAAGTAAAGCCATAAAAGTCACAGCATGAGCGAAACTGTCTGAGGAGAGTTGTAAAAATTTCCAATTGCAATTTTGACAGTTTATGAAAATGAATTTTGATTACTAATTTGATAAAGTTTTGACTAGAGAAGTTGGAAATTATATGTTTTATATAGAAAATAAGAAAAATGTAATATTTTCCTACAACTTATAGCTCAAACTTGCTTGTATTGGATTCTAACTTTAGCTGGTTTTGCAGATTTTATCCGTCTTTAATTTGATAGTTTTGCTGCTCTATCGTTAGCTAGCTAGCTTATCCAGTTATGCTCTATAGCTGCATTCTTAGTCATACGCGCAACTTCTAGTTGCCAAGTTGGATTACCATAGAGCTGTGTGTGCAGCCCTCGCTAGCCGTATGCACAAGCCAAGAGGTGGCGCTGGACATTGTCAACATGTCCAGTGCTAAAAAGCAAAAGATGTTAAATAATGTATTCTATGAGCAGACGCTGTTGCCAGTTGGCAAACGCGGCCAAGCCGGTCTCCTTGGCAGCTGGCTATCGCCTATCGTTGGAGCTAATGCAGCTCCTACTTAGCGCAGCTGACAAAACAGTTTTGGCACGCACTGATTGATAATCGAAGGCAGCGGCATAAATTCAACAGCAGCAGCAGCCGCATCAGCCGCCGCATCCAAGCCAACGTTCGAGCCCGGCTGCATCTGCTAGCCAAGTTATCTGTGGAGCAGAGCAGCTGCCGTAATTACCAGGCACGTTTTCTGGTTTTCGGGTAGATGCGAAATGTATTGCATGTTTACATGAAAACTGATATTTACCGATAAACGTTCAATGAAAGTCGACGCTGGCTGCCGCAACTACAACTACAACTACAACTGCAACTGCGGCTTTTGGCTGCTGCTGCGAGTCGTGGTTAGCAATTTGTACAAACAATTATAGAAATTATCTCTCGCCTGGTTGCGAATTAAATTGAAATTTAAATTGCATTCGATTGGAGCGATGCGATTGCAGCGAGCCTCTCTCTCTCACACACACACTCTCCTTATATTACAAGCTCTCTCTCTCAGGTACTGCTGCTGCCTGGGAACTGGCCAAGTGCGAGAAACAAACACAGCACAGAAATAACTGAAACATATTTGATGTTTATTTTGTTTATTGTACGCGTATTAATAGAACTCAAAAGTCTGACATCACACGCCAGCGACGCGAGCTAACCTTTGTTAGATCATTAAGGCTGACACAATGCAAATTAATGGAAAAAAAAATAAAACAATGTTTTATGACACAAATCAAGTCAAGCCGAACGGCTATAACTGACGGCGTAATGCTCTACAATAGTTGTTGAAGAAATTAGTTTGTAAAATGAATAGTTTGAATAGTGCTTGATTATTGAAAACTGAAGTGATAGACTGGTAGATACCCTTTTTTTTAGTTAAAAGCTAATCAAGTCAAGACAATAGTTGTTGAAGAAATAAGTTTGTAAACTGAAAAGTTTGAATAGTGTTTGGGCAATGAAAACTACATTGATTGACTTTTAGATACCCTGTTTGTTAGTTAAAAGCTAGTGCTATCAAGCTGAATAGATTATTTGATTCCTATTCAAAATTTGTATTCAAATAGAGTTAAGCTGATTGAACTTATTAGGTTCAGTCTCATCTACTCAGTTTGTTAGCCAAACAAGAGCAATTACCTACCTCTAATAGTTGATGAGCTCTCCAACCCATATACCCTATTACTAACCATTGAAATAGATATTTAGAAAAAACAATAACAATGTCGCACAAAGCATTTGCATATGCGTATTTGCTAAATCTCGAAATTTTCGTTTAGTTCCTGCCAAATCACACACATACACAATAAGCTAATGCTAATGTGGTTTTTATAGCATTTTGCTATTTGTCCAAACTTTAAGTCTTATATGCTCTACAATTGGCAGTGTGTGAGGGTCAGTGAATGATTGATTTATGTATTTTTAATGGACTCAATTTCATTGATATGCAGCTCATACACGGGCTATATGGAGCAGCCAAGTATTCCAGAGAAATATACAATTGATAGATCTGAAGTAACTTTATATATACACACACACATACATATACATATATATTTATATGTATTTTACTAAGAGTTAGCTTTAGCTTAGCTATAGATAGAGAATCGCACAGTTCTCAATTTGTAGCTAGTCGCGTGTCGCGAATTGGCAATTGTTTAAATTGCAAACGTTTTCCAATAAGAATCCGCCAACGCCCACGCTACAACGCGTGCAGAGCTTTGAGAGATACTCAATCAAATCATCAAAAAGCCGGGCTCCGCGAACTAATAAAAGAGAGAGAGAGGAGAAAAAATAAAAGCGCGCAATGATTTCATACAAACGATAACCACGTCAAGGTAATTTTATATCGAAATCGTGTTCTACCCGCTGACACAAAGTATTAATTTAAAAGCCAAAAACGTGTTTGGGGCTAAGCGCCTCAGAAGTGGACTTAGACGGACAGATGGACAGATGGACAGATGGACATACCCTGTTGCCCATGGGAGCTCTTGGGTATTATATCATCGCAGTATCCTACTGACATGATCGTCTTAGACTTCCGTCTCGTTACCAGAGCTTAGTCAAACGGTGTCCAAACTCTCTTTATAAATGGCCAAAATGCACACACACACTCACACACATAGTTTTAATGGCCCGCTGCGTGTGGCACACTGAAATATGATTCAACACAAAATGTTGCAATGAATGAAGCGCCGTGCGCAGAGTCGCGTATGAATATATATTGTATACACATATTTGTATTTGTGTATGAATATAGTTATGGTCTATGGCTGGCTATAGTGATGTCATGCCATATATGGTTCACATTTCAGTTAGACGGCTCTGACGTGATTCGTATTTTGGTGTAACGTTGCCCGTTACATCAACTTGAATTATCCGCAGCCAACTAATTTTGCATATTGAAAACTCACTCACGTTCAACTAGTCTAGCTGGAGCTGGAGCTGCAGCTAGAGCTAGCCGCATGCCCCTGGGCGCCAATGTTGTAATTTCAGTCTAATAGCACGGTTATTAGTTTTCATTGTAATTGATTGATTACAGTCATTAGTGAGATGGTTGATCTTGAGCGTATGCATTTGGGAACGGCAGCTGTGCGCTCTGTGGACCCACAGCAAACAAATTAAAGTTCAATTTAATCGACAGCTAAACGATGCGTTCCATGCGCCAGATATGGTTAAAAGACTCAAACATAAAAAAACAATAACAATAACAATAACGGCGAGCCCTATAGGAAAACGAGCATAAAAACATTAGAGATTGTCGTGACTGTCAAACGAATTGACACCCACGCACCCGGGCTGCTTAAGTATTTGATGGGGCAGACGCTACCGCTAAGAAATGTCAGCGAGTGGCTTTCACTGCGCGTGGCAGGCAGGCAACAGCTGAAATGTTCTCTATGCTCCGACATGTGGCACTTTTTCTTCCAGCAAACTGGAACCACATAACTCTGGCCAAATATGTGTGAGCAGCAGGAGGAGCAGGAGGAGCAGGCAGCAGCAGCGGGTGGCGGTGCTCGTTGGGGTATTCCAACAAGCATATACATATCAACACATGCGCATCCCAACAGGAAAAACTAACGGATGCCATTACCATATAGAGTCACTGCTGACCTTCATTGCAATCACACACAGACTCCAATAGAGTTGGGAACTGTTGTTATTCTCCTGGTTGTCGTTGTTGTGGTTGTTGTTGTTGTGCATCGATAACTCGACGACTACCAAAATTAGAAGCTGCTGTGCAGCATTGTCGTCGCCTGAGCAGGTTTCGTGGCAGATCTGCGCCGATGTCAACGACTAGTTTCATGAATGAGAACGCAGCATTGGCTACGACTGAGCAGCAGAAGGCCGTGAACGTGACTCTGAATAATATTTAAAATAAGCACATTTATGAGGCTAAGGGTTAAGTTTTATAGAAATAAAAGTCAAACTGTCTTCTCTTGCCTTCCTATAGCTAGCCAATGAATTTCTTTTTTTTTCTATATTCCATTTGATTGACATTTCTCTGACACAAAGTCCACCCCTCTAATCGCCTCTCCATGTAATTCTTATGTTTTCAAGTAGGGTCTATAGACTTTCTTCTGTTCTTAGCGTGTGTAGTGAGTGGATTCGCTGGCTTGGCTTGCTTTTATAGCTTTTCTTATTTAAAACCCAATTCGCAGAGTCCCGAAAAGATCTACATCAAGGTTGTGGAACTGGAGCCAAAAATCACAGCGCTCGGCGACAATCTGGACGAGTCGCTGCACATGCAAAGAGAGCACGATGAGACGCTGCGTAATCTACAGGTAGCTAAGCAAACCACCTGCATAATCTCAGCTATATAACTAACTTGTTCGTTCGCACTTGCAGAACCTGCCCGGGCCCATGGATGAGTTTGTGCAGAAGGCGGACAAATTGCTGGCTAGCAAGCGCATCAGCTCGGAGCTAGTCAACGCCATGGCCGACACACTGAACATCATTTGGCAGGATATACTGAATCTGCTGCAGGATCGTCAGCACATTTTGCACCTGTGCACACAGTTTCACGACAAGATGACACAGTGCTTCAGGCGCATGGATCAGCTGGAAATGGCCTGCAACGAGGCAGCGCTGCCCGCTGAGGTGGCTGGCGTTCAGGAGTTCCTCAACAAATTCAAACAGTTGCGCATCGACATGCTGACCGGCGTCATGGCGGCGCTCAAGGATGGCAACGAGCTGCTGGCCCAGTTGCAGGAGCTGGAGAAGCTCGAGACACTGGACACACGACCGGAACACATCAAGCGGGATGCAACTCGAGCTGTGCATCAGGTGCAGCAGTGGCTGGAGGCGTTGCACGATCGTCGCAACTCCCTCGAGCTGGCCTGGCAGACGCGCAAAACACAGCTGGAGCAGTGTCTGGCCCTCAAGCTGCTTGGCCGTGAGCTCATCGAACTGGAGGCAGCTCTGCAGCAGGCCAAGCACGAACTGAACACCATGTACAGCCTGGGCGAGTGTGAGCACACGGCCAATCAGACGCTGCTCAAGTATCGGGAGTGGAAGCAGCAGGCATTGCTGCTGCGCGATCGTGCGCTCAAGATAACGCGCGCCAAGGAGAAGGTTCAGGCTCCGGGCTACTTTGCTGGCGATGAGGATTGCGCTCGCGCCTATGCCGTGCTCAGCATCTGCACGGAGCATCTGGATCTGGTGGATCAGCGTGAGCATTGGCTGCAGCAGTCACGCGACTTCTTTGCCAAGGCGGAGCATACGCTTAGCGTGCTGGAGAAGCTGGAACTGGAGCTGGCCAGCGTCAAGCTGCCGCCCAATTCACCCGAAAGCTATGCCATGTTTGCCAAGGTATCCCGCGACGTGCGCACTTTCACCGAGGAGCCGCTGCGGCTGGGCTATGGCATACTGGACGAGGTGGGCCGCACACAGCCTGAGACGCAGGGCATTAAGCGCGTGCTGGACGAGCTGGAGAACCGCAAGGCGTATGTCGAGGGCATCTGTGCGCACAGCAGCGAGGATCATCAGCGGGTTCAGCGAGCTCTAACCGAGTTCCTGTCGCAGCACAACGAGCTGCTCGCCTGGCTGCGTGCCTCCGGTCAGCTGCAGCTGCAGCAGAGCGTGAACATGGGTCGTAATCTGCATCAGGCCAAACAGTTTCTGCTGCAGCATCACGAGCTAATGCAGGATCTGGAGGTAAGTTAAAAGAGCAACTTGTTGAAGCACTTACTTATCCATGTTTCTACTCACACAGATTAAGGGCGAGCTGATTAATCTGCTGTTGGAGTCCATCAAACAGCACCTGGAGTCGCTCAGCCCACAGCAGCGCTTCGATGTGGACTCCAAGGCCGAGGCATTGCACAAGCACTGGATAGAGTTGAAGGATCTGGTGCTGAAGCGCGTCGATTACGTATCCCTGCTCATCGAGTTCTTCGAGCAGGCCAACGAGCTCTCTAGTCAGTTGGATCATTTGCAGCGCCAGCTGCTGCAAACGCCCGACGAGCACAAGCTGCAGTTCCTACAGGCCACATGGGCCAACATTGCCGCCAGCTACGCGGAACTCAAGTCAGCCGGCCAGCGATTCATCAACCTAAAAGTCTGTATCGCTAAAATTATGGCATATACTTATTACTAGTATATAGAGTTTGTTGGAATTCTCTAATGTTAGGACAGGGCTTTGCATGTGTTTCTTTTTCTTGACTAACCGCTGATGTCAGCTGCTGACGGCTGGCAAATTTGCAGACTCTCTGTCAGATCCAGAGCAGACTAATATGCTCCAACATACTGCAACGCTTGCTATTTTTAGTGCGCACTGCGAATTTGCAAAACAAAAACCAAAGTACATTGCTCGCTGGCTTTGTTTATGCTTGTCCCCTAGCTAAATGGGTATCATGGCAATCTCAAAGAGTTGGGCACAATCAATGCGAAACGAGTTTATGATTTTGTTGAAAATAAGTAAAGTTTTCTATTCGAATTAGTTCTTGAGTAAGGAAAACAGAGTCAAGAATAAATTCTTAAATTTATAAAAAGAAAAACTTTGAAAACCATCTGATATTAATAATATATCATAAATCATATATGAAATGCTAACACAGCATTAGCCTAGATATCTTCAGTCTGGCACAATTTCTTGAAATTTGCCTCGCACCTCTTTAAGATCTCCATCAACAGTTTAATAAGAGTATCTTCCATGGAGAGCTAAGAGAATATATAATTCAAGTGTTGATTGCATCTTAGCCGAGCTGTGCAGCAACTGCTTTGTACCTGCCAGCTAGGGCACATAAATTTCCAACAATATGATTTCGGCTGGCTATAGCCACACCATAAGCATATATTTTAGAAACGACAAGCCATTTTCCCTCTTACATGCAGTAGGAGCAAAGAGGGAGGCGAGGCTGCGTTATAGCGCCAGAGTGCGGCAGTCGCATACAAAGATTTGAAATTAGAAAATTCGCTTGGCTGCCAACGCCTCGAGTCGAGTTGAGTCCATAAATAAAAACAGGCAATTTGCGCAGCTCGTCTATAGATAGAAAGAGACAGAGAGAAATACGTATCTCGGTTCGGGTCTGGTTTGGCCTGGACTCTGTTGCGCCAGAACGCGTCAGACCCTGATCACAGGCAGATGCGTGCCACGTGCCACGCGCTTTCCACGAATTTTCCAACTTGTCAGCCAAGACACTTGAGCAAGAAATTATAGAAAGCCAAAAAGGCAAACGCAAAACTAAAATAAAAAGCCAAAACGAAAGGCAAAAAACCAAAAAAGAAAAAAGAAGAGGAAAGGGAAAAGAAATAGAAACAAACTGAAACTGATTTTATTTTATGCTATTTTTAACGACATCGCTGCGTAGATTGTGGATCCATATCTAGAGACGAAGCCCTCGGTGCAGGCAGTGGAGGAGACGCTGAACGGCTTCAGTAAGCGGCAAGTCGACGTGACGAGCAGTCTGGAAAATTGGACAACGACCATTGCGGAAAAGCGCGAAGTAGAATATCTGCTAGAGAGAGTCATGAGCGACAATGAGGAGGTAATGCAGAGTCGAGATAGAGTTGCTCACTTTAATATTTCGCACATTTCCTTAGACGGTGGCCAAGAGCACGCAGGTGGACACACAGCTGTATCCGGTGTTCAGCACACCCAGCTTGGACTCCAAGCAGCTGCTGACGAGCACACGCGAGAAGCTGAGCTATGTGACACAGGACATAGAGCGCGCCCAGGAGGAGATACAGCAGCGCATACAGACCACGCTGAGCATACAGACTAAGGATCAGCAATCGCTAGCCAAGATCGAGCAGGTGATCAACAATCTGCGCATGCTGAAGGCGAAATTGGATGGCATCAAGTACGACTATCGTACGCTGCTGGAGAGCGTGTTGCAGTTCCTCGAGAACATTGTGCAGCTGCGCCGAGAGATCGATGGGTATTTTGCCAGACAGCAGTCGAGCGCAACGGGCTCGTCTTCGGGCGTGGAGCGCACCATAGCCGAGCATGAGAAATTCCGCGATCAGTGCATGGATAAATTTAGATCGTTAATCACACAATCCGAACTGCTGATCGATCGTGTGCGTGTATTGGAGCCGCCGGGCGCTCGCGAAATCGACACTGATCGCATTTTGAAGTTGTTGGAGAATTTGCGCATTCACTTCGAGTCGAATAGCAGCGCCACCATGTCCACTCTGGAGCGTCTCGAGAAGATCGAGCAGTTTCGCAGCGACCTGGAGGATATTGATCGCAGTCTGGACAGCGTCAGCAAGCAGTTGCACGATATTAATGGACAGAGTGTGGATAGTCTAGCAGCTGCCAAGACAACATCGCTGGCATTCGAGTACTTTGAACGTACCATAGAGGTGAGTGAACTCTGCTCAATGTGCGTGAGGGGCTCTCTTCTTCTTCTTCTTCTTCAACTTGGCTAACATACAGATTCAGCTACAAGGTATTTAATACTAACATCAATCTTATAGTGTTCAATGCCCAGATTTGTGAAATCGACGCCTCATCAGCGACGCTGGGGCCAGTCAGCGCATACGTTAGAGGTAGCCATTATGAAGACCCAGTTGTAATCCATTCCAATGCATGTGGCAAGAGTTCCCCTGCCCTTTCCCTTGGTATTTGCATTGCCTGTCGCCTCATTTTGGGTGGCCACAACTCGACATGGTTTCCGTATGGAAGCAGCCCCGACACATTCATCAAATTTCCAAATGCGTTGAGACATTTTCGAAAATAAGTACAAATTCAAATTCAACTTTCAAAATGTTGTTGTCGCTGTCAGCGTAGCGTTGAACGGACAGCGGCAGCTGTCGTTAGTTTGTAATTAAAAACTTGAGAAATACATCTTGCAGCTAGTGCGGCAGCTATAGATATAGATACAGTCACAGCTACAGCTAGAGATACAGATACAGCTACAGATACAGATATACTCGTACACAGCTAGAGATATGAATATTTGAATGCTTGGCACTTGGCTGTTTTGAAATTCACTCCTCTTAGCTGCACATTTGCTGTTATAAATTGCTTTTGACGTTCTGATTTTTATGGACTTTTAGCCTGGGCACCACATGCAAAAGCATCTATATCTTTTAAGCTCATTTTGGCTGCACTTGTGCGCCTATTCGCCCAGACATTTGTTTTAGCTGCGGCCGCTTAATGGGTTAATTAGAGAATGAGCTGTAATAAATATTTGTTGGCAGCCTTTTAAAACGATTTACCCTCGACTCGACTCGACTCTTTCCATTTCGCTAGCTGCTCGAGAAACGCATCGAGAAGTTTACAGAGACCACGAGGCAGCAGCTACTCATTAGCAATCCCGAAAGCGAAGCGTATGTGAAGGACGAGCTGCGCAAGCTCAACGATAAATGGCAAAGCTTCAAGGATCAAGTGAAACAGAAACGAAAGAGCCTCAATCAGGCTAACGAGTTCTTCGAGGTGGTCGAGAAGGTAAATTGAGAAAACATTAGACATTGCCTCACATCATATATATAATCACTTCATATCTCAATTGCAGATCGATGCGGAGTACCGCGAGATCAGCTACTTCTACAATAGCGTCTCCAATAAGGTGCCCTATTTACGCGACGCCGTCGAAGCGTCGAATCTGGTGAATGACATTGAGAAATATGTGACCAGTCGGGAGCCAGCGCTGCGCGCCAAGCTGGACAGCGCCTCGCAGTGTGCGCACGACATGAACAAGGTGTCGACGCTCTACAACGACGTGATGACCATTTTCCAGTCGTTTATCAAGCTGAAGACCGACATCAACATTGTGCAGGAGCGTCTGAATCAGGAGCAGCGTCAACGCGACCAGCGGGAGCGCGAGGCACGCGATCAGGCCGAACGAGAGAAAGCGATTCGTGAGGCAGAGGCCAGAGAGCGCTTGGCACGCGAGGAGCAAGCGCGTCTGGAGGCGCAACGTCAACAGGCAGCCATTGAGCAGGCGCAGCGCGAGCTGGCGGCCAGGCAGCTATCGCTGCGTGAGCAAGCGGTGCGAGAGGAGGAGGCACGACTGCAGGCCGTGCGTGAGCAGGCGGCCAGGGAGCAGTTCGCCCGAGAGCAGGCCGCACGCGAGGAGGAGCAGCGCATACAAACGCTGCGTGACATAGCCAAGCGGGAGGAAGAGCTGCGCATGCAAGCGCTGCGCGATGAGGAGGCGCGTCTGCATAACAAACGCGAGGAAGAGTTGAGAATAAAACGGGAGGAGGAGATCCGGCTAAGGCGTGAAGAGGAAATCAGGCTGCAGCGCGAAGAGGAGTCCAGGCAAAAGCGCGAGAACGAGTCGCGCATACAGCGCGAGGAAATCACGCGGCTGCAAACGCTGCGCGATCAGGTCGATCAGCAGCGCATCGTCACGGAGAACATACGCAAGGATATTCAGGTGAACCAGATCTTCACGGAGCTGCGCTATGCCTCGCCGCTGTTCGTGCGGCCACTGAAGGATGCGCTGACCCGCGAGGGCGAGCGCTTCGTCTTCGAATGCGAGGTCACAGGCACACCAGAGCCGAACGTGGAGTGGTTCAAGGATGGCATCAGCATTCAGAGCAATGCGGACTACAAGACCAGCTTCGACAAGGGCATCTGCCGGCTGGTCATCGAGGAGACCTTTGCTGCGGACACGGCACGCTTCAGCTGCCGCGCCTCCAATCTTGTGGGCACCTGCGACACCAATGCCACGTTGACGGTGCGCGAGAATGCAGCCGAGATGCAGCTGGTGCCGCCGCGCATCTTGCGCTTCCTGGAGAGCGGCAAGGCCACCGAAGGCACCGCCTTCCAGTTCTCCTGTGTGGTCAGTGGTGTGCCGCTGCCCACTGTGCAGTGGTTCAAGAATGACAAATGCATCGACGATTCGCCGGACTATGTGATCAGCTACAACAATGGCGAAGCCATGTTGCGCTTCGACGAGGTGTTCCTCGAGGACGATGCCGTCTACACCTGCAGCGCCTCGAATCCCGCTGGCATCGAACACTGCTCGGCCAGTTTGATTGTAGAACGTAAGGGGGAACATAGTAAACATTTATAACTTGGGTCAAGTCAACTCACAATCTCGTTTTTGCAGCACTAGAACCAACTGAGCTGCCCTGCTTCAAGATGCCGCTGCAGAACGCCATGGCGCGTGTTGGACAGAAGATCAAGATGGAGGCCTTGGTCACTGGCATACCACAGCCCGAAATCTGCTGGCTACACAATGGCAAACCATTTCAGCCACGCGACTCAAAAGTGAGTAAAAGCTTTGATGACATTTGGGGAAAATTCTACTAAACATAAAGCAAAATGAAAATGTGGAAAATTTTCAGTAAATTCTTATAGCGAAACGAACTTTAAATACTCTAACCAAAATGTTGACAGTTGGCAAAGAGGCTGCTGTTGAAATAATTCTATGTCATCTTGTAGACTTTCTCCTGGGATGAAATTTTCTTTTGTGAATTCCATGCCCAACTGTTACCCTCATTCTGTCTGGCAGCAAATAAATATATGCATATTTGTGTATTGCGAAAAGAAATGGCACAGCGCACCATTCCCCAATGGCGCGATCCCACAAATGATATACAACGCGGCTTCATGTATAGTATAAACAAACTTTGCTGGAATTGCGAACAAAAAAACAGTCAGAAATTCTGCGGTGGGCGTTGCAGATACATAAGTAACATACATATATGTATATGTATATATCAGATACATACATGAATATGTGATAGTTCCATAGAATATTAAATGAACATGTTTAATTTCTTGATACGCTTTCGCTGCTGACGTCAGCATTTAGTTGTGCTGGTCCAGACAGCTGGAGGGGGCCGCATCATTAGCTTATTGCAAAAAGAAATGAAAATTTAAACGAAAGATAAACTATAAAATTCAAGGCAAATGTTTTAAAAATAAGTCGACGCATAGTATACACTGCATAACTATAAATTACAGGCTAAGAAGTCGCCAGCCATATAGCTGCAATATTTTTTTTGTATATGATTTTGGCAGCATCGCGTCGCAGTTGCAACGAGCCGTGTGGTGCGGCGCAAATCCAATTCACCACAGTCGTCTTTCGTGGGCGCTGTCAGCCAATTTGTTTATTGTGGGCGCCGTTATTCGGCACAACACACACACACACACATCGAGTGTATATACTGCGTGTGTGTATATATGTATGCTTTAAAAATTTTCATTTAATTTTTATAGAGATCAACGATTCTGGCCAAATGCAAAATGATTTCATTGCTTTTAATTGCCTTTTTGACAAACCAAACATGATCTCATTGCGTTGAGCTGATTAAACAATTATCTCGATTCTATATACAATCGACTGTCTATACTATTGTTTTGTTCAATTTGAAGTGGGGCACAACACCTGAACGCAGACGCTTCCTGCAATTTAGTTGCCCAAACAAAAGAAATTTTCCAGTTTCTTTATCAAATAAACAGCACGTCAGCCGAATATTATGGGTTTTACCCTGCCCCGCTCACCCATTCGGCCAATATTTGAATTTATTTTGTAGACTCCCGCGCCGGATACGCAGCGCACAGGCATAGGCCGGATTGTACATCCGTGCGCCAAACATAAATAAGTTTTTGGGGATGGGTGTAAACTGAAAATTAGATTGCAAAAAACCATAGAAAAGCACACACAAAAACTGGCACAAATTGAAAAGCATTAGCCATTAGCATGGGAACTCAACACACGGCCTCGCTGCCAGCGTATTCACCATGTGGTGAGATGTGCGCAGTCAACGCTTAACATATTTCAAAATTGTTTTTAACGAATTTCAGTACGAAAACGGACGCGTTACGCTTACAATACCGCAAGCTTATCCAAACGACGCCGGATCCTACGTGTTGAGTGCTAAGAACTTGGCTGGCGAAGCTTACAGCAGTTGCAACATTATTGTCAAGGGTCGTCTGCCGAACGAGACGTCCGATTCTGAGATGGCTAGCGATATTGAGCCCATCCGTCCGGCGGTGCATATTCCACTGAAGGACGTCTTTATATTCGAGGGCAAGCCAGTGCGCTTGGACTGTGTGATTGTGGGTCAGCCCGAGCCGGAGGTCATTTGGTATCACAACGAGCGCCCCGTCAAGGAGTCGGCGGATGTACAGCTGCTGTTCCAGGGCGATCGGTGCTCGCTCTTCATTCAGGAGGTGTGCCAAGAGGATGGCGGCAACTATAAGGTGGTTGCCATCAATTCAGCGGGTGAGGCCTCGAGCAGCTGCGATCTGAAGGTGACATCGCTGAACATGTCGGAGTCAGCAACCAGAGTACAGATTGATCGTCAATCCTTGCCCAGAGAGTCGCAGCCCAAGTTCGAGCGTTTGCTCTCCGATGTGCTCGCCGATGAGGGTGAGCAAGTTGTGCTGGAGGTGCACGCCAATGGCGATCAGCCATTGAAAGCTCAATGGTATCTAACCAACAAGGAGCTGCAGCTGAACGAACGTGTCACCACCCAGTCCGATGCCGAGGCTGGCATATTCAAGCTGATTCTGAACAATGTGGATGCCAGCGACAAAGGCGTCTACACGGTCAAGGTCTCGAACAATGCTGGCGATGCCAAATGTTTCTCGCATCTAATTGTCAAGTCCGTGAACGCCCCAGAGAATCGTCGCGGCAGTCAATCATCTGTGGAGATCGTCGAGCGACAGTTGTGCCCCGAGTTCAAAGAGCTCTTCAGCGACAAGCAGGCCCACATCGATGACGTGGTCAAGTTCGAGTGTATTGTGGTGGGCAAGCCAACGCCCAAGGTGCATTGGTTTTTCAATGATCAGCCGGTGCACGGACACAACTTCCTCGTCTCCACCAGCGGTGATCGTCAGGTGTTGACGATTCAGCAGTTGACACACGATGCTGTTGGCAAGATCAGCTGCACCGCCGAGAATGACGCAGGCAAAGCCACTTGTGTGGCCTTCCTGAATATCATTGGCAGCAGCCCAGTGCCCGCTTCCAGTAACCTGCAGACCATGACACAGGAGCACAATACCGAATCGTCGCGTGTGACCATCAAGAAGCAAACCTTTACCACCACCTCCACATCGCAGGTCAACTCGTATGAGGGCAACGTGCCGCAGACAGAGGTGCATCATTCCTCGGCACACATTGATCAGTCTCTCAAGCAGTTGGGCCAACAGCGACCAGAGATCGTTGAGAGCCATCAATACCAGGAGCTGCACAAGAGCAAAGAAATGAGCAGTCCATCGGTGCAGCAGAAATCCTTTACGCTGGTGCAGTCCACCAATGGAGGCGCACCACTGCCAGCCATCGGTATGCCCGAATCGCCAACGAGATTGCGCAAGGAGATAGCGCCACGTTTCACCACTCCCCTAACGGGAAAAATTGTGGATCAGGGCGCCAATGTGAGCATGGAGGCCATCTACGATGGCTATCCCTCGCCCGAGATCAAGGTGGAGAAAAATGGCGATCAACTGTTCGATAATGCGCACACCAAAATATCCAACAAATACAATCGTGTGACTATTGAGCTAAAGGAAGTAGGCGTGGCCGATGCTGGACGGTATGCTGTAACAGCCTCCAATGCGGTGGGTCAGTCAACAAGCACAGCGGACTTGGTGGTGAAAAGTAAGTTCACCGCTTGTAATTATGTTAATATAATATTAGCTTATAGTTGTTAACTATTTGAATTTGTAGAACAGATATGTAAGTATATATACAGAGAGTATATAGATTAACAGAAAACTGTTAACATTTAATTTCATTTAATTGCCAAATCCTAATGAGCTAACGTATGTGTAGAACATAAAAGATAGAGCCTACATATGGGTCATATCGTATGTCAATATTTTCCACGTCCGTCCATGCGCCACATCAATCAGTGCGGAGCATTAAAGTGTCATTGTCGGGGGCGTCAATAGATCTAGAAACGTCAATGCCGACCGTTTCGCATATTGATGAGTTTTTAGTGGCGTCGCTGCTTTTGTTTATATTCAAATGATTTTTCTAGCCCGCACGGGAACAGCTTTTTTTGTTCTTTTTGTTGTTATTTGCTTCTTACACAGAAATTTCTAAATAATTTTTCGGTTTTTCTTTTTTTGTGGGTGGGATTTGTGGGTTGGGTTTGTGGGGGCATGAAGTGGGCAATAATTATGTAAATTTATCTTGAACACAAGTTTTTGTTGGCGGATTTGTCGTCTTGTGTGGTTGAAATGTGTTTGAAAAAAAAAAGAAAGAAAACTTTTATTTTTACTGCCTGTCTACACGAATTACTCATTATAGCTGATCATTTGGACGGCTGTGCAAGTAAATTATTTTTGCAAGATCTTCAGAGATCTGCTGTTGCAATGACATACAAAAGCCAATATTTATTTTCATTGAATTAGCTGTGCGTGTGTTGTAGCTTTCAAATGAAAGTGGCCACAGTGAACCGCAACACATGTGGACCCCAACTGTTGCTCGATTCCTCTAACGAATTTTTGGCTTCTTCTATCCGTGCAGAGACGATCTTTCCGCCAGTCTTCGGTCGTCGTTTGCAGGCGCAGGTTAGCAAGAAGGGTGAGCGATTGATAATGGAAGTGGAAGTAACTGGTCTGCCAGATCCTACAGTCACCTGGCTAAAGGACGACAAGGCACTCAAGGATGCTGGCATCTCTGAGCATCGCCTGCTTGCCCAGGGCAACTCGTACAAGCTGATCATCGAGAAAGGTAAACAGCTGATATTGTTCTTAAAATTAAAGCTTTGCTAGCTTCTCATTTACGTGCAGCACAAACAACGGACTCTGGCAAGTATATGGTGACGGCAACGAATGCTGGCGGCGAGGCCAAGAGCATTGCGGACTGCGCCATACTGGAGCCATCGCCGGAGCGCATGCAAGAGGTGGTCAAGACCATCGTCTATGAGGCGCCAGCCAGTGAATTCAAAACTGAAGTAAGTGTGCATGTGCTCAATATATAAACACGATACTGCATTATCCATCCGATATTGTCTTTATCATGACTATGACTGCAACTCTATCGATCTATCTATCTATCTATCTATCAACCTATCTACCCTCCCATATATATAACTTTATCGAACTGTCAATCTATTCAATTCAATTCTTTACTATATACTATAATATTTCTTCGACTTGTTACGTTCTTGACATGATTTATATATATATATATACATTTATTTATTTATAATAAACAAATCTTGTGAATTTCTTCTCTCATTGATTTCGACGTTGTTCGTTTCGCTTTGCTCATTACACTCATGTGGTTCTCATGCAACAACATATCTACACACATCTATATATATATATATATAAATATATCTGAATTGAATCGTAACCAACAACCAGAACCAGAACCAGAACCAGAACCACTTCAACAAAGAGCCCCAATCATATCAGACCACTCAAACCGATGCAACCACTGCCAACGATCTGCATGGCCTGTCCGAGTCGAAAGTTATCACTGAGCATCGTTGCACAACTGAGGCAACGATGCGTCTAGAGCACAAATCGACATATCAAGACCTGCCCGAGCTGAGTCTGCGACCAAAGACACCAACCACTAATAACACCACCACCACCACTACCAACAACACTGCCAGCATGGATCAGACCGATACACAGACCAGTTATAAGACTGGCGTTACACAAACCCCGCCGCCAGTGCCACCCAAGCCCTGTACGCCCGTTGTGGCAACAGCTTTTGGCCAGCAGGCGCAGCCACAACCACAACAACCACCGCAGATGCAGACGCAAATCAACACCAGATACGAGAGCAGCAGCAACGAGCACAAAATGTCATCATCCTTTGAGTATTTCAAGAAGATTGATGAGGAGTCCGTTACACAGCGACCCAAGCCACAGGCTCAGCGGCCGTTAGAGACGGTGGTGCGTCAGCCGCAAGCGCAAACGCTGGCCGAGGAGCTGAGAAGCTTGAATCTGATACCAGGGGCACCACCAGAATTTTGCTATACGCCCAAGTCTGAGAAGCAGCTGCCCAAACAGCCGCTCATCCAGGAGAAGATCAAGATTTTGGAAGAAGTGCAGCCCAGAGAGCCACCACCGCAGGGTGGTGTGCCCGTCTTCCCACCACCTTTAACTGTCCATCACGAGACAACTCTCACCAAGGAGGTCAAAGTAGAGTATGGACAGCCCATTGTGCGTCCCGCAGCGGTGCTGGCAACGCCGGCCCAACAAAACCCGCGCTCGCCTTCGCCCAAACCATCCGCCGAGGGCGTGGCCATGTCTAAGCTGTGGACCCCTAGTGGCCCCACTGGCTACACAAGCGACGTGGAACAGAAGACAGAGCAGCAAATAAGCATCACTAAGCTGCCCACGCCCACGCCCACCAAGGAGCTAAATGCGCCCTTCCTGGTGCAGCAGGTGGCTAAGAATATCACGCCGCCGACTCCGGCGCCAGTCACTCGACTGGTCAACGTTGAGCTTGAACCTGGCACTCCGCCCGAGATTTGCTTTGCTCCCAAGCAAGAGGAAGTGCGTCGTCGTTCGCTGGTGGAGAGCATGGAACAGAAACTGGAACAGAATCTCATACAGGGTCCCAGCAAAGTGCTGCCTCATTCGGTGCCCACACTGACGCCCGTCACTGCACCCAAGACCAATGGTACCACCAGCTACCGGCCACCGCCCCCCGTGATGCCCAACCGCCTGGGCGCACACTATGAGAGTGACTACGAGAGCGATCGCTACAAGTACAGCGGCAGCGAGTCCGATGAGCCAGGCAATCGGGCACGCCAGCAACAGGCCACCATGGAGTCGTCGTTCAAGTCGAGTGGCTATACAGCCGACACGGAGGAGCACTCCAGCTACCGCAAGTCCGAGAGCAGTTTCTATGAGACAAAATCATCGACAACAACAAACGCGCCACCAGCAGCCAAGCTGCAGCCAGAGCCACCAGCACAACTGTACTTTGCCCCACCAGCGGCACCACAGCAAACTAGCTACAGTCAGGAGGCGAAGGTTCGCATAGACTACTCTCTGTACTGTATATGCACAATATGTGTTGTTGTTGTTGTTGTCGTTGTTATGTGTAGCACTTGGAACTGGCTGCGTCCTGTTCCCCTTGGCACCTTCTGCTGTTGTTTGTCCTAGTCTAACCCTGTTCATCCGTTGGCTTGCCTCTAACGCTCATTAGCCAAAGCATCTGCCATATTAACACTGCGTTTTCTACAGTTCATCAGTTTATTATTATTTTTATATATTTATTGTATTTTGTCTACAATTCTGAGTATATAATTCAACTCAATTCATTATTCTTCTTGTTTTTATGCATTTGCCTGAATATCTAACACTTTTTCGTTATCTCTATCTTATCTCCAACTTTGATCGTTAGTAATCAGCTTTGTCTTTCACAGAACTACAAGTACACCTCGTCGAGCATGAGCAGCAACATGCAGCAGAGCAGCAGCAGCTCCACCAAATATTCCTCGAATGCCACGCCCCTGATCACGCCCAGCCCAGTGCCAGCGCAGCGCAAGACGCCCGCTGCAGAGTTCAGCGATTACAGCAGCGAGGTGGACGAGCGCTTCCGCTCGGTATCGCGAGCCAATGAATCTGACTCGGACATCAAGGGCTATCGCGTGGTATTCCCACCCACGCCCACGCCACGCACCAACATTGCCAACGGTCACAAGTCGCCGGTGGTTGTGGTGACGCCATCGCCCATGGAGTTTGAGCCGACGCCACCGCAATTGGGCAACTTTGCTCGTCCCAAGTTCGAACCTATTGGCAAGGAGATACGCCACGAGATCAAAACCGAGAGCAGCTCCAAGCAGTACTCGAGCAGTCAACAGCAGCAGCAGCGGCAGCAGCAGCCTGTCTTCAAGCCCAAGCCTGTGGCGGCCAAGTTTATAGCTGCCACACAGCAGCAGCAGCAGCAGCCACTGCCCAGCTCACGGCCGACCATGTACTACAATGCTGTGGCAGGTGCGCCCATGCACATGGCCAAGGTGGCTCATGAGACGAAGAATGTGATGCAGATGCATGAGTCTACGGAGAGCTCTCAGCGCGTGGTCAACATGCAGCAGACCAAGCGCGTCATACACTTTGACAACCAACAGCAGCAGCAACAGCAGCAGCCAGTTCAGGAGCCTTTCCCTTACAGCCCGGCGGGCAGTCGTACGCCGTCGCGTCAATCGCATCTGCCGCCGCCGGCCACGCCCACCAAGTTTATACCTGGCGAGTATCGGGAGAGCGACTATGAGAGCGAAGTAGAAGGCACACGTATTCATCCACTTTGGTCACCCCACGGCGATGGCCTGACCAAGGGCTATCGTCGTGTGGCTGCTCCCCAGTCTGGAGGTCGCTCCTGCAGCTTGCCACGCAGCTACGAGCGCGTGCTCTCACCCATGGAGTTCGATCGTGGCCCGGAAATGCCGAGCAAAATCTTCGTAGATGTGAATACATTGCGCAAGGAGCAGCGTGGCGGCAGCACGGTGACCACACAGCATCGCACGCAGTCGCTGAATCGCAACAGCACCATGAGGCAGCAGTTCGGCAATCGGTTGCCGGACGGCTCCCAAGATCAGACAGATCTGCAGCAGCAACAGCAACAGCAGCAACAGCAACAGCAGCGAGCAGGCACATTGCCTCGGCATGGCTACAGCACACTGCAGCAGCAGGCGGAGGGTCAGGGCAAGCGCATGGGCTCCACGTTCCTACAGAAGTCGCATCAGTTCATCGAAGATGTCAGCAGGGACATGCACAGCCAGCAGATCAGCTCGAACGGCGGTCTGCGTCCTGGCTTCAGACGTGCGCCCAGCGAGGGCAGCAATCAGCCGCAGGCCTACAGAGATGAGTCGCGTGTATCGCAATACGGTGAGTACAGTGAAGCTTCTTTCGTAGACTCTAGATACTAAAACGACAGTAGAAATGGGCGAACCAAACCCAAAAGTAAAAACAAAAAACACATTGGTTCCATACGAATTGGTATTGAAAGTTGAGATTGAATATTTTGAAAATTTGATTTTGGAGTGCCGTTTCTCGCATCGACAACTAACTGCCCATGAAACCATTTTGTATATGCTATCTCTAAGTTCTGTACACACCTTTCCAATTGTCAACGAAACACCTAACTAGGCACCAAATGCGTCGATCCCAATACCGGTTTAATCTATTTCAAATATGACTTCGGCTACGAGTTCGGCATACTTTTTCCCGGCGAGGGCCACAAGTTTGTGAGCAGCCAGTGGAACAGCAAAGGCAACTCAACTAACAACTCCATCCCTAATGGCCGCCATTCGCCGTATCCTTTGAAGATTGCCGCTGGCAATGAATTGATAATACCCGTGCAGCACGAGCGCACCGCCCAACCAACGGGTGCAATGCCTCACGGCTACAGCTCCGATAGCGAGGCAGCGGTACAGCGTCGCAGCTATGGGCGTGTCAAGTCGCCAATGGCGCCACGGTTCGCCCAGAAGCGCTACAGTCTGCCCAGCTGCCACAGCCTCGACATTCATCTAGATCGCCTGCATGCGCAGGCGCCGCGTCTGCCGCCCGATCAGCTGGTGCGCACAGGTACAGCTGGCAGCAAGCCAAAAGCCAACCAGGCCAGCAGCCTGACTGGCTAACTATCTATCGATGTTGTCAACTAGTCTAGGACAAATTGTCATTGTTGTTGTTGCTAGCACAAATTGGTGGCGTTCAGCAGCAGCAGCAGCACTTGTATCTATATATATTCTATAATAACTAAATAGTGTGATGAATGCAGAAACATAGACTGAGAAGGTATATTTTATATATGTGACAGTTAGAAGATAGTGAATCCAATTAAAGTGAGATTAATACTAATATATGCATGGATATTAACTGATAAGAATAACAAAATCTTGTTTGATGATTCGAATTGATCTTGCAAAAATATTGTATAATAGATGAGTTCAAAAACTCATTTGTAAATGTTTATAAAAAGGTGCGCAGCTTAAGTCCTTCATAGACGACATATTCATAGACTCTGATATGCAGATGAAATATATCTCAGTTATTAGATATATTTCCCTTTTCATCTACTTCAACTGAGACATATACTCTTAAGGTTATCTTGACTTATCATCACACTATAAGGCAGGAAATGAATCCACAAATTTGCTGCTGATCGCCGCCAAATGCTTTGCTTAGTCCTCAGTAGCAGCAGCTGCCACGTGGCGTATACTTAATTTAAGTGCCTTCCTTGAGCTAACCCCATCAAATTGCATGCCAAACCAAGTTTTGCTCGTTCTGTTTCGTTGCTGCATGTTTTATTTGCTGTTTGTGTCGTGTGCTTAAAGTGAAAATAATTTAACAAAAATCAAAAAAAAAAGAAAAGAAATCCAAAAAGAAAAACGAAAAGAATGCTCAAATGTAAATATTGTTGTGTTGTGTTTTGCCTTGCTATGTGTGTGTGTGTGTAATCCCACTAATGGATGCTGCTATAAGCAAATTTCTGCAGTTTCTAATGGCTGTTCAACCTCATTAGTGCCGGAACTGCCCAATACGGAGCCCGTCAATGCCCATTTGAATCGCGATGAACAGGCACAAAGGCCGCCATTATTCATAACGGTAAGCGAAGTCATTAACCCGGCCGGCGGGTTTTGGTCTTCTGAGCTGCTCCAGTCGCAACTAAACTAAAACCCGGCAATTCCGTTTGCAGCCCCTGAAAGATATAGCAGTGGGCGTGGGCGGTACGGCACGTTTCGAGTGCATTGTGCAGGCGCATCCGCAGCCGCAGGTCAACTGGACGCACAACGGTGGCCATTTGCAGCTGGGCAGCCGGCATGTCATTGAGTACCGGAACGGCGTGTGCCGTCTAACACTGCCGCAGGCCTATCCGGGTAAGTTGCCAGCCATTTGCAATTCGACTGTCAGGCGAGCTCATTAATCGTTGTCCCTACCCACTCACGCCGCCACCACGGCAACTTTTTTGATTCATTGCAGACGACAACGGGAGCTACGTTTGCAGTGCCAGCAATTCGTTGGGCGCGGCCAGCACCAGCGGAACTCTGAACGTTTCGAGCACAAATCGTGGATTTAGATACTAAGATAAACATTTAAATGAGAGATTTATATATGCATATATATATATATATCTATATATATATATATTTATTTATTTATGATTTGTTCATGCCAAAGTTTTACATTTTATTGTGTGTGCGTGTCCCGAATTTTGTTACTTGATTTTGACTCCTGCGATCGAATGGATCAAAATTTATAGCCCCCATTGCAGTCATGCCGAGGGCGCATAGTATTACTTGTGTTTTTGTCGACAATTCAAATAAATCAATTCAAAACGAAATCTCAATTTAGTTTTATTCGACATTCTTTTGAAAAATGCGCGCGGATCTCTTGCTTTTTGAACTCGCGCCAAAAGCGATTTGCGCTGGCGCTCTCTATGGTGAAACGTACGCAGCCAGTTCGAAAAAGCTGTGCAGCATGTTCGAAAGCTTTCGAAGTGGAATAAAGCGCTAGATGGCGCTAGCTGATCGTTGATCCGCAATTCGTGAAAATTATATTTAAAAATTATCTGATTTATGTGCACCACATGGATAAATAATATAAACTTTTCGCTTGCAGGAAATCATTTTTCAAAGTTTATGTTTATATAATTGGCACTCAAGGTTTTCAAAACTAAGTGTGTGCCATTAATATTTAAGTGCAAATGCCAAGACTAAGTCAATTACCTATGAAATTAAATATAAATGCGAACAACACATAAATAAATATATTATTTGAGCTGCATTTATGCATATTAAAATGCCTTCTCTGTTGCTTCAGTCTGTCAACTACCGAGAGAGTCTGAAAATTAGGTCAACTAATTTGTATGCCAGATGTTTTGCGTTTCATTAGAAGATTCAAGTGTTTTTTAAACACGATTATTCATATAATAATATTTCAAAATCAAATCAGAATTGGCTAAAACAAACATTGCCAGCCTCGTAGGGGAAGGAGATGCTCTTTGTGTGGGTGTCTGGCTGCCTGACTGGCTAACTGACTGACTGACTGACCGACAAACTGTTGTTGCTGTTGCTGCTGTTGGCCTGCTGCTCATAAACGATTTATTTGAATTTCCTACAATGTTTATTTATCTATTTTTCTTCAAATTTTCAAAGTGCTCAGCCGTCGCTCTGCAATGCGAACGCTTGCCAAGAATAAGAAATGAAACAAACCGCGCAATATGCGAGAAATTTGCACAAAGACAGCCCCAGACATAATAAACACTCGGGCTAACAGGCCCATGGGGCTGGCCTGTCAAGGTGCTGCCATACACAACAGCAGCAGCAGCAGCAGCAGCATCATCATCAGCGAAACTAGTCCAAAACTAAAGTCCTTGACACTGACCAAACAATACCTGACTATCAGATGGGGCTATTTATAGCCAACTGATTCGAAAAACATTTTGGATGACACACTTTGCTCTAATGCGTGGGCATCCAAGTGGCTGCCAAACTGTCAATTCTCATGTACTTGGCCCACCTAAGCACCACAGCAACAAAATTTGGATGCCAGTCAAGAAAATCTGAATCACTTATCTATCGCTTGTTCTGTACCTCTCTATAAATTATATATAATTGCGCGATAATTTCCCTAAATTGAATTTGCAAGTAAAATAAACGAAAGATTTTGGCTGCTGCCTGCCAAAGATTTTCTTTGCAAATGATTCATGAAATTATTCGTTTCCTGCGCAACGAGCCGACAACATATTGCAAATATATATACTTATGTATCTGTATAATGGCAGCATAAATCCTAAAACGCTTCAGATTTTTGTGGCCTTGTGCAGCATTATGTTTTATTTATTTCTTTTTTTTATAAATATTTCTTTTGGCACATTCGCCAAAAAAAATTCTCATGTTGTTCGATATACAAACAGATTATGTTTGCCCAGGCGATACTCAAAATGTTTTCTTTTACTCTCTATGCAAATTTTTCGCTTGATTTCTATTTTCCTATAATATATGATTTATGTCCTGGCCCAGGAAAACTTTTCATCAATTGCCACGCGTTTTGGTTTTGTTTTTTTTCTTCTTTTTTTGAATTGTCCACAAAAAATCCGTACGCAAATCCGTTCGCAGATCGAAAGAAAATACGAATATTTGTGTGACGAATATGCCGCAGCTATACAAACACTCGCTTGATGCTTTTTGTTTCTCTGATTTTTCTAAATTAATTAGGCAATTTCTAAAAATAACAAAATGAACTCAACGCCAGTCACACAACAATTTTTCTTCTTCCTCTTCTTATTTGCTACTTAAAATTTTTCAACATTTTGCCATCATCCACTTCAATGGCAAATTCATCTCATCATTTTTAACATTCAACGTAAAAAATTGTGTCTGAAATGATAAAGATCGATTGAGTTTGAAAGAGATTTCGGATACAGATAAATATGAGAAAAAATATTTATAATATTCAAAAAGTTAAACTTATTTTCCAAATTTGATATAAGAATTTAAGTTATGTATGTTTCTTGTATCAAGTTTTAAGTTATGTTTCTGTTTGAATAATCTTTCAATGTTATACACAGCATCAAAATCAGCTTCACACCTATTTCTGATATTGTTAAACAATTTGATTTATAGCTGGAACTTTCAGTTTATATATTCCCTAGTTTTTGAGCTAGAACCACCTTGAGTATTACCTGTTGTGTTCCTCTGCAGATCGAGCTATAATTTGTTTGCTTCATCCACTTTTTCAGCATATAAGAATATAAGTCTTATCTATCATTTCTCTAGTTTTTGCAAGTTCAGAGATCTGTGACTTCATACTGTTTGACTGTCTAAATGAATGCTCAAACATAGCTAGATCGACTTAAATGATCTACATACTGAGCAATCATATATTAGTTTCTTATGGTTCACTGCTCTATACATTTCATCTCCGCGTAATATTCCCATGGGAAATGTCAATTTCATGAACTGCGCCGCAGTCAGGATTGCATTTCAATAATAAGAAAAAACTTAATACTAAATGGAAATCTACTTTGCATATACAGCCTAGAGACCGCCCGCGCTGGGCACTTGTCTTGAATAAATAATAAAATATTTCCGCATCAGTGTGTGTCAACGTAGCGAGGTATAGAGATGGCATAAATATACGTTTATTCATTTGCTTAATGAGCATTAGCCTTAAGCCAAAATATAGATATATAAGTATATACACATAGTTGGATGGATAAAAGCCAAGAGCATTTGATATTATAAACAGTTGGGCGCATCGTAAAATTGTTTTCCTACATGCTCCGCCCACGAGAAGTGTAATAAAAGCAGACGCCGCGATAGATGCTGAAAATGTACGCAAATCCAAATGCCAGATACTCTTAGCACTTCAATTTCCTTAGCACATTAAGCATTTAGCGAGCAAACACACAAAATTTAATGTGTATATATTTTAATTAGGCAAACAGCAACAGCAACAGCGACAGCGACAGCGACAGCAGACAACTGAGACAGAGATGCCTCAATATCAAAGCCCAGGCGTGCAACAAATTGAATTACATAAGCCCCTGTTGACAGACTGTCCGATTTACATATAGCAAGAGATATATGTACTCTGTGGCTCTGCGGCACGCGTTGACCCTGCCAGCTCTCGGTAACCAACTGCCAAAATGTTGGCAACACATTTATTTATACGCACGCTGTAAATTAGCAAACACAGAGAGCTGAAATCAAAACAAAAGAATACTAAAATGAAGCAAATACAATTGAAAATGCAGCAAACAGTGCGAATGCTGTGAATTTTATTTCAATTTGATGAAAATGAGGCCAAGTTTTTAGCAGCAACCAAAAATTTCGCGCACGCATTTTGGCATTCAACTCGTAAATATGCCGCTAATTGCTAAAGGAATAAAAATCAAGACAGGCGGCGATCGGATATTTCGTCGGGCGGGGTGTTTCTTCTGTGTTTATTACGTTATTCGTTCAGGCAGCGCCTAATTGAATTGAAAATCAAAAGAGCATGCAGTACATGCAGGCCATAAAAAGCATTTGGGCAAAAACATTTCCGCATATCTAATTTGTGGTTGCTCCACTAATTGCAGATCAGGGCACGCAGACGGACTGCCTGCTTATAACCGAGGATGAGGAACAACTCCAACAGCAGCAGCACCAGCAGCAGCAGCAGCGACAGCCAGTTAGTCAGCAGGAAGCTAATAAAACGCCACTACGCAAATCTGCGTCCTTCTCATCCTCGACCACGGCCTCGACCCAATCGCCGGGCAGCTCATCGCTGGGCTCGGCCACATCGACCATGTCGTTGCGCTCCACGACGCCGCAACGCGTCAGCTCGACGCGTGCACTGCGTAGCGATACCATCAACACGTTCCAGAAATGGGAAACAACAATTGAGTCCATCAGCTATGTAAGCACCAAAACTGTTTCCATCTCCGACTTTAGCCAGGAGCCGCAGCTGCAGACAAATGGCCAGCAGGTGCAAGCAGGTAAATCCAGCTAAATCAACTCACTAACTGGGCTAAGATCGCTTTAATGGCTTTTGCACTCGCTTCTTTGTTTACTAAACAAACTCGTAACTCATAAGCTAATGCAATGAAAACAATTTTCACCAAACGATCTGGAAAATCGCAAACTACAAATTTGGGGCTGGGCTCGCACACACACACACAACACACATATTAGCCGCAATATATATATATGTGTGTGTGTGTGCATATTTCGAATATCTTTTGAGGCACCGCATGTAAAATCACTAAATATAGATTACAACCACACGCACCGCATCGTAGCACATTGCAACTTTCATTTGCTCAAAGCGAGAGAGAGAGAGAGAGAGAGTGAGCTACGCCCAACTCTAACTATGCCCTGCCTCTATCTCTCTCTCGCTCACTCTATATCTTAATTGTATAAACAATTGATATGAAAAACGAACGCATTTGGACATTTTATACCTAAATTGCCGCTTGGCATGCAGCTTGCTTGAGGCGCAGCTCGTTGCAGCAAGCAACAAACAACAAGCAACAAGCAACAACAACAACATTTCATTTCGTTTCGGTTTTCTGGGTTTGCTGAATGGCTGCGGCGGTCGCAGTAATTTGATGCCTAATACTTATGCTGACTGGCAAACCGAATTAAAACGCGTCGCAGCATCTGTGTGGCAATAAGATACAAAAGTATCTACAAAGAGCATGTGGCGCTTTGCTTGGGGTCGCTCATTCGCCTGCATATTGCATTCATTTCATTCGCTGCTTCTTCTTCGTTTGGATCTGCATGCGCCATACATACGACATTTCAGCATGTGTGTTTTCTGTATATCTTATTCAACTGAACTTAATTGATATGCGACTATTCTTCTTCTTGTTTGCAGTAAATTGAATGCAGTGTTGCTCCTACTCCAATGAGCTGGGCACCGCCTTCCCTCAACACCTTCCCCAACACAAAACAACTAACTAAGAGAAACTAAACAAATAAACCAACAACAACAACAGCAACTTTAAACTAAGCAATTGCCTTAATTATCTACTTATTATTACTAAAAGAAGAGAAAAACAACAACAACAACAAAAGAAATGCTATTAATAATACTAATTAAAGTGAAAGATTTATCTGAAGATTTGCAGTTGTCTTCTTGTGTGTGCCAAGCAACATTCTACAGTCATGACATAATTGGGCGAATATTATTTTTTGCAACTCTTGATAAGATAATATCTGGCTACCTGACTGCCTGCCTGAGTGACTGACTGACTGATAGGCTGCCGCTAATCTCAGCTACAGCTGACAAGAGCCAGCGAAGTACAAAATACATTTTGTAGCGCATCGCTGCAATCTGCTGTGCGGCTGTTCATCTTGCAGAACCGGCTAACTGATTGTTATTTTCTAGACACTTAGAAGTAGGCATTGCATATGCTGCATGCTTCTACTTATCTGCCGATGATACTTAGTTATGTGAATATATATTGTAGATACTTAGAAGAACATAAATACATAGATACATAGATATATAGATACATAGATAGATAGATAGATACATAGATACATGCATACGTAAACATTCTTTCTTATCTCAATAATAATATCTTGAAGTTGACTGCCGACGTCTTTATGACAAAAACAGATAGCTCCATAGGTGCAGATACATTTGTATCTCAACAGTGACAGTCGGCAGCTGCGCCTAGCCGTGCGTTAAAATTTAATTACTACGATTGTTTGCTGTTCTCTTAAAGCGTAACTTGTGATTTCATAACTGTGTCCGAGCGCCACATTAACAATTAATTTGTGCAGTAGCTGAAATTATGTACTTACATTCATTGCATTGCCAACCGGGTCGCCTTTTAGAGACCCACTCAATGCGCATCCCATATAAGGTCAAAGCGAACTCAAACGCATTCGAGTTGCAATTTGTAAAGACTGCAAACTGTTTTTTTTTTTCTCATTTTGCTTTTGCTTTTTTTCTACGTTTTTAGCCAAAAGAAATAGAAAGTTTATTGCCAAAGGCGACATCTTTGTATTTTTCATTTCAAAATAAAGAAGGAAAAAAGAAACAAACATCTTGGTCGCTATGATTAAGACACGAAATGAATAATCAAGTTTATATGTGGCCAACAAGCAGCCAGCCAAATCGTATGTATGTGGTTTTTAAATTTAGAAAAAAAAAACAAATAAATTGTGTGGAAAATTTGAAAAGAAGGTGCATGAAAAATATATTTTGAAAAAAATCTAATATAAATATTTAATATATAGAAATTGCAGTAAGAATAACTTTAGACATTTTAAAAGTTATTCCAATAGACATTTATTTGAGCAACAAAAGTTATTCTTTAATTTTAGCTACTGGAATTAGAAGATTGTTGGAAGACAGTTCAGAGTGCACTTTATCATCCACTTTCACAGTATCTAGAATTTCTCTAGATTTCTTTTTTGTTCTGCAGCAAAGCAAAAAAAAAAACTGAAATGTTGAAAAATACGTGTCAAAAATAAATCGTGTTATATTTTTAGCCAACTTACTCAAAAGCCGAACACTTGCCGAATCACAACGATCTGAGTTGATTGAGAGAATCGCAGCAATTCTGTCCAAGTCAAACTGCTGTGAGCTTATGTCAGCCTTTTCTCTACTGTAACAGCAGGCGAAACAGAGCAATTTGACTTGGCAGATGGGACGAGGCTAAAATTGAGATCGATGAGACTGAAAGTCGAAGCTGTGAGCTGCTACGCTTATTCACTTGTTCTTCGGCAGATGGAAATTAATTGAACAGCTTACAATCTGGCTAATGTCACTTCTGACAGTAACCTAACTCTAACCAGCAGAGCCTGTTTCGAAGATTAACAAATTCTTAGCCGCTGACCCGTTTTCCAACTAGTGAGGCGACAAAGACAAACGGCCTGCTCATAGGCCCACATGGAGACTGTGTAGCGCATTTGCGCGCTCTCAACATTTTCCACAACAACAATCGAGTGTGGAAAGTGCAAAAATATCTCGTGTAGAGCGAGAGCAGTCGCACACGAAGCTCGTTTGGCTCTCGCTTGATTCGTGTGCCTTGTGCAGCAGCTATTTGATCGCATTCTCAACGATATTTTGTCATTCTTCGCTCGCACCTCACAAACGATCGACGTCTTGGTTTCAGTCTCGGGGATTATGACTTGAAACAGTTTGAAAATAGATATTATTTAAAGAAATATATATATATAATAGATATATACGGTACATATATCTATATATATATATGTTCAGCCATAGAGTTCGCATAGAGTTTTTTACGAAATAGTCACAGCATCTACATATAGAACGTCGCAAGGATAACGCATTAAAGTAAGGATCAACGAGTTCTACTTGCATTTCATCTGTGTAAAATCAGTGGAAAATATGAAGAAAAAAATGTTCATGAAATCTTTTGGTTTCGTAACCACTTTGAAAATTCCGAAAGAATTTTTCAGTGCGCTAAATATCTAAAAATAATATCCGAACGGTGCTTCGGTCGCGTTCGACGGGTGATTCGGCACACCGCTCGGCACCAGATCGTGGGGCCCGCACCCAATTCAACGAATGGACTGTGAATTCGTGCATACACACAAAACGAAATGTGCATATAGATATGAATATGCGATCTGCTACCAAGATATCTAAAATACATATATATATATATATAGATATCAAGATATCGATAGATAGCTATATATATATATATATATATATATTTTGTTATACATACTGAAGTGCATTATCCTGGCTCATGCTGCCCAGGATTACAGGCTGCGAGGGCTGCGATAATGCACGAAATTGTGAAAGTCAATACCGAATATACTGTGTAATCATGAAAATAAAAACTGTGCAGAGTTTTTCGCAATGGAAAAACCAGGAAAAAAAGAAAGAAAAAGAAAAAGAAATGTTAAAAATAGCCCCTGAAAAATAAGTAGATACCACCGACACAGTGTGTATAGAAGACGACGTCTCTCTGTATGCGCTGCATGAGTGTGTTTGTGTGTCGCAGTGAAATGTTCGAGTGGCTAAAAATAGTCAGAAATGCCTCAGCGGAGGCTGAGAATATGAATATGAAGAAGGATGGATGGTGTTGGTGATGATAATGATGAAGAAATCTTTTTTAATGTATATATATATATATACATATGTATTTATAATAAAATCTATATGCAGCTCGGTCTGAAATATACCAAAAATTCAAGATAAAAAAAACAAACAAATATATATATATATGTGTGTGTGCGTGTGAGCAAACTCAGAAAGAAATTCGAAAAAAAGTAGTCAAATAAAATTTCAACAGTTGCCAATTGGCTATTTTGGCGTGATAAATGTTTGAAGTGTATAATTTTAATTAGCATTTTCTTTTCTATTCTTGCTTTGTATTCAATTTCAGCAATAAAGAAGCGAAAGTATCAGTAAAGAAATATATTTCAATATACATATATATATAAAGTGAAGAAGCAAATCAAAGAGAAAAGTGATCGAGAGGTGTTTTTATTTTAGTGCAGTTGACAACTGCATCGATTTGGTTGTCATTTTCAATGATATATAGTGATATATAACGATTTAAAATGCAACGACAAAATCCGAACCCATACCAGCAGCAGCAGCAGCAGCAGCTGCAGGAGCAGCACCAACAACAGCAGGTGCAGCAGCAATACTCCACTCAGGAGTACTCGCACTCCACTCAAGAGCAGCACCAGCAGCAAAGGATTAGCCGCACTGAACAACATGTTCAGAGGAGTCAAATCACCACTCAGCAACGAGGTCAGTCCGTTTGCCTGTCTGTGCCCGTTGGCCAAACCATGCCATGCCATGCCCAGCCTTGCCACGCCCTCATCGCTGCGACTTGTCTCGCTTACGGATTTCGACAAGCTGTATTGGCCAGTGGGATTCACACCGTGGATTTAGAATCCCCACTGTTCCAAGCTCTTGTTACCGAATTTCCATACGATACAGACAATCGCCTTTTTCTGCTCATGCCAATTTCATTGTAACCTTCACTCCATGCATGTGTTCATGTTCGATTTGCCTGCTCATACAGAGTGTTACCTTTTATCTGCACTGAACTTTTGTGCTCGTCTTACATTGCTTTAACATAATCTTAATGCATGAACTAATTATATGCAGGCAGAATGAGAAACAGTTTAAATGTTATCTACTTGGAATGTAGGAAATATATATATACACACTTTGCTCTCTAAAATATGCAACGGAAATATTTATTGATTTATAAAATGAACAGTATTAATAGGCAGATTAATTTTGATCAATATTTCATATAAGCTGAAATCTAAACATAATTCATTTCAATGTAAATCTTGATCTAAGTATCAAAAAGTCAATTTTCTAAGAGAAGTATTTCACAAGCCAACATTATTGCACCTAAACATCTGTATATGGCTTTCCCAATAATTCTCATTACAAATGTATTTTGTTTATGTCTGAAATATGATAGAAAAAGTGCAGCTTGTACGCTGTAAACAGTATCATAATATTTGAAATGGGTATACGTTACAGAAAATGTTGAAAGATATTGATAGCTTCTGCAAATATTTACAAATATTAACAACTACAAACTGTATTAGATAAACAAAAAGTAACCAAGCGATATCTCCACGGCAATGTTAGATGTGAAAAATAATATACGAAAACTTTTAACATATAATTTGAAAGAAATTTGTCTGTATATGTTAGGGTACAGAAATAGTTCTAAAGAAATTAGTCTGACATCAATCTAACAACTTATGGGATCATTCAAATCCAAAGCAAAATCTGATTCATCACAGAATATAAAATTAAATAATTAATTGACTAAGAAAAGCCAAATTCATTGGTAATATTCCATGTATTACTCATCATATATGTATGTATGCTTGCAAGCATACGAATTATTCATTTTCATCTTATATTTCAAGACTTGTATCTTAATTGATAATCAGCCAACAAATTTGATCTATTTATAAATATTTCCATTCATCTGCCAAAATTTTGAGCGCGCGCTGTATTGACATACTTATGCATAAGTAAATATATATATATATATATTTAATAGAATAATAGTATAAGAGAAGAGCTCTTATACTGCACATCTTGTTTACATTTGTCAATGCTGCATTTCACATGAGTTGAAGTGAATAGGATATATGGCATTTGAACACTCTTATACTGACAGCCGAACATAGCCGAAGTAGATTTGCCGAACTAATTGAGTCTGCGCAGTGCGCACAAAGCAAAGAGAGAGAGAGAGAGAGAGAGTAAGGGAGATTAGAGAATGATAGCATGAGAAGAAGAGCGTGAGAGGAAGAGCGCAGTAACAGCTGATCTTTTTTGTTTACATTCACCTGTTTGAATTGGAGAAGCCAACTAATGTACATATTATTGACACACTTTCGTGTAGCTAATAAATGCCAAGGTATATACATATATAAGTTAATATATCCGTACATATATATATTCATATATATATAGACTTTATATGCGTGCCAACTTCTAAATATAAGTAATCCAAGCCAGAAATATATATCCTCGATGAAACGTTTTCAAGTTCTTGTTTACATTTCTTAGGCAGAGATAATAAAAAACATTTCATCTAGCCAAACTGTTTACTAATATTGAATGAAATTATTATTAAAATTTTAAATTATATTTGGAATTTAATTTTGTTGTTTATTTGTAAAATTATAACAAAACTTAACATAATTGATTTAAATAAATTTGTTCAAGTTTTCTTTACATTTACGAAACCATATATTAATATGCATCTGCTAAAGCTCGCATCGCTACATTTTCTTAGTTGTTCCTAGCTGTAATTATACCGTTATTAATATTGCAGTACAACAACATCAAGGTGGTATCGGAGGCACCTATGTACCGCCCTCGTTGACACACGTTTATGCCCAAGGTGACATCTCACCGCCTGTATTCGAGCAAATCTTCAAGAACGCTCGCTTCGCTCAGGGTGGAAACGCTCTGTTCGAAGGTAGGCTGCGTGGCAACCCGAAGCCATTCGTTACATGGACCCGAAAAGGCGCACCACTTCTCGAGTCGCAAAAGTTCCGGATGAGTTACAACGAGGCCACGGGTGATGTGTCCCTGCTGATCAACCAGATCGGACCGGGCGACGAAGGCGAGTACACGTGTACAGCTCGTAATCAGTACGGCGAGGCTATCTGCAGTGTCTACATTCAACCGGAAGGCGCACCAATGCCTGCACTGCAGCCCATCCAGAATCTGGAGAAGAACATCTACTCCAATGGTTATTCGTATACGTCCATTGAGGAGGAATTCCGCGTGGATACGTTTGAGTATAGACTTTTGCGCGAAGTCTCTTTCAGGGAGGCCATTACGCGCCGCTCTGGCTATGAGCAGGACACTCAGCTGTCCCATGAGCTCGACCGCTCTCTGGGCCCTGCGCACGCACCACAAATATCGCAGAAGCCCAGGAGCTCCAAGCTCATCGAGGGCTCTGATGCTGTGTTCACAGCCCGCGTGGGCTCCAATCCGAAACCACGTCTCACCTGGTTCCACAACGGACAACGTTTGGTAGCCTCGCAAAAGTATGAGATCTCTTATTCGAGTGGCGTTGCCACACTGCGCGTGAAGAACGCCAACGCCAAGGATGGCGGCCATTATACCCTTTTGGCTGAGAATTTGCAAGGTTGCATCGTCTCTTCCGCTGTGCTGGCCGTCGAGCCGGCAGCTGAGACTGCCTACGAGCCCAAGCCCGTGGACCCGATGGCCGAGCAGCTGGAAGTCGGCAAGGCTTTGCCGCCCACTTTTGTCAAGGCCTTCAGCGAACGCGAAGTCACCGAGGGACGCATGACGCGTTTCGATTGCCGCGTAACTGGCAATCCCTATCCCGAGGTATTCTGGTTCATTAATGGCCGTCAAGTGCGCGACGATGCTTCGCACAAGATTCTGGTCAACGAGTCTGGCAGCCATTCGCTGATGATCACGAACGTGAGCCGCTTAGATGGCGGCTCTGTTCAATGCTTGGCCCGCAACAAGGCTGGTGAGGTGGCCATCGAGGCGCCGCTGCATGTGCTGGAGAAGGAGCAAGTTGTCGCACCACAATTTGTGCAACGCTTCAGCACGATGACAGTGCGCGAGGGTGAGCCCATCACCATGAGTGCCAATGCCATTGGCACACCAGTGCCGCGCATCACTTGGCAAAAGGATGGTGTACAAATCTCATCAACTGCTGAACGCTTTGTGGGCATCGATGGCGGCGCCACCTGCCTGGAGATACCGCAAGTTAA
Organism: Drosophila leonis; assembly: GCA_035045365.1. Classification (NCBI taxonomy): domain Eukaryota; kingdom Metazoa; phylum Arthropoda; class Insecta; order Diptera; family Drosophilidae; genus Drosophila; species Drosophila leonis. The sequence goes on along the minus strand of JAWNPC010000454.1, from coordinate 12,242,347 downwards.
GGCAGCTGATGCTGGCTGGTATCAGTGTACCGCACAAAATATTGCCGGTTCCACTGCGAACCGCGCAAGACTCTATGTCGAAGTTCCCAGAGAGCAACCAAGTCAAGAACAAAGGCGTCTTAATCTACCAAGACCAACGAAAGTTATCGAGCCTGAGTAAGATCTTTAAAATTGTTAAGCATTTAGCATTGTTATATATTTAATTCTTGATTATTCTAGGCCAATCCCTGGGCCAGAAATTATTTATTTGCGCCATGTGGAACGCGCCAAGCCCCATCTGCGACCCGGCGAGGAGGATCGCGTTTATCCTCCACCACAGTTCATCATACCACTGCAGAATGTGCAGCAAACTGAAGGTGGTCGAGTTCACATGGAGGCGCGCATCGAACCCGTCGGCGATCCCAGCATGGTCGTTGAATGGTACCTCAATGGTCGTCCACTGGCAGCTAGTAAGTAGCTAAAATTCGCATTGCGTAAAGCTTGGGCTTCAATGCTCTTATCATTTTACAGGTGCCCGCGCCACATCTGTCTTCAAGTTTGGCTTCATTGCTCTGGACTTACTGAGCATTATGGGTCACGACTCTGGAGAATATATGTGCCGCGTCAGCAATGCCAGCGGCGTGGCAGAGTCGCGCGCCATTTTGTCGGTGGTGCAGCGACCATCCATTGAGCAATCGTCGCAGAATCCGAACAGCTTGCAGTACATCAATCAGCTGGAGGACTACTCTCGCTATCAGCGCCAGGAGAGCTCAGAGGAGTTGATGAATCAAGCTCCACAATTTATACGTCCACTGCGCGACCTTGGTGAATTCGAAGAGGGCAAGAATGTGCACTTCGAGGCACAAGTGACCCCCGTGAATGATCCCAGCATGCGTGTGGAATGGTACAAGGATGGCTTGCCAATCACCGCCAGTTCGCGTATCACGGCTATATTCAACTTCGGCTATGTCTCCCTAAACATATTGCATCTACGCGCCGAAGATGCCGGCAACTACACCGTCCGAGCAGTGAATCGCATTGGCGAGGCCATCAGCCAGTCCACCATACGCGTGCACTCGCGCTCCCAGGTCACCGCCGATCTGGGCATACCCGAACAGCAGCGTTACATTGAGAAGGTTGAGGAATTGGAGGACTATCGCAAGTCTCAGCAGCGTCGCCATGTGCAGGAGGCACCTGAGGCCATTGCGCCACCCCAATTCAAGACACCAATCCAGAATCAATTGGACCTGCGTGAGCACGCGCATGCGCACTTCGAGGCACGCCTTGAACCCATTGGTGATTCGACCATGCGCGTGGAGTGGCTCAAGGATGGGCAACCACTTGAAGCCAGCTCACGCATAACTACCTACCATAACTTTGGCTATGTCGCGCTGACCATCAAGCAGATAACCGTCTACGATGCTGGCACTTATACCTGCCGCGCGTACAATGCCATGGGCCAGGATACAACCACGGCCCAGTTGACGGTCATATCGAAGAACGAGATTGTCTCGGACACGCAGCATCCGGGTGGTCTGCAGAAGATTCAGCATCTGGAGGACTCGTCCCGTTATGGTCGTCGCGAAGAAGAAGAAACGTCCATAACACAGGCACCACGCTTCCTGGGCCCACTCAAGGGCACCACCAAGATCCTGGAGGGCCAACGCGCCCACTTTGAGGCACGTGTCGAGCCACAGAGCGATCTGGGCCTGCGCATCGAATGGTATCATAATGGACGCTCCATCACCGCTGCCAATCGCATTCAGACCTACTACGATTTCGGCTATGTTGCCCTGGACATCTCCCAGGTGCGCGCCGAAGATGCTGGCATCTACACTGTGGTGGCAATAAACAAGCTAGGTGAAGCTCAGTTGCAAGCAACGATGGTAGTGGAAAGTAAGTCGAGAAACCACCAATTAATTTTTCATAATTTAACCCAAACATCTGCATTACAGCTCGTTCCAACATCGACACATCTAGCATGCATCGCGGCCTCTATGAAAAAACGCAGAACCTGGAGAATAAGCAATTCGTGGAACCTCAGTATGATATTGAGGAGATCTCCAAGTCGAAGCCCGTCTTTGTGCAGCCTCTGACCGATCCCAAGCCGATACACGATGGCAAGAACATTCATCTGGAGTGCCGCCTGGAGCCCATGGGTGATCCTACTATGCGCGTCGAATGGTTCCATAATGGACGCCCTGTGACCGTTGGCTCACGTTTCCGCACCTACTACGATTTTGGCTTTGTCGCCCTGGACATCATCCAGGCCACGGCAGCGGACTCCGGCGAGTACACTGTGCGCGCCACCAACCATCTGGGCACCGCTCATACCTCTTCATGTGTGCGTGTGATTGATCGCACCGATGTGGTGACTGAGACCCAGAACGAGCAATCGCTGGAGCAGATTCAGCTGCTTGAGGACTCGCGTCGTCGTCACCATCAAGAAGAGGATATAACCATCATGCAGGCGCCTCAGTTTACACGTGCGCTGCATAACATCGAGACCGTGGAGGGCACCAATGTGCATCTGGAGTGTCGTCTGCAGCCAGTAGGCGATCCCAGCATGCGCATCGAATGGTTCGTCAATGGCACGCCGGTAAAGACGGGTCATCGTTTCCGTCCCGCCTACGAGTTTGACTATGTGGCGCTGGACCTGCTCGGCTGCTATGCCATTGACTCGGGCGTCTACACGTGCCAAGCCCGTAACCAGCTGGGCGAGGCCGTCACCTCTTGCTCCGTGCGCATCATCGCCAAGAAAGATTTGATTCTGGAAACACAGAACGAGTCTGGCCTGCAAAAGATTCAATACCTGGAGGACTCCTCACGCTATCGTCGTAATGAGTTTGTGGACGAAGTGGTCAACATTCGCCCTCGCTTCCTTACCCATCCAAAGAGCCTGACCAACACTCGCGAAGGCGCTCACGCCCACTTTGAGTGCAAAATTGAGCCAGTCACCGATCCCAATCTGAAGGTGGAGTGGTTCAAGAATGGCCGTCCCATTACCGTGGGCCACCGCTTCCGTCCCATTCATGATTTCGGGTACGTGGCTTTAGATATTGTTGGCCTGATTGCTGAGGATTCCGGTGTTTACACCTGCCGCGCCGTCAACTTGATTGGTTCCGACGAGACTCAGGTGGAGCTGCAATGCCGCAGCGGCGAGCAAATCGTCACCGTCACTCAGAACGAGGCTGGTCTCGAGCAGATTCATTATCTGGAGGATCGCTCGCGCTATAGCCGCCGCGAGGAAGTCGACGAGAGCACCAAGCAGGCGCCCGTGTTTACCACCTCGCTGAAGAACATTGACATCAAGGAGAATCAACGTGCTCACTTTGAGTGCCGCTTGATTCCCGTGTCCGATCCCTCGATGCGTGTGGAATGGTACCACAATAACATGCCCCTGAAATCGGGCTCCCGTTTCACTGAGACCAACAACTTTGGCTTCGTTGCCCTGGATATTATGTCCACCCTGCCGGAAGATGCCGGCACCTACACCTGCCGTGCTTACAATGCCGTGGGTGAAGCCATTACCTCCGCTGTTGCCGTGGTGCACACTAAGAAGTCCATTTATCTGGAGTCTCAGCACGAGACTGCATTGCCGCGACTACAGCACTTGGAGGATGGCTCCAAGCGTCAACGTGTCAGCGTACAGGACGAGTTCGTCTCCCAAGCTCCGGTCTTCACCATGCCCGTTCGCGATGTTCGTGTAGCCGAGAACCAGGCTGTGCACTTTGAGGCCCGTCTGATTCCCGTGGGTGATCCAAAGCTCACGGTTGAATGGCTGCGCAACGGCCAGCCCATTGAGGCGTCCAACCGCACCACCACCATGCACGACTTTGGCTATGTGGCGCTGAACATGAAGTACGTGAATCCCGAGGATTCTGGCACCTACACCTGCCGTGCGGTCAATGAGTTGGGCCAGGCTGTAACCTCTGCCTCGCTGATTGTGCAGTCAAAGACTGCCATTCAGTTGGAAACGCAGCACGAAGCAGCCATGCACAAGATTCATCAGCTGGAGGACCACAGCAGATACCAGCGTCGTGAGGAGGAGGAATATTCCGTTACGACTGCGCCAATGTTTGTCACCAAGCTGATCGGCCCCAGCAATCTGGTTGAGGGCCAAAGCGCCCATTACGAGTGCCGCATTGAACCTTATCCAGATCCAAACCTGAAGGTCGAGTGGTTCCACAACGGCAAGCCATTGAGCACGGGCCATCGCTTCCGCACCACCTATGACTTTGGATTTGCCGCGCTCGACATCCTCACCGTCTATGCGGAGGACAGTGGAGAGTATACTTGCCGTGTTACTAACAATCTGGGCGAGGCCGTCAACTCGATTGCACTCAATGTGACTTCCCGTTCGTCGATTATTCAGGATACCCAGCACGAGGAGGCGCTGCATAAGATTCAGCATTTGGAGGATGCCTCTCGCTTCCAGCGTAAGGCCGAAGAGGATCTGTTCCACGCTGAGCGCCCACAGTTTGGACGCCCACTGCGCAATGCCAAGGTCAATGAAGGCACACCTGTGCATCTGGAGGCAACACTGATCCCAGTTAATGATCCCACCATGAAGGTCGAGTGGTACTGCAATGGCAGACCTATCCAAACGGGTCATCGTTTCAAGACCACCTACGACTTCGGCTTTGTTGCCTTGGACATACTGTATGCCCACGCCGAGGATACCGGCACCTACATGTGCAAGGCCAAGAATGCTGTTGGGGAAGCTGTCACGACTTGTGCTGTAAACGTAACAGGTAAGCTCATAGATTCACATAGATCTGAATCTAATACTAATTGCTTTTACTTTTTTATTTATTTTTTATTTATTTTTTTATATTTTTTTATATTTTATTTTTATTTTTTTATTTTTAGCAAATAAGACACTGGATCTGGATACGCTCGATGCCCAGCGGCTGGAAAAGATTCGCCAGCTTGAGAGCTATGTGCCACCCTCAAAGGTGGTGGTGGAGGAGAAGGGACAGAAACCTATTTTCCTTACCCCACTTAGCAATCTGGAGCATCTGAAGGAGGGTGAGCACGCACACTTGGAGTGTCGCGTTGAGCCCATCAACGATCCCAATCTGAAGATCGAATGGTTCTGCAATGGCAAACAATTGCCCACTGGACATCGTTATCGCACCACCCATGACTTCGGCTACGTGGCCCTGGACATTTTGTATGTCTATGGCGAAGATACTGGTACCTATATGTGCAAGGCAACCAATCTCCTGGGCGAAGCCGTCAATACCTGCAATGTACGTGTGTTGAACAGACGTAGCATGATTTTGGACACCCAACATCCGGATGCTTTGGAGAAGATTCAAAAGTTGGAGTCCAAGGTTGTCACCACCCGCACTGAAGTCGGCGACCATCCAATTGGTCCACCGCACTTCACCGCAGATCTGCGTGGCTCCACTGAGATCTATGAGGGCCAAACGGCTCACTTTGAAGCACAGGTGGCGCCAGTGCATGATCCCAACTTGCGCATCGAATTCTATCATAATGGCAAGCCTCTGCCATCGGCTGCCCGCTTCCACATCACCTTTGACTTTGGTTATGTGTCTCTGGACATTACCCATGCCGTGGCCGAAGATGCTGGCGAATATTCCGTGCGTGCTGTTAACGCTTTGGGTCAAGCCGTATCGTCGACTAATCTGCGCGTAATTGCCCGCGGCACCATTATTTCGGACACTCAGCATCCTGAGGGCCTGGAGAAGATACGTAAATTGGAGTCAACGGCGCCACACCAGCGCCAGGAGGTGGAAACACCTGGCACACGCCAGCGACCTGTGTTCACCCAGCCACTTCAGAATATTGATCGTATCAATGAGCACCAGACTGCCCACTTTGAGGCGCGTCTGATCCCAGTGGGTGATCCCAACTTGAAGGTCGAATGGTATCGCAATGAGAAACTGATCGAAGACAGTTCCCGCATTACCAAGCAACACGACTTTGGCTTCGTTTCGCTCGACATATCGCACATCCGCAAGGAGGATGAGGGCGTTTACATGTGCCGCGCTGTCAACCCACTTGGAGAGGCCGTTACTACCGCTTCTATGCGTGTGGTTACCGAGGCCAGCATCCAAATGGATACTCAGCATCCGGACAGCATACGTCGTATTCACCAGCTGGAAAAGCCGCTGGCTCCACTGCCCACCGAGCCTGAGCGCCTCTTCGAGAAGCCTATCTTTACGCAGCTACTCACTGGGCCCTCTGATGTATGGGAGGGCGCACATGCTCACTTTGAGGCACGTGTGGTACCTGTGGGTGATCCCTCACTCAAGTTCGAGTGGTTCATTAACGGCGTTGAGCTGCAAATGGGCTCACGCCTGCGCACCACCCACGACTTTGGCTTTGTCACTCTCGACATTGCCTCTGTGGTGCCTGAAGATGCTGGTGTCTACATGTGCCGCGCTTACAATGCCGCTGGCGAGGCTGTGTCTTCTACTGCCATGAAGGTCAAGACCAGAGCCAACATTGATGGACAGCCCTTGATACCCGAGTCCTGGGAGGCCATTCGTCTCAAGGAGGCCGCCATGAACCGTGTGCCCGAAATGTTTGTGGATTCCACTCCTCAGCAAGCTCCAGTGTTCACTACGCACTTGCAGAGCTACGACAAGTTGCACGAGGGTCAACATGTGCATCTCGAGGCTCAGGTAGAGCCACGCGCTGATCCCAATCTGCGCATTGAGTGGTTCAAGAACGGCCTCTCATTGACCACCGGCTCACGCATACGCAGCACCTTTGACTTTGGACTGGTTACCCTGTCCATCAATGGCTTGCGCGAGGACGACTCCGCTATTTACACCTGCAAAGCCACCAACCAGGTGGGCGAGGCTGTTTCGACTTCATCGCTCAAGATCGAAGATCGTCATTGGCTGCAAGCGGAGTCCTTGCATCCGGACTCACTGCCACGCATTGGAGAACTGGAGGCACCTAAGGAGGGTCGTAAAGACGCACCAGAGCCCACATATGAGACGCCCGTATTCATCACGCATCTGAACAACATTGAGTGCAAGGAAACGGACAGCGTTCGCTTTGAGTGCAACGTAGAGCCGGCCCGTGATCCCACCATGAACATTGAATGGTACTACAATGGGCAACTCTTGCAAGCAGCTGCCAAATTTAAGTCCATTTATGACTTTGGCTATTGTGCCCTTGATCTCAGCAATTCGTATGCAGAGAATAGCGGCATCTATACTTGCAAGGCCACAAACAGCAAGGGCTCGGCTACTACCTCGGGCACCTTGAAGTGCACAGGTGGCAAGACCATGTTCCTGGACACTCAACACCCGCAGGGTGAAAGCGGCCTGGAAGCCGTACAAGAAACAGAAGAAGCATTGGCCAATCGCTATGCCCAGAAGCCAAGCAAGCCAGAAACTCAATACCCACCACCAGTCTGGACCAAGCCATTGCAACAGGAGTTCCATCTGTCTGAGGCGCAGCCCATCCATTTGGAAGCCAATGTGGAGCCCAAAGAGGATCCAAATCTATTCATCGAATGGTATTTCAATGGCAAGCTGCTGCAGCATGGCTCACGCTTCAAGATGACCAGCGAATTCGGTTTCGTCACCATGGACATGATAGAGGTGTACTCCAGAGATCAGGGCATCTACACTTGCAAGGCCTATAACAGGGCAGGCGAGGCTTTCACCTCCACCACCATTTTCTGCTCAAGCAAGGACAATATCATTGAGTCCACGCAGCATCCCAAGGGCGCCGAGGGTCTGGAACAAATTCAGGATTTGGAGGACTCACTACGCAAGGATGGCAGCAAGCCGGAGCAGCCAGAACAGGGCATTGCACCACGCTTCACCACCGAATTCGTCAACATCGTTGACATTGGCGAGGGTGAGTTGGCCCATTACGAAGCCAATCTCATTCCGCTGGGAGATCAGAGCATGGTCATTGAATGGTTCTTCAATGGCAAAGTGCTTGAGGCCAGCCATCGCGTGCGCACCATCTACGCCTTTGGCACCGTCGCTCTGGAAGTGCTGGGCACCAAGATAGAAGATACCGGCACATACACCTGCCGTGCCACCAACAAATACGGTTCGGCTGAGATCAGCTGCACATTGGAGTGTGTTGACAAGCCTCGTGGCCAGAAGCCTCACTTCACATCGCACATTCAGCCGCTGCAGGGCCTGAAGGATGGCCAATCTGCTCACTTTGAATGCACCTTGATTCCGGTCAATGATCCGGAGCTCAAGGTCGAGTGGTACCACAATGGCAAACTGCTCCGTCACTCTAATCGCATCAAGACAGTCTCTGACTTTGGCTACGTGGTCCTTGACATTGCCTATCTGCAGGATCACGACAGTGGCGAATACGTGTGCCGCGCCTACAACAGGTATGGCGAGGACTTCACTCGCACCACTCTGAACTGTGGTGGACGCGGTGGCGTGTTCTACGACAGCTTGCAGCCTGATTCTCTTCAGAGGATTCGTGAGCTGGAATGTCCTCAAGGACAGCAAGCGGATACTGGAGCTCCAGTGGTTGCCGAGCCACCCAAGTTCATCACGCAAATCAGTGATGTTACTAAGCTGGTGGAAGGCCAGAGCGCTCACTTTGAGGCTCGCCTGACACCCATTACCGATCCCGACTTGGTGGTCGAATGGTATTTCAACGGCAAGAAGCTGCCTCATGGCCATCGTTTCCGCACTTTCCACGACTTCGGCATTGTTATCTTGGATATTCTTTATTGTTATGAGGAGAACTCGGGTGTCTATGAGTGCCGTGCCTACAACAAATATGGCGAAGATGTTACCCGTGCCTCTCTGAAGTGCGCATCCAAGGCTAGTCTGATCTTGGACTCCCAGCTGCCGCGTGGCATGGAGGGTGGTCTGGAGAAAATTGCCAATCTGGAGTACAGCATGGTGCGTACACGCGAGGAGACCACTGAGGAAACCAGAGGCAAGGCACCTGTGTTTACTGTGCCCCTAGAGAATATTGACAACATGCGAGAGGGCGAGAATGCTCACTTTGAGGCTCGTATTACGCCTGCTGATGATCCCAGGCTGAAGGTAGAGTGGTACTGGAATGGCCGTCCATTGAAAGCTGGCTCTCGGTTCCGCACTTTCTGCGACTTTGGTTTTGTTATTCTGGAAATTTCTCCTGTCTATCCTGAGGATTCTGGTGAATACTCATGCCGTGCCATCAATGAGTATGGTGAGGCTGTGACCACCGCAACAATGAAGATTCAAGGCAAACGCAGCATTATCATGGAATCACAACTGCCCAAGGGCATGGAAGGCACCATCGATCGCATCGCTGAGCTGGAAGGCCTGGGCTCTCGTAACACAGAGTTTGTGCCGGAAGACGATACAGGCAAGCCACCTGAGTTTATTACAACGCCATTCGACATGGTCATCGGAGAGAACTCGTTGGCCCACTTCGAGTGTCGCCTGCAGCCCATCAACGATCCGTCCATGCGCGTGGACTGGTTCCACAACGGCAAGGCTTTGTGGTCCGGCTCCCGCATCAAGACCATCAATGACTTTGGCTTTGTCATTCTGGAGATTGCCGGCTGCTATCAGCGGGACACGGGTCTATATACTTGCAAGGCGACCAACAAGCACGGTGAGGCCACCGTGTCCTGCAAATTGCAGGTCAAGGGTCGCCAAGGAATTGTCATGGAGCCGCAGCTGCCCTCGAACTTCCGCTCTGGCACTGAGAGCTTGCAAAAGCTGGAGGAAAGCATGTACAAGCGGGAGGAGATTGTCATCGATGAGGAGCAACCAAATCCACCCAAATTCATTGAGGACATCAAGGATAACTTGGACGTACCCGAAGGTGGACCAATTCACTTCGATTGCCGCGTAGAGCCCGTTGGTGATCCAACAATGCGCATTGAATGGTACTACAATGGACGTGTCATGGCCACTGGTTCCAGAGTTCATCAACTGAACGACTTTGGCTTCATCGCTTTGGACATTGACTATATCTATGCTAGGGATTCTGGCGAATATACTTGCCGAGCCACCAACAAGTGGGGCAGTGCTACCACCACCGCCAAGGTCACCTGCAAGGGCAAGCACAGCATTATCTATGACTCACAGCTACCTGAGGGCATGACCGCCGAAAAGTTGAAGGAACTGGAGCGTGGTCGCATACCAGAGGCACCCAAGGTTGTCGAAGAGCAGTTTGGCCCACCAAAGTTCATCACGCAAATCGCATCCTGCACAGCCGAGGAGTCTGAAGCTGTGAGGTTCGAGTGCCAAGTGGAGCCAAAGACCGATCCCAATCTGCGTGTTGAATGGTATCGTAATGGCAAGCCATTGCCCTTGGGTCATCGCTATAGAAACGTCTTCGACATGGGCTTCGTCTCGCTGGACATTTTGTATGTGTACAGCGACGACTCTGGCGAATACGTCTGCCGTGCCGTCAACAAATACGGCGAGGATCGCACCAAGGCAACCGTATCCTGCAAAAGTAAGGCATATAACATATAAATCATATTTATAATTTCTAATCTTTCTCGATTTTCCCTAGAACTGCCTACGATTTTGCTGCAAAATCAAGTGCCACGTGGCATGAAGCGCTCGGATGCGCTCACCCAAATGGAGGCCACCATCAAGAAGTACACCTCCGAGGTACATCTAACCGAGGATGATCTCTTCGATCCCGATCGCAAGCAGCCTCCTCGTTTTGTCACACAGATCAAGGAGCAGCTGACGTTGACAGAAATGGCTAAAACCAAGTTCGAGTGCCAGCTGGCGCCTGTGGGTGATCCGAACATGAAGGTGGAATGGTTCTTCAATGGCAAACCCTTGCTCTACAGTAAGTGCCTATAATCTATGCGTAGAACTTTTAAACACAGTGTGTTTGTATCCTTGCAGAGAATCGCTTCCAGCCCATTTACGATTTTGGCTATGTGGCCATGAACTTTGGCTGGGTTTATCCCGAGGACAGTGGCGAATATGTTTGCCGTGCCACAAACTTGTATGGCATGGATGAGACTCGTGCTATAATCAAGGTATCTGGCAAGCCAGGCATTGTCTACGACTCCCAGCTGCCTGCCCATATGCAGAGCATTGATCGCATTCGCGAAATGGAAGCTTCCTGGCAAGTGTAAGTTATCTGTGGTATTTGCTGAAGAAAAGAACATTGGATACATTCCTTAACTATTCCCGCAGTGTGCCCGAAGAAGCGGATCCTGATGCCAAGCCCAGAACGAAGCCTGTGTTCGTTAGCAAGCTGGAGCCACAGACGGTTGAGGAGGGCGATTCAGCCAGATTCTGTGTGCGTGTCACCGGACATCCACGTCCTCGTGTCATGTGGCTAATCAACGGCCACACTGTTGTTCATGTAGGTTTACTCCAGCCTATTTAATAGAGTCAGAGATTAATTTTCCCATATGCAGGGCTCTCGTTACAAGCTGACCAACGATGGCATGTTCCATCTTGATGTACCCAAGACGCGTCAATATGATACCGGCAAGGTGGAGGTTATAGCGCGGAACTCTGTGGGCGAATCGATTGCTTCGACCGAACTGAATGTTGTCGCACGCTCTGATGACTATCGCAACGTGCTCAAGAACTCACCACGCCGTAAGTCACACTCATACACATGCCCATACACTTTTGCTACAAGCTCACATTGTTATACAAGCAGATATATTTAAACAGCTATATGAAATTAACACGAATTTTTAAATGCAGTAGTTCTTAGCTGGTAAAACTAAAAAAAACACACAAGAGAAATCACATTAAATACCGCATTGTAAATATACATATACATATTTTTCTATATTATATATATCTATACATACATATATATTGTAGTTCACATATAGTATGCATTTTCTAGTAGACGTAGCAACCAAGTTAATTGCGTTTTTCAAGCACATGCCACAATACAAAAATAGTACTACTGTATAGGTCAGACAATTGAAAACCACAAAATCCCTACCACAATACACCCAGTTCCCTACGCGAAAAATGCTTTCCTTCAATTATCCCCCTACAAGAGCCTCTTATTGTCCACTCAACGAGCCTGCAAAGGAGCGACCCAGCGGAAACAGCGCCCTTACGGACTCCATCAATATCGCCAAGTATCGCCGGATCATGGGTATTTTGGTTGTGCTAGTTTTTAGTGTGCGTGTTTTAAAGACTGTCTATTCTAAACTGTGGCTGATCATATTCAACTGTTGTCTGTCTTCATAAGCAATCGAATTCTAAAGTTAAAGGAGTTAGCAAACCTCTGTGAACATCATCAAAAAATGTACCATCCATGTGTCATATTTTCTTTTTACTTATTTAAATTCATGTACTAACACTAAAGCTATATACGAATGCAGTTTTACTTAACCAACCGGCATGCCGAAAGTTAAATTTTTTCTTGTGCATAGCTGAACGTAGTCATACCATCTAGAAAGTGTTTAAAGCCATCAATTTATTTTGAATATAGCGTGGTACGATTACGAGCTAGCGGCCTATCAGAAGGAGCGCCAGGACAACGAGTTGGAAAAGGTATTTGATGAGCGTAAGCAATATTTGTCTGAGCAGAGCGCGCATACCTTGAAGGGCGTTGAGCACTTGAAGCCCAAGCAGTACAAGCCCAAAACACCCGATTGGCAACAGAATGTCAAGGCCAAGAAGAGCGAGGAGTACTACAACAAGCTTCAAGAGCTGGAAACCGAGCAACTGCTCAAGGAGACCAATTTGCGCAGAGACAACCATCAATATGCCATTCCCGGTGAGAAGGTTGTTAGCAGCTCAGCTGCCAAGGGCATGGCACACTCCTACGAGGAGAATCTGTAAGTACACGCAAAGTCAATCGAATGAACCTATGCTCAGTCATACAATCATACATATTCTATCATTTCTAACAGTCAAGAGCAAACGAGCACCACCCAAATCAAGGGCGCACCACCTAAGGGCACAGCTGAACCCTCAGAGTCGTCGGTGCATGGACGTGAGGTGCACATGAACAAGCAACAACAAGTGCAGAAGGAGATCCAAGGTGATTTGGAGATTACACGCAAGATAACTGCCACCGAAACCACTGAAGTGGAGCACAAGGGCACCATTCAAGAGCGCGTTGTAAAGGGTCCCGTCAAACCATCTAAGGCACCTGTCTTCACCAAAAAGATTCAGCCATGCCGCGTCTTTGAGAATGAGCAGGCCAAGTTCGAGGTGGAGTTCGAGGGCGAGCCAATGCCAACGGTGAAATGGTTCCGTGAGAGCTTCCCCATCCAGAACTCACCCGATCTGCAGATTCACACGTTTAGCGGTAAATCGATATTAATCATACGCCAGGTCTTCATTGAGGACTCTGCTGTGTTTACCTGCGTGGCAGAGAATCGCGGCGGAACTGCCAAGTGCAGCGCCAATTTGGTTGTGGAGGAGCGTAGACGCGCCGGCAAGGGCGGCATACAGCCACCAAGCTTTGTGTCCACCATACAGAGCACCACAGTGTCCACTGGCCAGCTGGCACGCTTCGATGCCAAGGTAACCGGCACACGTCCCATGGATGTTTACTGGCTGAAGAACGGCATGAAGGTTCAGCCCAGCATCAAGTTCAAGATGCTGGAAGAGGACAACATTCACACCTTGTTGATCATTGAACCATTCGCTGAGGACTCTGGCCGCTATGAGTGCGTGGCTGTCAACGCCGCTGGCGAGGCACGTTGCGATGGCGATTGCATTGTGCAATCTCCCACCAAGCCGGAGAAGCCATCAACGCCCGGTAGCGAGAAGGCGCCACACATTGTGGAGCAGCTGAAGAGCCAGTCCGTCGAGGAGGGCCACAAGGTGATCTTCCGCTGCCGTGTGGATGGCAAGCCCACGCCCACAGCACGTTGGATGCGTGGCGAGAACTTTGTGAAGCCATCTCGCTACTTCCAAATGACGCGCCAAGGCGAATACTATCAGCTGGTCATCTCGGAGGCATTCCCCGAGGATGAGGGCACCTACAAATGCGTGGCCGAGAACAAGCTGGGCAGCATTCAAACCAGTGCACAGCTCAAAGTGCGTCCCATCGAAAACCTGGATGCACCACCAACCATCACAGCTCTCAAAGATGTGTCTGTCACTGAGGGTATGCCGGCACAGTTCAAAACCACTGTCACCGGCAAAGTAAAAGCAACCAGTGTGCAGTGGTTCCGCGAGGGACAGCTGATACCAGAAACACCCGATTTCCAGGTGGGTTGAATACCAATTTGAGCAAATTAATCAGATAATCCATAATCCATAATCAATAAAATAATAATTGAAATTTGATATCGTTTCAGATGATCTTTGATGGCAACAGTGCCGTGCTTTTGATTGGCACCACCTACGAGGAGGATTCGGGCATCTTTACTGTACGTGTGACTTCGTCAACTGGACAGGTCGAGTCATCAGCCAAACTGACTGTTAAAAGTAAGGATTAAACTAAAAACTAAGCAAACCAAAACCAGAGTTCGTAAACAACAAGAAAACAAAACGTAAGCGAACAGTGTTCGAAAACTCCAAAGAATGCTCAAAAGAAAAAAAAACACACACACACACAACGACCAAAAAACCTAAAGAAACTATACGTATATTTTTTTACATAACGGATCCTTATACTGACTACGTTTCAGCCCAACTAACTGAGTACTGTTAATGACTAGTCCAAAAAGTTTGAGTGAAGAATATTTATCTGAAAACGAATATTTTGACAGCTTCAATTTTTGTTTCTTTTTCTTTAAAATCTGATTTTTTTCATTGAATACAACGAACGATTTCTTTAAATTACTAACCCAATTTCAATATCAATATGTGAACCCAAGCAACAATTAAATGAAAGATGTTTAACACGAAAAGGTAACAAACAAAAAAAACAAAAAACGAAAAAAAAACAACAAAAAAATCAAAGTTTATTTAAAAGAAATTAATATTAATAATAAAAACAATTACAAGTATTTTGCAATATAAATATTTATAGAACATTTTCTTTTTGGCAGAGCCAATCAAGAGGGAATTGCTTGTCGGTTGTATATGAAATTCAAAAGTCTTGAAATTTGAGTGAAAGTGAAGTGAAAACAGAAATATATATAAATATAGATATACATATATATTTGAAAACACTCAACACTTGCCCCTTTGAGTGAGAATTATAAATAAGGCAGCTTATGTACTTTCATATTGCTCAGAGAATACCTATACATACTTAAGTTGATATGTATGCATATACGGCTCAGGCACTTTATAAATATGTTGAGTTCTTCTGTATTTAGGCTACATATAGGAGGAGCTATCTGTGTATAAGAAACATATAGAAACATGTGTCGGAAAATAGTTTTGGGGCCGTGTGCAAAACGCACATTTGTCCCGCCTCCGCTCGAGCATGAAAGTTTTATTTTTCATTTGAATATTAGCATTAAATATTGTGGATGACACATCTAGCGCACATACAGCTCGCAGCTTCTGCTGTATCCATGTCCATACTGCCATCGAATACTTGAATATGAAAATCTAGAAATGAACGTGCGCAAAACTAGCACAGCCCAAGGGGGGATACGTTGATAATAAGTAAAAAGAAAAACGCCGAAAATATTGAAAGGCATTGCAGACATTGAATTTGTTCAGCTGCCAGCAGTCAGATTATCTATATGCTCTACTCTATACTATATACCACCATCTAAATATATATGCTCGCTGTCTATTCTATTTTCAATTTCTTTTTTGGAAAATGTTTCTGCTTTGAAAACTAATTTCCAATAGATTAGCTAGAACAAAAAAGAAAATAAGAGCAACAACAATTAAAAAAGTAGAAACCATTTGATATTTTTAGACCGCAGCGCAGTCTGGATATTTTGTTAGCGGCTACAATGAAAAACATTTTATGTATTTTTCAAGTAAATCGTGAAATTTATTTCAATTTGCTTTCATTTAAAAATTAGAAAAAAATAAATGAAAAGCGAAAAGCGAAAATATAATATTGGCTTTCAATGTATGAGCGCAGATGAAAATAAACTGACATTTAGTTCAGGCAAAAATAAAATAATTAATTACCTACGAGTTGTTTGTTTTGTTGTTGTACGTTGTACCATGCAGACACGATATGAGTAGCCGATTTACCCAAGAGATTTATTCAAACACACAGCAACATGTGTATGTGTTTTGCATTCGGGTATATGTATGTGTTCGTCATTAGACAAGCCAACATGAATAAATGACTCTGTTTATGGTGCAGAAATGGTTTTTAATTAAATTAATCAGTTACGGTAGTTTACTCATCCAATCGCCCTCTGGCGCTGATTCAGATGCTTTTGCCTTTATTTATAGATGGCAGCCCACAGTTTTTCGGCTTTTGTATCCAACCGACTATTTAGATCAGCAATCCCTCTGAAATCAAGAAATGCAAATTAGTATTGAACGTTAGATATTGGAACGATACTTTGAACTATTACGATCAAACTTTGACCATGTACTCGTACTCATACTTGACCTAGACAGACACGGAGAGACCTAAATGATATATGATTGGTCAGACAGACCTCGAAACTTATTATTATTATTATTATTTGACGTTTGATTATAATCAATTTGTATTGTTTATTTAATTTACGTTTATTTATTTTGTAGTGATGTTGCATGAGATTTTATTATTCATTTTTTATTGCTGCTTTTTACTACTAATTCGTTTCGTTCTCATTTCGTCCACTTTCCACAAAAACTATTTCGCATTTCCAAAAAACAAAAACACAAACGAATCAAAATTTCAAAACTTTTAAGTTGTTATATTACCGTGTCCAATTCAAGTATTTGCCGCTTATGCCGCCAATAAGTCTTTCTTTCGTAAATCTTGTGGTAAAAAAATGCTTTACTAAAAAATTAATCATAAAAACTCATGCGACTTTTGTTTTAAGTTTTATCTACAATACATTTGAGATACTCGTATTCCTCTGTCAATTAAATAATTTATGTTTATGTTTACGTTTCGTGTTTTAAGTGCTTATCGATCGAACGAACGATCGTTAATCAAATATCCAATTCGATCATTCAATTCAATAATTCTCTTGTTCTTCCATGTCACTCTTGTTGTTTAATTGTATTTCTCATGTATTTAATGCTTAAAACCAATATCGCGTCTTTCAAATAAAAAACAAAGCAAATGCATCATCAACTGATAATCGTTTTTGATAACTTCCAAACTGCCAAACTCCATGCTTGCGCATCCTTTGCCGCTGCTTGCTCGCACCGATATAGGTAATGTATTTATATTTATATTGATATATTCTATATATAGTATTATTATGGTACTTCGATGTTTTATGTTAACGATTTACAACAACACTTGATTGAGGACTGCACTTTGTAAATGAACCACACATTTGCCCCGTGTGGCAATTGGCTACCTTCTGCGCTCGATTGTTGTCTACATCCGAATGAGATCGGTCGAATGCGCCGCGGTGCGCTGGCTGCGCTGCGCTGACTGCGATGCTTACCCCAAAAATACCCCATATCGATACAGCGACACAGAGAACCGCCTAAGAATCTGGCCGAGCTGTTTACCCCACCTGGTGACGTAGCCGCCACTAATCATAAATCTATTTCGGGCAGCCATTGTAAACACAAGCGTTTTAATTGTGTTTGCTCTCAAACTCAATTGTTCTCGCTGAGCCCGATCACTATTTGGGGCCCATACTTCGTTTTGATGATGAAGCGGCTGTACTTAGCTGATGATAAATACATTCATTGAAAATGTGCCAAAAAAGTAGACATAGGTGAATGCAAGAATCACAGGTGAGATTCGTCACAGACGAATAGTGAATCATGCGACAGATTTATATCTTTTCTTTCTTTATCAATGTCAAACATTGAGTTGAGATGTGCGTGGCATATTATTTAAGTACCTAATTATTGATTCACGGCCAACATAGAATAGCTGTCTTATGCGATTTCTGATTTGTGGCTGTCGTGCCCCCTCTTAGGCATCTAGCATACACATATGTACATTTACACCCAAGCAGAAATATGCGTTCTGCCATGGTATTTGAATATTCATTTTGCACACTACATTAATATTTTCAAGTTCATTGTTTATACATATATTTATATACACACATGTGTGTGCAAGGTATTTTGATTTATTTTTAATATTGAGTATGAGCACCATGGGGTATATATGTATATCAGAGGTATGTATCAAGTTGCCACACCCCTCAGATAATTCAGATAATTTTCAAGGTAAGCAACTCAATCGCAATGCTACGTTGAACTCTGTTGTGAACTCTGGAAAATGTCAGCCGTTTCTCGATCCCCACATTTACTCTATTAACACGTTGACTTCCCCTTTGAACTTCTAGAACGACGTATCTCGGCTTATCAATTGCGTACGATTGATTCTGTCGAAGATGAGTCTTCGTCATCTGGCAGGGAAGATAGTTCTCCTGAATCGCCCAATCAGTTCCAGCAGCAGCAACAGCAGCCGGGCCTTTATGGTCAATATTTGGGCGTTAATGGGCAGGTACAGCATCAGGGTCGCTCGCGCACTAAGAAGACAAAAGTGCGCAGCAAGTCCTTGCAGCCGCCCACTAATGTTGTGCCTTGGCGCAAGTCCTCGCGTCCGCACCGTGGACGCTCGCTAGACAAGCAGCCATTCCTGCCGGGTTTCAAACCAGAGCCAGTCAAGTCGTGGACCGAAGAGACAATTAGTTTGAAGGCGACGCCCATTGAGAAAAAGAAGCCGACACCTAAGCTAGAAGCCGCTCAAGTTGTCCTCAAGTCCATCAAGTCTGAAAGAGATCAGGGCATTATGAGTCTGGGAGCTACTTTAGAGCAGATTATTGCTGGCAAGACTGAAAAGGAAGCCGTGCCTTGGATAACAATGCGTGAAAAGCTTAAGCAGGTAGAGAGTGTGCAGCAACAACTAAACAAATTTGATCTCGATGAGGTCTATTTGCGACCATTGGAGGGTCAAATAGAAACGGACCAACAGCTGCCACAGCAAGCCCAAGTGGAGCAAGTGCAGCGCACCAAGGAAATCCAGCGCCTCAAGAGCATGGAAAGTGTGGAAATCATGGAAATGACTGACCAGATTGATCAGCTCATTACTCAACAGCAGAACAATAAGGATCTCATTCCATGGAAAGAGATGCGACAGCAACTGAAAAGCGTGCAGCGGGTAACCAAGCAAATGGACAAGTTTAAGATTGAGGAGGTTGAGCTGCGTCATCTGCAGGCACAACAGAGCATCGCTGAAGAATTCCAGAGTGCTAGCCAAGATACAGTTGTCATGACTATCGACGATAGCTCCAAGAGCTCAATTTCTAAGATCATGACACGCGATGAGATTCAGCACTACGAAGATCAATCCAATATCTACAAGCAACAGTTCATAACCACTGAAGATGTGAACATAATGCATCTTTCAGAGAGTGAGAAACTCGAGGCACAAAGGCTGCTCAGGGAACAACAAGCTGTCAACTGGAGACAGCAGCAACAGCGTCCTCAACTGCAGCCACTAACCTCTGTTGAGGATACAATCTCGCAGACCAGCGAACGTCAAAAGATTGTACAGCAGCAAAGCCTTATCGAGGAGGGCCAACGTCAACAGTTTGTGCAAATCGAGGACTCTCAGATGATGAGCCTTGAGCAATACGAACACCAAAAGATGATCAACCAGCGCACTCAAGGGGAATCCTTCAACTGGCGTCAGCCACGTGAGCCACAGAAGTTTATTCAGGTTGAGGACTCATCTCTGCTACATCTGCAAGAGCGACAGGATACACAGGAGCAACAGTTTATACAGCCGCAGCCAGTCATGTGGGATCGCGGTATGAAGAAGCCGGAGGCTGTGCAGCCCCAAGGTCCTGTTCCACAACAACAAGAACAGATCGTGGAGAAACCAAAGACATACGAGGAAATGCACGATGAGTTAATTGAACCAGTTCCAGTGCAACAGCCGGAACCAGTGCCAGTCATGTGGGAGCGTGGCAAGAAGAAGCCTGTCCAACCACAACAAAAGACATTTGAAGAGCTACACGATGTGCTGGATGAGCCTATTCCAGTTCAACAGCCCGAACCCGTTCCTGTCATGTGGGAACGAGGTAAGAAAAAACCAGTTGCTCAAGAAGTTACTGATACTCAACAAATTGTGCAGACATCGCAAGTGGTTGAGCAACAACTTGTCGAGGAAACAAAGAAAACGGCAGTGCGTCGGGTAATACCGCCACGTCAGCCAGAACAGAAGGTAGAGCAAGTGACTCTTAAGCCAACACCACGGCCGGCACCTAAACAAGCCCAAAAGTCCGAAGAACTCCAACTGAAACCACTCAAGACTACGCGAACCGTTCAACAAACCGTCCAAGAGTCAGTTCAAATGGCCACCGAAGAAGTTCAACACATTACAGAGTTGGCAGAGGTTCCTAAAACACTTGAAGTTGCCGAGGATACTTTGAAAGAAGAAACCGTCAAAGCAGTTGAGCCTCAGCCGCAGCCAGTAATGTGGGAGCGTGGCAAGAAGAAGCCCCAGCAGCCTGAAGCTCAAGAGATTCCCACAGTCTCTTGAAGTTGCTGTTGATACTCTTGAGGAAGAATCAGTTCCAACTGCTGAGCCACAGCCACAGCCAGTGATGTGGGAGCGAGGCAAGAAGAAGCCTCAGCAACCTAAAACTCAAGAGGTTCCCAAGTCTCATGAAGTTGCTGTTGACACTCTTGAGGAAGAAACAGTACCAACTATTGAGCCAGAGCCACAGCCAGTGCTGTGGGAGCGCGGTAAGAAAAAGAAGCCAGCTAAGCAAGTCTTGGTCGAGGAGATTGCTCCCGAAATACCAACAAAAACATTTGAGGAAGCAGTTGACATTTTGCCTGATGAACCTAAGGTTGAGGATAAGCCAGAACCTGTTTTATGGCAACGCGGTAAAAAGAAGGTACCACAGCCTAAGCCAGCGGAGGAGCAGCATCCAGATGAAGTTGATGCGCAAATTGAACAAGTTGTCGAAGTTGAAGAAGAACAAATTGTTGAAGAAAAGCGTAGAATCAAAAAGATTAAGAAGCCCAAGCTTCCGCAGGAGCCAGTTGAGCAGCCTGAAGAGGAGGTCCCAGAGATCATTGAAGAGCAGGAAGATATCATTGAAGAAGAGGAAGCAATAGTGGAAGAAAAGCGTAAGGTAAAGAAGGTTAAAAAACCCAAGAAAACTGTAGAAGTAACTGAAGAGCCAGAAGAGCCCACGGAAGACATTCCAGAAGAGGAAGTTATCGAGGAGCAGGAGGAA
Organism: Drosophila leonis; assembly: GCA_035045365.1. Lineage (NCBI taxonomy): Eukaryota > Metazoa > Arthropoda > Insecta > Diptera > Drosophilidae > Drosophila > Drosophila leonis. Next base: position 12,221,181 of record JAWNPC010000454.1, on the reverse strand, counting down.
TTGGTTGAGAAAAAACGTAAAGTTAAAAAGACAAGAAAACCAAAACCAGCAGAGCCAGAGCAAGAAGAAGAAGAAGAGGAAGAAGAGATTCCAGAAACACAGCCCGAAGAGGTTCCAGAAATCGAGGAGCCTTCAGTTAAAGAACCTACGAAAAAGAAGGTAGTTCCCAAAGTGCAAGAAGTGGAACAGGAAGAAAAGGTTATGCTTAAACCTGTGCCGAGAAAACAACATCAACTGCCTGAAAAAGAGCAAGTTGAAGAAGTGACACTCAAGCCACGTGCAAAAACTTCAATTGTCTCCGAAACACAACAGCCCGAAACAACTGAAACTGAGTTTGTTGAGGCAGAAAAGGTTGTGACATTCGAAGACCAAGTGGTGGATGTTACTAAGAAACGCGTTAAGAAGAAGAAGCCCAAGGCAAAGCCTGAAAGTCAAGAATCTATCGAAGAGGCAATCGAAGAAGCTGTTGAAGATATAGAAGAGCAAGAAGATGAAACTTTGCCGGAAGATATCGAGCCTGTGGAGAATGTGGCTGAGGAACAAGTTATTGAAGAAGCTCCAAAGGAGAAGGTTACGAGATTCAAGCCCAAAAAGGAAGAAGTTGTAGAAATGGTTGAAGAAGTAGCTTTGAAGCCGGTTACCAGGCCAAAGAAACAATTACCTCAGGAAGCAACAATTGAAGAGGTGCGCCTCAAGCCTACGCAACGCACAACTGCCAAGCCTGAGGAAGTGAAATTGGAAGAAGTTGATTTGCAACATGTCGAAAAGGTACAAGAGGAGATAGTTCAGGAAGAGAAACGAAAGGTCAAGAAGGTAAAGAAGCCAAAGCATGAAGAGCTCCCTGAAATCCCAGATACTGAGCCAACTACCTTGGAAGAAGCAGAGTTAATCGACATTGAGAAAGAGCCGAAGCCTGAAGAAGAGAAACCACAAGTACCTTGGAAGCGGGGTGAAAAGAAGAAGCCAGTGGCGGAACCTTTAGAGGAAAAGCAATGGCCAACTGGCAAAAGGCGACCTCTGCCCGAAGAACAACCTGAAGAAGTACAGCTCAAGCCAATTCCAGCCAAGCCTGTTGAAGTACCTGCAGCACCTGAGAAGGCACTTTCCCCAATTGAGCTGCAGCCTGAAGAAAAGGTTGAAAGCGAAGATGAGATTTCTGATTTGGAGCCTCTAAAACTACCAGAAGAGAAAGAACCCAAAGAAAAAGTTAAAAAGGAAAAGAAGAAGAAACCAAAGCTGAAGAAGGCGACGCCATCAGTGGATGAAGTCTCCGAAGAAGTGGCCGAGCCATTTGCGGAACCTATTGCTGAAGAAGAAGAAGTTGAAGAACTGCCAGTTGAGGATGTAAAAGTGGTTGCCGTCTCTGAAGACGTGCAGCCGGAGGAAGAAGTTGTGGTAACTGAGAAAACACCCGAAACAAAACAAAAGGCACATAAGAAACGCACAAAGCCACTGAAAGAAGTTTCAGTTGAAGGACAACCACAACTACTGGAAGCAGTTGTTGCCGAAATCGAAAAGGCTGATGAAATTTCCCAAGAGATCTCACAAAAGACTATTACTCTACTGAAGAAGACTGAAGACACAAGACCTCAATTCATAACAACAGAACAGCTTATTGAACTCGACGTGGAGGATGTAAGACGCGATCTGGAAATGAAAATCACTTCAAATATTATCAAGAAGGAGAAACGGCGCGTTGTGCTCGATGACAGCCAGCCTCTGCCCGAATTGGAGCTTATAACACAGAAACGTATTCAAGAGGGCATCGACAAAATGGCCGATGAGGAACTGATCGAGGATCAACAATTGACTCAGAACGTACAAGAAACAACAACGTCTGAGGTCATTGGCCAGGAGCGCAAGCTAGTCAAAAAGAAGAAGAAGGAAATCAAGCCACCGCGCATCACAGAGAAGCTGCGGCCACGTCAATGCGTTCCCGAAGAGCCCACCGTCCTCGAATGCAAGGTCGAAGGTGTACCATTCCCAGAAATCAATTGGTACTTTAACGACATGCTATTGTTTGCATCGGAAAAGTATGAAATCACTGTCGTAGAGCAAGTGGCACAGCTAAAGATTGCCAAGGTCACACCCAGCGATGTGGGAGTCTACACCTGTGAGGCGAAGAACGAGGCCGGCGTGGCAACAAGTCGTACCAACATAATATTAGGTAAGTTCAGTAAACATTTTCATTTCCTCTATGCAATTATATTCCTGTCTGTGTAAGTCACTTGAAAGCTTTCAAGAAAGTTGATTGGTGTCTTAACTATTTTAACCTCTTGGAAGCACCACTTAACCAACTACTTCCATGATTTCATTCCATTTCTATGCCCAAAACACAACAACAACAACACACTTTAAAATACTTTCTATTCACAATGAATATAGAAAAAGAACAAGGAGTCGCACCACAATTCACGAAACCACTTAAGATCGTGTTTACAGAGGAAAAGCAGCCCGAGCGGCTTAAGGTAACTGTCACTTGCCAAGTAGCAGGCAAACCCAATCCTCAAGTTAAATGGTATCGTGGTATTGAGGAGGTGATACCAAACGAAGCTTTACAGATGTTCTACGATCAACAGACTGGCGACGTTGTCTTGGAGGTTATGAATCCACCTGCCAATGAAGCCATTACCTATTCGGTTCAGGCACAAAATCAGTTTGGACGCGCCATTGGCAATGCCAATATTATGAGTCGTCTAGATGAAACTCCCAAAGAGATTCTCAAGCCACCCACAGTTACGCCCTTGAGTGCGGTTGTGGTTCCAAATGGCGGTACTTTGCTTTTCGAGGCCAAATACGACGGTATGCCAAGGCCAGAGATTAAATGGCTGCGAAACGGTCGTGAGATTATCGAAAATGAAGAAACAATTATTGAAACAACAGAAACAACGACAACAATCAAGGTTATCAATATGACTCGTAAGCGTACAGGAAAGTACGAAGTGTGTGCCAAGAACAAGGTGGGTGAGGCCAAGTCGTCGGGCTCTGTAGTTGTTTCCGATCAAGCACCGGACAAGCAAATCAAACCACCCAAATTCATTCAACCACTTGAGCCGAAGTTCTTTGGAGAGCATGAAGTTGCAATACTTGAAGTTGTTGTCGATTCAGAACCGCTTTCATCCTTCCAATGGTTCGTTCACAATGAACCCATTAAGAGCTCCAATGAATGCCGTATTGTTAGTCAGGCCAACAAGTCAACGCTCTTGATTGAGGACTTCGAAAAGAAGTTCTCGGGACCATTCACTTGTCGAGCTGAGAACGTTGGCGGCTCGGTCACATCAACAGCCACAGTTAATATGCTGGAGGGTTTGCCCCAAGAAGAGGCTGTGGAATTCGAATCGCCACGCTTCATTGAGGAATTGATTCAGCCCGTAGAGGTAATGGATGGCGAAACGCTGCTATTGACTTGTCAAGTGACGGGCAAGCCCACTCCCAAGGTGGAATGGTATCACAATAAGGAAAAGATAACAGAAACGAAGGAAACAACACTCTCGCAGGATGCGCAAGGAAATTGTCAGCTCCAAATTACGGAAGTTTTCCCTGAAAATAAGGGTCAATATAAATGCGTTGCGACAAATAAGATTGGCAAAAGCGTCACGAAGACAACAGTTAATATTCAAGGTACTTTTGGATGGAATCAATTGATAGTTGATAGTTAACAATAGATACTTAGGAAATGTAGCATACACCATATGCATCGCATTCTACAAAGGTTTTCCAATAACTACACTCTTCCCACTATCCTTCTATTATTTCTGCCCTAAATACTATATCTCCTGTTTAGTATGTTCTTTACACTAACTCACATCTTGAAGCCCCTGCATGTGATACTAGCTAAAAGAGAAGTTTCGATTTCGATTCTGTATTATCAGCTCTCCCAAAAATCCTTTTGTAAATAATTTTCCGTTCTTGCGTTTGATAATAAACTTATCTTTCGGCACGCCAATATTTATAAAATTTAAAATATTTTTTTAGCATTTGAATATATCCCCGATTCTGAAATCACTGGACTCACAGGATCTGAGGAGGATCTACTTGATAGAGTAAGCGTGATTGTAGTTAAAGAGTTGCCTAGGTTTTTTCTTGAAGCTAACTTTTCCATATATGATGACATTGTTTTAGACTATCTCAATCGACGAACAACCTCCGAAAATTATTAAAAAGCTACCTGAAAAAATCGAACCCAAAGAGGGTGAGCAAGCGAAATTGGAAGTTAAGGTTATTGGTAAACCAAAACCAAAAGTCAAATGGCTACGTGACGACGAACAGATATTCGCCTCCGAGGAATATCAAATCGAAAATTTCGAAGATGGGACCTCAGTGTTGGTCATCAATCATGTATATCCCGATGATTTGGGCACAATTAGTTTTGAGGCCTACAATCCGTTGGGAGTGGCAGTAACAACTGCACTATTCGCAGTCGAAGGTACTGTTATGGTTAATGATGTGTTTAACATACGCTTTATAATATCATGGAAAAGTCTTGGAATTGTCAGTAAAATTCTCTTTCAGATCTGCAGCAGCAATACCAAATTCCTTTTTATCCCTATACCCCTTATAATATATATCTACAATCCCATCTGATAACATTCCAACTCGTATTCCCTTACACAAAAAATACTTAAACTATACACTCTAATACACGAAAGGTTTAATAGAACTTACAAATATTATTTTGATACCACATCTTCACTGCATTGCTGATAAAACGTTAATAATAATATTCTATTGTTACTTCTACTGTATCGCAACAATAATAGGCATCGTTGGATCAAAGGATTATCGCAAACCAGAATGGGTGACCCACATGGAAGAGATGCAAGTCGCTCTCAAAGGTATGTATCAGAGAATTGAATAATAACCGACTTCTACCACTGTTATGTGTATATGTGTTTTAATTTCGTGTTTTTCAACACACAACTGTTTTCCGTACTATTGTCTTAAATCACAAAACAAAAACAACAACATTTCACAAAGTCTGTCTCTATTGTATTTGTCCATGTATTATACAATGTTTCGTGCACCAACAACAACAACTATGTGAACCTGTCGATTTCGTCCAAAGAAGCTTACAAACTATGTGGCTTTGTAATTGTCTCAGCCCTTACAGCATTAAGGCTTATACACCCCTTATCCCCTCAAAACGAATCCAAGCCCTATTGACAAACGTAAACGCCTTTAGAAATAATAGTATAAAATTCTTGTTATCCCTTATATACATATATATTTTCTTACAGTATCCATAACTCATGTGCAAGTAATTGGTTGTATTCTAAAACCTTCCTAATTGAATTATACTATTTCAAAATTTCTACTAACCCTTATTAAAGTAAATTCCAAGGAAACATTATGACATTCCCCTAGCGCTGCTTACCTACAAATATATCTACATATTCTTCTACGTTAACTAATTTTGTTGCTTGTTTACTCGTTGTATTTGTTCAAAGATCTAACCAAAAACAGACAAACAATTTACATATTACTCAAGCAAACTATATTACACTAGGATTAATTACTGTAAGTACAAGACACACATACAGACTAACTCCTGTTGCCTGTAGAGCTTTGTATCTAATTCGTAGTTAAATGATGCTATCTTTATATGCTTATAGCTGCTAAATGCTCGCCATCGCTACTTAATGAAATGCGTGACTGTCGTGCTTCCATTGGGGAAACAGCGAAGTTCTCCATACAATTTGCAGGCAATCCGCAACCAGGTACAGTATTCTGTCTGTAGAGCACTGCAGTTGGTTGGGGCTGATGGTAGATTGGTTTGCTGGTTTTTGTAGATATACAGTGGTATTTCAACAATGTTCAACTGAGGGCATCAGAAAAGTATCGCATGGTAGTGCAGGAATCAGACGCAATACTTGAAATATTCAATATTACAAACGAGGACTGCGGTTACTACAACTGCAAACTGATCAATGAGATTGGCATGACAATGACGCGCGCTAAATTCGACATCTCCTCAACATCTGCAGCAGCAGAGGAGGTGGAGCAAGTGATGACAAAGACAGCTGTCAAGAAGAAGACGGCCAAAAAGACAGCGAGCACAATGGCCAAGCGAACTAGCGCATCTGAATCTCAGTCGCTCCATAAGACCGAAATCAAAATAGTGCCATCGAGGGCTGTAGAGACTACAGTGAATATAGTGAAAGTGAAGCAGGCTGTGCCCATCTTGGTGGAGCATAGCGAAGTGTCAGAAGTGATCCAAGTCAAAGATCGTAAGATAGCTGATGCTGAGCAACGCAGCAGAATCATTGAAGAAATCGTTGAAGAAGCGGAAGAAGTTGAGTCGGAGGAAGAGGTCCATGTAGAAAAGAAATACACATCAAGTAAAACGATTCAGCTAAATGAAACAGTTCAAGTAATACGCACAAAAATCACAATGAAAACCATTACGATTGAAGATATCTATGAGATAAGCCAGCATGAGGAGGTGCAATGGCTGCTCGAGTCCGTCGAGGCTGAGTCGTTTGGCAAAATCGGCGAAGCAGCGCTCAGAGACTTGGCCACAATTGGTGTGCTCTTGCGTTATGGCTGCACTCATTATGAGATCACATACATGTACGAACAGAACATATTCATATCGCTACAGAAACCCGAATCACAATCAGCTCTAGTTCAGCTCGTGGAGCGTGAAGGCCACGAGGAGCTGATCACACAAATCCTGAGTGAATCTTCCAACGAGGACGAAACTATATTAGCAGCGACAGTTGGCTTCAAAGCCTTCATACGCATGATACAGACATACGAAATTACAATAGAGACGGTGATACGAAAGTTCCATAGGGAGGATTTCATCTCTCACGATTGGAAGATATGCGCAAAGGAGGTTTGAATTCTGTTTTGTTTGTTTTTGTTTCGTTCGTTGCGGTTATGCAGACAGTTGAAATGGCGAACAAAATTTGACTTAAATTGAAATAATCTTGCTTTAATTGGAAACTGACATTTCAACTGGAAAACCTCAAAATTTGTTTTAAACTTTATAGTCTGAAGATGTGAGAATATATTCTATTAGTTTATTGACGATTTTTTTTATAACTTTTTACACGATTTACTGAAATCTAGAGAATAGTAGAGACATCCCAAATAATTGAAAGTCATGAGGCTATAACGCGCGTGAAAATAGGTGAGTGAGGCTGTTTAATTGTAAATAAATTCATGTATATATTGCTTATTATATACTTTTGTAGAAAAATATGCTTTAGAACAATTGAATTTTGATTACTGAAAAGCTATTTTATTTCTTTTTTATTTTCAAAAATGTAAAACTGCTTTGTAAAATGCCTGCGCTTGTGTGCCAATCCCAACAACAAACTTAATCTAACACAAACGTAGAGGAAACATTTGTCGAGGAACGCACGATAGTTGTCGATGAAGGTTTGAACATAAACACAGATGAACTGTAAAGTCCACAAATAATACCTACCAGTACTGATGTATCCCAATGAACTACTCAACTACAGTTACTACATCAATTTATGACACAGAAAACCAAAAAACATAAACAAAAACAAACAATAATCGATATTGACTTTTCAAATATATAACAATTAAATTTTGTTAAACCAAACGAATCATGTGTATATTCTAAAAAAGACGCCTACCTCAAATTATCTCAAATGCCCATTAACCGCTGATAACCACCTACTACTACTATGATTTAATGACTTTCTCTAGCCTGTTGCCATATAAGCTTTTTTGGTATATTTACAAACAATTTTTAATGCTTCTACGCACCTGATTACAAATGTAGAAGAGCTTCTTTTTTATTGAATGCACGGGGTCAAACAGTTGGCTTGGCTTGAGGTAAGTTCTCACAGAGTTTTCCTTTTGTAATATGTATTGCATATGCTGTTTGTCTGTTTCGCTCTGTTTATGTGTCGCCAAGAATCTAAAAAGAAGCGAGAATGTTTATTAATCACAAATGCTTATCATATAATTATTAAAAATTGCATTTGCCTTGCTTTATGCAGTTTATGAACATTGTTAGTGAATTGTCTTTAATAGCACCTGAAAGAGAAACCGACATTGTCATTGTTTAATTACATTACATTCGCAGAAACTACAACCACTAAAGTGGAAAAACAATTCATACAGCAACAACAAGAACAAGAACATGAACATGAACATGAACAAGCACTAGGTCAACAACAACAACAATTACAAATACAGGCTGAACAAACTGTGCTTAGAAAAACCAAAACTAAAAAGCACCAAAAACATACAGAAATAATACAACAACAACAAATACAACAAAGTATTGAAGAGATCACAAACTATGAGCAAAGAGAAACATTTGCAGAGGAATCAAACACTGAAGCACCAACAATTGAGACACTCGAGCAAATTGAAGAGCTTTTGCCATATAGCACAAATCTATCCACCCAAAATGTACCAAAAAATACACACGAAACAATTCCAGTTTCTGTAACCACAGAACTATCCACACCGAAACCTGTAGCAGCACAAGTACACGACGAACTCTTACCGCAAAAAACTTTAGCAGTCAATGAGCAGTGTTTAGCATTTGATGAGGTAAGTTCTAGCTTGGCTCCGTCCAGTCCAGCGACTAGTGAGCTTATCGAGCATGTTGAGGTTCACGAAAGACATGCGGCTTCAATTATTGAGACTCACACAAAAGAAACTCCTAAGGAATTGAAGTCATCGAAAATACCAAAGCTCATACAAGCTGAGCGAAAAATAAAGGAGTCGCGTCCATTGCTAATTGAAGCACCTAGCGTCGAAGACTCTATCGTAGAGTTGGAGTCAGTAAGAGCTCCTACTCAGCAAGCACATGGTGAGATCCTTTACTCCCATGAGCTCACCTCGGAACAGCAGTCCACTTTGGACAGTGTTGAAAATTTGAAAACGCCAGCAGTTAGCACGGAAACAGCACAATCACAATTGCTTGAAAGCGAAAGCATTCTGGTCACGGAATCTTTTAGAGGGGAGACAGTAGACAAGGAAGCAGCACAAATAAAGCCCACCAGCGAGCAGATCTCTCCCAAATTTACCCCAAGTGTTAGTCTAGGCATTAGTGAGTGTCAGCCAGAGGACTCTGTAACGGAACTCACATCATCAAAAGAGGTTCGCCCTGAGACCACATCAGTTACAGTCGAAGAGTTTAAAGCATTCAGCACTAGCGAATCAAGAGCATTAGAGAGTGAAGAGAATATGAGCGCAGTATATCAGCCCACGAAGTCACTGGCAGAATTCTCCATAAAGGCCGAAGAGGCACCGCCTGTGGTGCAGCAAGTTGACATAATGGAGTCAATTAGTGAGGAAAAACCATCTCCACAGCGTATCAATGAGGCTCAGGCCTTTAAACAACTAGTTTTGATGGAGAGCATTATAAATACAACAGCCGATGCGCGTAGTCCCATTGAAGAGAATTTGCCAGCTTTCCAGACAGATTCGCACGAAGCAAACTCAAGCTTGGAAACACAATCACATGTTATTACTGAGCAGACTGTTTTCAACGAAGATGGCCCAAGGGAATTAGCTCTGCAGAAAACACCCGAAAACATAGCAGCTACAGTAAGCCAAGCCAGCTCTCTCACAGTTGGGGAAACTCAAGAAATGCAATTAGTCGAAACGACAGAGAAGCTGGATGAGCCAACTGTAGAGCCTGCTAAGCCCGCGAAGGAGTCATTTACATCGGCTTTTGGCGCCGCCCTTGGTAATCAAGAAGTAATATATGATACCGCTGAGTTAATAGAACCTTCAAGCAATGAATTAAATGAAGGTAAAATAAATATCACAGAAGGAGAACTGGTTGCAGAAGTGCATGCGCAAACAATTATAGACTCAGAAGAGAAACTGTTGCCTGAGGTGCCCGAGGCTGCCAAGGCTAAGTTGAATTTCATTGAGCAAAAGGCATTGGATGTCAAGCAGGATACGAGTATTGACAAAGAAACCAGTCTGGTCCCTGTAAAACCAATGAACGAACAAGCCGCTGTAGAAAAAATGATTTCCGTGGAGCTGAAAGCGAGCAGTGTATGGGAAGTACAATCAGAAGTTATGCCTGCTGATATTGCAAGTGATAATTACCAACCAGCATCAGCCAGTCCTGTCTTTGAGACAAAAACAGTTGGACTAACAACTGAGCAGGAATCACTAAAGAGCGCAGATTATTTCGAGCCAAAAGAGCAACACGGCCTGAAATCTGGTAAACTAATTATGAGTGAAAATCAACAATCGCTAGAAGTAACTGCAGTGCAGCTCATTGAGAGCTCCGAAATGATCGAAGCACTGCCGCAGCAGCCACAGTCCAAAGCTGAGGAAAAAACTGATACATTAACTCATACTCAGCATGACGAACAAATAGTACTGGAGTCCACAACAGAATATGCACCTGAAAGCAAACCAACAGCAGCTCTTGCAGATGTTACAATGCCTGCTCAGATTGGAACTGATGTAAGCGAACAAGCCCTACTGGAAACTTTACAGCCTCATCTGCAGACAACACAGCCCCAGCAGCAAGTGTCAGCAGCCAACTTTGACCTTCTTCAGCCTTTAGAGACCAGTTCCCATCTTACTCTAGAACAAGAAACAGTTTTGCAGCCAGATGAACAAAACAGAGTTCAAAATGCTTCTATAGGAGCTCTCAGCGCTTTACAGGTGGCAAATAAATCAAGCCCTCAGCACATGGAATCACTTCAAGATCTTGGTGAAGAAACGCAGCCCACTCAACAAGCTCAAGTCAATATTGGAGAAGTATCACTACCTGAATGTGAAGTGGTAACAGCATTTGATGATGTAAAAGATTTCTTAGCAGCTGCTCCTAATAAATCGTCTGTAACTAACGTGCAAATCATAGAAAATGCGTCTGCTTTGGACACTACGACAGCAATAGCTCATGAAAAAACTGATGACATTGAAGAGCCAATTATCGTTCAACAAGCTGGTCTTACACCAAAATTAAATGAGTTTACCAAAAAATCTCCTATTTTAGAGCAACCGAATGCCTTTGACCATATTGCAGAGCTGCACGATTTTAAGCCTGCTTTAGAAACTACTCAGCCTACAATAAGCAGCTTTGATGGAATACATGTTCAGGAAACGAAAACATTTGAAAAAGAAATTATTTTCGAAGAGGACTCTAAGCCGATCGAGCAGATGGTTAAAGTTTCACTTGACTCAACAACTGGTATTGGGCTCAGCCAACAGGAGAATACTTTCGAATCGGAACGTGCCCTGGAGATGCCAACTACTGCAATGGAGCAAGCTAAATGTATTTCTTCCGAAATGTTAAAGCTTCCACTGACCGAAGGCGTGCAAGAAAATCAATCAACTGGAGATCTGGCTGAATTTAAGCTTTCTAATAAATTTGCAACATCAAGCATCGATGCCTTAACGGAATCAACGATATCTGAAGCAACCATATATGACAATGTTAACTTAATAACTGAAGTTAAGGATCAGCCGGAATGTGTTAGTTCTCAGTCAATAATTCCCCATGAGCATAAACTGGTAACTGAGTGTGTTGTCGTTTCTGAAGTGGAAGAATACGAGAGAATCAAAGAAAAGGAAAGCAAAGCTAAGCCCATTCAGGGTATATTCAACCAGTTGGCTATAAAAGAAAATCAAAATACACTAGAGGCAGAATCGGAATTTCATACAAAACGCTTAGAGGAATTCAATGCAAAGGTTAGCGATGTTCTTTCACCTCTCTACACCAAAGGGGTCGATGAAATTGAATTGTATGAAACAATTGCTGAAACGAAGCCTACCGAACAAATTAGTGAGCAAGAAGCCGGCGTTTCCCATGTAATGTCACTTGTACCTATAACAAATCTACAACAAATTATTGAATCAACAGACAAGTTCTTCGCTGAGGGCCAAAGCACGTCAATTGCCACCTCAAGTGATAATGCCTCACAATTAAAGGTACCTGTAAATACTTCCATACAAACGGTTGAGGACACTAACGAATTCATTCCGACAACATATACTGAGACAACTGCTCAACCCATTTTGGAAGGACATCACTATGAAGTAACAGTCACAGATAGTCAATTCGTCGAGGGTACAGAAGCTATACGGCCAAGCGATGAAGTACTTAAGCAGGCAACTGAATCATTGAATGCTATATTCAAAGCTACTCCACAATTAGAAGAAGTAAGCATCTTTCAAAAGGAGTGCATCATTCAACCTACAGAATCTCAGGAAATCATGGCCAAGCCTAGCCTAAGCGACATTCTTCAGCACACAACAACAACTGATGCAATACCCTATGAGCTGCCACAGAATATTAAGCCAGCTGACTCTAGTGCTCAGAAGCTTCAAGAGCCTCTCTTGGTATCAACTGACGCCAATAAGCTTAGCGTCCAACTTGATGATCTCATTCTGCAGCGAGAGGATACGTTCGTGGACACTCATCAAATTGGTTATGGTAAACCTTTCATTGAAGGTACGCAACGTGAAATGCTAGTCTCCGAGGTTATACCTATTGAAAATACTGACAACCTAGGTTTGTCGACAGTTAAGGCTGAAGAATTGTCGAGTAATGTAACACGTCAGACAGAAATTCATAAAACTGTATCCATGGTTGCTACATACGAAGAAGCAAACGATCTAAAATCCGAGCGCCCAAATGAACAACGCATAGCGAAACGCACGGAATCTGACACGAAATGTGCTCAAGTTACAACAATACAAACTAGCTTCATCAAAGAAGACAATCTAACGCCTCTGACCATAAGCAAAAATGTTGCTCAAGCTGCCACCACAGAGAGAGAGCCGCTGGTAACCGAAGAAGTTATCAGCGTGAGCTCCATACAAGAAAGCTACGATCTTAATGTACCAACAGAAGTGAATGCTGACTTAATATGTGAAATAGGAAATCAGGCGACAACTATTACGCAGCAATTTGTCTATGAAGTATCTCCCAATATAGAGCTTGAACAGAGCAAGCAACTAACACCCAAGATAAATTTGGTTGAAAGTTCTACGAACCCAGTTCAAACATCTACTGTAAGCGTATACGAAAATATTGAAGGACACGGCGATTTCAAGCCACACAGTGCGCAACCAAAATCCGATATTTTAACGGACCTAAAGGTTTCGGTGGTGGAAGAGGTTGCTGTTATATCATCTACAGATAGCTTGCCAAAGGAGGAGCCTACAATGGCAACTGCAACTAGAGATAATATACCACATAGAAAAGTTATGGAAACCAAGCAAGAGCCCTGTGAAAATGTAAAAAATTTGGTGGACGAGCTCCCTCCTCTGGTATGTGCGAGCTATGCCCCTGCGGATGCTAAAGTTGCAGCCGTATCTAGTGAACCTCATGTGAAGGAAACCATTGTTGAAACAAGCAGCTCCATTGTCGATTTGGTACATGCAAAGCCTTCAATAGTACCTTTCAGCTCTCAGTGTCTCAGTGAACAGACAGTTACAGAAGAACAAGTCACAACACTACATAAAATAAATCAAACACAGCCCACAAATGCAAATATAAGTTTTGAAACAATCAATACAAATCAAGTTGACATATTAAATTTAGAATTGAATCAAAATGTTCAGCCTACCATAGAGGATCAAGAAAGTGCTTTACAGACAACATTATTAGTCTCTAATAATATAAATGTTCATTTCCCCATTGAGGGTAAATTACTTGAAGACGCGCAAAGTACATTAATGCCAAAATATGATAAGCCACAAACAGACTTAGAGCTTAAATCTGAGTCAACATTACAATATCTACCACCACTAAGCTCAAATGTAATAAAACATATGGTAAAACCACAATCAGGTAAGTATCTAATAAGGTTAATGTTAAGCAATTCAACAGAAAAAGGCGTATTACTTCCATTACCATTTGACCCCCAACCGACAAAACACATATTACACAAAACAATTATTAAACTACATGCAGAACTAAGACTAAAAGCTAATTTTTCACACAGATACAAATCAAGCCACAGACACAAAACACACACAACAAAAGACACCAACACAAATAAAAGAAACACACGAAGTTGATATAACGGAAATTCCTGAAACTATTCAAATTGTCGAAAAGCTCACAAAAGATGGTCAGCATAAACAAAAAACTATTCGTACACGTCTAATAAAAAAGAAAAAAGGAGAAAAACAAGAGATCACCAAGATTGAAACTATCGAAGAGGATGGAAAGCAACCAGAAACTACTGTCACAGTGGAAGAAGTTCCTGTGGAAGAGGAACAACCTGAAGAGATTCGGGAACTTCCGGAAGAGGTTCGTGTGGTTGAAACAGTAACCGAAGACGGCAAGCCTAAGAAGAAGAAGATACGCACACGTATTATCAAGAAGGTTAAGGGTGATAAACAAGAGGTCACCAAGATTGAAACCGTCGAGGAAGATGACAAGCAACCAGAAACTACTGTCACAGTGGAAGAAGTTCCTGTGGAAGAGGAACAACCTGAAGAGATTCGGGAACTTCCGGAAGAGGTTCGTGTGGTTGAAACAGTAACCGAAGACGGCAAGCCCAAAAAGAAGAAGATACGCACACGTATTATCAAGAAGGTTAAGGGTGATAAACAAGAGGTCACCAAGATTGAAACCGTCGAGGAAGATGACAAGCAACCAGAAACTACTGTCACAGTGGAAGAAGTTCCTGTGGAAGAGGAACAACCTGAAGAGATTCGGGAACTTCCAGAAGAGGTTCGTGTGGTTGAAACAGTAACCGAAGACGGCAAGCCTAAGAAGAAGAAGATACGCACACGTATTATCAAGAAGGTTAAGGGTGATAAACAAGAGGTCACCAAGATTGAAACCGTCGAGGAAGATGACAAGCAACCAGAAACTACTGTCACAGTGGAAGAAGTTCCTGTGGAAGAGGAACAACCTGAAGAGATTCGGGAACTTCCAGAAGAGGTTCGTGTGGTTGAATCAGTAACCGAAGACGGCAAGCCCAAAAAGAAGAAGATACGCACACGTATTATCAAGAAGGTTAAGGGTGATAAACAAGAGGTCACCAAGATTGAAACCGTCGAGGAAGATGACAAGCAACCAGAAACTACTGTCACAGTGGAAGAAGTTCCTGTGGAAGAGGAACAACCTGAAGAGATTCGGGAACTTCCGGAAGAGGTTCGTGTGGTTGAATCAGTAACCGAAGACGGCAAGCCTAAGAAGAAGAAGATACGCACACGTATTATCAAGAAGGTTAAGGGTGATAAACAAGAGGTCACCAAGATTGAAACCGTCGAGGAAGATGACAAGCAACCAGAAACTACTGTCACAGTGGAAGAAGTTCCTGTGGAAGAGGAACAACCTGAAGAGATTCGGGAACTTCCGGAAGAGGTTCGTGTGGTTGAATCAGTAACCGAAGACGGCAAGCCTAAGAAGAAGAAGATACGCACACGTATTATCAAGAAGGTTAAGGGTGATAAACAAGAGGTCACCAAGATTGAAACCGTCGAGGAAGATGACAAGCAACCAGAAACTACTGTCACAGTGGAAGAAGTTCCTGTGGAAGAGGAACAACCTGAAGAGATTCGGGAACTTCCAGAAGAGGTTCGTGTGGTTGAATCAGTAACCGAAGACGGCAAGCCTAAGAAGAAGAAGATACGCACACGTATTATCAAGAAGGTTAAGGGTGATAAACAAGAGGTCACCAAGATTGAAACCGTCGAGGAAGATGACAAGCAACCAGAAACTACTGTCACAGTGGAAGAAGTTCCTGTGGAAGAGGAACAACCTGAAGAGATTCGGGAACTTCCGGAAGAGGTTCGTGTGGTTGAATCAGTAACCGAAGACGGCAAGCCTAAGAAGAAGAAGATACGCACACGTATTATCAAGAAGGTTAAGGGTGATAAACAAGAGGTCACCAAGATTGAAACCGTCGAGGAAGATGACAAGCAACCAGAAACTACTGTCACAGTGGAAGAAGTTCCTGTGGAAGAGGAACAACCTGAAGAGATTCGGGAACTTCCGGAAGAGGTTCGTGTGGTTGAATCAGTAACCGAAGACGGCAAGCCTAAGAAGAAGAAGATACGCACACGTATTATCAAGAAGGTTAAGGGTGATAAACAAGAGGTCACCAAGATTGAAACCGTCGAGGAAGATGACAAGCAACCAGAAACTACTGTCACAGTGGAAGAAGTTCCTGTGGAAGAGGAACAACCTGAAGAGATTCGGGAACTTCCGGAAGAGGTTCGTGTGGTTGAATCAGTAACCGAAGACGGCAAACCCAAAAAGAAGAAGATACGCACACGTATTATCAAGAAGGTTAAGGGTGATAAACAAGAGGTCACCAAGATTGAAACCGTCGAGGAAGATGACAAGCAACCAGAAACTACTGTCACAGTGGAAGAAGTTCCTGTGGAAGAGGAACAACCTGAAGAGATTCGGGAACTTCCGGAAGAGGTTCGTGTGGTTGAAACAGTAACCGAAGACGGCAAACCCAAAAAGAAGAAGATACGCACACGTATTATCAAGAAGGTTAAGGGTGATAAACAAGAGGTCACCAAGATTGAAACCGTCGAGGAAGATGACAAGCAACCAGAAACTACTGTCACAGTGGAAGAAGTTCCTGTGGAAGAGGAACAACCTGAAGAGATTCGGGAACTTCCGGAAGAGGTTCGTGTGGTTGAATCAGTAACCGAAGACGGCAAGCCTAAGAAGAAGAAGATACGCACACGTATTATCAAGAAGGTTAAGGGTGATAAACAAGAGGTCACCAAGATTGAAACCGTCGAGGAAGATGACAAGCAACCAGAAACTACTGTCACAGTGGAAGAAGTTCCTGTGGAAGAGGAACAACCTGAAGAGATTCGGGAACTTCCGGAAGAGGTTCGTGTGGTTGAAACAGTAACCGAAGACGGCAAACCCAAGAAGAAGAAGATACGCACACGTATTATCAAGAAGGTTAAGGGTGATAAACAAGAGGTCACCAAGATTGAAACCGTCGAGGAAGATGACAAGCAACCAGAAACTACTGTCACAGTGGAAGAAGTTCCTGTGGAAGAGGAACAACCTGAAGAGATTCGGGAACTTCCGGAAGAGGTTCGTGTGGTTGAAACAGTAACCGAAGACGGCAAACCCAAAAAGAAGAAGATACGCACACGTATTATCAAGAAGGTTAAGGGTGATAAACAAGAGGTCACCAAGATTGAAACCGTCGAGGAAGATGACAAGCAACCAGAAACTACTGTCACAGTGGAAGAAGTTCCTGTGGAAGAGGAACAACCTGAACTAGTCAAGGAACTTCCAGAAGAGGTTCGTGTGGTTGAAACAGTAACCGAAGACGGCAAACCCAAAAAGAAGAAGATACGCACACGTATTATCAAGAAGGTTAAGGGTGATAAACAAGAGGTCACCAAGATTGAAACCGTCGAGGAAGATGACAAGCAACCAGAAACTACTGTCACAGTGGAAGAAGTTCCTGTGGAAGAGGAACAACCTGAAGAGATTCGGGAACTTCCGGAAGAGGTTCGTGTGGTTGAAACAGTAACCGAAGACGGCAAACCCAAAAGAAGAAGATACGCACACGTATTATCAAGAAGGTTAAGGGTGATAAACAAGAGGTCACCAAGATTGAAACCGTCGAGGAAGATGATAAGCAACCAGAAACTACTGTCACAGTGGAAGAATTTTCTGTGCAAGAGGAACAACCTGAAGAGATTCGGGAACTTCCGGAAGAGGTTCGTGTGGTTGAAACAGTAACCGAAGACGGCAAACCCAAAAAGAAGAAGATACGCACACGTATTATCAAGAAGGTTAAGGGTGATAAACAAGAGGTCACCAAGATTGAAACCGTCGAGGAAGATGACAAGCAACCAGAAACTACTGTCACAGTGGAAGAAGTTTCTGTGGAAGAGGAACAACCTGAAGAGATTCGGGAACTTCCGGAAGAGGTTCGTGTGGTTGAAACAGTAACCGAAGACGGCAAACCCAAAAAGAAGAAGATACGCACACGTATTATCAAGAAGGTTAAGGGTGATAAACAAGAGGTCACCAAGATTGAAACCGTCGAGGAAGATGATAAGCAACCAGAAACTACTGTCACAGTGGAAGAAGTTCCTGTGGAAGAGGAACAACCTGAAGAGATTCGGGAACTTCCGGAAGAGGTTCGTGTGGTTGAAACAGTAACCGAAGACGGCAAACCCAAAAAGAAGAAGATACGCACACGTATTATCAAGAAGGTTAAGGGTGATAAACAAGAGGTCACCAAGATTGAAACCGTCGAGGAAGATGATAAGCAACCAGAAACTACTGTCACAGTGGAAGAATTTTCTGTGCAAGAGGAACAACCTGAAGAGATTCGGGAACTTCCGGAAGAGGTTCGTGTGGTTGAAACAGTAACCGAAGACGGCAAACCCAAAAAGAAGAAGATACGCACACGTATTATCAAGAAGGTTAAGGGTGATAAACAAGAGGTCACCAAGATTGAAACCGTCGAGGAAGATGACAAGCAACCAGAAACTACTGTCACAGTGGAAGAAGTTCCTGTGGAAGAGGAACAACCTGAAGAGATTCGGGAACTTCCGGAAGAGGTTCGTGTGGTTGAAACAGTAACCGAAGACGGCAAACCCAAAAAGAAGAAGATACGCACACGTATTATCAAGAAGGTTAAGGGTGATAAACAAGAGGTCACCAAGATTGAAACCGTCGAGGAAGATGACAAGCAACCAGAAACTACTGTCACAGTGGAAGAAGTTCCTGTGGAGGAACAACCTGAAGAGATTCAGGAGCTTCCGGAGGAGGTTCGTGTGATTGAATCTATATCAGAGGACGGAAAGCCCAAGAAGAAGAAGATACGCACACGTGTTATCAAGAAGACGAAGGGAGATAAACAAGAAGTCACCAAGATTGAAACCGTCGAAGAAGATGACAAACAACCCGAGACAACTGTCACAGTAGAAGAGATTCCTGTGGAGGAACAACCTGAAGAGATTCAGGAGCTTCCGGAGGAGGTTCGTGTGATTGAATCTATATCAGAGGACGGAAAGCCCAAGAAGAAGAAGATACGCACACGTGTTATCAAGAAGACGAAGGGAGATAAACAGGAAATCACTAAAATTGAAACTGTTGAAGAAGAGGACAAACAGCCCCAAACTACTATTACTGTTGAAGAAGCAGACACTCAAAGTCCTTTTGGCGAGAAAATTTTATTGAAGAAGAGAGTTGTTGTTCACAAGCCCGAAGACGATGTTTCTGTTTTTGAATTACCTGAAAGAAAATCAGTAATTCTTTCTGAAAAAGAAGATGGTACTCCAACCAAGACAGTTATCAAAACTAAAATTATTAAAAAGGTGAAAGGTTCTGACATGGAAGTTACTAAAGTTCAAACAGTCGAGGAATATGAAAAGCCAACCCAGACGAAAGTTACGGTTGAGAACTTCCAAGCGCCTTTCCCAGATCTGCCTGAAGAAACATTCACTGAAGTTGTTGTTTTGCCTGAAGAAACCATAGAATCTGAAGTTCTGGACAAAGATGGTGTGCAGAAAGTTCTTAAGTCTAAGAAGCGTGTAATTAAGAAACCGAAAGATGAATTTAAAGAGGAAGTAACAGAAATTGATATTACTGAACAAGAATCAGGCGAGCCCGTTTATTCAATAACTATCAATGAACTTCCATACACTGAGCCCTATCAAACTGATAGTAAGTCAATCGAGTTACCTGAACAAATAACTGAACTCGAAGTCACTTCTCCTGACGGAACAAAAAAGAAGAAAATTGTTAAGACCAGAGCCTTTAAAACGAAGATTGATGAAAGCCACGATGAAGTCACTACGGTTAATACTGTTGAAGAAGAAAATATGGAGCCAATAACTAGTGTGCACGTTGAAGTCGTTCCAGTCGATGAAAATTCTACATTGCCAATTCCCATTGAGGAACTCCCAGAAGAAATTGTTTTCACTGAAGAAATTGCCGACAATAAGAAGCCAAGGAGAAAGACCACAAAAACACGTACATTTAAAAAGCAAGGTCCTGAGGATGAAGAATATTATCAAATACAAACAGTTGAAGAAGAAGGCAAAGAGCCATATTCACTAATACGCGTTGTTAGTGATGAAAATATTGCCGATATTATTGATATCAGTAAGCTAGATGATGAACAACTTCCCAAACACAAAAAACAAAAGCCACACAAACCTAAGGGTAAGAACACAAACCACACCACTCTGCTTACACCACATTTTACACTAGAACTACAATTGAAGTATACGCAAAATATCATTTATATTTAATTAATAAGGCGACGCAAACACACTTTTAAATGTTTTAATTGATTTTTTTTATTTTTTATTTTTTTTTTATTACAATTGTGATAGTTGAGCCTTAAGGGCCAAACCAGTATTTTTTAAAAATAATTTTAGATAAAAGCAACATTTCTAGACTGTTAATAACAAATTTTTCTGATCATTCCATATTAATTAAAAAAATAAAAAAACATTACAACATAAACACAGCGGAGAAACAGCAACCCGAACACACTGAAACGGAACACCCAACTTACATAACAACATTTAAGTCTGTACAAAACGAAGATGGAGAAACAACAATTCAAACAGAAAGTAAGAGAATTTCTCAGGAGGAAGGCATCGTTGTTGAGGAAGTACTCAGTGACACAGAACCCATTATGGAAGACACCACACAATCAAACATTGAAATTGTTGAAGTCAACGAGCCTACAGGTGATTTTCTTTACATATTTGCTATTCAAAAAAATATATACAAGTACATACATATTTTGGTGTTACGTACTTTTATTCGTGATTCATATGACTAGAAATTTAAAAACAAAATCACAAATACGTGTTTGATAGGTTATGAAATTAATTGCGATTGAAATTTGTCGAATCAAAGCAAAACAAAGTAGCTTCCAACTTAGTAACACAAACAAAATCTACACACAAGAGCAAAAAATTCTGTTTGACAACTTTTGGCACTATATATTTACTAACAAGATTGGCTAGAACACTTTTACATAATTACATAAGTATTCTAGTACGATATCTATACTGAGGTTGATTTGTACACTTAAAAAGAAACAAACATAAAACGTACATTACAAACAATGATCAACAATTTAGTTAACATTATATGCAAGCATCTTAAACACTTAACTTTATGAACTACAAAGTTGATGTGTTTTAACGCATTATATAAAATGCAAATATAATCTTAACAAATTAGTTTAGTGCTAACACACAAACACATAATTTTTTCTCAAACAGACCAATACAACAAAGAGTACACTATCACAGAACCCGAAGATGCAAGTGCAGATAACACCGAACAAACACCGACCAAACTCAAGAAACCCAAACAGAAAAACACACAACCGGAACAATTCGAACAGATTGACGAGACAGGGGAAGATGAGGGAGGTTCTGGGGAACCTATTGACAAAACTAAAAAGAAACGTAAGCCAAAGGCTGAAAAATTAGAGGAAGTAGAGGTTGAAAAAACTGCTAATGACGAACAGGGTACGGAGTTAACTAAGAAAAAAGATAAGCCAAAGAAGAAAAAGGTCGTCAAATCAAAGCGCGATGAGATGGATGATTACATACAGTTCCTAATCCATCAGGAAATACCAAAGACCGTCTTACAGCCGTACTTACGTACGGATATGGAACTTCCGCAAAGGGCTCGCAGAGATTCGTCTATTAAGCCCATGAAGCTAACTGCCATGAAAATTGAGAAAATGGAAGTTAGGAAACCTAAGATGATTGAAATAAGCTCTGTGGTCGAGTTTCCGCAAATGCTCAAGCTCAAAACTCCGAAACAACGTCCACAGGAAGAAAAGAAAAAGAAATTAAACGAAGCATCCTTTAAAAATAAGAAGCTCAAGAGCTGGATAAGATTTATACCTTATTCACCATACTGCTTCCCGTATATAGTGACTGAAATGGAAACCAATCAAGATAATGGTGAACTTTCTCGAAATGTAGAGGAAGCGGAAGAAGTATTGAAGAAACGGCCAAAGAAATTCAAGCATACTAAACCCATAAAAGCCGAACTGGAAGAATTAGATTTGGAAGCCTTTGAAGATGAGAAGGAGTCAGTAGATGAGCAGACAGACAAACCAAAATACCAACGCGGTAAAAAGGACACAAAGGAAAAGGATGAAAAGCCAAAGAAATTGAAAATCGGAAAGGGTAAAATTCCAGAAAATATCGAATCATCTGAAACCGTTGAATTAAAACCTGTCATATTTGACGAGAGCATTGAAGAAACCACTGAGAAGCCAAAGGAAAAACCCAAACAAAAGAAGCCGATCAAGAAGACTAAGCCATCCACAGAGTCTGATGATAATATCAGTTTCAAGCCGGATTTGAGTGATGAGGACACTGAAGAGAAAAATATCCAACCTTCCTTCAAATTCGAAGTCATTGAATTGGAGCCACAAGAAGTTGAAGAGGATACAAGTGAAAATGTAGTGCAGCCCGTAAAAGAACCAAAGAAAAAACGTAAGCTAAAGCTCAAAACTGAATTAGAGGAAAATATAATTGAGATTGTAGAAGTTGCTCCAAATGATAAACAGTATGAAGTTACTATAACTAGCTCTGAAATAACTGAGGATCAGCCAAAGGAAAAGAAAATACTCAAAAAGAAAGTAAAACGTATGAATAAAGAAGAACTGGATGAGTTTGTAGCAGAGCTTAAAGAAGAGCCCGATCAAACATTCTACGAGACTGCCACGACTGATTTCTATGAAGTTAAGCTAACTGAACTGGAACCTGAAGAGACTTCTGATGAAAATGTACCTAAGAAAACGCCAAAGCGTAAAATTTTGCATAAGCGCGGAGACAAAGAAGAGATTCTAGAAATTGTAGAAACTCTTCCATCATCCGGCGAGGAGCCATTATACGAGGTAATAATTACGTCTGTTGAACCAGAAGATCAAATTGATACTGAAAAGACAGTTGAGAAGCCAAAACAAAGAACTAGGAAAATGAAAAAGGATGATCTCGATGCATATATACAGCAGCTAATAAATGCAGAGATACCAACAACTGAGCTTGAGAAATATGAAAAAACTGAAATTGATGCAAAGCCAAAGAAACCAAAGAAACATAAGACCAAGCAACCAAAGGCCCCTGTCGATGAAGGTGAAGCCTTTGAAGTGGGTATCACACAGGAAGAACCGGTCAAGAAACCGAAGGCCAAGAAACCGAAGCCTAAACCTAAAGTCGATGAAGAAATAACAACTGAGCCGGAAACTGTTATAGATCACGAAGAATTCACAATCAGCACGATTGACACGCAGCCAATTGCTCAAAAAATTGTCGAAGAGACGATTGACACTATTACACTCGATGTGGACGATATTATAACAGACATTGGTGAGACTCTCCCTATTGTAGTATTGGAGGAGCACACCGAGACTATTCCTAAATCTATCGAAGAAGTTAGCAAACCAGAAGCTAAAATAGTTAAGCGTCGCAAGGTGAGAACAAGGAAGGGCTCCAAGCAGTACGAAATAGAAATCGTGGAAACCCAAGAGCCTGATGTTGATCATGAAGAAGCAAAGGTTACAGTTATAACAACTGAGATCATCGAAGAAAGTACTGATGTACCAAAGGAAGACAAACCAGAAGCACCAAAGAAGATTGTTAAGAAGGTGAAAAAAGATAAGCTCAAGGAATATATTGTCAAGATTGTAGATGAAGTACCAACAGAGCTACTTGCCAACATTTCTGAAGAGGTATCAACTGTGGTAGAAATGAAACCTACAGAGGATGATGATATCACATCCTTCAAGACTACTGTTGTTGACGATATTGGCGAAGATGAGTTGAAGCCAGATGAAGAATTGGTTGACAGTCCAACAAGCAAGTCAAAGGATAAAAAGAAGAAATCAACTAAGCCAAAGAAAGTTACAATTATTGAAGAACAGCCAGTGCAGATCGAAGACACCACCGAGCAAGAGCAGTATCCTGAGGAGGATGAAGAAATTCCGCAGGTACCATCCTTCGATAATTATTCAGTTGAAGTCACAGACACTGTGCCTAAGCCCAAGAAAAAAGTGCCTAAGAAGAAACCTGAGACATCAACGCCGGCTCCGATTTCTGAGCACACAGTTCGTATTGAGGAATTCGCTCCTGAAACAATAACTGAACAAGTTATCAATGAAGAAGGAGAGCAGGTAGAACGCACTACAACAAAGCGAAGACTTAAGAAGAAGGAAGGTCCAAAAGAATATCTAATCGAAGTTATTGAAACTTATGAAGAGAACAAGCCCGAAGCAGAGTTGGTTATTCAGACTACTGAAATACTACCAGAATCAGAGACTGAAACACCTAAAGATCACAAAGTCAAGGTTGTAAAGAAAAAGAAGCCCAAAGCAGAAAATTTAGACACTTATATTCAGAAGTTGATAGAGGAAGAGGTACCAAAAACAGAGCTTGAAGTTTTTGAAACAACTCAAATAGAATCATCACCGGAGGCAAAGAAACCGAAAAAGATAAAGAAACACCATAAGAAAATCACCGAAATAGTCGATGGAGTTCCACATACAGTTCATGAATTTACCATTCAAGAGTTCGAGCCAGAAGAAGAGAAGCCAGTTCCCGAAGCCGTTATAGAATTGGTGGAGGAGGATGTCCCAGAAGCACAACCCGAAAATTTCGAAGTTCTGCCAACTGAAGAACAGCCAAAACGTAAGCCGAAGAAAGAAAAGAAATCTAAGGTGTCGGTGGTCGACCAAGAACCAGTTAGTATTGAGGATATAGCAGAAACTGTAGAAATCACAAAGGTTGTTGAAGACGATGGCGCTACTAAAGAAGTTCAAGTAAAGAAGCGTAAAATCATACGCAAGCAAGGTCCAAAGGAACGCGTTTTTGAAATAACAGAAACATCTACTAATGAAGAGCCTTTGGCTGAAGTTACCATCGTTGATATTACAGAAGAAGAAAAGCCAAGCGAATCAGTTAAGCTTCCAGCGAAGCCGAAATCACCAATCAAATTGCCAAAGAAACTGAAGCGCGAGGACGTTGAAAGCTATGTAATAAATGTCGTGGAAGAGTTTGTAGAACCAATGGAGCAGTTTGAGGCTATTACCCAAGTCGAGGAAATTCCCGAAGCAGACGTTGAAGAAGTTACTCAAGTTGAGGAAATTCCCGAAGAAACAGTGGAAGAGCTCGCTGAAGATAAAATTGCTAAAATAAAAACCAAAACGACAAAGCCTAAGAAACCCAGCAAAAAACCAGAAGAACATACCATTCGTATTGAAGAGCTTGCTCCCGAAACTACAATTGAAGACATTGTAAATGAGGAAGGAGAAGAAGTTAAGCAGGTTAAAACAACAAAGAGGCTCAAGAAAAAAGAAGGACCCAAAGAGTATTTGATCGAAATAACCGAAACCTATCAAGAGAATAAGCCAGACGCAGATATTGAAGTCATAACTACTGAAATTCCTGTAGAAGAACAAGCTCAGATAGATGAAGAGCAGCCAGCTAAGGTAGTTAAGAAATTGAAAAAGAAGAAGGCCGTAAAGGATGACTTAGACAAATACATTCAGGAGCTAATTGAACAAGAAATTACAAAGACGGACTTAGAGCAATATGAGCCCACGGAAATGGAAACCAAACCCAAACTCAAGAAAAAGGTTAAGACCCATCATAAAAAGAGTGTGGAAATAATTGATGGTCTTCCCGTTACTGTTCATGAATATGATGTTTCGGAAATAGAGCCAGAGCTAACAGAGGAAGATAAGGAATCTGTTATATCAGAGAAGCCTGAAGATGTACCTTTGGAGCATGATGAGCCCAACAAATACTTAGTAAATGTACTTGACGAAATCTTAGAACCAACACAGACTGTTGAAGACATAACTGACGAACCGACAACAAAGCCTAAGAAAGAAAAACCACAGAAAAAGAAAAAGGTCGAGAAAGTTCCAATAGTCTTAGATGAAATAGCTGAAACGACTGAAGTTATACAACAGCCTTCAGAAGATGGTGTTGTGAAAGAAGTTACTGTCAAGAAGCGTAAGGTTACTCATAGAAAGGGTTCCAAGCAAAGCGTCTTTGAGATAACAGAAACCACCAGCGACGATCAACCCATGGCGGAGGTGACAGTCGTTGAGTTAACGGAAATTGAACCATCTGTCACTGAAGAAACGCCGCTTGTTGAACAGAAAGTAATTAAGAAAACTAAAAAGCTAAAGAAGGAAGATATTCAGGAATATGTTATCAATGTAATCGACGACTTTGTGCAAGAAATACCCGTCGAAACAATTGAAGAAGACGTCAAGGAAATCATCGAAGAGAAAAAGAAGAAGACTAAAAAATCTCCAAAGGAGTATAAATACAGCGAAGAAGAAAGTTTGCCCGAAAATATTGAAACACCTGAGGATGATATCCCTGATCAGCCTGATGATGTAAAGCTTGAAACACCAGAAGAATTCACTGATTTCACTGTAGGTGTTGAAGAAACTGTTACTACTGAAGAAAAGAAACCTAAAAAGCCAAAGAAGCAAGTTAAACCAAAGGCAGTCGAAGAAACTGAAGAGGATAAACAGCCCGACTACCTTGTAACGATGTCTTCAGTGGACGAAACACAGGTGACTGAACTGCCAGAGTCTGAAATTGTTCTCACGGAATCAGAGGAAGTGCAGCCAATAGAGGCACCAGTTTTCCAGATAGAAGAAATCGAAACTAAGCCGGAAATAGTTGAAGAAAAGGACGAACTTGGCGAAACCACTAAAAAGGTTGTCAACAAGCGAAAGATCAGAAAACAAGTTGGTCCCAAAGAAGAGATTATAGAAATCGTCGAGACTGAAAAGGATGGCATGCCAGTATATGAAGTCTCAGTAACTATTGAAGAAGCTGAAAAAGAAATCGAAGAAACTCCTCAAGAAGCAAAGCCGAAGAAGGTCAAGAAGACTAAAAAGGTTCCCAAAGATGACTTGCATGATTATATACAAAAACTTATAGAACAGGATATTCCAAAAGCTGAGTTGGAGAAGTACGAAAAAATAGATTTCGATGAACCAGTTAAAATGAAAAAGAAAAAACCTGTGAAGAAGGTTAAAATCACAGAGGAAGAAGTTCCAGATGTCTCTGAAAAATTAATCACAGAAGCTCCAGAAGATGAAACACAACCATTGGAAAGTCTTTTAGATGAATCTCTGGCGATGGTTACGATTAAAGAATTCGCAGCGCCAACACCAAAAGAAACATCTTTCGAAGTAACAGTTCTAGAAGAATTTGTCGAAAATAAGCCAATCCCAGATGAGGTAGGCGAGATTAAAGTAAAGGAAGTAAAAACAAAGAAAATAAAACACAAAAAGGGGCCAGAAGAGATAATTCATGATATAACAGTTGTGCAGGATAAGGATACTGGTGAATCTGAAATTACTATTGTGACATCAAGTCCCAACGAAACTGAAGATAAACACGAAGTAACTGTTAAGCAAAAGCGTACGAAGAAAGTGAAAAAGGATGATGTTGATAATTTCATTAAAACAGTTATTGAAGAAGATATACCAAAAGAAGAGCCAACAGACGTTGTTGATGTTATTGAGGAAACAGTTCCTAAACAAGTTGCTGAAAAGCCAAAGAAGGTTAAGAAGAAGGAAAAAATACCGTCAATAGAAGAAAAACCAACACCAACAGATACAGTAGAAATTGTCGAAAGTCTCCCAGAGGAAGAACCAACTGAAGAGTTCATTATGGATGTAGAAGACACAGCTCCAATCGTCGAGTCTGTTGAGGAGCATCAAATAACTGAAGAGGTAAAAGAGCCTCAGAAGAAAAAGAAGCCTTCTAAGCAAAAGGTTAAAGTTTCTGAAGAGCAACCTCAGGAAGAAACTGTCGTTGAACCCTTGGAGGTTATAGAAAAGGAGACTGATATCGAAGAGCCAGATAATAAGGAATATAGTGTTACTTTCTCAGAAGAAGAACCTAAACCTGAGGAGAAAACAGAAAAGAAGCCCAAGAAGGTCAAGGAAAAACAAGAACAACCAGAAGTGTCTGCCTACGAAATCTCAGTGAAAGAAAGCTATATTCAACCGGAAGATCTTCCGTCAGTTGTAGAAATAATCGAAAGTGAAACGAAAGCTGAAGAAACCACAGATGATGCCGGCGAGGTACATAAGGTAGTTACAACAAAACGCAAAATCAAACGTCCAAAAGGAGAAACTGATGAAATCATTGAAATTATTGAGGTAGTTACTGATGACCAGCCTGATGCAGAGATTACAATTGTAGAGTATGAACCGGAACCACAACAAGAAGAAGAAAAGCCTAAGGCTCCGAAAAAGAAAACCAAGAAAGTGAAAAAGGATGATATACATGATTACATACAGAAACTTATAGACATGGAAACTCCTAAAACTGAATTGGAAAAATACGAGAAAATTGAGTTCGAGCCAACACCCAAAGATAAGCCCACCGAAACTGCAGCTATTGAAGTGGTAGAGGAATCGCCAGCCGATAAGCCAAAGAAGGACAAAAAGTCTCGGCCGAAAGAGTCACCAAAGAAAGAGGAATCTTTACCAGAGCCTTTGGCCGAAATTAGGGTTATCGAGGAAGATGTGTTGGAGGAGCCTAAAGTGGTTGAAGTAGTTGAAGTTCAACCGGAAGAAGTACAATACACTGAAAACATCACTGAAGAAGGCCTTCCTGTTCAAGAGAAAACCACTAAGCGATTATTAAAGAAGAAGGGTCCAAAGGAAGAGACCACCTATAAAATAACAACCATCGAAAGCGATAATAGTGATACCGTAACTGTAATCGTCGACGAGGAACCTGAAATCGCGCCAGTTGAGTCTATTGAAACTAAACCAGAGGAGATAGCAGAAGACAAGCCAAAGCCCAAGCCTAAGCCAAAGAAGGTTGTAAAGAAGGTTAAAAAAGATGATTTAGACGATTATGTTAAGAAACTGATAGAGGAAGAAATACCAAAGACTGAAAAGGAGGTTTATGAAAAAGTTGAAATGCCCGATAAACCGAAAGACAAATCCCCTAAAGAGAGTCCCACTGAAGAGGTTAAATCTAGCGAACCTGAAACGCCATTAGCAGTTGTTGATTCGACCAAACCTAAAAAGACCAAAACACCTAAACCAAAACTAGTTGACGTAGTCGAACAAAGACAAGACGAACCAACAGACGACACTATTCCTAAGACATCAGAAATTACTGAAGACACAACTCAAATTGCACACCCCGAGGACACAGCCACTGCACAAATTACACCAAGCGCACAAGATGAAATACCTACTCAAGATGACACTAAAGATACAGTTCAAAAAACAATTAAGCATAAGAAAGCTAAGCCAGACACAGTAAAAAGCGTTGAAACAAGTAAGTTATTAGCTGAGAGTTTATTGAGGCTTCAAACTTCCACCGCACACGCAGCACCTGCTCCTTTGTCTGTGTCTTTTGCCTATTGTTCCAACGTTGACTTCCACTATTTCGCGCCTACACCTTCCTCTCTTTATTCTCTCTCTCTCTCTCTTTATTCTTTTACTCTTTCTTGCTCTCCCCCCCCCTTTTTCTGCTGATTCTCTGGTCTCTAATTTGAGCAACCTCAGCTAAAAAATATTTTATTATTTATACCCACATAAGCACACTTATCCAATATACTATAACACCAAAAAGCATGCTCTTCAACTCAATAAAAAGTCTACTAAGATTCTTGTTTGTCTCCTCTAAACTAAAAACCCCATTACAATAATTATAAACTTTCTTTAAAATGACTAACTGTTTCAAAATACTTATATGTAAAGTTTTTAATACATTTAGGAAATTTATTTTATATTGGACAGCGTTCTTTTATTTTCGTAAAACTGCTGTAAATATTTAAATATTTATTAAGCTCAACGATTTGCTTGCATTCTTCTGCGAAGGCAATGCACGGATTCATACTATAGCTGCAAGAATTGTATATTACTTAAAATATAAATTTCTATAACAGGTGAAGCACCCGAGGCTTATAAGGATTATCACATAAGCATAATTGATGAAGAGCCTGAAGAAAAAGAAGAACAGCCCGACAAAATCTTGGAAGTTAGAGTTATCGATGAAGTTTCGGAAGTCGAAGAGTCTCAACCGATCGTCGAAGAAGTGGAAGAGGAGGATGAAAAGCCGACTACGGAAGATACTGTTGAGGATGTCACGAAGCCAAAGACAAAGAAAAAGAAGGTTGTGAAAAAGAAGACCAATGAACACGATGAATTAATACAAAAGCTGCTTGAGCAAGAAATCGAGAAAACAGAGCTAGAGAAATATGAAAAGGTCGAATTCGATGTTCCCAAGAAACTGAAACCAGAATTCGATACTCTCGAACCAATCAAAATTGAAAGAAAGGAACAGAAGCCAACAAAGGTCACAATCGTTGAGGCCACTGATGTACCCAAGATGGTGAAATTGAAGCCAGGAAAACGAAAGGAAAAACCGGCAGAAGAAACAACTGTCCAGCTTCCTAAATTCAGACTTAAAACTCGCATGGTCACGGTTGAGTATCCGCCTGCACCACTTATACCCAAGTTAAGCGATATTGGTGCAGTTAAGCAGAACGGTGATCTCTCTCGCAATATTGAGGAAGCAGAGCAGCTTCTTAAGTTCAAGCCACACAAGACCAAGAAAATTAAGAAGATAAAGGATGACTTGGAGAAGGTAGAACTTGAAAAGTATGAGAAATATGTTAGCAGTGAGGAAGAACCTGAGGAAAAGCAACCGTATCAAAAACCAGAAAAGGTGCCAAAACCAGAGGAAAGTCCCGAGGATGTGAAACTTAAGATTGGCAAGGGCAAGAAAAAGCCTAAGGAAGAAGAATCTCCAGAAAGTGTTACGCTCAAAAAGATACCACAAAAGCCCAAGGAAGTTGAAGAAGAAATTGAAGCGAAACCCAAACAAAAGGCTGAGGCTACAATTGTAGAGCAACCAAAGGAGCCAAGGGAACAGGATATACAGGTTGAGCCGTTTGAGCCAGTTGACTTTGAGCGACCGGAATATGTTCCGGAAGAACTCGAGCAAGTCGAACAGCCAGAGAAACCTGAAAAGCAAAAGAAACCCAGTAAAACCAAGTATAAGCCTAAAGATAAAACAAAGCCTGAACCGGAAACGATTATTACAGAAATCGTACCTGGAAAACCGAAGGAAGGCGAAGAAGTTCCTGAAGCTGAAATTAAGTTCCGCAAGCCTGAAAGTGAAGCACCAGAAGAAACTGATTCTCAAATCAAGTTGAAACCATTTAAAAAGACTGTTGAAGAGCCCGTAGTTGAAGATACTGTTGCAGAGGTAACGGTTACGGAGCCCAAGCCAGAAGAAAAGGTAATCACACCTAAAGATGAAGTCAAGAAGACTAAGAAATCAAAACCGAAGCCCAAACAACAGCAGGAAGAAGAAACAACTGAAGAACAGCAACCAGAATTTGAGGTTTCAGTTAAGGAAGAAGAGGCTGTCGCTGAAAAGCCCGAAGATATCGAAAAGCCCAAAGAAGTAAAGGTGAAACAAAAGAAACCGAAAGAGGCGCCAGCAGCTGAAGTTGAAATCGTCGAAGAACTGCCGCAGCCAACTGAAGTTCCTGAAGATATACCTGTAGAGTACAAAATTACAACAACTGTCCTAGAACCGGAAGAAGCTCCAAAGGAACACCGAGTTAAGGTGATTGACTTTGATGAAAAGGAGATAACCACTGAGGAAGTTGTTGAAGAAAAGGTTGTCACCAGGAAGAAGAAGCCTAAGCCAGAACAGCCAGAAGAATTTGAAGTCACCCTACAGGAGCCACAACAAATACAACCTGAACCAGAAGAAGCAGTTGCCGAGGTTGTGATTCCTGTTCAAAAACCTCAACCAGAAATTGAAGAGTTCGAAGTCGAATTGAAGGTAACGGAGCCCCAATTAGAGGAACATGAAGTCGTTGTAAAGAAGAAGTCCAAAAAGAAGCCTGTTGAAAAGCCAGAGAAGGTTGTCGAGAATGTAGTGAAAGAAGTGGAAACTCAACCGGAGGAGCAAAAAGAAGAAGAGATTGAGGTTGTAGAAGAAGAAGAAAAGGTGGAAGAATCACAACCAAAATCTTTCGAATTCCAAGTCACTGAAACTGATGCTCCTCAAAAGAAACCGGCAGAAATAATTGAGGAAAAGCCAAAAGAAAAGGTGAAGAAACCAACTCCGAAGGTAGAAGAGAAGTTTGACTCTTATGAAATTTCCATTAAGGAATCACAGGCGGAAAAAGTAATCGAGCAGGAAGAACAGCCTACTGAGGATGTTCCTGACGAAGTAACATTTACACCAATACCGAAACAACCTGAACCAGTCGAAGCTGAAATAAAACCAAAGAAAACAAAGAAGCCAAAGAAGGCTGAAGAGGTTGCCAGTCTTGATGTTCAAGTTGTTGAAGAAGTGGCAGCTCCTGAAGAAATTGTAGTTGAAGAACAGCAAATTGAAATTGTTGAAAAGGAAACTATTCCTGTCGAAGAAACACCAAAGGAATATACAATTCGAGTGTCTGATTCACAAATCGAGCAACCTGATGAGCCAACTGCTGCAGAATTTACTGTAAAGAAGCCAAAGCCTTCCGTTGTCGCTACTGAAGAGCCGGAAGCAGAGTTTGTCCTGAAGGAAAGCAAACCTGTGGAAGAAGTTACAGAGGTAGCAGAAATAAAGACAAAGAAACCCAAAAAGAAGGTCAAGGAGGTTGCAGCAGACGAATTGAAGATCCAAATCACAGAAGAAACACCACAAGAAATTCCAGTAGTGGAAGAAGTTGAGGAGGTTGTGACAGAAGTAAAGGAGGCTGTTCCCACTGTTGAATATAAGTCGTATGAAATTGGTGTGAAGGAAACTGAAGCCGAAAAGCCTGCTGAAGAAGTAATAGTTGAAGAGCCCTTGGTAGAAGAACCACAAATCGAAGAGGAAGCACCAACTGTTGAATACAAATCATATGAAATAGGTGTGAAAGAATCAGTTGTTGAAAAGCCTGTGGAAGAAATACCAGCTGAAGAGCAATTGGTAGAAGAGCCTGTAGCCCAAGAACCAGAAACCTTCGAAGAACTTAAAGTCAGAGTGATTGAAGAGACGCCTCGTGAAGTTGTCGAGGAAGTTCTCGAAGAGAGTGTTAAGGTTCACCGTAAGAAGAAGCCGAAGCCAGCAGTAACAGAAGAGCCTGAGGCTCAAGTAAGCATTCCCGCTCCAAAACCTGTCGATGAAGTGGAAGCAGTCCAAAGCGTTACTATTGTACCCGAAGTCCCAACAGAAGAGGAAGCTGCTGAGCTTAAGATAACTGTTATTGATGAAATTTCTGAGCCGCAAGAGCTTGTTCAGGAGATTGAGGAAATCGAAACAGTTGAAGAAGTTCCTGAAGAAAAGCCCAAAGACTATAAATTTAGCATTAAAGAATCTGAGGCACCAAAGGAAACTATCGAAGAATTGCCGGAAGAACAATTCACTATTCAAAAGAAGAAGAAGAAGCCGGAACCTGAGGTTGTCGAAGAACCTGAAGCTGTTTTCGAAATCAAACAAAAACTACCTGTCGAAGAGGTCACAGAAGAGGCTAAAATTAAGAAGAAGACGAAGAAGCCCGTAAAACAAGAAGAGGCAGCTGCAGAGCTCAGTGTCACGGTGATTGAGGAATCTGCACCAGAACCGGAAGTAATTGAAATAGTGGAAGAAATTGAAGAGAAACCGGAAGAAAAGCCTGAAGAAAAGCCAGTAGAGCAGCCCACCGAGTACCAGTTCACGGTTAAGGAAACCCAACCTGAAGCTTCAGCAGAAGTCGAAGAGGTGGAAGACATTCAAGAAGTGCGATTGCCAAAGAAAACGCCAAAGGTCGCTGAACCGACTGAAGAGCCTGAAGCTGAAGTTACCCTTAAACCCAAACCAAAGACAGAAGAGGTACAGGAGGAAGTAAAAATAGCCAAGAAGAAACCCAAGTCTAAGGTTGTAGAAGAAGCTGCTGAAGAGCTGACAGTTAAGGTAGAAGAAGTAGTTACTCCAGAGCCTATAATTGTGGAGGAGGAAGTCGTAGAAGAAGTTGAACTCAAGAAACCACAAAAGCCAACACCAGAAGAAACAGCTGATGACGCCGTTTTCAAAATCAAGAAACCAAAGGCTCCTGAGGAAGAAGAGGAGGTGGTTGCTGAAGTTACTTTGAAGCCAAAGGCACCAAAGGAGGTACAGGAAGAAGAGTTCTCTGTAGATGTTAAGTTGCCAACAGAAAAGAAGGTTTCAGAAGAAACATCCGACCAAACTGTGCAGCTCAAGAAGAAAAAGAAGCCTCAAAAACCAGTAGAGGAAGCTGCAGCTGAGCTACAACTTAAACAAACTGTTATCGAAGAGCGGCCAGTTGAGATTGAAGAAGAGGAAATCATTGAAGAAGCCGTTATAATACGAAAGAAGCCAAAGAAACCATTCGAACCAACTGTTGAAGATCATGAAGAAACAGAATTCAGTCTCTCATTCAAAAAGCCACACATTGTTACCGAAGGTGTCGAAGAAGCAGCTACAGTTCTTAAGAAGCGACCAGTGAAGCCTCAAACCATCGACGAAGCTGCAGCGGAACTGTCCATAAAACGACTGGAAGAAGAATACGAAGAAGGCGATGACGTTGAAGAATTTGTGGTTAGCCAACGGCCCAAACCAAAACAAATGCAAATCACTGATGAAGAAGACCAGGAATACACTATTAAGAAACTCAAACGTCGCAAGAAGGTGGATATTCCAGAGTTCTCTGATGTTGAAAATGTTACTTTCCGAGCAAAGTCCACAAAGACCAAAGAGGACGTGGACCAAGAGTTTAATATTGCTCTTGACTCCTATGCTGAAGAGGAAATATCCATGTCTGGTAAAGTGAAACTTAAGAAACCAATCAAGAAGACCTACTCTGAAGCAGCTGATGAGGCAAGGATACAAATTTTGCAAGACTACGATGATGGTGAAGGTCCAATTATTGAAGAAATCCACGACGACGAGGATACCATCGACGAAGTTGAGGAGCCTGAAGAGTACATGGTTGAAGAGCTGCCTCCAGATGAGGTTGACTTCAAGCTTAAACCGAAGAAACAGCCCAAACCACATTATTCCGTCCAAGACGAAGAAGAGGAACAATTCCTGATTGGCCTTCGGCATGCCAAGCGTGATTCGATTACGTATGATGAAGACTCTCTAACATTCAAAAAGAAGCGTAAAATTGTGCAACAACTTTTCAATGAAGGTAAGTTCTTTTGGCTTTTATCATCACTCGGAAACTTATATAATTATCAAGCTGCAATAATTTCTCATTCGATTCAAATCGCACATCTGCTTATATGGCAATAGCTTAGAAAAATGAGGTAAAACGACCCAACACATAAATGTTAGTAGCTAACGCATAACTATCTTTTGTTGCCACCCATACATGTATACTTACTTCACTAAATATAATTTTAACCAATATATTATATTATATTAACGACATCTTTTTCATAAAACAGATGGCGCTTCCCTTAATATTACCAGAGAAATGGATGTGGAAGGTAAATATTTAAATCAATATTATAGACTTACTAAGAACCATTTAATAACATTCCATTCATTTTAGAATCTCAAACCGAGAACATCATGTACTCCATTTGCAATTACATTGCCGATAACGATGAAGCCATTAATTTGGTAGAGGGTGAAAAGGTACAGGTTGTTGGACGTCACAGCTCCGAGTGGTGGTATGTCAAGAAAAGCATTACCGATGAAGAAGGTTGGGTTCCAGCCCAATATCTTATGGAGCCCGCGGAGTATGCCCAATATGTGCAGAATAAACTACACGAGAAGATCGATAAGCTACCCGTATTTGAAAGTAAGTGTGAAACAGAAACCTAAATGTTGTTGTCTAACAAGGGGTTATCACATTGTCCTGTCATGTTATTAACACTTATCTTAATGTTTTGTGATTTGTGCGTTTATAAAGGACCCGGACCCCAAGACAAGCCAATTGCACCGCGTTTCATTGAAAAGTTACAACCAATTCATACACCTGACGGCTATACAGTGCAATTCGAATGTAAGGTCGAAGGCAATCCAAGGCCACAAATCGCCTGGTTCCGCGAAACTGCCATCATAAAGCCCTCACAAGACTTCCAAATGTTCTACGATGAGGACAATGTGGCCACACTGATAATTCGTGAAGTCTTCCCCGAAGACGCTGGCAAATTCACTTGCGTGGCCAAGAATGCCGCTGGCTTCACTTCCAGTACAACCGAATTGGTAGTCGAGAGTCCGCTATCGGATCATGGCTCAGATGCCACGGCACTTTCGCGCAGAAGCATGTCACGTGAATCTTCGTTGGCTGATATCCTTGAGGGTATACCACCAACATTTTCGCGTAAGCCCAAGGCCCAATATGTCGATGAAGGTACCAATGTGATCTTGGAGTGCCGCCTTGTTGCGGTGCCCGAGCCTGACATCGTTTGGACCTTCAATGGGGAAGACATTGATGAGGAAGAGATCAAAAACGTTCGAATTGTAACCGAATCGGATATGCATATGTATTGCAGTGTTGTGCATATTACAAAGGTTAAGAAATCGCAGGAGGGTACCTACGAAGTTATTGCCACAAATCGCGAGGGCGA
The DNA here is from genome assembly GCA_035045365.1 of Drosophila leonis. Classification (NCBI taxonomy): domain Eukaryota; kingdom Metazoa; phylum Arthropoda; class Insecta; order Diptera; family Drosophilidae; genus Drosophila; species Drosophila leonis. The sequence goes on along the minus strand of JAWNPC010000454.1, from coordinate 12,184,687 downwards.
AGCTCGTTTGCCAATCACATTGAAGGTGCGCACTGCGGATAAGGAAGCTCCACAAATTCTGGAACCTTTGCGCAATATGGTCATACGTGAGGGCGAAAGCGTTGTGCTGTCGACACAAATTGTTGGCAACCCAGCGCCAAAGGTAACGTGGTACAAGGATGGCAAGCCCATCAAGAATGCCAAATCAGAAAAAGACTTACACACGCTAACACTGATAACGCCCAAAAAGTCGGAGAAGGGTGAATACACAGTCAAGGCTGTGAATCCCTTGGGCAGTGTGGAAACCACTGCTTATCTTACAATTGAAGGTACGTTAATTTGTTTTATGTTCAGCGAGAACTGCAATTTTTTTGATTTATCCAAATATTAATAATATAATATCTCCATCTACTAGAACCGACAAGTGGAAATGCAGAGCCTCCATTATTTGTGGAGCGCTTTGAGGAGCAATCGGTGCCACAAAAGGGCGAGATTCACTTACCTGCTAAGGTTTCTGGCAATCCAGTACCCGAGGTGCAATGGCTTTTCAACAACAATCCCCTGTATACCAGCGAGCGAATCCAACAGATCTACGATGGTGAAAATATTGAGCTCATTATCAAGGACGCCAATCCGGAAACTGATTCAGGTGACTACAAATGCATAGCCAGCAATCCCATTGGCAAAACATCGCACGGTGCGCGTGTGATTGTCGAAGTCGACGAGGTGACCTTCACCAAGAAGCTGAAGAAGACCATTACCATTGAGGAGGTGCAATCTCTGACTCTTGAGTGCGAAACCTCTCATGTGGTTTCTACCAAGTGGTTCTTCAACGGCAAAGAGCTGAGCGGCATGGATCATCGCGTTGTCGTAGAGGATGGCAAGACACACAAATTGGTCATCAGAAATACAAATCTACGCGATTCCGGTACTTATGTATGCAAGGTTAAGAAGCAAGAGACACAATCCACTGTGGAGGTGCTGCAGCGTAAGCCGGACTTCCTTAAAGTTCTAGAGGACTATGAGGTTACCGAAAAGGACACAGCCATTCTGGATGTTGAGCTGACAACTGAAGCCGTAGAGGTCACCTGGTACAAGGATGGCGAGAAAATCACACCAGAAAACAAAAACTGCGAATTCATCAAGGACGGCAAGTCAAGGCGATTGGTTATACGCGATACAACAATTCATGATGAGGGCGAGTACACGTGCAAGCTGGAGGGCCAGGAGTGCAGTGCAGAGCTGACTGTCATTGAACTGCCGCCAGAGATTGTGAAGCACTTGGAGGACGTCAACGTGACCAAGGGTGAGAATGCCGTATTCGATATTGAACTGAGCAAGGGCGATGCTCTGGTGAAATGGTTCAAGAACGGCAAAGAAATCAAGTTCAATGAGCGTTTGCAACTGACGATTGATGGCAAAAAGCAATCACTACGCATTCTTAAGGCTAAGCCTGAAGATGTCGGCGAATATACCATTCAAGTTGGAGACCAAGTCTCCAAGGCAAAACTGACAGTTGAGGAGCCATTGGTAGATTTTGTACTTCGTTTGCCTGACGTCACGCTGGCCACCAAGACCACAGATGCAGAATTCACTGTCGAGCTCTCTCAGCCCGATGTCGAAGTTACCTGGTATAAGAAGGGAAAGCCCATCAAGCCCAATAAAAAGCATGAAGTGTTCGTTGAGGGCACTGTAAGACGCCTGGTCATTCATGATGCCGATGATGATGATGCGGGTGAGATCAGCTGTGTTGCCGAAAACGTCACAAGCAGCAGTAAGCTGTGCGTTGAGGAGCTTAAACTGCCGCCCGTGATTACCTCTGACAAGGATCAAACCATCAAAGTAAAGGAGAATGAAGATGCTACATTCACTGTCAAGTACACTGGAGCGCCCACACCCGAAGCCGAGTGGACCTCTCGCAAGGTTGTCATTCCCAAGTCAAAACGTAGTATACCCACAATTGATGAACAATCCGCCACTCTGACCATTAAGAAGGTTGTCGACGATGACGAGGGCGAGTACACTGTTAAACTTGTAAATCCCGTGGGCGAGGCAGAAGCCAGTCTGCACTTGGTCATTATGCGTAAGTATACAAAATTAATTACAAATTAAGCGATGCGGAAACTGAGACCTGTGTCAAAACTTTAGGTAAGCCAACGGCGCCAGGCACTCCACAGCCTTTGGAGGTGATGCACGACTCAATAACACTTTATTGGAAGGCGCCCGAAGATGACGGCAAATCTGAAATTATAGAATACATTTTGGAGTATCATGATGTGAAGCAAGAAAAGTGAGTGACATCTTTATAATAAATAGTCTGAAATCAAACTAAAAAGCTTATTTCAATAGATGGACTGAGATACGCAAGATTAAGGATACAACTTATACCATCAGCAAGCTGAAGATCGATACAGAATACGTGTTCCGTTCGATAGCAGTCAACGAAGTTGGTCCTTCACCACCCTCACCCATCTCGTCGCCCATACGCCTGATGCCTAAGGTGGAAACCGAAGCGCCCAGCGTACGCGAGCCTCTGCAGGACATTGTCAGCGATCTAAACAAGGAGGTGACATTGTCCTGTGTGTTTGGCGGCATTCCAGAGCCAACTGTCACTTGGAGGAAGAATGGCGAAGTCTTCGAATCGAGCAGCGTGCGCTACGAGAATCGCGTTGCCAAATATATAATTGAAAAGACAACTATTGAGACTGAGGCCACCTACACGTGCGTGGCTACGAATGAGAAGGGCTCCGTGGAGACATCGTGTAGACTGAAACTGCAGCAGAAGCCAACCGTTGAAATTGAGGACAAATACTTGTCCCAAAAACTGCGCACTGGCAGCACTCTCACCATTCCGGCAACAGTTCGTGGCTATCCACAGCCAACTGTGACCTGGCACAAGGAGACGGTCGAACAGAAGTCAACCACCAAGCAAGTCACGATTGAGACCACCGAGACCAGTTCCACCTATACCCTTAAGAAGGTAACACGCGAACACTCTGGTCGCTACAAGGTGACGGTCACAAATGAATCGGGCTCCAGCTACGCGGAATGCACGGTTCAGGTGATCGATAAGCCCAGCAGACCACAATCCCTCGAGGTTAAAGACATCAAAAAGGACTCAATTACTCTGGAATGGACGCCACCAATCGATGATGGTGGCATGGAGATTAAGCAATATACGCTAGAGAAATGCGATGTGCAGAACAATGTGTGGATGAAGGTTTCCGATTTCGACAAGGACATCAACTCGTATGCCATTCAAAAACTTTCCATGAATGCACAGTACATGTTCCGAGTGGTGGCCGTTAATCCCATAGGTGAATCGGAGCCAACTGAGAGTGAGACTGTGACCATAACCAAGAGGTTTGGTATGTATCAAATAATAATATTAACAAAGAGAAAGTAAATAAAAATAAATTTTTCTTTTAAACTTGCAGAGAAACCAACTCCACCGCGTGATCCCACCTCGGTGTCTGGCATGAACGACACCTCGTTCACATTGTCCTGGGAGCCGTCGGAGAGCGATGGTGGCTCCAAGATAATTGAGTACATTGTGGAAATAAGGGAAGAGACTGAAACCGTTTATCGCTCCTTGGGCACTACGGCGGGCACTGTAACAAACATTCAAGTTGACAAAGTTGTGAGAAACAAGGGCTATCTGTTCCGAATCTACGCACGAAACGAGGTTGGCACCAGCGACGCGTTCGAGACAACGGAGAAGATTGTTGTTGGACGCAAGATAAGTAAGTGATAGAAGAACAAGAACAAATAATGATAATTGCTTAATTTGCTTTGCAAATTGCTTTCTCTCTTAACGCCCACTAATGCCTCGCTTTGCAAAATAATTATTAAACAGCGATTAACAATGAAAACATGGGTACGTGATAGCTTCTATGGAATTGCAATTGTTTGTTTTCTAATAATCGTATTTCTGCATCCCACTCTAGCGCCGCCTTCGCCACCTCAAAATCTGAGAGCGCCGGATGTGACTAGCCGCAGCGTAACTCTCGACTGGGAGGTGCCAGCCAGAAATGGTGGTTCCGAAATCACAGGTAAGATAAATATCAAATTACCAAATGGAAACAGAAGTGGAAATAATGATTTTATATATCCACAGGCTATTGCGTGGAGAAACGCTCTTCAACATCGACTAGCTGGACAAAGGTCATTACACTGGATGCACATCAGCTGCACTACACCATAGACAATCTGAAGGATAAGTGCGAGTATTGGTTCCGTGTGTCAGCGGAGAATGAGGTTGGATTAGGTGCACCAGCCGTCACGGAAAGCATATCGCTTAAGACACACGCAAGTAAGTCGAGCTTGGCCAAACAACTTAACGCAGCTCTAATTCGTTTCCACTCTTGAACCAGCTGTACCATCGCCACCAACTGCTCCACTGGAGGCCCGAGTGCTCGCGGCCAATGCACACGTATTCGAATGGGGTATACCCGAGTCAGATGGTGGTGCGCCACTGCTCGGCTATCACATAGCCATACGTGACATGAAGAAGTCCATGTGGATTGAGGTTGGTCGGGTTCCAGCGGGTGTGCAGAAATTCCAGATAAGAGACCTGCAAGAGAATCACGAGTACATGATACGCATTCTCGCCAAGAACGAGATTGGCCTGAGTGAACCGCTCGAATCGGAGGAGCCATACAAAGTGATGACAGCAGGTATGTAGACATGTTTATTATCTCAAAGATTTACAGCATAGCTAATTCTAATAACTTGTGATAATGTGATGCAGGTCATGCCAGCCTGCCTGATGAGCCGCGCACAGAGATGAGCACATGCAACACATCGTCCTGGCTGCGGGATCACAATATGGATGCGGACATACACTCGTATGCCCGTGGCAGGCTGCTTCAACGCGATGAGTACTTCTTCCGTCTCTGGGCGCAAATGCCCAAGAAGAAGAAGAGCTCCAAATAGACAAAAACAAACTTAAAACAAACACAAACCAACAAATATAGCCATGACAAAACGAATGAAACTTAGGTTAGGTTAAGCTTATTTCAATTGTACTTTAATGAATTCTTGACTTTTTATTTAGCTTTTTTCTACTTGTAATGTACCCATTGTAAAGGGCATGTAATGTTCGGCATATGCGTCCGGCGACAGCGATGTTCACGAAACTGAAGCAGAATGGGGCGAGCGAAGACAAACTTGATGTTTGAGTGCGTGAACGTGGCTGTTGGCCTGTGACCTCATTGGCCCATTACATAAACTATGAAAGAAATTTGTTTATAATTTGCATAAATTCGTATGATTTCCTGCGCTTTATTTTTGTAAGCTGTGATAAATTTATCAAATTCGAAAGCGTCAAACGATAAAATGCCATGACATTTGCGCCAGGACACAACGCGCATCGGGCACAGGACAGTCAACTGACAACAACCAACAACCGACATCCAACAACAACAATAGCAACACCAACAAGAACTGCCACAAGAACACAACGCAAGTGATTCAATATCCTCTAGGGAGACAAACAACAAATGGTGCAATTCGATATGAGTTACGAGTACGTTGTGTGCTTGTGTCTGTGTGTGTGTGTGCTTGTGTGTGTGTTGTGTTGTGCGTCGCGCTGACTGTCCCTTGCCTTTGCCGTGTGCTTACTGTGCGAGCAAATTTATGACATCCAGAGGGTTACATAACTATACTTCTATATATACATATATATTTTGTGGAAGAGCCCAACATGACTTTAAACTGAGGAAAAAAGAAAACAAAGAAAAAAAAACTAAATGAAAAATAAAATAAATATGTATGAATTTTTAACGAACAACTTCAAGTGGTTTAGTTTGGGTTGAACACAACTTTTGCGCAGTTGAGCACGAAAAATCAACTAATTAATTCATTAGTTAGTTTTGGCCGACTCTAAAGAAAAGCCGAAGTTAACGGTAAGTTTGCTCTGCCAAAGTTTTATATTAAGTTTTTATTCTAAAACTTAAAGTCGACAGCCAAACAATGGCAGCTACCAGCTGCCCAGTCTGACATGCGTGTGCAGGACCCAAAACTGTTGAGACTATAGAGAGAGAGAGGGTGACAGAGAAAGGCATAAAGGGGGTGCAGTGGCATAGAGATGCCGACACTAGGCTACAGTTACGCGTCGTTGAACTTATCTGGTGACATGGGCACAAAGTTTCCATACACACACAGAGAGAGAGAGAGAGAGGAGAGAAAGTGAGAGAGAATTGTGTGCGAATTTAATTAAAGTTTTTGCGGTTGCCACTAATCAAAAGATATTATCTAAAATGCTCTATGTGGTAGTTACTTTGGCTGGCAAATAACTTTCTGCTGCGGGCACAACTGTAATTTACACTAAGCTGATTGGGCATCAGTGACTGCCAGCTGGGCGTGGCTAGACGCCAGCAGTTAAGCTGCAAATGGATTCATAAAGCTAAACATATTTCCGGACACTTTAAACTGCACACAAAACAAACGAAGAGCAAACACTTCACCTGGCTGCCTCTGTACATAGCAACAACAAAATAACAAAATAAAGCTACATTCACTTGTAGGTGCATACAAGATACAAGTATAACAACACCTAGAACTGCTATTGATACCGGTATTCAGCCTGGCAGCCTGGCAGGAAGCATATTTAGTGTTGCCACTAAACGATCGGCCAGTCGCTCTGGGAGCTCCTTCTCGTCCTCGTCTTCGTCCTCTTACTGGTCCTTTGGCCAGCTCCTGTCGCTTATTTCGAGGACTTCCTATGCCCGGCACACGAGCGGAAATTTCATTTACTTGTTTGCTTTTTATGCGCTTCATTCGATTTGTGCTTGTTTTATATTAAATTCAAGCTGCCAGCTTAGCTCAACATTTTTCCAACTTAAATTTTTGAGAATTGCAAAGAGTGTTTACTTTTCTCTTTGTCTTTAAGCTGCTGCCAGTCGTTAGACTCGCATGCCCATTAGTTATGGTTTATTAATGCCGCACTCCAAACTTGGCCAGAAAGTCGGCCTAACACAATTGAAAACTTGTAATAGCATTCGGCAAGTTGGCCGTATTGCTTGTAAAAACCAAATTACACATAAACTTTATGGGGTGCACGTAGAAAATTGAGGCTATACTTTTTCCCTGACACGGCTCGTCAAACGTGCTAGCCTGCCCGACAAAAAAAAATAGCCAAACCAAAACCAAATAAAACAAAGAGACAGCAAAAAGTTTGCCTAATTAGTTGCCAAAATAATAAACGATAATAGCATGGCAAAGCCACTTCTCCTAGACATCCAGCCATGCCGAAATGCTAAAACAGATGTTGCTTTTGTTTTTTCCTGCTGCTGCTCCTGTCTGTATGTGTGTGTGTGGGGGTGTCAAATAAATTGAATTATCAACTTGGAAGGAAGTCCAAATCAGTTACATTTTGGCACTGATATCACCAAATTAGCAAATCAAAGACGCAACTTCTAATTAATCAAGTTTTCAATTTGACAGAAATTTCGAAAGAATTTATTAAGAATTTGCAGATGTCTCCCTGGATATATTTAGATATTTATTTATATATTTTTTTAGATTTATATATATTTTTTCGATTTACCACATTCCAAAAGGCATTTCTATACAACATTTACATTTAATCTTTAGAGAAGCTCAAACGGAAGCATACAGCTAGTAGAAATCCTGTAGAGCTGATTTGTTTGCAAATATTTATGATTTCAGCTCGACACTGCCTAAAGTTATTTTTATTAGAATTTTTTGATTATTGTTATAGTTCTATACGAGTTATATGAAAGACATAATAAAAAATGAGAATAATTTTGTTTATAGCTGAAAGAGCTGTAAAATAGACTATTTAGTCATACTTATATATAAACGAATAGATTAAACTAGCTAAATACAATGCTTAGAGATAACATTAGGCGCATTTATTATACTTGTTAGTACGTATTTTATACATGCATACACATACACTCTTAATTGCCCTGACGAAAGATGTGTCATAAAATGTTAGCTTCAGTTCATGTTTATTGCATGGAATTAAGCAGCCGAAAGAGTCGCTAGGCTGCAGATTAACTGATGCTTTGTAGAAGTGGGTTACATTATAAAAGTATCTGCGCAGTTATTTACGGGTCTACGTGGTCCCCGAATAGCACCAAAATGACAGCCGAAATAGCTGTATGTATAATTGCCCAACAGCGCTGCCCGGAGCCATGAACCACGCCCATTAACTGCAGCGCAGTAAAGCCAGCAAAGCTGTCGGCTTCCTGCCTGCAGCCATGCCGATAGGGTCGATAGTTATATATATACATATATAAATGTGTGCAGTACTTGAGGAAAATTAAGAAAATGTTTTTGCTCTTTAGGAAAAACGCTCGGAGCGAAGAGCTATTGCTCTATTGTGTACATGACTTGCAACTGTCTGTAAGAACTAAAAAAGTTTTAGAGTCAGTCTTACTTTTACATAGCTGTAAGGTATTTACTACAAGGTATGTGCTCATAGCCTCAGATATTTACATGAGCTTAGCGTAAGCTTTCGAATCGATATACCCAGCACAGAGTAGAGCATGTTGTAAATATAAAATATTTATTGCCAGATTGCACACGCATTCAGCATGTCCTTCGGGCAGCTACAGCTACAGCTACAGCTACATGCTGAATGCTGCCTGCTGATATGTACACAATGTTCTTTCTGCCTTATCCTTTCCTTTGACTGCAGCGACAAACGCATTTAACATGCATTCTACCCATTTTTTTGCTAGCCAATTCATAACATTTAACAGCTCGCAGAGGCCAAGGAAAATATTCTTACACTTTACAATTTAATAGAGACATTTTTGGTACAAATTATCTGCCCACCCCACCACCTTGGGGCACCATTTAAAAATCAAGTGTGCTGAAAATTAAATTTCACAGAACTGTACAGCAGCAGCAGTAGCAGTGCAGCGAGGCAATTCAGTGCAATGCAAGGACATGGTATGGCTTCCAGCCAGAAACTAATGAAACTGCCTCGACTGCTGCTCTACAGTTGCTGACATTTCATTGGAGCATCATGGTTCCCACACACTCACACACATAGTAATATTTACTAAGCTTCCATGTACATGCATGACTTTTTAAGGCAGCGCAATTAAAGTCAATTGGCATTTTACCAAAATGCGCTCAACGTGTCGTATACGTAATGTCAAGCTAGTGTCTATATGTGGGTGTGAGTGAGTGTGTGTGGTGTCAACAGCATTAGCTTGCGTTGACTTTAGTTATTAGCACGTCTCTGGCAGCACAAATGCTTTCATAATTCATTACCCACACCCAAATGAAATTTTCGACATTGCGCATACGCCGCGCTGCCGAAGCATAAATTAATTCATTTGCCCGACCCAACTTTATAGTTATTTAGGTGTCTTCTTCATTTGCACCGACACAGATTTTATGGTTTCCTTCGGTGTATTGTTTGGCAATTCCAAAAATCAACAACAACAACCAGAGCAACACCAACAAGCCAATGAACTGAAATTTATTTGTATTTCGTTTCGCTCTTCGAGAAGTTTTACAGCCTAACTAGGTGCTGTTGGCTGCTGATGTTTGTTTTATGGACTTTTGCGGAACTCAGGCCTCATGCTCCAGTTTACTTTATAATGTGCCCATAAAAGTTATGTCCTGCGGACCAGTCAGCCATTTGCATTTCTATTTGGACCCACCCAACAAATACACGCCTTGATTTGCCAGTTTGACTGATTAGTTCACATTATAAAGCGCTTTGACATTTACGAGCATATTTTGAACACCATCCCGATACAATGCAGAAGCAATCATAAAAAGGATTTATCTAATGCAAATAGACCACAGATTAACGAGCGCTTTATTGAGTTCGACCTAAAAAGTTTCAATTTTGCGTGGAATTTATAATTTGCCTTTTTCGCCAAGGTCTATTACTCCATTTCTCAACTTTTGTTAAGCAAACTGTTGGATGTCAGCTTGCAGCTACTTTACACACCGTTGACTTAATTTTGTGCCAGTTCCATTGGCCTTTGCATAAATGCATCCTAATGCGCCTGCATTTTGTGGCGTAGCAGGGTAGCTTAGGTACGCTAAACAGATTTGCACCTTGCATATAAAGCCGAATTTACAAGCTGTAACGAAAATTGCAACGCAAATATGCAAATAACTATAGAAGCTAGCCCCAGCCGCAGCAGCAGCAGCAGCAGAGGCAACAGCAGCAGGTCTAAGGAAATGCGACCCTCGCTTAAATTTTGAAAACTAACAAAAAAAATAGGTTTTGTGCCAGGTTTTCATTTGGCAAGCGAAATATCCAGCTGCAAATGAAGTTGTTATGTATCTATATATGTATATATATGTATGAGTAGAGAAGAGGGAGGGAATAATGTACAAACGTGTTGGTCTTATCGACCAAGATATGCATGCAACAGCAAACAAAGCTCAATTCAGTTGCATTCTTGTTGCAGCTGCAGCTGCCATTTGCCAACGTTTCGCACAGCGAGTGGGCGCGTAGTCCTCAGGCTGTTTACGTGCTTATCGAGCAATCGATGTGAGAATTATAGTCGTGCTGGCACGGTTAAGCTGCTTAGAATGCACTGCCAGGCGGGCAACGTGTCGTATGCGTGCTGTCGTTCCAGAGATCCTCGAATACTTTGCAGCACATTAAATTGCCAATATGGCTTTATTGTTCCAGCATATAGTTATAAGCTAAGGCGATTGGGGGTCTGGCAGGTTGAGCAGCGATTTATGCTGCCACAACTTATAGGCAGCTGTTGCCCCCAAGGGCGTCGAGTGCGTCCAAGTCTGTATGGATAGATAGAAAATGCGTGGCTATGTGGCTGCGGCCTGTTGGCCATAACAACTACAGCTACAGCTAGGCGTACTTGCACAGACTGGCTGGCCATAAAAAGTGGCACTCGATGATGCCTATGGGCAAGTTTTGCACGTTGAACGAGCGAGCGCAGTGCTCGTTGTCGTTCGCCTGGCCTAAACATCACTTCACAACTGCCAAGCCAGCACATCCTGTTTCCGTTAGTTGGGCACGTCGTTGTCGTCGTCATCGTCGTCGTCGTCGTGGCTGCCTGCCTTCCTGACTGACTGCTTGTCAGGTTGATGTTGCTACAGGTAATATCATTTAGCAGAGGCGCAAGAACAGCGACTTGCGACTTGCACGAATATCGTATGATGGTAAAATATTATCTCGTTACAATGTTAAAAATATTTTTGCGCCCTTGCCAAGCTCGCCTTTGGCTTATGAGCGGAACTACGTGTCGCAGCAGCAAGAACTACACACACACACACACACACACACACACACACGCACACCCACACTCAATACACACGCTGAAACTTGGCAACGGCAAATGTCTGTCGAGCAAGAATTTACTCACCCACACACACAAGTATAGATGTTTAAATTTGATTTCAAGTGCTCGCATTTTGATGGCCATCTAAGTGAATGCGTGTTGTGGCTGTTTACGTGTCCTTGTTATGAAAACTACGAGTGCCACGAGCCACCCACACTCTCATGTGTATTTAAGCATATAGTTAGCACTGCTCCAACTTAAAGCTATTCACTTGGCTACACATACGCTGACTTTTGTTATTGTAGATCAATTTTATTGACTTACGCCACGAGATGAAGTTTATTTACTTTAAGAACTTGTTTTGAAATTTGATTGTGCGTGGGAATTGTAAATAATTTTACAGAAATAACATAAGCTCTCTCTCTCTCTCTCTCTCTCTCTCTCTCGCTCTCACTCTCTCTCCCTCTCTATAGCATAGAATTTTAAGTCATCGACATGGGAATTTGTGAAAGTTTTTAGGTTTTTATAAAGAGATTCGAAATAGAGTTTATTGCCTGCAGCACTCTATAGTTGCCGAAGATTTCCTTAACAAATATTCTATCAAAGCTTCAGCAATATAAGAAGAGAAATGTTAGGCATTCTTTATGCCGCTCTTCACATGGATTTTACAGAGTCAGATAGCAGCTCTTAAGATAGGATGTCCGTCTGAGATATTCCTTTGTCCACTCTTCAAATGTCAGCTCTTAAGATAGCATGTTCATCAGCCAATCTCTCTGTCTGTTAACTTATAGATAGCTTGACCCTGAAATACAATGATATGAATATATATTTGTATATAGAATATTTTACATTATAATTTCTTCAAGACTCTATCTACAGTTTCTCATGCGGGCACCACAAAAAGAGGCATAAGTATATGCCTTAAAGCACATCTTTCGTACATTTCATGAAGTTCTTCAGTTTCTCGTGGCAGACTGGAGCGGCCCGCAGCTTCGATTAACAAAATGTAGGCAAAGTGAGTTGCAAGCTTTGCTCGTGTTGCACATTTATTGTAATTTGCTTCTTTTTACATTTTCTTGCGCTCTTTTGCCAGCCACTTGTGGCACTTAAGGGTAGACTGCCGTCGCAGCTGCTTTTGATTTCTCATGCGTGCGAAGTTTACACAGGCGTTGGCCAAAATAATTTTCACACACTCACACACACAGACACACACACATACACACAATTGCAGGCTTGTTCGTCCCTTCACAATTACGTTACGCATGAATTTGATAGCAAATGAGAACGCGTTGCGCTTCACGCTTGACTCTGCTTGGCACTCACTTAATTATTGCATAAGAAAATGAAACGAGGCCACCAAGGCGCTGCTTGGGGCGACATACAACCAGCCCAACACACACCCACACACCATCACGCACACACACACACACGTGCAGCTGACGGGCGAGCAATGCAACTTACAAGTGCAGCTGCAACTGGGACAACAAACTTTGCAGTATGGCTATGTGCTTGACATGCATGCTTACCCACAGCGCAGCGTTGCAGCCAAGTTGCAAGTTCCCAGTCGCCCATTGACTGCAACACAGGTTGTACGGGGGGTGGTGGTGGGCGGGCACAGAGGGAAGTTCTGACGCCTGAAAGTCTTTAACTATAACAGCCACAATTTATATGCCCTGTAGGTGAATGAGCGTGAAGAAGGGGTTGCTTGTAGCAACTGGAGTTGCATCAGCATTTCTGATACGATATCATAATATACCCTTTACTAGACAATACTGGGTATCTGCTCATAAAAGAATTGTTTGATATATGAAAAGTAAATGCTGCTTCAGTTACTTAAACTCTCATATATCATACTTTACCATAATATACCCTATAATACTACACTTGCCTTATCTTCTATCCAGACTTTGACTCTTATATAACATACTTATAATATACCACAACACATCATACAGGGTATCTTCTGTTAAGAAACAGTCAGACTTATTTCATGGGCTTCGTTAATATCGATTTAAGTTCATAATTAAATTTATATTGACAATTTGTTGAATTTTCAATTGCGTTGGCAGCTGCGATTAATTAGTGACCGAAAACTTGAATTATCCATTATCCATTATCCTTTTTGGGTCGATTTAATTGCTGCTTGAATAATTTGCGAGCTAATTAGGTTCGATTCGAGCAGCTTTAGATATCGCCACTGGGCCAGCTGTTACCTGTGCTCTCCACATCCGGCGACAACTTTTGCACTTCCGTTCGCCATTTCACACAGACACAGACACAGACACACACAGGTACACAGTTGAGTGTGTGTGAATGGCGAATGGGTTTCTGTTAGCTGGAGGGGCAACTCAATTAAGTCTGGCTGCTGCAATTTATATAAGCCTGCCGATATCGCTGTTATCGGTCAGTTACACGCTTTATAATGGCCCAGGCAGCTTCGACGCCATTTTTCATTTAATTTACCGCACATTTTATCTTTGTTCTATGGCACCTTTTTATGGCCCCCAGTCCGGCGTTGGGGCTGGCTAGCTAGCTGGCTAGGCTGGATTGCTTATTTTGTTATCATTATTCTGTTATCCTTGTGCCTGCTAGCGGCACATAATTAAATTATCCCGCAATTGCCTGCTAAGTGCACCTGCACTCGCCGCTGTACAAATGTTGTAGGCATTAAAGGACTCGGCCTGCCTTGCTGCCTGGCATACTTATTTATTGAGCGTCCCTTTTTTCTGTGCTGGTCACTTCCTGGCCTTTGTCCTTTCCCTTTTTAAGCCTAATTATTATCTGCCCTGCGCACCGAATTTTTGAGCACACAAAACTTTTCAGCAACGCCCGAGAAAAAGTCAATAAGCTTGAAGGACCTTAATTATTTTCTCTCTGTATGTGTGTATCTGTGTAGGTGTGTCTATGTTCATTTCTTGGACCTAAGCCGCCAAAGTTTTTGTGTGCACAACAAAGTTACAGCTACACAATCGCTGTTGACCCATTTGGCAACGGCTCAAAGCGAATAACTTTAACAACATTCGAAGTAAGGCAAAGGGATGATGTTTTTCTTTGGCCCGTTTAATGGGGAACTGATTTTGTCATTGACAAGTTGTTGGCTGCATCCTGCACTCAGTGCGCCCAAGGACAACATCAAAGGCTTTGCATAACAAATGTTTTGTTTTCATTTCGGCTAGCAAAGCTGCCTCCAAGCCGGACTTGCGACTGCTCGTACTATTGTTCTAGCTAGATCCTGTTTGGCCTCCCTCCTGCCCCAGTCGCAGCACCAGCCCCAGCCAAAGCTGCTCACAGCATATCCTGTTTGCTTAAAAGCTTCCGTTTGCCATTTGCCTTCGTGTGTGGGACTGTGGGGAATGTGAATGTGAATGTGAATCTGAATGCGAGTGTGAGAGTGAGTAGTCGTCGCCAAGACCTTGCACCCAAATGCGCAATTATGACAACCATGAGGTATGTGTTTAGTCTGTGTGTGTGGGTGTGTTGGAAATTATTGCTGCTGACAATGATTGAAGCTGTAAGCTGTCATTGTAATAAATCAATAAATGCAACTTGAGCCAAATTGCCCAGCATACAAAATGGCAAACAACAACAGCAACAACAACAACAGGCGAAAGTTGTTCACTGCCGTTGCTAGCTCATGTGGCTTGGCCAAGTTTATTTGCAAAAATAATGCACATCATTGTTAATCAAAGCGAAAGCGAGATAGAGTGAACAGGAGAGAATAAGAGAGAGAGAGAGAGGATGGTGTCATGGCAGCGTGGAAAATTCTGTGTGGCTCGGCTGCTGCTCTGGTTGTGTTTATTGTTGCGTTGCCAGACTTTCTGTCACAGCACTGAGCATATGCATAGAAACACACATTTCCCCATAGACAGTTGTTTATTGTGCCGCTCCATAGAAAACTCCTTTCATAGTAAACATTGTTTATGCTCGAGCCCTTCACTGTATGGCCACACTCAAGTGCACAGCACTGTCTGCTTGTATGACCAAACAATGGATGTATACAAACAACAGCAACAGCAGCAGCAACAAACACACTCTGTTACAACAATGGTGCACAAAATTGCCGCTGTCATCAGTGAGGAAATTTGCATTTTGCACAAATTGCAATACGTAAAACTCTTCGCACTTTGCGCTCAGCCCTCCACATACTCCGGCCTGGCTGCCATTGTGTTGACAACTGAATGTTGTAGAGTGTTAAATACTAAATGCTTTTGCTTTTTGGCAAATTTTGTCAAATTACAAGCAGTGAGGCCAGGCCACGCCCGCAACTACAACGACAACTACAACTACAACTACAACTACAACTGCATATTCCAATTATACTCAGAGCTTACGCTGGGCGTGGCTTATCAGCAAGTGGGCGTGTCAGCAATGCATTCCCTAATGCGGCTAATCGACATTATTTTCCAGTCAACTGCACAAGTTGCAGGCAAATAGTTTTGAATGAATCCAAAGATGAAAGCTCGAGCTAGCAAAAAGTTTAACCCATGCCCAATGAACTGAGCTGTGTTTTTTTTTTCTTTTTGTATTTAGCTTGGGCATAATTGAATTGATTATGCCTAGTCGAAGGGGTGGGGGAACGGGACAAATGAGTTTTAATTCAATCAGTTACAGCTGAGCGCGGAAGGCGTTCATTAGTCGTGTTAATCATACGCCATGTTGCACGGCTATAGCCTATGGGACAGCAGCTAATTAGGTTGACTGCCTCTCATAACTCAGTCATAGAGTGATTTAATAGATTTCTATCAGCCTCACTTAACTCTTGGCATCCGCGTTGTGTGTGAGAGGGAGATAGGGTTAAGTTTGTGCCTGATTTAGCTGATTTTTCCGCTACTCTCCTCTCGCTATATGTATATTTTTCAAGCTGAAAGCAAGCAGTGTGCTTTACATAGGAAATGTCGAATTGTTCGAATATTTATTTAATTTGTATGCGGAAATATTTATAAAGTAGACTAGCTCTTACTTAAAAGTCACTTCAATTGAACCACCAGCTTAAATTCCTAGCTTCCAGGCTGGGATAGATGATCTCGTCATGTTTCCAAGCAAGCCGCTTGAAGCTGGTAAAATTGCTGTGCTCAGGGCTAACATTAAACTCCCAGCTTATTGTGCAATGCTCTTTAAAGAGTATTAGCATTAGGGGCAGGCTTAGCAGCAGCCAGCAAAGCAGTCGACCCAATGCTGTGGCAGTCACTGGGCAGCCGGGCAGCTGGCAGAGCAGTGTCCGCTGGCTATGCAGCTGATCTGGTCGATTGTCCAGTGCAGAGCTGTAAAGGATGGGAATGAATTAAAAGTTTTGTTAATGGCAGCAATAATCCCAGCGCTTACCATTAGATCTACCACATCCAAAAAGTGTTTGATGCGACGTCTGCGACACTGTCGCAGCTGTGGCAGGAAAACTTGTGGCAGCTGGCGCCACAGGCTCGCCTCGAATTTTGTGCGCTCTCTGAGAAAATCTCGCATAGCCAGCAGCAAAATAATGATCAGGCTTAAGAGATTTGCCCCGTATGTGAGCTGCTGCAGTTGCAAGTGAACAATAACGACGCCCTGCTGCAGCTCCAACTGCTGCCTGACAGACAAATGCAACTTGTGCAGCATCAGCACCAAGAGCGATAGCAAATAAACGCTAAAGTAATGTGTCATGTGTCGCTGTATCTTTTGCAGCGTCGGCTGCATTCGGAGCACCCTGTGCAGCAACTTGACGCGTTGCCGGTTGCTCAAGGAAGCTGCGAGCATTCGATTTATAGTCGCATGGCTGCAGCATAGCCAAATGAAGCAATTGAAGTGCAGCAGCAGCTGCAGATAACAGCTGAGCACACAGAATGCCACACAAAGCAGCCACTGGTAATCATAGAGCTGTAGCTGCCAGTAGATAGTCCACCCTAGCTGCACGGTCATGAGCAGAGACCAGCAATAAAGGCGCACCACCCTCACGCAGAGCCAACCACCCAGCTGCCGCTGCACGCCAGCCATCACATTGAGCACTTCTATCAGCCAGTGTCGCGTGCACATATAAAGGATGCAGGGCGCGGCGTATAGGAAGTGAAGGTATCCATCAATTTGGCAATCAGCGCCGGCTAAGTAAACCACAGAAATCCACGCCAATAGATTGACCACAAACATCCAGTAGATAAGTGTTTGCTGGGCCAGTTCAAATCTTTTCGTGACCTCATTGTAATAGATGTTGCTCAGTGCAAACAGCTCGCTAACAACTTTTTGGGCAGCAAAGTAGCCGCAAAGGCGGCAGCAACAAAGCAGCGAGTGCTGCGACATGTCAGCAACTGGACAGCAGCGGGTCAGGTGCTCCACAACACGAAACAGTAGAACAAATGGTGCAAAGAAAATAACTTGCATCAGATAGAAACACAAATACACTTTACTATCAAATTAAGTTACTTCAACGACTTTAAAGGGAAATGATCAGCCCAGAAATGTGCTTAAGCAACATAACAAGGCAGCTCAAAGCTATAGGTAGACAAAAAGCTGAGCTAAGAAAGAGCAGAGATGAGATGAAAGGGGAATGGAGAGCAAGCAAAGCTGATGATGGGCAAAGCGCATTCAAGTGGATAGAAAAGTGCTGAAGAGCGCTGAGCAGGATAAGTAGAAGAAGCAAGCAGTCAAGTAGATCTGCGGCTGCCCCTCGTAATTACACGTGCCAACCACTTTGACATGGCTCAAGTACCCTTCTCGCCTGGTTAGGGTACACATAAAACAATAACAATTTAGTGGGCCGCTTGGGCGCTAATGGGATGACGGACTGTGTAAATGCTTTTAACGCGAAAAAGCACGAAAAAGCATTTGTGAAGTGCGAGTAATTGATGGCTGCACACATTGAGCTGGCAACCACTTCAATTAGCGCCATTCGAGCAGGCGCAATATGCACCACATACCACCAGCCACCAGCCACCAGCCACCAGCCACCAGCCACCAGCCACCAACCACCAGCCACCAAAATCGATAAGCTTGTGAAACTAAGCTTAAATATTTTAAAAATTCGAATGCTTCTAATGCCAGCCATATTATTGGTAACACATCCCACCCATTCGGCATTCTGCCCTCTTTCGTCTCCCACTCTGGCTGCGTGGCACCGCTGTCAGACCCACTTCAGATTTGCGTCGCCAATCGCCCACGCGGCAAACTAATTTATTTTCAAACTGGGAACAGGAAGTTGCCAGGACCTGGTCTTGGTCCTGCCTAACTTGAACGATTAATTTGTTCAGGTCCAACTCTCAATCGGTGCCTGCGCCAGCTCCCACATCGTCAGCCATTAGAGGATTTGCATGCCCAGGCACGTGAGTATTTTGGCATGTTCATTGGTTCATCGCAGCATAACCCAAAAATGTCAACCTTAAGCGGCTCACTTGCTTTTACATCTACTTCTCTACCTCTTCCTCTTTTTCTTCTTCAGCTGCTCTCTGCCCACTCTTTATTCTGTACGCTTCTATTTTTCTCGGCGTTTGCTTTGTCATTTCAACTTGGAATTCATGTCGCAGCGCTCGGTGCGCCTTTATGTGGCATTTTAAAATCCTGTGCATGTCGGCGGCAAAAGGACAAGCCAGGCGCCGCTGGAATTCAATAAGAAGCCTCGGGCGCACACCGAGCAGTAGCCATGGGACGGCAACAAACTCCTACTGCAACCAGCATGTTTGACAAACAATCATTAGAGCCATCAGTGTTAACAGCAGCAGCAGCAGGAGAAGCAGTAACAGGAGCTGTGGCAGCACAAACAACGTACTCAAAAGGCTGTGCATATCAGCATTACCATCAGCCACATCGTTAGCAGCTCGAGCAGCAGTCTGTATCCTTGATGCCAGTGAGCAAGGCAGGCTAGCGACTGCTATCTTAGCTACGCGCTCTTCCACAGCTATATTTTCTGTGGCGCTTGGAACGTGTGGACATGTCCTATAGCTATATCTGGTTTGAGACTTCAAGGAATATAATAAGAAAGGATATTTTAATGTATTTTACAGGTATTTTAATTATTTGATATAATAAAGGTAGCTTCTTGTTATTATATATTACATCAGTAGACTGAGATCAGTAGAATGAGACTGAGACATTCCTATGCTCAAAAAATTTTCATTTTTTCAATGAAGTAAAATTTTTTTAAAAATATATTCTTATGTAAAATGTTAGTAGAATCACGTACAAGCTGGAATATGTATAATTCATTAAGATGCGACTTCATTAGGCCGAGTTACAGCACTTGATAATGATGGTAAATTGAGGTATTTAAGACTCGATTCAATATTTAGCCAACATTTTGTTATTGAATATATATACATTTATACCATATGTATATAATATCTATACTTGTATATATTTCAAATGAATATCTTAAAAGTTCATCAACATTTCGGCATCAAAAGTATTTTCAAATGAACCATATATTTGTGATGTCTTTCGACCTATGGCAGCTGCAGCCAGTTGCATTGGCTGAAAAACATTTACAATATCAACTAAATTTTTAATAGATATTTTTTATTTGTACCACGTCGTAGTGTAAAGTGGATGGATGCAAAAAACATGCATAAATCATCAAAAGCAGCGCTGACAACTAATGAAAACATGCACAAATTTATAGCAGCCGAAATCGACTAAAAGAAAGCTTTTGGTATGCCGAATTTTTATTTGGTTTTATATTTTTTTTTTGTTAGTGCTGCCAGCCGCCGGACAATTTAAATTGAAAAAGAAATTTAAAAGGGTTGAAAAAGAAAAAAGAAATTCATTTGCTTTATGCGCGGCACGCAGCAAAAAGCGGCAATAAAAACTGTCGAGGCGGCCCACCGGAAATGCAGCCCAATTTTTGTGCGGAAGTTTATTTGTGGCGACACTATCACAGCCCGTGCCGTACGTCCCATTTCATTTCTCTTCTCTTCTCTTTTTTTTTGGGGGGGGGTTTTGTTGTTGCAGGTGCAGGCTGTGGAATGTGACACGATGCGACGATGGCAATGTGGCCGCGGCCATGTATAAAATTTTCACAATTGCAATTTGTAATAAAAACATGCAGTTTTTTGTCATTGTTATGGGCGGCTTTTATCGCACACTTACACAGTGATACGATGCATGAGGCGCATGTTCCATACGGCTGCTTACATGCCTCTTAAATCATCGGTGCCACTGGGCTGGGGTCCTTAAACGCTGCCCAAGATACATATGAATTAAAAAGTGGCCGGTGTAGTGGCATGAAGTTTGCCGCTTTTATAGAGAGCTTTCATTTTCCATTTTAACTTTATGCTATTTTAAGTGCTCTTTCGATTTCATGACCCCGTATCAGAGAGTGTAAAATATGAAAGGTCGCACTGCCACAAAATAAACAGAGCATGAAATATTGCTTGTCGTTATGGTTCAAGGGCTCGGCTCAGCTGGCTCGGCTCGCTCGCTCGCTCGCACTTCTCGCTGCGAGAATAAATGTCGCACTTATCATTCACTGTAAAAGCTAATTAACATGCAGCAACAAATTTCCTTTCTGTTCTTGTGTGTGTTTGTGGCACTCAGTGTGGCTAGCAGCTGGCAGCGATGCGAACGCATAAAACGGTCAAAGGCTTCTGCCTCTGCCACATACTGTGCGTGTGGCGTGTCATCGGACGCCTGGGCATCTATCTGGGCTATTACAATCTCAGCTACACGGAGAGTGCGCGATTTGTGTGCGGCGAATTGTTCTACGTGCAGATGATGACCGTGATATACATGATCAGCTCAGTCGTCTATATGTGGCTTAGCCAGGGCTGGGTGTACGATGAGTTCTTGTTCTTGGTCTTCGTGCCGCTGTTCGTCTACTTTCAGCGACTGCGCCAGCATCTCACCAAGCTCCTGAATGCGTGCAGCCAATCACATATCACACTGCAACGCGTACTGGGCACCTGGATGTGTGTGCCGCTCTGGCGGGAATGTGCCCTCACCTTGATGCTGTCCGCCGAGCTGCTGGTGCTGTTCATCTGGCAGTTCCATATGTACTCCAGCTATCAGGCTTGCTTCATAGCTGGCGCCGCTCTGATCTACTACATAAACCTGCTCTTTCTGGGCAACTACCTCATCTGGCTGGCCAGCACCTATCGTGCGCTGAATGTGTTTCTGCAGCAGCACATGAGGAGCTCTCGCCTAGGCATCTTGCGCACTGTACTGAAAGAGCAGCAGAAGATTTGGGGTCTGCATTGGCGCATCATACGATACTTTGCACTGCATCTGCTCAGTTTTGTGGGCTTGATTGCGTTTCGCATCACTAAGCTGATTCTCGACTGGAAGTCCTCCGACATGCTGAATATGGATCGCATGCTTCTGTCGCATCTGCTACTGCTGCTGCTAACGTTTCTAACTCTGCTGCTCTGCTCGTACGATGTGCAGAGTCAGCGCTGGAAGTTCTATGCCAACTATATGCAGATGGAAGATCGCTTGGAGTTCTTCAAATTGAAGTCCTGGTGCCTGCTGCGCCACCAGACACTGCCCATGCCCTTCGGCCTGCCCATACAGCGGCTCTGTATCAAGCCACAGCACAAACGGGACGTCATCAGCATGTTGGTCAGTTGCTACCCAGATACATAGTTCACCTTTGTACCTCTTGGCCTAATCAAATGTTTTCACAGTTTTTCACCAATTTGCCGGTGACGGAGCTGCTTCGCAAACCCCTGCCTCTGGCCATCGTGGGCCACAGCTGCTATCATCTAGAATTGACGCTGCCCATGCTACTGCACACCGCCATCCGAATGAGCTACGTCTTTCTACTCTCCCTCTATCTGTACTTACGGCTGCACACAGACATGCAAATTAACTTCTACAACAGCTATTCGAAACACAATTTCGATATGAACGTTACCAAATCAATTAGCCAGATATATCGCCGGTTTTCCTTTGATGAATTTGAGTGAGCTATCAATCAACTGAGCGTAATAAATGAATATAGTTTCTATTATGGACATTCGCTTCAGTTTACCAATAGCATGTGGCGGTTCAGCTTGCTTTATAGTCTGCTTAAGCTGCAGTGTTTGGCTCTGGATGGAGCTGGCCTTTTGAAGTTGGAGTTCGATAGAGCTCGTCAGCGCTATCGTCTGAGATTTGGCTTCTGTACCTCTTTTCTTACACACTTGCCGTGCTTCCTGCTGATTTTCTTTAACTTTGTGCAGTTCATTTTGGACTTCGAAGACAAAGTTTCCGACGATGTGGCTCCCGCGGCGCGACCAAAACCGAAGGCTATTGCATTCTTTAACCAGTTCGCTCGGAACCTGGTCTACGTGTGGATACTAATCATATACCTGAATTCTAGACAAAAGCTCTGGCACATTGTAGATCGAGCTCAATTGGCCTATAAACATCTAGATTCTGTGCTGCGAGAGCGCTTCGTGCTCAAGTGCTCCTGGCTGCTCCTGCTACTGGGTGTTTTACAGCTATTCCTGTTTCTGCTGCTAGGCTTGAAGCTCGTCTTGCTGGATTTTCTATCTGATGGCAACTACGTGATGTGCGCAATCCATTTTTTGCTGATGATTCTGCTGTCGCTACAGCTTTTTCAGCATCTGTTGCATACGGCAATGCTGCAGTTGCTGAATCAGGTGCTGCAGCAGCTACAGCTGCCAAAGGAGCTTAGCCTGCTGCGTCAAGTGTTGCATGTGCAACCTCTGCTCAAGCGAATACAACACTTGGCTGCCTATTACTTCCGATTAACATTCTGTTGGCTCTTCCTCATACTTTGTCTCAAATGTGGTTTCTACGTAAGAGAATTCAGATACGACAAGAACATATTCTTGCTGCGTCACAAGAATTGCGATGACCTAGAAACACCACCACCCACGCGTGACCTGATACTGATCTTAGCAGCGCCGGAGCTGGTCTGGCCAGTTAGCATGCTGCTGCTGTTGCTCTGTGCTGCAAAGCTGCAGCAGCGAGAGCAGAATAAACTGATCAACAGCATCTGGAGGATAGATTTATTAAACCGCAAGCAGGAGACGACTCCTAGAGCATTCAATGGGAGCAGACACTGCAGTGACATCATCAGCTTCTTGGTGGGTTTAAATTTCTTTAAATATTAACGAAATTTGGCTATATAAATTTATCTTCATTGCAGCTCAGTACACGCGTGCCTTTGGTCGATTATCGTCCGCATTCCATTAGCTTTCTGGCCTGGAAACCAAAAGCGAATAGCGCTGTGATTACATTTGCAGGCATCACAAGCGGTTGCAAAATGCTGCTGCAAGTGGTGCTCTGCACCACAATTGTAAACTATGTGCAGCAAATGGATCTAGATCGCCTACAAAACTGCTTGAAAGCGAGATGCAGTTGAAACCAGAAGATCATAAGAAAATGAAATTTCATTCAAGTTGAGCTACAATAAACTTTGCAAATTTGTTTAGTAATCAAATTAACATTTCAATATTTCAAATGACAGCTACAAAAAGAGAGCTGCATGCAGCACAGCCTGTTTCTACTCTCCCTCCAGCTATCCTCACTACAACACACAGACAGACAATATAAATCTATTTCTACATTAGCTAAATAAAAGTAATTTCGATATTATTGCGGCCCAGACAATTAGCCAGGTCTATTGCTGTTATTTGCTTGATGACTTTGAGTGAGCTATCAGTCAACTGAGCGCAATAAATGAATATAGTTTCTGTTATGTAGCTTCGCTTCAGTTTACTATCATCATGTGGCGCTTCAACTTGCTTTATAGTCTGCTTAAGCTGCAGTGTTTGGCTCTGGATGCAGCTGGCCTCTTGAAAATAACCTTCGATAGAGCTCATCAGCGCTATCGTCTGCGATTTGGCTGCTGCAACTCTCTTTTTACACATTTGCCGTGCTTGCTGCTGATTTTGTTTAACGTTGTGCAGTTCCTTTTGCGCTGTGATACGGAGAGCTCCAATGCGACCTTCAACGATATTGCACCCAATACGCGGCCGGAGTTGGACATTGTGGATTTTAGCACCCTCTTCGCTCAGAATGTAGCCTATGTGTGGATGTTGATTACGTGTTTGTGTGGCAGGCAGCAGCTCTGGTATATGGTAGATCAAGCTCAATTAGCCTATAAGCATTTGGATGCTGTGCTGCGAGAGCGATTCGTGCTCAAGTGCTCCTGGTTGCTCTTATTTCTGGGTATTTTTCAGTTATTGCTGCTGCTGTCGCTGACCTTCAACCTGGTCTGCCTCGACTTTCCGCAGAAACTGGATACAAGTATCATCAACTATGGGATGGGCGCAGTCCATTTGCTGTTGATGCTTCTGCTGACTTTACAGCTCTTTCAGCACGTGCTGCATACGGCAATGCTGCAATCGCTAAATCACTTGCTGAAGCAGCTACAGCTGCCAAATGAGCTTGACCTGCTGCGTCAAGTGTTGCATGTTCTACCGCTGCTCAAGCGTATACAACACTTGGCTGCTTATTACTTTCGATTAACATTCTGTTGGCTGTTCTTCCTACTTTGCATCAAATGTGGTGTTTACATAAGTGAGTTCAGCTACGATGAGAACGTGATTCTGCAGCGTCACAAGAACCGCGATGATCTAGAAGAGGAAGCAGAGTGGCTGGGTATGGAAACACCACCACCCACGCGTGGCCAGATACTGATATTGGCAGCATCGGAGCTGGCTTGGCCAATGACCATGCTGCTGCCGCTACTCTGGGCTGCAAAGCTGCAGCAGCAAGAGCAGAAGAAA
This sequence comes from Drosophila leonis, assembly GCA_035045365.1. NCBI lineage: Eukaryota > Metazoa > Arthropoda > Insecta > Diptera > Drosophilidae > Drosophila > Drosophila leonis. The sequence goes on along the minus strand of JAWNPC010000454.1, from coordinate 12,159,822 downwards.
CTAATCAACAACATCTGGAAGATAGAGTTGCCAAGCAGCAAGCAGGAGGCGTCTCCTAGAGCATTCAGTGAGAGCAGGCACTGCAGTGACATCATCAGCTTCTTAGTGAGCTTAACGTTCTTTATAAATTAACTTAATTGTTCTCTACATCAATTCATCTCCATTGCAGCTCAGTACACGCGTGCCTTTGGTCGATTATCGTCCGCATTCCATTAGCTTTCTGGCCTGGAAACCAAAAGCGAATGCCGCTGTGATTACATTTGCTGGCATCACAAGCGGCTGCAAAATGCTGCTGCAAGTGGTGCTCTGCACCACAATCGTTGACTATTTGCAGCAAATGGAGCTAGATCGGCTACAGAGCTGCCTGAAAGCGAGCCGCAGTTAGGTGAAAGGGTCAACCCTTTGGCAGTTCAGTTCAGCTACAATAAACTGTGCAAATTGAACAATAATTAAATTAGCATATCAATTATTCAAATGACAACCGCAAAAAGAGCTGCATGCTGTGTCTTTAACCTGTACGCAGCACAATTACATAATGAACAGCAGCTTCATTTTAACGACCTGCCCCGAGGGCAAGCCATGATGGCCAGCACAAAAACTCTCTCCCCATAAATATACAAGAAAGGTAGACAACAACAGCAAAAAAAAGGACGAAGGCTTTCAACTTGAAACTTTTGCCATTATAAAGATAAAGTGGAAGAAGAAACAAGTTGTTGTTGTTGTCGTTTTGTTGTTGCTTCGATGCGCCTTTGCCTGAAATTTACCTTTTTTTCTGCTGCTGCTGCTGCTTCTGCTGTTGCTTACTTGCTATCTGGTAATTTATGCATAAACTTGATTGAATTTGCTCTCGCATTCGCATTCGCAACACAAGATTTCAGCACATTGCAAAAAGGGCAGTGCGAATCAAATGAAATTCAATAAATTAACATAAATCTGAGGCATTCGCTGGCGCATTTTACTTATATGCAAATATCAGCTGCACATCACATGAACAACAACAGCAGCAGCAGAAAAAAACACTCCAAGCGGAAGTCGATCGATTTCAATAAACTTCATGCCACGAGCTGGCAACATACGAATATGTGCAACATCTGCCACAGCTGCCGCATATACCGCAGCCCGGAAATTCAATCAAAGAGCGCAACAGAAGGCAAGAAGTCAAACGTGCCATCTTTCGACACACACCGAACAAGGTATACACTGATTGAGGTGGTGAGAGTATGAGGGCTGAGTAAATAAATATAAATCTTCAGAGTTATCAAAGTATCTTAATAGTTACTATGATAACCGGAGTGAGACAGGAACTGTCTGTAAATAGTATATTGAAAGAAATTTTAACGCTAATTAACTCTAATGAATTTCCTTGTTGCTTGACCTCAGAAATTGACTTTCTGCATGGGCTGAAATGAAGTTATCGCGTGTCGATTGCCATTTGCAGCTGTTTATCTATTTAAGGGCTTGCCAAATGGCTTTAAAGCGCACCTTCAGCCATGTTGACGCCATTTTGTCGGCCATTTTGTCGCCATGCAGCGGCCATGGCTGCCGTTGCTTCTTGACTGCCTGCCAAATGGCCGCTATCGAGTGCAGTGAACGAAGGGCTTAAGCTTTCTGCTTCTTCTCTTTTATATTTGGGGTCAAATATTTGCTGGGGCGTATCGAATTACGAATTGCGCTTACTCGTTTTACACGTGTCGCCCGTGTTGGTGGCTATTGATTGTGCTTAGCTTGAATTGGCCTTGGTGCGCGTGGCAGCTGTCAATTTGCGCTCGCATGCATAATTAATTTGGAGTGTACTTGTTTACGTTTACCAACATGTTAAAGCCAGTCGAGGCAGCCGAGGCATTTGCAAGCAGCCACTGACAGCTGATGGCTGTCGCAATGCGTCGTGTTTGCGGCCTAATGAAATTTTAATTAGCCCAAGACAAGCGATAAAACAGTGGCCACCAAAAATGAACATAGCTGTGGAAGAAAAACAGCAGCTGTGCAACCTCAGCGCCAAATCAATGAATGAGATCGTATAAGGGTCGAGACGGCAATTACATGCATCAAAGATTCATATCGCTAAGCGCTGCGGGGAGCCGCTTGCCATCTTTTATAATGCCATAATAATGACTTTATCTTTGAAGCAGGCAATAAATCTTTTAGACCCAAAGGAGCGCAGATAAAGTGGGCTGCCGCTACGGTCCTAAATGAAATATTACACATACGCCGCGTGGCACACATCGAGTCTCGGCTATAGTGCGTATGTGTGTGCGTGTGTGCGTGTGTGCATCTGGGCTCCACTCTCATAAAAGTTAATTAATATGCCATGGTAAGTTGCTAAATACAGTGCAAAATATGCCAACAACTTGACGTTGGTTGTTCGTCCATCTCAGCGCATGCATGGTCAAACGTGACGTATGCGTAATGCGCATAGATATTCGTCTGATTTGGAGTATCAGCATCAGCGATATCCACGGCACAGAAACAAATTTCCATGCAAATTTCAATGGGCGCATTGTCGAATGTGGATAACAAATACAGCAAAAAACAAAAAAAAAAAAGGAAGCTGAAAATATGCAAAAAAGGTGAATCTGAGCAGTCGAATCTATTTCCGTCTGCGCTGGACTTTACCTGCCATTGTTGCCCTCGCGTCTCTATCGTGCTGGCGTTTCGGCCTGAAAGGAAAATATGTTGGTTTTTAACAAATCCGAATTCAAATCTGCGCATAACAATGAACTTTTTTGTTCTGCCAAAACTTTCGGCTGGGTTCCTTCTTAAAATATAAATACGAAAAATAACGAAGGGAACTTGTTTCTGTTTCTGTAACTGTAACTGATAAATGCGTATAGATATTGAAATCTATTTGTAAGATTTGAATAAAGGCGAGCAGAGAATTCCTGATGAAATTGTTTGCAAAACATTTCTTTATACACTTTTTTGATTAAATTTGTTTCGCTTTTTCGTTTCTCGTTTTTCGTTTTTCATGTTTCGTTCCTTTGCCTGCAGCCAATACAAGTTTCAAAAGGGAAATTTCTTTGATTTTTCGCTCTGATTTATTTTTATATATTTTTAAACCACAAATCGAACTGAAAGTCTGCGCTAGATGGTTGAAGTTGAAAACTTTATAATTAACATAAATTGTAATACAATTTCACAATCAGATAAGCCAACAGCCAAGCCAATTAGCCAAACGCACTTGTTAATAATTATTGCGCCGCAATAAACGAGGCAAAAACAATAAATAAATAAAATCAAATTAACAACAAAAATCGAATGGCAAATATGTGCATAAATAAAGATAACGCATAACTTATAAATGAGCCAGAAATTATGCGCAAATAAAATACAGTGAACATTTTAATGAAATTTGTGGAAATGGTGAATGGGAAATGCAAAGTGGAAAATGCAAAGTGAAAATATTGTTAAGAAGCGCAGCTGTCAATTGAATTTATTGTATTTAATTGAGTGCCATTCGCGCGCACTAATTGCAACTGTTTGTCGTGCTTCAATGGCAGCTAATTGTTTAATGTGTTTAACACACGCGAAAAATGCGTAAATCAAATCAAATGCGATTCATCAAATAAATTTAACCGCATTTAAGAGTATTTAATAGCGAATTATAAAGTTTAAAGCCGGGTTTTGCAGTTGAAAATTTATGATATTTATCAGAAATAAGCTAAGATTAATTTGCTACAAGCTTAAGTAGTCTAAGTCTGACAAAGTTAGAAATGAAAAGAAATAAGTCAGAGCCACTTGCTGCGTGTGTCCGACTAGCAAATACACTGAAACCAGCCCCTGCCCCTGCCCCTGCCCTAACATGACGTGTTACTGTAAAGTTAACAGCAAAGTCTGGTTTCCCAATTCATAGTTGCCTCCTACAGTTGCAGCAGTATTGGTGTGTGAGAGCTGAGAGCTTGTATAGAGTCGTTGCGGAGGTATTATCCGAGTGAGTTTGCGACTTGGCTGCACGCTTCTCAGTTCTGGCTTGTATTCTCAAATTCTCACTTCGTAAGAGAGAGAGAGAGAGAGAGAGAGAGAGAGAGAGAGAGAGAGAGAGAGAGAGAGAGAGAGAGAGAGAAAGAGAGAGAGAGAGAGATAAAGATAGCTGTTGCTGAACGTAATCTCGGGCGTTGCTGAGTGAGAGTTATGATGGACGAAGAGCAGCGAGTAGAAATTGCCATTCTTAAAGAGCACAAGCCTGTGAAAGATATCATATAGAAACTTAAAGGACAACATAACATTGTTTAACAAAAGGCATGTATGCTAAAAAAACAATGGATATTTAATAATAATTAATAATAATAATAAAAATTAATAATAATAATTATAATTAATATTAATAATAATAATTAATAGTACGAAAATTGAAAGAGTTTTCGAAACAAATATTTGTAATCTATTATAAATGATGGTAAACACGATATAAATGTAGAATTGCTGCTGGAATCGTTTACCAAGTTAATAAATTGAGACAAACGCATAAAGGTATCGGCGGACATGGATCAGCATCGCTCATAATTATGCTTAAAAATATATGTATCAATCAATCTATTTATTAAATTTGGGTTTACTACTAGTTTTTCTTCCACAATTTACTCTTTCTACTATTTTCATGAGCATGATGCAAAACTTAAGCCGCACTACTCTCAGTGGAAAGCCATAGAAGACAAAAGTCTTTTCTTTCATTACTACTTTTTCTAAATATTCAAAATATTTTGTTGTAATACTATTTTCATGAGGATAAGGATGATTCAGGATTAGTTTAAAGCCATAGAAGACATAAGTCGAAAGAGAACAAAAAAATGACTGTTACTTTTTCAAAGCTTACATCATATACTCTTACCTCTCAATAATAATAATATTAATTTATGGTTTTAATTAAGCATAAAACTAAATGTGGTTTTGCCTTTGGCGTCTGTCACATCGTGTGGTCAATACAAAAATAGCAAACTTATTCAGGCTATTCATGTGGAAATTTTAATAATATTTTGCTGTGATTTTGTTTGGTTTTTCCTTTTTTTTTTTTGTTGCTTGCTTTGAAGGGCATGCAGAGATTTTAATTAATCAGTGACAATTGGGCCACGTGATAGCAAACTTGACCACAATACATATGTCTGATTAATTGAACAACAATACGAGCAGACAGCGCGCAAACTGATTTTCATATTAATTATCAAACTGTGCGCATGCATTAATATTATTTGTGCAATTTTTGTTACAGTTTTTCATTGCATCTCTCTTTTTTACAGCTGCAATTTACACACTCATTAAAAGCAGACAACGCTTCAACGCATTTGCTTGTTATATTGTAGGGCAGATACCCTGTAGTTGAGGGTTACTTGCAATGGGGCAGTAAAGAGTTGAGCATATGTGGCATTAGATGTTGGCAGTATTTATTAAAGGATTTCAATTTGGAATACCTACCATAAAAACATAATGAATTTCCTTTAGTATTTGGTACTCGCTGTCAAATGTCCTACAAAATACAAGTATTGAGAGAGAGGAAAAACAAATAGAAACAAGTTCCTACACTCAGGTCATCTAAACTTTCACTTGCACTCCATTTACTGGGTATTCTCTAGTGTAACCCTCTCCCACAGCATTTATTTTTTTCCTTTTCATTTGGTTTTTGTGTGCATATTTAATGATGTTTATATTAAAAATATGAAAATGATGCATTTAGTAAATAATGCAAAGCATTTTTATTTAATTTCGCAAAGTTGTGCAAATTAAATTGCTGGCCCTTGCGAGTCACTTGTGCTTATGCTTGTGCCTGACTGTACAGTGAACTCGTGTTGCTGCTACTTTTTGACATTTATTAAGCTGTCGCTGCGGACACACGAAGCGCACTGTGCAGCGGAATGTGGAGGAAAGCTGCTTCAGCTTGTTATAAAATGCAAGTCGCCTGACAAAGAGTGCGGCACACTTCCTGAATTATGAGCAGCAAAGCGTAGAGCAGCAGGAAGCAGCGGGCAGAGGAGAGCGGCGGATGGAGAGTTGGCATTGGCAAGAAGTACCAAACAGTCAGCAGAGTCAAACGGTGCAGGCGTCTGGCAACATGAGAAGCTGATTTTGATTCCAGCTGCAGTCGGCGCAGCTTCTCGTGCCACACGGAAGTTTATACATTTCTTTTATTGCGTGTTTATGCTCGTTCGCGGCATGAAGAAAGGCATATGGGCTTTGTGTCATGTTTGTTCTTCTGCTCTATATAAAGCTATAGACTTCTTCTTCTAGCTTCTTCTGTACTTTGGCCACTAGGGCAAATCCTCATCACAACTTTAAAGCATGCAGAGAGAGTTCCTCTACAGTCAGATCTATAAGTTCCATAGTTTAATCCAAAATATTTTTACTTGTCATAGGCAAGTATCATTCAGTCGATTGCAATCCACTGCAACTTTCTTACTTTTTTTGCGGTTAAAAAAATGTTTATTTCATGTTTTCAAGTCCGGGCACGTCGTTTGCTTCTGGATGCTCGACTTGGTTACGGTTCTGCTGCTGGTCTTACTCGACTGCTCCAAAATGTTGCTCTCAGTTTACAGAGCCAGACACACACTCACACACATACGCATGCACACACATACAGATACGCACACACTGAAGTGCGCTTAATCTTACTTATTTATAGTGGCGCTCGCCCGCTGCCCACCTGCCCGCTTGCCCACCTGTCTGCTCGTCTGTTTGTCTGTCTACCTTTGCATACTCGTATTGCATACCTCGGATAAGTACTTGCAGCTCTGCACAATTGTGGGCACTATTTACACATGAAATGCAGCGCATATCTATCGAAGCGATACTTAAAGCTTTAAACAGACAATTGAGCTGCTATAACAATTTCAGGTGTAATTGAAGGTATTCGAGCGTTAAATGCGCTGCGCAGCCACAGCCACAGCCACTTCAAAGTGCACCAATTGACGGTCGATTCAACAATAGAGAGCAGCTACTTAGAAAGTGTTTCGTAACTAAAGAGTTCCACTTAATAATAATATGATATAATAATTGAGATATATGTTATGCGCTCTCTCTCTCTCTTATCAGCTCCTGCAGTGCTCTTAAGACTTGCCCACTCGGAAACAATGCAGCGCTTAGTTAGATTGGCTTTATAGTTGTGGCTAAAGTTACTCCTTCTGTTCTTGTTTGGTTAGCATTTGCACTCGAAAACATTTGCATTTGAATCGGAATACGAAACGGTATCGAGTCCTTGTTAGCAGTTAAAAAACTTACTGGCAATCAAAGTGTTAACAGCAGCAGGCTATAAAACTTTTGCCAAAAACAAACTTTTCAACAAAGCAGAGCTAGACAACTACTGCTTGAAATTAACACCTGAAATGCATTTGGCACCGAAACGTCATCATGTTCGTTTGAGGCCCAGCCCCAACTTGTTGAGCATGTAAATTTTCATACGCACCGTGCGCCCGCCGATACTTTGCCAATGCCAGCTCAAATTTATTGCTGTTCTACTTTGCTCTAACAAAAGGCAATTTATACTATGTGTATATCTATCTATATATTTATTTGACTTTATGTTCACACCAGGCTTAGCCAATGAAAATTTAAGCCTGAGGCTGGCATTAAATTTTACTGGGTGTCATCAGAAGTCAAACAGCGGCGAGCTGTTAAGCTCATTTCCCATGTATGAGTTTTGTGCTCTCGCTTTCGGTCGACTCTGTGTGTGTGTTTACATGTGTTTGCACAAAAACACACAGAGAGAGAGAGAACATTTGTTTGGTTAGCCGCCAAGGAGGCGGGTGTTTCGAACCCCAATGTTAAGCTGCCCGTTGAAAAGCAACACAGATTTATTTGCACTGACCCGAACGGGTGGCCGGCCGCTGGCCAAATCATGTCTAGACAGCTAAGCACATATTTAGTGCTCGAACATTAGCAAAGATTGCGTTTCCGAGCCACGCCCCAAAAGGTGAGCGCACCCCATTTCGCCCCTCCTCGCATCTCCTCTAAACCACTTGACTAATGACCGCCAATTAAAGCTTTCTTGTTCCATTGTTTTCAAGCACTTAACGCAATCAATTCGCTCGCTTTAATTAAATAATGAGTTTTAAATAATTATTGCACAAAAGACCCTTTAAATGTGAACAAAAGAATTGCCCGCTCATTGCGCAATCGGCGTATCAATAATAAAATGGCTGGCAAAACCGCAACAAAAAATGTGCGTAAAACTGTTTTGTGTGGCTGCCGACCGGAAGGGTTAAAACACTCAGCTGCCTGCTGCGCTGTGTGGCATAGAGAGCGTGAGCGTAACCATGTATGGTTTCTTTCTATACCCATGAAATGGTATGCAGTATACAGAAAGAGGGTATATTGTTTTTGAGGCAGAAGAAGCCATGGGTAAGATTCTAAAATATTTGCAGATGTGTTCATAAAAATAGTAGTGTTGCTATTTTGCCCATTCATAAAAATAGTAGTGTGCTTCAGTCGCACTATTATTTTAATGAACACAGCTGTATATACTCGATCAGATTCTCCAGCTGATTTGATCCATCCACATTCTACTATCTATCAGTCTATTCATCTGTTCATTCGCAGTTTGCCTGGTATCTGCCAGTCCAACACTCGCGACTGGCTCTTTAAGCTCTGAAAAAAACTGTGTGGGATATTTGGTATCGCAAGCCATTTGACTATAAAATTACAAAAATGCAAAAACTACAAAGTTGAATAAAAACAAATTTCATATTAAGCACAGCTACATATAGTCGCGTAACAAAAAACGGACTCTCAACAGCTAGTTGAAAAGTTTGTAGAAAAAATATAATTCCACTAAAAATATGCCACAGGTAGCGCAGCAGAAACACATAAAAAATTGAAAATGCAGCATGAAAATTGTCAAAGAATGAAAAAGAGAAAAAACGAAAGGGAAAAAAGAATTTGCAGCTCATGCATAAACACTTTTTGCCCATATCGCATTTAAATTTTAATGCACAGAGAATCGGGCTTAAATTCTCCGCTTTTTTGTTTGTTTCAGCTGTGGCAATACAATTGCAAATAATCAGCAGCCGACTGTGGAGTTTCAAATAAAGCGTTACGCATACGCAGAGTTGGTCTGACTGACTGACTGAGACTGACTGAGACTGACTGAGCCTGACTTGCTGGCTGATTCGCAACGATATTTGTTGACATTTACGCCTGAAACGGAATGCAAACTTCATTAAAAGTTGCAAGCAGGCGCAATTATTAATGAGAGTACCGCCCAGTCGAGTTCACAATTAAGCTCGTTACAGCATTTAAGTGCTGCTCATTAAAGCAGCAAACGTGCGCCAGATAGAGCATGCGAAATACACGTAATTAGCAGGCGTCGCCCATAAATCAGTTGCGCCCATAAATTTAATGCAACATTAAAGATACAAAGATACAAAACTGCAGATACAAATTGTGCGCTTAACGCAATTACAGCCTCGAGCAGCACAGACACAGTCTGACTATGCCTATGCCCATAGTTATTAAAAAACTTTCATATTGGCTGCAAAGATGTTTGTAAGCAAAGCTACACAGCATCAAGGTCACAGCCAAATACCAACATATTCGATGGCCATGCTCATAAGCATGTGCGAGTACATTTATTAAACAACTTTTCGGACTGCCTAACAACAACAACAGCAACAATAACAAGAACTGGGCAATAGTCCCAAAGAACGCAATAAAAAAATGGAATTTGCTTGAGTTCCAGAAAATCATTTCGCCTAAATAGCTGACAATTTTCGTGAGTTACTTGTATATGTAAACATATATATGGATCTATCTATCTATTTATCTCTAGCTACTTTATAGCTGTCTCTAGCCAGACAAATAATTAGCTAGCATATATATTAAAATATAATTTAAGTTTACTTTGATTAGCATACCTATTTCTAGCTCCAGCAATTGCTATTTAGTCATAATTTGAGCGAAATTCTTAGTCGGAACACTTGCATAGATAATACTATTGTGCCATGTTGTTCATGGCCACGCTTCACTCACACACACACACACACACTCACACACACACACTCACACCCATATGCCCGCCCACCCGCTGTGTTAAATGGCCAAGCCTAAAAGCATGCTAAACTTTTTGCGGAAATGACACGAGTTCCGATTCCGACAGCGGCACTCTTAACTGGCAGCCAGCCGCAAACGCCCCATAATAATAGACCATTGCTGCAACAACAACATAAACAACTACAACAACAACATAAACAACAACAGCCGCATCCCAATACAAGTTGAATGACTGCAAAAACATTTGACATGTGGCTCGATAGTTGAGCAACTAACTGTTTATTTGCTTTTAGCTTGGCAAATCGAGCATTTTAGCCAAGTTAATTGTATACCAAAAAATTGCCCACAAATCTTATTGACTTTGTAACAGAGCTTGTTGCTGTTGCTATTGCTGTACTTCTGATTATTTATGCAATTGCCTTTAGTTATTTGCTGGCAATTGGCAGCTGGACATAGCAAGGAAAGCAAAGCTTTTTACTTAATTAAAACTCTTTGATGGATTTGGATTTGGATTTGGATTTTCAGCTTAATTTCAACGACCAGCATCAAATGTATTTATTTGCAAAATGTTTTGTGGCAAAAGGCAACTGCAATTGACATTTCGATATGAGCATGTCTTAAATATCCAAGGGTTTTCCAGCTAAGTGAACCATAATATCTGCAAGCATTTTAAAGTTCACAAACTTTGTGGCTGTAGCCAAACGAAAGTCAACAAACAACTTGGCAACTATTGTGTCTATTGATTGCTTTCGGCTTAAATGTTTTTGTTAGCTGACTATAAATACATTTCATAGTCAAGGCGAACTTGGCTAACGAAAGCCAGAGCACTTAAGGCTGTTGAAACTAGTAAGTGTTTGGCACATCAATATTTTAATATATAAATACATGTTATAAATATATATATATGGGTGGGGTGTGCTGATAACTAGATACACTGCATGTGCATAGATATATTACTATAGATATATATCATTTAGATTCAAGATGTCAATGGGCTGATGCTTGCTCTACCATACAAACTTTACTATCTGAAAAGATTTATTTGCTAACCAAACTATATGTTATAATGTTTTCTAACAGTTATACTTTATGACATCACACATAACAACCAGACAACAGTGTTCACACCCATTTGGCAAAATCAAAACATATAAATTATTATGAAAGCAGATTTTCCGCTGCTGCCTCGGCTCTGCGGCTCTGCGGCTGTACAATATTATTATTCAACATCAAAGCTCTGGCAGTTACTTTCACATTGCTTGACACATCCACTGACAACTGAAGCAGCAAAAGAATTTGCGCTTTCATATTCAGCTGCAATTAAATGCACATCACATCAAAAAAGTGTCAAAAAAATATACGAAAATATGTGCGTACGACGCGTCGCCTGACACATGGTGACAACAAACGAAAATAAACGTGTTCAACTGACAGGCACAATACCCACACAGACACACTTGTAACGGTGGTGCCAAGCTACAAGGTGGTTTGGCGGTGCGACAACAACTTACGCGAGCTTATAACGCACTGTAAAAAAACATTGCCTGCTTTTCAGCGCAAGCAAAACAGAAGTACAAAACTCCTCTCCGACTGTGAAAAGGTGTGTATATATGTGTGTGTGTGTGTGTGTGTGTATGTGTTTGCACACCTTTACGCGTGTGTGTGCGTAATTAAAAAACTTTTATTATATGCAGCAGAGACATGTGGCGAGCTGCGAGCGACACAGCTAAATACACGTTTTACAACTGCGCTGCGCTTTGCACAAATTATAAATATTTAAAATTATGACCTGTGCTCAAATTATATTTGTAATCCGCAGAAATTATATAATACAAAAAAATAATACAACAGCATAATGGAGCGAGTTTTCATTATATTCAGCGGAAGGTATGGCGCTGATAAGAGGACTTACAGGCAAGCCAGTCAAGTCTGCCGGGGCAGGGCAATGTCTTAATCCTTTCGACCGACACGAACTGTCCAGAGTGGAAAGAGGATAGGAGTAAAAAGTGGAGAGTGGAGCGTGTACAGTGAAGTCCTGCCCGTTGGTCCAGACAATGCAGTGGCGCTTTAATTAAATTCTTTTGTCGCCGCCTTTGTTCGCTCTTTGTACATGCAAAACGCCAACACTTGGCGCCAGCTGCACAAACGAAATTAATATAAAACCGTCCGCCGCCTGGGCCAATCAGACTGATATGCCAAGGATTACGCCACACATAAGATATGGCCCAGCCGAAGCAGAACCAGAAGAAGAGAATTTTAATAAATGTCAACAGCATTGATTTCGTTTTCCTTTTCCGACTGCAACTAAACAAATGAACTTCATCTTCTGCCTCGAACTGTTTGCTGTGCAATTTAGCATCGCCTAATTCCACAGGCGCCTTCTATTGACATTGCGGCACTGCCAGCTGCCGCAGCTGTTGATGATGTGGTGACAATATTTGATTGCGTAATATTGAATTAATTCAACATATTTGTGGCCGCAATTCGTATGCGGTTGCCTTATTGACACAGCCATCTGTGTGCCTGTGTTTGCCTCTATCTGTCTCTGTCTGTATGTGTGTGTGTGTGTGTGTGTTTGGCAACCATTTAAAATGCAATTAGAATATGGCTGAGTGTGCAGGAGAAAGTTGTGCTCATCAAATATCTTCAGCCAAGGCTGTGTGCATGCCAAGCAACTTATAGACAATGCTTAAAAAGTTTCCAGAATGCGCTGACCTGTCGCATATTTTAAGCTAACTTACAGTGGAGTGCAACCGACTGTGTAATACTCTATTATAGCTTTGTATATGAAGCAAAAGAAAGAGAGAGAGAGAGAGAGAGAGAGATTTTAGCAATGGCTATGGCAAGTCACTTATAAGTCTATATATTGAAAAGAAATCAATAATGTGGACACAATGTTTCTAAAATATATTTTTAAGTCTATAGAAGACGAACACAGGTGAAGGTGAAGAAATAATTACAGCGTGTTACTAAAATAGACAACGTTTATGGGAATATTTGATATATTTAAAGTCAAGACTCAGTCAAGTAGATCTTGAGGCTGGTGGCGTCTGAGTCATCTTCGAGTTCTGAGTCTGGAGCTGACAGATCATTGGGCTGCAGTGCCTCGACTGTCTAGGACGCCTAGTGCCCAGTGCCTAGCCAGTCTATCAACTCTCTCGAGGTATTGAAATTATCAAATCTTTATTTTATAGAACTATAAAATAACTTGCTTATAATGATATCTTCTTCTAATATACTCCACTAACTGAGAACGACCTTGTTCTTATTAATTTATAGAAAAGCACAGCAAATTCTTATAGCGTCTGCTTTATTCTTTCTGTCTCTGGAATCCCTTATATCATCTCCCTTTGATTTTATCTGCATAACTGGAACAACTATTTAGCCTAGTTTACTACCACATGACTGTTAAAGCTGACTATGACACTATTAAGAATTTAGTGATTGTCAATGTTAGTCCAAAGCAGAGCTATTGCCATTGCCCAGCTACATAATATACTCCATAAATGACGTTGCAATTCCCTATTGATCACGCACAAAAACAAGCTCATACAAAATTAATTAATTCAATAAAACTCGCAGCTGAAATGAGCTTTATAAAGTTGCATTTAATGAAGTTAAATACGCACACTTCCGCATAGTTTATTAATATGCAACCAATTTAGCATATATTGTTAGGCACTTAATTATGATGCATAAACCAAAAGTGCAGTGTATTGTGCGGCTGCACTGTCCAGGCGCAGAAAACTTTGTCCTGGACCGAAAGTTGTTTGCCTAAATGTATGCAATACAATTTTTCAACTTTTCTACAAAACAACTGAAGCATGCTAAAATTGTTGAGCAGGCAAGACAGCGACGCTAACGTCAGCATTAGTCACACACACACACGAGACAGAGAGAGAGAGAGAGAGAGGCCGAGTCTGTGAGCTGACATTAAAAATGTGAAAAACTTATAGGAACTGCCCTACAGCCAAGTTCACACTAATAAATGCGTTGAGTCTTCCCAGTCTATGAACACATATTTCGTTTTCTTGACCAGGCAAATTGTTTGACTATGCGTCCAAATTGAAGCGCTTGGCAAATATTTTTAGCAGCATCCGTAGCACGAATGGAGGACTAGCAGCACCAGCAGCAACAGTAACGTGTGCGACGGCTTCTGGAAAATTGTTGCCGGAAAAATAACAACATAACTGCAAATGAAATTTCGTAGATTTCGCTGCAAAGTAAATGAAGAATAATGTGCAAAAGCAAATTGCCAAAAAGGGGCGTAAACGATGGAGTAGTAGAGACAGAGACAAACTGGCAGATGACGAAGTCTAAATACACTTTTTAGAGAGACTGAGATAATGCTGAGATAGAGCTTAGTAGTGGCTGAATATGCGATATATTTAGCATATGTATGAGTGTCTAAGGAGAAAGTGGAGGTTGTCTTGAAACAGATTTCTTTTAGACAAAGATTCTCATAAGATATAGTTATCATATTCAATTTATGCAAAGTTATATGAGGATAGATTTAGGGGTTTCTAAAGCAAATTTGCAGGCGCAACTGACTGCCTTAGAGATGTCTCTTCTTAGCGATATATTCCAAATACCCACTGAAACAGCATAGTAAACAAGTAGAAAGCTTCTACCCCACAGAGCGCTAAGCTCAAAGTTACCCTAACTTTGAGTGAACAAATCACTTTTAAAATAATGACCAAATGATTTCCAATTGTGAGCGGCTTTATGCATAGTAACTTATTGAAAAACACACAGAATACTTGTAGAGTGAGACAACAACTTAGCCTAGTTTTCTAGCTCACACTGTAGTGATGGCAATAGATTTTGCTATTGGCCTGCTACAAAATCACACTCAGCTAAGCTATACAAATTTACAGTGCATTCATTAATATTCCAGTCTATTCATTCACATTTACTTTCTAATTGCTCGTCCAACCATGCTCATTTCATCTCTATGCGCTTTGCAGGGTATGCGATAGAAACGAGAAGACCAGAAACAAATTTCATTGTTGCTGACACCTCTCCTGACATTTGCCAAGATGCCGACAAAGATGTGAGCACATCGCTATTGGAGCAACTTTTTAATTAAGAAATCTTGTGGCATTGCTTAAATATTTCAACTGCAGCTGCAACTGCAACTGCAAGGGCAACAACAATGGCAACTCGTGCAACTGCAATTGCTTACTAATTGAGACATAAACGCACGCGCTGCCACTTGAACGCTTCTGGCCAACTCATTGTTGCGAGGGCGTGCAATGCCCATTCAAACTTTTATTTATGGCAATAAAATGCAATTACACATCATCTTTAGCACGGCTGAGCGAGCCAAGCAACAGCCCTAATCGAACATATTTCTTTCTTGCTACACAGAAAGCAAAAAAAAAGAGGAAGGAAACAACCAATAAAATGATAATCAAGTAGCTGCTAAACGAACAGATACTCTGTAAATAAATCTATAATTTATGCTGCGCATAGACTTAAATCTAACTTGAACTACGTGGCGTATGCTTAATGTGAATATACTTTTTCTTCTTGAGAATATAAATGAAATCTTTCTAAGCACCTATATATCCGCTCTAGTTGGGCGTGTGAGGTATAACAATAATAATATGGCGCCAGTTTACTGGGCCGATATTTATGGTAAGTTTATGAGTTTTTATGGGCGCAGTCACAGTTTTTCGGGCGACGTGTTGGCTATGATTGTGGGCAATTTTCTGTGGGCTGCTATATAAAATATTGAAACGAGTCATATTCTTATTCAATTACGTGTTCAAGAGAGTGAGTATGTGTGCGAAAGTGTGAGTCTCTCTGTGTTGTTAGGTTAATCAGCATAAAAATAAGCAGCCAGCAGATAGAATTGAAAGCTGCCTGCGACCTTGTCACAGTCTCGTGGCTATTCAGCTTTTGCAGTTCTTGCGCTGCCCGCAAAGTGTCGCAGCGGGATTCACGCCCACACACACACATACATTTGCATACACACACAGAGAGAGAGACAGTATGCGTGTGTGAGCTGCCATGCAAATATACACAATATTCTCGCAGTTCGCTTGAGCTTAAAGTCAGTTTGTTGCTTGCTGTTGCCACGCCCACACAGCACACACACCGCGCCTCTGACAGCTCGTCTGCCGGCAAAATAGTTTCCTGTGGCGCACTCAAGTCGTAAAGCTTCTTTAGAGTATTTATGTTGGTTATTAAATGGATTTGCCTCGCACCATGCAACGATTTCAATTGGATTTGCCTGGTATGGCAGTCTTTATGCGTTACACACACACACACACACACGCACACATTTAACTGTGAAAAGTAGCTACATAAATGTTTATGCCATGGCTATCACATGCTTATTACTTGCTCTCTCTCACACACATATTGCAAGCGTTTAATGTAAGCACTTTATCGAGAGCTACAAGTATTTACTGGGCTCTGCGTATACATACATACATATATACATAAATTGTGTACATACATACATAAATATGTATTTCTTTTCGCGCTGGCCTCAAACACCTTTCAACTTTATTGAAGCTTTTAGTTAAATTGCAAGGCCAAAAAAAAGTTTTTGCCACTAGAATAACTCTAAATGCTGCCACGCTTGACTGCTCGCTGCTCGCTGGCTTCCCAAAGAATCGTAGCAATTTCTAACCTTAACCTGATTCAATTTGTTTCAGATTTTATAAATGTTCGCCACATTCGTTTTACGACCATTTTGTGTAGAATCAAAAACTAAGCAGTAATATTTATCGCTTAACAATCGCAAGTTATATTTCATCTACATTTGCATGTGTGTGATATAAACTGTATAATAAACTGTGATATTGAATAACTTTTATGCTGTATTTTACTTCTATTTCCGACTAGAGCTGCAAAACCTTCGATAGTAGCTGCTCTCGATGGTTTCAAGCATCGATACTATCGATGATTGCATCGTTGTGCCAAAAATCATTTTATTATTTCGTTTTTCTATATATATATGATTTGCTAAACTTTCTATCCGATTCTAGGAAGCTTGCTGAGTCTGTAACGAATTTTAGCAATAAGACATACGCTATAAAAAATTATCTAAAATTTGCTTTCATTACAATAGCGAATCAGTTAGCTTACAAGCGTTTTTTCAGCTGTTCGCCAAGTAAGACGATATATCAACATGGAACAAACCTCCATTGATACACCGCTAAAGTCATTCTCCATCGATATTATCGATGGTCATAACAGCTTTGCATCCAACACGTTTTATGCCCCATCAATATTTGCTCAAACAATCATTAAGTTCATGATGTTTTCTTAAATATAAATCAACATCAATTGATTGCACTTAACGCAATGTGCGTCTTGTCAGCGCATTTTTAAGATACTTATGCAAATATTTTAATTGCCGTCGCACATAAAAAATGAGTAAATTGGAAAACATTGACGCACAGGCTGTTGCGTGTGGCCCACTGGCTGCTGGATGCTGTTGATGATCAATCTCAATGCGATTGCGATTAATTGGCGGGGGCCGTAGAGTGGCAGGCAGAGGTTGCTTGATTGATGGCCTACAGAGTGCTGAGTAGATGCTGCTGGGAAGTCTGTTTAACTTGTTAAGGTTGCGTAATAATTAAACGCATTTCCCTCGCAGCATCTTTCCATTCGCAGCTATTTATACATTGTATTGAGCACTTTTTGGAAACTCACGTTTATTTGGGTTTCGTTTTTACTTAACGCTCGGTTTGAGCTGTGCTCGGCAACTTTCTCTATTGTTTGTGCGAGTTAATTAATGGCCCAAAGGGTCGACTTGGCCAGCTTTTGGCCCTTTGTTGGACGCCGCCGCCGCCGCCGCCGCCGCCGCCGCATCATCTCGCATCTGGCAAGCATTTTCACTCAGCTGATTAGTCCCGCTGCATTGTCAATGGAGAACAAAGAGTGGGTTGGCCGCGGCTACCGCACTGTGTGCAGTGCGTATTTATTTAATTTGCTGCTTGTTGGGCATTTAATTAAGCGTGGCCACAGTCGCTAAGCTGCAGTTGAGAGTTGCCTTTTGCTGCCTCTGCTGAATTTTAAAATTATCGAATCGCCAGCGGACAACTTTGTAATGAGTTCATTTGTTTGGCTTGCCGTTGTCTGTTTGCTTTGGCTAAAAAGATGCTTTCGATGCTGTTCGACGAGCAAATGACCCAAACAACCTGCCAATGTTCCAGCAACAACAGCAGCCATTCTCCTATCTCCATTCTTTGTTTTTTTGTTTTTGTTTTGGTGGACGCTGCTTTAAATGCACAACACGATTGCAGCTGCGCTCTATGAAAACAGCAACAACAACACGAGCTGCAGCAGCAGCAGCAGCAAGAAGGACAACAACAGTCCAGTCAAAAATAAACAAACCAGGTGCGCATTATTCAGCTGCTGCTGCTGGAGCGGGGCCGAGCAGGCGCTGCGGTGCGTTATATAGGCTACCAGCAGCCGCCACTGCGGATGTTGTCGGCCCGCATGGCCGACTGAAGTGTCTGTAAAAAAGCCAACAACAACAACAGCAGCAGCCACTAACACTAACGAGACACAGTAATGCCACACATGAGTTTGCGTATGACTGCGTTACGCTAGCTTCTGGCTAAGACAGTGCTGGCCAAAGATTTAGAAACAAATATAACATCATAATCACAATCTGAATCATAGTCAGCATGCAATGGACGACGCAGAACGCACTTTCTTTAACTGCAAAAAATGGTCAGAAGAAAGAACCGACTTGGCAGAAGTTAAAGTAGAACTTAAAGGAGAGACTACAAACAGCAAAAGTGCAACAGCATAGCTGCTTGCAAAAGAGTCTGTGACTTCGCCGAAAAGGTTTTCCAGCAGAAAAAGCGGAACCTGGACGCAGGAACACAGATGGCATTGCTCAGCTAGAGCATATACAAGGGCTCCACCTTGAAGGTTAATGCGGGATTTCTCCTACTTCCAAGGTGGGAGGCAGCCCTAGAAGAGGAGGTTTTGTCCGGCACACCAGCCATAGTGACGACTACATCAGCCACACAATAAAAATAAATAAAAATTCTCATACAATCGAACATTTGTATTCGATCACAGCAACCATTGAGTTGACCATCACTAAAATTTTACTTGAGGCCGTCTCACTTGTGAAAAAGTCTCATTCGAAATTTAGCGCTGCACATTAAAGAACATTTTTATTAATTTTATTGCCGAAAATTCCTGAAAACAGATTGGAGCCAATATTTCATTCGTTTCGTCCAACATGTCCGACTCTTCAAACTGGATGCCATCGTTGAATGTCGTTGCCAACGCTGAGGGCAACGATGAGCAGAACAACGACCGCTTTGCGCAGAATCGAGCATTTGGATCACGCTTAACACACTTCCAGAACGCGCTGAACAATCTGAGCCCCTTGGCAAAACTTTATCAAGGTGGCCCAATCTATGGCTTGCCCCCGTTGACCGACGATGAGAAGTGCGAGCTCGCCATGCGAAGCAATGCATTTGTGGCCGGTCCGGTAGAAGCCGAGAATCAGGAGGCAGATGCCCAGCAGAATGACAACGAATGAGCGGCCCTCAAGCTATCCCAACACAGTGTTCAAGACGCGAAACTCAAAACTGTTTGGTATTAGTTAAACATACAAAAAAAAAAAACATTTCTCAGTTCTCTGGTTCAATGTTCAAACAAAAAAATTTAATTTTAAGACTGTTTGCAATGCATTAAATTGTAAATCGAAAATTGCTTCAAATGCTTTGGTGATAAATTCAAATGAAATCAAAACTCAACGAAAGATGGAATTTCATTATGGAAAACTGCAGACGTAAGTAGAGCAGAGTATTGAGCAGCTGATCAAGTTTAGATTTTTGCAGCCACTGAACCCATGACAAAAGTTTTTGCTGTTGTCATAAGTTTAAGCGCATTACTTGCTCTATAAGTGTGAATAGCATTGTATGGCCATGTGTGTGTGTGCACGCTTACGTTGCTTTGTTAATACATTTTTCATAATTTACATGCTGTTTGTTTGTCTGTTGACTTTTTTTATGTACAACCAGAGACTCGACTAAAAGCTGCAGCCAGCTTTAGTCAGCTTCCCTCTCGACAGAGCACACACACACACGCACCCATATGTATACAGTTGCTTGTATGCTGAAGGCTTTTTGAAACTGGTTCAATGTTCAGCAGCTCACACACACACACACACACACTGCTGCCCATAATTCTGTATACACTTCTTTTTATCCCCCCATGCAGGTTGCTTCAATTTCCTTGGCGTCCCATAACAAAATAAGTCTATTTATTTAATTGAGGCGCACGGCAAAAAACAAAAAAAAAAAAAGAAATGATGCGCCCGGAACTGTGTGTTTTTCGTGATAATTTTTCCAACCGCAGGAGGCCCACTCGCTACATTCGCATCTGTCAATATTTGTGCGAAATTCGTTGGAAAATACAAACAATTAAGCATTTGAGCAAATAAGTTCTTGTTGTTGTTTTCTTTTCTGTTTTTTTTTTTCCTTTGCGTGTTTCATTTGGCGTGAAATTGATGAGCAAAAGTTGAGATAATAAGAATATGTAAATTAAAACTGTTCCATAGCGACAAACGGCATCAGAACTTGAAATAACTTCTGCTGCTGGCACAAAGTTGTGCTGCAATTGTTGTGGGCAAATAAGCAGCTTAGTCCAGCTGAATGGAGAAAGTTAAAGTAGCTGACATTATGTATTCCTCCCTCCAGCCCTGCCCCACACTGTGCTTGTAACTTTGACCTTAACTGCATTTGGCGTGGCCGCCACTTGCTGACAATGGACTCGCCATTCGAATATCGCATAACAAATGCCAAATTATAAGGCGAGCGTGAATTTGTAAATTGTTTTTCATTTCTATTGTGGCGGATTTTATTGCCATTTATGACGAACGTGCGAATTTTCACACATTGTTAGTGCCCATTGCCCATAGCCGTCGTCGTTCGTTGTCTTTCATGTTTGGCAGTCATAAAACGCAAATGCTGCGGGCATTCCCATCTAGATGTATAGCACGTCTAAAAATAAAATATGTTACAAATATAAATGAAAAAGCGAAGACGAATAATAAACATTTTGCCCAGCTGCTGGAATTGCAATTAAAACGTCCTTTGAAGTAGCTGTCAAAAAGGAAAAAAAGGAAAGCAAAAAGAAAAACAATGCCAAAAAAAAAGCCTAAAAACCAGCAAAAAGTTATTAAAGTGACAACTTTATAAGTGCGCACATGAGAGAGCCAAAAATCTACTGTAGACAACAAACAGAGAAATAATAAGAAAAACAAGCGACAAGCAAATTGACGTGCATTAGTTTAAAGTGGTTGACTACGAGCTACCCTGTAACTCAACCTGCTCTTAGATAACTTCCAATTCAGAGAATTAAGATGTTGTTTGCAGTAATTGTGATGTAAACTTCTTCTGCAACTCTTTAGTTTGTGTTTATTGATAAAAAAAAAACTATATGATTTTGATGAATAAAGTTGGAATATTCATAGATCTGACATCAACTTGAAGTCATTGAAAGTATAAAAACTTGTAATTAATTAAATTAAATTTTTAAGCCTTAAAAGCTAACTATAGATGTCTTGAAGGCTGATAGCTTGTGATCTGCGCAAGCTTTAAAATATATATTATTTAATAAATAAACCTAATTTGACTTCGTTTCCCTCGTTCATAGCTCAAAAACTACTTTGAGTTATGATTACAAAGCAAATAAAGTCACAAGATATTTATTGCTGAGCAGTAAAATAAACATAAGTTATTAATGACATTAATTAGGCTGCTGACTATTACGTATGCAACCACAAAGTCGACATACACCATTTACACATTTGCAACGCGTGCTGGGTATAAAAAGCAAATCCAATTTTAAGCCGCCTCAAAGCCGCAGGCCAAATCAACAAAAACAAAAACAAAAACAACAGTAAAAAAACAATGGCTACTTAAGCGCAAGGGCCAACGCCCACGCCAAATATGCGTAAGAGAGAGAGAGAGAGAGAGAGAGGGACAGGGACAGGGACACGCTTGCGTGCATGACAAGCAAAGTGAGAATAAGCACTAAATATAACATTAAATGAAAACGTTTAGAGAAAACAACAGCAAATTAAAAACAAAATCATGTTATATCGAATTACAAATGCACTCGAAAGCTATTTAAAATAATTGCTCAAATCAAATGGACATGCTTATAGGAGAGAAGGCAGGTGGAGAGAGTTACAAGTGGCTATGAACGAAACATAAGAGCTATAAGTATGCAGCAATATAACCACTCGTATATTATATAAGACAATTGTAGTTTTTGAGTCTTTCTCAAGCTGATGCTCACTAGAGTTGCCACTTAGTACGAGCAGAGGAAGCACTGCGTATGTTAGAGTAGAGCAAGAATAGTAGAGGTAACTAAAGGGCAGAGCTGCTTGAAACAGCAAACGCTTTGAGGAGAGCAGCAATAGCATAAGTACGTAAACGCGAAGAGCTGCTTGAAAGATATGTAAATAAATGGCAAATATGTTTATATACATAAGCCATACATATTTTGTTTAATATTTTTATAATATTTTGAAAAGTTTTTTTGGATTTAATTCAGTTGAATTATATTGATAATTTTATTAGGTTTAAACACCAATTTATATTTTTTGAAAAATCTTGATCGGTTCAGTTGTTAGCTAATTCAACGCACTGTCCCAGTTACTTATTTCGCTCACCTTATATTAAACCTGCTTCTCTTATTTGAGCACTATATACACTATAATATACACAATAATTAAAATTACGAACTACATAAACAAGTCAACATTTTGTAATTTTAAGAGCTGGCATTTAGTCAGTCTGTTTGTTATTTGAATACCAGCTTTTGTTATAATTTGCCTGAGACTGCACAAAGGCTGAAATTACCTTGAACTGTCACAGTAAGCAGCTGTCAAAGTACAGCACATAGTTATCATGCCCTTAGCGCGCAGTTAATTGTTGTTGTCGCCTTTAACAGGGCAGTAAAGTGGCAAACAACGTGGTCAAATTATAGTGAAAGTCCAGGTAATTACGCCTTGGACGACACTCGCCGACCAAAAACTACACAAAATTCTCAAAATGTCCTGCGGCACAGTTGTCGTCGCCACACCAACAACATCAGCAACAACAACAACAACAACAATACGCCACAGCCGCAAAGTCACAAACTGTGCGCACATTTTCGCCGGTTTAGTTGTCGGCGCTTTTGTTGTTTTCTGTGGTTATGCAAAAAGTCAAACCACTGAAAGCGGACAGCAAGGCTGGGGCGGGGCATCAGGGTGGCGGCCATGTCGCGACATTGCCGTTTGGGGAACGCTTTTGACGCTTTCCGCTAATTTTCCGGTTTGACTGCTACACCTGTCTGCCAGGCAGCCTTCGGCTAAGCTCCGCCCCCCGCCTCCCTTCTATGCCCTGCCATCGACTTTTTTATACTTTGAACAGGCGACATGACCGCCTTTGCTGTTGGCTACCACGCCCTTGGCTCTTCTGTTTTTTTTGTCGTAATCCCGATGCTTTCATTGCGCATAAATTACACGCCCAAAAAGTTGGGCTCACCCCAGCAGCAGCTTCCGGATCGTAAGGGGCTGCGCTCACACGCAACGCTGTCGCGTTCACCTTTTTAGACAAATTAAAAAACTCTTATCGGGCCGTGAAAAAGTTTTCTTTGCGGCCTGCCGGATTGCGTTGAGTACGATATTTTTATTGCTGCTCTCGTTGTTGCTTTAAAATGCGCAATTTGCTGTTGTTGCTGGCGAAAAAGGTTAAACGCTGCGTATGCGTGATATTGTATGGGAATTATTGCGCGTACGCCATGTGTGGCTGCGGCGGCGGCGGCAACGGCGGCTACGGCGGCTACGGCGGCTGCAGAACGAAGCAGACAAAAGCAATTTCGAAATTGTATTAACAACAACAGCGAGAGCAAATGCTACAACATATTTTGTACGCTGCAATACGAAATTAAAGCCATTTTCAAGAAGTACAAGCTGCCGGGGATTAGTCCGAATTTCGCAAACGGAATTCGCTCAGTAAATGCCAAAGAGTCAAATTCTGGGTTAATCAAAAGCAAAATTGAAACAAGCAAGCAGCAAGAGCAACAAGAGCAGCAGCAGCAGCAGCAGCAGCACCAACAATACATGAAAATAATCACAATATTCTCCAACTTTGTGCTTGTTGTTGCTAACCAGGCTAACCGGCTTGGCTTTACCTGCGGCCCTGCCCTGGCCACTGCGGCTGGGCTACATTTTCTGGCTGCCTGCTGAGCGAATGCTTGATCCGAATGTAATCCGATAGCCGACGCCGAGACTCCCGTTTTTGGCTTTTGCGGTCAAACATTTGCTGCAGCTGCTGCGAGTTTCGTGTGCCAAAATATTACGTATACGCCGTGGCAACGGAACGTGTAAATTAATCACAGTTTGGTTGAGCTGCGCTAATTAACTGTGCCACAAATCCAGTTAATTATGTTGCACAACCGTCGCCACACGCTCAAAATACTCAAGTGTGGCTCGCCTGTTGCACAGCAGCAGCAGCAGCAGCTGCCACTGTCGCCGCTTTATGGGCCACAATAATCAAGGCAAACCTAACTATATATAGTAGTGGTATAGGCCAAGGGCAGCTGGTCAAGCGCTTTGCTGGAGACGTGCTGGCGCCAATGCTGGCTTGCAAAGCACAGCCAAGAAAGACCCTTTGACTGGATTCTAGTTTTTAGTTGTTAGTTGCTGTTGTTGCTGCTAGCTCAGCGGCGTGTAAACATTTTTATTTGTTGCTGTTGCTGTTGCTGTTGAGTCTGTCAAGTTATGTTTCGTGTACATTCAAGTGTAAAATATTGAATTATGATGGCAGCTGCTTCTCAATAAACATGGCAAGCGTTGAAAATGCTGACAGCAACTTGAACCCATTGTTGTCATGCATGAATCGCAACAGCAGCAACAGCAACAACAACAGCAGCAGCAAAAATGAATGGAAATCAAAAGACGAATGGGTCAAGTGCGGCAACTGTGTATAAATTACAGCCAGTGCTCTGACAGCTAATGCAATTTGCAAGGCACAAACCCAGTGCTCCACGTCGAGCATTTCAATGGACCAGCTGTCGAATTGAATTATAAGCTGACAAACGGCAGCAGCAGCCGTACAGCGCGGCGTATGTGTAATGTGGAAAGCGTATGTGTGCATATAGTCAACTACAAATTGAGCGCTACCTGAGCTACGTGAGCCAGCAACAACAACAACAACAACATCAGTGACTGTGGCGCTGTGGTTAAAGCAAAACTCTTGCGTTTGTTTGCTTTTTGGAGCAGCAGCCGCCGCCGCCGCCGCCACCACTGCCGAAAATGGAATCTAGGTTGAGTGGGCGGCCAAGTGATTGCGATTGTCATCAGTCAACGCTCTAAAAGCAATTGTCTACATTGTTTGGCTTGTTTGCCTAAGATGCACACACACACACAACAAACATCGCTACACACACACACCCACACACACACATACAGAGAGAGAGCAATACGACCATTGTCTTCAAGCTCTGTACACGCCTTTGTTTGCATGTTAGTGGGTCAGTTTGATTGTTAGCAAACGGGGTAGCTACGTGAATTTGTATGGCATATATTTTGGGGCTCCTCTCAGATTCGCTAACTCAAATATTATATGTAAACAAATAACAAGCACTGCAAAGGTACGATTCATATATTCAAATACAAATCAAACTCGTTGACCTTAACTTGTTCAAGCAAAGCAGTCGTAAAATGTGTAACATTTAAATTATAACTTAAAATTAGTTTTCAGATTTATATTATTTATTTTATAATAATATGAATAAAGCTTCAACTGGAATTTAAAAATATAAAAAAATATATATATATTATTTATTTTATAAAAAATATAAATAAAATTTAAATTATCACTTAAAATCAGTTTCCAGATTTCAGTTTTCTTCTAGTATTAATATATTTTCTATTGAATTTTTAAAATTATTTTCATGTTATTTTTTTCTAGTATTCATAATATATGCATCCATATATATTTATTTATTTAATTCATAATAATGTGAATAAAATAAAGTCCATTTCCTAATTCATTTTTAAAGTATTTACAACATTTATATATATAAATAATTTATTATATACTTTTCTTTTATTTATAAATATTTATGTTTACTGCTTAATTTCCATCCGACTTTTTCGTACTTAATTTATTTTTGTCCTAAGCAAATTCATGAACTTCTCGAGCCACCCTCATTAATATTGATATTGTCGGGCCATGTCCATGGTATTTAAAGCTGGCCACCATTAAGTGATTTGACTGCCGCAGCACTTACGCCTAATTAAAATGTTTGCCTCTTCCTAATTAATTAAATAATTAGCAAGAGCAAAAAGAATACAGAGAACACACAAAGATACAAAACAATTTCTCTAACATTATCAAAAATGCTGCGCTCAATTTATGTTTCGGTCAGCTTGAGTATATATAAATATATCTCTACTTTTTTTGTCACTAAACAGCAGTTGACTGTGCCACGCCCCCAAGCACATGGCAAGCGCCCCAATGCGAACTAAGCGCATTAAAACAAAATTTATGTGCAGCCAGAAATGTTATCACAGAAATTGACTTGCCAACATGCAGGGCAAATGTCGCTGCCACGCCCACAACCCACCCACACACACACACACACACACACTAGTACACCCAAAAGTCTGTCCTTTTTGTGTCATTTCACTTTCACATGCCCAAAAACAATTGTGAACTATTTGGCTGCATAATTTAAGGCGCTGCTCAGTTCGACCAAATAAAATTCCTATGCAAATTTAAAGTCAACAGAAATTTAAAGCCCAAATCTCAATGGTGATGGTCGGGGTAGGTGGACGAATAGTTGACCCTTATTGGCTTATCGTAACCTCAAATAAATGTTTTTCTGACCGGCAACATGTGTTGGCCGGCTAATCATATCGAAATGGCTATCGGACGGGCCCGTTCACCCAATTCGGTGTCATTTATGGCCATTATATGAGATTTATAAAACACGAGCCAAAGCAATACCATTAAGTTGAGACCCAACCAACAGCAACGTCTAAGGGGAAGTCTCCTCGCAGCAACTCAACAGCATTTCGACCTAAAATTCGCTTTCGTTAAGTTTCCCCTTGGTCGAGTTTTTCCCCAGCTGCGAGGTGAAGTTGAGTTCTTGTGGCTGCCTTCGATGCAGGCGCCTTAATTTATGCAAGTTATTACAAATTCACACGAAAAAACAACATTAGGCGTGGGCACAGCGGGCGCAGCGGGCGCAGCGGGGGCGGCCAAACAAGCGTTCAGGCCATAAAGGAAGCGATGCTTAAATTCTCTACTGTTTTCTCGGTCTGCGGCTGGCTTTATGAGCGCACGGCTCTGATAATGTACATACATGTTGCTGGAAAATCAAAATAAATGCATGCAAAACACACAGAAAGACGTAAAATGATTAACAAAATGTTGCTGACACGCCCCCAGCACCAAAGTAAAAGAAAAGAAAAGAAGAGCAAGCGCAGAGTACGCCTCGAGCAAAGTAAGCCGTTTCATGTGACGTACACTTGATATCGTGTGGGTGTCGAGCCATTAAGCGTGAATGTGTGTGCTTAACGTTTGGCGCGGCGCCAATCAAAGCAGAGCGCGCGCAAACAATTAAAAGCAGCTACCACATTGGCTTTTAATTGCCGCTGGACACGCGCGCACCTCCCGCCTCGCGCCAGCATACAGTTGGAGTGTGAGTTGAGGTGGAGCACTTCGACTCAATCAAGCAGTCAATCAATCAAACAAATTGCGCAACTAGCTTAACTATGCATATTGAATGCTGTCACGTCAGAGACGTCCAGGCACTCGAGCTCTGTCTCTAAGCCCAACTTCTGTATGTCGCTGCATAATTTATGGTGCTGTCTGTCAGGCAATTCGC
The DNA here is from genome assembly GCA_035045365.1 of Drosophila leonis. Classification (NCBI taxonomy): domain Eukaryota; kingdom Metazoa; phylum Arthropoda; class Insecta; order Diptera; family Drosophilidae; genus Drosophila; species Drosophila leonis. Next base: position 12,131,970 of record JAWNPC010000454.1, on the reverse strand, counting down.
ATTTTTGCATAACTGCTCAAAAGAAATCAAGGCAATGCGGCGTATGCGTAATATGAGCAATTTATGTCTTTATGTCTGGCCAACTAAAACGTAGTCTTTCGATACACAAGAACCAATTAAGTTTTTAGCACACACACACACACACGAGCACACACTCCGACACACACACACAGTTGATTTGATGTAGCTAACCGCAGGGTCTGCCTTTTTTGTGGTATTCCACACATAATGAAGAGAGTGCTGAAGCAACAAAATAACCACAGCAACTGTGGAGAGATGTGCAAAAGTTTTTATTGTATATTCAATGGGCAGATAAAGTTCGACTACATTTATAAGTATCATTCATTAACAGCCCCAAAGGAGCCAGCTCTCAGCTCTCGTCTCTGGAAAACTGACTGCAAATAGTCAGACAAAAGCACAATATGTCTGTCAATCATTTATGGCATGGCCCAGTGGCATAAGCAGACACCTTTTTGCTTTTATTGATGCGGCTGCGGTCATTAAACAGATTTTATCATATGTGCGTTGTCAACAAAAGTTCTCGTTTTTTTGCTCCTTTTTTCTGAGTTTTTTTTTTTTTTGGTTGGCAAGAACAAAACTTGCATAATTAGCTTTGATGCGGCATTGTGTCGATTTAATGAGCTGCAAACTGTGTCAAGTGTAGCAGACAGCTGATGGCTCTATAACAAATTGATGTATTAATCAATCAGATCAGAAGGCAGAAGTTGCCAAACGCCCACAGTACGCATCAGTGGGCAAAACATTTTTCAAAGCAGGCAACGCGACTAACGACAAATGTAGAGAAAACCCTCAGCCACATTGCTGGTTGTGCATATGTTTCTGTGTGTGTGTGTGTGTGTGTGTGTGTGTGTGTGTGTGTGAGTCGTGTAATGTGTGTAACGCCTACGCTTTTATGATGTAGCATAAAAACAGGCGCTCAAAATGAAAATCTATCATCAGCAGCGCGGCATGCGCTAACAAGCGAGATGTCTCCTGCTCTACACCAGCTTCTACTCCTCCTGCTCTTCCATCTCTTCTTCCTATTCGCCCCCATGTAACGGTCACTCATACAAATGACTGTGGTCAGATTGCTTTGCCTAGCCTTGAGTCTTGAGTGGCTGTGTGTTATTGTTGCTGGAGCCACGCCCCACACCCCACGCTCCCCCCCACGCCCCTCGCTCATGGCGCATTAAATTTTATGACTTTTTGAGGCGCACTAAAGTTTAACAAGTTCACCGACATCGCTCGCATTAAAAATCCACGAAGCACCAAAACAAATTTGTTCCTTGAATTCCTGACATCAAAATTAAAGTCATTTCGTTACGCAGTTGGCCTGGCCAACAACAGAAGAAAGCAGCCAATACGTGTTAATAACGCAACTTGCGACGTGCTGCGAATTGTTGAGTTTGTCGCGCAGCCGAACCCAACAAAGAAGCCTACTCAAAGCATTTAAGTTATTTGTGTTTTTGTTTTTTTTCTCCTTTATGTGCAATTTAATTTAAATAAAATGGGCATATTTTATGATACTTAAATATGGATATGGTTAGCTGAGAGGGGGCAGGCCAAGTTTATAGAAACATGAGCTCATATATATACCACACTTAATACATATATAGAGACAGAGGAGATATCCATCAAAATAAGTTTCTCATTTGATCAACTTCGAATACATTTTGTGCACAATAGCTGCCAGCAGCATAGCCCATTAACCTTTAAGTTATCCCAGCGATAAGCCCCACAACAAGCTGTACATTTATTCCCCCCGTGATCCAATTGACAATTGCACAACAAGCTTTGTTCAATCCAATGCAGCTGCACTTATCTAAGTGCATGGGCATTCAAATGGCGAGCGGGGAGCGGATAGAGAGCTACTCTCGGTGCTCTCGGTACGCTTGGTATTCTCGTATTCGAGGGTACATTTAATATTTCATTTCGGGCAGCTATGCGCTGCTTTTATTACCTTTGCACCGTTGACACAGTTAAGTCCCACGCCAATGCCACTGACAATGGCAACGGGGAGCCCGCACATAGCATAGCGCAGACCAAACTTCGCAGGACACTTCGTCAGTCCGTTGCAATTTTACGTTTTATTGTCAAGTGGTTTCAAATGCACGTTGAAGAGCTCCTGATTTTAGTCAGTGGGTTCACGGATGAGTTTGGTTTTCTTGCTTTTGCTGCTTTAAAGGCTGAGGCAAACGAACTTTGAGTTGCCATCAATCAAAAGGGCAAGTTTTTTTCGCACACGTCGCGTATACGCAACGTGAGACTGTGACCAAATTCCTGCAGCGCTCAATCACTGACAACGCTTTTCGGTTGGAGGAGTTGGAGGACTTTGATTTCTTTTTTTTTTTTTTTGGATATTCTTCCTCTTTTATGCTTTGTTTCTTATGCTTAAAATTCTATTCAATCATTTATGTTGAATTTGATTAGTGGCTGACCGACCGGCCAGCAGGCGAGCAGGCGAGGAGACGAGGAGGCGCTACTAAGCAACCGGAGCCCTAAGTAAACCAAAATCTCTGCTCATCAATAATTGCACAGTCGAATCCAGCCTCACCCACCCGCCAGGCACTCTTAATCGGGCGAATGTGTAATAAATTCGCTTATGGCAAAAGCTGGCATCTTAAATGGCAACTGATTTATTTGAGCGGACCCCAAACGCACTTTACTAAGCTCAAACAATTTTGTCAAATTGACCAAACTTAAGCTTATTTATTATGTTTGTGGCTTACACACATTAAGACCTGCCTCCAAATTGCGCCCACTAAGCAGCTAAGAATTTGAATTTATGGTATTTGTGGGCTCACTAAGACATACATATGTACGAGTATGTATATATGTATGAATGTTAATGCCTGACTGGACATCATTTAAAGTTCCGACAGCGAGATAGCCATGAAAAATTATCAGTCATGGCTACATAATCAAAAAGCATAACTTTGGCTACTTACTGGAAAACTATTTATCCACTGACAAATGATGCCGCTGCAAACTTTTCTGCGGCACGCAAAAGGCAAAACAGTTTGCACAACTTTCAAAAACGCAAAAGCATGAGAAAAAAATGAGTGAAAAGAAAAGAAAATAAACACAGGAAAAAATAAATCGCCGCTGACAAGACGGAGCTGGAACTAAGGCTTAACGGTTGAAGGCGCGAATTGCGCGCAGTTCTCCAGCTTACACAGGGCAACAGGGCTTAGTAATCAAAGATGTAAAAATACTTGGTCGTAAACTAAAGATGAATGTTGAACCAGCAAAGATTATATCAAGTCAGGTTTCATGGGAAATTATTAAATTATTTGTTAAAGAAGAAAAAAAACTTCAAATTTGTATTTCTTAAAGAAATCTCTTATCCCTTATTGTATAAAAAAAAATATATGATTTAATTTTAATTTCAAAAACTTAACAATTTCAATTTTCATGAGTAAAAGTTTCCTTTTTTTAATAAATAAAATTTTATTTAATTTTCAAATCAGAAACTTGATTTATTTTTTAAATTTGAAAAACAAAAACTTAAAATTTTAATTATTTAAATAAATAAATTTATTATAATTCATTAATATATTTCATGAACAAAAGTTTTCTCATTAGTAAGAAAAATAAAAACTTTATAAAATTTTTAATTCAAAAACTAAAAATTTGTATTATTTAAATAAATTAATTTTTTATATATTTATAAATTTTATAAACCAAAATATTTGAATTCAGCTTTTTCCTAATGAAGTTCAAGTAGACACGCTGAACCGCTCCTGTGCCCGTTGCCAGCCGCTTGCAACTATATCCGAGCATCTAGGAAGCAGCAGCAACTGTAGAAGTAGCCTTCATTTTCTTTTTGCTCAGCTGAGTTTCAACTTTCGCTGCAATTACGCGTTCTGCAAGACAAAATCACTCAAACAAAATGGCGCGCGTGCGTTTCATTGAAATCATCATCATGGTTAGGGGAGAGAGGTGGACAGTGAGAGATAGAGGGAGAAGCGAAGCGCGGGCGTTTGGAAAAGTTGAGAGAAAATATGTGCAAGTGTTTTGCGCAAACTGATTTAATTTTTTATGGCCGCTGCTTGTGAATTTTATATTTGTGCTGCTTGCGGCACAGGCTTGGCTCTTGCTCACGTTGTTGTTGCTGTTTCGATTTGTGTTTTCCGTTTTTATGACCAACAGCTGCAGTCGAGCCAAACACGCTTCATGCTAACTCTCTGTCTGACTGTTGTCGCTCTGTGTCAATATATATACATATATACATATATTTTTTAGTGCCTGGCCAGAGACTAATGTACACACGAAGTACATGTAGATTTTCTTGCAGTGTACAGCTGCGACAATTGAAACATTTTTTATGCTCTTTTATGGTTTATTTGCGAAGCGGCAGGAAGCAGCAGAGCAAGCAGCAAGCAGCAAGCAGCAAGAGCAGTAGCAGTGGCAGCAGTCAACACTTAAGTGAAAATAAACAAAGCAAATGTTGAGCGGGAGAGCTCGACTACAGTTCTGTTCAGTTCGGTTCGATGGACACTTCCGCATGTCGGCCACAGGCAAAATGAAATGTGTAGGGCTTATTTCAATTGCGGTGCCAACAGCTACAGCCACAACAACAGCAACAGGCTCTATTGGGCTGCTAAGTAAAGGCAAATAAATGAAACGCATTAAAGCAAAATTTAAATACGCCTTCACGCTTCTGTAAGAGTCGGCCCACAGCTTGGCCTTGTCAGCCAGTCGAGCGTAAGGCAGCTGGCAGCTGGCAGTTGCTGCCTAACGCCTACTGCTTGCCACGCCCATACACATAGGGCTGCCTTTTACTGCGGTTGTCAATGCGCAGAGCTGCAAAAGTTTGCACAAAATGCATTTTGACTTGCTCGAAAGTTGTGCGCCTGCAGCAACTTGCAGCAGCAGCGGCGGCAGCAACAACGACTCGAGCGGAAAAGTTAATTCACCTGTGAGACCTGACAAAGTTTCCCACTCACTCACACTCACACACACACACATACACATACATATCGACATGTCCCTACACTGCACAATATTTGATGTTTCGTAAGCAAAATCAGCAAAGCGTTTAAAAACTGCAATAAAAGACATTTATAGTTGCTACAATGTCCTTCAGCCGAAACGTGGCACCGTTCCCAGCAGGAATCGTGTGCTCGTAAAAAACTATCAACAGAAGTGAAAGCTCAACCCAATCATTAAATGTGAACACAAGCGCACAGCATGGCCTTCGAGTGGCGCTTGTTAAGGCGATAGCACAGCACAGTAGGTTGCTTTGTTTCCATAGGTAATTGCTTAAAAAGTAAACTGCCAAGCAATCGATAGTGATGGCACTGAGGCGATATATCCGATGCGATAGTGAAACCTAAATGAGTAAATAGTTTTAACTGAAATATGGGTTTGTGATAAGTATGAAGACATTAACAGACATGAAAAGATACTGTTTAGAAAACTATCGAAAACTTTGTTTATTATTGCTTACCAGAAACTATCGTTGACTTTGTTAATATTCGATTAGCTTCTACCACCATAGCCATGCCCATTGGCTGTGATTAGCGCTTAGCTTTGTTTAGGAGCATAGTTTAGCATAGTTTCAGCTGGCAGCCAATTACTGGCCAAACGCTGTCATCAATCACTGAAGCTGCAGTGGCACTGCGAGCGAAAGCAACTTGACTGACAGAGCGGGCGCCAACGACCTGAAGTAGGCGATGAGCCACGTGCTAAAAGACCAGCTAGTTGATGAATGAACCATGAACTGAACACTAGTTGTTAAAATAGTGACAACGACAGTGAAAGCGACGCGTAACGAGCAGTTGTAATGTTTAAAGTTTGACTATTAATAAATATGGCAGGCTAACAAGTGAGCAGCTGCGATTCTATCAGAGTTTGGCATGGCACGTGCGCCCACGTGGCGTATGCGTAATTTGTATGTGATTGTGACAGTGGGTGGTGGCAGGCGCAGAGTCACTGGCAAAATCAGCCTTCAAGCTTGTCAATAGTCATAAACAAATTCAAAGGACCTGGACACGCGTGTGCTCTGGCCTGACGTTTGTTTGCCCGTCTGTCTGCATCTACCCGGCCGTCTCTCTCTCTCTCTCTCTCTCTCTCTCTCTCTCTCTCTCTCTCTCTCTGTTTGTCAGTCAGTTGTTCAGTCAGTCTGTCAGTTCGGCTTCGCCTTCGCCTGCTATTTTTACGCGTGTTGACATTCAATTTGGCAATTTGGCAGAAAGTTTTGCCAGCTTTGCCTTTGACACGCTTCAACAATGTTTGCCTTTTTGCATTGCCAGCGATTTTTATGAATCGAACACTGATTTGCACCCGCCACCCGCCACCCGCCACCACCTCCCATCAATTTGCTTTGAATATGTGTTAATTTTTCGTATATCTAAATATATTTACTGTTTTCTGTTCGTTTTTTTTTCCCCACTCATAGGAACTTTAGCTTTAATCTTGTCTCATATTTTTTATGCCGCTTTGATTAGTTAAATCAATTTGTTGATTATGATAATGCGCGCATGTGTTTTTTTTTCTTGTTCTTTTGCCATTAGCCATAGCCACAGGCCGTCGCACATGCACGTACACCATAAAAAGTATTTGCAAGTGGACAAAAACAAAAAAACATGACAACTTTTCACATGAATACCGAATGCGAGTTTAACAAACCCCATGCAACGCATCATCAGAAAAAAATGAACCTACCCAACACACAGACACACAGACTTGATAAGACTGTGAGCTGCCATTGTCAGCAGTGCAAACACTCAAATGGGCAAACAAAAAGTAGCCGAAAAAAGGCACCCAAAAGGGACACCGAGTGGAAGATTGAAAATTGTAAAGAGTTATTCCACATTCAACACGCTCCAAATGGAATAAATGTCACAATTTAGTGCTTATGCGCTTAAATAGTGCACTCAGTCTTGGCTTAAGGCAGAGAAGTTCTTTTTGCATCGAAGAAGACAATTTTAATGCTCATTAAAACCTCTGAGTACTATATATTAAATTCTCTTAGCGCTCTCATTAAGCAGCAGTGGATAGTGGCGGAAGTAAAGTATATGAAAATTTGAGTAGCAAAATTAAAATGGACTTTTTAATATCATGCTCGTTTATGAAGTAAAAAGTGCTGCTGTTAGAGATTCGTTATAGATTCTTATTACAAAATATATATACATATTTATATTATACATACGTCTGCTCAAGCATGACGGCCATTTACTCATCGCTGAAAGTGATGCTTTAAGAAAAATGTTTCTAATGCGCAAGAATTTTAAATAAAAGGCGTCGCTCAGCATAGATTGCTGTAGCTCACAGATCGCTATTCTTATTCTTATTCATCTGGTAGTTAGAGTCGCTCTTAGTATCCCCCATCAGTTGTCAGATACTCAGAGAAACAGAACTTCTTAGCATAGATCGCTGTAGCTCACTCATAGCATAGATTGCTGTAGCTCGTTCAACGTCTCTTAGAGCCAAGGCAGATCAATGAAAACTATATTGATATGTTGTTAGAGATCTTTATTGCTTACATACTATATAAGTTTATATTCGAGTATATCGCCATTTAGAGCCTTATCCAATCGAAGAAAACTTTATTGTATTTTAGAGCTAGCCTTAGCCAGCTTTGCAGCTAGTCAGCTGTTAGCTATCCTTATAGATAAACCTATAAATGATATAGCAGAAAATATTGATATTTCATTTTAATTTATCAGCATTGGGCACATCCGTTGTAATAAAGAAAATCTGCTACACAAACCAAAGCTTAAGACACAAAACGTATACGTAGCGTAAGCCGAGTCATCAAAGTCTCTTCCCTTACATATTAAATCTCTATTTAAAGCAAACTAAAAACTTTTTCCCATATATTTTCGCCATTTTAAATAGCCATAAAAAAGACTCACATTTAAAAAAAAAAAACAACTTGCCTTCATTTTGCTTTAACAGAACGTGAACAAAAGCGTTTGCCCTACTCTTGAACCAGTTAATGTTCATTATTTCATGTTGTACGTATGACATGCACAAAGTCAAACGCCGCCTGCTGCTGCTGCTGCTGCTCTACAACCAGATTACAACAGCCACTTTGCTGGGTTTTTTTCTCTTTTTTTTCATTTTCATTTTCGTTCGTTTTTGGTTTTTGACTTTTTGGCACGGTTTCAAAAGATCAGGCAGATTGCGACGCGGATTTGCAAGCGAGACGCCGCCAGAGCGTCGCGACGCCGCCTGGTTTCCAATTCCAGTTGGCAGTTTATGCATAGTCAATGCATGTCAAACGCAAACTTGGCCGAAAACAAATGCAAAACAACAGCCCAAACGGTTTGCCTGACCACAAAGCCAACCTTTCCTCACCTTTGGCCGGGCCAAAGTGCGTGCAAAAGCAACAAAAAAAACGAGAATATATATGTATATGCATGAGCTTGGCTGCTTGAGAGGCACACGCTTCGTTTAGCCTGCTCAGAGACACGCCCCCTAGCGCCATGGCTGGCTCTCTCGGCTCAGCAGGGCTTGAGCTGAAGAGGATGTGGATGTGGAGGCGAGCAGGCTGAGTACTCGCTGTGGGAGCAGCAGCAAAGTTTCATACATTTGAATGCATTTGCAAAAAAATGCCAACTAACAACTTTCAGCACGGCTTACGCTTAACTTCCGTCCGGCTCACCTGGCCGCACTTGGCTGGCTGGCTGGCTGGCTGGCTCTGCTCTGTGGTCACAAGGTCAGCCCCATGCACAATTTTCATGCACTGACTCTTGCGTGGCGCACCAACAACAACAACAACAACAAAGAGAACCGAGAGTGGAGATGCAATAAGTGCCGGCCATTTAGATTTTGCTGCCTAAACATGGACACAGCACGGCAGCCGGAATACTTTCATATCTGCATAAGTGCTCTTAGGGCTTCCACCATAGAAAGTAACCGAAAAATTACGGCTCTTGTGGTCAAACGGTTTTATCAAGGGCACCAAAACTAAAGTGAGTTTGTATGTAGGTGTGTGAGTGAGTGTGTGTGTGGATGGGTGTGTGTGTGGATGGGTGTGTGTGTGCTGGAGTGTAAATGCCTAAAAGTGTGTTTTGCTTGCTTTTTTTGGGCCCCTTCGAACACTGAAACCGCAAACATTTATTGCCTGCAAATGCCAGCTTTCATGTTAGCCAACTCGATGTGTGTGTGTGTGTGTGTATTGGTGTGTGCGTGGGTGTATGTGTGTGTGTGTGTTTAAAAAATCATTTTTTACACTCCAATGATGCCTGAATCCACTCTATAGAAAAGTTAGTTGCCACAAAGGGTATGCCAGTTGACAGAAAAGGGAAACTTAGAGAACTCGGCTGAAAGCAAATATTAAAAGCAACTATTTGGAAGTTAAGAAAATACTTTTATGTATGTTATATGTATTTATATATGCCTAAGGTAAAGATCTATTTTATTATTTAAATTTTGAGCAATCTTAAAGCTTAAAAATCTATTCAAATTCTAAGAAATCTCAACTGAGCGCTCTGCAGCAGTAAACAGCTTCAGCTCAAGCCCTTTTCTATTGCAATACCTAGAGTATCTTCTGCTCTATATTTCCGCCTTACCTTTGCCAACGCCAGTTGATATTTACAAATATATTTTTGGCCAGCATTGAAATTTGTATTTGCACACATAGTTCTGTTGGCATTTCTAACGTTTTATCTAAGCTCGCCTACGTGTTAGCAAAAAAGTAACAGAAACTACTCCTATCGCAATGCCCAAAAATCAATAGAACTGCGCCCCAAGCTGGGCAGGCTCCATGATGAAAGCGCTGCCTCGGCGAGTGCCCCTGGTGTCCAACCAACAACAGTTAGAACTGGCAAAGTGCTTGTTGGCCAGCGGGCAGGCAGAGGTTGCAGAGGTTTCAGAGGGGGCTGGTTAGAGCTGAAAGCTGAGCTACTGCAGGTGCATGGCCTGGGCGTCTCTTTCTGAAATTATGAGCAAAGTTTAGCATGCAAATATTTTGTAAAATTTTCACTTCGAGCGCCAGGTGAAGCGGATGGCAGCCAACAAAACTTTGAACAGTGTATATATTTCAAGCGCCTGGCTTTTATTTATTTGGCAACTTACACTGAAAACTGAGTGGGTGTAAGTATCTCTCTGTATGTGTGTGTGTGTGCGTGCGTGTGTGTGTCGCAGAGGTCGCAGCTGGTGAGCTGGCATTTGTTTTTGTGGCTGTTACAGTTATTGAATGAGGGCGTATCAAAGTAGCGTGGCTAGACATCGTGTAGGTGGTTTTGTGGGCGTGCCAAAAACTTTTGATTTTATTAGCAATTGTCGACGAAGTAATGCAACTTAACCTCAAATGTTACCTGACAGCTGTTGTTGGTGACTATACGATAAAAGCATATACTGAAAATTGCATAGAAAGAGGATGGATTAAGTGCTGTTTGCAATTGTCAAATATATGTGCTATACTAAAAGCTAAGCAGGAGTCTTATAGCTTAAAGGACCGACCCCGACTCTATAGAGCCTGTGCCCCACCCCTCCTATCTTCTACACTATCTATGTAATTACTCTCCTTGACTGAGCAATCCACTACCTTTGACTGTAGATAGCTTCAGACATTATCTTAATTCGCAAGCTATTTTCACAGTCAGCTGATTTGGAATTCGAAAGCATGAACTAAATCAAATTACACAGATATCAGATTGTACAATTAGACAATGGTATAATCCGAGCTGCTGAGCCAGTAAATATGCAGCCGAGCCAACTGCAGGCAGCCAGGCATTGATGCATGTTTAGACATTCCATGCAATTGTCTAAGTGGAAGCTCGAGCGAGGCTCCAGTTAACGGGCAGGTGCGAAGTGCTTAGTGCTGCATTTGCATTCACAGTTAGCTAATGGCTAGTCAAGTGCCCTAATGAGTCTATGCACTGCAAGAAATCAGCCTGACAAATGTTAAAATTCTGGTTTTAGCTGAGATTTCCACAGTTGTTAGTCAACTATTTTGCTCAGTGCATGTGCCTGAGGCACATTTACATATCATATTACAAACTTTAAGTTATCACATGTAAGATTATGCCGTGTCCAGCAGCAGGTATAGTAGAGCTATAGTCAGCACTCGCACCAGCTACTCCTGGTGCTCGTCTGGCAATGTCATGCAATATTCACATGAATGAATTACCTTTAATTGATGCAACATAGCCAAAGAGCAGCAAGGACACTTGCTCCTGCTGTAAGACAATGCAACATAAATTGGCATTAAATATTGAAGCCAACAACAAACCGAAAACTGTGACTGTGCGCCCAGGGACCGGCAGAGGCGAATACATATTATTCGATTCCATGCCTTGTTTGCTTTGCATATTGTGCAATTCATTAGCCAAGCAAAATATTTCAATAACAAATTGCCAATTGAGATTTGCATTGGCAGAGTTAGGTGCAGCAACAGCAGCAGCAGCTGCTGCTGCTTCACCTGCTGTTGGCTCAATGGCTCAATTAGAAGTTTATGAAAAATGCAGTATGTATTCCGTTATGCAGCACAACACAGATAATTAAGTTTTATTTGCCTATATATCTATATATATATATATATATATATATCTATAGATTTTTATATATATGATTGTGTAACGGTATAGCTGCACCTGGCTGCAGCGACATGGTCAAATGCTGTCATAGCCATGGCCATTGATTCGCAATGCCAGTTATAACGAAACCAATCATAAAACAAATGGCCAAAAGAAATTGCAAAAAAATAAAAAAAAACGAGAAGCAGCAGAGAAATCGCTGAGCTAGCGCTGCTCTTGGTCAACAACAACAATAAAAACAAGAACTTGGCAGATACCAAAAACCCAGTAGCAAGGCCACTTAACCGCAAAAACGTTGTGAATTTACTGCAAATGCCATGCAAGCCGTCTACACTAGCAACTGGGCATAATAACTAAGTCATTTGGCTTAGAGCAGCCAGCTTCAAGTACACAATATATATTTATATATATAAAAAGATATAGATACGACTCGCAATGCTTGTTAAATGGAATTAAATGCACTTTTGCTGGGCGCATATGTCTCTTTCAAAAGTCATCAACTGTGTGTGTGTGTGTCTGTGTGTGTGTGTGTGTGTCCAGCTGGTCATACAGGTCGTTCAATTTGCTTAATAGACACTAGTCTGCACGTTAATACTTGCGCTGAAGTCTACCTTTTCAACAGGGCCATTGAAAGGCAAGTAAGCGTGAGCTAGTTGAGTGTAGACGACTGAGAGATACACTGAAAAGAAAAACTGTTGAATGAATGCGGTTCTTATTCACTAAATGAAACCTTGTAGAATTAATCTAATATTTGAGATCTGTATGGGCAGCTAGAGTGCATATGATGTCTTGGGCGTCTTTTGTTTCCTAGGTGAACAAATTCATAGAGACGTGGCAGCCAGCAGGTCGAACGGACGGACATACGCAGATAGAAACATCGACAATGAAACATACAGATGGACAGACAGGCAAATTGATATAATGAGAGATAGATAGACTGACAGACGGACAGAGTGACATGCTAGACAGACTAGTCAGACTGTCAGATAAACTGACAAATCGACAGACGAAGAGATCGTCAAACAGGCAGACTGGCAACTACGCAGACAAACAGAGTGACATGTGAAATAGACAGACTGACAGATAGACAAAATGACAGATAGGCAGACTGAGAGATTGTCAGATAGATAGACTGATAGATAGATAGATAGACCGACATATATGTAGACAGAATGACAAGTATACAAGCTGAGAAATGGACAGACTGACAGATCGTCAGTTAGACAGACTGATAGACTAGCAGATGGATAGACCGACAAATAGATATGGTGAGAGATAGACAGACTGATAAATTAATAACGTGACAGATAGACAGACTGATTGATCGTCAAATAGAAAGACGGACAGTTAGTATGACAACTGACAGACAGGCTGACAGACAGATAAACATACAAAATGACAAACCGAGAAATAGAAAGTTTGACAGTTAGATAGATTTATTATTTATATATTATATTTTATATTATATTATTATATTTATATATTTCTACATATAAGTTAAAAAACCCGCAACGCCTTATAGTGGACAGTAGAAATCCTTACGAGCTGAGATGCAGCGTTGCCCCGCAATATGGAAGCAAGTTCAAGACCTTATTTCAACCAAGCTGTATAAATTATTGAGAGCCTACAGCAGTATTGGCTTCAGTCATCAACGAGACTTCTCAGTGAGTTATCTCGACAAAATTGTATAAATTGATCATATTTATTATAAAACAATATATCTAAATGATCCTTGTTAATTCATAACTATGCTAGAACTGACTATAATAGATATATTTGATAAGCTCATAGTCTTAGCTTATCAAATATTTCTATTTAACAATAATTTAAAATAAAAAGTGTATTCCAGCTTCGTTAGGCAACGCATACTGAAAGGTTTCTCTCAATGTTTTGCTTTTATTTCGCAGCTGCGACAACTGCAATACCGATGCTGGGATTGGCGCTGAAGCGGGTGGCTCGTGGCTCGTCGCTCGACGCTCAACGCTCAATGCTCAATGCTCGACAGCATCGATGCGAAAGTGAACGTGGAGGTGGAGATGGATAGATGGAGATGAAGAAAGCTGAAGCTGGAGTTGAAGGTGGCTGTGAACGTGGCTGTGTGGACGTGCCCTGTCCGTTGCTCTCGACCACTTATCAGCGCTGCAATTGTTTTCTTGTAAAAGTCAATTTTTGAAGTGCAGGCAGCGGAAATCGGAAACGGCAGAGAAAGAAACAGAAACGCAGTTGACCTTATTCCAAATGGGTGGCCATAGTCAGCCATGGCACGCCTTCGCTTTCGCCCACTTTCATTTTGAGTTCAGTTAACTGATGGCAACAGCAACAGCAACAGCAACAGCAACTGGTGGATAGTTGATATGGACAATGCTAAGTAGCAATTGATAAATGAGCCGCATTTAAGCATCGTCAGCAGCCGCATGGCAAACATCGACCACACACACTTGATAGCATCGGCGCTAAATGAAATTCAAAGTCAAATGCGTTCGCTCGGAAATAAGTTATGCTTACTCTCAGTACGAATGGGCGCGCGGAAGGCGTGCGGCTGCTGGCTTCGATTGTAAGTGCATGAAACTGAAACGAATTGCAATCGAAAACAGAATTGGGGTCAATCGATATTGTCCATTGCAGCGGGCTGCCACAACGAACATATAATGGCTGCCAAAGGTTAAATGTGAAATAGAATTTTCCTCCTCGCACACCACACACAGACGCACGCACACAGCTTGTTCTTCGTAAAATTTGCAAGTTTTTGACTTTTGCCCAGAAGTAATTTTCACAGCTGAACAAACAGGAAGTGACTTTGAATATTTGCAATTGCCAATCGAAACAATGACCAGGGACATGTTGACTTTTAAGCGAACAAGTTTAAGTAGGCGTAACACCAGCAGCAGCAGCAGCAGCAGCCGCCTGCGAGGTAGGTAGATAAGGTGGCACAACCAATTAGGCGCCACGGCGCGCCTTGTCAGGCAGAAATCAGCGGAAATGGTCGGAAATCGCAATTTAAGTAATTTTGCATATTGCCAAAACTCCAAACGGAAGTTGCTACAAATTAAACCCTAAGGTTAATGCCACAGCAGCAACAACAACAACAACAACAACAACAAGGCGCCGATTACAAAGGCAGCGAAGTGTGGGTTGAGCGGAAGTCAATGTCTCCTTCATGTTTTATGACTCCATAGCCCTCTTCATATCTGTGTAGGTGTGTGCATTCGAGTGTGTCGGAGTGCGTGTGTGTGTGTGTGTGTGTGCGTGTGTGCGTGCGTGTGCTTGTAATTTCGATTTAGATGCAAAGTGGCAGCAAATCGCGTTAGCAAAATGTCAAAAGATAATAATCCTTTTTGTTTACGCGAGAAATGCCAGCCATGCCCACACACACACACACACACACAGCCCGTCTTCAGCTGTGACTGTGCCGGCAAATCTTCGATAAAAATATGTGAATAATGCAAATGGCAATAAAAAATAGACAACAAAAATTATATGGATTACGTAAACGAGGCGCATCGGAACCCGACAAAACAAAAAAACAGAGCGAAAAAGCAAAAGCGGAAATGGCCAAAGGCAACGAAGGCTGCCAAATGCTGCGCCTAATGTTATGCAACGACATTTTCAGTTGCTCTCAACCAAGTGGGTAATGCGAAAAGTTCTTGAGAGTGGACAGAACTAGTTGGGGAGAAGATGGGGGAGGTAGAGAAATTTGGAATGGATAGATAGAAATGTTTAGATGAGAGGAGAATTTGTTTATATCTAAAGAGATAAAGAGATCGTCGAAAGATAGAATAGATTTTGGTTTTATAATACTGTAGATTAAGGTTTATATATATAAGCTGACAAAGATAGATAGAATATATATAAGATGATATAGATACATAGGTAGAGAAGAGATATCATCCTGAGAGCTTAGACAACAAAAGTCTTCTGCAGCTAAAGCAGCTTAACTAATTCTTAAGCTCTACAGATGACTAAGATGTTATAGAAAAGGCGTATCAGACTTTATATACATATATATATGAAACATTAAAAATATAGGTATATATAATATAGATACTATCCTACGACTCCAAAGAGCTTAGGCAGCAAAAGTCTGCCCTATGCCAGCTTAACTACTTCTTGAGTACTTCAACATATCTACAGATGGGCTAAGATAGTTTATAGATAAAAACATTTGAAAATGGAATAGGGAAAGATATAGACTTTCTATGATAGCCAAGATGACAATAGATATAGAGTAAAATATAGTCAAAGGATCTTCTATGATGAAGCTTAGAGACTATATCCGAAAGGAAGACACTGAAGATCTAAATGAAATCTGCTTGTAATCTGCTATTTGATTTACTTCCACAACTTCTAAGCTGCCCATACTTAATCTTACATACACTCAACTCTTGTAACTGCCTACCAGAAGACAATTTGCTCTCGCCTTTGCCGGCCCACACACACTCACACACAACATGCATAGTATGTAGAGCAAGAATTGTGACTGTTGAACATTTTTGCATGTTTTGCTCTGTTTCCTTTGCGTTCGCTTTAGCACATTCTCTCTCTCTCTCTCTGCGTCCGTATTGCACTTCGCATGCAAAACTGTGTCAAATTTAACGCCTTCGGTAATGAATTTGTAACAACATTTTATTGTTGTGCTTTTGCCATCCAGCGAACTGTGGACTGTGGACGGTGGAGTGGGAGCAGCGCAGAGCAGCAGATGAGGCCCAACCTCTAGAGCGCCAGCTGCTTTGCCTCGCTTCTCGCGGCGCCTGGCAATGTTTTTCTTATGGCACAATAAAAAAAACAACAGCACAGCCCACAAAACAAAAGCATGAAACTGTGTTAACAAGGCGAACAGCAACAACAACAACAGAAACAACAGCAACAACTGGTTGCTATACACGAATAGGGACAACAATGTGAATAGGGCTTTGCTGAGCTGCCACCCGGTTGGCAAACAATGCGTTTTACATTTTAGCAACAATTTGACACAAATTAAAATGTGCAAAGGATAAGAAAATGTCTGCCACTTGCACTTTTGCAACACGCACGAATCCTTGGCACAGGATCTGCCCCTCTCTGACTCCCTCGCTCTCTGGGGGCACATGTCTGGCATATTTTAGCACCGCCTCCTGCCATGTGTCAAATATTTGTCGTTAGCTGCCTCCAGGCCGGGGCTATACGCCAGCTTCCGACTTTGCCATTATTTTCAGTTCCAGTTCGGTTTGGCTTCTTTTTCTTTTTTTTTTCTGCTGCCTCGCACACCTGAATGAATCGCGGCTCCGACAGTCACCCGCGGCTGTCGTGGCTGTATCTTCATTTGCCTGGCTGCTTCGTTCATTCCAATGAAGTGGAAATATGTCAACAAGCGACGGAAGTTGGCTTCAGCACTAAAAAAAAAGAAGAGAAGAGAAGCACACACACGGACACTCATCCAATTGCGCTCGCAGTACACATACGACCCGTAGGCACTGCTAGTTAATGTTGTTAGCGACGACAGCAACGCTGTGCGCTGCCTCTGCCTCTGCCTCTGCTGGAGGCCAGATAAAACTAGTTGACATACTTAAGCCCAGATAGCATAATGAGGCATGCACGACTTACCAACTGACAGCTGACAATTGTAGCTTTAGCCAAAAAACTGACAAGATTATATGGAGTTTGATATATAAACTTGATATATGATAAGATATGTGAAATTTATGGTCTTGATCAGATATTTGCTGCAGCTGCAAACGACGGCTATGATAGATGTTTGATTTAGTTGATCTGAGATCCTTTACTTAAGCAATGCAGAGAGATATTTTAATTCCTTTAGATCAATTGAAGATCATATTGAAAGCTCAGGCTTATGTGACTCCCATACAAGCTGATCAATTAATATTTTTAGTTGAGCTGAAATCCTTTACTCTTTAAGTTGTGAAGACCCTAGTGAAAGCTCGTGTAACTGTTAACACCCTTAAATTCTGATCTATAAACATATTTTGAATATCAAGCAAATACTCCTTGCAAGTCTCACCTCAACTGATTCTCACTTTTCCTCGCAAAGAGCATTTCTAAGTCGACTTCCCTCAGCCTACTCTAGTCCCACACTTTGCTAGTTGCCTGTTTCAAATGTATTCCTATTTGCTATATTTAGTTAGTGATTCATGATAATGATGCCGCATGTAAATATATATGTGTGTGTGTGTTGGGTGTGGGTGTGAGCTGGGCTGGGCTGGGCTGGGGGCTAGCTGGCTTTAGCGAGACGTGTGGAATTTGATGCTCTGATTTCACAGTTTGTCACAGTGGCGTCTAAAAATTGCAATGCAAAGCCTGTGTTTCCTGTTGTCCTGCTCTGTTCTGTCGTGTCCTGTACTGTACTGTCCTGTCCTGTCCTGTACTGTTGTTGTTCAGCTAACTCTCCCCCTGCCTCCCACACACTCTGCTCTGCCCCTCGTTGTCGCATTTCCGTTGCGCGCTGTTTAACTTTTTGTGTGTGCAGCGACATGCGCGTCCATAAATTTACCGACAAAGCAACAACTATAACTGAAATAACTGGCACAAGATTTGTTACACTTTTCTTCTGTATGGCCAACAAATTCAGTGTCTCCCATTGTCTGGCTTGACTTGCTCTCTCGCTCTCGCTCTCGCTCTTGGTCCAGCTTTCTCTCTGCTGACCTTCCATTTGGTTAGTTATATTTCGAGCTGGCATTTTGGTAGCTGCCATTTATCTTTGGCTTTATGCCAAACACAAGCCTGGCACGGAAATGCTGCTTATTTGTAAAGAGTTACAATGCCATACTCTATATAGCCCATATCCTAATGCACATGCCGCATGCCGCATGCCGCATGCCAGATGACCTGCAATAAACTGTGAGAGTTTATCAGGCCTGGACTTACGCATATTTCAGCACAGTTCATTAGGCAGCGAACGGGGCCACCCGGGCGGGGTAGGTGGCTCATTAAAAGGCATTTAACATTTCGGTATTCGATTTGCCGCCATTCTGAACAGCAGCCAGAATTAAATTGAAATTACGTAAATATTTATATGCATGCGCCGACCACAAAATGTAAAAACAATTGCGCATTATTCAATTAGCGTGAGGTACTAAACAAATAGTAAAAACATTATATATCTGCCACACCATATGTGTGTGTGTGTGAGAGTGTGTGTGAGAGTGTGTATGTGTCTGCTTACATTTGGCATATCATTTGGTATTCTGCCACATAACCATTATAATTACAGTTACAAACTGGAACACGCACACATAGCCGCTCTCATTCCCTCTCTCTCTCTCTCCCTCTCTCACTCTCACTCTGTGTTCGTGTGTATTGCTTATTCGTAATTAAAATTTAGTAACATGGTTTTAATGCTACTAAATAATTAAATAACAAATTATAAGTGGCCTACAAAAAGCGTGCGCCCAGCTGATTATTCATCAGATGTGTGAATACATCAATGCGAGCATTGTCCAAATGGGTTTTCCAATATAGTTTTGATTCAGTCTTAGCTAACTTTAGAGTTTACTCTCACTCACTCCTTTAAATATAATCATTTTAGACTATGTCTTTGAGTCAGCCAGTCGCTCGTAATGTTTCTTTGACTTTCTCATGTGTTCTCATATATTCCCAAAGTTTTCTCACACATTATTTCTTAATCATAATCAGAATCAGTATCCGTGTATCTCCTTTTCTCTATCATATTATATCATCACTATATTTTCCATATATTTCTCACATTATCTCTCTATTTCTTTTATCTCTCTGTCTATGTTTTCGCAATTTTATCTGTCTTTCATTCTTTTCTCTGTGTTCTCTGTCTTATCTGTCTTCCCTCTTTATTTTCTGATCTTTTCTGTCTCTCTCACTATCTTTCTCTCTTTTCTATGTCTCTCTCGCACTATCTTTCTCTCTATATCTCAATCTCTATCTCTCTTTTTTTTCTTACATATCTTTCGCCCTTTGCCCCTGCCTTTCCCTGTTGTATACAATCATTATCTTTTTCTGTCTATTGTATATATTATATATCTTTTTCTATCTTCTCTATCTGTTTCTCTCTTCTTCCTACGCTTATTGTCCTTCTTCATTTATAAACTATATTTTGCTTAGTTTTTAGCTTTCTCTGAAATGTTCATATAAAAAACTCATGCCATCTCACTTATTCACGCGCCTCTTTATGCGATTTTCATGAACCAAACTTATGTTTTTAGATTATTTAAAAGTATTTTGTGCTGATTTCATATAATAGTCAAATTTTTATCGCTGCCAAATGCTGCAGCCGCATATTGCAATAAAATGTTTACTAAATACCCACAACTTTAGCTATATCCGGAATGAGTGTATCTGTGTGTGTGTGCATCTGTGTGTGTATCTATGTGTGCGCATCTGTGTGTGTGTGTGTGTGTGTTTGTTTGTCAATGGCTAATTACTGTCCGCAGAAACAAACAAAAAGCAAACCGAATTGGCATATGCAAGAGCATGTTATGGTAATGCAATCAGAAGGCCACATGTAAAATATCATATGAAAATCGATATGAACTATGCACTGAACAGCCATTAACATGCACTCAAATCCCATAACCATAATTATTAATGTGCTGCGATAATGTCGATGTGCAGCTGAGGGCGCGTGAGTGCTGGTGCACCGAGGCAGACAGACAGACAGACAGACTGGCAGGCAGGCCACCACCCACGCAGCACAGATTGTCGGGGAGTTGCCTGATAGGATTGTCAAATGCTTATCAGACCAGCGGCTGATGGTGTGAATCTTGCCAAACAAATGGCAAGCAATGCGCACAATTGCAGGCCATTCATCTTGGGCCGCCATCTAACAATTGTTCGCTCAATCGGCGACAAAAACGCAAACGACACAGCACACGCGCGTCCTGCTACTACAATGTAGTAGTGCGAGTATTTATCGATTGCTTTATATCAAGCACACACACACCCGCACACCCGCACACCCACACACGCGCGCAGACAGTCAGCTCAGTGTTGGATTGGAAAGCTAAAGCCATAGCTGAAATCCTTCGCATGAAACTCGTAGCCAGCCGCAGCGAGCAGCCATTGAGTTATGGCAAACATGCGGCATAAATTATGGGTTTAGGCAAAGTGCTTGACACCAGAGCAGAGCCCAGACACTGGTTGGGAGTTGATGTCAGAGCTGGTACAGAGCTGAAGCAAGCGATGACATGAAAAGTGCTCCAGCCAGCCAGCCAGGCAGCTAGCTATCCATGACATGACAGTTACCCATCGCAGCTCGTCAATGTCGCCACTCGATGATGATGTTCACAATGATAATCAAGTTGATGATGACGCTAACTTTCATTGCTTGTCATTTGAACATTTCAAGCATTTCACTAGCCCAGCTCTAGCTATAATATTATTACCACACTATTACACACACACACACACACACACAACACACTCATGTATGCATGCCTTCATAAATACAACATATTGACATCTCTTTGGCAATTATCCAAAAAACCATTCTTGGCTAAACGCTTTAGCCGCAATTAGGCTGCAAATACCAAAGCGAAACGATTGAAGCTTTTGGCCAGAACGTGCGCATATTTGTGGCTGCAGACATGCAATGGGCCAACTATAATTTGTTAGCATGCCAAAAGCGAATTATAATGGAAATATTCTTTCATTTATGGCCTTAAATAAGTTAAGAGTCTTTGCTAACAAATTTTAAAGAAAGCAAATATAAAATGCAATTCAATAAATTCAAGAATTAACTCACTCTCTCTCTCTCTCTCTGTCTCATATCTCACTTCAGTGTGAATCTAGTATGCAACTAATAAGCCTCCCTCGGCGCCAATTCATTCTATAGCCCAGCGAACAGAGGCATACAAAGCAGTCGACTGTGCGATGTGGCGTATGATTATTGCGTATACGCAACGGGTACACTTTAACATTATGAATTATGCATGGGCTTTACAACAATTTCTGCGGTACACCCAACAACTGCCTCAATAAAAAAATCTGCGTTTTGGCTCTCTCTCATAAATGTTTAACGCACCTGCAACGGCCACAAGCCAGCAGCAGCTGCCTCTACATATGCCAATGGAGAGTCGACCCTTTTATCACACACACAGGAGCACACTCTCTCATGTGTGTGTTATCGTGCTGGCAGAGTTAAAGTGACGTCCACAGAGCAGAGCAGAGCCTTTTTGGCCGCATTAGCGACAATCAATGTGTGGCAGGCCGCGCCTATTTTAGTTGCCTCAGCATAAATCACATGGAGCACAGCCCGCCCGAAAAATCTACTCGTGTTTGGAGTCCTTCATCAGCGCTCTGAAGTAGCTGGCTGGCTGCCATTGCCGGTGTGTTCGTTATTTATTCATAGCAAACATTCGCATTTCTCTCTCTCCCTCTCTCTCTCTCTCCTAGGTGATGATGGCACTAGGTGGCATGTACCGAAAAATAAATACAGTAAGCTTCAGCGAATCAACCAAAAGCCGCAAAACAATGCGACGCTTGTTGGCATTGTTGCTTTACCTCGTTGTTGTTCTAGCTACGTGTGTGTGCTTAGCGTTGCGTAAAATAAATCATTTTATTGCGGCACACACACACACACACTTACACACACACACACACACACACACACACCACACACACACACACACACACACACACACACACACACTTGCACAGATTGGTTCAGTTGTTACACACAGCCAAACAAATTGCCAACTGACTAAACAGCAAAGAGAGAAAAAAAACAAGTGTTTTAAATGAATAAAAATGTGTTGTATAAGGAATATTAAGCACTTGCCATGCCAAATGAGCGCACAACATGGCAAATGAGTGCAAAAGGTTGAATCTCAGGCAATTAGAATGAAGCTATGAATGAGATAAGCTCGAGGCTTAGTTTCACTCAAATAAGCCCCAAATGAATTGAGTCTTTTGTACAGTGTAAGCTGTTTAGCATAAATGTGGAATGGAAATTGTATTTGCAGCCCAATTGACAGCGGATTTGCAAAAAGCAACTGCAGCAGGGGCTTTAGCAGCAGGTTCAATCATTAACTTCATTGGCAAACACAACAATGTATTCGAAATATGAATAATTTACATATATTTGTTTTATAGTAAGCCAATGCAGTTAAAATATTTGAAGGTATTTTAAATTATAGAAATTAATTGAAATTGCTTAAATTGCAGGCAAACCCAACTCCAACTAATAATTCTGGTTTAACAATTATCTAAATTAAAACCAAATTAACTGCTAATAAAACTGAGTAGTTTTTGAAAAACTTTATAACTTAATTAGCTTTTAAATAAATAAACAACTTTGCAACTAAAAATGTTGTTGAACAATAAATTGAATTTCATTTGTATATATATATTGAAGCCATTGCAAATGGCCTTTCTGGGCATGAAATTTGATGATATTTAAGCATAAGTTTGCCTTTAGCAGGCGCAGCTCAATTTTCTTTGAAGTCATTATTAACTATTCATATTTGCATGAAATTGAAATTTGAAATCCATAACAAACTGCAGATTTTTTTAAGAATTCGACTCAAAATTGATAAAAAGATTCTGCTTAAGTAATCACAGAAAAGTGTCCACTTGTCCCACTTTAAATAACTTCATTCATTTATATACAAATTATAAGCACAGTTTTTGACAGATCAGCATAGCTCGAAGCTTAGAGTATTCTCTATAGAATATTTGTTCTTATTTAATCAAATTTCATATATAATTAAAAAAGTTTATAAAATAATTTAATTATATTTTTGTAAATTTTTAAAATACCATTGAAAGAAACCAACTAATTTGGGCCACATTCTAGCCATATTTAAGTGAAACAAAAATCTGGTTTATGCCCACCCAATTTCAGGTATTAAATGGCTAAAACCCCAAGCTAAACCACCAATTTATGGCTTATGCAAAAACTGAAATCAATGCAGTTCGTTTATAAATGATTTCAATATGCATAAATTAGGTCGCCGCAGCCCAAAAAGTGTGCAACAAAATTTTTGAAGTCTGCGCAGCGCATTCGCAAACAAAGACTGAAAGCAAATTTATACAAAATGCAAGCAATATTCGACATTGTTTTGCCAGAAGCAACATTTCTCTCTCTCTCTCTATATATATATATATATATATATATATATATGGCAAATGTTTAGCTATATATATATACACTTTATATATATATTCAATAGATACTCGTATAAAATAAAGTGAGCTTGTGTGCGCAACAGCTTGATCAAACAAGCATTGTGCTCATAATTTATAATTTTAGCTCAGAGCTGAAAGCTAATGAAAAAAATGCACATATTAGCCAACAAACGGTCCGAATGGGGTAACAAAATGAGATTTATGCTCTAGCATTCAGGCCATTTTCTAATTAACTTTTACGCATATTTTTTGCATAGCCGCATCGAGTGGGATCTCTTTAGGTTAAGAGCTAAGCCATCGACCATGTGTTTACCTAGCATTGTGCGTAATTCAATTTCAACTCGGAAAAGCCAACTGGCCGGAAACACTAAAAAGCCCGCGTCCAGCGTCCAACTTTGCGCTGCCCTGCACAAATATAATTAAAATGCTCAAACGGCAAATGACTCGAATGCCAACGTAATGGCAATAGGGGCAACTACAACAAGAAGAACAACAACAAACTCAACGGGCAAACAAGTAAACTTGTCATTTAATTTGCCAGCCAGAGCTCAAAGTGAACGATTCTATAGAAAGAGCTGCTGCTGCTGTTGCTGTTGCTGTTGCTGCTGTTGCTGTGGGCCAAGCATTTCAGCCAGCTGAAATAAGCCAATCAAACTATGGTCAAGTCTTTGATTCACATCGCTATTTAAATTCTGCGCAAATTTAAGCGCTAAATGAGAAAAAAATCCATAGAAATTTGTTTTCGAACAGGTTGAGCTTTGAATACCCTATATTCATAGAAGAACAAATATGCAATGAAAGTAAAGTTGCTATAGTCGCTTAGACTTAACATAACTAAGATAGAACTGTACTGATGGCAGTATCTGTATATTTCTAATTTAACCAATAGACTTTTAATTTAAAGTTAAACAAAAGAAAAGACAAATAATATAAAATCCTCGCTTACAGCTTTTCATTTTAAAATCCTGAAACTATATTTTTAACGATTGCCAACATAAATATAAAAATTGCTAACAAAGTATTAAAGGCGCCTAAATGTTGCTCAAGCTTCGTGTACGAAATGCCACAAAGCGAATATTTTAGATCTTTAAACGAGGATCACACATGAGATCAACTTAGAGCTTTAAAGCCTAATGATTCCTTTTCCATCCCAAATATTAAAAAAATAAAATACGAGTTCAAAATTTGTGCTATGCCTGTAGAAACTGTTGAAGCCTTCAAACAGCTCGCTTTAGAGCTATCCACTTCTCAGTGGCAAAAGTGCTTTAACAATTGTTTCAAATGAATGCCGTAGTATATTGACTTAAAAGGAGAATAGTTTGCTAAGCAATAAAACCATTTTCATTATTATTTTACTATACAATATTTTCATTATTGGCCGCTCTATACAAAAGGCAATACTCGACAGCTCTATCTACAATATTATTGTAATGAGCAAAGATTTCTTTATATTATGTTCATTAAATTTCAACTTTAACTAGATTTTAATAATGAATTTTTGATTTTTTTGAGAAAAGCATAAAATATAATCTTTATTTTTCCATTTGAAGCATCTGGATTTTTTAGATCTTTTTCAAATGATAAAGAAAAATATTTACAAAATTTTTAGAAAACTTTCAAGTTTAAAAATGATTTTTAGAGAGTCTAATTTTGTTCGAGTTGCATGTCAAAAGTGCCAAAAACGTTGAACTGTCAAGTTTTCTAAGTATCTATTTTTGTCTCTATCTAAACCTAAACCTTGACTAGTACTTCACGAGCTTCCTAAGTAGATGGACATCTTTAACGAGTTTTGATCACAAAGTAAAATCTCATCATGCTTTACCCTTTAGCTTTGGGCTTCATCAAAACTTTAAGCAGAAATATAAAATAAATTTGACAATTATTAAATTGAGGAAATATCAAAATTATGCAAGAATTGAGACACATAATCGTCATTCTTAATTTGATATTCATTTTCAAAACTGTCCCATACAACCCACTTCAACCGCTGAAATACCCTTAAGCTGAGCTATAGGGTATTCGCATGAAAAGTGTTGCATTTCACACAGCTTTCGGGCAACGCTTGGGTGGTGCAGGCGGTTTGACTGCTGGTGCTGGTGGTGCCAGTTGGCGAACTGACTGCAATTTCTATTTTGTTGCCAGTTTTAAAAACGAATCTTGTGTTATTTCCGTCAAAAGAGTAATTAAACGGACAAAGCAAACGGCAATTCAACACACACGCGAGGGCAGCTCAATTAGTTATCAAACAAATAGCTTAATAACTGGCATTAGGCATTGAGCGACCCGCGCTCAGTTGGGTTTTCTTATGGCCGGCGGACATTGCGGCGCTGTGGTCTGCAGAAGACAACGTCTATGTTGAAGGCATGAGGAGCATGTCGACAGGAACGCAAAACATTGTAAATAAAATGAAAAGGGCTACAGAGACGAGAGAGAGAGAGAGAGAGAGAGAGAGAGAGAAAGATAGATACTGAGTGAGTGTAATGCAGCAGCTTCTGGGCAACTCTGGCCGGGAATCGGTTGAGCGTGTTGCAAGGGAATGCAATGTGTCTGCCATTCTGACCTGCGGGTGCTTTTGTGTTAATTGCGGTTGCATTTAATTACAGTTCGTTGCATTTGCCGCATGTTGGACTGTCTGACTACCTGCGTGAAGGTGGATACTTACATTCCTGCCTCTGCCCCTGCCCCTGCCCCTGCCACGTGCCACACTCTAAGGTTTTTAATTAAAGTTACAAAGAATTCGACTGCCAACTTCTGAGCCCGGCCCTGTTCAGCTTGAGCCCCTAAGCCGCGCTGAAACCGACCGGACAGACCAACCAACCGAACGCCCGCCCGCCCACTATTGGCCGGTGTGTGCGCAGGCGGCAATAATTAGCAAACCAAACAGCACACAGAGCAGAGGGCAGCAGGCAGCCAGCAGCCAGCAGCCAGCAGCCACCCAGATGACATACACAGGCCGCAACATGATTTGCATAAGCCACACGCAGAGGCTACGCTAGATTACGCACACGCCGCATTGTACAAACATTGCTCACAGCGACTCAATTATGTGTATTAGTATGGGTAAAAGTATTTAATGGTCGGAGTTAAGCCAGTTTGCCCGACATCGACTTGATAATGTCCACAATGCTCACATAGGTGCCCACCACACCGCCAAAGACGCCGAACAGCAACAGCAGCAGATTGACAATGAGTCGGATGCCACACGGTCCATAGCCCGTCTCGTATTGCACGCAGATCTGCAGCAGAGCCGGAAAGATAAGGCCCAGCACGGACAGGCAAAAGGAGCCGACCAGCGAGAGGAAGAGCGACAGGTCCGGTATGGCAACAGCGCAGCCAACTGAAAGAGCAACAGCAACAAATACATAAATCTGTCAAACTCTCAACTGTCATCACCTGCTGATTAACTTACAGGTGAGCAGCACGATTAACGCTCGAAAGCACAGCTCATAGAACGTATGCTTTTTGACATTCGCAATGCGTTTGCTCAGATACTGATTCCACAATATGTGCGCCGTGACATAACCCTGCAGCGCATAGGATATATATGTGGTGATAGCGAAAAAGATCTTGACCACCTGAGCGAGACTGAAAAAGAGAATGATTTATATACATTATATGCACACACACACTCATACATACACTTTCGTTTGGGGTATATTGAGCGTGATACTGCCCAGGGCATCATCGCCGTATTTCCAATAGCCAAAGAAGCCCACAAATATGTAGAGACTCAGGACGATGGTCATGCCCCAGTTCATGATGCCGCAGGGCTGCACATAGGCGCGCGGCGTGGCCATGTTCTCCTCTATAGCCAAGATCTAAAGAAGATAAAACACTCTAATATAAATACATATATACTTATATCATACAACAACTTACCACGCCCACCGCCTCCAGAGCAAAGAGCACCGTGCCAAAGAATGTGGGCAACTTGGAGTAATCCACAAAAGCATCGCGTTCACTCAGCGGCGGCAAGTTCTCAAATATATAATACAAGATAATGCCAAAGCCTGCAGAGTAGAGTAGATAGCTAACTTGGCTTATCTATGAAGTAGAAAAGCTTTTACCTACCCACAAAGAGCAACAAGTTGGCCGCACTGGAGAAGGGCGCCAACACCTTCAGGTTGCGTATGCTGAAGATCAGCATAAGCGGAATGATGAGGAAACACATGTGCAGACGCACGTCCAGGACAACGAGATACTCGTCCACCAGCTGCTTAATGCTCTCCGCTATGAAGACCACATAGACACAGCAGATGCCAAAGTGATAGAAGGCCAAGAAGCCATCCACGAAGGGACTAGAAGAGCGGTAGATAGATCAGTTAATTGGTGAATGTGGAAATATAAATGGATTTAAGATGGATAGATAGATGAAGGAATGGATTACAGATAGAAAGACAGAAAGATAGATATAGGTGGATAGCAGAACTATATATAGATAGATAGATAGATGATATAGGAAGCAAGATAAATAGACAGAAATATGATGGATAAAGGAATATATTGATAGATGAGATATAAATAGATAAATACAGCTGTGGTCAGCAAAATAGTAGTGCGACAGAACTGTTGGACAACAAAATTGTGATAAATATAAACATAATACTTATATATTTATATATTTATAGATAGATAGATAAATAAATAGATGATAGCAAAATAGATAGATGGAATGATAGATAGATGGATTAATTGGATAATAATAAATAATAATAATAATAATAATAATAATAATAATAATTATATTATATTATATTATATTTATATTTATTATCTCTTTCTCTCTATAGATTGAAAGATTAGTAGATTGACTGACCAATAGATTAATACATAAAATTGAATAACAGATCGATGGATTGACAGATAGAAGGATTGATAAATTGATGATAAATAGATAACTTATCATAGATAACTTATCAAGTTGATAGAATGAGAGATAGATTGATATATATATTGATAGATAGATTGATATATAGAAAAGAAGCTGGATGACAAATGAATGCATAAATAGATAAAAAGATGAATTATAAAAGTCTAAATTAATAGATGAATAGATAGAGTCATGACTAGAATAATGAACAATGGACACATATACAAACTCATATTCCACAGATATAGATATCTAATTAGATAAATAACTAAACGTTAGACTTACGCAGCAATTGGCGCCAAGCAGCGCAGCATTGGCGGACCCTCCTGCAGGCCGAGTCGCATGGACTCTGAGAAACTGATGTAGGGCACACGCTGACGCTTGCAGAGTATATACATGCTGTTGATCTGAGCGAAGGGAAGATAAGTGAGCTGGCAAATGATAAACAAGAGGCGAGACTCACCAATATGTGTAGACAATACAGAGCCAGCAGGCCTATAACCGCTGTCAGAACAAGGCCATTCACATAGCCCGCATGCGCAAAGGCGCTGGGCATGGCCAGCACTCCAGTGCCCACGGACGCTTTCAGGAAGTGCGCAAAAGTCTGCCAGTTGCTGGAGGAATTTGAAATTTGAAAAAAGCTATCTCTTCGCCCCTCTCTCTCTCTCTCTGAATACTTACTTGGTTGGATTTTTAACTTTACGATGCATGTGAGGATCGTAATCATCAATGTTTGCCTTGGTCGCTGGCACAACAGAATCATTTTTGATATCGTTTCTAAGAGAAGTTCAAATCATATTAGTGATTTTTATAATGCCGATTGCTTATGGCCATTTGGCGATGACTCTGTCAGCGTTTATTAACTGATTAATTCGGCCCCAAGGCACAAAAACAATTGTAAATGTTTATGAGCCCAATAAATGTGGTAATTGTTTTTAAAGCAGTTATCATTATTGTCTTTTAAAAAGGAAAAAAGTTAAAATATAAAAACAACTAAATTTCAAGAGATAATTTAGCAAACAAAAAAAGTACAAACAAATTCGTGACACATTAAAATAAAGTTAAATTTAAAAATAAATCATATTTTTTAATTTATGGTCGCAAAAACAAATAGACAACAAATTACTATTGGGCATTGTTAGCTCATCCGTTAGCTAAGCGCTGACGACTGTAGATTCGAAAAGGTAGATTATTTAATTTACTCACTGCATTGTCAGGCAAAGGTAGCGACAGATTGTTTGTGGAAGCTACTCGGCTAAAGCATAAATCGTTTATCACGCACGGAAGGCTATTAAGATAAAAAGATACGACTAGGATTTACAGTTTATTCTATTCTTTCTGAGGGAGCCACAACCAAACGATATGCCCGACGCGCAGCAACTAAACAGTGAGTGCGCGTCGATTCAGCTCGAGAGCCCCGAAACAAATGGAAACACCTAAAAAAGATACAAAAATCGTATTATTCCAAGTTACTTTGTCAAAATAATTAAAATGAAAAGAAAGCAAAATAAATGCAATACTATATATAATTTCTAAATGTGTATATATCTTTATATATATATATATATATATATATATATATATATATATATGTATGTGATGAAGTTTGCAACAACATGTCATACTTGTCGGACTCGTATATCCAGAATTTGAAGATTAATGACAAATCGTTTCAAAGTTTCGGCTATAATTATTGCGATCAAAGCTTTAGCTGAGCAGACTGTGCAGTTAGCGAAGACAATAACCAAGTGAGACAACTGCTTGGCACATTTTAGATCTTGTACGAGATACGTATAGCTTCAGAAACTAATCTGAAAGGTGCATGCTTAACCCTGCTATATATTTCTAAATGCAAATTTCGATACTCTTACTATAACAGCATAAAACAGTGTACTTGATATGTAGTCATCAGATATTCAACTATATTTGCATTCACAGCATTAAACTAGCAGAGGCAGCAAATTTAGTCGTGACAACAATCACGCAAAACAACTGCTTAGCACTTTTTAGCATGTACGAGTTGCTTAGCAGCGTAGAGTAGAAGTTAGCCTAGACAGCAACCCAAACAGCATAGGCAAAAACTGTGCACTTAGGCGTGCCAGCAACCTAGTCAAGAGCTCGCCCCATTGCTGTTAGCCTAGACAACAACCTATTGCTATAGCTAAAAGCTAACAGAAACAACACTCAACCAACTTTAAAGAGCTTGCAAGCGATCTAAGTTCCTGAGCAAAAACTTGCTCTCTTCGTCATTCTCTCTTCGTCTGCTTGCTGCCACACATATTTTTATTGCTCACTTAATTTTTTTTGTTTTTATTCCGCATTCAAAAGCTGTTCGTGACAGACGTGGATTTCGCTCGTCTCTCTTCTAACAAAAAGAAAAAACAAAAGCTATCCGGCAGCGGGCAGAGAAAATGCTAAATTATATTCATATATAATTCAATAATAATAGACCAAAGCTAATTAAATGTGTTTCAAGTGCAATTTTATTCAATTTTTCAATTTCAACCGGTTCTTTTAGCAACATTTTCCCACTTTTTTACCGTGCAGTAAAACGTTTCGGTGACAAATTTGTTAAATTAGTTTATATATTTCAAATATACAAACTATATTTACATATATATTTGTGTGTGTGTGTGTGTGTAACTGTTTATTTGCTGAATATGCAATATCAATAAATAAATAAAGTTTTAGAGGAAGAGAAATATCAAGCGATAGCAAACCAACAACAACACGAACAACAGAGAAAAGCTAAACAATTATGGTTTATTCCATAAAGGTAAGTCCCAAAACAGAAATATGCCACCTTTCTTTGACCTTCCCCCCTTGCTTATGTCTAAAACTTGTTGCCAAAATTTTAGACCCAAAACGGCAATGTCTAGGCTAAACTTGTTTTCTAGACTTTTACTCGCTGCCGTCGATCGAGT
The DNA here is from genome assembly GCA_035045365.1 of Drosophila leonis. NCBI lineage: Eukaryota > Metazoa > Arthropoda > Insecta > Diptera > Drosophilidae > Drosophila > Drosophila leonis. The sequence goes on along the minus strand of JAWNPC010000454.1, from coordinate 12,100,594 downwards.
GAAAGAAGCTGCGACTTGCCCGGCACCCTTCAAAACTTTGTTATGAAACAGCTGCGAGATATCGAGGCGAGCCCATTATAACATATAGTATAATATATATATATATCTTCTCGATATATATATACATATTCTAGATAACAATCAATGAAGCCTATACTTAATGCCAGTGGCGTCTGCATTTATGCAAAATAGTTTCATAAGGAGTGTCTATCACGGAGTGTGCAGTGTATATGTATGTCGTATATGTCTGATGTATGTAACTAGCCGAGTAACCAGTGAAGATTTAGTTCAAGTACAGCAGCTCTTAGTTCTAGTATGGCAAGCAAAGAAAACCAACAAAACTTTAGTTCTTATACGTTAAACTTTTTGAGCTTTTAAGATGTTTTACGCACTCTTAACATATGCATGGATTGTAATCCATTTGTTGCTAATATTTCTGCGATTGAAACTAACAAAAATTTAGTTCTATTAGCAGTTAGTTAGAGTTAATTGTTTGAAATTTTTAGTTCTAGTATAGCTGCCAAGAAACCCAACAGAAATTCAGTTCCAATAAGTTCTTTCAAATTAGTTATTCGAAAGTTTAGCTCTAGTACAGCTGCCAAGGAAACCAACTAAAATTTAGTTCTTATATAGCCAGAGTAGCCAACGTTTGTTTAGTTCCTGTAGGAACAACTTTTAGTGCCAGTATAGCTGCCAAGGAAACTAAGGAATTAAATTTAGTTCTTGTATGAAAAACTTTTTGGATTTTCAACATAAATTTATCAAATTGGGCATACAGATGTTTAGACATACAGAGTATAGTTATTAAGCAACATATTTATTTAGTTCTTAAATAGCTGCACTGAAAAGCAATATAGATGTAGTCCTCTATTGGTGCTAAAGAAGTGATCTAAAAGCTCTTAGTTCTTGTACGAAAAGAACAGGGTATTTTTGTCAAATTAAGCATATGCATGCGCTGCGCATACTCCTTAAAAAATAATATTATTCAAAGGAACAACTCTAACTAAAATTCCTAACAAAACATGACTTTATAGCGTGAGGTTTGCTGTACTAAAAGATAATTTTATGAAAATTCCCGACATTTCTAATATCCCTCAGTCACAAATAAACTTGTTGTTTAATGTAACAGTCACTCTCTCTGTGTGTAAGCAGGCCTTAGAACAATTCCATAAATAAATATTACTAGCAATTATTTATTCAAGCGAATGCTAGACATGTTAATTACCATTCGCTCGCTTTGCCTGGCTGGACACTATATTGAGTACTTACTGTGACGTAGGCATTGCCCTACTAATCGGAGTGATTGAAAACGTTAGTTTCTTGCTATCGCCAGATAGTTTATCATTTGACTATATCAATAACATTTACTACACGAAATTCATATCGTATATTTCAGAGATCTCCTTGTAACGCTAATGTGTACTTGATCTAAAACTAATAAATAATAATAAAACTACGCAAAATGTTAGCTAATAGATAGAGACTGACTGACTGACTGACGTATAAACAATTTAATTGCATGTGCTAAAATAATTATTATAATAGTATCTGTCATTAGGGCCGAGTCGTGATCTCAAGTATAAAATTTTATTTCCATTTCCTATTTTCCACTTTTTTTTGCTGACCCTTTCAACTTGCATTAATGTCGCACGCGATCGCCCAGACTCGTTTCTGGTAGCCAAGTTAATTGATCCATAGACTAGTTGTTAAGGGGCGTAGCTCATCGAACAAGCAGACCTCAGAGATCCAGCCACTCTACCCAACTGCTCCGGCAGGGGCATACTAGAAGTTGCACACTTAATGATAAGCCTCAAACATTTCATAAGCTACCAGTCGCCGTATCGCAAGTCTCGCTGATAGCGATAAGTCATTATAAACATTATTATTATTATTATTATTGTTATTATTATTATGGTTGTCGGGCTAGCCCAAGGCGCACAGAATGACAATTTCTAAGGTTAGTGTCTAGCTAAACATGTTGGTGGTAAGATGTTCACATTGAAAATTATTTCGTCTACATTGGAAATATTACGCGATATAACTTGGTCTAAGCATAATGAATCATGCGATACGATACGTTCGGTACCCTGGGGGTGCTGTTATCAGAAAAGCTAGCCTCGTCTATTTCTGGTACAATAACAAACAAATAAAATAACAAAATACTTTGAATTTGCCAGCTGCTCTATCGGTGCTATAAAGAGAGCGGGCTAAAAAGTTCAGATTGATAGACAATTTCATTAGAAAGCTGTTTGAATAGTCAGCATTAGAGATCTAGGCAGAAACTTGAACTTATTAGAATAAACTTATAGCTCTCTTCAGTAAATCTTTAGCTAACTTCAATGTATTCCCTTTTAGAACAGCGAAACGGGTGAGTTTGAGTATTTTTATACCGATTCAGCACGCATCAAGCAGCCAAAGTATGATGAAGAGACCGGCGAACCGGTCAACGATCAAATGAAGGTCCGCTATCGCAAGCATGGCAACTTCCATGTCCCCAAGCGCTACTTGCGTGGCACCATCTGCGACGAGGTGGACAACGTGTTGGCCAACAAACACCACGAGCATCGGGATATAACAGCAACGCATGTGATCGGCAGCAAAGCCACAAAGATCACCTCCAATGCAAAGAAGACAAAGCCCGGCTACGAGCGTGAGGATTACATCAAAATGGATGGCGTGAGTAGCGTAAGTGGAACATGGAACATGAAACATAGAATTTCATCATATACTCAGTCATTAGCTAACATCTGTTTGTATCTATCTCCCTATAGAACATCATATTGGGCTATGAGCGCAACAATTCCTTCCTGCTCTTCCTGATACCCACGCTCTTCTCCTGGAACATGTTTCTATGGGGTCTGCTCTCCATACTGGAGATCGGGCTGCACATGATGTCGCACTACAAGAACTCCCTGACCATGCAGAAGAATCTATATTTTCGCAGTCCACTCCACGTGCTCTCCTCACAGTTCTGTGCGATCTGTCGCAACGAATCCGGCAGCAAATACAATCGCACCTTCGACATACTCAACGAACAGATGCGCGTGGCGCATCGCACCGCCTTGCAGAACATGGCCAAGGCCATGGGCTGAGTTGCACACGCACAGTTTGATAGCTTCAACAATTGTAAAACAATTTTACACTTTAATGGTAATCAAAACAACAACAATAAATGCACAAATATATCACCTGAGTACCTGAACAGTATTTCTAAATAGCCTTCTTTCTGATTGGATTGCGCGCGCGCATGGATTAGACGGATATTTGTGCCATGGGCTTAACGTTTGGCGAGACGCTGAACTTGGCGCCAGTGCAGGCGGCAATGTCTTCCACGGTGTAGCCCTCGGCGAACTCCAATAGGGTCAGACCCACGCCCTTTTCCACCTGGAACACAGCCTTCTCCGAGATGATCAAATCGACGACGCCCTTGCCGGTCAGCGGCAACGAGCAGCTGTCGAGAATCTTAGGCGAGCCGTCGCGTGCATTGTGCTCCATGGTAATGATGACCTTGGTGCCAGGTGCCGCCACCAGATCCATGGCGCCGCCCATGCCCTTCACGAGCTTGCCCTGCAACAGAAAGGAACTGCATTAGTAAACAGCCAGCCGCATGGATTGATTTGCATCTCTCTTACGGGTATCATCCAGTTGGCCAAGTCGCCCGTTGCCGACACCTCCATGGCGCCCAGAATGGTCAGGTCAACGTGGCCGCCACGAATCATGGCGAAGCTGTCGTCGGAGCCAAAGTAGGCAGCACCTGGCATTACGGTAACGCTCTCCTTGCCCGCATTGATCAAATCCGGATCGACTTGGTCCTTGGTGGGGAATGGACCCAGTCCCAAGATGCCATTCTCCGACTGCAGCATAACGTTCATGCCCTGCGGTATATAGTTGGAGGAGAGCACGGGAATGCCAATGCCCAGATTGGCGTACATGCCATCACGGAACTCTAGAGCCACGCGGCGAGCGATCCGCTCACGCAGTGCCTGAGCAGGACTGATCTCTGCAGCGGGCTTGCCACTCTCTTTCGGCTCTGTGATGCGCAGGCGCTCCACGCGCTTGTTGTAGTTGGTGCCCTTGAAGATGCGCTTCACATAGATGCCAGGCACATGGATCTCGTCGGGCGAGAGGGCGCCCACAGGCACAATCTCCTCCACCTCAGCGACCGTAATCTTGGCGGCACGGCACATGGGCGCATTGAAGTTACGCGCGGATTTGTTAAAAATCAGATTACCCAAAGCGTCCGCCTTCTGAGCCTTCACAAAGGCAAAGTCGGCGAAGATGGACTCCTCCATGACATAGTTGCGACCATTGAAGGTTTGCACGGGCTTCGCTGCGCTCGCCTCAACCACTTTGCCATTTTTGTCATACTTGATGGGTGCGCCGCCCTGCTGCACCAGCGTGGCATAGCCGGTGGGTGTGAAGAAGGCGGGTATGCCCGCACCACCGGCGCGTATCTTCTCTGCCAAGGTGCCCTGTGGCGTCAGCTCAACGGCCAGCTCACCGGCCAGATATTGACGCACCAGCTCGGTATTCTCGCCCACATACGATCCAATCACCTTGGACAGTTGCTTCTGTTTAATCAGCACGCCCAAGCCGCAATCGTCAACGCCTGCAGATAAGATAAATAATGTTTATGCAAAGGTTTTACAAGAACCAGATTTTTATTGTACAATGGCTGGCAACTCGATAGGCATGCCACCTAAATAGGTTAATGAACCGGGAAACCAGTTTAAATAACACTGACTTAATATATATGCCGCCACTGTTTAGTATTGGTTCACAAGGCAATCAGAGTTGCCCATTTAGCTATTTTTCGGCTAAAATTGTGATATAGCGGCTGGCGGGAACTATAGCTATATTGAATTACTAAATGGCTTTTTTTATTGTGAAGGAAATGTGGGAATGTGTTGAAAACAAGAAAATGGAATGGAATTTCATGAAAGTAAACAGCATTTCGATGCGATTTGAATGCGTATCTAACATAAAAAAAGGCAAACAAAAAATACTCTCGACATCGTTATAGCTTTTTTTTCCTAGATTTCTTCAATTTATGTTTAGCTATTTCTGGCTTTTTTACCAGCTGATCTGGCTTGAAGAGCTGGCAACACTGAAGTCAATAAGCACCAAGCAGCTGTCTGTCATGTTGTTTCAATTTACACATTAAGGAACCTGCTCGCCTGTGAACCAGTTTAAGCAACAGCCCACTGATAGCTGTTATACTCACCTCCATTGTTGGACACTCCTGTAATGTTCTTGACGCCCTTCTGTTTGAGTGCCTCAATCATTTTTTCGGGTATGCCGCAAATGCCAAAGCCGCCAAAGAGTATTTTGGAGCCATCCTTAACATCGGCCACCGCATCGCTGGCCGATTCGTAGATTTTGCCCTGGCGCCGCTTGCCCGCAGTCGAGTAGCAGGCAACGAGCTGAAAGCAGGAAAGCAGGTAATCATCAGGTGTTTAAATTACATTCAGTTCTAGCAACAGGTTTTTTGCATACTCGTTTGTCACGATTGGTTCATGGAGATTGCGTTCATGTTCTATGTTGTTATTTGCGTGATACTTACGTAACAAAGTAATTTTAATAAATTAAAGGCGCGTGTGGGGTGGGGGAACTAGTTCGTGTGGGGCGACAGCAATCAAAATATCGCTTATCAGCGTCGCCAGGCAGCAAGGCAGTTAGCACTAGCCGGGCTGTCTCTACGTTGGCTTATCTATTAATCTGAACTCCAACATTTTTATTAGTTCGACCTGTAGTGCTCTGTTTGTGTGTTTTTATTTTTAGCATATCAACATGTGGTTGGAAAACACCTGCCCTAATATTCGGTTTGTTTTTGCATTACATAGTATCTATCTATGTATGTATTTATCTATGTTATTCCATTATCTATTTATGTATCTGCGTCTGGCTCACCTTGAACGCTGGGTACTTGTTGCCCAGGCGGTTATGCGCAACTAAGCCACGCAACATGTTGCTTTTGTTTACACTTTAACTAATAAAACTTTTCACTTAAACAATAAATTTGGCGCTTTTGATTGCGAGTTTCCCATAAAAAACCAGCCGCGATCAATCAAAACCCAACACTGACAGCTGCTGACTGAGCCAACATCATTAACAGTATGCAAAATGTTAAATGTATTAACAGCGCGCACTTGTAGCTATCGATAAGTCTGTACAGCAGAGTAATATATATCGTTGCTGCGCAGCCAATGAGCTATCGAGCACAGCTGATTTCTGCAATAACAAAGCAGTTTTCAAAACACTTTTGTTTATAACAATAGAGCGCACGCAAGCAAGCATATACGCGCTCTAAGCTCAAAGATTCCTTTAATACCGAACAAAAAAAAAACAAGTTAACTGTGATAATTGTGAACCAAATGAGCTGAGCTTACAATTAAAACCAAAATGGCGTACTAAATTGTTTTTGTTGCCTGAGGTTTTCGTTACTTTTTTGTATTCTTCATTTTTTTGCTTGTTTTTGTGTAAGGTCTGTTGATTTTGTGCTATTATATACTATGTATCAATACACAAATACTCAGATATGACTGTGTCTATTTCATGAGCAGCGTCAGCAACAATTTACGCAGTTTTAAAATTGGATTTGTTCGCTGTGAACAATTTTGATTTTTGTTTTTGTTTTTTTTTGTGCTTACATCGCAGTTGTTGCTTATGTTGCTGTTGCTATTGCTGTTGCTGCTGTCGTTGGCCGATAAGCGAAGTCTTTTAATCTGCTAATCGGTCAATTCATTAATTATGTATTTTCTATTGATCAAGCGCTGAAGTAGGCGTCGCGTGCAGTCTGCGTCTAGTTGGCTCTGCTTATCGTCCATTCTGCGTGCATTAACCGTTACATTAACCGTTAAAGACACGCATCATTGCCAGCTGTTTACTCCGATGTGTGTGCTGTGTGGCTTGTCCCTGCCCCCGCTAATCATGCCACTGAGTACCCGGCTTTGGATTCGCTTGACAACCGAATGCAGTGGCATTTGTCTATAAATAGCAAATCGAATAGTTTTCCTGCATCAGCAACAACAACAACAACAACATCAACTGTAAAAGTTTCCATTGTCGCTCGTCCAAATAATCAGCTTCACCGGCCTCTGTCTTGCTGCTGCTGCAGCTAATAATCGCAGCAAGCAAACGATGCATTTCCCCCCACCCCACAACCCCGCTCTCCCACGCATACGTACGCATATTTACACACAAATGCACTTAAATACTTATATTCGTAATTTACTTATTTAATTACAGCTGGCAGGCAATCGCTATACTTTGCAGCCTTTCGTTCAGTTCTGTTCCAGCGCTTATTGCGGCCACAACGTTGTCCGATGCTCGAACAGACAGCAGCAGAAGAAGTAGCAGCAGTTGAAGCAGAAGTCAGCAGGAATCGTGTGTTCTGTCATGGCCAACGAGCAGCAGCAGCAGCAGCAGCTGGAGGAGGAGCAACGTCAACTGCTGCTGCAAACGCTGAACAGACTTTGGAGCCATTATCTGCACCCCTCCGACTCTGAGACAGTTGATGATAAGCAGGCAGCGAGTGTCAAGGTTTGTATGCAACTCGGATATCAATTCAATTCACATTATCAGCTCCACTTGCAGGCGCACTGGCTCTGGCAATTGCTTTACAATTTTCAATACTTGGATGAGCAAACATTGCAAGATGCGCAGTTTAATAGGTAAGTCGAACCCAATGCGAGATAATAGATAATGCAATATTAATTCAATTGCTTTGCATTGCAGCAACTTCAATCAGCTGCCCGAAGAGCTGTGCTCCTATCTGCTGGAGCAGGTGTATCAAATCATCAGCGCAGCGAAACGCTCACAGGAACCTGAACAGTCAGACAAATGCATCAAACAGCTGCGCAAACAGCATAACCTGGCACAGGTGAATATTGAAATATATAAATATCATATATAATATATTCAATTCAAATGATTCATGGCAGCTTATTTTGAGCACACCCAGCGATTGCAATAAGATTTTGGCGCTGAGAACTTTTCTAACCAATGGCTTGGGTCAACATCTGCTCGCCTTTCTGCTGCGCGTGCAAATCAAGGCAAGTCTAGTTCGGCCTCTATTCAGCACAGTTATTGTTATCAGTGTTTGTCTTTTGCAGCACATTGCCTCACAGAAGAGCCTCTGCCAGTTGTGCATCAATCTGTTTCCCAATTGCAAATGGAGCGCAGAAAATGCACCGCTTCAGCCGCTGACCAGCATTGCCCAGTTCATTGGCAGCTTTCACCTGAACTCACAGCGCAACAAGACGCGTCGTCAGCAACAGCAACAGCATCAGCTGCAACAGCAACCACAACAACAACAACAACAACAACAGTCACAGCAACAAGTGCAACTACCCATTGAGATTATTGGCAGCTTCGATGAATTTCAAAATGCTTGTAAAACAAGTGATGAACTGGCACTGCTACTCATCCAGTTGCTTTCGCGCTGCGTCGACGCTGAGCAGGACCCGCAGCTATGTGTAACCGTGCACAACTTTGCCCTGGGACATTTGTGCAGCAGCTGTGTGGATGAGCGAGAGCTGGAGCTGGACCTGCCCGGCGGCAAGAATGATGAGATTATTAAATTTGAGCTGCTGCAGCTGATTGCGCAGTGTGTCAACAATTTCTACATACACGAGCAGCAGCCCAGCTCCTTGGACTTTAACAGTCAGTGCAGCCAGCTGCTCTATGCGCTGGCTGCCAATCGCAGCAGTTCGGTGCTCTCACATGCTGTGCTCTACATTATGTTTGGCACGCTGCACAATCTGGTGGAGTTTGGTGCTCAGCAGCTAAGTCAAATCGATGTGAAGCACTTCGACACCTGTTTCGATGTGCTGCAAGAGGCAGCTGCATCCACCAGCTGCACCTCGCTGCTCTTTCTACATATCTACAAGCTGCTGCTGCGCCTCACGGATCATTTGTCGCGCCAGGAACAGCAGCTGCAATGCCTTATGGAGAGCAGCACATCCAGCGCTCTGGTCAAGCAACAGCAACAACATCAGCAGCCGCCACGCTACAAGCGTCTGCGTCACACGCAGCTTCATTGCACAGAGCGCTCGCTCACCTGTTACTTTCAGGGCAAACTGTATCAACTGTTGCCCAATCTGGTGCCGGAGCTGCAGGAGCATACCGTCCGCTCGCTACTACGCACCGGCAGCTGTTGCTGCCACTACAACGCGGCCAACTATGCCACGTGTCTGCGTCTGGCCACCCAACTCGCTGGCAGCTATCAGAAGTGCGCCTACAAGTTTCTCCACTACAATGTGCTGCACACCATCTTCGTGAAGCGTTCGCCGCAGCATTGTGCCGTTTGCGAGGAGAAGCTCAAGTCGCCAGCATTTCACATACAACTTCTGGCCATCTATAAGGATAGCTGTCGAGCCTTGTTGAACAGCGGTTCGATGTTGCTCTTTCTGAAGCATCTGAAGCACATTGCCTACTTGTTATCCTATGATCTGGCAGCTGGCATTCTGGCTGAGGTGGCGTTGCCCGTTTTTCGGCAATACAAACAGCTCAGTGAGTGCAAGACCAAGACGAATCCAGTGCATAAGCTGCCACGTCTGCAACTGCCCTGCAAGCTGGACAACTATCGCATTCTACACGAATGCCTCAGCATTTTCGTGATGTACCTCAGTGACATACGCCTGGTCAAGGCCTTCTACAACGAGGAGAACATTGGCTACATGCAAGACTTGCTGTGTGTGCCGGAGCTGCAACGCGGCGTTTGTGATCTCATCAAGGTGGGCATCGATAATATTGCCTTTCTGGGCGACAATAGCCACGAGCAGATCGCTCTCAGCCGTCGTCTCATACAACTGCAGCTAAATAGCAGCGATCGCGCCTCGCGATTATTCCAAGCGTTGCTTCATAGATGCGCCAAGCGCTCCAATGTGAAATTCTGGCTGGAAGAGTCGGCCAATACGTCGCTGCTAGAGGGGCATAAGCCGGTGGATATTCTATATATAACCGCACTCCAGTGGACGCTCAACTATGAGCTACTCAAGACCAGTCAACTGTTCTACAATGAGTTTGCCAAAATATACTCGATACCCGTGGAAATGGCAGTTGACGATGACGATGACGCCGAGCAGCAGCAGCAGCAGCAGCAGCCGCAGCTGGAGCAGGAGGAGAAATTGCGGCATGGCGATAAGACAATCATTGACATACTCAAGCTTAACTACAATGCGCTAAGTTGTTTCCTAATGCTGCCAAAAGCCGCAATCGCCGTAACCTCAACCGCAGCGACGCCGACGACGCCGTCCATTCGTGGCTCAAGTTCATTGGAGACGCTCGTCTCGCACGTACAGCTGCCGTTCAGTGTGATGTCAGCCTCCGCGACGACTGCAGCCAGTTCGGACTACGCTGATTCATCCTTGGACTACGCCTCAATCATCAATAACTACGCGCAGCAGCCAGCATTGCCTTCCTTTTTGCAGCAGCTGCAGTCTAGCCAACCTGACGAGAGTATTGTGCTCTTCGACATACGCGGAAGCAAACCCAATAACAACAGCAACAACAACAACAGCAACAACAACAACAGCAACAACAACATTGAATCAGTGCCACTGGCACTGTCCAGCGTCGTGGCAGAGGATGAGGTAGCTGCGGCCGGACTAATTAGCAAGCTATTTAATATTGTGGGCTCGCTATTCGGTGGCAGCTCGGGCAGCTCCCCCGAGCGACGTGCCACGCCGGAGCCAACGTTAGACATCGATGCAGATTTGTTTTGCCTCTACGAACCGAATGGGGAGTGCAAGAAACTGCTGCTAAAACTCTTCGAGGCGACCATGGCCATATGCATCAAGGGCTTTCAAAACGAAGAAGGTGAGCTCGCAATAAGTGTGAACTTGGGAATGGGCGTTTCAGCGATTGTGCGCTTAAGTGCTTAGAGTGCCCTACAATCCAGTGGGGCATATTAGTTAGATCTAGCGATAGCTGATTTTTAAAATATATATATTCTTGATCAGAAAGACGAGCTGAACCAATTTAGCCCTGTCCGTCTGTCCGCATGTATGAACGCGTCGATCTCAGAACATATAAGAGCTAGAGACTTGAAACTTTTTTTTGGAAGTCCCTGTATAGCACGCGCATATCGAGTTTGTTTTAAAAAATCGATAACTTTCCCGTTTCATTGTTATCGATTGAAAACCTTATAGAAATCAAGTTATTAAATTATATCTCGTACATCTCTTGAGCTAGAGTCTCAAAATTTCGTATTTAGATTAATTTATATTTTATACAATTTCGGTTTTTTTGGATACCAGTAAAACAAATAATATTTTTTTATTTAATTTTACAAGATTAAATTTTTTCTGCGTTAATAAATACATAACTGAGTATATTTAAAAACGCAGATCGAACGGGGTTCAGGGAGAGAGTTTTCTTACTTGTTTTATATATGTATATAAATAGATTTTTATTTGGAATAGTGTTTCATTCTGTGGAACTTAAAACACTGCTGTGATGACTGTGACGCTGATTGGTTCAATACGTCACTAACTTTGAGTTTAGTAACGCAATAGAAATAAGAAATTTCGAAATTTATAATGGCTTAGTAATACCTAGTATGCAAAGTTTCCAATGTTTTCATTCTAGTTAAGAAATCGCTTGTAGCTCGGATTTATATGCTACAAGGCAGGTCAGCTTGGTAGCTCTATGTCAATGTAGTTATGCTGTCTAGCCTGTCCTCTAGTTCGGGTTGCTGTTCTGGTGCTGTTCACATTCCGCGGCTAATGCGTTTCCAATGCAATCGACAACGTTGACTAAAGCTGGCGAAGCCTTAGCAGTGCCCATGAGGCGAGAACAAAGCGCACACATTCACACACACACACCTAAGCGAGCTTAGAGCGTAGAGGTGAGACGTGATGACTGTAAACCTCATAACGGTGCTTTGTGGTTCCTCTAAGAGTTAATTATAAGCCAGGCGAGTTAGTCAGTCAGTCAGTCGGGCAGCCCTGAGTTACTTTGCCATAATACGATCTGGCCTCAGACGAGATTGAATTTCTATCTCTCTCTCTCTCAGTGTGTGTGCGTGTGTGTGTGTGTGCGTGCTTGCGCGCGGTTGCACACGTTACAGACGTATTGACATGGATACTGGAGCATTCCACACGCTCCGGCAACAACAGCAGACGACACTTTTGCTTTGGCGCTCGGCCAACGCTGACGCTGACGAAAGTCGTCATCTCCAGCGATCTCTGTCGATGTTTTCACAAGATAAGCGCGAGCACAAGCATCTGGCTGTTTCTTATCTAATAGTAGATGTCATATCTCGTATCTCTTGATCAACGGCAATTCTCTTTCATTTCGTCGTTGCAGTTGAGAAGATGCAGAAGCACCTACGCAAGCTGAAAGCCATCATATTGAGCAACGCCTCCAGCGACTGGACGGAGCACGGCGAGCAGCATGCTCGGGACAATGCTGTCATACAGACGCTGCAAACGCTGCTCAAGATAGCCGAACTCTCAAGCACACACAACGAGCCGGCGGGCGTTGTGGTGAACAGCCCCACAGACGCATCCGCCCAGTCACGGCCACGTGCGCGTTCCTTCAATAGCGGCTGTGTGGAACTGCCCAGGCAGCAGACAGTTAAGTTGCCGGCCAAGAACTCGCTGGCTACGCCGCCCACGCCGCGACGACGACCCAATTCCAGTGATGCAGCCATTGGGGATGCCGATTACTTTTCCACACGCGCCTCGCTCAGCTGTGCCGCCGACAGCGAGTTGGAGCTGAGTGAAAACGAGCAGGAGTTCTATCTGACCGCCGACGAGGGCTACGAGGCAGACGGCGAAATAGCTGAACTAAGCGAATCCGAATGCGAATTGAATGGTGGCGGTGCGGTGGCCAATGAATCGTGGACACCTTTCCAGCCCTCATCACGCTATCGCAGCCACATTATGCACGAGGGCTTGAGTCAGCTGGTGGTGCAGATGCTGGTGGAGCTATCGCTGATCTGCATGCGCCAGCCAGCTGGCTGGACAGAGAGTCTAACACAGCTGGCCAATCGTTTGTTTGTCATACGCGACTATCTGGGCGGACCTTTGTGTCTGTTGCGCGGATTTTCGCCCGTGCTCAGCAGCAGTGATGCCAAACTGAGAGGTGAGTAAGAGTGGATGTTCGTAAATAGAAATTCCTTAAGTAAAATGTGCTTCCACAGAGCTGCAGCAATCGATATTGGAACTCATCAGCCATCTGAATACCCCTGATGTGCTCAACTGTTATTTTGGCATTCTGGCCAGCAAACAGCCGCCGGTGGAGCTGCTGATGCGACACATGCATCACATTTGCGCTGGTGGGCTGCGTCGTGCTCAGCCCTGCATGGAGCTGGAGTTTCCCATTGCAATCGATGGTAAAATTGTCATCACAGCGGATCCGTTCGTCAGCGAGCAAATTGAGCGCGTGCGCTTGCAGCATCAGCGCTGCCAAGCGACGACTTTGTTTACGCGAGCCGCCTGCATAGTGCCCGTGACACAGACGCGGCTCTGGCAGCCGGATGGACTGACGCTGTCGCTCTGGCTGGAGGTTAAGGGTCAGCAAACGCATCGCAGCTTCACACAGCTGAACGATGATGAGACACGTTACTCTGGCGAGGATTCAACAGTGAGAAAAATCTATTTAAATGATTTGCAAATTCAACTAATCAGTTTCATCCCTTCTAGAGATGTCATCTCGTTTCGCTAGGCAGCAGCGCCGCAATGCTTAGCATTTATATAAGCAACAACTTGCAACTAATCTTTGAGTTGGTGCGACCTAATGAACCGTTGCCGGTACGCGTCGAGGAGCACATGGAAGCCAGCAGCAGTGAGCTGCCGCCGCAGTCGAACAGCGGCAGCTTTCGTCATGCTCTGAAGCAAACAAAAATGGCGCTGCTGAACAGCTTTGGTCAGATGCACTTGCTCAACGGCAATCAGGCGGGGCACGACGGCGGCGGCTACTGCGATGGTGCCAGCGTGCAGCTTCAGCAGCCGCGTCTGCCACGTAACAAATGGACGCATCTGGTGTTTGCGCTGCAGCAGCAGGCAGACGGCCTACAAGTCGGTGTCTTCATAGATGGCCTTGAGCAGCAGACGCTGAGTCTGCCCTTTCACAACTTGCGCTTTGCCTCGCGCAATCACAACTTCCAGATGCTAGCTCTGGGCGAGGGCATACCAGCGAAAAACGGGGTTAGCAACAGCAGCTCATCACGCTCCACTCTTGATGGTAGTGCGCCACGCTATGCGCTGTCCAATGTGGTGCTATTCAAGCGTCGGCTGGACGATCACAACCTGATGCTCAATCTGACAGCTATGGGACCGGACTTCACCGAATTCACCCAGTGTCAGGTGGCCAACTGGAAGCCCAACTATGGACACGTGCAGGTTGGCAAGCTGACTACTTGCAACTTTGGCAGCCATACGGACTGCATGAAGATGTTGCGACAAGCGCGCGTCTTGGTCTACACAGCTCAGCAGCCGGACCTGGTCATGTGCCACGATGTCAGCCAAGAACTGGACATGGCCTGCTATGGCCAGCCCCAAGGACACATGCTCTACGGCGAGCTGCTGCAGCATCAGCCGCAGACGCTGCAAACTGCGGTGCTGCTCAGTGGCGGGCTATCGACCATGTTGTATCTCTTTGCCAGAGTAAGCTGCAGACTCTTTGGTGAAAATACTTTAAATTTCACTAATCCATTATTTTCATAACTTACAGATTGTGGAGCTCTCTAGCACAGCCACCACCCAAGCCTTAGCGCTGGATTTGCTGCTACAGTTGGCTCACTCGGATGCTCAGCTATACACCGAGTTTCAGCGCCAGGATTATCTAGCGCTGATTGGATATGTTATCAAATCGGAACGCTGTTCCAAAGATGTGCAACTGCTGCGCAGCATTGTTAACAATGCCTGCTCTCAGGCTGTGATCAGTCGCAAAGGCGAAGGGCTGCACGTGAATGATAATACGACGGCCACCCTAATCTATCCGCGTCTGCTTCTCGCTGTGCTGCAACGCTACTCGGATTGGCATCGCTCTGGTGCCACACACTCGGACGTGCTGGACATGCTGTTCCGTTGCATTCTGGCCCTCAGCCGGGATAAGCATCCGCAGCGGGACTTCAACATGGAGCAGCTGCAGAAGTCTGGCCTGTTGCGTTCGCTACTCAATCTATGCAAGGTTTATGTCATTGAATCGCCCAGTCCGGTACACATATCGCCCTATGCTGCCGCGTGCTTTGTCCAGATCTTGGCCGTCTTTGCGGGCTCTCCGCCGACGCCTTCATTGCTGGACGAAATGATGAAGCTGCTGCTATTGCTTCATCGCCCAAGCGAGTGCTATGTTACGCATGATCGTACGTACTTTTACTATCTGCTGACGCCACAGATGCCAGTGAAGGAGCGCTCTGTGGTGGTCGCCAATCTGAGCCGCGTGACCACATCCTTTCGACGACAGGCACAGCCGCCCGTCCAAGAACTGGATGCAGAGCGCGCGGAACGGATTCGACGCCTGCGTCGACTGCACGACACCGCTTGCGCTTACAGACGTGGTCTCACTGAAATGGAAGATCAGCTGGAGTTTATAGCCGACTGCTCAAATCTCAACAAAAGCGCACTTCGTTTGCTGAATCCGGTGGAAGCGACACGCTGGCGAATCAAGTTTAAGCGTCGCTATCCCAGCCCCAACCAAAGTCCCAAGCGCAGTCCCAAACGCAGTCCTCTGAAGATCGCACGCCGACGCGCCCATACGCATCCAAAGTTGTGGCAACCTTCGGTCCACAGCACGCCTAGCTCCACGCACATATCGCCGCTGCCTAGTCGCAAAACCGACTTTTACGATCAGTTGGGCATCGTGACGCTGCAGCAGCGACTACTCATGTTGCTTAAGGACTTCCTGTGCCTGTTGCCCGACTCTGCCGTGGATGAGGTGCTGCGTCACTATGTGAAACTCGAATTCCTGCTGGTGCTGGCCAATCAACGCAGCTGCGCCGTGCGCACCGCCATCATTCAGCTGCTGGCGGCGTTGACCAAACGTTTGGCGCCAGCGGAATTGGTCGCTGCTTCAAAGCAGCTGTACCCGCTGCATCTGGCCAATCAGTTGACCATCCATGGCACTGATGTGGCCATGTTTGAGGCGTGTCTCTCCTGGGTTAGTGATCTGCATGGCAATCTCACAGATATGATTAGCTCCGATGTCGCTTTGGGCATACGCCAGCGCTTCGGGCTGCAATCCTTGTTAGCCATTTCGATGGCGCTGGGCAACAGCAGCTGGAGCTCGGAGCCGCAACGTGTGTTCAAGGCGCTGTTGCGGCTCTATCTGCAGGTGAGTGTCTTTCTTAATCTATGTAAGTTTTGTGCTCATACTTCTTCATCTCTTTATAGAATCCCGATGAGCAGCTGGGCCTCGTGGAGGCAGGTCTGCTGCAGTGCACTGTCAAGGCGCTATATCAGCTTTATACGCTGCGCCTCGGTCAGCCCAATGTGGATCAATCCATTGTGGAGCTGCTGAGTGGCATTGGCGAGCGCGCGCTTAAATCTGTGGGACAAATCAATGTGAGTTGTTGCTGCCAATTAGTTGTGACTATGATCTAAATTTTGTATTCTGCTGTTACAGCTGGTCTGGGACATATTAAATATGCTGGCCTTCTATCAGGAGAAGCAGCCGCCGCTGATTGTGCGCAGCTTCCGTGCAGTGCAGGCTCAGTTGCAGTTCCATTGGCTCAACCTCTTCTTCGAGGCCTGCACTAGCAATGGCTGCAGCAATGGCTATCGCCTGCGCAGCAGCCTGTCGGATTGCTCGCTCAGCCAGACGGAGTGCCGTACGCGCATGGAGCTGCTTATTGATCGCTGCACCCAATTCTTTACGGCAAGCGGCAGTCAGGCCAATGGCAGCAGTTATGTGGCCAGCAGCCAGGAGCTGGTTCTGTTCGAATTGCTCGTCTCCTTTGGCATAGCCAACAATCAGCGCTGCAACAACTTTATTGCCTGGGGTCTGCAGCCGTCGCGCCCGCGCGATTTACGCACCTACATTGTGGATGCCCTGTGGCGCACATGCCAGGACGAATTTCAGTCCGCTATCATATGCGATGTGAAGATGATCAAGGCGCTGCTGTGGCTCAGCCTAATGGAGGATGTGAAACCACCCATAGAAAATTTGCCCAAGCTATGCAAGGCGCTGGGCATCAACGAGAATGATTCCACTTGGAATCTGGAGCACGAGCTGGAACGCCTGGAGCTGAATCGCAGTACTGTGGCAGCCAAGCAGAAACAGCTGCTGGAGAAGACGCTCTACAAGTTTGAACCGCTCGTGCAGCACTGCATTGAGACCTCCATGGTGACCACCAGGCGCGTGGCTGAGCTGCAGGTGAGCTGCCTTTTTACGCTTGATGATGCTTAGCTTGCTTAACTTTTATTTGTTTATAGAATGCGGAACGCAAGCTGCTCATGTGCCACATGAAGGACTATGATGACACTAAGACCTACACCAAATGGCTGGAGATTATACGCCGCATGACCCACGAGGGCGCGCCCTGGCACTGTAACGAGCGTGCTGAGTGGTAAGTGCAGGGCTTCGAATCAAATCTGAAATCAGCTAATCTGTATGATTGCAGCTCCTGGGAACTGGATGACACGGAGGGACCATCGCGTGTTCACACCCGTTTACGGCGCTGCCATTTGGATATAGATCGGCGATTCTTTATGAACGACTACTGCCCCGGGCAGGGTCAGCGCGAAGAGAAGGATCAATATATGCGTCCGCTGGACTATTTGATAGCCAGCTACGATCAGCAATTGAATATATCGCTCAACTCGCAAATACTCTATAATTTTGCGGCAAAATTTTTGCCCGTGGATGGGGAGATCGATGGCGAGATTATTATAACCGATCTGAAGCTCTATTTTCTGGCCACATATCGTTGTAAATACTTCAATGTGAACTGTGATATATCGAACATAACTGAAATTTGGCTGAAGCGCTACCAGCACCAGGAGAAGGCCTTTGAAATATTGCTCGACAGCAACAAATCGCTGTTCTTTTCGCTGCAAAACGCCGACGACTGGAAGATTATGCGCGAGGTATTCTGTGATAAAATTGTTACCATGCCGGACAACTCCAAAGTGCTGGCCATAACGCAGCAATGGCGCGAGGGCCTGCTCACCAATTGGGAGTATCTGATGACACTCAATCAAATAGCTGGACGCACCTACAACGATCTCATGCAGTACCCAGTCTTTCCCTGGGTGCTGGCCAACTATAACTCCGAGTGCCTGGACTTGCGCCTAGCGCAAAATTTTCGACGACTGCCGCGACCTATTGCGGTGCAGCTGGAGAAGAATGAGGAGCACTACATCAACAACTATGCAGTAAGTAAAGCAGAGCAAAGGAAATATCTTTATTATGTTCATATATTATTCATCTATATATATTTCACAGTACATCGAAAGCACGAATACGAATATGGGCTCATTGATCTTGAAGCCGTATCACTATAGCTCCCATTACTCCAACTCTGGCACCGTGCTGCACTTTCTGGTGCGCGTGCCGCCTTTCACCAGCTATTTTCTGCGCTATCAAGGTATCACTATCTATTAGCCAGAAATCGCTCTTCGACTAATCAGATTTTGTGCTCCCAAACAGACAATAACTTTGACCTACCGGATCGCACTTTCCATGCGCTGAACACCACATATTGCCTGGCCAGCCAGGATAGTTCCACGGATGTCAAGGAACTTATACCCGAGTTCTTTTGCCTGCCTGAAATGTTTGAGAATTTTGAGCGCTTCAATTTTGGCTGCCGTCAAAATGGCGAAAGGGTGGAAGATGTTACGCTACCAATCTGGTGTCAGCGAGACCCGCGTCTCTTTGTGCTCATCCATCGCCAGGCGCTGGAATCAGAGCTGGTTCGCAATGAGCTGCATCACTGGATTGATCTAATATTTGGCTTTAAGCAATCAGGAGAGAGCGCTGTTGAAGCCATTAATGTGTTCCATCCAGCGGTGAGTTTGAGGATTTACTTTTCCATATTCCAGGCATTTATCATCCCCATTCCAATCTTTTCCAGACCTATGCCGTTTTCCTCGATTCAGAGATTACCGATCCCATTGAGCGTGAGGCAGTCAAGACCATGGTGAAGACCTATGGCCAGATGCCACGCCAGCTGTTCAAGTCGCCACATCCCTCCACCAAAGCCCTGGACTATGCTTTAGTGGACACGCCCATTGTGTCCAGTGTGAAGGGATTGCGCTGGGGCGTCTACGTGGGCTCGCCGCAGCTGAAAGTGCCGTCGTGGGCAATCATACACAAAATACCAGGCACCGAACATCTCGTCAGCTTCAACAACACTAATGTGGTTTATGCCCTGCCGGCGCGAGCAGGCGTCATGCAGGGCGCCGAACCGGATACTTATAATGTGATTTCCTGGGGCTACGACGATCGCATCGTGCGCATTCAGCCGCTGAACAAACCGCAGGCGAAGCCCAAGAATCTGCTATATAATGACAGTTTCGATGACATCAGCGCTTGTGGTTGTGATGTGAACTCGAATCAGCTGTGGTTTGGCCACAAATCCGGTCGCATTAGCGTCTACAAGTGCGCCAGCGGCCTGGATGGCCAGCAGCGCGCGGCCACCAAGAGTCGTCAGAGCTATGTGCGTGGATTGCGTCTATCCTATAATTCAGCATTTCGCAAGATGACCACCAAGAGCACAGGGTCTGGATCAGGTGCCGAAACATCCGATGACTCTGGCAATCTTCATGCCACAAACTCGTCTGCCTCTGTCTCCTCCTCAGGAGTTTCGTGCAATGGCGATGCACTGCAGCGCGATGGTGCTGACCTAACCTGGTTGGGTCCCATGTTTCTGGTGCGGCACACGGATGAGATCACTTGTATTGCACTGTCCGTGGAGTTCAAGATTGCTGTGACCGCCGGACGTGATGGCATTGCCGTCATTTGGGATCTCAATGAGTAAGTTGCTCAATAGCTAAACGATTTCATTCACTAATCGCTTGCCCTTAGCTGGAGCTATGTCCGCACTATAGCACGTCCTGCGGAGATTCATCAGTCGCCCATCACACATGTGGCCATCAGTCCTACCCTGGGCGACATAGTCACTGTGCACACAATGCCACAACAACCAGCAAATGCCAATGCAGCAGCGTCGCTTGCAAAACAAAGTGCAGCAGACGAATGCTTCGAGGTAACGGAGGAGAGCCTGGACGATTTTGTCAATGTCAATATCAATCCCAATGGCAAATCCATATTGCGACTGCACTCGGTCAACGCACGCTACGTGCAGCATTTGGTGCACGAGGATCGCATCCAAGCTGTGTGCTATTCCTACATCAAGGAAGGCGTTGGCGTCAATGTCATAGCCACCGCTGTGGAGGGCGGTTTCGTTCGCTTCTGGTCCAGCTGGAATTTGAGTTTCGTCAGCGAACTAACAACAGGCACGTCACCCATACACAGGTGAGTTTAACTTTTATCTTAAATAGATATACAGATTTTAAAATGTTGATTTTTGCTTTCAGCATCATTTACTCCACGCATCAGCATTTGGTGGTGTTAACAAAGGACTCCCACATCCAGGTTTGGGAATCAGAGGGTCTCTACGGCAATGCACCGAAGTTTCCCCAAATTGTTTATAAATAATAAGACTAAACTAAACCTACAATTAAACTCAAAGCATATCAATGACAGACACATAAACCAGAGTAGCTGATGAATCAAAATGATATCGAGCCCAAGTCGCACGTAACTAAGGACTGGCCTCAATTAAATACATATACACACACCTTAGTTTTATAGCCATAGGTATATAAAGCTATTGAAATACATTTTTCTACCAAACAATTTTTATAATTTATCAAATTTTTGGTTTGTTTTCTCTTTTATGGCTAAAATGTTTTGGCAGCTTCAAAAGTTTGCTGCTCTGCCTTAAATTGTTGCAATTATAAATAAGCAATAAATTCGTTTTGCAAATATAAAACAATTTACTTTTACAACTTCTAAGTAAAAAAGGTGTACAAAAATATATAAGCCACGACACATGTGGCTACATTGAAAATCAGACTATTTAACTATTTAATACAAAATATATGAATTCTACTTATTATAACTATCAGGACTTCCAGGGCGGTGGCTTGGAGCCGCTGCTGGAATTTCGCTTCTGTGGCTTGGCGTTCTGTTTGGCGTTCATGGCGAGAATCTTATCGAGCTTGTCGAAATCACTTGGCGATTTGCTCAGCAGCAGCTCAATGTATTGTTGCAGCTTGTCCACGGGTGATGGTGGATCCTTCTTGCTGTCCGAATCCAGATTGTTCTTCTCGGTATTATTGCTGCGTTGAGTTTTGCTCGACTTGGGCGTATCGGCATAGTGACGCGCATTGTTTAGATCCGGCGACTCGCTATCCGTCTCACCATTTGCCAACTGAAACGTCTGATTGGGCGAGGTGAGTATGGCCAGTGCCTGTTGCCATTGCGCCTCCATAACGCCATGTAGCTTTTCGGCAATATCCGCACTGCAAGCACAAAGAGAAATATAAATATAAATATTAATTTAATCTCTATCGTCTATATAATCTGCCTTACCGCTTGGTCTTGTAGCAGCTGAGCTTGAGTTCCAGCTCGTCTATTTTCTTAGATGCATTTGCCAGCTGCAGTCGGTACAGTTCCACCTCCTCATTGTGCTTTTCCTGTATGAGATTCAACTCCTGGTTGTTCTTCTCGTTGATCATCTCCAGCTGCTTGACTGCTCGATCGGCTATCAGATGTTCACGCTCGCGTGCCTCTGCCTTTAGCTGCTCCTCCGATTTGTCCAACTGGGCTTGAAACTCTTGCAGCTTTTTGGCCACCACATTCTCCATTTGCTGTTGGTAATGTTGCTTCAAAGATTTCTGCTGAATTTCCAGCTTCTTCTTGAGATTGGACTGAAAGCAAGCAATCGAGATTAGGCATTGAAGTCATTGTGAAATGAGTTGCCTGGAGGCCACCTCAGTTTCGGTTAGATTCGCCAGCGCCTCTTGCAAGGATTTGCGCTGCAATTCCAGACTCTCTGCGCGCGTCTTTTGCTTCTGATGATACTCCTGCAGCATTTCCTTCTGGTGTTGCAGCGTGGACTTATCCTTTTCTAGTTCTTCTATGCGGACTTTAAGCTGTGGGCACAAAAAAACAAACTTCTTTAGAGCTACGAAGCGAATGGAGAGTAAGATTCGATTATACCTTCTCCTGCTGATAATCAGCCTTGGCGAACTTATCGCGCAGCTTATTATGCTCGGCATGGGAGAGCTCTTCGGCACGCTTGCTGCTCTGCAACTGCATTTCAACTTGCTCGAGTTTCTGCATTGCCTCGCTTGCCTGTCGCCTGGAACGCTCGAGCTCAGCCTCCAGTTTGTCTGTCTTCTCCTGAAACTTGGTGGCCAGGCCCACCGCCTGAGACAGCTCGTGCTGCAACGCTTCGCATCTGGCATGATTGTCGTTTCGCTCCGTTTCCAGCCTATGCACCGAGTCGCGCATATTTTGCACCTCAAAGTTGAGATTTTTTAGTTGTTGCTCCGCCTGCTGCAAGGCGGAGTCCTTTGATCGATCCACCTCAATGGCCACCGAGATGCGTTGCTGATACTCCAGCAGCTGTGTCTGCAATGTCTGCACCATTTTCTCCAAGTGCTGGCGCCGCAGCTGCTCCTCCTTGAGCGAGGGATTGCCCTGTTGTCCAGACATATTGTTTGCTATGACAGTGCCTGCCAGATTGCTTCTGCCCCACAGCTCACTTAGACTGATGAGTTTATTGTCGTTGGCTATTGAACCTGACGCACCCAGTCGTATGCTTGGCAATGAACTGGCCGTTTGCTGCGAGTCCTGCGCCTGCGTCGAATAGCCGCGCATGCGCAAATGATCATCGCTGTGATGCTGCTGCTGCTGCTGCTGCTGTTGATACTGGTGCTGCCAGGCATTGTTCTCATCCAGATAGTTATCGATTTCCAGCAGTATGTTCTCCTCCAGCCGATGATCGCCCTTGGGCGTCGAGTGCACCATGCCGTGCAGCTCACGTTGCGATCGACTGCCCAAGGCAGTGCGTACTGTACTCGATGAAATTGTGGATAGATCCGAGGGCGCATCAAAGCGTCGCTGCTCCTCCTGCCGCTCCAGCTCCATGTTTTGCAGTCGCGCATTTATCTGATTCAACTCCGACTTCTTGCCAGGCAACAAAAACTGATACGCAGCTGTTGTAGACTGCGGCGGCGGCATTGCAAGTGCATCTGCCTCAACAGCTGCGCTCATCTTGGGCAGCCGCGTTGTGTAGTAATTGGGCGGTATTAGCAGCAACAGATCTGTATCATCTGTATCGGTATCACTCATTACTCACAACATGATTAGTGATCAAATTATTAAATTTGACCAAGCAAACATTTAAATACAAAATTGAAGCGTACCAAGCGCTCGTTGCTATAGCTGCATGTAAACAATGGTGCTGCCACATCGTCAAATTAGGCAAAGCGGCGTTGCCACATAACTCAATTGAATTGACCTAATAACCAGTGTTGCATAGCTATTGAATTGAAAACGTCTCTAGCAATTTGGCGCGCAGTACATTTTATTTATTGTATATATGTATTTCTGTATGTATATATGTATGTGTATTACGTTAATAGCATATTTCATGTGTGCGAACGTTTTACATGAATTTTTTAGCGACCCAGCCACCCATAAAGGCAGCAAGCAAAACAGCAATTGTCGCCATGAACATCCAGAAACCATTTCCACCCTTTTGCTTGTGCAGCTTCATGGCCAATAGCTCTTGGGCCTCGTCCTTTTGTTTGGTGACCGTCTCAACCTGTTGCTTCAAATGCTGACGATCTTCTTGCAGCACATTCACCTGCTCCAGCAGATTTGTCAATGGATCTGTGTTATCCTTTTCCGGCTGCCCACCAATACGTTCGAGCTTATCTGAGAGCATCTTCTGTGCAGCATCCACCTGGACATTGATCAATTTGACTTTGAGCTTGGTATCCCAGATGGTTGATGGACTGACATTCTTCCAGAAGTCGTGCAGATCACCAATCGCTTCAGTCGCATAGGCGGCCTGCATCATAAACTTATGGCGATGCGTATAAATATCGCTAGAGATCGGATGGACGAATATATCAATGGCTATCTTCTCCTCAGGCTTAACCAGACCCACATTGGGGCGCACGAAGAACAGACGCGGCGTTGTTGTCTTCAATTTGAATGCGACGCGCTTCTGCTTGCTCGGATTGAAGACAGTAATTTTCTTGCAAACGGCATGATTGAATGGCCCCTCGAGAACTAGTTCGTCGTCTGGTTCCAAGATCAACATGGCGCCTAATTTAAATGATGTCATGCCTACCCACAAGCTCTACAACACGTATAAAAATTACAAAAAAAAAAATTATCTAATTTCTTATTTCCACCAAAATGTATCTCAACGTTACGAAATATTGGTTACGACTGACAAAACGAGCATATCGAAATCTCTGACAGCAAACAGAACGCAAAGCCTACTACGCTGTTAAAGTGAAATTGAAGTTAAGTATTTTAAATGAGCTAATGGGGTATATGGGTTTTGTGGAAGTGTATGTAACAGGCAGGCGAAGATGTGTCTTAATGTATATACAGCTGTGGTCAGTAAAATAGTAATGCAACTGAAATATTGCACAGCAAAATGTTGTGATAAATATAATAATTTAAAAATAAATTTAAAACGAATATTTAAAAAAAGAATGTGATAAATATAAAATTTTTAAAAAATAAAGTTAAAAGGAATTTTAAAATAAATATATACATATAAGTATTTAAATATGTATTCAAATTGTTTGTCTCAAAATTTAGCTGTGCAACATTTCAGTCGCACTACTATTTTTGTGAACACAGCTGTATTTTCTTGATCAAGATGACTAACTGAGGTGTCTATGAGTCTGTCTGTCCGTTTGTATGCAATCGTGTAAACGACGAGTCTTAGAATTCCAGCACAGTAAAGTGGGGCAACAGCATTTGCTCAGCGTCCATGCTTATCGGAGCTAAGTGTATGGGGGACAACGATACCTTAAGTTTGATTGCACGGTTGGAGAGAGTTCTAATGCCACTCAGGTTGAGCTATGCCAAGGTTGAAGTTGCCGGATGCTTCGCCCTAAACTAAGGAGCAATCTACACTCCGATTGTGCACAAATTCAAATTCAAATTCAAATTCAAATCAAACCAACAAGCTAAAAGACACTGCTGAAAATTTGGAAGGACATTGGTTGGAGCACTCTACTTACTCTGCTGCTAGCATATGCTTTAGGATATCCCCATATCATATCATAACAAATATCATTGAAATTTGATATAGGTGTTCTTATATATATATAGTTAGTCATATATTGCAGTTAAATTTGATCAGCAATGATCCGCCTAGAATGATTCAAAGAACGAGACTTGGCATATTTCCTTATAGATCACTTTTACTTCTGTTTCATTTTCTTTTTTTCGTTTCTCTTTTTCGAGTACATTTATAGTTAATCATCGAGTATTTGAAAATTGTTGAACATGTTTGGAAAATGTCGTAGAACTACCAAAATATCATGCGGCCAGCATTTGGAGATGTTGCCTTGGACAGGATAATGTCGGAGAGTTCAGTGTCCTCCAGTTCGTTGCTATAATACACATATATTTAAGGCAATTGTTAATATATATATACATGTATATTAAAAACAGTTAGTTAATCTGTTTTGTGCACATATATATACACATTTATTGATTGATTGTAATAAATAACAATGAATGTTTTTTGTTTGGTGGCGGTGGCAACAGCTGGACGACGAATCACCCTGTGATGCGTTGACAGTTTCTTGGATGTGTAGTAGAATGATGAGTTCTTGGGTTCTTGAATTCGAATCGGTTATGTGCAGGGGCGGGGGCACAGCCACAACAATAACAACAAGTACAACAAATTGCGCTCTTATGGTCTACAAAAAGAAAACAAACAAAAATATAGAAAATAAAAGAGAAAATCATGGATGAAAGCCATTAAAAATTCAAATTTAGTTTAACTGATAAACACAAACAACGAATATTAGACAGAAGAACAAGAACAAAAAGAAAACATAAAAATATATATACTATATAGATATATATATAGTATATATATAACAGTAAATGAACATGCATATGATATAGTTTTTGGATATGGCTGTTAGAGCAGGTCGCATATATCACATGAGATTGGGGCGTTTAGACAATAAGACACATTAATGCTTTGAATGATTCACATTTTATTTAAGACTAATCCAATTTTTAGGCACTATTTCGTTAGGTTTATATAACTATATATATTGCAAAAATCAATAAAAATTATGCCTTAAGTCTCTTTTGCTAAAAATTATAAAATATTGTACAGCGTTTAGTTTCGGCTTGGTTTTTTTTTAATATATATATATTTTTTTTTGTATATTTTTAAATATCACTTAAATATTTTTTTTGTTTGTTTGAATTTAGTTTAAATTTTTTTTTTGATTTTTTTTTTTTACTTTTTTCGGACGGTTACAAGAAAAATAAAATAGAAATTTTACAATTTTGGATAATAAATATTAGACGTAACTAAAATTAATAAAGTGTTTTGTATTTTTGTTTCTTGTGTTTTAAAATTAGTTTAGTTTTCGTTTTTGTTTTTGTTTTCTTTTATATAAATTATGTTTTAATTTATGTGCGCAGTCGTTAAGAGTAGTTTATAAATTAGTTTTTTTGCAATTTAAATTCGTTTTTTTGTTTTTTGTATCTTTTTTTTTTCAACTAATCACAAGGCAAATAGATTTAGACTTTTTGTTTTGCAGTCGAAAGAGGGGCGTTCAAGAAGTTTTGTATCGGGGGCAACGCAGGCAAGTTTTTAGTGGATGCTAAGCTTAACGAGTCTTAAAAACAACGAGCTACGAGAGATAAGTAAAGATAGCGAGCGAATACCAACACCACTGAGTGAGAGAGAGAGAGAGAGAGAGAGAGAGTGACATACAAAGAGAAAGAGAGAGAGAGAGGGGTAGTGTAACTGGGCCCAGGTAGGTAAAGAGTGTGTGGGGAGTGTATTTAGGATATGTATGATGCATGAGATTCGTTTGTTTTTAAGAAAATGGCACAAATGTAACGAGTAACGAGCAGCGAGTAACGAGTAGCGAGTAACGAATAGCGAGTAGCGAATAGAGAAGTTAACTTTAGTGTAAGTGAAAGACGTTATCAGACAGTTTGATTCAGGTGAGCTTATGTGGCAGGTGCATTAGAATGTGTATTAGGAAATAACGTATGGAAGTAGCGAGCGAGTAACTAGTCGAACTAGCGAATCATCTTTCGCCTTTCGCATTGCACAATTGCATTTGCTTTTCGTGTTTGTTGTTCTTACTTTTTGATCAGCGAGCGCACTTTTTTCATCGTACGATTAAAGATCGTCTTATTGCTGGCGCTATTGTTCGATCCGAGGGATGAGTTGGACGTCTTATTGCTATTCTGGCTGCCACCGCGATGCACATGGGCCGAGGCGCGCTGCTGATTGCCATGCTGCCCCGCCTGCGATCTCACCGACTGCGCATCCTCGCGCTCACTCTCCGTGGAGCTAACTCCATCTGGACTCTGGCGATTGGCGACATGGCGCTGCATGGGCCGCTCTGGCGTCGGCGACTTTGAGGAGCTGCTCGTGTCGCGTCGCTGCGGCTGCGGCGTCGGCGGCAGCGCCAGATTCTGCATGCTCTGGGTCTCGTCGGTGGGTTCGCTGCTGGGCGGCAGCAGCTCGGCCAGCGTTTGCTTGGACAAGATGTGGTCCAGGCTGCGCGACTTGCGATGCTGCTGTACATTGGGCGGGGCCAGGCTTTGTTTCTCACGTCGCGTCACCGGGCACACCTCCTCCTCGGGCTGCGACTCGTCCTCCGGCTGCAGCGTGCACGTCGAGCTGGCATTGGTCAGCGCTGTGCTGCCTGCAGCCACCATGGCAGCTGCCTTGGCTATACGCTGCTCGGGCGTGCTCAGGCTGTCCTGACTGCTGCCGGCCGCCTCGGCCGCCGCCTGATCCAGCAGCCCGTCCACGCTGTGCGAGCGATAGCCATTGGCCACGCTCGCATTGTGCACCAATCCGGCCGCCGAGCTGCGACGCGGCGGCGCATACGGCTGCGGCATGATGTTCTGCATCGAGGCGGAGCCGGCGCCGGACTTGTGCAGCAGCGCCGCCTGCTGTGTGCGATACGGCGGCAGAATGTTGGAGCGCTTCGCCTGCCCACGCCCATAGCTCAAGAGAGAGGTGCTGCCGCGCTGGCGAGCCGGTGAGGGGGATTGCCGGTATCTATTTGCCTGGTGATTAGCTGCTCTCGTGAATGATCGAGTTTCGAGTTTGCAATCAAAATTAAATTAATTAATAATTAAGATTAGAGTAGAGTAGATAGAGAGTTATGTGGTATGTGTGTGAGTGAGTGAGAGAGTGTGTGTGTGTGTGTGTGTCTGGTATACTAAACATAGAGAGAGAGAGAGAGAGAGGGAGAGCCATAGGCCAGTCCGCTTTGAGGTTGTTTCCGTTTTGAGGATTCTTCATCATCATCATCATCATCATCTTCTCTGTTTCGCTTAAACATATGCTGGATGCTGTTTACTCGAGGCTAGCCTAAGTGGTCTCGATGGCCTAGTCTACGCTGTAGCTGGCTCTGATTGGTATTCGAATTCGAATTCGAATTCGCATTCGTATTCGAACCCGCACTCTGACTCTGATTTGTAGTAGTTGCTGTACTCGTTGGCCCACCTTGTCCGCTGCCATTGGCCGTCATTAGGCCATCCACCACACTGCCTGCGCCACCAGCGCCAACACCACCGCCGCCGCTGCCACTGCCGCCAACGCCTCCGCCTGCACCACTCTGCTGATAGTCGGAATCATTGCTGTGCATTCTTTGGTAAGACGCCACGCCGGGCGTACCAGGCGCCATTGCCGCAATGCGATCGACATTCTTTTCGCCGCGCAAAAATCTGCCGCAACAGAAGAGGGCGAAATTAAGTTTGGGAATGTATTGAGATTGAGTTTAACGATATTAATAAATTGCACTAAAACTAATCGAATGACTAACTAAGAGAGAGAGAGAGAGAGGAATAGGGTTTGTGGCACTATTTGGTCAGCATTCCTTTAGTCCGAATGGCGCCGGTTATATACCTTTCGAGCTTATCGATGCATGCATCCTGGTAGTCGTGTATCCAGCTGACCCCATTGAAGTGGGCCACGCTGCACATGTCGTTGGGCAGGTTGTCCGGGAAGGTGAACTGCTGATCCATAATGGGAATTATATTGCAGTTCGACTCCAAAGCAGCCACAATTTCCTAACAAACAAGAAACTAGTTAGCTGTGGGCAGAGCGAGAGCGAGTGAAATTTCTTTATACTTACGCGATGCACCCAGTCCTTGCAGTCGACATCGTTGATGCAGCGATGCAGTGCGTCTGGCGTTAATACTAAGACAAAGTTCTTTGCCTGACGAATACTGTTGAGTAGACCATTATCAAATTTGCCTGCCTCCAGGCGTTCCACGTCAATGAACACTGAGAAACCGCGCAGCTGAAGATGAACCTGCAAAGGAGAAGAGAAGGAGGAGCTGCATTAGTCAAATCCTTTCGTTTGGTCAACAAGGTCAAACGCACCTTTAGCAAACTGGCCAGCTGAGAGCCGGTGGAGCGCCTATAGCTGACGAACACGTCCAGCGTTTTGGCCATATTCTCCTCGGATGAGCTCGGCAGCGAGTTCTCCAGATTCTTGACCGCACTGAGTATCTGCAGCCGATGTATGCCATTCTTGATGGCGCACTCGGTCATTAGCATATCCTCGTTGACATGGGGCAGCGTGTTCTTGTCGATGCCCGCGTTCAGCATGGCGTATGTGTAGGTGCAGTAGTCGGGCCCGATCTCGGCCAGAAACTGATGCATGCGTGCCGTATCCTTGGACGAATAGTCGGCCATCCGCTTGAGATTTTGCAGCTCGCGCTCGAAGCGCTTGAGCAGAATGCCATTGGCAATGCCAATATCGTTGCGCAGATTGTCGTGGTTGAGCTTCAGCAGGAGATCGCCGTCGACCTGCGACTCCTCGAACTGACGCAAATAGCCATGGAAGCCAATTTGCTTGACCCACTCCTGGACATCCTCGACGGACCAGAGCGGCACCTGCTGGGACAGCTTATGGGGCACCGTCTCGCCAATCAGGCGCAGCGCCTGCGCCGCAAACTTCGAGGCAATTGCATTGGGGCAGCTGGCCACAGTCTTGAGCGCCTCGATGGCGCCAATCTCGTGGAAGATGTCGGTGTTGTTCTGCTTGCGCTTGATGCCCGCCTCCATGCAGAAGTGGAAGGCGGCCAGATTGCGTGCCTCCTCGCGATTGGAGCTGAGCACCGGCACCAGCCGCTCCAGCCAATGCTTGCTCTGGCCATGGGCATGCGACAGATTCGACTTGGCGAACTGATACGGATCGTGGGTGGTGACAAACGGCTCGACCAGATCCAGGCAGCCCGACTTCAGCACCTCCGCCTCGATCTCCTTGTTGGCCACGAGCACAGCGATGGCCAGGCAGGCATAGTACTTGATGTTGTCGTCGTAGTGGAAGGCCAGCGGGAACAGCCACATGGGCACATTGCGCATGATCATCGCCTCCTGGTTCTCGGCGCCGCCATAGAGCGACAGATTGACCAAGGCGCTGGCGCAGTGACGCAACGTTTCCACATCGTTGGTGCGACACTTGAAGAGCAGCGCGTCCAAGCCGCCCAGGCGGATCACATCGGAGCAGGTGCCCTCGGAATGCTTGAAGAGATGCTCCAGGATGCCAGTGCCGACGCGCGAGTGCTCCATGTTCTTGGTCTCCTTGGTGCAGACGCAGGCCACATTGACCACCTTGTCGAGTCCATTGTCCACGACATGCGAACGATTCTCTGTGGTCAGGCACTGCTCCAGCAGCTGGGCGGAGAAGAACTGCAGATCGTTGTGCTGCACACAGTTCTTCATGAGCAGATCGAGTCCGCCGCTCTGGCGCAGCGAGTTGCACAGGGAGTAGCCCAGCTCGTGGCCGTGGGTGGGCACTTCCCAGGCGCGCTTTATCACCTCGTTGATCTTCTGCAGATAGACGGACTTCTCGCCGCCGGCGCCCACGCTGTCATCGTCCTGCAGGGAGCTAACGAACGAGGTCAGCACATTCGAATACTTGCTGATGGCCTGCTCGATTTCCTGCTGGCCACTGCCGGCTGTCAAGGACTTCAGATCGTCCAGCTTGAGATCCTTCAGCTTGACCAGCTGGCCGTTGGTGGCAGACATTTGCGAGGAGGATGAGATCATGCTGCTGCCCGTGCTGGATACACCCTTGTGCGTCATGGAGTAGTTGGCCTGCGAGGCCGACGACACGTGCTTCTCCTGGCTAATGATGCCATTCGAGGTCATCGTCTGCGATTGCTGCGACTGCGAGATGGCCTTCTTGTCGGCGGAGAAATTGTCGCTCTGCACCTTAATACTGGCGGCGGCCACCTTGTTGCTCGCCTGCTTTGTGATGTCGCCGGTGCGCATGGAGAGTGCCTCCTACACAGAGTGATTCGAGAGTTCAGAGAGAACAGTTAATGAGTGACATTAGAAGGGGCTGTTATACTGTTATACAAATGCTTATTGACGTTGCTAATTACATGCGCTACTTATCAAGTATAAGAGTTGCAGAACAAAAACTCTTATACAAGTCTTATACAAATATTATTTCTGTATGATTTCTGTGCTAAGATTATTGAACTTGGACTAGGCCAGCTGTTATACCTTGCTTTGTTCTACCTCAATGGGTATTTCGCGTATATTTTTATTGTTGTTGTTGTTGTTTGTTGTGTGGTTGTTGCTGTTGGGCGTTGTTGTTGCTGTGGTTGTGGTTGTGTGTGGTGGCGAAAGGGGGCAGACGGTGGTGACTGGCTGCAAAGGGGGATTAGAACTTTTACGTACTCTTGTATGAGACTTGGAACTCGAACTTGAGCTCGAGCTCGAAGACGATGATGACGAGGCGCTGGCTGCCGAGGCAGAGGCAGAGGCAGAGCCAGACATTCGGGCAGCGGACGTTGTGGACATGCTGCTAGCTGTGGCCGCACCACCCACCACTTGTATGGGCTGCGGCGGTGGCGACAGCGGATTAGCATTGTGGGCGGCAAAACGGCTGACGGGCGAGCCAACGGGTGGCGGCGACAATGGCATCTCCACGATGGGACTGGGCGAACGCGTTGGCACAAACTCCGACTGACCGCTCGAACGGAAAATGCCCTTGCGCACGGGCCAAGGCGGCTGGTTCTGTTGATTCGACATGGCCAGTGGAGAGTGTGTAGAGTGTGGAGAGTGGAGAATGGGACGTGGCAGACCTACTGGAATACGTATTCCAATGTCAGGCGGCAGAGCTGAACTGACTCAGTGGCCGATCGAACAATTCGATGTTCTTGTTTTCGAAATATTTTAAGTATAGCACAGCGTGAACGTGCGAAATTATGTTCTCACTGTTATATATACGATTAAATACAGTTTGTTATTTATTTTGATTCACATAAAAATAGCGCAGAAATCGGCTGACGCTTTCGCTCTGTCTGTGTGTGAGAGATAGAGGGTGTGAGTGTGAGTGTGTGTTGAGAGAGTCTCGCTCAATGAGTCGTCACATTAATATACACAAATATATATATATATATATATATATATATATATATATATATATATATATATATACATATATATATATATATATATAATATATTTGTATATGTGTGACACTGACCGACAATTTAGGTTTGCGATAATTTACAACACTGTTAAATAGTTGTTACTGTATTACAACAATTAACGAGACTTGACGAACGTGCAAATGATATATGCATGATATGCATGATGAACACACACATACATATTTACATAGGTACATATATACTAAATATAGGGCATAACTAAACGCGTTTTATATACACAAGACTTAACGAATCTTTATCATATACATATAAATCTCACATATTGTTGCATACGATAGCCCATTGTTGCCTAAGCTGATTTTCGTTGAATTTGTTTGTTTGAGTTAAACTTCTAGTTTCGTTAAGTTAACAGTTTAATAAACTTTCGTCAAGCACTGCATAAATTAAAATGTCATATTTTAAAGTTACGTTTACTTAATGAGCTTTCGTCAAATTTGAAGAACTTTCAATTGTTTATTTTTAAGTTTCTTTAAGTTTACTTAATGAGCTTTCGTCAAATTTGAAGAGCTTTAAATTGTTTAGTTTGAAGTTTCGGTGATTTTAGTTAATGAGATCTCGTCAAATTTAAAGAGCTTTAAATTGTTTATATTGCAGTTTCGTTAAGTTTACTTATTGAGGTCTCATCAAATTTAAAGAGCTTCAAATTGTTTATATTGCAGTTTCGTTAAGTGTACACTCAAGTATTACAGAAATTTAAATCACATAGTTTGAGGTTTCGTAAAATTTGCAGTTTAATGAATGTTCATTAAAGTATTTTGAAGTTTCATTGAGTTTGCTGTAAAGTTTACTTAATGAGTAGAACTTTATATTGCAGTTTCGTTAAATTTACTTAATACCGCTTAATTTCATGTCTTGCTTGCTGCTTTGCGTTAAGTTTCACTTATATTATTATTGTTTTTATTATCATAGCACACATTTCACGTTCAAAAGTCAAAGAATTTCATCACAGCTCGCGTGAGATTGTCGAAACTTGTTGCTTCTTCGTTCAGTCGGCACAAGTGTTATACGACATAGACGTTTTTTGTATAAATAAGTCGCAGCGAAGGTCAGGTTCTAATTATGTGTTATTCAGTTAGTTGAACACTTGTTTTCCCTACAACTTCTGCTTCTTCTTCGTCTTGTTTCTTTGATTATTTTGGTATTTGTCTACTTGACTCATTCAATTGTGTTTTCTCATTATAATTAGGAAGTCGTCGTTGTCGTTGTTGTTGTCGTTGTCGTTGTCTTTGGTGCCAATATACAAATCACATTGCACTGCTCTTGTCTATATAGTTTAGCATATAAGCACACTTAAATATATATATATAAATTTGTGTATGTAAATGTATTCCGTATTTATATATGTATTTAAATGTCTCGCCTATATAGCGTAACGCTCGCGTCGATCGCTTGTCTGATACTGAGAACTGAGCGGCACTCAGTGCCATTTTATTTAAAAAAGAAAAATGTTCGAAAATAAAATACAACTTTTGGCCCCAACAACAAGCGAAATTCTATAGAAATTCTTAGAGAGCAAACAGCGAAATAAATCAAAAACGGAAAAACTATATAATGTAAGTTTTTTCTCTCTATATATGCGTTTGTTTGTTAGGGGCATTTGTTTGAAGTTCCAGCTCGAAATGGGAAAAACTTTTAATTCTACAGTTCAAATTGATATAAATACATATATTTTCATATCAGCAAAGTCTGTTGGGTCTGTTGGGTCTTTGTGATCACGGCATAAACAATTAGCAACTGTTTGGCCCACATGGAGCGTGTCGGCTGTTGGCCAAATGCCAGCGAGAAAATATAAAATAAATAGAGTTCATTAGGGGCTCCTCTTGCTGGATAGGTGGAGAAGGCAGCTAGTGGAAACTTTCATTTGATTTGATTAGTACTAAAAATATGTTGTAAACATCAAATATTTATAAAGATTTCAAATAATTGGACGCATTTTTGTACTATGAACGAAACTTTTAGTTTAAATATATTTTATTTTAAATTTAACAAAGTAGAAAAAGAAAGATAACTACTGAAGCCTGACTATGTTCTTAACTTTGATAGAGTTTGAACTATATGAGCATTAATAACACTTGATCCAAAAGTTGGCTGTAACTGAAGCTTAAATGTGGCACAAAACAAAGATTCATACAATCATACAAAAAATATATTTATATTTATATATTTTAGTAAAATAATAATAATTAAACTACAAATATTTAGCTGCAATCAAATCATATTTTCATTCAAAAATCTTTGCAAAGTAGAATTCCATTTTAATATTCCATGAATTCCATCCAATACGCAACGAAACTTCAAGCAGCCCAAGCTACATATGCAAAAACCCCTTAGAGAAATCCACAACAATTGCTTTTCGGTTCAGCTGACCTTTGTCATTTAACAAATTTAATTACTCACTTTATATATACAGCATATATTAGCTAGTCATTAACTTGTGACCTTTTGCGGAACATTATTTAATGCAATAGGTGCAATAAAATTTCATCAGCCTGCGGGAATTGCGTTGTTGACAACCTTTAATGAGGCGCATCATAAAATCATAGACGGCGTAGTTCCAGTGCCGAGCCCCTCCGTTCCCCTGGCCTACTCCTGTCCCCCCCTTCCAGTGATTAGATAAAGCTGGCAACTGGCTGACGTTGCCAGTGGCAACGTTGCTTGGCACAACTTGCAGCTAGTTAAGTTACCTGAATTTTTCTTAACATCGAGAGCTTCTCGGTGTCCTTTGCGGAGCACAAGTGTCGCACGAGATGTGGACTCCACGGGCGCTGGCACTTGTAGAGAAACATATTACGTATACGCGCTGGTATTTCGCCGCAGACTGTTGCCTACTTTTTGGCGCCGCGCAAACATATAGCAAGAAAATCGATTTTTGGGTCTCTTCAGCAACTTGAGCCAACTTTCACTGTATATTGTATTTTACAGCCATTAACAGTTATAGTTAACGCTTTGGCGCCGCGCGTGCCTTATGCGACTCTAACATGCACGCGACGAACTTCAACTGAAAGGAGTGGCCCGGTCTAACGGTTGGGCACGCTCGAGCTTTGCCCCAGGGGTTGTGTCTAGTGCGAGGGGCGCGGCGAGGGTGGTTCGAGCGCGAGCGCGAGCGCTGCGTCACTAGCCAACAGAAAGCTTTTGCAAAGCTTTACAGATTTAATAACTTAGTTATATGGCTATACTAAAGCATGTAATCAGCTAACTTTGATTGATTGAGGGGCTGTGCTCTGCTCACCTGCATAACGGCTGCATTCTCTTCTGTTTTGACGCCATCCATTTCCAAGCGGCTTCGCACCGCTGACGCAGCCTTAGCCTCTTTGTAGTCGATGTCGCCGGTCTGCAGACGCTTCATTTCCGCTGAATTGCTGGTCGCCTGCTCGGAGCTGAAGCCATCGGCTACCACCTTGGTGGTGGCCATCGACTTGGAGCGCTTCTCCTCAAATTTGATGGTGTCGATGGTTTTATTCGAGCCACTTAAACCACTGCTGGCGCTCAGCTGCGCGGCCGCTGGATGCGTCAGGTCCAGCCCGCTGCCAAAGTGTGGATGTGTGCAGTCGTCATCGCCGTCGGGCGTCGTGACAATGCCATGGCAGCTGCCATCATCATTGCCATCCACCAGATTCTCGAACGAGGCGCGAATTCTGCAAAAGGCATTAAGAGTGGTTAAAGATATCTCTCTCTCTCCCTCTGTCTGTGTCTCTGTCTCAATGGTGCTCACTTGTTTTTCAGCTTCTCTATGGTATATTCGCTGTTGAGACCCTTGAGGTCATCTATCGATGGATGATTGCGCGTTGGCGCTGGCTTTGGCGCCGCTGTCAGCTTCTCAATTTCCGACATGGAGACTTTGATATCAGTGAGATCCCGCTTCACGGCGGCGGCCTTCATTTCCGAAGACGTGGATGACGAGGAAGACGATGACGACGACGACGATGATGATGATGACGCTTGTGTTGTCGATGATGATGATGTTATGTGATGCAAGCGCTGGGATTTCTTTTCCACGCGCGTCGTTGTGCTGCTGCTGCTGCTATTGACAACCTGCAAGAGAGAGAGAGAAGAGAAAGAGAGACAGAGAGAGTTAGTTAGAGAACATGTTAATAAGCACAGACAGACATATTTAGACCAAAAATTCACTTTGATTCAACATAGAAAAATGCCAAGAATGCGAATGAGCCGCTTTCAACTAAATATTTGCTTATATAGAGCAGATGCAGATATGATTAGACATATATAAATATATATATATATATAATATTTATATATATACATATACTTATATATATGATATATCTGATATTCATATAACTTGTGCACTATCTGCTCGCCTTTATGGCAGGCGCTTAGCGACGCCAGCCTTTATAAATCACAAGTTTTGTTTAGTTTTTTTGTATTTTTGTATTTTCGGATTGAAATGACACCGTATAACTATATATTTGCCAAACTGCTGATAGATGGTTTTATTTTGGCACAGTGTCTTGCCTGATAAGCAAATAATGTGATAAATGTCCACTGATTTATGGTCTGGGCTCATTCAAAACTTCAAGAAGACATGGGCAAAGAGTTCTTTAACTGCCGACTAGTTTATGCTCTGAATCCTGGAGAATGTGGATCATCAATGAAATTGGTTAAAAGACAGAAAAGCTGCCCAGATTCCTTTGCATCTACGAAATTTGTATAATAAGTTTTTTCTTTATATCAATTCAAACTAACTTCTTCTTTCTCAATATTCTAACATAAGTTCTGAAGTTCCTTAAACTTATTTCGAGCTATGCTTAGATATAACAAATAGCCGTACTCGATTTTTATCATTATTAAGGAAATATAAATACAGTCGAGTCCCGATAATTCGAAATTGCTAGGGGATCAGTTTTTTTTTCGATTTACACCGAAATTCAAATTATCGAGACTCGACTGTAACGAAGGAGATCGAATTTTTTCGATTTATCGCGACTTTCGATTTAGCGGGGTACAATATTTCGAGACTCGACTGTACTTGTTTTTCATAAGCTCTCAAGCAATATACCCCTTCTCTTATACCCTATTTACATGTGTTAAGAGTAGAAGAAACTGAGTATTTGAATGTCGCAATGCAGATAAGAAGTCATAAAACGTATATCTATTCTATCTATATATGAATATATATATATATATATATATATATATATATATATATATATATATATATATATATATATATATAGTATATATATATATATATATATATTTATAGATACGCATCAGTAGCTGAAGTGTGCTGTCTGATATCAGAGAACAGCCTATGGACAGATCAGACATGTCGCGTGATATTTAAAAGTCAACAACTTGAGCGAATTGAAGATTGAAGATAAGGATCTATAGATAGCAAAGGGACTGTTGTTAAATATGAGAATCGAGAATTTGAAAGAGATTTCTGAGAGTGCAGCATGCAAAGAAAAGTTGCGTTAAATATGAAAACAAGAAGATGAGAAGATGAGAAGATGAGAAGATGAGAAGATGAGAGCCTAAAAGAGAGATGGGATAGACGGAAATACTTTCGTGAAAAATGAGTTTAGCTTCAACTTTAAGAAGAACTTTCGTTAAATTTGAAGACGGCTAAGGTTGAGAAGTTGTAGCAGAGAAGAGTGTAGGATGCAGGAAGGCGAGACCGTAAAAAAGAGATTGTTAAGAGAGAGAGAGTATGGGGTAGACAGAAATATGCCTATATATCATTAGCAATAAAGCCCCTCACGGAGCACTTCCTGATAAATAGACAGAATTACTTTCGTCAAAAAAGAACTTGGCGAACTTCAAGTATGAGAAAAACGTTCGTTAACTTTGAAGGCGAGAAAAAGTGAGAAGTTGCAGCTGAAAAGAATGCAAGGATCACATTCGATAAATAGGACAACAAGAAGGTGAGAGCTTAAAAGGAAGAGATTTGCAAGAATCAAATTAGATAAATAGAACAACACGAGAGCTCAAAAGAGGGATCTATGTGAAAGTAAAGAGTAGACAAAAACACTTTCGTCAAATATGAAGTCGACTATAATTTTGTGAAGAGAAGAAGGCGAGAGCGTAAAAGAGAGGCTCATAAGAGTAAACTCACTTTCGTCAAAGAGTGAAGAATGTTTCTTTAAAGAGGACGAAAAGAATAAGAAGTTGAAGGAAAGAAGAGGAGAGTGGAAAATACAAAATAAACACTTGCAGTAAATAAGCAAAGTACAAATAGAGATAAAGACACAAAGAGAGAACGTGTTAAAGGGGGATATTTCCCCAGCAGCATGGCTGAAAACTAATATAATATATATATTTATATGTATATATATATATATATATATATATATACAATATACAATATAATACTTTGTTACAAACAATTTCCGATAAATTATTTATTGAAATAGAATTCTAGCATATATTGTAATTCAAATTCCCCGTCATATAAAGTCTCTTACGTAAAATTTCTTTAACAAGCCAATTATTTCGAAAAGCAATCTGAATACCTTTTGTGATTTTTCTAAGAAAACTAATGTTTTCTATTTTTTTTATTGTTTTTCTATTCAAACAGCATCACAATGCGAGCTAAAAGGAAACAATTGAATGGCCTGTAAAATCTTTTTTGGCACTTAAGCATCTTAGAAGATTGTCAGAAACGAGGAAAAAGAATGAGACGCCAACCCACAGACACGAGCAAAACTTTTATTTATTTTATTTATATTTTTATGTTTTTTTTCTCTTCATTAGTCACATTACGAATCGAGTCTAATTTTGGACAGTTCTCATTTTTGGCGAAAAGACTCGAGCAGAAGCGCCAAAATAAATCAACAGAAATTTGTTGCGTGGGCGTCTCTTAATTTTGAACAATTCATAATTTCTATGAGGCTTAAGACGTTCACTAAGCCAACAAACAAGAGATCGCGCCAACAACTGAAGAGTTTGGCATATAAAGCATACGCCAGGTAGACCGAGGCATGTTTCGGCTCGTAATACTTAATCAATGTGCTATATATGCTGCTCTATGGCATAATACGAGGTATATACGAACCGACTTTATCGCAATTGCCTGAGGTAAAAATATAAAAAAAATAAAAAAAATTCCCAAGTGCCAAGTGATCGACGTTCACTTTTTTTTCTTTTTTTATTTTCTACACATTTCTTATGTATTTATTGTTGTTGTTGTTGTTGGCTTTGTGTTAGTAAATATTGTGTATTGTGCGAGGGGCAAGTGCTTGGGCCTAACATTACTTGGACATGAAGTCAATTGATTAGATATGATAAACCTTAACGCTTTTAACACTGCGTCATTTACTAATTTATCATTATTATGTCTATGTGGTCTATACTGGTCTATACTATATACATATATATACTAACCTATGTCGGCTCAACTTGTTGGTTGTTTCTGGAAATTCCTTGAAATAACTACAATTGTTGCTCTTATTACGTATACGCCTACGTAGCGTAAGGCACTTTGCTTTCAACTAAATATTGCCTGCGGGGGGCTTATCAGCACACAGACACACACACACATACACAGATGGGCAGACAATTTGTTAAAGAATATATATATATATATTATATTATATATTGTTTATATATATATTATGTATATATATAGCTGCCTCTATTTTGCACGCGCACTATTCCAAGATTTATGTGCACAAATATATTTAATATTTATTTATTTTTTGTGTATTTCGTTTCGTCGTTTGCTTTAGACCCACTTTAAGTAGAGCGACGCAGATTTTATTTTTTTTTTTTTTTTTTTTTGTGTACGGTTCACACGCTGCCAAGACGCTTCGTAGACTGAACTGAGCTTTCGAGTTAATATTTTTCACGCTTGCCGCAAATCATTCAAACAGCAAAAGCAAAATTAAAGAAGAAGACTAAAAAAATAATCGTTGGCTGCTTTTTTTTTCGCTTTTTCTTTTTTCTTCTTTTTGTCTTCTCTATTGTTGCTGTGTGCTTCGTTGTTGTTGCTTTTTGTCGTTTGTATAGAAAATACTGATAACGCGGAGAGTTCGTTTAATTGTTCGTTTTTTATTTGTCGTTCGAAATTCGTTGGAAAATTAAAAATTATTTTGCAAATTATGCTTAAAAATATTTATTATGTATGAGGCGCTGCCGTCACACGAAAAAAAACCATTGCACGCTTGGCTAAAATTCAATAAATTAAAGGATTTTGCGACGTTTTTCTTTTCCTATTCCTGCGATGTTTTTTTTGCGCGCGACGCTCGCTTCTCGTTCGTTTCGTTAACTAAAGTAAAATGAGCAAAAATTTCTAGCTATGGCGCTGTGGCGCTGTGGCTCGGGCTAGAGCTTTTAATGCTGCCGGCGTCGACGCCAGCGTCGATTGTCATTTTAAAATGTGTGCGATCGCGCTAGGGCTGTGGGTGCAAGCGGGATGGCTACACTGCTCGTAGCACAAAGTTGGCGTTGACGTGAGCTCAGCGCGCTGAGAATTCTAGGAAATCATATTGTAAATATTCGCGCCGGCAACTGTGTAAAAGCAACAACAACGGCAACAACAGCAACGAGTATAACCACTAGAAGAACGCGTCGCTTAAATTTATCTATTATCTAATTTATGCATATGTGCATTTCCATAATTCTGCCTGCGCGCCTCACGTTTCCAATACCAAATACCAAACGGTTTTCTAATTAACGCGTTCGCCTCAAAGTTTTTATTAAGTTTTTTTTTTTTATGAAGCCTGCTTTCAGTTTGTCTCTGTGTGTCCCTTTCCCACTCACTTAGCAGCAACTAAATGCGCTGTTGACTTACTTGATTAGTGTTGCTCTTTTGCATTAACAGCAGCTGAGCGATGAGCAGAGAGTGGGAGAGGGAGGGTGAGTGGGAGAGGAGAGAGCAGAGTGTGTCTGTGTGTGTGTGTGAGTGTGCTGTGATTTGTGGTTTGTTTTATTTAGTCTGTTTATATTAATAATTACTCTGTGGATCTTTGTTAGTGTTAATCAGTTTGCTGATTATGCACACACACACACAGCTGTATGTTTACACGTATTTGTCTGCTAATTTATGTACAATTGCTAAACAATTGATTTTTTATTTATTTGAATTTGCATAATCTTAACTAGATTTTACTACCTTTTTATAATGATTCTAAAATTCTTAAGCTAAAAGTTTCTAAATGACTAATCAAATATGGGCCATAAACAGAGCTGTAAAGAATTCCATTCAAATGGAATTTTTAACAGCTCTGGCCATAAATCATTTGCTGCTCATAAATTCAGTTCATTAGCTTCTCACAATTTGATATCAAATTTGTCAAAGTTATTATTAAATTGAGTCTAATAACTTGTCTCAGCTGTCTTTGTTTTTGTAATTGATAATCCTTAATTTTAAACATTTCTTTTCTGACTTATCACTCTACACGTAATCAATATATTTATATAGTATATTTGCTTAAGATTTAGTATTTACATTTATTTCTTATTATTATCTAAGTAATATATTTTATTTTCATTTCATTTAAGTTTGATTTCCTTTCAATTTTATTATAAGCTACATTCATCGCATTTTCTGCGAAACTAAATATTTTTAATCATATTGGCTCATTCTAAAATAAAAACATTTTCCTTAGAATTTCACATGCCAAGCATTGGGCGACAGCTAATAGGCCAACAAAATTGTTTCGCAGAAAGCACTTAGTAAGGGAGCTTGCGCACACAAATTTCTGTTTGTCTTTTTGTGCGCTACATAAATCAAAGCTCAGCCAATGAAAAGCTTAAGCTGCGCTTATCTCTTGTAAAGAACAAGACAAACAAGCGCTGAGCGGGCGCACACGCCCGCTCTGTGTCTCTCTCTCTCTCTTGTTGTCTCTCTCTTCCCCCTCAATCGAGCGCTACAGCACGAGCCATTGGCGCGCGTGACGATCCCGAAGACAAGAGCTCCGACGTCAACATCAATGTCGACGGCAGCGACATCTACCGGTAAATGAGTCATTGGCAGAGGCTGAGCAGACAGTGCAAATAAAATGATACTTGGTGGGGGGGAGACACCAAACAAATACAAATACAAATACAAATACACTTGCTCTCAAATAAACGGTAAATTGAAGGCATGTTGAGCTTTGTACGCATCGCTGGCGATTACACAAGCAACTATTTAAAAGCTCGCGGCATTTGTCACCCACTTTGATAACCAAGCACATTTGATGGGCGCATTAATTAATATAAAACAACTTGACCAAGGCAGCGTCACAATATGCCCTGTAAGCGACTATTTTGGTGGCAAGTGATTCAATGCGAAATGTCAATGAATTGATAAACAGAATATTAAGTAGCTGCTAGTAAAGAGTTGACTTGCAAATACCCTGTGAAAGGTGATTAGTTAGTGAAATGCAAAGAGATGACTTGTGAATACCCTGTAAAAGGAGCTTAACTAATGAAATATAATGCTAAAAGCTATGCGCTATAGAGTTAATGACAAAAAATTGCAATAAAAACAAAATATATAATAAAATAAAATAAATCAAATAATAAAAAAATAATAAAAATTTAAAAAAATCGAAGTCATGAGAAGCGCATAGAAGTGACATGCTAAGAACACAAGTGTATTTATATAGGTATATAATTTGCTGTACTTTATACCCTATGTAACCTTTTTAATGCGTATAAGACAAGACATTGTCAAAGTCTTTTGATGGCTCTGCTTATCAGAGGACGGAAATTGTGAATAGATAAAAAATAATAAACTCCAAACGGAACTGTAGCATGTAAATGCCGCTAAAGCAATCTTATCTGAACGAAAACAAAAATCTATTTCTGTGGTGGGAAATTTATGTTTAAACAAAAGCTGTGGCAAGCGGCACGTTCTGTAGAATATATACCAACAACAACAACAACAACAATAACAATGGGTAAATGTTTATATACTGGCTATGGGCAATTAATTTTATGGCTTTTGCTCAATCAACAGCGCAACAAATAGCAAATCGAATATGCCAAATATAGCAAACAGGGTATTCGCCGTAATTGATTTCTGTACAGCAGCCGCTGCGACGCCAATCAGAATTGCATTAATCTAATCAGAGCGCGCGTTTCATATCGAACTGCTTTAACCTTTGGCGAGTGGAAAAACAAAAACAAAAACAAAAACGTGAAACGTGCTGTGGCCAAGGGAATGATTGTTATCAGCTCAGTCCCTAGACTAGGTATTTTTTTATAGCTCTGTAGATCTTACATTCCATAGGCTCTAAGGTAACTGTTTAAAAATAGACGCGACTGCATAGAAAATGTGCCCTACGTCAGGGCTTTATATATGTTCTACGTAATTATATCAATTATTAACCAATTGACAGCGTTACGTATGCGTAATGTTATTTCAAACTGGGTAATTGGATTTGCCTGTATAACAGTTTTTAGTGTGAACTACTAAATTGGAATAATTTACATTTTCAGCAGTAAAACAGATTAAATGGAAGTGGTTGAAGGTCTTTGGGCTGTATAACGGTTGACAATATAACAGTTTTCAATGTATAACAGTTCTGTATAACAATAATATTATTATAGTACAGTTGAGAACTATGCATAAGCACACGGATGCCTCAATTTCAAACTTCATTTGACTGTATAACAGCTTTAAGTTTGTACTATTGAATTGAAGTATTTAACGCTTTCGCCAGTATAACAACTTTAATAGTAACTTTTGTAGTATCTATATTTATAAGCAGCTATTTTATGTGTATAACAGTTGGCAATTTATCAATTTAAACTGTATAACAGTTTGCAGTATAACAGTTCAAAATGTATGCAGTTTACACTAGCAAAGCTAAACAAATCACTGTATAACAGTTGATAGTATAACAAAGATCAGTTTTG
This sequence comes from Drosophila leonis, assembly GCA_035045365.1. NCBI lineage: Eukaryota > Metazoa > Arthropoda > Insecta > Diptera > Drosophilidae > Drosophila > Drosophila leonis. Next base: position 12,056,089 of record JAWNPC010000454.1, on the reverse strand, counting down.
ACTGTATAACAGTTGTCAGTATACCAGTTTCAGTTTACTATTTCAGTTTACACTAACGAAGCTTAATAAATCACTGTATAACAGTTGACAGTACAACAATTTTAAATGTATAACAGTTTAATTTCGTTATTTTAAGCCAATTGACAACTTTTCGTATGATTAATTTGCTCAAAATGAAAATTTATTGGTCTGCCTTACCTGCTGCGACGTGGATGTGGATTGATGTGAGGTTTCCTTAAGACTACTGCAAGAGCTGGAGCTCGTATTGATCTGTCGTCCGCCCAGGCTGGCAACTGTGGTGCTGCCAGCACTAAGCGGCCCCCCACCATTCACCGTGGCCACTCCATTCAGCGTGGGCGTGTTGCACAACATGTTGCTGGCCGAGGCCGAGCCCGTGGCCGAGACTGAGGCTGAGGAGCTGGGCAGCGGCGTCGTTGAGGCTGAGGCTGAGGCTGAGCCGCTCTTCTTGTTGAAACTTTCAATGAGCGTTGACGCCGGACTCAGCATGCCGCTCTGTGAACTATCCGAGAAGTCTGTCATCTGCAAACAAAAACAGAAATGAAATCTTATCAGTAAATTATTCACATATTTATGAAATAGTTAAGTGGGCTGCATCTGCTGCTCAGATTTAGGCCAACTTTGCCTTATATGGCCAACAGATCTGCTGCGAGATGAGTCAAATGCAAATATTTAATCAAATCTGTTTTATGTACACAGAAATGAGTTGAAAGTGTGGACAAAACCCTGCAAATTTAATGTGATTTATAATTGTATTTGCAATTTTTATTTGCCGCACAAAATTGGCATTTAAATTGATAAATTGTTGTGTGCGCGCATCTCAAACTGTATTGTACTCTGTGCTCTATGTAGCAGTGGCTGTCCAACTGCGGCGCCGTGCGGCCTGCTTGGTAATGCAATGTGATTTAGATAAAACAGAGCCCGCAACTAAAACATACGTCGAACCAACAATAAGAGTATCTCTTTTTTTTAAAGTTTATGCATTGATTTATACATTTTTGTTATTATTGCTATTTCTTTGTTTACACAAAAAAAAAAGATAGAGAACAAAAAGATTTTGCTTTGATTTGGTATCTGGGCAAAAATGATATATAAATTATACGCTGGCAGTTGCTGTTATTTTATGTACATAATTAATATTGTTTTGATTTAGCGTTTCGATTAAAATTCCATTTACGCGTGGGCGTACGTCCCACAGCTTTATTACGAACTACCTGGAAGCTCGTTTCTCTCTGTGTATGTGTGTGTGGGCGCCCGCGACCCGTTTTGCAATTTGCGTTCTTAAATCAATATTTGCAAAGTTGCGATTTTATTTCATTTTGAATTTTTTTTCTTTTTATTCGTTAACTATTAAACAACACGCCACAACACGCAAAGAAAGCGCGTTAACTGACTGCAGAGTTGCCAGCCAGGCAGAGCTTTTCGCTCCATTGTGTGCTTTTGCTCAGTGTAAGCTTCAAATTATAACGTATATTGCCGCGACGGTCGTTTACAGCACTGGTGCAGAGCGGTCCAACCACTAAAACAGCTGTTACTAGTTGGTATTTGTTGGTATTTTTTCTATCGGTTTTTCTTGCATTAGTTAAGCGTTGTGCGTTGGCCACACTGGCTGCTGGAGCCCTTCACAAGTTCTTCACAAATAAAGAAAAATGTATTAATTTATGTAGATTAGCTGAAAAAAGTGCACAAAAGTGGCCAAAAATTTATTTAAAGCAGTTTGCTAACGCCGCAGAACAACGAAATGGAACGCGCTGGCTACGCACAACGTGGCTGGGGCCTTTGCCTGTGCCTTTGGCTCTGCATGTCGTCAGCAACATACGCGTTAGCCGACGTCATGACGGCCGCAGCTGGAGTGGGGGCAGTGGGGGTAGCTGGCACCACAACAACGCAAAATGCTCTACTCGCTGCTGGCAAACAACAGGAGCTGGCAGCGAGCGGCAAACAATTGCCCGTTTGCTCACGCATGCTGCGCCATGTGTTTGAGAATGCGACGCCGCGAGACGAGCAGCAGGCTGGCGTCTTCGAGGAATATAAGCCCGAGGTGGGCCAGGTGCTGGACGAGGAGACGTACCTGTGGAGCTGCCTGGAGGCGTGCTGCGAGAAATCACAGTCACCATCACAAATCCAAAACCAAACCCAACGCAATACCTGCAACGTCGTCCTGGTCTTCAAGCGCAAATGCTATCACATTCATTGCAATAGCAACGAGGCTTGCATGCCCAAAGCCCTGGGGCGGGAGCGGGAGAATGAGAAGGTGCAAATGGTATTGGTTAATCCCGTTGGCGATGTGCCAGAGACTTGGACACAGCTGCTAAAGGCCACCAAAGAGAACGCCGAAATCTTGCCCTACGAATCGGAGCTGAACTTTTGGAAGCAGCCGCGTCGCTTGCAGTTCCAGGTGAGCCGCGCCAGACCCACACTTAGGCACACATAACTAATCTCTAATCTGCAGCAGGACAGCAACGCCTATGACGAGGATGAGTTTCCCATGGCGGAGAAGCGCGTCAAGCAATTGCTGCTGCAGCAGCCCGATGAGAACGATGACGATCTGAGCTACTATGGCGCCGCCGAGCTGCCCAACAATGCCAAATTCATGACCTGCGACCTGGACACACCTTGCCCGCCTCAGGAGCAGTGTGTGCCGCTCCAAGCAAACGCGCTCACAGGACTCTGCAACTGCAAGCATGGCTTCCTGCGCAACAAGCAGCGCAAATGTCTCCTGCCCGCTGTGGCCTACAGCGCCTATTTGCCCAATGAGGCCGCAGCAGCCAGCGAGATGGCAACCGAGGTGGTGGTGCCGTCGCCCATGAAACCAGAAATCAACAAGATCACGGTCTCAGTCATGTCCAAGGAGGTGCAACTGCCGGAGCAGGAGGTGACGCTGGCCGCTTTCACGGTGCCCGATGAGGACACAAGCGGCTCCAAGTACAAATATCTATGGACGCTTATATCGCAGCCCAAGGGACCGATGAATGGCACCATTTCGGATCAGAGCAAAGCGAAGGTGAAACTATCGAATCTGTCCGAGGGTCTCTACACCTTCAAGGTGACCGTGACCGGTGACAGTGGCGCCTTTGGCGAGGCAGCTGCCAATGTGACGGTGTTGCCCGAGCGGCGGATCAATCAGGCGCCGCAGGTGATCATCTCGCCGCCTGAGCAAATCATACGCCAGCCCACGTCCAATGCGGTGCTTGATGGCAGCACCAGCACCGACGACGACAAAATCATCAACTGGCACTGGGAGGTCATCTCGGGACCCATTGGCTACCAGCCACAGCTGCCGGAGGTGAACACACTGCAGCTGGATCTCACCTCGCCGGGGAACTACACCTTCAAGCTGACCGTGACGGACTCGAACAACATCACCAACTCGACCACAGCCACCATAGCGGTGCTCAAGGAGACGGACTATGCGCCGGTGGCCAATGCAGGAGATGCTGTCATCTTGTATTTGCCCAACAACAACGTCACTCTGAATGGCACCGCCAGCTCCGATGATCACGAAATCGTTGAATGGGAGTGGACAAAGGATGCCAGCGACGAGGCCAAAGCCGTGGACATGCAGAACACACGAACACCCTATGTACATCTGTCCAATCTGGAGGAGGGCATGTACACCTTTGTGCTGAAGGTCACCGATGGCAGCAAGCAGTCGAGCACCGCCAAGGTGCATGTCTTTGTCAAGCCGCCCACCAATTCACCGCCCACGGCCAAAGCGGGCGCCAATTCGGTAAGCAGCTAATTAGCTTAAATTGCCATTTCCATTGATGACTTTGTTTCCATGCACACAGACGACCAGCCTGCCCGTCAATTGGGTCACTTTGAATGGCTCCGAGTCGAAGGACGACATTGGCATCAAGAGCTATCAATGGAAGCAGCTAAGCGGGCCCAACAACGCGCTCATACTCAAGTCGAACAGCTCTGTAAGTGGTTGAGCCAGCAGCCTATAGCAACCCAAATCTAATCTCTCACATATCGAACTCTTGCATAGATTGCCAATGCCACCAGCCTAACGCTTGGACTCTATGAGTTCGAGCTAAGCGTAGCGGATGAGAACAACAACACGGCAGCTGCCAGCACCTGGGTGAAGATTGTGCAGGGTATTTGGATTCAACTAAGACTCAAATTCAAATTCAAATTTATATTTGATAAATTTTAATTTATAGAACGCAATGCTGCGCCCGTTGCCAATGCTGGCGGAGATCGCACCATTACGCTGCCCATCACAGCGATCTACTTGAATGGCTCGCAATCCTCAGATGACTTGGCCGTGGTTAAGTACGTGTGGACACGTGAGGATACCAGCCAAGCAGCTGGCGTCATCATCAACAACTCGGACAAGCAGCCCGTTATGATTGTAAGGCCCTAAAAGCTTCCTGTGGACATCTGATATACAAATTGTACTCTTGCAGCTGACCAATGTGGTGCACGGTCGCTACGTCTTCAAGCTTACGGTGAGCGACGATCAAGGCTTAACCAGCACGGATACAGTCAGCATCAATGTGCACAGGGATCCTATGCTTATGTATCTGGTGCAAATGACGCTGCCCATGAGCTTATCCGTGCTGGCCAAAAGCGAACTGGACTCCACGGTGCAGAAGTTGCAGCTGCTATTGGGCGATGTTAATAAGATACAAATCAGGGAGCTGAAGCAGGATCTGCACACTGAGGCCGCAGTGCTGGTCTTCTTTGTCATGGCCAGCGATGCGAAGGGAGGACAAGCAACGCCAGTCAATGGACTGCATGTGGAGCGCATGCTACGCGCCAAGCTGCAAAAGGATGCCTCCATACTGGGCGCACTCTACGTGGACATACGCACCACAGTCTGTCAGAACAATTGCTCGGGACATGGCCGTTGCAATCCCTCGACGCGAGCGTGCATTTGTGAGGCCTTCTGGATGCCCTCGGCGGGCTTCTTCTTTGGCAACGATGAGGCCAACTGCGGTAGCTAAACCAATTAACTACTTATACTTGGACGGTTGGCCTAAGTGAATCTTTGCTTTACAGATTGGTCCATTTTGTATGTGTTTGTGGGCGTCATTTCTGGCTGCCTGTTGCTCTCGGGCATCTTCTGGGGCATTGCGTGCGCCTGTCGCCAAACCAAAAAGCCCCGAAGCATGCGCCAAAAGGTGCAAAAGTATGCGCTAATAGGCACGCAGGACGAAGAGGCTGCCAATTGTAAGTAAAACTAAAACATATTCTAATAATATATATATAAACTAATGCCAATTTGCAGATTCGCGTAATACATCGCTTACCGAATCGGAAACCGATTCGGATGTGCTCTTCGAGACGCGCTCCAAGAGCAATGGCATTGGCAAGCGCAACAAGGCTCAGCATAGCAGCTCCCAGGGCAGCGGCTCCGGCGGCCGAGAGGGCAACAAATATGCGGTTACCAAGCTGGGACGCAAGATCAAAACATAGACAAAACAATTCTATATGTATGTCTCTGTATATGTGTGTGTGTTAGTTCATATAGAGTGTGTGTGATATATACCTATCTATATATATATATATATATCTATATATATAAATTTGTATTTCTATATAGTCCTATATACAAGCATTATGTACTTGGATATTTTTAACTGCAGACTTGTGTTTATATTTTCTATGCGTGTTTTGTATATTTGTAACTATGTGTATTCGTATGTGTGTGTGCGTGTGTCTCGTTCCTTTCTACTTATGTGATATATGCACAACCTTTCGGTTAATTACCTCTTATAATTATTTATTATTATTATTGCAATTGACAAATGTTTTTATTTTGTATTTTATATAATTGTATATTTCGTTAATATGTGTATATAGCGATAGAACTTCACAATCAATGTAATAAATTACATGTAATTGCTTTAAATTTGTAGTTTTTCTCAATGCAAACTGAAGAAAGGGTCATAGCCAGTGCTGCTCAAACAGTGAGCGTGCGCAGTTTGACAGCCACTGGCCAGCGGCTTGCTGACTTTGTAACGTTTATTTAAACGCATTTTTGCAAATATTTGGCACAAGTGACATGCTTGCAGTTCCATTAACACAAATATATACATATATATATATATATATATATATAAATCTTTAAAGTTCATCTCTGATTCATTTTCTTCATTTTTGGTTGTTTTTTAATTTTGTTTTTTTGACCATGTCTGAGCATGGCTTAAGTGTTTGCGCTTTTTATTGATTTTAGCCGGATTTTGTGCTGCTGACGGCGGGCGGTCGCCGCGTCAGGCGTTTGCCTTTTTACATTCCTCCTTGGATTCTGATGGTGGCATGCCACGCGCGCTCCATATTTCACAGGGTGCGGCGACAGGCGATTCGCTCATGGGCCATGCCTGCTGCTGGCGCCTACTTGGAGCAGCACCTGAAAGTTAATTAGGCTAACCTTCGTCCCCTTGGCTGGGCGCACTTTGCATGCCAAACTAATGAAAAGTTTCTTGAACTTTTGCCCTCTCACACGTGACACAAATTCGCAGTGTTTTTTTGGGTTTTTTTTGTGGTATTTTTATGCGCTTTTTTATTGTTTGTTTTGACTGCCGCCCAGCTGCCCCGCCCGCTGTTGACTTAACTGTTCATTATGCATGCATAAATTTCCTTTCAATTCGATTCGATTCGAATTCCCAGAAATCGTTGAACAACATTTTTGTGTGTTTGAAGATCTCTCGACTAATTCGTTTGCTCAGCTTTGCTGACAGTTTACAAACTTTTTAAGAGTTATTAATTTATTTTAAGTGAAAAAAAAAAGTTGATTATTCCTTTGGCTTTAGCTACTGGTATTATGAGCATTATTATTTCATTTGACAAATCAGCTAAAAAACAAAATTAATAACAAAATTCCGCTGTCGCTTCAAGTTAAAAAGAATTTGCATAAATTAAATTAAGTGAGATCTTTATTAATCAAATTCCATTAAATGTGCCTTAAGCGCTTTATAGTCTTATACACTCTTATAAACTCTTATACACTCTTATACTCATTTCAATTCCTTTAAATGTGCCTTCAGCGCTTTATAGTCTTATACACTCTTATAAACTCTTATACTCATTTCAATTCCTTTAAATGTGCCTTCAGCGCTTTATAGTCTTATACACTGTTATAAGCTCTTATACACTCTTCTACTCATTTACATAGGTTTTTCTTGCACAATTCCCACTTTCTAATTTAATTTTTTCATTAAAAATTTGAAAAAATTTCAAAAATTCAAGGTTTTAATTTCAATTTGCGCTTAGAATTTCATTAAAAAAATAAGCTTAAACAAATTATAATAAAATGTTTATCAATTAACATAAAAAACGTGACACAAGACAAAAACCAGCTAAAGATTTTGATGTGGTTTTTATGCGATTTAAATGAAATGCGAAGGGAGTTGCTGGCGGGCGGTTCGTGCTGCCCGCATTTTTTTGCAAAGCAGCAAACACAAAATAAAAGATATAAATTAAATAACAACACAAAAATTCAAATAAAATTCAGCTGAAAACAAAAGCAACAACAGCAACAACAACAACAACAACAAAATGGCACACGAGACAACGCTTGAGTGATTTTTAATGTATGCGTGACAATTGTTGTTTTTATACACTTTTGGCTGAGCCATCAAATGTTTTAATGTTTTATTTGCGTTTTATTATTGTTTAATTAGCCAGGCCAGGCCGCAGCACGCCCCACCCTCACCTCTAGCCAGCCCCCACCCCAACATGAATGAGCGAACATTGTCTGTGCGCCGTATGAGCCACGTTTATTGTTCTAGACGCCATTTCAGTTGCAAATGCAAAACGCGTGGGCAACGGGGGCTAACAAAAATATAAAAAAAAAACAAAATGCAGCGGCCCTAGTTGGGGCTTAAGTGAGCTGTGTGTGGGCAGCAGCAGCAGCCGCAGCAGCAGGTGACAGTGGCTGCCAAAAGTGGGCGTCTGTGCGAAAATATTGAGCAAACTTGCGAAATAGCTAATGTAAATAAGTTTGTCTCTTGGTCGTGAAAGCGAAGCTGTTCGAAGACTATATATGGCAGTCATTAGTTGTTTCAGTAGAAAACAAGATATATATGATATAAATATCATATATAAGAAATAAGAAATTTCTAGAATTGTTCGAGTGTTGAAAGGTAGAGTTAAAGCTAAAGGCAGTAATTAGAGCTAGCAGCTAGATCTGAAGCTAAAGCTGAAGCTGGACTTTGCCAGGGATGGAACCAGTATATAGAGCTGGAGCTGGATTAAAAGTTTCAGCCAGAGTAGATAAAGCTGAAACTAGAACTAAATCTAAGCCAGGAGCCAGTTAGTACCTAGAGCTAGAGCTATAACAGCAACTGAAGCTAGAATGAGAGCTAACACTGAAGGTAAAGATGGTAGCAAGAGCTGGAACTAGAGCTAGAACAAGTAAGAAAAGCTCTGCTAAAGCTGGAGCTAAAGTTAGAGCTGAAGCTAGGGCAAAAGCAACTGTTAGATCTGGGACAAAAAACTAAAGAGAGATGATGCTGATGATGCTGATGCTAGTAGGCCACAGTAGGAAGTAGAGCAAAGAGGAAGAACTTAGCTAAAACTGGAGCTAGAGGTAGAGGTATAACTGAAGCTGAAACTAGATCAAAAGTTAGACTTAGAGCAGAAGATAGTAGTTATGGCTAGAATTGGAGCTAGAGCACATAGATAGAGCTTAGCTAAAGCAAGTATATAGAATTGAAGTAAGAGCAGAAGTTGGGATTACAGCTTGAGCTCAAGATAGAGCTAGAGCTGAAACTACAGCAAGAGCTAGAGCTAGACCTAGAGCTGCAGCTAGAGCTAGCAGCTAGAGCTAGAGCTAAGGCTAGAGCTAGAGCTAGAGCTAGAGGTAGAGCTAGAGCTACAGCTAGAGCTAAGGCTAGAGCTAGAGCTAGAGCTAGAGCTAGAGCTAGAGCTAGACCTAGAGCTAGACCTAGAGCTGCAGATAAGGCTGCAGCTAGAGCTAGAGCTAGAGCTAGAGCTGGAGCTGGAGCTAGAGCTAGAGCTAGAGCTAGAGCTAGAGCTAGAGCTAGAGCTAAAGCTAGAGCTAAAGCTAGAGCTGAAACTACAGCAAGAGCTAGAGCTAGACCTAGAGCTGCAGCTAGAGCTGCAGCTAGAGCTAGAGCTAAGGCTAGAGCTAGAGCTAGAGCTAGAGGTAGAGCTAGAGCTACAGCTAGAGCTAAGGCTAGAGCTAGAGCTAGAGCTAGAGCTAGAGCTAGAGCTAGACCTAGAGCTAGACCTAGAGCTGCAGATAAGGCTGCAGCTAGAGCTAGAGCTAGAGCTAGAGCTGGAGCTGGAGCTAGAGCTAGAGCTAGAGCTAGAGCTAGAGCTAGAGCTAGAGCTAGAGCTAAAGCTAGAGCTAAAGCTAGAGCTGAAACTACAGCAAGAGCTAGAGCTAGACCTAGAGCTGCAGATAGAGCTGCAGCTAGAGCTAGAGCTAGAGCTAGAGCTGGAACTGGAGCTAGAGTTAGAGCTGGAGCTGGAGCTGGAGCTAGAGCTAGAGTTAGAGCTGGAACTAGAGCTAGAGCTAGAGCTAAAGCTAGTACCTCATGCTTTAGCTACACTCTAGCTTATCCCAACTCTATTTAACCTACTCCTCCAGTTATATAACTCTCTTAATAACAAAGTCTTTAATTTCCTTATCTAACAACATTTACTAGACTCAAACTTTGTTAACTTGGCTTAATGGCTGCTAGAAACCAGGCTTACAAAACAATATCCAAGACACAGCTCAGATTCACATCGTAAACTAAACCACAGCAACTTTTTATGGTCAGATCTGCTTTATAAATAAGACTCAAAATATTTGGCAGCATTCCTAGAAGATTCTTAACAATTTGATGTAAACTCTTAAGACCTCAGCAGCCAAAGTTAATTATTTGTTATTTTTTGGAGCTTTATTTCTTTGATAATTTTTATTATATTTGATTATTTTATTATTTATATCTAATAATTTTAATATTTAACATATTTTTACATATATTTTTTATTTTTTTTATTATTATTTATTTTTTAGACAATTTATTCATAGATCAATTTCATTTCATTTGCAGCTCAGAGACTCTATAGCCTCTAAGCTTTGTTAAATAATGTAATTACACTGTGTTTAAATGTCTTCTAATTTGTGTTATTAAATGAAGTTAATGGCATTTAAAGCGCGCCTACACACAGGCAACACCTGCAACGCAATTAATACGACAACCAAATTGCATTGGCATTTCCGCTCCAGCAAAGGGCCAACAACAACAACGGCAACAGCAACGGCAACTGCTGCTAAAAGCAATTTTCAAATTCAAATTACAGGCAGCTCGAGTTAATCATGAAAATCTGTTAAAAGCACTAACATTGCGCATACGCCCCGTGCTGTGTGTGTGTGAGAGAGAGAGGGCTAGCTCAACAGTGATGGCAAATCGAATGTGCACAGGTTCAAGGTCAATGCCATTGTCGTTGCCGCTGTCGCTGCCGCAGTGGCAAGGCAAGGCAAGTGCAACAAACAGCTGCAATCTATCTCTATGCTGGCTACCTTTGCCAATTAGCAGCCGCAACTGCCATCAAATTGTGTCTCATTAGCCGTAGATTAATTTTGAATGCATTCGCAATTAGACATTGCATTTAGCATTAAGCCAAGGCGTGGGTGTTTGCCAAAAAATGAAAACTAAGAGACATAACCATATATATGCTGCCATAGTTTATGGCTATGGCTAGAGGGTTGTTCAGTGAAAGCAACCCTTAAGTGAAATGACGCAGTTGGAACTTGACATGGATTCTGATGGGGTCAACTGCAGATCAAATGTTAAGAGATAAGCCTTGAATAAACAAGGGGGGGAAACAATGCCAGAGCAAACAGTAAACAGTTGCCAGGTTGTCCTCACTGTCTCACTGTTGTTAATGCGAACAACAAAGTAAATATTAATAAAAAAAAAAAACATAAAACCGGTTCAGCAATCAACTGAGACGTCAGCGTGTTTGGCAGCATGCCAGCGGGTTCGGTTTCTGGTTCGGTTAGTACAAAAGATAAAAGTGCCAAATAGTATATAAATCTAATGACTCTCACAATGTGTGTGTGTGCGTACGTGTGTGTGTGTGTGTGAGTGTGCAATCAAAGCATAATCGAAGCAATCGAGCATGAAGCACAAACACAAACATGAAAAAAGTATCTGCGAGATACATTTGTGTTTTGCCAATAGCGAGGCATTTCCTACACACACTCACACACACGCTAATCAGAGACAGCCCAATTCGATCTAATAGCAACAAGAACCAGAACGTCAGCGATTTCTTACTATATAAACAACAACAAACATTCGTTTTAATATCTTTTCTTTATAGTTTTTACCATATTTTAATGTTTCGTTTCTTTTATTACCTTAGCTCATATATAATATGTGTTTATGTTAATTTCTATATTTTTGTTTTTTTTTTCTACTCAGTTCACATTTATTAAGAAAAAATCATTTTAATTTCAATATTCACACTTTCTTGGAACAACCAAAAAAAACACACACAAAGATCGCAGCGTTTAAAGCCGCACGGAAATCGCGTGCGTTTTGTTATGCGCGCGTGTTTTGTTTTATTTGACTTTTTTTTTGTTGGTTCTCTCACACAATTTCTTAGCTTTTGCACGCGCGGAAGCAACGAACACAACTGAAACGAAAATTGAATGAAAAGCACAAATATCGCACAGGGTGCGAGCAGCTACAAAGCAAGAGCAAGAGAGAGAGCGCGTGAGAGAGCGCAGCAGGCAGGCAGACCAAACTTGTTTGTGTTAGGGCTTTGGCTGCCTACCTCAAACAACAATAAAACTAAAACACACACACACACAGCAAACTGCTCGAGCTGCGCAGCACTTTCGAACACTGCTGCTGGCGTTGCCAGCGTGCGTAGCTGCCACTGGCCAGAGAGCTTTTCGAACTTGTTGCTCTTGTTATGATGATGCTCTCACACTATTTTCTTGCTCTCCCGCTCTCCCGCTCTCACACTAATAACTGCATTATGAAATTGCTGCGTTTCGTTGGCGCCTTTAATTGTCGCCTCTCATTCTCTCACCCGCTCTCTGTCTAGCTCAGTGCACTGAGGAGTGCTGCAGAGTGTAGATGTCCGTCCACTTTTTCGACTTTTTTCGTTTTTCCGTTGCATTTTGAATGGGCGCTTTTAATTAAAATGAGCTGTCATTTAGTGGAACAAGTCTCAGTGCAACGGGTTTGCCATCCAGTTTCTGTTCGTATTTATCTTAATTGATTTCATTCATAAATTATAGCCTAGCCAAATGGCAGGTTTCCGATATACTGGGTGATCTTTTAATCTTGTTAATGCTTACATAACTCAGCAAATAGTTGCTAGTTAGTAACTAGTTCACTCAGGATAAGTAAATCTATTGTCTTAGTCGAGTTGTTTCTGTTTCTGAAGTTTTTTAGCACATGTTATATTTAGCACCAAGGCTACGAACAATTCTTCAAATAGCTTCGTTTGGCTCCCCCAATCCCAATATCCAGACTCGACACAAAATTCCCTCGCCACAGACAGCGACGCGTCGCTTCCCCATTGACGTCAACGGCGCCGACGGCCAGCCAGTGGGGCAGGCACGTTCTGGAAATCAAATTATATATGTATGTATGTGGTACATAGAGATAGATAGACAAAGCCGGCGGGACTGCAGAAACAGAAATAAAACAGACGGATCACTTAGCTACACAAAATACTCAAAAAAAAAAAGAAAAGAAAATTGCGCTGACGAATCTCAATGCAAAGAAAAAATACGTACAAATATGGCTAAAAGCCTTACCCCTTAAAGAGTTAAGAGAGAGAGATAGGCAGCTGCAGTTGAAAACAAAAAAACAAAATCTATAAACACAAAAATAACATTAACTATCCGGCTATTTGAATGGCTTTTATGCCATGCAAATTAGAAACTCGCATAATCCGAAAGGCAAAGCTTTGCGTAAATTGTGAATCAGGTTAGCAAAAGCAGCCAAAACATTTGAACAGATTTATACTATGGACAAACACACTCACACATACACACACATATATACTATAAAGCTAATTAAAATGCGTTTCAGTTAAATAATTAAGTTATAAACATTAACAGGCGGTGCACGCGCTATTAACAAACGCAGCTGCTACTGCAGCTGCACAGCTAAACTTGCTTGCAAATTTCATAGCTGCAGGATAAACCTTGTAATTTGATGACTTTTGTGAACTGTTCAAACTTTGTTGCGTTAGTTGAGAGATTTAGAAATCAGTATAGAGAGAGCAAAATATTTAATCTTATAGCTCCTATCATATGATTAATCCAGAGGATAAACCTCAGGCTAAATTTCTAATTCAAATGCAAAACATTTTTAATTATTTTTTTATAGATATATACAATTAGTCAACATTCAATTTCTACTTGGCCTAAATCTAAATATGATAATGGGTAAATTGACAAATTTAAAAACTAGCTGATAAACCTCATTGTAAATATATTAATTTCTTAAATTTCTTCAATTTTTATATACTTTTTATAGCTACAGTGAGTTAGTTGACAAGATAAGATCGTGCTATAAAACATCTAAAATATAAAAAGCAGCTTCTAAATTTACAAGCTAGAGCATAAACTTCATTGTAAATATAAAAATATTTTTAATTTCTTTATCCACTTTGTATACATAGCTACAGTGATATCTGTTTTATAAATTAAAATGAAAGCAACTTGTAAATTTACAAGCTAGAGCATAAGCTTCATTGTTAATATAAACATTCTTTAAATTTTTTTATCCACTTTTTATAGCTACAGTGAGATCTGTTTTATAGATTAAAATGAACTTGTAAATTTACAAGCTAGAGCATAAATCTCATTGTAAATATAAAATTTTTTTTAATTTCTTTGATTGTTAACTACTTTTTATAGCTACAGTGAGATCAAAAGATAAGATCAAACAGTTTTAATAGTATTAAATGAAAGTAGCTTGTAAATTTATTAGCTAGAATGTTAGCTTGAAACTGAAATTCTTCTTTTTTGATAGAGTTGTTTAAGTGAAAAGTCTTAAATTGTATATCAGCAAAATCTACAAATTAGTATGTGACATAAATAACACTTTGACTCAGTAGCTGTTTGCAATTTACAATTTAGCTTATAAACCACATGGTAAATTAACAATGCAATATCAAATTTCTGTTTATAAATAAATAACTTCTCTTAGGGCTGACTTTGTGAGCAATTTGACACTATGTCAGTAAGTTATAAGCTAACTGCTTGCAAATTTACCATCTAGAGAATAAACTTCGAGCTAAATATTAACTGTAATGCGAAAAATTTGTGCAATTTTGAAACAACTTCCATAAAAATAAGCATAAGTTTCTAATTGACAGAGTTCTAAGAATAAACAACAAATTGCAAATGCTATGTCTTCAAATATTTCCATTAAACTGCTTGCAACTTTACAATCTAGTTTATAAGCTGCATGCTAAATATGCATTTCTTCACTTTCCATAGAGTTAGTTCTCAAACTGTTAAGACTCAGGCAAGATCTAGGCACTGTGCACTCGACTGTTGCACATTCTTTGGGTGCAGCAACAATGTGATGTGCATTACGTGTTGCTGTTGCTGTTGCTGTTGTTGTTGTCAGCAGAGTTTAATAGCTGTTGCGTCTGGCCAAGGGTCAAAACGTCGCACGCACACAATTAGACTTCATAATAATCATAAAGAACACATACAAAACATGCATATGTATATATGTTTGTATGTATGTTTATGTGAGTTGTTGTTGTTGTTGTTGTTGTTGTTGTTGTTTTTGTCTGCCTTTCACTCGCACTAGACTGGACAACAGAGCTGGAACCATTAGGCGACGTCGTCGTCTGCTTTGGTCATTTACAGCGGCGCCTCGGGGTTAATGAACGATGTTTATTTTTTTCGAGCAACATGCTGAACCCCCTTGGCGCTCGTCTAATCTCTCAATTCGTTTATAGATATATATATATATATATACATACATACATTTATATGTATGTTTGTGTGTGTAAGAGTTTTACCTGATAATGTTGCCTGGGAAATATTAAGCGGGAACGCATTGCGGCCGTATGACTGCTGCCATTTGTGGCCGAATTCTTGGGCTGCGTCTGCGTGAGCAGCGGACTGCGCGTTGTTGTCACAACCATAATTCACTTTTAAGTAGTTTTACAACACTGGTTAACACCTTTTTTTGCTTTGATTAAGTCAGTTTTGTTGTTGCTTTATTTTTTAATCACTTTGTTTCTGGGTTCGTTAACATTTTTGCATTTTCTATGCCAAAAATAGAAAGAGAACAAAATATTAAAAATAAAAACAAAAACAAAAATTTCGTTTGCATTAATTAATAAACACAATAATTGCCGATTTCCACAGAATTTCATTGATAATACAGAGGCGCATGGAATGCCGCGCTTTTGTCTGTATGCCAAAAGTTATTGTTATAAACAATTAAGGCGCATCTGGTTTTATTTATTCTGCTTCTCTCCCTCTCACTCTCCATCTCTTTTGAAGAGCTTTCATCAGCAGCGTTAACTGTAAATATGCGTGTGCACAACAATGCGAGAGGGAGAGAGAGAGACAGAGAGAACAATGAGAAAGGCCCAAATAACTGGTTTTTGCATTTCGACTGGCTGCCAAGCCATAAAAACTAGCCCTGATTATGACATCTAGCTGATGGTGCCTTGACACCACAAACGCGTCAAGCCATATGTGGGCTCAAGTTCAGTTGACACGCCCACACAGATGCACAGTTGCCCACGTGTGTGTGTGTGTGTGTTGCTGTCTCTGTTGCTCACTTCCGTTTGCAGTGCAAGCTGCAAAGCTGGCTAATTGAATTTCCGCTTGGCCAAATGCAATGCATTAACCGTTAAGCACCCGCCACTCCTAAGCCTGGCCTGCCTCTCTGTATGTCTTTGGGTTAGTTAATAAACGCGTTTTACAACTTCGCCTTTGGGCGTCTTCTGATTGATTTCGACAACCTACGCAATTGGCTTTTCCGTTCTGTTTCAGTTTTTGTTTTTGTTTTTGTTTTTGTTTTTATTTCATTTCTAATAAACTGGTTTTTCATTCTCTAGAAACATCGAATTTTGTATTATGTAAATTGAGACTAAATTTTTGTTGTTTTTTGATATTTTTAAATTTCATTCGCACATTTTGCTTGCACGTTACAGCGCAAACAAAATAATAAAACGAGATATTTCTCGGAAATTTGTGTGTTTTATTTATAAATTCGAAATTTATTTTCGTTTTGTCGCTTGATTTATGTTCGCATTATCATTGAAATATTTTTGTTGCTTGACTTTACACTTGTTGCTTGATTTAGATGCGCGCTTGGGCGCATTCCCAACATTTCACAATAATATTAAATGCTTTTTATCAAGATTTAGTTATAGTATTTATATAAATTCTCTTTTTTTTAATATTTCTAGTGATTATTTAGTGTGACGCGTCGTTGTCTTCGATAGCGCGTCCTCGTACTGAACTGTTGCGTGGTCGACACAAGACTGAAGCATCGAAAGAGTTGAGGCTCTCGCGACGACTGCAAGCCAGCAGCGCAGCCATGCAGAGAGTCGCACTGAGCGTGCGTGCGAGCGAAACGGCTTGAGCTGTGGTGAGTGCGCGCCAACTATTGCGCGCTCACTTGCGCTCAGCAGCTTCTCTGCTCTTTGACACGTCGCTGCACTTTGCCGTGGTGAATACAGCTCAATGCTCATCATGCGTTAAGTGTTGAATTTGTTATTTGAATTTTAAATTCGAGTTGCATTTGATTGAAACAAAACTTTTTGGCCTTTGCCTGTCGCAGCATTTGTAATGTTCGAAAATGTGACTTTAATGTAAACA
Source organism: Drosophila leonis (assembly GCA_035045365.1). NCBI lineage: Eukaryota > Metazoa > Arthropoda > Insecta > Diptera > Drosophilidae > Drosophila > Drosophila leonis. The sequence continues at coordinate 12,039,276 of JAWNPC010000454.1, read as the reverse complement.
ATATTCAATTCATTAGTTTACCTTACGCCTTTGGCTAACATTATTTTATTTGTGTTTACGCCAAGCAAATAAACAAACGACTGCCAAATGGACGTTGGCTCAGGTTGAAGCAGATGATTGAAAGCAATTGAACTAAATTGAAATGAATTGAATTGAAATGTATTTGGGAACACGTGCGCCAAATTTGTTTTTCTTTCATTTTGGGCAATTTTCTTCTTCTTCTGTTGCTTGTTTTTAATTAGTTAAGCGAAAACTGCGATTTTTGTTGTTTTTAAGTTTTTTTTTGTTTTTTGTTTATTAAAGATTTCAGTGCGCAGTTTTTGGCAGCTGAAAGAGCTGAAATCTTTAATGTTTCCAGGAAATGCCAAAGTATGCAAAAACAACAAAATACTAGATGTGTGCGTGTGTTGGTTAAACCATTTCAAATTTGTATTTTGAATTTTGAATTTTTTGTTTATGCGTCTGGCTTTGATTACAAAAAGGCAGCGCTGCCATGAACTGGCGCCACCCACAGCTAAAGTATCTGTAGCTAGAGTTGTATCTATAGCTGTAGCTGTATCTGTATCTGTCAGATACATTTGCGCAAAAAGCTGTTGAACTGGCAAGTGGAGAAGGTCAGCTGATGGCGTGGCTAATGCTTATACTTATAATCAAACCAAATTAAACAATTTGTTATGCAATTAGCCAAATACCTGAAATGAACGCCAATTTATCATAATCTGTCAGATGCTTTCGTTTTCTTTTTTTTTATGTATTTTTCAGCTGAAATCAGGCCAACAGCAGCATCCGCCTTGTAGCAGGCAAAAATTAGTCACAAATGTGTCAGCAGCAGCAGCAGCAGCTACTTGGGCCACTTGCCACTAGCCCAGTTTTCGACAAGCGATTAGCATAAACAAATGGTTCGCCTGATGCTCCACAAGCAAAGCCCAAATATAAGCAGATTTCAGCTGCTGATTCATCTAGAGGTGCTTCAATTACAAATTGTATCTGACTGACTTTCGCCTAACTTGCAACTTGTGCTGCTCCACGGCTGAGTCATCAAGTATCAAGTCTCCATCACAACACATGCGCTGCATGCAATGCGAGGCTCGAGGCGAACGAAAGGTTTGCTCGCTGACTCACGGGCTTTCCACGCTCTTAAAACGTTTCTAACAGACTCGAGCGGACACTCGTCTTGGCGTCGCTCAAGCCTAGCTTCGGCTCAGCTCACATAATTTGGCTGCGTGCCGTGAGAGCAGCCAAAGACACGCCCATTGCTCCTCGCCTACATTGGCATTCCTCTCTCTTATTCCTCTTCTTTCTCTTTCTTTTTCATTGAATTTTCATGCGTAATTGATTTTGATGCATTTCCTCCGTCTTACCAAGTTTGATATGCGAAGCGTGCTTAACACGTTTTGTTTTTTCTTTTCTTTATTATTTGATTTATTTGGGTCATGAGTTGGAATTCCAGAAATACAATTTGACAGCGCAAAACGTGTTGGAAATTTTTAGATAAGATTTGATACGATATTGATAAGGCGTAATTGATTAATATGACTTAATTTGGGGAATTAAGTGTAGCAGGCGGCTTAAAATTTATATTTATAATGTGAGAGATCATAGTATTGAGTGGGAAGTTTAAGATCTATAACAATGTAAGCTTATTTCAATTTTATTTAAGAAACCAAAACTTCCAATAGATCTATATATCATCCATAAGTCTTAAGTCTAAGTCCAAGTCTTATCTCTTTTAACTTTTCTATTTCCTATTTCTCACATATTCATCGCGCATATTTCATAGCTTATTTATCACACTTTGTAGTTCCATTGTCAATTAGTGCCATTTGACATGACAAACAACCAAATTACAAAATCTATTCGTTGTCATTTGCCATTAATCGCAGCTCTAAGCCCAGCTCAATGACTAAGCTTGGGCTCTTAATGCATACAGCTTCACACCTGATACCTACAGCTACAGCTGCGTAACAGCAATTGCTAATAAGCATCCGCCTTTACAGCAAGTCACATTTCCGACTCTATGTCATGCTAATGACATAGACCCAAAGTCCCCACCAAAGACCTGCCTCCTCTACCTCCCTCCCGCCCTCTACGAACTGCACGATCTTCACAAATAAACAAAAAATGACCCTGAACCTGAACTACGTCACGAGAGAAACATGCAGTCGAATAACAGATTATTGTTTTAGTGTTAAGAAGAGAGAAAGAGAGAGAGGGAGTGAGAGACAGAAAGAGAGAGAGAGCAACCAGAAGCAACAGCAAATGACATAATTGTTGTTATTGTTGCGTTTGTTTTGATTGCTGTTTCTATACTCTGCCAGAGAGTTTGACAACTTAGTTGTGCTACGAGTAGATGTATAATATATGGGAGTAGAAGTATCCATAGACCATATAGTAAACCAGAAATGTTTATATATCTATTGATATACATATATATTATATGATATTTATATATGTATATATTACTTGGATTATTATCATTATCATTATTATCTTTCTCTACAGTTTTAACTTTACGCAACCTTTTCAGCTTTGAATATGTTTCTGATCTGCATGAAAATATAGCCATATATATAAATACATACATATATGAGTTCATATAGCCATCTGCTTAAATCCATTAGAGACATTAGAGAGCTGTTCTTATTCAATTAGCTTAGCTTTTACGCAGTTCCAGAGCTAACTTCACATCACTTTACATAGCTTCTTCTTTCAGTCGGATCTTTCTTATTCAGTCAGATTGCACTACTATATATGCTATATGTACTACCTCATATCTATACTCTTAAAAACACTTTCTTATATAAAAGAATATCTTTATATTATTATAATCTTTATATCTTTATAAGCATAATCTTGGTCACTTGGCATTAAGAAAGCACAGCTGACTTCTCACATGCATATATACGCAATATCTGTTCTAAGTCGAATTAAAATTTGGTATAGTTCTATAATTTGCATCACACTTACCATAAATTGCACCTTAAAATGTTTTCTGTTTTCAAGAAATTCATTGAAATTCAAAACTTTTGTGCTATCAATATCATAATATGAAATTACAAAATATCTATAACTCAAAATGACAACTAGCTCTTGGCATAAGTTGTTTTATTAAGACTTTTGTTATTTTTTCATATATATCAAAGAAACTATGTATTTAAACAAGTAAGAATAAACTAGACAGTAGTGCCGGACAGACGGACGGATGCACAGACGGACAGACAGACAGACGGACGAATGCACAGACGAACAGACAGACAGATGGACAGAGCTAAATCGAATCAGCTCGTCGTCCTGATCATGAATATATATACTTATGGGGTCTGCCATGCCTTCTTCTTTAACAAAATCTTTATACCCTGATTTCCCACTTTCAATGGGCTCAGGGTATAAAAATTAAATTAAATGTAAATATAAATAGTAAACAACCAAGTTTATGTAAAACTAAATTAAGTTGCCAGTAAAGATAACAGAAACATTGTTTAATAAAAAATACAAATTCTATAAAAAATATATATATGTATTTATAATTATAAACTAGATACTAATAGATTTCATATCTATAGAGTATATAGTAATATATTATTATATCTCTAAAAAATCTATTAGTTCAGTGCAAAAGTTTTCTTTTCTTTCCGTTAACTACTTAGAACTGACTCAACAATTGTAAACTTCACCAAGTCGTCTACTATATACAACTCTGCCACTCTTATACTCTTTCAGCATTCACTCTAAAGGGCATACAAACTTCGTCATGTTGCATTCAAACTCTCTAGCAATAATTATGCACGTACTTTTGGGGGCGCAACGAATTGTAAATTGAGCCAAGCGCCTGGCCTGGCCTGGCCTGGCCTGGCCAGGCCTGGTGGGGCAGTGCTTGGCCATGTGGCCGATTCGGGTTGGGATTGTGGCTGAACTCACCTTGACAGTGGGCAATTGAGCATTAACCTTCATGGCCGAAGTCTGAACGGACTTGGACTTGGTCTTGGGCAGCTCAATCAGTGAGTCGACGGGCTGTGGAGCTGACTTCGTTTGCAGCAGCTCTTGATATTGTTGCTCGACCGTTGATATTTCGGAGTTGGTTGTTGCTTTGTGCGCTGACTTTTTATTATCTTTGGAGACGCAGCTAGTTAGCGATAGACGTCGCGCGCTGCCAAAGCGAAAGGTGCCAGCACCGCCTATGCCGCCGACACCAGCACCACCACCAGCACCACTCGATTTCTTTCGATTTGATTTGTTGTTCTTGCCAATGCTATTATCACTAACAATTTCACTTTGTTGTTGCTGTTGTTGTTGTTGTTTGGGTTCGTTGTTGATATGTAATGTTGCTGTCTTCTTACACCACAAACCACTCAAACGGTTGCCCATGCTACAGGCTGATACCGATACAACGAGTCTACGATAAGCTCAACAAAGCGCAGCCAAACGACACATAGATTAGGCTAAATACAAAGCGTTACATTGATACGATTATTCCAATATATATATATATAGGTATAGACATATAGATATACGTATGCTTTATTATACTGAACAGAAGCAACCGGCGCGCATCTCAATTCGGCAAATACTGAAAATGGAATTCTTTCGAAAACCACAAAATGCTACACAAAAACGTTTGTCAGCCACGTCTCTCTCTGTGTGTGTGTTTGTATCTGTGTATATGTTTGTTTATTTGTATGGTATGCGCGCTTTATAATGCCCAAAAAGAAAACAAAAAAAAAGATATATATATTGTATATATGAGACTCGGCGTCATCGGCAGCAGCAGCGCAACTTTGTTTGTATTTCAACAGCGAAAACTTCCTTTTGCCCGAACATTTGTTCGCGTACTAATCGATTTTTGTTTCTTCTTACTTGCTCCATACCGGTTGGCGCTCATACAGCCCGCTAGCCAGCACATTAATATGCCCAGAGAGCTGGCTATATACTCTATGCAGCTGTACTACCTGTAGGTACCTGTAGCAACAGCTACACAGCACGCCTAGCTTCAGCCAGAATGGCAAGAGTCACTCACGCTCACGTTTTGCGTTAGCTGAAGAGCTTGTCAAATAGTTTTCAAAGAACACAAAAACAACACACAACAAGGTGTTAAAAAGCTTATTAGTGAAGCGGCTAGAGCGAATATCGAATGCTCTACAGTGGAGAAAGCTCTGAGTCAAAAGGAGTTTGTTTGGCATATATAAATATCAGTAAGAAAAGTAAAGCAAATATTTCTTTAAAAAATCGGACTGTATATATTAGAGTTAAAGTCTTTTTAAAATTATAGATATTTAAGTTGATACAATTACAATTATAATCCAGTCACTTGCACTTTTGCGGAATACCTATTCCAACTACCATTAGCTATTCAATATACTCGTATATTCAATTTCCTTACACCTCCAATTAGATCCTTCATATGATAATTCAAGTTATCTAAGGTAATGCAGTGGCAGCCAGCCGAACTTCCCCTTATCACATTCGTCTTACACTCCTCATATATGGGTCATCTCATCATGGGTATGACTTTTAATTAAAATGTTGCGGTCTTGTACGTATTATCAGCATTTATTTTTGTAATCTAGAGTCTAAAGTACACGCTCGCTGCTGAGTGATTCAGAGTCGAGCTAATCTATATATGAAGCGCAGGTGCATCTGCGAAATCAATAGCAGCCCAAAGTGTAGGGCACACAGAGTCGGCTATGGCGCAGCGACGCACGAGCCATTCTAAAAAATCAAAACCCAAGTCTAACGAATGCCGATTATTCATACAACCATAACGTTTGCATATACTAAATACATATAGACACACACACACATACATATGTATATGTATACGTATATATACATATATTTATTTGTATATATAAACAACTCATAACTGCCCGGCGGCAGCAGCAAATCTGGCAAGCTCATCGTTAGGCGTTTCTCTTGTTTCCCGATTCCCTATTTAAGTTTCTTTACCGCGCCCCTCCCATTTAAAACGTGCTAAATATTATTTATTAATTAAGTTGACGCTATTTTCTGCCTATTTACCTCGCCAGCCGGTTTCACGAACTTAACTGGGAGTGTCATCAGCCAACCACACTCTTCCCACCTCTCTCTCTCTCTCTCCCTCACTCTGTCTTTAACTCCGCGCCTCTTTTCTGGTGAAGTCGCGTGAGGTGTGAGCTTTATAAATGGTTAAATATATGGAACGAAATGACGATTGGACTTCTGTTTGTGTTTGTAAAGCTTTTTTCGGGCTGTGGGTCAACAGAGTATGCAAAATTAAGCAATGTGCGTGCCAAACGCAAAGAGTGAGGGAGAGCGCAGAGAGCGCACACATTAAATGTACTTTGAGTGACCTTTGGGCAGCGTCTATTAATAGTCATTAGGCGTGGTGAGTTTTGCTTATTACAGTTGTAAGTTCGTTGTGTGAGGCACACACATGTGGGCATGGAAGTTTGAAATGCGGAACTAAAACTTTCTCTCTTCTAATTAAGTTATAATTCTAAAAAAACTGTTCACGTTTAGTTTAAGACTGTAAATGCTAATACTTCTACTTCTACTTATACAAAGACAAATATTTATTTAATGATAGTATTTAAATTAATGCCTATTTTTATACGAATAGCTTTACTTATACATATATGTATATACAGCTACTCTTATACTAATACTAACATTTGTACTCATAATTATACACACACACACTTATATTTTCACACTTATACTCATTCTTCTTATACTTCTACTTCTACTTACATTTCCGTAACTTCTCATGCTGGAAGGACTCAGGCTGAAGAGTCTGCCCAGCTGATGGTGTGTGGGAGAGCCATTGCTATTCGCTGGCGATATGGCTGTGGTGATATCCGTGAACATCGGTGAATGCGAATGCGAGTGATCTGTGGAGTAGCATAGTTTATAGGGATAGCCATGGCTAATCTTATACGACTCACCACTCAGCTCCAGTGCTGGCGACATATCCTTGGCAAAGGCAAACAAATCGTTGTTGTTGCGTATGTCCGATGAGTTGAGCGTTAGACTTGGTTTGCGTACGCCCAGGAAATTGGAGTTGCTGCCACTGCCGCCGGCCCCATTGTATGTCAGGGGGCTGGCGTTGCAAGTGGGCGTGACATTTGGCAGCTTGTGCGACTCCAGCGGCGATGCGGATTTGGGTATGAAACTGTTGTTGCCGGCGCTGCAATTGCCAGCTGCTGTCACAGATGTGTGACGCTTGAGCAGCGGCGCCGGCGGCAGCTGCGATGGCGAGTGCCGATAAATGTTGCTCGTCTGGGCATGGGCATGGGCATGGGGCAGCGTGACTGAATCACCCTGTTGCTTGGGTATGGCCAGGCGCAGAGTCTGACGCGCTGCTAGCCTACGTGCAGGCGCAAATTTATTAGCAGACGTTGCTTGTGCCGGGCTGTTGTTGTTGTTGTTGTTGCCGCTGTTGGCGCTGCTGTGGTGAGCTTGCGCAGCTGTATTGACGAGCTGTGGTGAGTTCATTTTGTTTACGATCGAGAGCGAGAGCGAGAGAGCAAGAGAGCGCGGCGTATGCGCGATATATTTTTGTATTTATCAATGAATTCGTGTTGAATTTGTATTGTTATTGTTTTACGAGTTGCTATTGTTATTACCGCTTTTCATTCAGCGCCCCAGCCGTTGCAGCCGTTGCATAATTACACAAACAATAACAAAAATCACTGAATTATGTATAAACAATATATGTTTATAAACAACAACAACAAGTTGTGCGAATCGCTTACAACGCGCCTCGCAATTTGTCGAATTTTCTTGAATTACTAAACTGATGCATGCTGCCTTGGGACGTGCCCCTTCGCGTCTTCGATGGCTCTGCCAGAGTCCCACTGTCCGTCCGTCCGTCCGTCCGACTGTCTCGCTGTCTGACCCACTTCGTGTGGCAGCCAACGAAGGCGACAACAAAATGCAGCCAACACCTTTTTTGTGTTGCTTTGTTGTTGCTTTTAGCACACGCTTAATTTATTGTTGCTGTTGACTTGTTTGTTGGTATTTTAATGTTCTTTAGTTTTTATTGTTTCGATTGCCGTCGGCTTGAACTTGAGCTCTACGTGGTCGGCTTTAATTTGGACGCGAATTGCTTGGCGGAGACACGGCGCAGTAGACGGAGACGAAGACGAAGACGAAGAGATACTGTCTCAGATTCTGGCACTGAGAAATCGCGTCGCGTTGCTCAATTTTCGTGACTTGCGTGGGAGCTGCCATAATAGTCCATATGGCATTAAATGGCGTGTTTAATCTGTAATATATATATATAGAGAGAGAGAGGGAGAGAGGGAGAGAGAGAGAGAGAGAGAGAGAGAACCATTTTAGTTTTAATTGTTGAAATACTGAGAATCGTAAATGAATCTTATTGCCAGTGCTTATATGTAAAAGTGCGTCGGTCGATCACAAAGAACTGACTCAACTGACCTCGAACAATCTAGAAATTAAAGGTATCTCGTAGGAACTTATAAGGAATGTGTGTGTGTGTGTGCCAGACAGCCTAGACTAACTCATTTTATATGTGCAAACCCTTGAATTTTTATTAGTAATATCTTATTGTCATAGACATTTACACGCTATAAAAAATATATTAAAAAAATACCAAGATCTTGTCTTAATTTATGAAAATCACATAGAACGGCGAAAGTAAAGAGTAGCAGAGGGTAGACCTACATATAATATATGAGGTAAAGTTAATTATATATGTAGGTAAATATTTCTTATCCTATTCTTAACCTATCTATCTGAATCCCTGCTGCCTTCTGTGTCTATAAGTAACCCTGTCCTAGTTGAACCAGTTCTTTTGAATTTTGATATTTTTGCTATATAAATAATAGAATTTCAAAATCAAATTTTTCTTTTTTTCAATCTTTAATTTTCTATAAATATCTAGTTAATACTTTTATTCATGAAAATCGCATAGAAAGGCGGGACTTAGGCGTAATATTGGGTAGATAAATAGTATGAGCAGATAGAACTTACTTATCAATCAGATATTATGGATCTCTTCCTCTTTCACCTTCGATTATCCACTCTCTTCCGCTCTTTCTCTACTATAAATTGTTCTTATGAACTGAACATATTTTTCTATGTATAATTTTTAAATTTTACGCTATATACATATAATTCTTTATATATAATAATTACTCTTTTACTTTCTATAAATATCTAGACAACAATTTAGTGCTTGAAAATCGCATAGAAAGGCGAGACTTAAGAGAAAGATGAGATATTTGGATAAAAGCTCGCAGGTAGCTACTCATTACTGCATAACAACCATCGGTCATTCTCTCTCTCTCTCTCTCTCTCTCTCTCTCTCTCTCTCTCTCTCTCTCTCTCTCTCTCTCTTCGCCCTCCCTCTATCTGACTGTCAGCTTCCTCTGTACCTCTATCTACCCTTGCTCTATCAATTACCCAGTCTATGCCCATCTGAGACCAACTTCCTATACAACATTTCAGCTCAACAAATCAGAACTTTCCAGCTCAAATCTTCAACTTTCTCCAGTTTCAATTGGATATTCAATTGAATTAGTTTGGCTTGTCAATCAGAGTTGCAGTTGCGTACATAGTTACCAAATCAATCGATGCGAACTGACATCTAATTAGCAACGATGTCAGCTGGCTGCACTGATTGAATGTCAAGCGCTTGCCACAGATGATGGATAGTGTCTGAGTCGATTGTCAAGTGTGACAGCGACATGGCCTGTGCGACACTTGGCCCATAGAACTATAATACGATAGATACGACTTTTAATGAGTTTGCAAATGTTTTGCATGTGCAACTGAAATGTGATTTGTGATTTGTGAAAAGCCGTCGGCCTTTGGCGGCACAGACATTGCCTTACACAGAGGCTTAGCTGAAATTTCTGGCATATTTGCACACGGATTTACAATAAATTGCAATTATGCAAATGAGGCGAGCAGCGAGAAACGCTGAGAACTCTGAGAACTGAGCCGAGAACCGGTACATTGAAATCTTCAACTAAAAGCGAGAAACGAAAAATGCAAACATTAATCACAGAGATTAGCTGGGCACAGTTTAGCAATTATGGATATTGACGGGGCGTGTCAATTGGCCAGTTGATAAATGATTAAGACCGAATCCATTCAATTTCGTTGCCAATTTGCCAATTGCCAATTACCAATTGCCATTTGGCAGCCCCGATTCGCGCTGTGGGTCAAGTTCAGGTTCGAATTGAGTGCGAGTCTCGTATACCCTTTGCTTTTAGCTTAGCTGTATTTACTATAAAGTGATTTTCATTCTTATAGCAGGCAGTTCAAGCTTTGTCTAAATCTGACTTTTATTTTCCCTTTTGGTTTTAGCTTAGCTTTGCCAGCACGCGATATTTTGAGGCACATCTCAGCCATGGCCACAGAGCGAATTCAGTTGAAGAATATTCAATCATTTATGGAATTGACGGCGGAGGATCAGGAGCGCTGCAATGATCAGTTTAAGAACGAGCCGCTCGAGAGCAAGCACATCATGAACAAATATGTCAAACGGACCGCTCAGATACTGAAGCGTGCTCGTCCGGATCCGGTGGACAACGAATGCTTCCTCTGCTTCGATATCTATCCCTTGAACTTCAAGTATAGCACCGTCCTGTGCTGCCTGTGTGGGGTCATGCATCAGTTCTACTATGTGCTGTACATGAATGTGATCGAGGATACCAAAATGGAGCATTTGAGCCAGTTCATGTGCGATCTGTTGGCCAATCTGATATCGGTGGAGATACCGCTGCTGACCAGATTCACGCTCAAGTTTGTTCTGTGTCGCGACAATCCCATCAACAAAAACGTACTCAAGCTCTTCTCGGAAGCGGAGGGCACGTCCAAGCTATACACCACTTATCCCTTTATACGCGAGACCAATGTGCTCCGGCAGTCGCAGATTCACAATCCGTACGTTCAACTGGCCTGGCTCGAGATCATGCAAGGCAACATTCAGCAGTCCAACATCACAGAGATCTTTCAGAAGCATCGTGACGTGGCCAATGCCAAGGAGGATCCCATGCTGAGGCTATTCGTTGAAGATTTCCACAACCTGGCCAAGGATCTGCTGCAGTCGCGATTTCTGGTTAACCTACGCCTCTGCACCATGGAGCGCATAGATCTGTTCGAGCAGGTAATCCGTGCCCACCTGAAGATCTACAAAGATCGTGCGACTAGCCGTTTATTTCTGTTCGAGTTATTGAGAGCTCTGCTGCACATCTACGATCTCTGAGTATTGGCATTCCTGGCATTGATTTTTTCAAAATTCAGCTAGCAATTCAAATTGTTCGTAAAAAGAATAACAAACAAAAAGCAACAAAAAATAAATATTTATTAACATAGCAATGAAATGTTCTTCAGCTGCTATCTATGCTGGTTTTGCCAGCCAAGCGGCAACAGTCAGGATGGCCGAGTGGTCTAAGGCGCTGCGTTCAGGTCGCAGTCTACTCTGTAGGCGTGGGTTCGAATCCCACTTCTGACAAGACTTTTTTATTTAATTTTTATTTTTATTATTTATTTTATGTGCATTTTATTGGCCATTTTGTGCAATCGGCATGGACAACAGTTGAATAAACTGCTATATAAAAAACCAGGCACTTAACTAAGGCTATAAAAACTAAAGAAATCTTATCTTTTTTTAAAGTTGCGAACGGCTAATAGAGGAAAATTGTCATTGACAGCGCATTAAAATGCATTCGACGTGCTGGGCAGGGGCTTTGTAGTACTTCTATTGAGCTCTATGTGAAAAAGTGAGATAATGCGGCACACGTGTGGGCCAAGTAACTACAATTAAAATTGTTGTATATACAAAATTTGTTACATTTATTTATAGCATTTTTCACCTGCTTTTTAAGCAGGCCAGATAAAAATATTATCGATAGCATAAAAAACAAAAATATAAAAAATCAAAAACAGTTCAGACCTTGTACGCCAAATGCTTTGATTTCGATTCTGTTGACGCAGTTGCTTTGCGCAGTGTAGAAAACAAACTCTGCAAAATAATATGGTATATAATATATATAATATTGTATATATATATATATGTATAACAGCAGAACTGACCCAACGAAAATGGCATTGAGCTCGTGCCCTGAAATGAAGTCTCAACTATGTCAACTGGCATATCGCCACGCTTTGTTTATAAACAAATGCAATTTTTTTTTTCCTTCTTTTCTTTCAATACTTCACTTGATATGTAGCTAGAGAAAATGGTGTCAGTTTTAAATTTGTCATATTTATATTTGAAACTTGCTCAAATTACGCTTGAAATTTGGAAAATTGCGTTGTTCAAACTCAAAATTTGTTGACCTATATAAAAATTGCTATATAATAATGAATATGACTTATCAAGTGCGAGAGGCGTATGATTTAAGAGTCTCTCTCTCTCTCTCTCTGTCTATATATATATATAACTGATAGTAAAATATTGCAAATGAATTTTGTTTTGTTTATAGAGAATACAAAATCTTCGATTGAGGCAAAAGTTCAATGGTAATGCGGAAAATTATTCGCGGCATGTCAAAACATTTCATGCCATTTGGTTTTTTCCCTTAGATAAACAAACAATTAGCTTGAAATGCGCATGCAGAGACATACATACATACATATACATACATACATACACACACACATATGTAAGTAGATGTACATCTATAAATAGCTAAGTAAAATAGTTGTCGGCATTAAGTCAAAGCGTTTTTCTTTTCAAAACTTATAAACAATGCGCTGCTATTCTTCAGTTACAACTACAGCTGCCACGATTATATTTATATATACATACGCAGCTCCAGTCGGAACTGAAATTGAAAGCATTCCAATTATAATTTATGCACAAGTGACAAAAATAACAACTAAATGAATGAACTTTTCCACACATAAATCAAATGAAAACGTCGAAAAACTCATTTAAATATATCTCTGAAGAGCAAAAGCCTCTTCTACACATACATATTTATTCATAAACATTATTCATATATATATTTGTTTATTTAAAAAAGAAAAGCGAACAACAAAAGCTGCTGCCGCCGCCTTTAATGAGGGGAGGAGTAGGGCAACGCCTGGCAAGATTTAGGTTCAAGAATGCGGGTTAACCTAATTTCGGAGACTGGTCCCGAAATTTCGAAGTGCGGCAGGCTTAGTAGGCGAAAGTTTACATTTCTTTTTTTTACAAATAAATCGGTTATAATGTTCTTTAATGACTAATCTCCGCTCTGTGGCTTGTTATTTTGTTGTTGTTTCTGCGTTTGTCTCCGGGCCCAGCCCACAATATAACTCAGAGCGATAAGATTTATCTACAGAAAAAATATAAAACGTCGTCAATATTCTGTCGGCTTTTTGTGTTTATTTACTTATGTTTTTTTTTTCACAAACAGCAGATCGAATCAGTTTAATTTGCTATTATTTTGCCATCAAACTGTATTTAAATCAAATATTTAATGAATTTAACAAGCCTAGCGAATGACTTAACAGTGCCAGCAATTTAACAGCTGAGACTGAACTGAACAGCAACAGTTCCCATACAGCTATTTATGGCACTGTAAAGCTAACAGTGCGCATTAACAGCGCATACGCGAGCAGTACGAAATCAGCTTTGGCTCATCTCATGCCAACAGTCAGGATGGCCGAGTGGTCTAAGGCGCTGCGTTCAGGTCGCAGTCTACTCTGTAGGCGTGGGTTCGAATCCCACTTCTGACAAGACTTTTTTCTTTATTTTTTTTTTTTCAAATAAATAAATTTTGTTTTTTAATTTTACCTTTAACCATGAAAAGATTTAAATTATGTTATTTTCCAAATATATGCGAAGCATTTTACGTAAAAGCAGATTTGTTCGCATATGTTTTTCTGTGGTTTGTTTTCGCTTTTATTCCGAACGTGAGTGGGTGTCATCTGTGTGGCTGATGGAAAACAGCAGCCAGCACCACCAGCACCACCAGCACTGCTGGAACCGTTCATTAATTAGTACGCATTACCTGTCGTCTGCACAGTTGTTTTTGATTTTAGCTAAACTTTGTTTTGCAAAGCCATTTAAAGTGCCAAAATCAATTAGTTGCCGTGTTTAACAATTTAATTACGCTTTTTATTTATGTTCAATCATTTATCAACGCCTCAGATCTGTCTGCCCTTATTCACGCCGCAAGTTTTATGTTGATTTTTATGCGCATCCTATTGATTTGCAATTAAACAAAAGCCAGACAGCTGCTCCGACTTGTATACGATTTACTTTTGCTTTGTATTTATGAAAATTATCATGTGTCTATGTGTGCGTGTGTGTGTGTGTATGTTATAAATATTTGAGAATTGGATTCGTGAATACGCTGACTATAATCATAAACTCAATGTGCAACTTACAGAAAACGCAACTCATGCGCCTGTCCATCCCAATCACAGGGAGGGCTTCGGGCAGACGTTCCGTTCCGTCAGAATCTCGTGCGGCAGATAAGCAACGGAAGCTGCGGTTTGCCGCCGCTGAAGGCGAGGCTATGGATGTGGATGTGGATGTGGATGTTGAATCTTGGATGCTGACGGCTGTTAGCTGTTGGCTATTGCCTGGCGTCGGCGTCGACGGCCGTTGGTGTCTCAAATTCCTGCAAGTCAATCAACCCGTCAGTTTCTCTTGTTGTTTTGTTATTTCAGTGTGTGTTATTTTTTGTTGTTGTTTTTGCTTCTTTTGACCAAGCGACCGACCAACCGACCGACCGAATGTTCCGTACAATCCATATATTTTGGCGCTGGCGTTGTTGTATTTATAGCCACATGGAACACACATAAAATTTCGACGTAAGATTTCGTAATTGCAAAGCACGCAAGAAATATAGGAAATGCGCTTTGCTTTGGCTTTGCAAATGTGTGTGACAGCGATTACAACTGCTGCGGAAACAGTTGACTGGCTTGCTTAACTGCTCTACTGGAGGATTCACTCGTAATTTGGTATAGCTTAGCGATAAGACGCACAAGCGCTGCAACACACAATACGGCACGTAACTTGACCAAACGCAGCTGTAATTTTCCGTTAAAACAAATTTCGAACCGACGCGTTGCGCTTTGCGCTGTTGACTGCAGCGGCAGCAGCAGCACAGCAAGCAGCAAACAGCAAACAACCTCAAAGTAAGCCGATGGCAAAGCGTCGCGAAGAGTGCAGATTCTGCAGAGCAGCGAGCCTCAGTCACTCTTACTCTCGCGCTCTCTCTCTCGTGTGACGTCACAGCAGTCAGCTTTTGAGCGTGTGCAGTGTGTTTCCCTACACACACGCAGCTGTGACGTTGCTATCTGCGCTGCGCATCACCTTCTCAGCACTCAACACCATGTAATGATCGTCACAGAGAGAGAGCGCGCGAGCACACCGCTTATATGTACACATTAGAGAGAGTGAGTCAGAGAGAGGGCGGCAAGCGTGAGTGTGAGTAAACAGCCTTTGCTTGCTGTGTGGTGCGCCATAAAGTTTTGTTTTTATTTCGTGTCTTTTTATTTGTCTTGGCTTCTTCACTTCACACACTAAGACACTGATACACTGACACAAAGGCAGCGGCAATGCGTGGGCAGCTACTCACACACACACACACACACACACATACATAGGCAAACAGGCGCTCATATGTCAAAGCTTTGGCTGCACGTGCACTGCGAACTCTCAAAGCGCAAAAACCATAAACAAAACTACAAAAAAAAGTGTCAAGAGACGAAAGAGAAGGAGAAGAAGAAATGCCAAATTGCAAGGCTAATTAAGTTTCTATTAGCCAAGCGGCAAAAAAGCAAAACAACCGTTTAAACATGTTTTCAAATTGATTTCAGCTCGCTTTCTTTGTGCGCCTGAGAGCGCGCGCTTAAACATTACGTATACGCCCCCATAATCGCCTAGCTCGTGTGTGTGTGTGTGTGTGTGCTATGAAAAGAGCACAGAACAGGCAAAGATCTGAAACAATGAAACCTGTTAATTAACTTTGCTCAAATTTGGCACAAAGTGTCGCGACTCTGCGCTAAGAGAAAAACCACTAAGAACATTTATAGTATATATAGACATATATATATCTATACATACTTAAATATATATCTCCATAACAATTGATTAATGCGCCAAGCGCTTAAAGTGGTCTTTCAATTGTCTGTCTGCCAGCTGCAGCTCTGCTTTTGGCTATTATACCCAACTTTGAACTTGAAAGAGTCTGTTGACTTCTGCTCTTAGACTCTGAGGCGTGTGCTGTCTGAGCGCACAGCTCGTAAATCTTGGCAAATATTCAACAAATAAGCGATGTTATGATTAGATAAGAGATCTGTGAAGATGGAAAGAAATTTCTCAAATTTATGAGTCAAAAATAGGCATTTAATTAGTTAAGTTTTGAAAGAGTTAAGAGAGGCTAAGAGATATACAAAAATATATGGAAAATTAAAAATATATTTAAATTAGTTAAAGAACTGAGTATCTGGCGGTGATTAAGTCATTTGTGAATGTTAAATTTGTGTATAATAAATAAATCAAAAATATTATTAAGAGCTGAGAGCGAAGTACAAATCATGATTGATAGAATTTGACTCAGTTTGTAGTTGTTTGTCTGGCTGCTCAAGAGTTATATATGACAAATTTAATTATGATTAAGATTAGTGGAAAATTGATGGATATTCGATGTAGAAAAGTGGTTTGTTAAGATGGGGACTTGGCAGCTTTATCTAGCTCATCTGTGTGAGGACATAGCTAACACATCCATATAATGCATGACTATATCTACTCCAATAACTCTTGCCAATGTTCCTTTTGCATATCAATCAAAGTTTCTCACTTATTGGCACATTAGTCTAAGCCAAGTTATCAAAGTGTTAAACAACTTTGCAATTTAGAAAAGTGAAAAGTGCTTGAAAGCGCTTCAATATCCTCTGACTGCTGCTGCTTAAGAACTTTTGTCGTTAACAAATTGTGCAATTGTTATTGTTGTTATGCTTGTTGACCCAGTTAACTGGCCATTGTAATCCTAATTTACAAGCAGCCGTGTTTGGCTGCACCCACTGCCACTGCCTGATGCCTGCTGCCTGCTGCAATTGGAAGTGGAGCAGGCAGCAGTTACTGCCACTGCAACTGCAACTGCCGCGCCCCGTTGCGCTATATATGTATATAAAATATTTATGTTTTATCATTTTATATATACATATTGTGTCAAGCTGACAGTAGCATAAATTTTGATTGATGACTTTTGATTGACATTCGGGCAATTTGCTAATTTTATTTCAACTGCTTTTGCTTTTGCGTTCTATTAGACGAGCCACAAAGGCATAGGAAATGGGTCAGTTGTCTAAGAACTTTGTCTACCATTAATCACAATGAATTTATGCTCACAAATACCTACACATACATACACATGTATGTACATATGTATGTCTATAGGCATGACATGATGGCTCTGCAAAGTAATCATGCGAATTAATGGATATTATGACTTGTAGAGTAGAGTTGAGTTGAGTAGAGTAGAGTAGTGACTTGGCAAGCATTGAATTTATGGCTGCTGAAAGCGTAAAGTTTAATTAACTTTAGCTGTCAGGTCAGCCAACTGATTAACATATATAAATGCCTATCAAATGTCTACAATCAAGCTATAAAAATGAAAATATCACTCGAGGCCCCCAGCTCGACGCTCAAAGTCAAAGTGGAGCAGCAGCCTCATAGTCGAAGCTAATTGAAATGCATTGAAAGTGCGTGCGACCGGTACTAGCAACAAGTGGCTGCAACAACAAGTTGCTGCTGTGCTGCTGTGGCAGCAGCTGCGTGTGAAATGTCAACAGCATTGGCCAGGGCGCGTGAAAAACATTGGCCACTGGCCACTAGCCAACGTTGACATTTGCTTATAACTTAATTATTTTGCATAACTCATTGCAAATGCAAGACTTCAACTGCAACGGCAGCAGTTTCCACAGCAGCAGTGGGTGGGTGGTGCTGTCCGTGTGGCTGGTTGTATAACAACTGAAAATAAATATAAAAAGTGACAGTTGCCAATCGGCGAACTTATTCAATGTGATGAATGCTTCTGACCTGATTTCGGTTGAAGTTACTTTTCATTATTATTATTTTGTAATTGTTATTGTTATTATTGTTATTATCAATTGCATCGCTGCATTTATCACGCTCCAAATATAATTATATTGTTTTATTTTGTTGCACGTTGTCAGTGTGTACACACCTTTCCATGACGAGTGCAATTTGTCTTTGCCTCCGGGCGCCACATGCAATTTTTCATTCGCTTTGCGTAGGCAGCCCAAGTTCAAAGAGCCAATTGTGATTGGTCAGCAAACACACAAACACACACACACACACAAACACTCACACGCACACGTGTAATAACATATGCTAAAAATAGTGAAGCCACGAAGTCAACATCGAGCTACTGGCAATAGCTGCTAGTCGCATAGAATGCCATTGGTTCTTGAGCACGAGCAGCAGCACAGTCAGGATGGCCGAGTGGTCTAAGGCGCTGCGTTCAGGTCGCAGTCTACTCTGTAGGCGTGGGTTCGAATCCCACTTCTGACAAGGCTTTTTTGTTATTTTTAAATTGTATTCTTTTTTTTTTCAAGCATATTTAAAGTAGCTTATCATTTGTATCTAAGTGCTGTGTGCTGTACGCTCCGTACACAATGTGCAGCACTTGTTTCAATTGGACTCGTAAGAGGCCATTAAAAATTACAAGTAAATCAATTTACGTGCGCTTAATTGTCAATATTCTAATCACATAATCAGCGGGCTGTAGCAAACGTTTTGCCTTCGAGCAGCACTCGTTGGCTGACTGACTGACTGGCTAACAGTTAAAAGACCACACACACACAGCCAAGCAGCCAGCCAGCCAGCCAGCTAGCTGATGATTATTATCGTTGTCTGGCATCGCCGCGAGACGCCGTCAATGGCAAACACTTTCAAGTCGACAACAAATCATTCATTCAATCAAACTAGAGAAACGCTGACTGAACTGAAATGCAGTTTATTCCATTTTTTGTTTGTTTTTATGTTTCCTACAATTGTTTTTTTGTTTTATGTATTATTTTAGGCATTGGTATGGCTGAAAAACAAAAAAACTTAAAGCCCTATTTGTAATTATGATCGTAAAATGCAATCAGCCGCTTAGAACTGGGAATTAGTCGGCTCAAATTCCAACATGTTTTTTAATAGCACAATTTACGACAATATTATCTGGTATCCATAAAAAAAGCCGCGCCAACTATTAAAGTTGTTTAACGGTCGCAAGGCGTGAAGCATTGAGGCTGGTCATAAAGAGGCTGCCGAACAATTGACAAGCCGCAAAAATTGTTTACACAATTTTAATTGACAACTTTGTGGAGAGGAAAAAACTAAAGAATATGAATGATGGCCCAAGTCGACGCGCTTATCTGTCATTTTTCAAGAGTTTTTCTATATATTTATTTCTAATTACTGCTCAGTGAGCATCTATTGAAATTTATGACCAATTGATTGGCTTTTGAATAGCGCATTAAGCGTGCTTCCAGCAAATTATTATTAATGCACAAAAATTGATTGGGCCAAAGCTGCAGCTAACACCTGTCGCTTAACGAATGTTGTTTATGAAAAGCTTTTAACACTTTTAATTAACATCTTTGGAATGCTCACTGCAATTTATGACCATCAATTGTGATAAGACAAATTAATATTCAAATGGAAAATTGAATTTTTGTTTAACATATAAATTATCTTTTATTCCATACTCAACGCGTTGCATTCAAAGCTCTGCGAGCCTTATTCACATTTTGTAGATGAAGCTTTTACACATATTAAACGTTTGCGATCTCGTACCACAATTTAAAAGCTTTCACCTTGTAGGCCACCCTCTAAATGCTTATGTATATATCGCTCTCAGCGCTGAGCGAAAGCTTTCCTCTCAACTGAGCGACAATGGAAACCAAGCTTACGAAAAGAAAGAACAAAAACAAAAACAAGTAATGAGCTTTGAAAAGCGCCAGCCCGACAGCTTTCAATACGTTTTACATTATACTTGAAATGACGCAGGCGAAACTTTTGGCAGTCTTTGAGATACCATGACGTAGCTTGGACAGAACGTAATCACAATCAAGCGGAGCTACCTGAGCGGCATACCTATACCTACATACATACATAGTTACACAAGTAAAACGCCTTACATTCGCCAAGCTTTTTGAGAAGAATTCAAGAAAACCAGCCATAAAGAGCTCCAGCTCTAATCGTGTCAGGCAAAAGCACGCCACAATAACAACGCGCTCTGTGGCGTGCAGGAAGGTTATTCAACTCAACAGGTACGTGGAGATAGATAACCAAAATATCACTAACACTCTAGTTATGGAGCATAAGTTGAGTAATAACAATAACAACAACAACTCGACAACTACTGCAACATCAGCAACAATTGGAGGAAGGCAGCAGCTGCCAACTTTCAACGGCGTAAGCGCTGTTCTAGCACGCAAAAGCTTTTTTCAATTACAAATAAAAGATGAAACTGCAGCGGCACATTATTATTGCTGAAAGCTGCACAAGAGAGCGCTGAAAGCTTTCAACTTTTGTGTCTCTGTTGTGTGTGTTGCTTTATTACGCTCTGCTCTTTGGGCTTGAGTATTATGCTCAAGTTAAGCAAATGTGTTTAGTAAATTAGTCTACACATTATAAGCGTCATTAAATTATGAATTCGTTTTAGATTTCGTCATTCACAATGAGCAATCTACGCATTTGCAATGCCATGTCGCTGCATCCCAGCGCGAATCTCTCGAATCTTCAAGCGAAACAGCAGTTCAGCAATATCAGCTCTAGGATGTGCCTAATGCGGGGCTGCACGGCCAGCCCAGTGGAGCTGCGACGCTTTCCAGTGCACGACAGAGATCGGTAAGTGAATACACGAAATTTGATTATGTTTATTGCCTTTTGCCGATCTACATTAAAACCAGTTTATGGAGTTGTTGTGGCTTGCATCAAAGCTTCATGCGCATCACAAATTCTCTTCTGCATACATACATATATGTACATAAACACACACATACATACATATACACATGTAGATTTGCATGTGTGTATGTGCTGCATGTGCACAAATAATATTCCAGGCAAGCTTGCCAAACTGAGCAAATGAGCTTTTGCATTGGCATCGCTCCTCCCGCCAAGTCAAAGGTGGTTGAACTTTCGGCGCCCGCATCAACTTCATAGAAAATATTTCAATGCCATGGCAAAAACAACAAAACAACAACAACAACAAGTACGCGCCATGCATGCATTTGTATTGCAATTATGCACATTGTGGGTGTGTGAGGGAAACAGCGACAGCAGCATAAGAAGCTGCGTCCCACACACTCTCACTCACACTCAGAGTTGGACGCAGGCAAACGCATAGAAATATTCCCCATCGGTTTATTTTTAGCTCTCTCGCTCTCTCGTTCTCTTGCAATGCGTACAAAACGCGCTCTGTTGGCCGTGAAGTTTGTGCTGCAAAAACAGTTCTGTGCACTGGAATTATTGCCATCAACATGGCGCTTAGAGTGGACATGAATTGTGGGATGAAATTGAAAATGGGCAAACTGAAAAATTCTAGTAGATTCATTTTCTATAATATTAATAATAATATTATATAATAATATAATAATAATATTATATAATAATATAATAATAATAATATTAAATAGGTAAAAATCTTATAGCAATAATATATAGTATTAGCTGGCGAATCTCTTGATTGATATAATTGAAATAAAACAAGGCTCACCCCAAATTGGCTCAGCTGTGGCTGTGGCTGGGCCTATCCATAACGCAAATAAGCAGCAACAGCTCTTGTTATTGTTGCAATGCTAGCGGGTAGGCGGGCGGCGGGAGGCGGGCATCGGCAAGTGGAAACAGCAGTTGAACGCCGGCACAAGACGCGCAACAAACTTCCGCTCTTTGATGAGGAAGAGAGCGAGAGCGGCGAAAGCAGCACACATGCAAAAACATGCACACACACACACACACACTTACCGATACAAAGAGTAACAGTGCACTGAGCATAAAAGCGCTTTTTCAGCGACAACTTTTGGCGGCCATGGCAGAACTTTTCACTAGCTTGTGCAAACTTCACGGCTGTGTGCGTGCGAGAGAGCGAGATGGGATCTAATTTTAAAGCTGCACAGGAAAAGCACCGCCAAAAGAACGAAACTTCAATGCAGTTCTTTACAGTAAACAAAGAACTTCCGAGGCGATCGCAACGCAGCAAGCAGCGCTCGAGTGTAGTATTCGGGTAAATTCCATAGAAGAAACGTTTGCCATAAGCAAAGAGAGTTAGTATAATTGCACATGTATGTTGTGTAGTGCAGTAGTGTTGTGTGTGTTGTATATATGTATATTTGTTGTTTAAGTCGAAAGCTTTCTCTGCAAAGAACTTTTTGCAATTGGTGTACAAATTGCGTTGTTGACCCAAGCTAAGCTTGCAGTTCGACTAACTAGAGAATCGTGCTGCACAACCAATACACGCAAGCATACACATACACATACATAGTATATGTGATATTTGTATATGTATTTATGTAGCTTGTCCATTTACTGAACAATCGACAATTGTAATTCCTGCAGCTGCAACTATTGGCTGCGCCATTTCGGAGTGAGCGAGCAACTGGTGCAGGAACTTGGCGGACTGAAAAAGCTGCGCATCTGCTTGAGGCATTTTAGCCAGGGCAAGGCAATGGCCAAGACGCGCATCAAGACGACGCCGTTGCGTTTAAACAAGCCAAACAAAATATCAACAACAACAACAACAGCAGCAGCAGCAGCAACAACAACAACAACAGCTGCAACAGTAGCAACAACAACAGCAACAGTAGCGACATCTGCCAAGCCGATGGCAGACAGCACAACAATTGAGCTGGTCGATGTGAGTAGCACGATTCCAAGTCTAATTCCAACTCAAATGCCAATCGATAATGATATTTGCTTTGATCTTTAGAGCTCCAGTGGGAATGCAGCAAAGCAGCCAACGAAGGAGAAGTCGGTGACCACAATAACACCTGTGCCGCAACGCTCCCACTCGATCTGCTCCTCCTCGTCCATCTCCAGCGATGTGCAGTCCATCAGCTCTGACTATGAGGCCAGCATGCCGCTGTCCGCTCTGGTGGATGCACATGCTCAGAATGGCAATGGGCTGGCAAAGAAGCGCAAACTCTATTTGATAACCGAAAAGTCAGATGAGAAGAATGGCAATACGTTGCCCAATGGCCAGAAGCGTAAAATGTTTGTGGTCGTGGAGCAGGAGAAGGATACGGCTGCCAAGAAGCTGATGATTGTCACGGACAAGCCACAGGCCAATCTCACACAGCATTTGGAAAAGTTTCTGCCAGAGATACTCAGCTGCATACAGGGCAAGGAGCAGGCACAAGCCAAGGTCAAGCTGCCGACGATCAAGCATCAGGCGACGATTAAGCAGGAGCCGCTGCCAACGAAACCAGCGCCACTTGTGCACAAGCCGCACATAACGCTGCCGCCCAAGAAGAATCCCACAAACTTTGTCAAACTGGAAGGCTCACCTGGCATTAGTTTACCTGCCAGCGTGTCCATTATGCCCGTGGAGCCTGTGGTCAAAGAGCCGCCACCCTCACCAGATACTGAGACCAATATCAATCTGTCGCCCGACTTTCGGTTTCTCATGAAGATTCTGCCCAAGCTGGAGCAGCTGCCCGAGCCGCACAAACAGCACGTCAAGCGCTCCATACAGATCTTCGTCGAGGAGAGCTACAGCCACTATGGCAAGAAGGAGTAGCAACAATTAGTTGTAGAACTTATCATTTTAGTATTTCTTTTAAGGTTCCAATGAGGACAATTTTATCAGAAACCATTTTATATATTCGTTGTCTAAGACTGATGCAAAACCTAACATATATACAGCTATATATATATATATATATAACTTCTATATATATGTATATATTTTGTAACTACTGCAGTGCAGGTGCAGAGCCTAAAATTAGTTTTAAGCAAATTTTTAGCGTCCCTCACAATCACAAGAGATTGGGGCTTACTTTTATACTTGTAGCCATAAAAATGAATTATAAAAAGAAGAGAAAACAAAACTAGTTTAAGCACTGAATATATGAGAGCTTTTAAGCCAAGAACTGAATGCATCAATTGTGAGTTTTCTATTTTCTTTGAAAAGCTGAGCAAAGTGTTAAGTGGCGCCAGCTATTGGGCAGCAGCGATACTACAATTAACATGCTGCAAATAAGCAGGCTTGGAATACATTGCGCTGTTAATAACATTTGAATGTTAGCAAGCAGGCAAGCAGTGCCAAGCAGTTCGTATATTGATATGATTTGGCTGGAAATTTAAACTTTTCAATTGACATTAAATTTTCTAGATTTTTGTTTATATAATCGGACTTGCCTTGCTCGGAAACTATTGCTGCACACTATATTTTTAGACTATGCCACATTTATAGGAATTTTGGACAGTTACACAAGCCTTTTTAGATGCGCTTTCTATGCTCTTAAGTTTCTTATTGGATTTTTAGTTTTCAACTAGATTTTAGTTTTCATTTTCAGGATTTCAGTTTTCCCATTAAAAAGAAAATTGTAAATTTGTTTTTGTTTTCGTATCTTTTGTTTTGCATTGTAATTCCAAAGAACTTTATTTAGTTTGAAAGCATTTTTTTTACTGTTTTTCTTTTTAGTTTTGTTTTTGTTTTGTTTTTTTTTTCAGTTTTACGTTATAATATTAGTAAGTCTAATTATGTATTTGTTTTTGTTTTTGTTTTTTGTTAGTTAATACAATGGGGTTAGTGTGTATTATGGTATCAATGTTAAGTATTTATGTTTTTATGTAATTCTTGAAAAGTATTTATTTTTTTTGCTCGCTTTGAATATAATTTACAAGTTGTATCAATTTAGTTAGTGTTAAATTGGGTGTGTGTTAGTGTGTGTGTGTGTTAGAGTGTGTGTGTGTGTGTGTGTGTGTGAATAGGTATACATATTATAATTACATATATACAGTTATCGATCCGTTTAGCGATCGCGTGCAAATTGTAGTGAGAGCTTCTAATTGAAATGGATTTTTCATATATATTTTTTGTTTAGCTTTTCAAAATGTGCTACGATTTTATGTTTTGCTTTGTTTAATATATTTTCACATATAAATACACATTCATAAGGGAATATAGTTTTTCTTGTTCTTTTTACAACATTTATCGAATAATGAATATATATATTTACTTTTATATATATTGTATATGACATTGTTAACTACTCGTACATTGGTTTGTGTTCTACATCAAATTTATCTGAGAATTTTGTTAGGGCGCGGGCTACTGGGGTAGGGGTGGGGGTAGGTTGGGGTAGGGGGCGAGTTGCGTGTGCTTTATACATGTTATTATTATTATGGAATGGCTATGCATTGGAAAGAGTATGCACACGCCGGCTTACATCTGACATCTACTCGAGTTGGTATCATCAATGAGAAGCAATCACAAAGTTTACTATATATATTCAGATAGATATATGTATGCTATATATGTATGCATTTTATATAATTATTGTATTTGTATTTACACGATTTCTCGCTGGTTGAGTTTCTCTTTAGCAGTGCACATAGATAGAAGCGATCCTACGTAGGACCCGCTACAAGTAGGCTCTATTAGTGGGCTAAGCAACTACGAGTACATTCACAATCAGATTTTCAAATAGGGTTTACAATCTCTACATTATCGTTCTTTAGTTAGTTTGTTAATATTTATGTTGTTAAGCGTGTGTTCTCTACTCACATTCACATCGAAAGTTTTGCGTTTTATTATTATTTTGTTGCTCGTTTCATTTTTTGGGGTTAAAAAACTGTGTCACAATTTCTACAAACAGCCTTTTGTTAAACATTTATGTGTATTTTGTATGCAATATTTATGTTAATTATTATTTTTATTTCAATTTGGAATTAATATTCTTGTTTTTACACTTTTTTTTATGTTTTTCTTTCTTTTTATAACCTGAGCGCAATTTTTTGTTTCTGTTAAGAAAACCTTTTTTTTTTTCATCTTGCCAAACTTTTGTTTTTTTTTTTTGTTTTATTCTGGCACAAATTTTATTTAGTTTATTAATTTTGTGTTGTTATTTTGTTTTCCAATAATTTGTATTTTTAGGCGCAGCTTTTCGAACTGCCTCAGTTTGTTCGCTTGCCAAAAACTGCAAATTTGTTACCTGTTTGTCTATAGAGAGAGTGAGAGTTGTCGCTATGAAGTTTCAGTTTCAGTTTCAGTTTCAGTTGGTTTTTTTTTGCAAATATTGTCCATACATACACATATGTATATACATATATCATGTATCATATATCATAATCGTATATCGTTTATAGTAGTGCTATATATATATATAGATTCTTGGAAAGAAATGCATATACGTATTTTATAGCTATAAATTCTAATTGCAAATGCATTCGGTTTTACAAGTGCACCCTAATGCTGGCATTAGGGTGTGCCACGACGACAAAATGAAAGAAAAAGTGTAAGAAATTCTATAATAAATGAAAATAAAACAAAAACTTAGCTTCGGTTTTTTTTTCTTTTTTTTTATACAAACAGTTTTACACGATTTTTATTTCACTCGCTGCAGCCAACGTAAACTCAGCGTATTAGATTAGGTAGTTTATACGTAGGTTCTACTGTATAATTAGCACATATATATATATTTATTTATATATTCATATTGTATATCTATGTAGGTCAAATACTCAGCTTTTAGTTTGTTTTTGTTTACTTAGCTTAACTAACAATTAGACATTGTTGAAACTTATTGAAACATAAGCGCCACGAATTTATAGACAAAGTTTATCATAATTATTATATATATATATATATTGATTTATATATATGTAATGTGTGTGTGTTTTGTTTTTATTTTGTTGAAAGTTGTGCAAAACAAATGTACATGTATATGATTTACTAAATAGTTATGTATATATATATATATTAATATATATATTTGTGGTTTCTTGAACTAAAAAAATGAAAACTAGTTTCGGCTTATGATTTAATTTGGATTATATATATATATATATTAATATATAAGTATTGGTGGGGTGTTAATGTTATGTACATGGTGCTTACATCAAGTCAAAACGAATTACATATTTATATATAATGTAGGTATGTATGTATGTCTTAGCTGCTAATGTAGTTGATAAATTGTTTTGCATTGCATTCGTTTGCTTTTAACTTTTATTACAATTACAATTAGAAAACTAAAAGTTTATATATGTGTGTGTGCCTTAGCATTCGAGTATGTATGTGTGTGTGTGTGATCAAAAGACTGTTGTCTACATATATGTATATATATATATGTATATATATATAAGAAAAAACTGTTTATTTATAAACAAAAGTTTGGTTGAAAAAATCAAAAATATGGAAAATCGTTGGCAAAATCTAACATTGTTTAGCCATATGAAATATATATATATATATATATATATATAATTATATATATATATCATATATCTTTTGATAGCTCTAACGATTCTCCACTTTTCGCTTTTCATCAAGTTTTTCGTTACATTTTCTTTTTGTTTTCTTTTGCTATGAGATCTCCGTGAAAGTTTGAATTCATATTTCGTTTCCTTCATATTATATCGTCTTTAAGCGTACGCTAAATTAGTTATATCATATATATATATATATATATATATGCGTATATATATATATATAATTAAAAACTACATACATAAGAAAGCAGCACAGTTTAGAGTCGAAGAAATTTGTTTTTTGTTTGTTTGTTTTGTTCTATATAGAAATTGGCTTCTAGTTGAGCGCCTACAATTTTCGAGAAAGTTTACGATTGATGTCGAAAAGACTTTAAAAATTACGAATACAAGTACACATACATATCATGAATACATATATATTTGCTTTGCTTCTTTTCCTATATATATATATATATATATATAGTTTGCTACATTTAAATACATAATTCAAGCATTAAGCATGTGGTTTTTCGCTACTTTTTCGTTTTTCTTTGTTATTCCAAAAACAATTTTCCTGACATTTCATTTCATTTCATTTCATTTCATTTTGTTTTCTTTTTTGTTTTATAGTTATTGCATTTAGGCGCGCTTGTCAACCATCTCTTTTGTAAGGAAATGAGAGAACTCAGTCTTAAACATATACAGATATCAGTGTTAAATATATATATATAGGGTAGCTAGAGATACTAAACAGATCTATTTATAGCATTTAGTTGGCAATGAGCATTGAGTTGCTGCTTAAACATGTTGAAGAGGTCAAAAGGAAGGGATGGGCTCAATTAAACTATATTACAGTTAAACTAATTAAGATTTAAAAACTAACTTTGAAATGGCCAGGCGTTCAGTAGACAGTGCAAGTGAGAGAGCGTCCACCATAGCGAGTGCTGACTGTGCGCAACTTGTGCTTGAAACGCCTGGACGCATTCACTGGGGGGCAGTGTGTCGTCCACTTGTTGGTTTTGCTTTTGCCACACACCTACTGTGTGTGTGCGTGTGTGTGTGTGTGTGTGTGTGTAAGTGTGTGTGCGCGCTACGAACTAAACGAAGGGCAAAAGGCAAAACAAATTGAATAATAGAGTTAAAAAATAAGATTTAAATTTAAAAACTAATGTGAATACATATGCATAAATTGTCATAAACTAAGCGTTAAGTATTAGATTCATAAAAATTAAATTTGTTTAATTTTAATTGCATAATTGTTTGGGATTTATGCAGTTTAATCAGTCCACGGTTCAAAATATTTCATGTGTGTTTCGAAAAGATTTTCTTGCTACATATATATATATGTATATATATATGACATATACAGTTACAGTTATACATATACAAACACACATTTAGATTTTCATATATATATATATAGAGAGAGATTTAAAGAGCCTTCTCTATAGAGCCTTTTTTTTTTGTTGTTCATCTACATATAGTTAGAAACCAGTTTCAAAATTGAAGCGCAAATATGTGGAAAATAAATTGTTGTTCTTGTTGTTGTGTTTTTGAATTAGTTTTTAGAAAATATTAATGCTTAAGTTTCTTTCTTTTTTTGTTGTATTTGTTTTTAGCTGCTACACATATATTTATATATAGAGAGAGTTTTATAGTTTTATATAGTTATACACAGAAAACAAAGTAAACAAAGTGTGTGTGAGGTAAATTTGGCAAACAAATTTCTTGTTGTGTGTGTAAACATATATATATATATATACATATCTATATATATATATATATTATTAACTTTTAGTACATATATATCTTTTGTGTTTCGCACTAGTTGCTAATTAATTTACATTGATTTTTTGTTTGTTTTTTAAAGCGCTTAAAATAAAAAAAAAAACATTTTGCAATTTGTTTATTAGACCCAAAAGTGTTTTTGTTTTTATATTTAATTTTTAATTTTTAATTATTTTTTTTTTTACTTTTTTTCTACCAATTTTGTCAAGCACAATAAATTTATTTTTTGTTGCTTAAATTTTCGTTTGCTCTACGCTTTTCAATTTCTTTTTTTTTTGCGTATTTTAATTTGTTTATAATAATTTTGTTGGTTTGTTTTTTTCTTTTTTTTGTTGTCGAATTTGTTGTGTTTTTTGTTTGTGCCGCAAACAATTTCAATTGTTGTTTGCTTCGCTTTACTTTACTCTTGTTGTTGTTGTTGTTTTTTTTAGACTAGTTTCAGTTGAGTTACGTTACATTTTGTTTGTTTGTTTGTTTGTTTGTTGTTTTAGTTTCGGTGGTGGAATGCTTTAACTTTTAAACAGACAGCGCTTAGCAAAACTGTGTTTGGCGCTTTAAAATTGAATCGTCGTTATCCATTTGCTGTCCCGAAGGCGTTTGTAGCGGAGCTGCAACCCGCAAGCTCCTTGTCCATATCTGATATAGCTATATATATATATATAGCTAGCTATTGTTGTTCAAGTTGTTGTTGTTGTTGTTCCTGTTGCTGTTGCTGTT
Source organism: Drosophila leonis (assembly GCA_035045365.1). Classification (NCBI taxonomy): domain Eukaryota; kingdom Metazoa; phylum Arthropoda; class Insecta; order Diptera; family Drosophilidae; genus Drosophila; species Drosophila leonis. The sequence goes on along the minus strand of JAWNPC010000454.1, from coordinate 12,009,389 downwards.
GCTGTTGTAGTAGTTGCTGTTGTTGTTTGCTGAGTGTTGCTTTTGATATTTTAGGCAGCAATCGCCTCATTTTGCCGTCATTCCCATTGATGTGGCGACGGCGGCAGCTCCGAAGGATGTGCCACAGTGGAGCTAATTATTGAAATATTGAACAAAATATGAGCAAACATTAGTCAAGTCTAAATTGGAAGAGTTGTCATTTCAAATACATTTAGATAGAGCGTAGAGCACATGCAACAAACTACCAATAACTAATCAATACAACATAAGAAATATATATATAATATATTTAATAAAAGCCAGAGAGTTAAGCCCGCAGTAGAAGCACAATAAACAATAAACAATAAACAATAAACAATAAACAAACAAAGAACATTTAATTAGAAATAAATGAAGTACATGAAGGAAACAAATGTTAAGAAATTACATTTAAATAGATTTCGAGTTTACAACAAACAAAACAAAATCAAATCAAATCAAATCAAATCAAATAAATTAATATAATATATTCATAGAATCTTATGTTCATTATTTTATTTAATATTATTTTTTGCAGACTTGAAGTGAAAGTTGTTCAAGCGGTTTTATGCTACTTTTGTTTTGACCATTGGCACTGCTGCTCAACTGCACTGATATATATATATACATATATATACATATATATATAGGTATACAGTTATATATATACATATATGTATTTATATATTTCTAATTTTGGAATATGCATTTTGCTGTTTGTTGTTGCTGGCAGTGTATTAAATGTAGTTGCAAATGTTTGCTTGGCCAAATTCATGATATAGAGCTGGGCGGGTTCTAGTTGGGGCTGTGATATAGACTGTCATATGGCTAAATGTACAAGCTAACTGTGTGTTTTGCTGATGATTCGATTATAAAGGGGAAAAAGGCAAGAAAAATAGAGTTTCGGCAGGCCGAAGCTGAAATACTCTTGCAGTTAAATATACTTTTTATTCAATGTCAAAGATCTGATAGCTGAGTTGACTTTTAGTATGCAAATCTGATCATATATCTAGGGCAGCTATATAATATAGTAGAGTAATTGGATTGATTCCAAGGCATATGCTTGTTGGAAGGCTGCAAAGCAGCTGTGACAAGTTTCAACAGAGAAACCTCACAGGCAGCTGAGTTCAGCTAGTTGTAAATAGAAGGAAGTCAGAAGAGTCATATATCTAGGGCAGCTATATAATATAGTAGAGTAATTGGAATGATTCCAAGGCATATGCTTGTTAGAAGGCTGCAAAGCAGCTGTGACAAGTTTCAACAGAGAAACCTCACAGGCAGCTGAGTTCAGCTAGTTATGAATAGAAGGAAGTCAGAAGAGTCATATATCTAGGGCAGCTATATAATATAGTATAGTAATTGGAATGATTCCAAGACATATGCTTGTTAGAAGGCTGCAAAGCAGCTGTGACAAATTTCAACAGAGAAACCTCACAGGCAGCTGAGTTCAGCTAGTTATGAATAGAAGGAAGTCAGAAGAGTCATATATTTAGGGCAGCTATATAATATAGTAGAGTAATTGGAATGATTCCAAGACATATGCTTGTTAGAAGGCTGCAAAGCAGCTGTGACAAATTTCAACAGAGAAACCTCACAGGCAGCTGAGTTCAGCTAGTTGTAAATAGAAGAAAGTCAGAAGAGACTTGGCAGAGATAATAAAAAGCAGCTGCTGTTATTTTGAAGAGGGTTTCTTTAGGAATTTAGGTATGTTGTTTAAAGTTTTAGATTTGTTATTCATATTTGTACTGCAAGAATATTATAGTTTTATGTTTAAAGACAGAAAATTAAATTTCACATTTATATGATAATGGGTGTGTCTATATATAAATATATATATATATATATATATGTGTGTGTGTGTGTATAAGTGTGTGCACATTTGCTATGTAAATTGATTTATGATATATATATATATATATATATCTATATATATATTATATATATTTATATATAAATGTATATAGAGTTGAAATGGTATATGAGTTGCAGAAAGGTAAATAGAAATTGGCTATGGGTAGAGAGATATATATGTATATATGGGTTTTAGATTACATTTTATGTTTTGCAAGGTACTTTTATATGCTTTGCTCGAAATGTCTATGAAAAGTGGTGCGTTTTTGTCTAGTATTTAAAAATTTCTGATTCTTTTGAGCCAATTGTTTTTTTTTGTTTTTTTTTTGCCGACCAATTTTTGTTTTTGACATTTGATGAGAGTTAGAAATTTGCCAGTTTTGGTTGTTGGTATTTTTTTGTTTTGTAAATAACATTTATGTACACAAATAACCCATTTAATAATAAATGTAAGAAAACAAAAACAAAACAAAAAAAAAAGAAAAAAGTTATAATGAGTTAAGTCATATTTCAGAACTTAAGAGTATTATGAAAGGTTTTTATACACATTTGCATTTAACAAACAGAAAAGAGAAGATTTATATATATAATAAGAAAAGAAGAAGAGAATATACATATGTATGTATATGGTGAACATAGGTATTAAATCATATTTATATAAATTATAGGAAACAAAATTATAAATGATATTTTTATTGTTTTTTTTTTTTCTTAGCAAATGTATTAGAGCAATAAATGTATTTGCTTGATCAACAGACCTAAAAAATTCAAGAGTTGCTGCTGCCGAGGCACCCACAATAGTGTAGTATCGATATCGATATCGATATCGATATATATCGATTCAATGCGATTCTTGGTATCTTGCTCGCTTTCTTGCCCGCTTTCTTGATCTTGCTTGCTTTTCTTTCTCTTTATTTTCTTATTTTCTTTCTTTCTTTCTTTCTCTGGCGGCTTTTGCTATTGTCTTTTTTTTTTTGTATTTTATTTTTGTTTCTGTTTTGTGACCTTCTGCTTGGATCTGTTTTCTGTGTTTCTTGACTTGATTGGTTAATATTGGTATATCGGTACGCGCCTAGTATATATACTTGGTCTTTGTCTTGGCATTTGGCCTGCGCAGCGGCGGCGGCGGCAGCGGCAGCAGCAGCGGCAGCGGCAGCAGCAGCGACAGGAGCAGCAGTGCAAGTTGTGGTAGTAGTGGTAGTAGTAGTAGATATTCTCATTCTCATTGGCTTAACAACGCAAATATATAAATTAAATTTGATAGAATTTATTCAATATTAATGTATATCGATATCGATATATATTCGATATGTTTGTATAAAAAAACGATAGAAAAAAAGAGAGAAAAACAAAAAAATTAAAATTGTTTTAAAATATTTATTATATTATATATAAAGATAAATCAACAATAGATAGAGAGAGAGAGAGGGAGTTAGAGAGAGATAGATAGAGAGAGAGAGACGTTTGTGGACTTAAAGCATTTGACAAAGTAAAACAAAGAAACGTTTCCTTTTAGAAAGAGAGAGAGAGAGAGGAGACAACAATGTGCGTGAAAGAGAGAATTTTAATTTATCAACTGAAAAGCAAATTACGAATTCATTTTTTGGAACAACAACAAAGAGAGAGAGATAGTTAGATAGAGAGAGAGAGAGAGAGAGAGAGAGATATTTTTGGAAGAGTGGGTCGAGGTTGGTTGGGTATTGTACGCAACGTGCAGCGTGTTGTATGGCTGGATTGCAACTCACCTGGCAAAGCTCTTGAAGGCCGCACTCTGCGGATTAATGCAGAGCGGCACACGGCCCGTTTGCAGCTGCTCGGCAATGAATTTGTGCATTTCCTCTGCAAAGTGAAATCTTCATTGATAAAAAGCCCTTCCAAGTGCTCGTTCAGTTTATTTAACTTACCCTTCACCTGCTGCACGGAGGTAAGCTTGCGCTCCCATAAATCATCGAAGGGCTGCCCGGCGGAGGGCTCAAAGTCCGCCGTATACTGACGCATTCCAGCTGAGGTAGTGAAACAGCATTTGCACATGCACGAATGATAGCGCAGACGACCCTCATCCAGATACGGATGCGCCAGAGCATCTGTCACCGAAATGCGCTTGTCCTAAGGGGCGGGAGCGTGAGGAGCGATAGGAAGAGAGAACAGGATGTGTTACATCTGAAAGATTGAGTGTCGCTTAAGCTAGTCTGTCTTACCGGATCAAAGACAAGCATCTGGCAGAGCAGATGCACCGCCTCGTGTGTGGCATGTGAGCTGAGCGTGTAGAGCACCGAGAACGATGGCGGCTTGGGCGCCCGCCGCAGCATGTGTGTGCGTGCGCCCTCGCACGCATGACGCATATCCTCCATGGTGGGCGTGCCCAGCAGTTCGGTAATCAGCTCCAGCTGCTGCACCGGATTCTGTGCCTGGAACAATATGCGCCGGCCCAGCAGCTCGCCAAAGATGCAGCCCACCGACCACACGTCCACAGCCGACGAATAATGACGGGCGCCCATGAGTATTTCGGGTGCGCGATAGTATTGTGTGACCACCTCCTGGGTCATGTGCTTGGCCTGGTCGGGCTCCTCGACGCGTGCCAGCCCAAAGTCGCATATCTTGAGCACACAATTCGAGTTGACCAACAGATTGCCCGGCTTGATGTCGCGATGCAGTATCCTGGCCGAGTGCAAATACTTAAGGCCACGCAGTATCTGATAGAGGAACACCTTGATGTGATCCGCCGACAGATGCTGTGGCGACACGATGATCTTGTGCAGATCCGATTGCAGCAGTTCAGTTATCACATAGCTAGAGTTAGAGAGTGTTAAGGAAATAACCAACTGCCATGTGGCATGTGGCATGTGGCATATGCCAGCTGAATGTTGTTTGTCGCCCTTTTCAGGCCACTTTCAAAAGTTTTTTAGGGCTTGTTTGTTAGCTTTCAACTTTTTCAATTAAGTAGTTGCACGCTTTAGCTCTAGCTCTGGCTTTGGCTTTGCCCACAACTTTTACGCGCTGAAAATAGATATTCACTTTTTATTTTCACAGTTTGCCCTAAATCAAAAAAATAACAAGTCAAATAAAACTGTGACGCAAACGAAGGATGCGGTTTTTGAAGCTTTCTGGATTTGCCAAATTGTTAAGTTACTTCGTTCAAGTAGGCGAAAGTGTGTGTGTAGGTGTAGGTGGAGTTGTAGGTGTGTCAGTGTAGTTATAGTTATAGTTGTAGCTGTGTGTCTGTAGGTGTTTGTGCTTAGCAACTAAACTTGTCGCAGCATCTGCTCATATCTGAAACATCTTCCTGATTATTGAGTTTTCTGTATACAAATGGCACAGGCAATCGCTGCTATTGTAAAAAACTACTTAACATTCTTTAAGTATACTCATATGCTAAACATATTCAAATACAAAGGTTTCTTATGGCATCTACATAGTTAGGCAGATCCTCTCTAATCCTAGTCGCCTCTATAACAGCTAAAACTGTTTTAGATTCCAACAAGCAACTATCTTAAACTTAGCATAGATTAATCTGCTCTGCAGCACATTCAAATGGAATTGTCTCTCATGGCATCTACATAGTCAAGTCGTCTCTATCACACTTAAAACTGATCTAAATTGATATTCAGATCAGTTTTAAGTGTTATAGAGATGCCATCATGTCTATGATTTACATCTCAATTTAGTACTATTTCTGCTCTGTCTATGATTTTTCACTGCTTATCAATAATCTCTTACATTGCAAGCCTCTGCATCTAGAAATCATTTGAATTCTCTTTATATAATTTCTCTAATTTTAAACTACAACTGAATGTAAGCTACATAGTTAAGTAGGCATAGAGTCCGTCTCAATCAGAAGTAAAGACTATCTAGAGTCAACCTAGCAGATAACTTAGACTCAGCTTAGTTTGTTCTGTTGTTTAGCGCCTTTTGCTTTTAATAGATCTATAAGTCCTCAATTTCGTACTACTTTTGCATACAACTTATCTTCAATATTCAACAGTATGCTCTGTCTATGATTATGTCAAATCTTTAGCTGCAGCTCAATAATCTCTGCTTGCCACTTATCTCTTACTTTATATATCAAATATTTACAGCATTCACATTAAACTCTTTGCATATATTTGCTTGAATTTTCAGCTACAATTCAAAAGTCTCTCAAGTTATTCATTTAACTCAAGTCTAACTCAAACTGAATTCATTTTCACTTTCACAATTTAGTTTCATTTCAAAACAGCACCTCACCAACTAGTCAATTAAATTCTTTGTCCTCAAATGTTAAACTACAAAAATAAATAAATAACTACTCAAAAAACTCTTTAAAAATGCAAAGCTCTTCAAATGCTTTTCAATTTTGTCTTAACAACAGCTCAAACTTTGCTCAACTCATTCACTTAACTTAAGACTAACTCAAATTGAATTCAATTCAATTTTCAATTACTAAAATTCTCTTAGAACATTTAAAAATGATTTAATTTATAGTTTTTGTGATTGTTGTTGTAAAAAAGGATACATTTCCTGAAAGAAGTCCAAATGTGGTGGCTGTAAAATGTCCAAAGCTGACAGCACCTGCAAAGAGAGAGGGAAAAAGAGAGAATTGTTATAGCTGTGCTTCGTTAATAAATCTCGACACACACATACAATGTTGTTAATATAGACGAGTGTGTTTATTGGTTGTGGCATTAGCCACATAAATCTTTAAACAATGCTGCAGCATTACACCTACAACAACAAAGCTGCAATGACGCCCATTTGAGTGGTTGACTGGCTGGCTGGCTGGATCTTGTGGTTAAGATCATAAATTATGCACTCCAATAAAATATAAATAAAAATCAAAAGCTCGAAGCTTGCAGCGCATCAAATGCGCCATTTAGTTGCATGTTAAGTGTCGCTGCCAGGCACTAAAATGCCACAAAGTTCAGCGGCAGCAACAACAACAACAGCAACAACTTGCAACAACAACGCTGACCCGTTGATGATGTTTAGCGGCAGATACAAGACACGCCACTGTCTGTGGCAGCTGTGCTTCGGGGGAGTTCTGCCCGTCTGCCCGTCTGTCTGTCTGCAGCAAAGGCAACGGCTCTATAAGTAAAAAAAAAAGAGCCAAACCAGCACAAAATAATAAATAAAAAACGGGACGAACCAGCAAGAACTTGATGGACAGCAGCGCACAACAAAGAGCAACCAGCAACCAGCAACAGCAACCGAGTTGGACAAGCGTCGACAGTGCCAAAGCCCTGAGCTGCTGCCCGCTCTGCTGCGCACAGCTCGCGCTCTACCTTTGTGTCCAAACCTGAGCTGCAGACAAGCGCTGATTTATTTTGCTTGCGGTCAAAATGATGAAGGAACTTGCCACAAAACCCAAATGGCAATCTAACCGAGTGAGGCGCAGGCAGAGGCGCATGTGTTGCAACAATGCTACCCAGCTGTATGTGTGTGTGACACATGCGTGGCTCAAACAAAGCTTGAAAATCAATTTTCAATATCAATTCAAGCAGCTTAAATCGCTCGCATTTCAAGAAAATGCCCAAAAAACATTCAAAATGCGAATTGTTGCGTGTGGCAACAACAACATGAGTAAAGAAACAATCACATATTTGTTGCACAACTCACACACATTGTTGCTGTTGTGGACTGTCTTCCCCAGCTGCCTGGATTTGTTGTCTGTTGCCCACAAAAATTGTTGAAAAGTGCTTCAACACAACAAACACAAAAAGTGCCGCCGCGTTGCTAAGCCGCCGACTTCGACATGCTGTTTTTTTTAAGTGGCAACAATTTTTAGCCTTTTGCTGTTCTTGTTGTTGTATTCATTTACGAAAGCTAAAGCTGTAGCTGCCGCTGGGTCTGGGTCTTTCGAGGGTTTCGCTGCGTCGTCGTCGTCTTTGGCTTTGGCTTTGTTTTTGGCTCGCTTAAGTTCGTTTGTAATATTTCGCGCTGCTTGCAACTTATAAATTGCATTTGTTGCGCTTGCGGTTTCACAAGCAACAACAACAACAACAAAAGAACAGCTTAAGGCAAAAATAAAGGTAGCTGCCACAAAAATGAAGCTTAAATACTTTGGCTTTAAAATTTACTCGAAATGTTTGAAGCGATTCAAGACAAAGAGTTGTAGAGGGATTACCCCTAGTGTTATTTTTAAAACTTATATATAATAAATCCCAAGTATTACCTCTGTTCTTACCTCTCTCTTAGGCTGCTAGATGCCATAGACTTTAGCCTTAACATGAACTCAAAATGTGTAAAGAATTTCAAGTCAGATTTATAGTGGAACTACCCCTACTGATATACATATATCAAATATATCTTATGTGCTACCCCTACTCTCTCATTCAATAAGCTTTCAGCGCTCTTAAGCTGCCCCCTTTTTTGGGCACTGCACAGTGCCAGCTTTGCTTTGCTTGCGCCTTCCGCTTGCTTCGCACATAATTTGTTGCAAGTTGCCGTTGTTGTTGCTGCATGTTGTATGCATGTAGCTACCACCACAACCTGACACTGCACTCTTGCCCCCACACGTGCTACGCCGCGTTGCTGCTAATTAACATTTGCGCTGTGGCAATCAGCAACCAAATTTATGCAGTTTATATTGCCAGTCATTTTGTTCCCTTTTGTTTTTCTGACTGCTGTCCTTGAAGCGCAGCAGCAGCAGCAGCAGCAGCAGCGCCTGGGGCAGAGTTGCCAAAAAAAAAAGTAAAGAAAATACTCATAAAAGAGCAAGTAAGTGTGAGTGAGTGTGCTCTAGTGGGGTGTGCATGACTAGGAGTTGCTAGGAGTTGTAGAATCCTGAAAGATGTATATAAGTTTGCTGTTTAACATTTCAGTCCCACTAATATTTTTACGAACACAGCTGTATGCCATCGAGGCCAGAGATCTTGCTTCAAACTGTCATATGACGATCAAATCTGATCAAAATTTTGAGCTTTCGTAAGTGTTTCTTGAGATTCATTCTACGTTGACGCTTTATTAAGATTTTTAAATAGTTTTCTTTAAATTTTTGTTAACATTAACTAACATAAATTAATAAATTTGTCTTTTTCTTGGGATATGCATTTGTATTATAACCTTCAACTCATAGTCTCCAACTAAATGTTACATTTAAGTGTTTCATTTAAATTCCATCTAAAACATAATTATATCCTGTTTATTCACTTTGAAGCAAAAGCAACTTCAGTTCATGCAGAGGGCAAAAAATTGCGCTAAAGCTAAACTAGGCGTGTAATAATAATAAACACAAACAGCATCAGCAACAACAACAACAGCAACATTTAACGAGCTGTGCAAACAACTTAGACAACAACTTTTGTTGAACTGCAACTACACAAGTTGCAAGTTCCTAGTTGCAAGTGGCAACAGCTGTGGCAGCACATTTCAAACAGAGCAAAAGAGAAGCAGGAAAAAAAACTTGAAGTATGTTAAAGCTAACATAATCAAGAACAGCATCTTGATCGTCTACCTCTACTTCTACTTCTACTTCTACTTCTTTTTCTTTGGCCCCTTTTTTTAAACGATTTCAAGTGAATTTTTTCTTCAACTCGCGTCTCTAAACAAAAGCAAAAGTGTTGTTTGTTAGCGACATTTTCATTCCAAGCTAAAATTCTAGCTAAATAATTGTTGCAGCAGCTGCTGACAACATTTCCAGTTGTTTTTATTCTTCTTCTTCTTCTTGTTGTTGTTGCTGCTGCTGACTAATTAAAACGCCACAGATTTTTGTAAAACAATTTCATCAGCTGCTCTGGTTGTGCTTGTTTCAACCTTGAGCTGAGCAAATGCTTTTGAACTAGGTTGAAGCTGTTGTAAAGCTTTCCAGCTAAAAAAGAAAAGGCAAAACACGCTGCTTAGCGTGGGATTTGTGCCGCGGAGTATATATACAGATGCTGTATACTATATATATGTGTATATAATCATATATCTATAAACTTCAATTGTAGGAAATGAAATTGACATTTCAATTGCAATTTGTGTAGCGCCTCGAAATGATAACAACAACAAATTTGCATGCAATTGATGCCAGGCATCAAAAACTTGAAGAAAAACTCAATCATTTACAGCAGCTGCAAGGGGCAAGCGGGGCGTGGCAGGGCAACACACTTCATCGTCGTCGGCTTCTTTGGCTGCTGCATGTGAGAAATGCTTTTGAAATTTGCGCCACGTACGTTGCAAAATCTTTTATTGAAATTCGCAATTGAAATAAGCAGCAACGGCAACAATGCATAATGGGGCAAACATTTTGCAGCGATTTGTTAAAATGTATATGGCACACACACACACACACATAATGCATTGCAGAGCAAACACACACACACACACACAACCATTTGGTATTCTGCGCCATATAATGCCCAAGCAATTGAGACGATTGCCAGTGCCTGCGCTGTCACTCAAAGAGCTGTTACTGTATGTGTGCCTATGTGTGTGTGAGATTGTGTGTGTGTGTGTTGCCAGAGCTGGCAATTGGCAGGAAGCAAACACAGAGCTGACAGGCAGGACTTATGCAGCCAAAAGAATCACAGCAACTTCTATAGAAAAGCGAAAAGCGCAAAAGCGTGCAAATGTTTATGTGGCATATCTAAACAGAAATATCTATCAGGAAAACCATTAAAACTTGAACAAATTGTAACAAAAACTAAGTTAAGCATAGCTTTAATAACTCTAAATAGGTTGTCAATATGTAAAGTTGCAGAAATTGATGTAAAAACTAAAACTAAACTAATTTGGCAACTCTAAGTGAAAGCAGATTCTGATTTGCCCAGTATTTTAAACTTAAGGTTGACAGCTGTTTTTTTGTAGGCAATTCAAGGCATAAAGATTAGTTCCAGCCATAACTAGTAGCATCAACAATTATTATTATATTTCATTATGTCGCCAGCTCAAAGTTTTTATAGCAACCATTGCTACTTCCATATGTAAATATTAGTTTCAAGAAAAATCTCCATTTGAGTTCGCTTTTTGCTATATCTGCCCACATCACAAATGGCTTTAACAGCAAGTCTATTCACACCTATTGACTGCAACGTCTCAAGCTTATTTCAGGTTGATTGCACTTGCTTAGATATGCGACGCATTGCAGCGTTGCATGTAGGAAATGAATATGGAATTGCCACAGGAAATCAACAATAGACACAAGACGAGACGCGCCTCTTTTATATTTCTTTTTTTTCCCTTGCCTTTACTTCTTCTCTTTATTTTTTCTTCCATAAAGCACTTTGCATATTAAGACAAGATTTGCATAGGTGTTGCCAGGTGTTGACATGTGTGGGCAGAGCGTGCTTCATTAGGGCAACTCTTCATCGAATGCATTGCATCATTTTGGGACAAGCTAACCAAATTAAAAGAATTGACTTGAATATTACAATAATAATCAACTTTGTCTCGCTCTTCACCCACGTTCACTTTAGTTGCCTAATGTAGCCGCTCGAATTGCACAGTGTTGGAAAATGCTCAGAGTTTCAGTTGACATTTGCAGCCAAGGCACAAATCATGTGTGTCAAATGAGTGAAGTTGAGCGCGTTTCTAGACAAACTTCAATTTGGCATTTGAGACATGGCAAATGTCAAAAAAACTATGATTGAAATAATGAAACTGAAACGAATTAATATATTGAAAGTAACTATAATAATATATACACTTTGAGGTTGTTTAATACATTGTTGACCAGCTAAAAAGTTTGTTCTAAAAGAACTTTATTATTGAGAATTTCATTATATTTCAAAGCTATAGCAGCTATAGAAGCTTTGTATTGAATAAAGATTCCAAAACTAAATTATTCTAATTTATTATCTTTTATAAATTATTTCTATTATTTATAAATTAGTTTTCATCAATTCATTTTCAATATTGAATTGAAATTCAAATTAAATTATTCAATTGAACAAAGTTACCCAAAACTTAACTATTCTAATTCTAATTTCTCATATTTTCTTCTTTATATTATTCTCTATTCATTTTCTTTATAGCCAGTATATGCTGCTGGAATTCTTAGACAAACATATTCAAAATTTCATGGAAATAGCTCTAAAGCTAGTTTTCATGCCAATTGCAGCCTTATCAACTCAACAGCTAATACTTCTTATCAATATATATATACACCTTATCTATGCAAAGTTAACTTTCAAGTCTTACACATTTCGTGTCAAAACTATATAATTATCTACAAAAATATATATTTTGTATATATATAGAGTATGCAAATGACAGAATCAGAGATCGCTCAGTGCACGTGCTCTAAACACAAGTGAGCTGAAATATTCAGATAAATAAATTAAAGCAAATCGCCGCAAAGTCACATAAAATTGGCCATAAAATCGCAGCACAATGCAGCTGTCGAGCTCTCAACGAGCCCCGCGCACCGCCCCACCCCTCGTCTATGTTTTTTTTATTAATAATTCTAAATGTTATATGAGTAATAATAATTCTTTTACATTTTGCTGCCATTTGGCTTTGTGCGGCATGCTGTCTGATTCCCTCTCTCTCCCGCCTCTCTTGTGTTAACAAATTTGCATGCAACAAAATGTTGCAGTCGCAACTTTTATTTTTTGCTTTTCTTTACAATTTGCTGTGCATAAAATTTGTTTGTCATAAATTTTTTGGGGCCCGACAGCCTTTTGTGGCAAACTGGCAACTGGCAACTGGCATGCCCTGTTTGTGGGCGTTACTTAACAATATATGTATGTATAAATATTCAATTTGTTGTTGCTTATTTAAGCAGCAGCAGCAACTGCAATGCATATGAATGAGTTAATTAATGCCATGATAAATGATTGATTTATAACTCTCGGACAGACAATGGCAAAATAGATCGAAATCAAATTTGCGTATGCAGCGAACTTGTGAAACATGAAATATGACTGACAACTTGAATGAACTTGAGAGAACTGCTTAGACGTGATATATGAAGTTGTTAGAAAAAGTGTGTTAAGCCTAAATTGTGATATTGTGAAATGTTTGGTAAACTTTGTTTAGAGTTTCCCAATTCTATTCAACTTTCTGCTGAGCATAGAGCTGCCTATAGAGCTGTTGTAAAAAGCAAACTTTGCTTAAGTATTTCTCTGGTTAAGCGAGTTCTCATAGTTATATCATTGCTACTCAGTTGAAGCATTTAATTAATGACAATAATTACACAGCCAATAAACGACACTTGCTTGACAATCAAACAGACAACAACCAACATCGACAACAATAATAACTTCAATTTTTGAGCTGAAGTTCGACTCGAAAGGCAGTTAAAACGAATTTCTCGCCAGTGGAAAAAAAATAATATAATTGTTAATAAATGCACACATAACAAGTGAGCAGAGGGAAGTTCGGCAAAAGCACAACTAAAAACTACCCTGTACTAAAGGGAAAGGCAAATGGTTTCTGCCTCCTGCTGTTACATGCATCCGCCGCCTGCTCTTTGACATTACAGGTTATTAATAGCCAGCGGGCAGCAGTCACTGCGTATACGCAATATTCCACAGAGTGGGCGGACATGAAAACAGAATACAGAAAATACTGAAAATATTTGCATTGTGTGTGCATAGTGGCAGTCGCAACACAAATAATCGAATTGCTTTTTTTTAATTAAATTTCGTGTCATAAACGCGACGCGTAATTAAATGCAAGGCAATTTTTATTTTTTTTTTTGTACTTCCTTCCCCTTTGTAATTTCACAATGGATTTTAATATATATAGATTTTGTTTGTGTATATATAAAGTTGTTGAAGTACTTACGTTTTCATGCTTGAAAAAGCAAAGCATTTTGAGCTCACGAAAAACACGCTTGGATGAGACCAAAGATTGGAACACATTCGGCAACTTTTTCAGTGCGACGCGACGGCCATCGCGTGGGTCTGTGACGGCCCTGTAAACCGAGAGAGAAGCAAAAAGAAATAGATAAGTTTGAGTTAGTAAATGTTTAAGAAAAAGTAAAGTAGCATTGAATACACAGTCTGTAAGAGACAAAAAGATAGAAAAACCATTTATTGAGATAAGTTTGCAAGGCACAAAAAGCAGACAGCAGAGAAACTTGCAAGAGAAGCCAGCGAGTCTAGGTAAATAGCAGAGAAATTTCATATATCTGCGACCGCGACCACTCAGGCAGCATTAGCAAAGCGAAAGGGTGGGGTGGGGTGAGGTGAGATGAGTGTAGCGTAATGGGAACTAAACTTTGCATTAATATTGTCGAAACAATAGACGCCTCACAAAAAGCAGCGAGCCACTCGAGAGACAAACAAACAAGGCTACTCATACACACACACACACACACACACTCACACTAACATACACATAAATAACAAATGTCGATTGTTTTTGTCTAGCAAAAAAATAAAAGGGGTTCACTGAACTTGGGTAAGAGGCCTATGAACGCCTAGAAGTATGCAGGCACAGCAGCTCCTTCCACTCCCTCTCTCTCTCTGAAATTGAGGAACGTTGCAAATTAGCAGCGCTAAAAAGGTCAAACAACAGACAAGACACACACACTCACTCGCTCTCACACACAGCTCTACAGTTTGTGCTGTGCGCCATCTAATTTGTGGCAAGTGCGTGTGCCGTGCAACGTGTTTGGTTGCCGCCGAAGCGGCGTCTATTTGAGACCAAAACCAACACGATGCTCGCTTGCCTTGGCTTGGCTTGGCTTGGCTTTTAGCAGTCAGAGCTCCAGAGTTTTTATGATGCCATTGGCCATGGCCAAAAAGTGCGAATGTCTGGGCCAAAAAGCCAGGGCGACGACGTCTTTTGTCGCCGTCTGTCTGACTCACTCTGCGATTATTTACTCACTCGCTCACACTCACACTCTCTGGCCCACTCTCTCTTTGTCTGTTGCAGCCGAAAAAGAAAAATATTTTTGTTATGATTATTCTTCTGCTTCTTCTACTACTCTTCTTTTTTTTTTTGGTTGCCTTGGCCAGCAAGTGAGAAATATTACGCAGCATCTTATTTTTACCAGACTTGTCAACCGTTTCCAAGCCTTCCTCCGTACCTCCCTCCCTTCCTCCCTTTCCTTCTCGTTCGCCATTTCATCTATGAAAAGTTGTTCGCCGTAAATCTTACGAATCGTCGTTAAGCGTTGAAATTATGGCAGATTGCTGTAAATTGGATTGAATTGCTCAGCGTGCAGATGAGTCATCATTTAGCCCCCAACCCCAACTCCAGCTTACAGCACGTTGTGTTTTTTGCTAGTCTACATTTGGGCGCTTTGGCCCAGCCATTTGCATGTCTAATAGCCAAAATGGGCCCAACTGTTGGCCGCTTAATGATAATGAGTTGATTATACAAAGCGAAACACTGTGTACGCTATATATAGAGAGAGTATTATGCTAAAATGTGCTCAGACAACGCTTAAGCATTCAAGTGTTTAAAGAAAAGCGTAATCAAGTCTGAAGAAAGTTATTTTCCTGCCTCAAATTTAAGTTTGAAAGCGGCTGAGTTGAAGAAGGTTGTAGAAACTGTGATTGATTGATATGATTGATTGATTATGCTTTATTTTTATCTGCAGCATGTTGTGAGAATGCTCAAAGAATGCCCAAAAAATGAATAAAAGAAAATAATTGAGGCTTTGAATTGTGTTTCTAAATGGAATTTGGCATTATGTGATGAAGAAGTTTTTATGCAAAGTTTATTAACAACTAAAACAAAGATTTAAATTCGAAGTAAAGCAGATTGATAGACTTTTGCCATATAAGAATGGAAATCAAGAGTTAAATGATATTGGTTTAATATAAAGTTAATCGAAACACATTTGCCGTATAAAAACAGATTCTGATTTCTTGTTGCAATATATAGCAATATATGTATTAGACCAACAAAAAAATGTGAGAAAAATAATATATGAGCTTAGACTAATATCAAAAAGTTTTGTTTTTCTGTTTTTAGTAGCCACTACTATTTTCATGAACAATTAAATTTTCTTAATTTCTCTTTCTCCAAGCCCTAAATTGCAATTGGTTTTAATTTGGTAACAAAAAAAAACAAAACTAATAAAACATATGATAATCTTGATATTCGATTCAAATTGTTTTCAAAACATTGTGTTTATTACGAAATTTTGTTGTCTAACATTTAGCGCTCAGCTGCACTATTATTTTCATGAACACAGCTGCATATTTAATATTTATATTAAGTATAGATACATTTATGTTTATTAAACACATAAAATAATTTTTTTATATTAAATTTGCATAAAACTAAACTTGATTTTTCTTAACAATTTGCGTTCGATAATCGCCCAAAACTGCGCCATTTAGTGGTTGACTCTAAACAGCAAGAGACCTTGACGTCAAAGTCAATTCAAAAGAGGAAATTAAGCATCAACACACACTCACACACACACACACACACACACTCACATTTATGCCAGGCACATTAATATTTTATGGTCATCTATCAACTTGAAGAGAGAGAAAAAAAATCAAATCAAACATCGTTCGCCTGTCCCATTCTGTTCTGTTTGTCTTTTATTATTATTTGTGGCAGCTTCAAGTTACAAAAGACAAGCGAGTCGCTGGCTTAATTTTCGTTTAAAGAAAATTCTGTTTCAAATTGGGTTAAACAAATTTTTTTTCCTACTCCATGTGAAAAACCACACAAGAAAAATTGTAGAAAAATCGTTGAAAAACTAAGACAAATAATGCTGATGCAGACAGTTGATAAAAGAGACAGAGAGAAAGAGAACGAGAGAATGCCGTTGCCTTCGTTGATGATGGATGACAAATGCAAGCACATTGCAGCACACACACACACACACACACACTCGCACAGCATGTGCTCGAGTTGTATTTTCTATGGTTTTTGGCTTTATCCTGCGCTGTGCACGCTGCTCTTCTACGCCCTTTTTCTTATATTTTCTTTTGCTTTTCAATGGCAGTTAATGGAAAATCATTTATCATGTGCGTGTCGCAGTTGCTCTGTAGCCCTGTAGCAGCCGCATCAGCTTAAAGTGGATTCTTAAGAGTTGCAGTGAAACAAAAAGTGCCATAACTAAATGATAATTACCCAGGCAACAAGAGCAGAGACAATCGACAGTCCAACAGACATACAAAAGATGAAATCCTACACTGAAAGATTATTGTTGTATGCTTTGTTCGAAGTTGTAGTTGTAGTTGAAGTTGAAGGGGAATCGAAAGCCCTTTTTGGTTGATGGCCTGGCCTCTAGGCCTCTTACTGTAGGCCTCATCAATTTGTGCTGGACAATTTGTGCACGCAATGTGAAAAGTGTAGCAAATCGTTGCTAGTCTTTAGATTGATTTCAGAAAATTAAACAGGAATGAGTTAGACGAGAGTAATGGACTGAAAGATGCCCTGTAAACGGGTTTTTGGCTAAAATATCTAGAAGAAACAAATGTCAAAGCAAAGGGTATTAAGATTTTGAGAGGGTTCTACATATTATATTATATTTATATAATATTATTTTAAATTATATAGAGTATATACATATATATATTATATTATATGATATTATAGAGTATTTATTTCAATTTTAAAGACCATATCTTTCAAATTATGTTTGTATACCATTGATAAGCCTATTTATCTACTTTGAGTGTTCTCTGCTTAACAATCTCTGAGCTCAATCAGTTCAGAAAATAACTTAATTGATGATATATGTCATATATGATATATGACATATGATATATATAAAGTACATACTCATAAATATATATCATATATACGAAAAAGCCATATACTAAATATCATTATGCTCAGCTCAATAGTATCTGAGTTCGCTGAGATCACACAGCTCACAAAACTAGGTAGATCATATACTGATATATATATATATATCCTATCCTATATATTAGTTATATTTCTTAGCTATGCTTCGCCCTTCACACTCTACATACAATTTCTCCCTCACAACATACCCAACTCTATGCCTTTACATATTTACAGGGTATACACATAATCGCCATGTACGCTCTTGTTGCACAATTGGAAATTACATTTTTTTTTTGGTCTCATTGCCGCACTTTTTTCAGGTGGCTGCAACGTGCTCAAGTGTTGGCTGGGGCGTTGGAAAAACAGTGGGGGCGAGTAGAGGCAATGGGGCGTGGCTATGGCCCCAAATCTAATCAGACACCAATGTCCGCTTGACGCAAAAAACGCCAGCTGCCAAAATGGAAACGAACGAAAAGTTCAAATTGCGATTTCTCTACTCATTCTCGTTTTTTATTTTAACTTTATTTTGGCATTTGTTAAGTTCTCAACTTGGCTTCACATTTGAACGGTTGCCCGGTCCTTGCCTGGGGCCAAACTAACGGTCACAGCTGCCCCTTATTTTCCATCCATCGCAAACATTTGTGTTTTTAGCCCTTTTCAAGCCCCGCCCACACTCCTCTGTCAACTGCCTGTCGGTCGGTTGGTCGGTTGTTCGCTCGTTTTCGTTTCATTCCTTTTTATATTTTTTAATCTCATTTGATTTCTTCTGACATTTTGCACATGCTTTTTGAATAACTCATCACCTTGGCTCCGGTTTATTCAATTCATAAACTGTTCCATCACATTCCACAAACGAGCATTCGTTGCCTGCGGCCTCCCTCGACTTGCTTCGTCTGCCTTTCCTGCTCGTGCCGCCTGCCTTACCACGCCGCGCTCTTGAAACTCCTTTGGCAGCTCCTGTTGCCCGTTCATTGAACTTTGTCGTCAGATTCAGATTTCTTTAAATAATTTTTCTTAACAGCTTTCGAGGCGCGGCCCCAAATTGAATTTGCATCGAGATTTTTGCCTTTTCTTCTGCTTCTTCTTCGTCTGCTCTTTTGGCCTGCCACAAATGCTGTTAGGCAAGCAAAATATGTACAATGATTCAATTACTAATTGCAGTTTGGCCATAATCATAGCTCATTACGTTTGCATATCACAACTAAATGTCGACGGCTAATTCCCAGGAAATCGTATTGCAATCGGCTATACGGGAGGCGTGCTCTGGCAGGGGCCAGAGCAGAGCTGCTGCATGCTGCTCGCGTGTAAATTAGTAATTTGTATTGTTGCTACTCTAAAGTGGCATCATTCTGATTGCATCTATCACACAAACACATATCTCACTGTCTGACTGTCCCTCTGTCCGTTCGTTGGCTTGTTCAAATGTTTGCTACAGAGTTCAGGCGACAAATATGACAGATTGCAAGAGATTTGACAGATTACGGCTGACAGATGGCCAGAGATTCTATGGGCAGCCAAAGTGACAGGCATTCAAGCGGGCATTAGGCAGAGATCAACGCACTTTTGAGTTACTCAGCGGAAAGAAAAAAAAGTAAACACCTTAATGAGGCTTAGTAATAAATAATAAACTCAAATGATCTTAAGAGATTTGCTCAAGAGCTATAGAAATATGAGGTTGTTTCTTTGAGTTAGAGAGGGAGAGAGGGAGAGAGAGAGAGAGAGAGAGAGAGAGAGTGAGTGAGTGACTGAGTGAGAGAGAGAGAGAGAGAGAGAGAGAGAGAGAGAGAGAGAGAGAGTGACTGAGTGAGAGAGAGAGAGAGAGAGAGTGTGACTGAGTGAGAGAGAGAGAGAGAGAGAGAGAGAGAGAGAGAGAGTGAGTGAGTGACTGAGTGAGAGAGAGAGAGAGAGAGAGAAAGTGAGTGAGTGACTGAGTGTGTGTGTGAGAGAGAGAGAGAGAGAGAGAGAGAGAGAGAGAGAGAGTGAGTGAGTGAGTGAGTGAGAGTGGGAGAGAGAGAGAGAGAGAGAGAGAAAGTGAGTGAGTGACTGAGTGTGTGTGAGAGTGAGAGAGAGAGAGAGAGGGAAAGAGAGAGAGAGAAAGAGGGAAAGAGAGAGAGAGAGAGAGTGAGTGAGTGAGTGAGTGAGTGAGAGAGAGAGGGGTAAATGATAGAGAAGATATTGAAAGACGAGCTCAAAAGACAGTTTAAAAGACAGTTCATAGAATGAAAACTTGATATGCATTTGAAGAACTATATGGTTGATAGACTATATAGGAAATATATATATTACATAGGTTAAGCAATCTTTAAAATATGAAAAACTAATGAATGAGATAATGCTATGAACAAGAATAAATAACTATGCACAGCTGATGTATTAGTTATAAGTAACTTTCAGTGCATAGCTAAAAGATTCACGTGGAACTGTGAGGAAACTATGGAACTATTAAAATCTGTATTTCAGGAACAGTAAAGGACTGCATAATAAGCCTAAAGAACCACTCTATGCTTAAACAGAGTCATCCATTCAGTAACAACCCAAACCCAAGTCTACTCTCTTCACTGCAACTTCATTACGATTTCCATATCATTTCCGCCACATTTGTCGCCTGTGCTGCAACTGTGTTGCCACCCTGCTGCATGTTGCCGCATGCTGCAAACGGCGCTTAATTCGCATGTTTCGGGCACTTCAAGCGCTGCCAACTGTTATAATTATGGCTATGTATGCCAATACCAGCGGGATTTTCTAATATCCCAGACATGTGAGCGTTTCACTTATTGTATACAAACATAATTACATGTGTGTGCGTGTGTTTATGCGGGCGGGTGTGTGTCTGTGTGTGTTGCACATAATACGCAACATTGATTGCAACATTTCGCTGTTGTTAATTGACAAATAACTTGCGAGCGGGACAACAGCTAAATGTGCGAGCGAGATGATGACGCCAGGCCAAAGGGCGCCTACGACCAAACGCAATTAAAGCAAATTGAATTTGATTACATAAATTTGATATATACATAGATATTTATATATATACATATATATATATGTAAAAGTGACTGAAATTCAATTTAAAACTAGCCCAAAAAATTATGCTACAACCTGACCCAAACCCACAATGTCTTTAGCCACCCCTCGGCCTGTGGCAACATTTTGATATCGTCGCTCGTCTGCTTCAATTTATGCGCGTAATCAATTTTACAAATGGCCTGCAGGCCGTTGGGCGTGGCATGCGAGGGGCGGCCGGGACAGCGAGACGTTGGCAAACGAGCAAGAAATAAATTTATGCAATTTAGAATTTTCCAAGTGAGCCGTGCCGCAGTGTATATGAGTTGACAAGCATTTAAGTGTGGGTGGCTGAGTGTGTGTGTGTGTGAGAGTGGGTGGGTGTGTGTGTGAGTGAGTCTGTGTGTTGTGCCCAGGCAGCAGTCATTGACTTTAGAGCACGACGCGACGACTAAAAATCAATTAAAACCATTTTGATTGCATACTTCTAGGCAAATTATGTGCGCCTGCCTAAGCCAAGCAAACACACACACCTACACACACCTCCTATACACACACACATGCTTGAGTGCAACTAAACAATTCACCAGAAACTTGAAGTATTTGCAAGCTATGAAATATTAAAGCCTTTGCCAGTTCAGCATGAAATAGGCTTGCATAAGAAGTTGGTATAAGAGTAAATTATAAGACTTGCAGTATAAGTAAAAAACTTTATCTCATTACTCTTGCAAGCATATGGATATAGTAAGCAGATTTATAGTATTTCAAAAGTATTCTCTATTATTTATAGAGTTTTCTTTAAAGCTTAAAGTTTGGCTAAGCAAGAACTTCGTCACATCAGTCAGTCAGTTGGCTCCGACTAATGACCAGGCTATAAGCAAACATAACAAGTCATAAAGCAGAAACCATTTAAATAGGCAGCTGCTGCCAATGCTCCTGCTCCTGCTGCTGCTGCTTTGCATAAAGCTAAGATGACGATAAAGATGTTGCCATTTTGGGCATGGAAAGTTGCTGGCCTCGGTACACAATATTTCATTTTAATTTCTCACCTTTAGCAGCGACGCAATGAAAAATGACAACAGCGCCAAATTGCAAAGGCATTACATGAAATATTTAAAAGTGGGCGGCCAATGGGCGTGGCTATGCTTTGTCAGCGCGAACCAGGCAGCAGCTGCCCGGACCCAAAGCATAAAAGGCAGCCAGGCTTTTCATTTGCCTTTTGTATAGACAGAGAGAGAGAGAGAGAGAGAGGGCAGGAGAGAGTGTGAGGGAGAGAGAGACAGCGACTGGTTTTCTTCGCTCAATTTTTAATTGTTTAAAAGAGAAATTGACATAAATTTATGCATCATTTGGCAGCCGCACAATTGCCCAAGCACAAAATGACCAATGGCCCGAAAAGGGCGGGCGCTGCTGCCATTGTGTGTTTGGCCAACAAGCATTTTGGGGCGGCATAATAAATGAGGCTATTCTCGACCTAATTGCATAGTCTCAGCCCAGCACAAAAGTAGGCAATGCAAATATTTATATTTATTTGCTACACTGAGCGAAAAAGAAATGCTTAAATTAGCTGTGAAAAAGATGAGAAAATGAAAAGAATTTGCAAAAGATTTAAAGAACTTTGGAAATGCAATTTTCTAGCTAAGTTCTTGAGTTAAAATTGTTTTTAAGCTGCTTTTTGCTCGAGTGTACTTAGCACATAAATCACTTTTCGCTAGCGGCGTCTCTTTCGGTTGCTGTTGGTATCTCTGTCAGACTGATATAATTCAAGTGGCTTACCTAAAAAAGATTGAGAAAAACAAAAGGGTTAGTTAAATATTAAAAGAATTTTATATATATAAATATATATTTATATATATATTAAATTTGTTTGTTACTTTCTTTATTTTTGAGGTCGCGACAAGGTGAAAGCGACAAAATTGCTTCAATTTAATGCCTGCTCGAATAATTAAGAGGCGCCGCAGCGACGCTTGAATTAAATTTAAATATATTTTTGTCAAGTCTGCAGAACATATTGGTGTGTGTGTGTGTGTGTGTGTGACTCTGCGCTGATTGATTATGACACACACACACTAGACACGTGCCGGCTGGGCTGTTGTGACGCAAATGCAACACGAGAGCAAACAAAAAGCAACAACAACTATACTTTGTGCTTTTACTTATGTAATGAAAAGTCAGCCGGAAAAAAGCAGACAAAAGTCAGGCAGCAATGCAAAAGGAAAAGAAGTCGAAATGCTGCAGGCGCACGAACGGACTTAAGCAACTGCGACATACGCTACAAAGACTGAAGACTGACATTGATGGCTAAGAGCTTAAAGACTGCTTTTCAGTTCGATATGAGAGAGATATATGTAGTCTAGCTCTTATTTTAAGCAAGGACAGCTTGCTCTTAGAGTTAAGCCTAGCTCCTTCAAGCTACCAAGCTTCAATATAAAACTAAAATAACAAATAAATACACGAAATGCAAACTTATTGGCTCACTTTGTATGCTAGTATAAGACGAAATAGAGCAAATGTTTGTTGAATTTTAGATTTGGAAGTCAAAGACTATGCAGAAGTAGAAAAAATCTTTGAAATCTTTCTATTGATTTCATGAAGTATGTATATGCATGCTAGATTCTGTAGGTCTTGCTTCTTACTTCATATAAATTTTAATATATTAATTAAATAATCAATCAAATATGAAAAACTTAGGAATGAGATAATGCTGTGAATAGAAATAACAAACAGTGCAGAGCTGTATTACTTAAGAGAAGTTGCATGATTCTAAAATCATCTAGAATTGTTAGCAACATATAAAACTGCAAGAATCTTCATCAAAACTAAATTAACCATAAATGAGGACAAGTTCATTTTTAGTCAGAGAGTCGCCCAAAAGGCATTCAAAACCTACAAAATTCGAACTCTGCTCACTTCACTACCGAAAATTTCTATTTCCATTTCATTTCCGCTACATTTGCCGCATGCAAACTTGCGCTAATGACAAATAGATTTGAGCACTTTCAGCGTATTGCAATTGAAGTTTGGGACTCTTCAATTGCAAAAAGTTCTAGAAGCACTGCCAAAAACACAAACATCGCATAACTAAATATGGTAACTTCAAGTGTTTCATCTGAAATTCTAAATCCCAGCTCATATGCCCATTCACTCGCCCTAAACAGTGCATCAAAAGCCGTGCAACAGCAGCCAAATCAAAAGCCGAAACACAGACAGCCTGAACACAGTTGGCAGATGGCAAAGGGTTCGAAAGCAAGTGAAACGCAGAGACATGGGCTAAAATATCTGGTCATGCATTTGGCATATGAAAAAAGCAAGCAGAAAACTTTGCTGGAGATATAAATGATGATGGCCTTGAAAGCAAAGCAGGCAGCAGGCGGCAGGCGGCAGGCGGCAGGCGGCAGTTGGCTCTTTGAGCAGATAGAAAATGGAGCCTTTTCATGTGGGCGTCAGCGTCATTTTGTGGCCAACTAATTTTCGTTATATGTGTGTGTGTTTGTGTGTGTGTGTGTGCCACACTGGAATTTGACTGTGGCAACCCAAAATAGCCACGCCCACGCATATGCGAAACGCACTGGCGCTGCTCACTTAAGAGCCAACATCAGCTCATGAAAGTGTTCAGCTCTCTCTCTCTCTCTTTCTCTCACTCTCTCTCAGCCCCGCTCACCGCTCAGCACATTTTGCATGGCCGAATGATTTGCTGTTGGCCTGTGTTTGGCATGCTTAATTTAGCCTGGCCGTAAATGGAGGGAGGTTAGAGTGAGTGAGTGAGTGGCTAGTACAAAGGATAACCGCAATTGGTGCCCGCTGGCCATGGCCGAGACTTGGCTTTGCTAGCTCCGGTTACTTTTTAAATTAATTATGCGTTAATTATGTAATTATGAACCGCAAAACTTGCCATAACTAATGATACAACGACAACGACTATCTCCATCTCTCCATCTCTAGCTCGGCTGCTGCCTGCCTGCCTCTCTTTGCGCTTCTCAAGTGCCCTTTTACTTGGCCTTCCCATTCAATGCCAAACATCTTTTATCAATGCCAGTCACATAACGGCAACTTCTTTTGTCATTTCATTCTGAGTAATCTTTATATTTTATACAGCTGGCTAAGCTCTTTGGCAATTTCCTACGCTTGTTGATGTTCCGCGGAAAAGTTGAGAACGCGTCTTTCTTTCTGCGTGTTTCTCATTAAAAATGCGTCAGGTGAAAAAGCAAATAATTTATTAAAATTCAAGTCAAGTTAGCGAGAAGACGCGCGCGCATACGAAAACAGAGAAACAGTCAACAATCTGATTAAAATAAACTGGTTGCCTGGCGGCAGGGACTATAAATGTAAAGCGCCAACACATTTCTCATATGCCACTGACAATGACAAAAAACGGGCCAAAAGGAAGTCAAGGTGTGTGTGTGTGTGGGTGTGGGTGTGTGTGCTGGTGTGTGTAAAGGGTGTGTGTGTGTGTGCTGGTGTGTGTGTAGCACAAGGCTGCTGTGCTCACTCAAACAGACAAAGAAGAGAAGCGAGCGAGCGCGCGCGTTTGCATAAAACGCAAAAAGAAAATTGTAGTCGACTTTTGAGCGCTATGTGAGTGTGTGTGTGTTTGTGTGTGTGTGTGTGTGTGTGTGTCAGCTATAAACATGACAAGCTGTCATTGTTTAATTTGTGTTTGGCATAACTTTAACAACATAGCAGCAGCAGCACAGCATTGGCACAGCTGCGACACTTGGTAACCAAGTTGCGCATACGCCACGTAGTACTAATAAGTTAATAGCAGTTGGCGCCGCTAACGCCGCCTCTGCCATATGGCCAAGGCTAAAAATCATTTTCTATATATCTTACTTTCGACTTCTACGTTTTGCGCTACTCTCACGCTGTCAGCTTAAGACTCTTCGCACTTTGCTGACAAATTGAAAATAAAATAGGATTTTAACGGCAAAGTGGCAACGCCTAAATCCGTGCCACATTTTAGCCCGCGGGCTGCTAGCAAATTTATGGGCTAGCTACGTGTGTGTGTGTGTGGCAGAGAGATTGTTGCAAAAGCAGCTTACAAAATTCCACAGGCAATTAATAAACCAAAATTGTATGGGAAAATTCAATTTTTGGCTTGAATCGAATTAAGGCCAAGCCAGCCAGACTGTTTAAGGATTAGATATTCTAGAATTTAATGTCAAACTATTGAGCTGTTATAGAGACTGTGCTGGCGAGCTGGCGAGCTCGTTAGTGCATTGCATTTGTGCGTCAAACAATGGCAAAATGATTTCAATGGAGTTGCATGCAACAGACATGGGCACGTGGCAAGGCAGCTCGTCTCTCTGTGTGCCTCTGACGTGCAACAAAACTCGTAACAATGCGCCGCAGCAGCTGATGATAAGCCACGTAAACGGCAGAAGGGCAGAAAGGCAGCCAAACAACGACTCACATGGCCTAAGCGCACAATCCTTCAGATGCCCTCAATAATTTATAAGGTCTGCTTGGCTGGCTGCGTGCCTGGTCGCCCGCCTACTTATTTATGAGTGCCACGCGTGACGCACCAAAGGCAAACAATTTTCATTGTGAAATAATGTTTATGATATATAGAAGTTCGTATGCTGCATAATTTATAGATATATCATGGCCATAGCAGATCAGCGACGATAACTGATAAATCAGCCTTGCATAAATGTGGCGCAAACAAATTGCTTAATCAATCAGCACCAAATATTATTTGTAAGTAAAATTGTGACTAGAGCTGAGCAAGTTACTTGGGCTGGCTTTCAAGAGATTAGCAGAGGCAGCATGAGCAGGAACTAAAATTTATGTGAGATAAAATTAATTTACGGAACTTTGTGATAAGTAAACATAGGAAATTTATGGCATATAGATATAAATATATATATTAAAAGATTTCCTCATACTACTCCAAGGTCCGTTTATACATGTTTCACTTGCTCTAGACCTCTTTCTACCTATATTTATCTTTTTCTAATCTTCTAACAGAAGCAGCATGAGGAAAAGGGTGTAAGACTTTTCTTCAATCTCCTTCTTTCACTTTTTCTGCATCTCTTTTTTCTTAAATGTATTCTCTTATACTTATTTTTGGCCTTCTTTATTAACTTTTCTTCTTTTTTCTCTTTGACCTATTTTTTCTTAAATTTATGTTCTTTTATGCCAGTTTCGTTATATTTTCTGACATGCATACAACGCACCCTTCCTCTCATACTAGACCTATTACTCCACGTTGTTTACCTTCTATTACTTCTCCCAGATAATTGAAATTTATATTCTAATGCTAGTTCACAGGCTTCTTCTTCTACTCCTATTCCTATTCCTCTTCTTCCTTCCTTTTCCTACAGCTTTACTTTCTTATGTATATCGTTTTGTACTTCTCCACAATTTCGACATCTTTCACGCTCTTACTCCTTCTCCTTTTGACATCTAGTCTTTCACGCTTTTCCTCCTTGTCTTTTCGTCATCTAGTCTTTCACGCTCCTTTCCTCTCTTTTCTCCTTTTGCTTATTCTATACCTTTTTCTTCTCAAATATATCTTCTTATGCTTCCTCACGCTTTCATCGTTTTACTCTTCATCTAATACTCCTTCTTTTCCTGCCCTTGCACTTCCTTGGCCTTTCTTTTTCTCACGGAACATGTATAGCTAGCTACCTTGATTCTATGAGAATCGCATAGAAAAGCTATATTTAAAGTACAAACAATACGTGCTGCAAAGCTTTTTACAAAATTTAAGATTATATCATTATACCTGTTTTTAAAGCTTTAATTTTATAATACGATTACATTTTAATTTAAAATATATTTATATTTTTTTATATTATATTTTTAATATATTTTTATTTTTTTATATTATATTTTAAATGTATTTTAATTTTATTTCTCTCATATTTTACGCCATGCTTTAAGTTTGAATATGTATTTTTGTAAATTCCCCGACAGCAACAAAATTTAAATATATGCCTATGCAAAGCTCAACATTATTATGCATTAAATAGTTATTTAAAAGCAACGATTTCATGTGTGAGATTATATATATTTATATATATAAATAGACATGATATGTATATAGATATACATATATGTATCTATATATATCTGAACAAATTTGTTTTCGCTGTTTAATATGCAGACCAGAGAAATGTCAAATGGCAATTTGTCAACATGCAGCGTGTCATAGTTTTCACATTAGGCAATGCGGACGAAGGACATGGAGGACATCGTGTCAAATAATTTTATGAGCGCATTTTCTCATTTCCTATTATTTTTTAATTTTTGTTGTTGTTTGTGTTTGTTCTGTTCTGGTAAATCGTATTTGTAAATTCAACACGCACATGTCATGATATCAAATGCCACACTCGAATGTTAATCGCCAGCGATAATGACAGCCATTAAAGCAACACCAACTAGAGAAATACTCTAAGAATTGAAGCTGTAGTAAGCTGACTGCATTAGCTAATATGCTGTCTATAGACTGTACAGGGTATACGTTAATAATCAAACATCCTCGGGCAATACTTAGTATTTAAATATGCATAAAGCTTGCGCCCAGCGGCTGAGCTTTGATTTCGCCTTTTTATTTTGTTTTATTTCTCTCTTTTGCTTTTGCTGGAAAATTATGGTAATTCTTATAAATTATCATAACATTTCAGTACTCTTGATGGTGTTGTTTCTATTCTTTCTTTTTTTCATTTTTGCCATTGGTAATAAAATGCAATCAAAATGTAAATCTGTTGCAGCTTTTGCTGACTTGTGTCATGAACCAAGAAATTTACACTTGAAATTGTTGTAATATAAACGGGGGAATATATAGAAAAGAGAATATATAGGATATATATAGGATAGAAGATATAGAAAAAAAATTAAAATAAACTCTTCATCTCATCATTGTATATATTATAAGTTAATACATTAATTTGAAGCTCGTGAAATTGTTTAGATTTAAGAAATGTACGCAAAATAAAATTTTTAAGATTTGATGCAAATTTTATAGATTTAAAGCTCTTAAAAGCTCGAAAGTCAATGAATAGATTCCAATATAAATTTAAGGATTAGCAGATACTTTATAAAGTATAGTATATATATTTATATTGTATAGTTTATATATTTATATATAATATTATATAGTATAAATATACAATATATGTTTTTAACGAAATTTTAAATTTTGTTAAATTTTAAATGAGCTAGACTCTGTTGAACTAGTAGGTATGGATGTTTATACCCACATGAACTTAAGCAACAGCTTATTATAATATCTTTCTACTACCTACTACTACTAGTATCCCTAGATTCTATGTCTATATATCTATATATCTCTTTAGCTATATATATCTTTATCTATATATCTCTATATATGTATATCTACATATATATCTCTTTAACTATATATCTCTTTATCTATATATCTTTATATCTGTATATCTACATATATATCTATCTATCTCTCTATATATATCCATATATATACATTTCATAAATGACTTAATGTCGTGCTGTTAAAAATTAGCAAACAGCTGCGAAAATATAAAAGAAAAACTTTTAGCGCATTGCACTAAGCAAATACAATAGCAACAAAGTTTTTGGAATACCTATTAAAAAAGGGAGCTTAGGGTATAATGAACTAGTTCAAATGGCACCACAATGTAAATATAAACTTGATTAATATCAACAGCTGAATCAAACTAACTCTGTCACCTCATCTGACTATTCGTTTACATGAACAAAGCCCTCTGAAAATATATTAGAGCTAGAGTCTACTCTAGCATAATTGATAACTTTCCGTTTAGAATTATTATTGAGTTTAGTTCTTTAGTTATTTAAGTATATCTCGTAGAAGCTAATATTACAAAAATTTCTCATACAAATTCTCTCAAATATACACAGTTAACAATTACTTCAACTTGTTCAAAGTCTCACCAACACAAAGTTATAACAACTTCTTATCAAGCGCTGTTCAGGGTATCTCAAAGTCTTGCCCATCCGACCAAGCACCTCATGTTCTTTTTTTATGATGTGTGCACATATTTAGCATTATTTGGCTATATTTAAGTTTATTTAGCTTGCTTTTAGAGCCAATTATGTTGATTTACGAGTGATAGCAAAGCAGAGCGCACATAATGAGAGAGACCGCGCCAAACTGAATGAAAATAAATGAAATTAACGACAGCTCACAAATTGTAATTGCGTAAAGGCCAGCATAATAAAAACTTGGACTACGTGAAATAATATATATACATTTAGATATATATATATATATATATATATAGATATACATACACAGATATATATTGAGCATATTTGAGCTAAATAGCTCAGCTCCAATTTATTTGTGGCAACTTTTCACGCTTGCAAACAATTTCCCGTGAAAGGTAAAAGCCGAAAACCTACCAAAAATGCCTGGAAATGACCAACATGGCCATCAAGTGTAATCAAAACGGAAATGGCAACGCGTTTCCGGCGCCAACCCTCTCCACACGCTCCAGCCTATGGGCCTAAGGGTGGTTTTGTTTTGTAGTTAAGCCGCGCGTTTGACCCTATTCCCAATGGCATTGTGACGTATTTAGTGACTTTCTTGCATCACAAAAGAAAACACGCGACATTAATTAGCGTCACTGCCTAGCCGCGGGCCAACATGCCCAACACGCCCACTTGTCAGGCCCGGATATCAGCTAAACAAAGAAAGACCATTGCTGATAATGAAAAGCGCATAAAAAATAAAGGCAGCTGAATATCGAAACGACAACAGCTGACTACAGTCAACGCCAAAACAACGTGAACAACAGTTGTCAGGCGATAAAGGCCAGCAACAACAGCCGCACGAATATATGGCCAACAGCTCGTGGGCAAACAATGTGAAAAATGTGAAAAAATCGCTAGCGAAATCTGTGCAAACGTGTCTGCATTTGAAGTTTTCCTTATACTATTTGACTGTTGTTTTTTTTCTCATTGCAGGTTCAGTCAATTTACACGCCAGTTAATTGACAATGGACAACAACAGCAGCGGCAGCGGCAGCAGCTGTTTGGGTACTACTGTGCGTATGCGTAATGCGAGACCAAAGAGACAACAAAACTGGCCACAAATCTCAAATGTCAGCGCTTGAGTGACATTTGTATTGATTAGTAATGCGATTAATCACGTGAGTTGTCACTGCGTGTGTGTGTGTGTGTGCGTGTGTTGGTGTGTGTGTGTGTGTGTGTGTGTGTGTGTGTGTGTGTGTGTGTGGCATGTGGCACATTATTTAACGACATTACGCATACGCCAAGTATGTAGGCCAAAAGAGTTTTTCGTTATATAAGGTGAACCATAAATTATACAAGCCACACAGCTTGTGGCATCAAGCCACATACCATCTACCTAGCCCCCACACCTCACCTGCACAAATGCTGCTAATGAAGCAGAAGTTTTAGCACAGGGTTTTTGGTTTTTGTGTGACGGAAATTGGTTGTCCAGCTGGCCAGCTCGATTAATATTAGAGTTTCAGCTTTGCGTAACGCAGCTGTTGCAATAATTTGCTACTGATAAAAGAGAGAGACAGAGAGAGAGAGCAACAGCAACAAAAGCCATTGCATATAAATCAAACAGCTGCTGCGGTTATCCCAGACCGCAGAGCCACCTACTTATGAATTTCTCGAAATACTCTTTAAATTAGCCGCCTGCTGTTCGCTATAGAAATTTCTTGTTAATAAGGCAGAGGCAGAGGCAGAGGCGTGGCGAGGCGAGGCGACGCTCTGACGTCACAGGATGGCCAAGACGACTGACAACTGTGACCCAAATCGTTGCCAATTTAGAAGCAAGCACAAAAGAAAAAAAAAGAGATGAAAAAAAAAACTAAAACGCATATTGAAAGTAAATGGGCAACAGCTGCTGCTGCTGTTGCTGCTGCTGTTGCTGCTGCTGCTGCTGTTGCTGCTGTTGTTGCTGCTGCTGTTGCTGCTGCTGCAATTCTACGAGCAGCTGACAGATAGCAACAACAAACACGTTCGACACGTTGTTCATCATCATAATTATCAACAGCGTGTTGTGACCTAATTTTGCAACTGATATTAAGAGACGACAGAGAGAGAGAGAGCGAGCAGCGCGAGAGGGCAGCGAGATTGGCTAGCTTTGCTTACAATTACAGCTACACGCGCGCTCTCTCTCCCTCCCACACTCTCTAACGGCCGCTCTGTGTATATTTAATCAGCAATAACAGCGCTGCTAATTAGCAGTAATTGAGCACGACAACAAAGTAGCTTGCTACACTCAACACACCCCCTCTCTGTCACTCATTCTCACTCTCTCTCACACACGTGTATATAAAGCATAAATTTGCAAATTACATGACCAATTAATAAGCAAATTATAAGCAGCTGCTGGCTTTAAGGAAGCATTATTACTGTATTAAGAAAGCGAGAGAGTGAGTGCGCGTGAGTGAGAGCGCGCGCGTCCAAAAATAAAGTTTCGAAACTGTTAATAGCCACAGCATGTGTGAAGTGGGTGAGAACGGCATAGCAACAATACCATCGATCGAATTTTATTGTCTGCACTGCTCTCACTCTCTTTGCGTCTTATGCTTTGCAATAGTTGTGATTTTCGTTATGTGCAGTAAATGCGGTCGAACAGCCACAAGGGGATGTAGCTCAGATGGTAGAGCGCTCGCTTAGCATGTGAGAGGTACGGGGATCGATGCCCCGCATCTCCAACTTGGTAAATTATATTTTTTTAAATTTGTACAAAAACTTTTTAGGCAATTTCTATTCAAACTAGCTAATTTAAAGCCACAAAGTCGAGCGGAAAAGAAGATGAGAGAAACCACAGCGCGCTGTCAACACTTGAAGCAAGGACAAAAGGCCTTAAAATAAAATGGACGCAGTACAGCATTAAATAAAAAAAATATATATGTATTTATATAAAGCAGAAAAAGAAATCACGAATGCGTCATAAAAACTTTGCACATCAATGCGCAGCCAGGGGCCAGGGGGCAGGAGGGCGCCGAAAGAAAGAAGAGGGCAGAGACAGAAAAGCGCGGCCACTTTGAGAGCGCAGCGCAGCTAACAAAGTCCTGGCTAAAAAAAAGTAAAAAAGAAAGAGAAGGAAAAAATTGTATATGTATGTGTATAAAATGAGCTGCCAGCGCTGCTCAGCCAAGAGCACTTGAGAGAATGCAGCAAAAAGTGCCAAATGGATGGTTGGCCAGCCAGGAGGGTGGGCGGGCGGCAAAGGGCAACAGAATTGAAGGGTCAGCGTGAACAACGCTTTTATTGCATTTTTTTCTTGCTTGCAACTGTGTGTGTGTGTGTGTGTGTGTGAGTGCGCAACCCCCAATGGCAGTTGCCTCATTTGCTGATGGATTAGTCAAAGTGCAGCAGAGAAAGAGACATGCAGAGTGAGAAAGAGAGGGGGGGAGGTAGCTAGGGTGACCACAAGGATGGGAGTCTCAGGGTCAAGGGACTGCTTGCCAGCGGCTGCCCCTGGGCTGGCAATTTGCAGCATTGCAGTTGCAAGTTTCGTACGTTTCCCATTTTGTTTTTTTTTTTGTGCTGTTGCATCATTAAAGCCGCCACAAGTTGCCTTCGCACGCACAGCACAAAATTTTGATTGATGATTGAATGCAGCAGCAGCAGCAACAGCAACTGATGAGCAACAGCTGCTTAATGATCAACGCAAATGGCAAAAACGGAAATAATTTCAAGTTTTTATTTTTCAAGCTTTTGCCAGTTGCCAATTACGCATTTGCTACAGTATGTAAATTTATGCACTGTAAAATTGATATTAAAATTTTCTACCTTAAAATTAAATTAAAGTTTAATTACATTAAAATTTTATTCAATTTCTTGCTCAGTCAAATATTTGAATTGTAACGTATTTGCACTTTGCTGCATTTTCCCACACTGAACATTAATTGCAATCGAACGGACTTTTGTGTGTTCTATTTTTAGCAAGCCTTTTGCATGTCGCTCATTAAGCGCGCTCTTGCTTCCTGCTCGCGCTCTCTTCTTTCCTTTCCCTTTTTTTCCCACTCTCTTGTTTATTTACTTTGAAGTCAGTTGTTTGTTCAGTTGCTGTTGTGCAGGTTTCTTTTTTCGTTTGAAGCTTGAAAATTGCAATTGAATTGGATCAAAAAATCTGTCAATATATGCTGTGGGAGCTGCGCCCCCGCCCCGTCCAAACAACAAATATTTGTTGCCAAATTAGCAGCTGCTGCTGCTGCTGCTGCTGGTTTGAAGCATTCAAAAGCTCGCTCACTTGTCCAGCTATTTGCATGCCTCTCGCCTCATGCATAACTCAGCGCGGAGTTTAACAGCTGTTATTAAAGCTGCTCGTTAACAGCCATTTGGCAACTTCAATGTTAGCCAAGAAAAGCGTGTAACGAAAAACTTAATTAGCGGCTTTGGCCAGCATAATTTAGTAACTGGATATTTCTTTTTTTAAATGTGTATTGTTTATTTGCTTGTTAGTTAAAGTTGCTCGCATTTAAATATTTAATTAAGTATTTTTTTCTCAACAAAGAAAAAGAAACTAGAGACATTTGCATAACACAAGAAAATTAAACAACATTTTCAACAGCTGCCGCACAACAAGTTGTTGGGGCGAGTTAAGATTTTCAATTTTCAGCAAACATCATTTAACAACAAAGCAGCACAGAAATAACTGTTCTTATCAGCAGCGCCCGAAATCAGTTTCAAAGCTTTGCGCCGCCTGCCCGCATACTTGCGGGCAACAGCTGCTGCTGCTCAAGTGCTGCAATCTTTTGGTTACTTACATCAAGTGTCAAATTATCTAAGTCGCTCGCCTTGCTCTGCTCTGCTCTCTTCCACCTCGCCCGCTCTCTGTCTCGCGCTCTTAAGCGCCGCAGCGCTCACCCACGAACTTTGGTTTTGGTTTCATTGCCCACTTTAAGCTTCCAGCGAAACTTACGCGTTGTTTGCCTAATTAATTAGCGAATTCATTCGAGCGCTGAAATTGTTGACATTTTTTTTTACACAGAGGCAAAGAAATTACTTGTGGTGGGGGACAAAGAGAGGGAGAGAGAGCGAGAGCGCGCGGTTTTAACAGTTATGCAAATGCATTACGGAAAGCAGCGCTGCCAGCGTTGTTGGTTTTTTCTTTCTTTTGCTTTTGCTACTGCTGTTGCTGGTGCTGCTGCTGCTTTATGAGCTCATCTGCAATTCGCAGTATTAATCAATAAATAAAAAGAAGCGACATGGTCAGGGCCATTGAATATACATATGTGTGTGTATGTATATCTTTGCATATATCAAACATGCAAGAAACTTGTCGCCTCTGCAACAATATTTTCCCACAGCTGCCCACACTCTCTCACAGCTTTCAAATGTCACAACAAACAGAGAGAGGACGGGGCAGAAGCAGCAACAGCATCATCATCATCATAATCATTGTGTAGAAATACATTTGAAACATGTTTAAAAATGCATAAATTAAGCGTCGCTTAGCTCGCCTAAGCAAAGTCAAATGCAAATTAGTTCGCGCTGATTCTGTGGGCGTCCCGAGGTAGATAGAGGCGTCTGTGTGCTTAATTATATATGGAGCTTTAGTTATAAAAGCCGCATTACAATTTCCAAATGTATTTCCAGTGCTGAAAATGCAGCGCAAGCGGAAATAAAAGCAAAACAAATGCAGACGGCAACAACAGCAACAGCAACAACATCCACAACAAACATCATCAACAACAACAACAAGCAATAACAAACAGCTGAGCAAGCAGCTAAGGCACAGGCAAAACGTTGATAATGACAACGAGGCGTCGCTGCCGTCGTCGGCGTCGCTGTTTTTTTTTTTTTTTACTTTTATGTGGTTTAATGACCTTGCCCAAGTTGCGCCTCTCTCGCATACACTCACACTCACACACACACTCGCACTCGCTCACCCATTTGCTGCTGCTCCCCTGCCAAGCTTGCTGCCGACGCCAGCGTCAGCAGCGCCGCGCCATGTGGTCGAACGAGCGCGGCGCTGTCGATGTTCGTGCCCAAATTTAATTTTATGCGCGCTTCACACGTTCACATCGCTGCCTACCCCACCCCCTGCTACGTTCTAAAGCTTCCACTGCTAACAGTTGATTGGCCGCCGTCGTCGTCGTCGTAGTCCAATTTTATTTTTAAACTATTTTGAGAAGTGTTTCGAGAATTGTGTCAAGTGTACGACGACGCCCAAAAATAAAAAATATAAAAAAGTTCATGCGGCCGCTGTCGCCGCCGCCGCAGCTGATGATGAAATCTTTGCGTGTGGGCGTCGCGCTGCGGCTTCGTCCCTAACCTATTCAATCTGTTTCGTGCATTAAAAGCTCATAAAAAGTGACAATCAAAATTGTCGTTAAGTTCCATAAAATGCAGAGAACATCGCGATGCAGCGCGACCGAACCACAAAAGAACAATCGAATCAGGGCCTAAAACAAACAAAACTTGCCATATCTATGCTATATGTGTATATATGTATATATATATACATAATTTCATGTTCCAATGTATATAAAATTTTATGTTTTATACTTCAAAATAGTCGCCTGTTGGCCTTTCTTTATGGCTGTGTTTAAATTGATGGCACACAGCACAGCACAGCAAAGTCAATGACATGTGGGCAGGGTGGGGCAGACTGGGGCCCACTGCAAGAGGCTGTTGGGTATTCTCTTGACAGCTGGACATGTGACGCATTGGGCGGGCTAACACAGTTGACCTTAGCAACATGAACAAGTAAAGAGGTAAATATAATACTTAAAGATGACTAATTAGATGAATGGGATTATTTTGAGGGGGAATTTCTATATTTTTAGAGTGCTACGAGATGTATTTTTAGAGATATTTAAAGGGAGCAGAAAATATAATTATTTCAGAATTTGTTTCAGCTTTAAGATGCGGGCATAGCGATATTTTAGAGCAAGAATTCCTATAAAAGTGGAATATTTAGAAACGCATACTTTTCATGGAATAAAATGTAGTTTTTTTTGGGTTTAGAAATTTGTTGTTGATGGTTTTCTTGAAAGAGTTTATATATCAATTAATTTCGAATCAAGCAGGTAAAGAAGTTCTTTAGCTACTTTAAGCTTTAAGTCGGAAACTTCTTAGACTACTCTCGAGCAATATTAATTTTTTGTAGACAACTACAGAGAAAAGTCTTTGTATTATTGAACTTATTAAATAATATTTCTATGTAACTAATTTATTTAAAATATTTTTCTATATCATTCTATGCTTCATAAGTCGAACTGAAAGACAAAAAACTGCAAACTTAACCCAGTTAACTCTCATGCATAATTTAAAACTTTGAAGCAATCAGTGGAGATAAAAGTTATTAACAATATTGTTCTATATTATTCTATATTCCACAAATCAAACCGCAAGACAGAAAACATTAAAAGTTGAGCTGTAAACAAGCTGCGCAGCGAACCAGTTTCATGAACTAACTCGAAGTTAAAGCCATAACAAACTATACCTATATTTCTATAATATTCTATTATGGCTCAAAAAATATAGTTAAAAGTAAAAACACTTTTAAGCTTTGAGCTTTGTGAACCGAAGCAGTTCTATGAACTGAACCAAAAGTGGAACTAGTGTACAATATATACATAAGTATATACGAGTATAATAGAAGTTCTTTTTGTCTTATGCAAGTCACTAAATGATGTTTTTTAATAATTTTACTGCAGCTGCCTTAAGCCCAATAAAAAACTAATCTTGACCAAAAACTTGAAACTTTTATGAACTGCACAATCTCCGCTGGCTTTATAAAAGTAATTGTAATCAAGTTGTTAAGGTAGTTTTAGATATATATACATACATACATATACATATATATATTATCTATATATCATTTAATTTTTTTGTTTTTGGGGCAATTGCAAAAGTTATCCTCGCCCCCAATTCATTCACTCGTTCGTTTCGTTCGTTCATTTTCAGTTGTTGTCACGTTTTGTTGCCTGCCCCTGTTTTGGGGCAATGTCTCTGCGGTGCGCCATTGTCGTCATCGTCTGCTTGTGGCATGCCACAAGCTCAGCGTTCCAATTGCCTGCAGTTGCAGTTTCTATGTCAACTTGCAGCTCGCTGTCAGCCAAACAAAAACAAAAATAAAAAAAATAAAATCATAAATAAATACTTACAAAACTCATATCAAAGTGTAGGTAACAACAACAACAGCAGCAGCTATGAGAGCGCACTCTTTTGTGGCATGGCTGGGCAGTAGATTATGCTGTTGTTGTTGCTTTTGTTGCTTTGGCTGCTGCTGCTGCTGATGACAACACGTTGACAACCAGCAGCAAAGGCAACAGCAGCAGCAGCCACAAGAAAAGCACACAAAAGTAATGCGCGACAGAAGGCAAATAATAATACCAAGTAGGTTTGCTGCAAGTGAGCCAGCTGGACTACGAGATACCCTAGGTGTTGTTGAGAGAACACTCTATAATAACTTTTCACTGATTGCTTGCTTGGACTAGATGTTTCCTATTCTTTTTACTCAATTTATCTCTTTTCTACTTGCCTGATTGATATTGCTAATTGAATGTACGAGAATCGCAGAGAAGGCTTATCTTTCAGATTGCTTTCAGTATTAAGGTTCATCTCGGTGAACACATAATAATACTTGAAGCAATATACTTTCAAGCAAGAAGCATTTTGAGATACTTTACGCCTGCCTAGATCTATCTCTAGTCTGCTCTTTATGATTTCTTCCGCAAGTATTTTCTACTAATTCCATTTGCTTTCCTCTATTTCTTATTTTCTATATTTATATTATACTAGCTGTACCCGGCCACGCTTCGCTGTGACATATTGTGGTTGCACGTATAAGAAATAAGGAACACAACAAAGCATAAGTTTTAAATGCGTTTAATTTTGTAATACTTGGGGATATACAATATTTTTCGTTTTTCCATTCTCGGCATAAATATAAAGACTATCTGGTTTACCGACACGGGAAGACGCCACATACAATTGTCCATGTGAAAAGCAATCCGCATCTAAATCCAAACCACATAATTCCATAGATTGACCCTGAGCTTTATTAATTGTCATGGCGAATGCCAATCGAATGGGAAACTGCAATCTTTTGAATTGGAACGGTGTATCAGTCTGGATCATAGGAATCCTAGGAATGAGGACATCTTCACCTTTGAATGGTCCAGTTATGATCGTTGCTTCCACAACGTTGTTCATCAATTTCTTGACCGCGAGTCGCGTGCCATTGCAGAGCTTTGGCTGATCAATATTCCGAAGCATGATAATTGGGACACCTATTTTCAATTTCAATATGTGTGGTGGCATTCCAGGCAAATCAAGTGAGTTCAAAAACTCCGTTGGATAATTAACCGCTTCATCTGCCTCCACAACAGTGTCTATTGACTTATATGTAATTTCCTCAGTTTCTATGCTGGATTGGATGACATGATTAAGTTGATAGACGTCTCTATTCTTGGCAGCAAGTATCGCTCGTTCACTGAGCCAATCGTGATTCCTATAATTGATTCGAATATCAGGGAATACTTTTTCGATTAGTTCTTCTTTTGATGCAACTAAATTACAAAAATTTTCGGGCAATGATATTTTTCTTGACGTCTCATTAACTGGCAGGTTTCCGTTTCCAATGTCCAGTAACTGTTGTGAAAATACCTCAGCTGATTCATCGTTCTGCAACTGGACACGCATATTCATCGTCAACTGCAATGTACGCACATGTCGCCATAATGTTGAATATTTCAGGCAAGCATTTATTTCGTCCGCTGGTGTCGATCGAGAAATTACAGGCAACGTTTGTCTGAAATCCCCTGCTAGCAATATCAACGCATTTCCGAATGGTTGATCGGCTCTACGTAAATCCCGCAATGATCGATCAAGAGCCTCCAGCGATTTTTTGTGTGCCATCGTGCATTCATCCCAAACAATGAGTTTACATTTCTGCAATACTTTTCCCATACCTGATCCTCTGGAAATGTTGCACATGGGAGTCTCCACGATTTGCATGTTCAATGGTAACTTCAGCGCTGAATGAGCAGTCCTTCCACCAGGTAACAATGTTGCAGCTATTCCAGATGAAGCAAGAGCTAAAGCTATGTCCTTTTTGGCTCGAACCGTGGCCAGAATCAATATGATGAGGAACGTTTTCCCAGTCCCCCCTGGAGCATCTAAGAAGAAGATGCCCCCACTTCCACTATTTATTGTTCGCACAACATGATCATAAACGTCCCTCTGTTCACGGGTTAATTTGGTAATGTTTGCTCGGACATATGACTGAAGATCATCACTGTTGTAAGTCTGCTCACGGCGTAAATCCACGTCAATCGAAGCAGTCGCATTTCTGGTGGGTGTTGGCATTCCCAATTCACTTAGCACTTTATTTGCAATTGCTAAACACTTATCTTCAATGTGTATTAACGTTTCATTGTAAATGTCTTCTGTGAATCCCATGGTGATGTCAGAATTTTCTTGGCGTACTCTATGTAAAATATCTTCAGCCAAATGTGATCGATATTTTTCCCATAACTCATTTGGAGATGAAGGGTGGCAAGCGGTCAATATAATCGCAAACAATGCTCGAATTTGGTTTGGATGTGAAGTGTTGCACCATTTCTTTGCGAGCGAAGCAAATCTGTAACTGCAGACCGCCTCTCTCGTAATCGCAAACGCTGATCCTCAATCCTGGCTGCGCGTCTTTCTGCTGGTTCTATAATCATCCTCTGCCTGCTCCTCAGCCGGTCTGTCTCCCGTACCAATTCCCGTTCTTCTTCAGTCCTATTCGAAACATTTCTTCTGACGTTTTCTGCGTTGCGAGTACGACGACCCAAATTCGCTTTTTTAGGGGGCATTATTTCGATACTTACTTTTTGACGAACGTATACAATCACGGCGCGATCACACAAACGTCTTTCGATAGAAAACAAAATTGTATGCAGGTAATTTTCGAGGCAATTTGTATTTTAGTGAATGTGATCAGGAACATGCAATGTTTCCTGCCACGTGGCTCACATGTGACTGCGGCGGCTGTCAGCTGATATGGGTGTTGCTCTCGCTCCCAACAGGTGGCGCTGCGGTCGATGCACGGGGAACCGCTATAAAACCCATTTTATTCGCGCTAGCGGGTGTGATATCGACATAAAAAGTAGCCATAAACCGAGCTGGCAGTTGACTCCATAGTGTGTCAAAATTTGGGCGCAATCGGTTCAGTAGTTTTCGAATCCATAGATGTTGGAGAAACGAACATAACATTTTTATATATATAGATTATTTTCTACATTCCATTATTTTCTATATATCAATATAATCTGATGTATTAAGTTTTATTATAGAAGCACACATATTAATTTCCATTAGCTATGCTTCCATCGACCATGCACGACTTGGATATACTCGGTCCGTGCCTAAATCTTATAAACATTCTCTAATAGACTTTTTATTGTTAGTCTCTGCTTGCATTACTTTCTTCTGTTGATTTCATATTTTCAACTTTGCCAACTTCACCTCAAGGTCTCAAAGAAAAACATTTCGCACTGTTTCAGCTTTTGGACTTCATTTAACATATTCACATATGCAATATACCTCATTCGCATATGCAACAATTTACAGCGCATATAAATGCATAGAGTAATAAAAGGGAAAAACTCTCGGCAATGACAACAAACAACTTGATGTTGTAATTTGGCGCGTGGTTTTTTTCTTCTTCTTCTTCTATATTTTTGTTGTTGCCGCCTTTGTCAAGGTTGCATTTTCATTTGCAATTTGTTGAAGTGTGTGTATCTGTGTGTGTGTTAATGTGAGTGTGTGTCTGTGTGTGTGTGTGTGTTTATGTGTGCTGCTTGTCAAGCTGCCTGCCAACGCCAACGCCGCCCCTTGCACATCTACTCCACCCAGCTAAACCGCCGCATGCCCCACAAAGCATGCGTCACAAGCCGTGAGCAATTTGTATGCCCTGTTCGCAGAAAACTGTCTAACTAGAGTATGCCTGACTTAAGCAAGAGCTGGCAATGGCATAGATTTGTTATCTGATTTTGTCTATAAAATAATTTGAATAAATTAAATTTTTGTTTTTCTGTATAAATTTCAAAAACTTTTATAGGGTATCTATCTATTTATCATTGTGCTCTCTAACTATTTACCTGTTTTTTCTGTGCGCTTTGCTAATTTAAGCTAGCTAATTTTATATTCATTGTCAAGTTGCACAATTTGTATAAAAAACATTGTAACACTTAGTTCCCATGCCAAAAGGGAATTCGAAAGAGAATTTCTAGAATTCCAATCAGACTTGAAACTCGTATTTCTCACGCTGTTTGCCAGTCTATTAGGAGCTCATTGTAACAACAAATTTTACGATAATCATATATCAATATCTATTTCATTTGATTTCCAGCTGATTTATGATCATTTGCGTGGGTGTTTACCAAATGGGGTCTGATAGACTGCAACCCCTCAAATGGTTTTTGAACATTTGAGAGAGGGACAGAGAGAGAGAGAGAGAGAGAGAGAGTGAGAATGAGATAAGGGAAGTTCAATGCACTCGCAGCGCGCACGTTAAAAGTAAATAATCAAATACAAATTAGTCATTTGATGCCCGAAAAAAAACCACTTATATATATATATTTCTATATCTGTATGTTTGTGTAGATATAAACAGTCAGAAGTAGCTGCAAAGCCGAAGCATCGTGGATAAGATAAGAAATGACAACGAACCCGAAAAAAAAAGAAAAGGGAATGACAAACATCGCAATTGCACGTTTGTAGAGCGCGCAGCCAGAATTTGGTCTTGACTTGAGTTATATTCATTTTTCATGATAAATCATCAAAGCAAATCGGTCAATCGAGCAAGTCATGCAAATGTCATTATACGAGTGCGCAAATGCAGAGACGTTTCGAAAGCCAATTTCTCTGCAGTTTCTCTTTTTCCTAAAGAAAATGTAAGCTGGGCTAAAAAACCAAATTTATCGAAACACAAAGCAGCTAAAAAGTTGAGCTTGACCTCTGTGAAGTAAGGCAATAGAAGCTGGCCTATGATAAAAACTTTAACCAAATCCAACATATTTTAAAGTTCTTTAAGAGTATTTAAGTAAATTTCGATGCTTTAAGATTTACTTAAATTTTCTTAAAGAACTTTAAAATATGTTGCATTTGTTTAAAGTTTTTATCATATTTTTTTATATCATTCGCATAATAAAATTTGACTTCTTTAAATTTTTTCTAAATATTATCTTCCTTTTACTAAGTTTGGTATATATTTTAAGTCAAGTTCGGAACTTGTTTAATCTTGTTAAAAATGTTATAAAAAAGTTCTATTCCATTTTCTACTCTTGATGAGTTTTCAAATATATTTGAAGTAGATTTTACAATTTCTAACTACAATATTTCTTGCAATGCTTTATGTGTTTCTATCTACATATCCCATATTTAAGGAGTTCTCAAAAAGTTCTTAAAGAAATGAATGAATAATGAAGCCCCGAACTGATTCTCATCATCAAATTTGAGTTCTTTTAAACAGACCTGTTTCCAAAACCAAAACTCCTCTCATGTATTCATACATTTATTACAACTAAACTTATTTTAAACAGAATTTGTTCCACTTATTCTCCTTCTTCTTCAGCTTTCCTTAAGCAACTCTTTAGCTAAACTTTAATATTATATAACAAAATACAAAAATTTCGTTGCAAATTTCACACCGTTTTCAGGTAGTTTAATGTGCCCGCCTACCTGTGCACGACCAACATAACTCTCGAACCATATATTATAATCAAGTATTGCGCTTACCTGTAAATAGACAGAGAGAAATAAAAAACATTTTAATTAATCTATAAACTGTTTTATGCGCTGCAAAAACTCATAAATATGAAGTTGGGAAAAAAAGAAAATACAAACTAAAATCAGTTTTATGAGTATTGGCCAGCAAATCATGTGGCAAGTGTCATAAATAACGATTAAAGTGCCTGCAAATCGACTCCGCAGTTTGGCTAAAGATCGCAAATCTTAAATCGTTTCGCCATGTCGGCGCTTTTGGCCAAATCCAAATCATGAACCAAACATTTATATATGAGACGTTTTGTTTTTGTTTTTGTTGTTGTTGTTTTTCATATTTCTTTTAGTTTTGCGGTCGACAAGTGTAGTCATAATTTATGTTGTTGCTAAGTAACTCATAGAGGGAAACCAGTTCGAATGCAGATGGAAACTGAAAGTTAGTGTTAGAAAACATGTACGAAAGAGCAGTGGACAAGTTGTGAAACGAACTAGTTCTATGAACTGAAACATAAAGAAACCTTAATCAAACTATATAAAGTGAATCTATATGCTGGAAGTATGTAAACTAGTGTTGTGAACTAGATATGAACTGAACTAGTTCCATGAACTAAACCAAAAGGAAAGCTAAAAGAACCCATATTTAACTATTATTATTTTAGTATGATTTGTGAATGTAAGAGAGTTGTGAACCGAACTAGTTCCATGAACTGAAACATATAGAAACCTAAATCGAACTATATAAAATGAACCTAAATGCTGGAAGTATGTAAGCCAGGGCTATGAACTAGAGATGAACTGAACTAGTTCCATGAACTGAACCAACAGGAAAGCTAAATTAACCAATATTTAACTATTATTATTTTAGTATGACTTGAGAAATGATTCTGAATAGTAAAAACATGTAAGTGAGCTGTGAACCGAACTAGTTCCATGAACTGAATGAAAAAGTAACTCAAAATAAATCATGTATTCTATATTATTTTTATTTTGCTGCACAAACTAATCAAATATTTAATATTAGTTGTGAACTGAACTAGTTCTTAGTGGCTTCAACTGAAAGGAAAGCCAAAATCGAACCGCATGGCAGGAACTCTTAAAAATTGAACTGTGAACAGCGAATCAGTTTCATGAACTGACTCAAAAACAAAGCCAAAACACGCTAAATAACTCTAAAAGCAGAACAAATTTAAGATTCTAGCAGTAAACGGCTTGTGAACCGATGCACTGGAACCTTGTCACTTTTTTGTACCAAAATAGTTCGCAAGTCAGTGAGAGAAACGCTAATTGAGTCATCAAAATGTTAGCTTGATTTAAATGAATTAAAACCTGCTATATATAAATAT
The DNA here is from genome assembly GCA_035045365.1 of Drosophila leonis. Taxonomy (NCBI): domain Eukaryota; kingdom Metazoa; phylum Arthropoda; class Insecta; order Diptera; family Drosophilidae; genus Drosophila; species Drosophila leonis. The sequence continues at coordinate 11,964,888 of JAWNPC010000454.1, read as the reverse complement.
GCTAAATATGTGGGAAATGGCCTTACAATGGCTGCATAATTGTCACTACATGTGACAGCAAGCAACACACACTTAACACACACTTCTGTCACACACACACACAACACACAACACACACTCGACTCATAAATTAAACACGCTCCAGGGCTAAGTGGCAGCATACAAACAAAATGCATTTACCAAATCAACTTTTTGAGTTGTCGTCACAATACAAAATCGATAAAAGTTGTTCTTGCTGTTGTTTAGTAGTTGCTGTTCTCGATTGTTGTCGTTGTTGTTGTTGTTGGTTGTTCATTGTGGGCGTTTCTTTTTCATTGAATGAAATGCTGCTCTTAATGATTAATTGCAGTTTGAGCGCGCATAAGTACAGTCATCAGTCAGTTTTTGGCCAATATGCAATCAACGTTCGATTCGATACGATTCGAGCCGCATCATCAAGCTGGCCATGCACTTTGAATGCCCAGCTAATTAGCCAGGCCAGCACGTTGTTGTTGTTGTTGTTCTAGCTGTCATTAAGAGCTGTTCAAAAGTTGCATAGAAAACAGAGAGGCTCTGCTGCAGCTAGAATACCCTAGTTGTAATAAAGCTAGAGAGTTGCATGTGCCCAAATGCTAAATTTGTAAAAATAATTATTAAAAATAGTTTTTGATGAACAATAATCTGGCATATCTTGCATTTTCTAGCATTTATATTATTGGCAAATGTTTTAAATATTTTTATTTAGTAACTAACATAAATAGCAGCAACTGTACCTATTTCTAGCTGTATAGCTCCACTGCGAGTCCAGTTTGCATAGCTGAGTTGGATGTTTTAAGTGCTGCTTTGCTAGTTGCAATATTTCTCAGCTGGCGCTGCAAATTGAAATTCAGCTACATACATATATGTATGCACACATAAAGGTGAACAGCTATACCTCCGGCCCAGCCCCTGCACCTTACCCTGCCCCCATCCCATCCATCCTCATGGCGTACTTCATTTGACTGTTTGTTTTTCTAGCCATGCGCTGATGGCTGATTAGTTTTGATGGGGTTATGCCCGAACTGCCACGCCTAGGCCGCCCCTTTGCCCATTCACATGCGCTCTAAGTCAGCTGTGTAATTATAACTGTTTACAATTGCAGCTCAGCGCATCAAATCTCTGTGTGAATGCAGTTAAAACAGACGCCAACGAAATCAAAGCGAAACAAAATGCAAAAAAACGAAAGAAAAGCCAACAACAACAACAACAACAACAATAGCAGAGCAGGCAACAACAGTTAGAAATGCGAATCCTTAACAAGTTGCATGCAAAAGCAAGAGGCGAGCAGCTAGAGCGAGCGAGAGGGCAATGAGAGAAATGCAAAATAAATAAATAGTTAAATAAATGAATGCCAAACAGCTAAGAAACCGGTATTTTAGCCAGTTCTAGGCCTTGGCTATGGCTATGGCTATGCCTAGCCCCGCACCTCCCCCCCTCGCTCCTCTCTCTAATCGCTCATTGCATTTTGTCGCCTGTCTGCCAAGTTTACTTTCAACGCCTTTTCCTGTCTTAGTTGTTGTTACAGTTGGCATTGTTTGTTGTTGTTGCTGTTGCTGCTGTGCGTGCTTCTGCTGGGCCCTTTGGTTAACGAGGCTCTAAGCCATTATACGTATACGTAATATCTATAATTATGCATTTTGTGCATATCCGCAAGCTGTCAAAGCAAAAGCGCTGCATTTCAACATTCCACAAATTAAACAATTTTCAAACAAAGTTTAGCTAAAAATTGCTACTGGCTATACAAGAGTGAAGAAGAAGTAGAAGAAGCTGAAGCTGTGGATAATGTTGCAAGATTTTTAATTACCATTTAAGCTGTCGACATGTTGTGCATATATTTGAAATGCAGCTACGCAAAGCGGAAACGGATGTCGACTCTGCCACATGCCACATGACAACAAAGGCAAGGACTGGGCGTGTGCTGTCACAATTAGACGATAAGGCAACATAATTGAGCTGCAAGTGCATAGCATGCCACACCCAGCCCCTCATCTCACTATTCTTTTACAAAGAGACCAACAGCAGCAGCAGCAGCAGGAAATGCAGGATTTGTTGTTGAAAAAGAATTTTTTGTTAAATGAACTAAACGGAAAGTTGCTTAAATATAATTAAAAGTGGAAGTGCTTGAATGCAGAAAATAGAATTTTAACTGTTAGCCATTAGAGAAACTTAGAAGTTGTTGGTTATAATAGCAAGTAAGGTAAATACTAGTTAGAAATTATAAATTTACATATTTGATATGGGAAATTCAGCTTAAGATTCAGTCTGATATCAAAAGTAATAGCTGCAGACATAACTATATACATATCCAATATATATATATATATATATATATGTTTCTTAAGTGAGGAATATCTTTAGATATGCCCATATATAGCATGTATATATTGTCAGAGCTATGCTTATTATTATTTTTATGTCTAGACACTATAAAAAAGCAGTTAAGCATTTTGTTTTCTCATTATACTTATTCCCGGAAGTGAAATGAGTATATTGGGTTAGTGCAATGTGCGTGTCTGTCCGTCTGTCCGTATGAACGCAAACCATTTCGACGCTATTGAAGCTAGAGACTTGAAATTTAGAACATATACTCGTGTATACGTATACCTTCAAATTATAAAGCGTCAAGCTTTTGCTGATACGTCCACTAGGGGCGTGGCAAATCAGACAATGCATTTTCCGGTATGTCACAAAGCCTGTTCGTTGAAGTGCTAGAGAGTTGAAATTCGGAACGTATACTCCGCGTTGATCAAAAACGTATGGCGGATATATCTACGCCCATAGGTGGCGTGGCAAATCGGGTATTTTCTACAGTTTTCGAGCTAGAAACTCCAAATTTAACGACTAAATTACTATTGAGTTCCTCTATTGATTTGCCGAAAACTATATATATATATACCAATTGTTGGCGTGGCAAATCAGAAAATGGAGCTGGTAACGTTTGGGTCGTAAATGAGTATTCTGCAGTCGGTAACGCCCGACTGCAATGTTCTTACTTGTTTTAGTTTGCTTACGTGACTTAATGAGCTCCCACATTAATTAGAAAAATCTTTAAAAATGCTTCAGCAGAATTTATGCATATATAAATATCTTAAACTTGTTGTGAATTACAAGCATTTCAGGCTAATATTACGTTTATTGTCATATGTACTTCTATTTCCAGCAAAAAATGATTTGATTTCTACACATGTTGCTTATAAGTATATCAAATATGTGCTTAAACTAGAGCAAAAGGTTAGACCTTCTGTTTTAGAGGTAACTCTGCTTAAACTAGTTATAAATAACAAAAGCCTCTGAAAAAAATATATTTAAATCCGAGTTCTATCAATTTCCTTATCTATATGTGCTTTGCTTGCCAAACTTTTCAATTCATGTGAAATAAATACAGTTCAAGCCTTAGCATTGCTAATCAACTCATATGCTTGATCAAACCTCTGCCTAAACAAGTTGTGAATTACAAATGCGTCATGGAATTCATTTATAAACACATTTTAATCAATTTCTTTATCTACAACTCTTTCAAATTACTTCGATTTCACCTTTCTGATGCCTTTAAAATGAAATGTGTTTTTCCTTTATCTACAAAAAAAAAAACGTGCTACCTGTGCATTATTTTGACCAGGTTGCTAGCTGATTTTCCATTTACATAAGTAAGTAGTTTGGGCACAGGAAGTCAACTGCTTCGATTGCTGCTGCTTATACAAATTCTATTCGTGTCTGGCATTCAAAATTGTCGTAGAAAGAGTTATAGTCTAAGGGCTGTCGGCCAGAACAGCTGAAGAGTGAGAGAGGAGAAGAGTTGAGAGAGAGAGAGAGAGTGAGCTAGATAGACAGTCAGTCAACTGGACTGCAACAACTACTATGTAACTTTGTCTGACACGCAATAGTTAGACAAAACTCGTACCGTCCCTCGAGTCCAACTGTCTGTCTGTCTCACTGTCTGTGTCTTGTCTACCTGCTGTTGCAGTTGCAATGCTGCATGTGTGTGTGTGTGTGTGTGGCATGTAATTATGCTGTTTAACAGCGAGAAGTTTGGTTAACAAATAAGACACATTGAGGTAGCCCAAGCTACCACATGTAATTATGCTTTGGATTCGTACTCCTGCCTCAAGTCCCGGCTCAAGTATTTTACTTATGTTTAGTTTCGGTTTTTGTTTTTTCCAGTCTGAGCATATGAAATTGCTTTTGCTTGTATCAAATGGGTGCTCAGGACCCAAATTGAAAAGAAAATGTGTAATAAAAGCAAAGAACAACAATAACATGTACATAAATACTGCAAAAGGTTAAAGGTTACAGGCGCTGCACAGGTAACCCAAAACTTATAAATGTGGCAAGATTTTGATAAATGTTGGCTAAAATATATATATATAAAAGATTTTATATATGTATAATAATAAAATGTAATGTTGAGGGCAGACTAAATTCCAACAAGCTGCCACACAACATTTTTTTTTAATGTGCAGCCTTAAATCAGAAATGATATACATATAAATATATATATCTGTTATATATGCGTCAAGGGTGCGAAACAACACATATGGGTAAATTATGTGGCAGCAATATGTAGTGGGGTGTGCGCGGCAGGCTGGGCTGGCTAGGGGGTACTACATGTAACAGCGTCTAAAATTAGTTATTGATTGCGGGCAGACAATATCTCATATGGCACATGTGCTATCAATTGTATTAAAAAAAGAAACACACAAAGTTCAAACAGCCCTAAATCAATTGAAAGGCAACAAGAAGGAGAACAAAGGCAGCACGAAGGGCATATACATTGTTGGAAATAAATAAATAAATATATATAAATATTGTAGTTATATCAAGTATACGCCAGATGGATCTTTCTATATTAAAAACTAAAGAATTCCTTAGTTTGAATTCTATTGGTAAACTAGAATAGTAAGGCAGCATGAGGACTAAGTCTATCTGTAGATAAAGAAGTATATTTGATTGTCCTTTTATAGATATAGATATGCATCAATATTGTATCTATAAGACATAAAGTCTCAGTCAGTTTCATATCAATTGAAAGGGCAAGCAAAGCTAGACAAGTCGAAGAGTTTACATACTTTTACATCCTAACCAAATTCAAAAGGGGCATATAGATATAGATGTATTGATTGTATCTTTCAGCATCCGCAACATATATGTATGCATAATTTGTTCACTGAAATAGTAGTGATCTCAAGTAACTTCTGAGATCACTACTATTTCAGTGAACAAATTATGCATATACATTTGTTGCGGCTGCTGAACGATACCATCTATACATATCTATATGGTTAAGTTAACCTTTGTTTATACAGAGAACTTTAGCTACTATTTCAATGACTCAACTACACATTTCACAACAAACTTAGAAATACCCTACAACAGGCAGACAAACTCAAGTGTTGTTTGGTAGCTAGTGTCTGGCAGGCAAAATAAAAAGGGGGTTCGTTCGTTCTGGCAGGGCGTGTCATGCATTGGGGAGCAGCTAAACAAGTGAACGCCAAGTGATGTCAGGTTGAATGTACTCAAAGAGCAAAGAGAGCAAAAAACAACCACAACAACAAACTACAACACCATAGAGAACAACGTTCTACGACGACGTGGTCAACGCCTTTGCTGTTGTTGTTGTTGTTGTTTTTGTTGCCGTTTCACGATCGCCAACCGGACAGGCGGCAAAGTTGATAACCTTGAGAGCATTTTCATGCGAAAGTTCAATGAATTTAGTTTTACTTCCATGTCTCAAAATGAAAGAGAAGAGAAAAAAAAATAAATAAACTCAAGACGCGACGCAGTAGAACTCTCTGAAGCGCAGACAAAGTCGCAGGCGAGTTCTAAAAAAAAATAAGTAAAGAAACCAGCACATGTGAAAAAAGAAGAAGCAGAGCAAAAAAAAAAAAAAGTAGTTATAACTACTGAGAAAAGTGAAACAAAACCAGACTAAACATTCGCAGCAGCAGCAGCAGCAGCTGAGAACCAGTTCAGCAAATGTACAAACTGTTGCAGTTGTTGCTTGAAGATCTGTAAAGGCTGCTAAAGTAGCTAAGCAGACGCTAAGACAGCGAAAGAGACAGAGAGAGAGAGAGAGAGGGAGAGGGAGAGGGGGTGTAGTGGGGCGTGAAATCGATGCGTTGTCTTCGTTTTCGAAGCTCATGAAATGCGCAGGAAATCAATGATTCGGTTCGCTTCGGTTTCGATTACACGCACACGAAGACGATTGGCGACGACAACTGCAGCAACAGCAGCAGCAGCAGCCACAGCAACAGCAACAACAACATGTTGCTGCAACATGCCAACCTAGCTTAGCTGCATGTTGCTGAAAGCATTTGCAATAAATTAACTAAAATTATAGACAATTATTAGCATTGAGCGAGTGAGCGATGAGTTGCAACTGGCAACGTGCTACGTGCCACAGTGCAATTGCATATTTATTGGGGCGTTTGCGCATTTTAATTAAGCGATTTGTCATTACAAAAGGGTCCAACATGCATCTTGCCTGCTTGCTAGCTTTAGGCCAAACAGCAACAGCAAGGAAAAAAAAACGCTTTTCTTATTGATTACACACGTTTAAACAGGTAAACCTGTGTCGAGGAGGCAGATCAGATAAATATGTGGCATATACGCGTATTTAGATAGCGACCACTATGAACAACAACAATAACAACAACAACAACAAAATGATGTATAAATATAGGGGGCGCAACGATCATTATTCAATTACATCGCTGGCTTTTGCACTTAACTTTGTGCATTGAAATTGAAATGGGAATGTTGAACCATGAAATTGTGGGCTAAATGGCAATGGAATTGCAATTGACAATGGAATTGAAATTGAAATTGAAATTGCCTTCTGTGATGGGAAATTGAAATAGAGAATATATTGTTGAAGAGACTTCATTAGAAGTGGAATGTAAGAGTAGAATTCGATTGAAAGGAATTCCATTGCAGTTGAAAGCAATTGAAGTTAAAAATTATAATAATAAAAAGTTGAAAATAGAAAACAATTGATATTAAAAATAGTTGAAATTGAAATTGAAAACAGAATATAGAATTGAAAGAACAAATTGAATATAGACAGCTAAAATTGAAACTCATTAGAAGTGGGATATGAGAGAAGAATTCGACTGAAAGCAGCTCCATTGAAGCTGAAAGCAATCGAAGCTAAAATAATAGCAAAAATTTAAAATAGGTAAAAATATAAAAAAATTGAAATTAAAAATAATTGAAATTGAAAGCAATTGAAATTGAAACTGAAAACAGTGGAATATAGAATTGAACTCTAAAATTGAATTTAGAATTGAAAGCTAAAATTGATTATATATTTGATAGCTAAAACTGAAAGTTAAATAAATGAAAAAGCATTTAAAGAGTTACAAAAAAAATAGAAATTGAAAACAATTTAAATTTATAATAATTGAAATTGATTGATAAATTTAAGCAATTGTTTAGAACTTCTATAAAATGTTATTTAATTTAAAATGTAATCAAGTTAAACGTATCTATTAAAACAAATTTTGCAAATCAATATTAAAGACGTTATTGAAAGTAGAATTCAAAGCTTTCTCAGCTCTTTTTTGATTAAATTACATTTACAAACAAAGTAATTGAATTGACATCAATGATTGGGTTAGTTAATCGAATTGAATTGAATTGAATGAAATTAGCAGCCAAAGTTGACAACGGTTTGATTTACACTTGAAACTGAACGATTAAATGTTAATAAAACAAAAACAACAAACAAGCAACAATTTTGGTTGCATAGAAGATTTCGCAACTAAAATCTAAACAATAAATCAAAATTGCTACACAAATCTTAAGCTGACTTCACGCTCTGTTAACAATCAATAACAAAAAATCTAAATGCTAAACGTCTTCAAGCTTACTTCCTTGTACAAAAAGAGCCAAGTTAAAGCCAATTTTTGGCAGATTAAACAGCTCAAGTTTCAGTTAATAATAACAGCTGTTTGCTTTAAGAACTGATGTAATATATACATCTATATATATATAAGTATATATATATGAAATCAAGTAAACATTGTCAGTAGCGCCTCGAACAGTTTGAACATGCCTAAAGAAGACCCAGAAACGAGGTCGTGAAGTAGAGCCCTGCGCTTTGGACATTCGTGTGTAATTTGAGTGGCGTGTAAGCTGCCAGACATAAAGCCCGCAGCGTGCATAATTTAATATGAATATTATAAGTATATATAAAAGGTTGCCCCTCAAACCTCACGCTGCCCCTCCCGCTCACAGTTGCTCAGGCTTTGCTTAATGACAAGCTGAAGTGCAGCACTTTCAACACTTTTAGTGGCAATTTACAGGAGCTGACCACAAAGACAAAAAGGCAGCAGCTACAATAATGACCACGTCCACGCTGATTGCTGATTATGACATGGCCGAGGAGGAGTATGAGAAACTGAGAGAACTGGGAGCTCTGGGCAGACTGGGCAGCCTGGGGGCACAAATGCCTGTGGCTGGGCAAAAAAAAAAAAAGGGTGAGAAAAAGAGCCAAGTTAGATTGTCGTCGTCGGGCACATGCAGATGATGTGAAGTGCAAATAATTATGACAGCCAAGAGCAGAGGGCAGCCAAACGGAAGCGGCTGCAACAACAACAACAACAACAAATCGTTGCACACCTGCAAGCGAGCAGCAAAGAAAAAATAAAATAAATTGCGTGGTGCAAGCAACAAAAAACAACAACAACAACAACAACAGCAACAGCAACAACATCATATTGCGAGCTGTGCAACACTTGAACTTTGCTGCAGCTGCAGCAACATAAGCAGGAAAGCCAACGGCCAACGACAGCAGCAGGCATTGAGTCAGCGAAAAAGTCTCAACCTTAGCCACACCTTCGGCAACGCCAACAAAACTGTGGCAGCCAACATAACGATGATTATGAAAGACAATCAGCTGTGCCACCATTGTTGCAGTTGCAATTGTTGTTGCTGCTGTTGCTGTTGCTGCCTGCCTGCCTGCTGTTGAGGTTTGTAGGGTAATTGACAACGGCTGGTGCAATGCCGCGCAGCCGAGCGAGCCAAAGCCACTCAATGAGCCACCCAGCCAGCCAGCCAAGCGGCAAGGCAATACCAAATGCCTCAGTTATTGGCCCAAAACGAATAACAACAAAAAGGCTGTAGAAGAAACAAGTAAGAGTGCTCTAGTGGGGAGTAGACGACTAGCTAATACCTGGAACTGTGTGACAAGTTGCTGTAGTTGATGGTGGGTTTGGGGTAAGAATGCTAGAAAGTGATGAATCTAGCTCTTAGAGCATGCCCAATAAAAAACTGACGATCAATAAGGTTTTTTATCAGTTTCATAAAAAGTTATAAGCTTGAGTCTTGATACTTGAAAGAGTCTATGCCTTAGGAGTCTTTACATCCTACAAGAGTCAAGATCCATGCATTCATACATATAGACAAACGTAAGTGAATATAAAGGTAGATCTACTCGGTTCGATTCTGCTCAGCTTAGTCTCCCTCATACTTTTAAGGCTCAGCTTCCTGCAGCCTACAAACCTAATATACCCCGTTTACCCATTTGCCACCCCATTGAGGGCATAACAAAGCCAAAAACTTAAATAAAAGCGCAAAAAGGCGAAAGAGAACTATAGAACGTACCTCCAACCAGAAACGGGGGGTTTTTTAATCTTGTCTGTCCCTGACAAATGGCTAAGCTCTGCGCGAATTGCTGATAAATGTGTTGAAAAGGCAGCACAGAAATTCCAAAAAACAAAAACTGTATCTCCAAGCACACAATAAGTCAAGTAAACTAAGATATATGCCTGAGATAGTCCAAGTGGAAAGATGCTAAGTTCTCTAGGTCTGCAAGTTAAATTTAAAGACCTTAAATGACCACTCACACTGCCTACGATGGGCTGCTGTGTTTGTCATTAAGTCGCAGCTTGTCAAGTTCAAAAACTTTAAGATTGATAATAAAAGCGCAACTGCGCATAAAGCCCCTATAGATATATATATAGCTACAACAGTCAGAGTCAACTGTGGGCCATTCGACATTATTATAATAATATGCCGCTAATTATGATGGCCCTTCAGAAAAGTTGAGCATTAACAGATTGACCTTAAAAGGGCATGAGACCGCAGTTGAAGCCGTCGACTTGAAGACAAAAGTTCAAGCAATACAAATTGTAAAAAGCATAAAAGAACTGAATTCAAATGAAACGAAAATCAATTAGCAATTAATTATGTTCGAAACGGGTTTTGGTTGGGGGCATCCTTAAACGAGCCAAACACGAAACTCACCGCAGGGCGTCGCATAAATTGTTAGATTAGATAAAATTCGTTAGATTTGATATTAGTTATTAAAGTGGGCAAATGTTTACGCTTTCAATTAGCAGTTAAAAATTATGACTTAACGAATTTAAATAAGCTAAACACCTGAGGCCAATTGCGTGTGGTTGGCTTATAAGAAAAAAGACTAGAATTGTTAACAGCTCGAGTGCGTAAGACTTTGAGTCTTTGCCTGGTAGCAATTGCTCTGCCTTCCCTTGTCCATCCTCGTCTCTCTCTGCCACAACTTCCTCTACCTCTATCACTACCTCTACCTCAAGTTTTTCCCCTTTCTTCTTCTTCTGACTCTCCTTGACCAGCTTCCGTTTCTCTCTCCCTTTTTCTCATCTCTTCCCTATATGCCACTTCATTGTCCAGTCCATCTCCCTCTGGCCTTTCTTTGTGCTCTACCCGCCCTACCTTCCTCTCTCTCTCTTGTTCTGCTCTCCATTTCCACATTGGCACGCAATGCGCCATGACACTGGCTGACGCTGATGCTGACGACGACAAGTGTCATTATATCAAATGATTTTACTTTTGGCCACAGCCACTGGCGCAGGCAGGCATCAGGCTCACTTAACTACTCGTCCTCTTTATCTGCACTCCGCCCCAGTGGTTCCCACTCCACTCTCTGTCATTCACATTGGCATTGGCTGCCAACTTTTGAGTGGCTTATGAGCCCTATCTCTCTCTCTCTCCCTCTCACTCACTCTCTGACTGTCTCTCTCACTCTGTGCTTCCTTTGTTTGACAGTTTTGAAGTGTTATGCGATTTTACATTATTGGCTCGGCTTGTGCGCTAGTCTATTGCTGCACTCTTCTATGCTATTCTCTTGTCTTTTCACAGCTCTCTCTCTCTCTCTCTCTCTCTCCCTGACTCTCTCTCAATCTCTTGTTAGCTGAAATAGTTTTGACGTAGTTTTGCATATGTTGGCTAAAAGTTTTGTGCATCGCTGACGTGTCTGGCTTCTAAATAGATTTGCGCTTGGCGGCTTTGCAGGTTGTCAGCTAAGATAACACTACAAGAGCGAAAGAGATGTGAGAGAGGAAGACAGAGAGAGAGAGAAGCAGCTAGGTCTTTGTTTGATAAGTTTTCTGTGTTTTGCATTGCTTTTCAGCACGTGTCTTTCACAAATCCATTTGACGTCATTGTAACTTGCTTATTTTCCATTTGGACTAACAAACTTTAATAACTTTGATGTGTGTTTGCTTGCTGTGATTCCAATTGTTATTGCCAATGCTAATAGAGTTGACTTGAGCCAGACCTTTGAGCTTTAACTGGAATTGATTGAGTTGAAATCACGTTGCAGCTCATATTTAATAGAAATTATTAACTGAGTTGATAGAGACATGATAGTTCAATTTCTGAGTATTTCTGCTATTGAGAATTATAAGCAGATTTTGAAGCATTTGGGCAGCACAAGCTCTGTGTTAAGGCTTAAGCTATTATGTAACGTAAGCATATTAGTTTTGATTTCTATAAAATGCAAAGCATTTGCTTAGATTCAAGCTAATATTATTGTATAACATTTTTAGAGTTAAGTGGATGGGTAGCAGACGAATTTAACTATAGAGCGTCTTCTTTACTGATATATAAAGCATTAGAATATGAATCTTGTTAATATGCTCAAATCACCCAATTGCTGCAAACACACCAATTGAAAACACACACTCAGTGTCAGCCTCTCTCTCTCTCTCTCTTTCTACATGGCTATATCTCACTCTCTCTAAAAAAAATTCCTTTTTTTTGGCATACAATATGCGTTTTGCATATTTCGTAAGCAACATCTTCATACGCACTAAACCACATTTAATACACTTAACAATTTGTTGCTGCTGCTGCGAATGCTTGGCAATATGTATGTATATATACATACATATACATATATATAGATATATTATACATATATATTATATTATATATATAGTTATATTTATCTATAGAGAGCGTATAGGAAATGTCAAGCTGGCCGCACATTTTGCTCGATTCTGTTGCGAATGCCATAAGTTTTGTTTGCAATTTATGCACATGACATGAAAACGTGCGCAGCAGAGAAACACACGCACACACACACACACACACACACACACTCACACACACACACATGCACACAGCGAAGTTGTTGTTGTTGCTGCTGTCTTTATTACGAGCTGTATTTTACGTATGACATTTCTTATAATATTTTATTGTATTCCACTTCTAGCTGTCGATGATATTCAAGTTTTCCACTCCAACATGTTCACGTGTCGCATTTTTTGATTCAACTTCTCGCAGCAGTTTTTCAATTTTCCTTTTCCATAGGCTCTCTTTAAGCATAAACAACTTTATACAAAAGCTAAGCAAAAGCCCAGCAGCAATTGCTAGAACTACAACAACAACAGCAGCAGCAGCATAAGCCTCTCGGCTGGCTGCCTGGCTGGCATAAAAAACTGGGTCAAAAGTTGGAAAAATTATAAAGTAAAAAGAAAAGTGTGGAAAACTTGCGAGCTAAAAAGAAAAACAACAACAGCAACTGCAGCAGCAGCGGCGACTGCAAGGCGAATGTTTACACACACACACGCACACACATGTATATGAAAGACAGTGCACTTTTAAAGCACACACAGCCAAAAGCATTGCACTTTGAAGCCCTCGCCGCCCTCGCCGCCCTTCACACCCATCTCCGCCTTGCTTTGTTTATTATTTTGTTTAGTATTTTCTTTTTTATTTACTGTTTGTTTATGTTACTTTTATTGCAACGCCGCAAACGCGAGGCAGCCAAAATGTTGCACTGCCAAAAGAGCCTTTTTTGTCTAAAGATGCCTTAAGGTAAGACCAGCAAGAGCTGGAGCTAGTGAGATGCAAGGCAGAGCCCATGTGGTGGCAGATCGGTTTCTATTTGGCCACTGAGCAATGATGTTGCATTATTCCAGCAATCGAATCGAGTCAATTAAATGTAAATATTTTCAGCTTTAATATAGTTGAATTGGTATGCGAGAAAGCAAATTGATATATGAATTGAATTATAAATATATATATATATATATCACCTATATCATTTGAATGTAAATATATACATAAAGAATAATATATATTTAAATATATATATTTATAAATATATGTATATGCATGCCAAACTGTTTATACGTTTGCGCTTTTACTGTCTTGTGAGATCATTTCTTAAGCGATTTTTAGTATCTTTATTGTTTTTTTTTGTATTATTATTATTTTGATTTATTTTTGTAAATTAGTTTTTATATTTTCTAATTTTTTAATTAAAATTTTATTATTATTTTTTATATATTTTTTTGTTTTAATATTTAATTTTAAAATTTGTTTAGAAATTATTTTGCAATATGACAATTTTTTATATATATATATATATTTTTTTTTTTTATTTAGTATTTTTTATTTTTTATTTAGTTTTTTTTTTTTTTAATATTTTATTTTTTTGGTTTAATATTAAAAATTATTTTGCAATATGACAAATTTTTGTATATATTTTTTTATTTTTTATTATTTTTTTTTAATAATTTTTTTTTAATATTTTTTTTTTAATATTTTTTTTTTTTGTTTTAATATTTAATTTTTTTGAGCAATATGAATATTTTTTTATATTTTTAATTATTTTGTATTATTTTTTCTTTTAATTAAATAGTTTATTCTTTTTTTTAATTTTTTTTTAAATTTAAATTTTACTTTTTTACTATTTTATGTATTTTTTGTTTTAATATTTAACTTTCACATTTGTTTTTTTTTTATTATTTGTGCAATATGAAAAAAATTTAAAAAAAATATTTTAAATTAAAATATTTTATTTTATATAAATATAGACTCTCAAAAAACCCAACTACAGTTTTCTACCACTATAATTAACCAATGCCTAGAAGCCAAACCCCATTTGGCAATCTCGTCTTAATTTGCCTTGATCTCGTCGTCGTTTTGGAGGTGTTAACCACAATTTTATGCAAATTACTGAACAAAGCTGATGCTGATGCATATCCTCAATGGCTTAAGAAACAAAACAGAACTAATTGCACAGAAACCCAACTTGTTTTCGCCAAAAATTAATTAACAAAAATGTTTCTCTAATTTATTTCTTTTTGGCAACAAGCTGAAGCCGCACCTAGACAAAAGCCACAAAGTATAGATTGGAGAATATATACATATAATAACACCTTCGATCTGCCTGCCATGGAAATGGAAATTTAAATAGCCGAGTAATCAATATTGGCTAATTATAACAAAAAAAAAAAAGCCAACAGAAATAAAAAATAATAAGCAGCAAAATAAAAACCTGGCCTTGAGCCAAACAATTGAATAGCAGCAACAAAACAAATAAAAGAGCACAAAAAATGATAAAATGTCAAAGCAAAAATATTTGCTGTTAGATTTTTGCTTTTTTGTTGTCAGCTGCAGCTAAATGTTAAAAAAAAATACAAGTTAAAAAGTTGCAATCGGGCTGCATTGACTGCATAATACACTAGCGTAGCTAGAGACTGAAGAGACGGAATCTGAAGAGATTTTCAACTGTGATCCGAGTACAAAACTTGGTAATTCTCACTTCGAAACTATGGAAGGAAAGATAGAGTTTTTATGCCCACTTTCCATGCCGCAATAGAGTTATATGGACAATATTTGATGTATTTGTATAGGAAGTCAACTTAACTGGCTGATGCTTGTCCTAAAACTGTGAAAGATGTAGCTTTCTTCTGATTTGACACGCCTTTAAAGGCGTTGGCTAATTTATAGAGTAGGTCAATGCTGAATAGCTTGTTAAGCTTAAAGTTATAAGCTTTGACTAATGATGAATGAATGAAATTTGTTCAATTTCCCACGCCTATTGAGGCGATAGCTATATACATTTAATATTGGCCTACACGAATATCTATTTCCAATGCCAAATCTAAAGATGCTTTATTGCCAAGTCTCAACTCTTATCATAAATGTTTACACAAGAGTTTTCTATACCAAATACCAACTCTCTCGCTTCAATATATTTAATACGCAGAGCTAAGCGACAAACGGACATTACACAAAAACCAATATACTCTTTTCACTTAGCTAACGAGTATAACAAAAAGAAATAAAACTGCACACAAATGTAAATAAATTACATGCAACAAATGCAACAGTCGGCGCTGACGTCGCAGTCACGTTGAATGCGACTGCTGCTGGCTGCAACGGCTGCTGCTGCTGTTGCTGCTGCCGCTGTTTGTGCCACTAACCCACTTCAAGACAACTCAATGCTGTCTCTTTCTAGCGCATAAGCCGACTCTCTCTGTGTCCCGCCCGCTGCCTCGCTGCCTCTCTTTTGCGCAGCGCAACGTGAAACGTTGACAACAACAGCAGCAGCAGCAGCAGCAGCAAATCAACTGCCTTCGCTTTTTGCATTTTATTACGAAAATTCTTTGCATTAAAAAAAAAACAACAACAAAAAACAAGAACAAGAACCTAAAAGCATTCAATTAATCAGCAAAGCTAAAAGGGGTTGGAGCTTGTTGGCTGCTTGAAACAAATTAGCGGCTTAAAGTGCGCCCATAAAGGCGTTGATTGATTCGAAGGGCTTGCAAGTGGTGCTGGCGTGGCGTGGGCGTGGCTCATTGTGTTAGCCCATTTTGATCATTTGCTCAATGGCAGCTGTCAAGAGTTTTCAAAGTTTGGGTGGTTGGGGGAAACGGCTCAATTGAAAGCTTATTTATAGGCCCCATCACACTCGACAGCCGTCGACAGTTGTGACCCAAAAATTTTGCTGTTGCTGTTGTTGTTGCTGTGTCGAAAAACCACAAAACCACTTTTGACCACACAATCTTCGAAAAGCCACAAAGTGCTCGAGCTGCTAACAGAGATAAAGATAATGACATGGAACACTCTGGACACTATCAAAGCGTGAGGCTAAGAATAAAAAGGCAAACTCCATTGTTTGGGCTGCTCTGATTCATCAACATACTGAGCACCCCTCGCTCCTTGGTTGCTTGCCTATAGACATAAACATAATTTTCTATTGCCTCCAAAAAGTTGAGGCGATTTGAGCTCGATTCAACGCTTTGTCAACAGCTGCAGCACAAGTTGCGTTGCATTTGCGCTTTCAAAATGTTGCACAACTTTTTTTTATATATTTATTTTTTTTGCAGTTGTTAAATGTTGCTGATTATATTTAGCAAAAGGTGCAGAGCGGGCATAATGAACTGTTGGAAGTGCATTTAAAAATTGCTTAAGGTAATTAAAGTAAAGGCAGTAAATTAACAATTATATTTGCCGCAGTTGCACTTAGTTTGAAACTCATTTATAATTCTCAATTAGTTATGGCATCTTTGATTATGGCTTTAACTCAGCTTTTAGCTAAGAAAACTTATATAAAGCTTTTGTTTATAGCACAGATTTCAGTTATTTTCTTCATTTCTAGTTTTAAAAATATTCATTTGACACTTTCATTTACAATTCTCAAAGAGTTTTAGCATACTTGATGATGGCTTCAGCTGAATTTTATTTTACAGAATTTTTTTCTTTTTTTTTTTTTACTTTTTCTCATTCTTTCTTTAACAAAGTGAAGGCTTTCATTTATAATAAAGAGTTTCAGCATAGCTGCTCATAGCTCCTATTCATGTCATTCTTGGTAAACTCTCATTTAACAACAAATTCTTAATCAATTCATAAATTTACTTTAAATTCTATCTCAACAAGCCTTCAGCTGTTTACAGGGTATGCTGCTAGCCTTACACTTTACTCCTTACAAATTTTTAAGTTTTCATTTGATATGTGTTGTTGTTGCTGCTGTTGTTGTGTCGCATGTTTATACTTTTTGTGGGCTTCGCTTAGCTGCTCAACTTTGTTTTTTTGTTGCTTTGTTTTTGCATATAAAGACGCAAGTAATTGCAATGTTAAGTATACGCCAAGTGGCGCACAAGTTATGCTGCACAAATGCGCACACCCCCGCACACACACACACACACCTACACCACTACACACCTATGCACACACAACAAAAACAACAGCAGCAGCAGCAGCTACTGCTGAGTCAAGTCAACAACCACCAGCTGCTGGTTCAATGAACTGCATTTAGCCAAAGCCAAACTGAACTGAAATGTTAATTAATTAAATTTGCTTATATCAATAACGATAATAATAATAACAATAACAAATGACAACAATACTGATAATAGAAAACGTTAGAGCCCTGAGGGTTCATTGGACAAATTAAAAATTTTTAATATGCAATAAATGTCATTTAAAAGCTATACAAGGGGTTTGGCCAGGGGTTTTACTGTACAGCCAAGCAGTAGGGCTTCACTGTACAGGAAGTGTGCAGGGCATGGCTAGAAGTTTTACTGTATCGTATTAATTAAAAACCTGTTGACTCATTCTTAAAGCAGCCACGCTTCAATGACTCCCTGCAGTCAGTGATGTGCGCGCGTTTTGCACGCGTTTTGTGCGCGGTTTTTAACGCGCCCTTCGAGAAAACTTTGCGGAATTAACATAAGTAAAACAGCTGACAAAGTGCAATGCCTAAAAGAGCATTAGAGCGTTAAGCCCTGGCGTGTTGTCTGAGATGAGGGGGGTTAAAGGCGATAGGCGGTGGGCGGTAGGCAGTGGGCGTGGCAGGGCTATAACATTATTTTTTCTGCATTGTAATTACGATATAAATTCACAACGGATTTGGCGGATGCGAACGATGCGAACGCTTTTTTGCATAGATAAAGCTGGCCAAATGAGTCTAGGCTAAAAGTTATTGTTGCTCTATGTAGTTGCTTAATTGTTGTTGTTGTTATTATTGTTGTTGGTGGTTCAGTGCCGCCAAGCAGCAGCGCGTAAAAGTCAACGACAGCAAAATGTGGCGCTCAAATTAATTTTTGTTTTCCACTTTTATTGCGGTTACAGAGAAGCCGCAAGTGCTGCCCCCATATCTAAATATATATACATATATATATCTGGCTATATAATTTTAATTAAACACACACACGCCAAGAGCTTTTCGGTTAGTAAGATCTGGAATTTGTTATCTTTGCGGTTTTGTGAGTATATTCAACTTTGACTTACGATCTTTTCTCTATTTTTCTTTCATTTTTTTGGCCAACGATCCATGACACAATGTCTAGAACTTTGAGCTCTGTCTCGCTAACGCAGTTTTAATTGTGAATTGTTTGTTGTGAACTTACCTGTAAAAGAAGAAGAAAAACGTAAATTGAAACATGAGTCAAGTTAATAATACATTGAAAGCAATTACTTAAGAAAATCTGAGTTATCAAAGATCTTGAAGCATAAAATTCCTAAGAAATTATATATTGCAGGCAGCAGAGTGTTAACTCCCAGCTGATGATTATCAATTGTTGCATGCCTATTGAGTCTACTCATAAATTGATAAGCATCATGTGTAAGAAATTCTACCCCTAAATATGCATAAGGCTGAACACAGAAACAATCCCTAACGCAAAAAAATTCAGTCTCAAGTGACTGCAGCATATGAAATATAAATTTTGGATCTTTTCTTTTCTTTTTTCTTTTTTTGGGAAAGAGGGAAAATGTCAAAAACAAATACAGCAAACACTTAAAATGGTCTCAAGTGAGCCGAAAACAAAAAGTCAGACCAAAAAAAAAAAGAAGAGAGAAAGGGAGAGGGTAGAGAGGAAGAGAGACAGAGACAGAGAGAGCAGCAGTTGCACAGTCTGAGAAAAACAACTAAACTACAAACAAACAAAAACAAGTGAGAGCATAAGAAAGTAGGCAATGACAGACTAGCAGATACCTCATAAGATGTGCTAAGCTGCAGCTGCCTTTGCTTACTCTTCAATAACTTTAACCAAAACTGAAGCGATTTATGTAGTTCAAATTCACTCCAGATTCAGTCTGCATCAAAATTGTATTTTGATTTGTAATTTAGAGCTCTACGTTTTTATAGTTCATAAAATTCAATTAAAGGAACAGACTGACTAAACTTATCCAAGTCTACAAGCTCATAGCTTCTAGTTCTTTCTACTATATATAATATATATTCTACAGCTCATTTATGTTACATGCGAACACATAGTACACCCGCTTGTCCAATTTCGTAGACGCTCAGGGTATAAACAATAAACAAAACAAAAACAAAATAAATAACAACAACAGCGCATTGGCCCAGAGCTAAAGAAGTAAAAAGTCAACTGGCGGCTAAAAAGCTATGGCAAAAAAAAAATGTCAAACAAATATGTGAGGAACGGTAGATGAGCAGGGGGCGTATTGGGTCATGGTGTGGGATGAGGACAGTGAATGCCTGTAGAATATGTTGTGCTGAAATTTATGCACACACAGAGAGAAAGAGAAGCAGAGAGAGAGAGAGAGAGAGAATGACTTAGCTAGGGAGCTTTTGCTTCTCCCTAAAGGCTAGACCGTTTGGGGGCGTGGCCAGCCCATTGGGCTGCCTTGCAGCGTTGGCTCTTTGCAAAATATGCACAAGCACGACTAGAAATTTAGCTGAAGGACGCGCACAACAAACAGACAGACAGACAGACAGAGAGAGAGAGAGACCAACTGACTGACTGACTGACAAACTGCTGATTTTTATTTGAACAGCAACTGCTTTATGAGCTTCTAGCTGCATTTACAGCTATCACAGTTGGTTGAAAAAGTTGCAACATTTTTTAGATTGGTTTTTTTTTGTGTTTCTGTGAGTGTGTTAGAGATGGATGGACCGAGTGGCTTTTGCGGCTGGGAGTTAGTTAGGCTAGCAAACAACTGTCAAGGCTGCTTAAAGTTGAAAAATATTTATATGAGAGCAGCGTCGCTTACAAATTGATACTAAATAATGCGAGAGATCGTAGTTGAATGCACTTGAGCTATGTCACTTTATAGAAAGTTGACAAGTTAATTGAATGCAAACTTGAATAATTAGTAACTAATTGAACTTGTTTATATCATTAAAGCTAAATGTATAAATAGTTGGCAAAACTATGCATATGATTTATATTAGCAGACAATTGTGAAAACATTATGAAAGTATTTATATTGTTTTTAAATGATTTTTCCTTCAAGTATAAGTCAAATTAAACTTTGTATAAATAGTTTTATGCATATATAAATAGGTTTATTCATATATAAAAGGTTTACTCCCCCCAAAAGTATGTATTAATCAGTCTAAAAATCTTCTCAAAATGTCATTTTCTAATAGATTTCAACAACAGCAAATGATTTGCATACATTTTTTAATTGAATTAAATTATTGTTTAACATCATTAATTTTAAAATATTTAAAATTTCATATTTTACTTTTTGTTTTATTTTTATTTATTAATTTTTTCAGTTTTCTTAATTTTTTTAAATTTTTAATTTAGTTTTATTATTTATTTCATAAAGTTTTTTTCACGTTTTTATTTATTTTATTCTTTTTTTCTAAATACTCTTTAAATTTATTTGATTTTATTTCGTTTTATTAAGTTTATTTTTTATCTCATTTTGTTTTTAGTTATTTCATTTATATTTATTTATTTAATTTCAGATGATATTTTATTAGTATTTATTTTGTATTTCGATTTACTCAATTTAATTTTTCATGAATTTATTTATTTACTTTTTGTCTAAATCTGATATGTATTTATTTAATTTCAATTCATTTTATCGACATTATTATACCCTGAACCCATTGAAAATGGGAAATCAGGGTATAATGTTTTTGTGAAAATGTATGTAACAGGCAGAAGGAGACATGGCAGACCCCATAAAGTATATATATTCTTGATCAGCTCGACAAACTGAGTCGATATAGCCATGTCCGTCTGTCTGTCCGTCCGTCCGTCCGTCCGTCCGTGTGAACGCAGCGATCTCGCAAACCACAAAAGCTAGAGATCTGAAATTTGAAATGTATACTCGTGTATATACCCTACGCAGTACGAGTTTATCAATTTATTTCGATAACTCATCCCATTTCCTTATTATCGATGAAAATCGATAATTTTACTTTGTTTTTCAAGCGTAACTTGAATACCGTTTTAGCTGTAGATTTCAGATTGTCCATGTATATACGTGTTTTAAATACAAACATTTTGTAATTTTTGGATTTTCGATGCCACGCCCCCTTCCTCCAAAATTTGAAAAAAACGTATTTCAAATACTAGAGACTTGTGCTTTGGCAATTACATACATATACATGTCATTAGTACGCCTTAGAAGTTTGGTAACGAAAGTCTATCTAGAAGCAAACCTATTCAGGCAAAAAGTTTCCATAATATTGCCCACACTGCAGCCCAAGCGCTGCCCACGCGCAGTCGCTGCGTAAACTGCGCAGTAGCAGAGCAAGTGCTTGTGCGTGCGTGTGCATGTGTGTGTGTGTGTGTGTATGTGTGTGTGTGTGTGTGTGTGTGTGTGTGTGTGTGTGTGTGTGTGTGTGTGTGTGTGTGTGTGTGTGTGTGTGTGTGTGTGTGTGAGTGTATGTGTTGTTTGTGTATATGTATATATAAAAGAAGCGTAAAATGATTTGAATATCGCATCTTCGCAGGGTTCAGGGTATCTCTTAGTCGAGCAGTCTCGACTGGAGTACTCTTACTTGTTTTTATTTCATTTTGTTTTCAATTATTTCATTTTCATTCTTCAATATCATATTTCATGATTTTATTTACATTTTTTTGTATACGAATAATCCTTTCCTTTAGTTGATTTACAATGATTTTTTATTAATTTTCTATGAATTGATTTGATTTTCTTCTTTTTTTTATAGTTTTTTTTATTATTATTGTTTCCATTTATTTCATTTTCTCAATTAAATAATAATTCCATGCACTGCAAACATTTTCAATTAAACTTGTAACTTTTTCATTTGGTTTAGTTTAATTGATTTGATAAAATTTATTGTTTGAATTTGCTTGATATGAATTTCATAAAATACATTTTCACTATTTGCTTTTGCCACGCTTTCCTAATGACATTTTCAATTTGGCAAGAAACAACCTCAAGTAATAATCTCGTAGTTGATTTAATTTAGTTTTCGCTCAACGTTCCATTCGCAAGATGGCCAATGCCATTAAAATTTGGATAGTAAATCAAATAATATTTTGTATCGAGTCAAAGGAGAAAGGAGAAAATTCAACTAAAAATCAAATAAATATCACTCGCTTCGCTCTCTAGCTGCCAGCCAAAAATTCATCAAGCAAATACATAAATACAAACACAAATAGTCAGCCAGATAGAGAGAGAGAGAGAGATACAGAAAATGCGCCACAAAACACGTACAATAGCTAAAATAATACAATAACAAATCGCCACAGTGAATGCTGAATGCTGAAGGAAAATCGAAGAAGGAAAATCGCTGTAACTTGGCAAATGGTTTCGGCCGAGGAAAAGCAGCTTTGAAGTGAAGCTGCCTTGGCTTTTGTCTGCGGGGCCCGTGTGCGCCCGGGCATTTGCTGCGTCCAGGGGCACACGCACACACATAAACTTTTCCTAACACACACACACACAGAGAGAGAGAAACATGAAAATCTACTCAGCTGCTGCGAAGGGTGCAAAAGTGTGTGTGTGTGTGTGTGTGGGAGCGAAGCGAGGGTGTTATAAGCGGTTAAATTTCGTACATGCCCTGGCTACGCTAGCCCAACCCAGCTACTTGCCTTTTCTTCTCACACACACACACACACACACACACATTTACCTACGTCTCAGCTTCGTTCCCCTTAGGCCTGCCTTGCTCTAGCTGTGTGCGCACGCGCCGTTGGCGCCGTCCTTACCGCCAATTTCCCATCGTCATGCTTCGCTCTGTTCCCCGCTCAAACCTCAACCCTCTGCTGCCTGCTGTTTGTCCTTTGCGCGACCCCAGACCAATGCCACGCCCCCTGCCCTTACACACGCCCCGCCTGCACACAGTTTACTCCACGTGCGTTTGGTTTTTTTTGGAGGTTTTCCTTCTGCTGTGTTGGCTAATTTTACGTTACGCATACGCCACGTGTGTGTGTCTCTGTGTGTGTGTTGTTGTTGTTGTTGTAGCTTGACTAAACGTAACAGAAACTAAAATTGTGTTGCCTAGTTTTAAGCGCTTTATGGCACAACACTTTGGGCCCCCAATGCGAAATGTTGTGCATGCCACATGAAGTTAAACTTTAATGTGCATTAAATTTTATAAATTAAACAAACGAAAATTGTAGAACGAAGCCAACTTTATGATATAATAATATGAAATTAAAATAATTATAAAAGTTTTTTTTTTATATATTTTTTTTTAAATTTTCACATATTTTTTTTGGTAAAAATTTTACAATCTGCACAAAGTTATTTATTTCTTTCTGTTGCCAGTCCAGTTTTCCGTCTCGTTTATCTGCTGCCACACGAAATTAAACACAAACAAAAAGTGAAATAAAACAAAATACGAAATAAGTTAAATAATCGTCTACCCCATGTTGGTTGGTAAAAAAAAAGAAAAAACTTTTGCCTGCGCTTTGCATATTTTCGTATATTTTTTTCTGTTTTTCGTTTGCAACGTAAAATGTCGCTTAAAATTAAAACAAACCAGCAGCAGCTGGCAGCCGTGGGCCAACTGGAATCTCGGCTAAAGTCAGGCACCCGGAAGCTGCCACGCCCCATAGTGCTCCCCCTTTACCTTACCGAACTTTAAGCATACGCCTCCACCATGCCTTGGCTGCGTAATCTAGCAACTACTCGAGCGGCATAAATTTTAGCAAAAACAACAGCAACGAAGACGACGACTGCAATGTGGAGCCATAAAAGTTACAACACAATAAGCAAGAGCAGCAGCAGTAAAGCGAGAGAGAGAGAGAGGAAGTGAGTGCGAGTGGGTTTAAGACCTGACCAAAGACCTACACACACACACACACACACACACACACAGAGACACATATAAACACACATAATTTCGCACAAGGCACACCGAACTTGGCGACTCGCTCTGCATAAGTAATAAAAATAGTAATTTGCTCGTAAAATAGTTGCGCTCAAGTAATTTTAACGATTATGATCTTAATCAACTTGCCAACAGGGGGTGCTGTGGGGCAGACTCTAGGGGCAGGGGCCAAATGGGGCCAGCATCCCTACCATTGCAGTGCTTTCTAAAGTTTTACAAGCAATGCCATTTGCAAAAACAAGATTTAAGATTTGAAATATTTATAAAAAAAATATATAAAATGCAGAAAAAGTCTGGACAGCTATGCCATAGCATAGCTCTCGCATAGCTGCTGATTTTACTTTTATTATATAAATTATATATATATTTTTTTAAATATAAAAATGCAGATAAAGTCTGGGCGGATATGCATAGCTCTCATAGCTGCGCTGACTTTATCTACATTTTTATATATTTATATAAATATTTATATAATAAAAGTAAAGTAAGCTTAAAGCAGTAAATATAATTAAAGCAGCTTATCTGCAGCTTTTATGGTATAGAACATAAAACAATATATAACATATAGAATATATATATTCTAATATTTATATATAGAATACATATATGTATATATATAATATATAACAAATATTTAACTAAATTGAATTCACAAAACTAAAAGCACTCATCAATCTTATTTCAAATCAAAGTTGCAAACTTTCACGAAAGGAATTTATGAATACATTTTTGAGCAAATATTTTGATTATAAGTTAAAAAAGTTAAAAGAGTATATAGGTTTTGTGCAATCTATAGATTGTTGAACGTCTCTCCCTCTCTCTCTCTCTCTTTCTAAGCACCCATTACAAGATGCCGCAATTTAAGTTAGAGACTTGACTTGACTTACTTATGACGATACATAAGTAACATTTACTGATTAGGAGAGAAAATAGAAGCTGGCGATATACATTCCACTTTGAATGCTAAAAGCTCATGCGGTAAGTGGATAATGATTTTCTCTACACACCAGACGCCCTCTAGAAGCTAGGCGATTGTAGTAAGCTATATCTTCTAGAGTGCAACGCCTACACTTAGCAAGTTGTGCAGTTAGATTACTATTCCTTCGTGGCAGATGGAACTATAAGCTTTATGGTTAATCTATCAATTAAAAGAATAATTAAACTTTAGAACGACTAAGCCCAACTCGATTATACTCGAGTGCAATGTTATAATTCTTATATTCAAGCATTTGTTCTCTTGATCTCTTCATTTTCCCTTTGTCTTTCTCTCTCTTTTAATAACTCGCAATAATCTTCTCAAATAAACATAAATTCAAGTATTTACTTAATCAAAAGTCAAACTGCTTTACTCTATTTATTGTATTTAATAAATTATTCCAGCACACTTTTCTGATTAACCACAAAAAGTTTTCTTGCTAGAAGCAAAAAAAAAAAAAAAAAAGAACACGAATCCAATTAAAAGTTAAAGTTTCCACAGTTTTTCCCGCACAAAAGCCACAGCATTTTCCCACATATGAGCAAAGTAATCAGCCCACAATTTGCAAAACATTTTCTACATAATTTGCATGCATTGAAACATATACTATATAAATATATATATTTCTATACTTTTTTTCATGTTTTTTGCTCATTCAGAAACAAATTATAATTTTCTATTTTACAAAACTTGATAATGAACAAACAGCCACGCCCTACAAATGCTTAGAATGCTGCATAAAGCTGAAGTAAATTATTTTAGCAAATTTTTAAGCATAGAAAAAGTTATGGGTATATGAATATATATGTATATAGTATATATATATATAATATATATGTATATAATATATATATGTATATACATAGGTACATAAGCAAAACATGACTGGGCCAACGAAGGCGTTTCAAATGCCAAGCAATGACTAAGCAAAAGAACAAAACAGAGCTGAGAAAAAACAGAAGAAAAACTAAAGAAAAAACGACGAAAATAAAATAGAGAAAAGCATCGGAAAAAAGAAACTGAAAAATAGGAAATTTACGGGCATGGAAAAGCAGCGCTTGAATTTATGTGCATAATTTTTTATATCAGCGACAGGCGATAGAAAATACAGCCAGTGGGCGTGGCAATTAAACAAGGAGAGGGCGAGGGCGAGGGCGTCAGATGCGAGAGCGAGAGTGGCCAACAAACAATGTGAGGCAAAAGTTTTTCGATTTGCTTTAATGCTAGAAGCATTGCTAGGCGTTCGCCAAAAGGTAATTGAGAAATGGCACAAGGAAGCCCAGCTACAAAGAGCTGCAGCATGTGTGAGTTATGTGGAAAAGTTTTGTATATGCAAGCACCTACAAGGTATCACTTTAAGTGAACAAGCACAAACAACCAACTAGGAAAAAAAACACATGCAACAAAGAAGCTGCAGCTGCACGCTCGCTCGCCCACGGGCGCTGAAAAGCGTGCTACACTTTTTTTTATACACAATTAAAGCCGCGCAAGTGCAGCTTAGTGTGCATGTGCATGTGTGTGTGAGTGTGTGTGTGTGTGTGTGTGTGTGTGTGTGCTTTGTTAAGCACTTTTAGTTATGCAAATTTCATTTCAAACATATTTGCTAGAGCATAAACAAAACAAGCAGCAGCAGAGCAGCAGCAGGAAGAAGCAAAAAAAAAAAACTGGTGTGAAAACAAAACAAAGCCAAGTCGAGAGCTCAAACTTTCTGGCATTATAACAGTAATAAGTATAGAGTGTGTGAGTGAGACAGGTGCAAAAAGTAAGCTAAAGAGAGGGAGAGGGAGAGAGAAGTCATCATCAGTGACTTTGGCGTTTGGCGTTGAAGTGTGTACTTTGTTTAATGAGTTTTCAAGATGAGTTTTTGTTGCCCAGTCGCAAAAGGCAGCTGCAAAACAATAGCCGCAACTGCCACGCCTATACGCCTAAAAGCTATCTGTGTGTGTGTGTGTGTAACGAGGCCAGGTCAGATACATATAGCATCTATATATATATACAGTAAATACTATATACATTTTTGATTGAAATGCGCGCTGGCAGGCCAAAAAAGTTGCCGAGTCAAAAGTTCTCCAGAGAATGAACGGAAAACAAAATGCAAGTTGAAGTGAGAAAAAGCGCAGAATTGAAA
Source organism: Drosophila leonis (assembly GCA_035045365.1). Taxonomy (NCBI): domain Eukaryota; kingdom Metazoa; phylum Arthropoda; class Insecta; order Diptera; family Drosophilidae; genus Drosophila; species Drosophila leonis. Next base: position 11,937,699 of record JAWNPC010000454.1, on the reverse strand, counting down.
TACACAAAAACAATAAAAACAACTCTAGAGGGCTTTAGGCGGTAGTGCGCGACGAGAAGATATCCTCAAGAGTGAGTGTTGGTATTATTCTAGTCGGATACTGCATGCATAAGGGGTAGTTCTATAGTAAGTTAGGTTCTAGATAACTTTCAGTGGGTCAAAATAGGTAGATATCTAATAAAAAATATATTCCTAGTTCATATATTTATACCAAGAATCTACATACCTAATTTAGTAATTCTATCTCTTATAGTCTTCGAGTTATGCTTCAAAAACCAAGTGAAAAGATGAATATTTATTAATTATCTGATTCATTTAGACTGATATGACTAAATATACTCGTCGGCTGTTCCCTATCAACATTACATGTAGTTTACATGCAATGCCACGCCTCCTGCTGCCTTTTACATACATTTTCACAAACACATTATACCCTGCATTCCCATTTTCAATGGGTATATCAAACAAAAGTTGACTCCCAAAGAGAGCGCTGTGCAAATTGGGTGGAAAAAAAACCACTGAGGAGCGCTGTGGGACGACATGCCCCGCATGCCCTGCTGCCACGCCCCCAAACGGCCAGAACAATTTTAAAGAATTCTACCGCTGTAGCCACAACGAAGTTAAAATTTATATATGTATAAAGGAGGCCAGAGAAAATGTTAAAAATTTAGCGCAAGGCAGGTAAAACACAGCAGGAAAGAAAGAAAGAAAACACACACAACAGATTATGTTTGAGTTTGCTTTTGCTTTTGCTTTTGCTTTTGCGTTTGCCTTTGTGCCGTTGCCCTTTCCAGGGATAATGACAAAAATGTTGAACAAGAAAATCAATTGATCAATTTTACACAGAATTTTCCCTAGATGTTTATCGGGAAAGGAAAGGAAAGGAAACAGCAGCTAAAAACAAATTTCATTAAACCAAAGCGAGACAATCTTTTGTTTACACAACATAGACAGAGAGAGAGAAAGGGAGGGAAAGCAAGTATAGAGATAGGGAGAGTTTATCCAATACAATTCTCATCGTGAGGGTCAATAAACTAAAAGCAGGCAGATCTGAGAACTAAGCACATATGTTCATACATATATTTATATATATATACATATATAGAAATAGTTAAAATTTGATTGGAAAATCGAAAGAAAAAGAATGTATTTTGCTGCCACAATTAACAGCTGGATAAATATGCAAGCCAAGTGCCTGCCAGCAGCTGAGAAAAGTCAGCAAAGTCGGCGACAACATAGATCATAATGATCTACCATGAAGATAATCACGTTTTCAGAGAAAATCTCAGGCAATTGCTGTGCAGCTATTGGCCGTGCGTGCCTGCTTAAGGTGCTGACAAATCAATGCGGAGGCAGCAGGGCAGCGGCAGATCCATTTAAATTTAGCAAATATCCAAAGAAACTGGAAAAACTATGACAAAGACACGAACAACATGTGCAGCACAAGCAGCAAAGCAAACGAAAACATCGAGAAAATCTTGAGCAGCGGGGCAAATTTTACCGCCCCTTTCACACATGACTGTCAACGCTGTCAGTGAAGCTGAAAGCGAATTAATGTTAATCCGATAATCAAATGGTAAGCGATGGCTATGTGTGTGTGTGTTTGTGTGTGAAAATCGTGGAAAACAAATAGTTTTTATCAGATTCGAAAATGTTGTCGCATGAAAAACAAAGTCAAAGAGGCGATTGAGCAACTTGTGAAGATGTTTTTAAAGGAAATTAGAAGAGATTGGAATTTATCTATATATATTTGATATACATTTGTCAGTTACTCAATCCTTTTATATATTTCTTTGTCAATCTGTATGTCAACTTGCATCTATCAGTACTTTAAGCTATCGATTTATCATACTCTTCCACGCTATGCTCGATATATATGCTTCTTTCGCAGTTTATCTAACTGTCTATATAAACATCTATAGATCCATCTTTATCTCTTTCTCTATATCTATATATCTATTGTATATCCATCTACATTTTTATATATTTTAGATAGCTCTATGTGAGCCTTTTTCTATGTGTCTTGTTAATTTTTATTGTAACATTTTATGCACATTAATTAAGGCCAAACATGTGGGCAACGGCTAAGTCCTGAGCTGCTGAAGCCTACACAATGGTCGCAGCAACAGAGCGAGAGAGAGATAGAGCCTGCTGCCTCGCCTAAAAATAGTTACCCTTGCCACGCCCCTCTCTCTCTCTCTCCCTCTCACTGGGATTTGCCACGCCTTTGGCCAATATTGTTTTATGGCCCATACAATATTACCATTAGATAAATTGCCTTTTGGCCTGGACATGAACTGGACAAACGCTAAGAGCGTTACCCAATAGAGCCCGTTTCTATGAGTTGCTATTGCTGCTGCTGCTGCTTCTTCTACTTGCCACGTCGCGTCGCAGCGCATCACATCGCGTAGCTTGCCACGTTTCAAATTACTTTCTTTATTGATTTCCCGATGACTCGCATTGTTTGCTATTTTTACTGCACTTCTACATGCATTCCAGCGACCAACTACTCCATGGCATTATTAGTCGTCTCTCTAACTGAGTGTGTGTGTGTGTGTGTGTGTGTGTACATATGTTGGCATTCACTTTGCCAACCCCTAACCCCATGCCCTTTGCCCACACACACACAGCCAAACACTCGCTCACATTTCACATGTGCGTGTCAATTTGATGCGTGTGGCTGCTGCTGCCGTTGCTGCATTTTTGACCCTAGGAACTTTTTGTGCCCCGCGTTTCTTGACTAGCCAAGAGCCAAAGCACTTTGTCGACACTTTGCTCTGCCATCATAAAAAGATGTTCCAGCTATCCGCACGTTTCACTCTTATCATACGCTGCGCTCCTCAGTCTCTCTCTCTCTCTCTCTCTCTGTCTATGTCTCATTTGCTTTACTGTGCATTGTTTTTTGTATTTGTATTTTCTACATTTATTTTATGACGCATTTTTATTGAAAATTTAATGCATTTTCTTGTTGTTGATGGTTTTTTTCGACTGCATTTTATGTTGCAAGCTGTGTCACAGCCATTGATTAGGATGCTGCACCCAGCCCCCTCCGCATAAACACGACTCCCTCTCATCTAACTATTATTAGTCATTTCAGAAACTTTTGGTCGCTTGGACTTGTCGCATGCGGGTTTGAGGCGTTGCTTAACTAAACTCCTAACCCTTGCCTTACCTTACCTTTGCTTCTAAAGAACCCCTAACTAAGCGTAACTATTAATCAGAAATATTTAAGTTGTTGTCGTCGTCCTCTAAATTACCCATTTGCGTTTCTTTTGTGGGTGTTGTTCACGTTACTTACGTCACAGCCAAGGCAACAAGGCATCAATCAACTTACCTGCAAGACAAAGAAGAAAATTATTAATAAAAAATATGAAATGAGAAAGCACTTTGGCATTATTGAAGGCTTCAAGTTGCATGCTAAAGCATATTCAAGCGAGAAACATTTTTAAAACTATGAAAAATTTATAGAACTTTTAATTTCTTTTATTTCATTTCATTTCTTTTATTTTAAGAGCAAAACATATTTTCGTTCATGAGAATTTTCTATAAATTAAAAATTCTTTTCTACTTTATATGAAAAATTATATTTTTTCGCAAATTAAAATTTTGAAGTTAAAAAATCATTTTTATTTTTTTTTTACATTTAAAATTTGTTTAAAAAAACATATTTTATATATACATTTTTCACTTATAAGATTTGATAAACAAAGCTGAGTCTCAAATCTTTTAAACTGTTTAGACTGATTAGATTTGATTAAAGATTTAGATTAAACTCTATTTCATTCCAATTCACATATATTTTCGCTATATATTACAATTGCTTTCTACTTTAAGCTTACCCACATCAGTGTTAGAAATTAATTTCTCTGTACATTTTGTTATTTCTACTACAATTTCTATTCATTCTTTGACTATTTTTCATGTCAAATTACTTTTTAACAGTTGATTCAATTGCATTATTCAGCAGCTATAATTAGCCATTGGCTCATTGAGCAGCTCATTAAAACACCTCCATAGCCGCTCGCCCCCCATATGCGTAATTAGCTCAGCTCAGCTCAAATGTGAGTCATCTAACCAGCAACTCATAAGCCCAAATTTGATGTACAATATATCATTAAGAGGCGTGTTTTTTCGTATATATAGGGTTTTTCTTCTTTTTTTTGGCATCTGGCGTGTTTTTATTTGTGATATATATCTAATCAATAACCACAAGAACCAAGCCACAGCACTTCAGGCAGCCTTTGCTCCCTTTTGCGGTTTTCGACAATGTGGAAACAAAGTTAAGGCGCATAGTTGTTGCTGTTGTTGTTCTTTGTCTCTTTGTGCATGTCTGGAGGCAAAAGTTCAATTAAAAATATTTAAACTGCGCTTGCCGCACTCCAGTGCGAGCCAATGCCTGGGCTGATGCGTGTCAAAACTCAACTTGGGATAGGTTGGAGAGCGCCCGCAAGGCAACAACAACAACAACAACAACTTGCAACAACAGGCAACAAAAAGTGCACAACGAACGCCTCGCAATGGCCATAAGCCGCAACGGTCAGCGTTTGACGACCCCCCTGGCCATAGCTGCCTGTACCTGACCTCCTCCCCGCCCCACACAGCGCCCGCCAGCTGCCCCGGCTCCATGCCACTTCAGTTGCCTTCACTTCTCTCAGTCTCCCCACAAGCAATGCGCACTGCCAGACCATCCGGTTCTCAGTCGTTGTCGTAAAAACACAGCAACAACAACAACAATAAAAAAACCCCAACGAAAATTTCATTCTTCTTTTTGTTCTTTTTTTATATATATATATTTTTGTTGTATTTTTTGTAGTTTTTTTTTTGTTTTGGGTGCAATGAACGTTGCGTCGTTGCTGCGCATGCGTGCCAGCAACAGCAGCAGCAACAACAACAACAACAACAACAACATTGTTGCTCGGTCGTCTGCCCGGTTCGTTGAAAAATTCGTTAATAAATTGGCTACCCGAACTGCAAAGGCAGCAAAGGCAGCAGACGAAGCTTCCACAGCTCCCAGCTCCAAGCTCCACCTTGCGTCAATATTAACATGCATGCTCATCCTTTTTCGCTTTTGTTGCTGTTGTTGTAGCGACTGCTACCCCTCAGGGTCAACGGCCCACTTGTGTCGTAGTCGCTATTATCTGAGAGACCATCTGCCGTTGCAAGATCCCAGATCTTCAGACAGGCATAACTCCAGTGCTCCCACAAGAGCAAAAAGAGCGAAAAAGAGTGAGAGAGACAGAGAGAGAGAGAGACCCTAATCGATTTGTGACATGTGAGAAAAATCAATAAGCAGCACACAAAGAGAGAAGCCGCTCGCTGGCTGGCTGTGCAGCTGCATCAAGCTGCTCTCAAGTGTCCTGTCTGCAAAGGACACAGGTACTTGAGCTGTGCGTATATCCTGTTCAGGATCGTTAAGGACAACCCCTATATACTGCTCTTGTCGGTAATTTGAGCATGCTCCCTTATACAATACTCAATACTGCTAAATCTTAAGGTTTCTCTTGCAGGATCGGTTACCTGTGCGCAAAATAGTTTTTGCACCTGCTTGCTAAAGTCTGTGTTGAGTTCTTATCGTTCAAGTAAATGTTGAGCAGTCCACAACTAATTGGGGACTAGCAGAAGAAGAAGAAAAATAAGCAAACGTAATTGATTGGACAGATGATTAAGAGAAAATTGGAATTTCAAGGGTAGTTGGCATTAGAGATTAGCTATTTAAAGACTGAGAATTGATTTGAGTTGACAAGGGAAATTACGATTGGATTAGCAGCATTAGGTAAACTGATTTAATAGATTTTTAAAGATCTCTACAAATTGCCTGGATAGAGCATGTCAATTGAAGCATTATTTAAGAGAATGTCTTTAAAATAAATAGTTTTAAATACAAATAACTCATATCTGGACAGAGCTCATACAGATCTAAGTTACGTGCCTTTAAAGCAGAGACATCTAATTGACAATAATTGCATTAAAAGTATACAAAATCCTACTAATATTCTTATACAACACATAAACAGCTTACAAATATTGTTAATAAATTCCAAAGAAATGTTTTCCTATATACATATAATTATATGTAGTTATTCTTCCTTTTTCTTCAATAACAAATTCCCATTAGAAAAACCCGCACTATCATCGCCAACTCAAACTTTTACTGCTTCTCACTTCCAACTGCGCCATCTGCCCTCTACATTGTTGCCACATTTCAATACGCAACGACATTTTCTATGGCATTTGGCCTCATGTGTGTGTGCGTGTGGCATTTCATGTAAACTTTTCGTAACAATCAGCACGGGGGGAGAGCAAAAAAAAGGCTGCTGCAAGTAATTCTTGGCAACAATAATTGTTGTCAACAATGCGCAGCAGCTGAAGCTTATTGAAAATTGGCAACAAAGCGACAGTCAGCAGCTGCTGCTGCAGCCGCCCCCACATCCCAAGCTCCCAACCTCCCAACATCCCACACAACAATCGACGCATTCACAGTGCAAATCTCCAACTGACGCAGTTGATGGAGGCGCCAATGCCAGCAACAAGCATTAACGTAGTAGGAGTTCCAGGGGCGACAGGGGCGTGGCAGCAATCTTTTGTCATGAAACATGCGTTGTACATTTTGTGCGGAAATCAAGATCATACATCAATAACGACCAGACCTGACAATGAGAAGCTGACTCAAAATGCAAAAAAGGAAGCGAAAATAAATAATAAATGAGTATAAAAAAAAAATGATGGAAATGGAAATTATTTTTAAATGTAATAAGAATGCAAACATGTCAGGCAAACAGAGGCAGCAGCAACAACAGCAACAAGGCATGTTGCAGGTGCCGCACAACACACTCCAGTGCTGCCTGGCTGGGTGTGGCCCAATCCAGATCAGAGCAAAGCCAAAAGCTTTAGCCATAGCTGCAGGCTAGACAAATGTCAGCGGCTTAAAATGCAACAGCAGCCTGACAACGAACAACAACAACAACAACAACTACGAGCAACGACACCAAAATAAGTAAAACTGACAAAGCAGATGGCAACAGCTAGAGTGCAGCGGGTGGGTAGGTGGGGCAGGCTAGTGGAGCGCATATCTAGGAGCTCTGGCAGTTGTAGCTGTTGCAGTCGCTGCGGCTGCTCATTTGTCAAAAGACATTAGCAAACACAGATAAACAGAAATCACATACATATATATTTATATATATTTGCATATCATGCCTGGCATCTTTATATGTCACATTTGAGGCGTGGCAGCTGCTTGATGACTCAAAAGGCTACAGCCAAGCTGTGTCTAGGCATTTGAAAGTGCCACAATTAACGCGTCTGTCTAATTATCTAGCTCACTCGCCCTCTCGCTCTCTCTCTCTGTGTCTTTCTCTTACCATCTCTTCCTGTCTTTCTGCTAGTCTACACTCGCCCTCTCACTCTCTCTCTCTCCCTCTCTCTTGCTGTCTCGCCCGTTGACAAGTGCGAAAAATGTAAGCAGCAGAACTCGCTTTAAATGGGCCTAGCAAATGGACAGAAAGTGGCGCCAGCTCAACCATTTTAAAACACATTTCAACAATATTTAGCGCCAGTTGGGATATGATTGACTAGCAAATACCCGGTAGATTGTTATAAATAAATCAAATATGAGAGTTGGTAAAAATTTTAAGAATTTTAGCTTGAATATAAAAGATAGAAATATATAAAAATATACTAAAAATATATTTAAATTATCTTTTATTTATTGCGTTAGCTTGACAGGTTTTCAGACTACTACTACTGTCTCTGTCTTCCTTCATAATCTCCACACAGTTCACATTTCACACCTCCAGACTCCAAAGATTACAGGGTATAACAATGACGTTGCCATGAAGTTGCAAGTGCAATTACCGCATCGCAATAGACGAGACTTTGTAGAATTTTAATTGAAATGTCAAAAGCGTTTAGTGCGGCAAGCGCAATGATGCAGCAGCCTGGCTGGCAGCAGGGTGGCAGGCAGGCAGGCGGGCAGGCAGTTGCTGCCGCAACAGACAAAACGCAACTGGCGAGCGGCCAGGTATTGGAATTTTAATCGGCAATGCGGCAGAATTTGATTGTGGCATTATTGAGGTTAAGAAAATATGTTAAGAGCATCAGCAGCAGTTGAGAGAGAGACAAAGAGAGAGAAAGAGAGAGAGTGAGCGCGCCATACAGATGCGGGCATGGACTAAGTCTATAAAGCATTACAAAAGGTTTTGGGGTCTCTGCAAGCCGCTGCAAACTCACTGTTGCCAAACTTCAAAGTGTGGCAAGCAGTGTTGCCGCACTTCACAATTATTTGTGTTACAATGAAAGCAGCAATTGAAACACATGAGTTGTTGGCAAACTGGGTGAAACAGTGTTGCCAGACTTTAAAGTGTAGCCAGCAGCGTTGCCAAACTTCTGAATTATGTTGAATTGAAATGATTGAAATGTTGTCAAACTTAATACGGCAGTTATAAAAAGCTGTTTATTGATAGCTTAGTAGAGCTGCAAGCAGTGTTGCCAATCTTCACTATTATATGATTAAAAAACTCAAATTTCAGTGTTTTTCGTCAACTATGAAAAGCAGCATAGAAATTTGATATCTTTAATAGATTCTTATCTCAAACTTTGTAATCGATAGTTAAGCAGTTATCGATACTTTCTATGCCAACATAGACGTATCAAAACTCAAAATTCCTGATATAATCAGCTATTTTCAGCTAAATTCTAACGAGATTTGTTATCGATAAGTTTTCATACAACTTTTCATACAACTTATCGATATAAATGATCGATCCACATGCAATACTTGCTGCGTCTGCTGCTGCACACCTTTTCCTCAAGTTTTTCCCCAAAAGTTATGTACAGACAGCTATTTTTAACCCAAAAATAATGCTGGAGCTGGAGACGTGCTAATTAAGCGCTGCAGCTTCATCATTTCCCGTTGCTGCTGCAGCTTCATGGGGACAGGATTCGCCAAGGCTTTCAACAGCTGCACTGTGGCTCCATTCAGCCTCTCTTATATTTAGCACAATGCATCAATTTTTTTTTAAGTTTTTATTTTATTTTTGTGGCGTCTTTTTTTTTAAGAGCCGCTGGCACGACGGCACAAGTCAGTCAGCCGCAACGAGAAAATCGTGCGAGCGTTTAATACTGGCTACTCTCCACGAGTTGTGTCTCCAGTTGGAGTTGGAGTTGGAGTTCGAGTTGAAGTTGAAGTTGTGGCTGCTGCTACAGCAGCTGCTGCCATTGTCTGGCTGAGCTCTTCTGCTTGCTGTTTATGCTAAATGAGGGTTAACAAAAAATGAACGGCAATGAGCCAAGCTTCTGCCTCATCTGTAGCGCTGCAGCTGTAAATGTCTGCGGGCTGCTACTTGTCTGTCTGCCCCGCTATAAAGTGACAGCGGCGTTGGTTTGTTGCATATGCCCGGCCCGGCCCGTGTTGCATCCAGATACCCTAATGCCCTATCGGCAATCTCTTGTTGTGCCTAGTTTTGACAACATTTGCCACCCTCTTCGTCGCTCGTTTGATTTGGCTGCCCGCTTGCAACTTGCATGAAGGGGTAAGAGGCGAGGCGAGGTGAGGCAGCTGCCCTGGCAGTAAGCTCAATTTGTAACCACAATTTGTGCAGATTTTGCTGCCTGCGGCAGTGTTAATTAACAATTGTCTGTTGCCTCCGTCTGGACGTTAATCGATTTCGATTGACAGACATTTCATGTGCCACTTGGCTAAACTTGCCACAATTTTGTGGCAAAGTCAAGTTTCCTTCTAGCTATCTCTGTGTGCGTGTGTGCATATGATTTATAAGCAAACAGCAAAGTTGCTTGTGGCTTATGCCTAATCACTATAATCTAAACAAGATAGCTTGCTAATACCCTGTATTCATTGCAAATGGGTATAATAGGCATAAAAGCATATATTATGCATGCTCATAATTAGACTTTGTAGTCAGGTCTCTCTGTGTGAATTTAACGTTTGAAATTATCTTTAAGACAATAAATATTTCGATATGTCATTCGCGAGAACATAATTATCGATGTTTATCTTCTTTATATAGATTATAGCTGTGTATATACAGGGTATTCCCTGCAGCGGTACTTCCGACTACAATCTGTCTCTTCTTCTCTCTCTCTCTTCCCTCTTTTTTCTTCTTTCTCTTTACTCATCTATCTTTTCTTCTTTGATTCTCTTTTCATCGCTCTCTTTACTCATCTGTCTCTTCTTCTCTGCGTCTCTTTTCTTCTTTCTCTTTACTCATCTGTCTCTTTCTACTTCTACTTAAACGTATCTCTACATGTTTCTCTTTCTACTTCCATCTTAATTATACTCTCTTTATTATATCTTGCTGTTCTTCTTAATTCTCTCTTTAATTCTCATATTCTCTGTCAATATTAAATTATCTGTGTCATTCTCTATCTCTCTCTTTCTCTCTGCTTCTTTCATAACGTTTCTGCTTCTCTCTCTATAGCCCTTTCTCTTCTTCTTTCCTTATCTCTTTCTCTTTCACTTCCTTTCTTCTCTTCTTATCTCTCTCTTTTTTTCTTCTTCTATTCTTATCTCTTTTTTTTTCTACTTCTCTCCTTTTCTGTCTTTTTCTTTTTATATCCTGCTCTCTCTTTTTCATTCTCTCTCTTTCTCCTTCTCTCTCTCTCTTTCTCCTTCTCTCTCTCTCTTTCTAATTCGCTCTTTCTCATTTTCTCTATTTCACCTTCTCTCTCTTTCTCCTTCTCTCTTTCTCCTTCTTTCTCTCCTTCTATCTCTTTATCTGTCTCTGCCTCTCGCTCTCTCTCCTTCTTTCTTCTCCTTTCCTTCTCACAGTTCAAGCCGCGCGACAAGTGAATCATAAGCTTATGATTTAAGAGAAATCTATTTCCGTACACACACACACACAGACACATACACAGCACACACACACAACACACTCTCACATACATGTGCATAAATTTCCACAAACATTTTTCCAGTTATTTGGTGTCGAGAAAATAGTTTGACGCAAAACTTAATTAGTTTCTCGCTTGGCCCGAGGCTAGCGGGACGCGCACACACCCTGAAGGCAGCTTAACGCCTGTGCTATACCCCTACTGCCCCCCTCCCCCTCGCCCCCTTTGGCACCTACCCCCTCTCGAAGCACTCAGTTTAGTTTTTCTTGTTACCAGCCGGCTTGGTACTAGTAGTAGTACGTCGAGTGGCTTCATTAAGTTTGGGTTCAAGCAGTTGCCCGCCGGCTGCCAGTTCAACTGTTCAGCTGTCCAGCTGTCTAACTGCCGCTTGCCACGCCCCTCCTGCGCCTCTTGCAACATGCAGTGCAACTCTACGAATTGTCTATTTCAGTTTTCCAATGTACTTTACGATCCGTTCTGTGGCAAAGAGGAGTTTGGTTCATCGCTCGTCGTTACGTTCTGTTGTCCGACACACACGATGATTTATTTGGCACACACACACGCACACACACACACGCACACGCACATAGATAGCTACCTGCGCGTGTAAATGCATTTTGCTGTAGGTGAATTTGGTTTGCTGCTGCACCCAGCAAACTAAGGGCAAAGCGCGCCGAAGCGGGGCAAAGTTGTGGGCGAGCGGTGGCAGTGCGGCATGCGGCATGCGACAGGCACAGGGGTTTGTGGCATGGGGCAGCTGAGGTCTCGCTGGGCTAAAGCTTTTTCGTTGGTGCCACTTTGTTGACTATTATTTTTCATTTTGAGCACACGCAGCGCCAGAGAGCAAGCAACTTGGGAGTCGAAACGAAGCAGAATCAGTTGACTGACTGCATGAATGCACTGTAAACAGTGCAGAGCGAGAGTTGATATGGTTGGGGTTTGTGAATCTATAAGTTTTTGATTATATAGAAATTAATTTATTGAGAAAGTGTAAGTAAAGAAAATAAACTATGACTTTTCTCTGCGATTCTCAATTTTAAGTTTGCAAAACTGTGTGGCTTAGGCGACTTTATTCTCAACTGTAACTCTCAAACTAAACTCGGGGTTCATTCTATTGCTTAGAAGCAAATAATCTTCTCATCCGGATAATACCAGGTAACTCCCATGGCTGCTTATGCAAAAACTGTCGAACATATGCCCCGGGCAGGGCTTCAGCTCATACGCACAATGACTTTAAAAACTAAAATATTCTTTTTTAATTTGTGTACAGGGTATAATTATTTCATGATATACACACACACTCAGATGAACACTTGCATACATAGACGCCTAGTTACAGAATGTTTGCTGTGACTGTTACATGATACCTAAAGCCGCAGCTGCAGGCGAGAGATAGAGATAGAGACAAGCAGAGACAGAGAGAGACAGCGCTAGAGAGATATCGCTGGCAAGAAAAGGAAAGATAGAAAATATAAACCTCAAAGATACATTTGCGCTTCACTTGAACTGTAGAACGTAATTCAAGTGAACTAAGCTGGCCGGAGCAAGTGACTCACATGTGCGTGTGTGTGTGTGTGTGTGTAAGTGTCTCTCTGTGTGTGTGTGTGGGCGCAATGAAGCTGTAGACAAAATTGCGTGCGTAATTCTTTGGCAAACGTTTGGCAAAAATGGCTAAAGAAAATACAAAGAGAATTGAGGCAAAAATAGTTTTGGCACGACACGAGCAAAAGGACAAGCGAAGGCCCTGGCCTGGCCTGCTCACAATATCCAGGCTATACAGGACATGCCGAGTAGCTGGTTAAGGAGCATAGATGGCAATGGCACGTTGCTATTTCGGCTAGCATTGCCTGCTACCTAAGCCCTGGCACTTGAGCTGTTTTTATGGCTAAAATTGCATTTACACTAGAGCCGGCCGGGGCCGTGTTGTATTCCTTTATTTCGAGTAAAAATTGTGCTGAGCGTTGTTGCCGCACTGCACAGACAATAAGCAGGATTAGCAGGAGCAGCAGCAGGAGGAGCTGGAGCTGGAGTGGCAGCAGTTCTTCTGGGAAAATGCGTGCGAGGAAAACTCAATTTCACAGCACACAAAATTACATAAGTGCGCCGTTGCCAAATTTCACTATTATATAATAAAGTTGCAATTTTAATTGAAATATTGTTCGTGTTATTGAAAAAGTTGTTAATTAACTAAACTCTTTGACTGGGAAACATGTGGTGAAAGCTACAAAATTAAATGAAAATTGCATGCATGAAATACTGTGCGCTGTTGCCACACTTCACTTGGCCGCATCCTCACAGAAAATTTACATGCATTCGAGCAAACTTCAATGTAAACTCTAAGCTGAAAACATGCTCCAAATTTATGCAGGGATTTTCAACTAAAAAAAAAAAACAACGAACTATGAGCCAACCACTCGACCCCATTCGAGGCGCTGCAAAAGTTCTAAAAACGATCGAAAAATATGAAAAATAACTAAACCGAATTTATGTTCGATAATAAAATGAAATAGCATCAAATTCAATCAGAGAGAGAGAGAGAGAGAGAGAGAGAGAGAGAGAGAGAGAGAGAGAGAGAGAGAGAGAGAGAGAGAGTTGAATGCAGTGGAAAAAACAGGATAATTATTCAAACACTTTCAAAGTCAAACAGGGAAAATCTAGCAGGGAAAAACTTTGTCATTGAAAATTACAGCCGAAAAGGGATGGACACGGGGTAGTTTCTACGGCAATTGAAGCGTACACGTTGTCCATGAGACGAGACGAAACGAGAATTTGGGATGTAGAGGCAAGAGACGAGAGCTCTAAAATGTGGTAGCAGACGATAAACATATGCGGGACTCTACCCTAGCTCAGTCATACATATCCTGTAAGCGGGCCTGTCTGCACAATCCACTCTGTGTGTGTGTATGTGTGTGTGTGTGTGTGTGTGTGTGTGACAGACAAAATATCTAAAAACTGTCGAAGGTTGTTCAACCAACCACCGGCAACAGCAACAGCAGAGCCCAGCATCAAGCATTGAGCTCTAAAGCCTTAGCCAGAGCAGCTGTTCGGGCTGCTGTAAGAACTGTTAGACTGATTGACTAGAAGATGCCCTGTAGTTCGGGTATACACAGACTTATGTGTAAGCTAAACTATATGGCTTTAGTTTTTGTTTTATACGCATATTCATTTCTTTATATTCGTTTCTTAAGGCTTTATAGTTGGTATCTTAGTTTCTCTATAGAAACCAAAAATCAGGGAATTCCATATTGCTTAAGAGTTTTAGAGCTAAGTAAGTCAGAGATAGATCTCTGCCTGATTTCATCTCACTCTTCAACAAAACCCTATCTAAACTTGATTTTCAAACTTCCACTTCCCTGTCCCCTGTTCCCTGCCTGTCACATAGTCTAGGCATAAACCCACTATAACCTATTTTCCATGAAACCAGGGTATACCAACCCAAAAAGAAAAGAGAGTTGAAAATAGTGGAGGAAAAAATAAAAACTACGTGTCCCGGTACTTCTCAATGTAGTCAATGCGCCGCATGCATTTGCCTTTGCATTTGTTTTGTTTTGTTTGCTTTTTCGGTGGTGCAGCAGCAGCAGCAGCAGCCCAAGGGCGAGAGGCAGCGGCAGAGGCTGCGCGGCAGTGAGGAATCACTTAACAGGCAACAGCGGGGACACGACGATTAATGCCAGCGAATCGCAACGAATCGCGCGTCAGCAATGCGGGCCTAAGACCCGAGACCCGAGACCGGAGACCTGAGCGCTGCAAGCTGGAAGCTGGGCAGGGCCATTGGACTCGAGATTAGCGCAGGATTTGCGCCTGATCAAAAAGACTGAAAGCCTAGAGAAACAAGTAAAAACTGAAGAAAAACAAAAATAAACCAAAAATATTCTAAATGAAATGCCGAAGTTATGATACTCTTGACGACAGGCAATGAGAGCTGGGCATGAGTCTGTGTTAAGCGAAAAATATCTAGCTAGAAAATATCTAAAAAGTCAGGGAACTATAGTAAGACAGCTGACTATATAGACTTCTCTTTTCAGTTATATACATATATTATAAAATAATATATATAAATAAAAATAAAAGCCCTTTTAACCTACATTTAACTATCAATTGATGTGCGCAATTCTATTCTAACTTCCAATCAACTGTCTCCCTTTAGAATACCCTATTTGCTAGAGTATAGAATATAACAGGAACACAAGCCAAGTCAAGCCAATCCAGGCTATGGCTATAGCCATGGCTAGCTCGAGCTGGGCAACAGATAACGACAACGACAACGACAACGACGACACCTTGCGAAGCAGAGTCAAAGTCAGAGCCACAGTCAGAGCCGGAGGCTGCATGGCTTAGGCTAAGGCTAATGCTAAGGCCCAGAAGAGCTGGCCACAAGTCGTGCAGGAAGCGAGTTTTTGTGCAGGCAAAAGGTTTACACAACAGTCTCTCTCTCTCTCTCTCTCTTTGTCTCTCTCTATCTTTGTCTCTCTTGCTCTGTCTGTTCGTTTGTCCTACTGTCCATTTGGTCCGTTCTCGGACTTGTCGTCTGCGTCTGCCTGCCTGCTGCTGCTGCTGCTCTAAAACCAGTTGCAGGTAGTTTAAAGTAAGCCCAAGCTGTTCGGTTCGCTCATCTTGCTCTTCTTCTTCATCTTCCTCGACTGCTGCTGCTGCCTGTGCAACAGGCCAAAAAGACTGGACTCTACGAACTCTGTGTCCAATATTTTTGTTTTGTGGCCGAAACGAGCGTTTTTCATTGCCCATTTGGCCCTCCTCTCTACCGCTGCTCCTCCTCCTCCTTCTCCTGCTCTTTTTTTATGTTTGTCTTGGCCGCAATGCAGTGAGAAAAATTCGTAGAACTTTGCCTAGGATTAATTGGTTAATCTTGTTGTGTATTTAAGTGCATAAATGGTTTCCGATTTCCACGAAATAAATTATAAACTGATTAATCTGGCGCTCGGGCGATTCTATTTTATTTCTGATTTATTTTTTATTGATAAACATTTACATTTTTATGCTGACTGATAAGCTGGCAAATGTGCTTTGGTTTATGACATAATTAACACGCCATGGGTGTAGGCGTTGTTGCCACACTTCAAATGATCAAGTAATTAATGTTAAACTTTAACATTGTTGCCAAATTTCATTTATATAACATTAGCTGTTGTCATAATTCTATAAATGTGGCTTCAAATTGTAACTAATTCAAATGAGCTTAGAATTTCTATATAAACACTTATGCACTGTTGTCATACTTCATTAGCAGCTGCCCAGAATGTTGCCAAACTTCACTAAAGGCTGTGTATGTCTTGTTATCAAATCAATTGTATTACATTGTTGCCAAATTTCAGTATTATGGACTGCTTAAAGCTGTATGCACTGTTGTCAAATTTCACAAATGACTTTAAACATCCCTAAAAAATCATAAATGTCATTGCAACAATTTCATTGTTATATTTCTATATAGTATGTTGTTTGCATTGTTGTCAAACTTCACAAACAACTTTAAACATCCCTATCAGATTATAAATTGCATTAATTTCATTGTTATATTTCTATATATTATGCTCTACACTGTTGCCAAATTTCAGTATAAAATACTGCTTAAAGTTGCATACACTGTTGCCAAACTTCACAGCAGCGTCTAAACATTAATGCACAATTATAAATGGTATTACATTAATCTCAAGATATATTTCAATATTAGATTTCCTACATTGTTGCCAAATTTCAGTATAATAGAGTTTTTAAAGCTCTTCACACTTCACAAAAGGCTTACAATATATTTGCTGTTATTTAATCAATTTAATTAATTTAATCAATCACATATATAATTTTCAACCTGTTGTTCCAAATTGTTTTCAACTTCAAACTTCATGCCATGTTGCCAAACTTCACACAAGCACTCTGCATATCTGTATATGCCTAAACAAAGCGCTTAAACCCATTAAAAGTCACATTTTCGAAATGTTTGGCTTAAGCTATTGACAACAATTTCAAAAGCTGACGCAATTTTAGTCTTCCCCCACCTCCCCCCAACTTGACAAAATCAACAGAAACACAAATTCATGTCCATTAATAGCCAAGAGCTATTGTTTTTGGCAATTTGAAGTGAAATTCCAATTGGCATTCCAATTTGAAGTACTTGAGCGATGTTGCCAAACTTCATTAACTATGACACTTGCTCGCATTGCTGTTCGACTTCCTGCCAAAGTAATAGACTATACCTTCTCTCACCTGCTAGCTGACTGTTTGCTGCCTGCTGCCTGCTGCTAACCAACGGCACATAAACAAAACTAGCCAAGGCATCTGGCCACACGGGCATCTAACAACAAGTTCGACATTTGGCACTTAAATTTAACGCTTGATTGCATTTACAGTGTGGAGTGCCGAGTGGCCCAGGCTATATATTAATATAGTTTTTTTTTTGTCTGTCTTTCTCTCTCTCTCTCGCTCGCTCTCTGAGCTGACTGCGACGACCCAGGCCACAGAGACCAAGAGACCGACCAGACCCGACCAGCGCGCCTGATGATTGCTTTTGAAAAGCCAATCCAACGTCAACGACTCTATTCTGCGGGTTTCTGCTTTAAGCCAGAAGGCCTAAGCCAAGCCGGCTTCTTTCTCCTTTTAAACAGCTTTTCACGTTTTGCCCCATTCTTCTAGGGCTTGGGGCGGGCAGGGGCGGTGGGCTGCGACGCAGCGACGACGACTCTGCTTACTCTCCTCCACTTGTGGCACATTTCGTTGTCGTCTTTATGCGCTGCACAACTTCCTTGTGCCTACTTTTAAGCACTTCTACTCTAGCGACCCTCGCCCCCTCTACCTCCTCTTCCTCCTCCTCCATCTGCTAGGCGTCACTTAGCGTGTGCCAGTTTTTTTTTTCGCTAGCTTCTTTTGGTGTTTACCCAACACTAAAATGCCGTTTCTCTCTCTCTCTCTCTCTCTTTCTCGCGCCGGAAATGCCGTTTTACACGTGAATGAAATTTGTATAAAATTGAAACGTAATGCGCAGCGTTGCCAAATTTCAGTTCAGCTGTCAAAAACAAGTCAAAGAATCAACCGTTACAACCGTTGCACAACTCGTTTAGCAACAATTAATGTAAAAATTGTAAAAATGCAAATCAAAGAAGGTTGGGAAGAAAAAAAACAACAACAACAGCAACAGCAACTTTTTCCCGGCGAGCAGCCGCGAGCCAAAACAGAAAAGAACAAAAAGAAAACAGAAAACAGCAACAACAGCAACACCACAGCTGGGAAAGGGGCAAAGCGTGTTTAGAATGGGTGGGTAGCTGAGCATATTTAGAGAAAAACCACCCTAACTAGGCACAAAGGACGAAGGACGACGCTTGATGTTAATGTTGACGCTGCGACGACAGACCGCATACAAAAAAAAATCATACATACATACATATATATAGAGAAAGAGAGAAAAAGGGGGTAAAGAGTAGAAAGAAGAAGCGCATAATAATAACAAAACAGAGGCCCATGTCTAAAGGACTGCACAGAGGGAAAGGTCGCCGTCAGGCGCAAGAGGCATTGAACCCCAGTTACAGGACAGCACGAAAGTCTAGCATGAAGAGCTAACTCTAAATGTGCATGAAACTTGGACTTTACATATGACATGTGATTCTAAGAAGCAGAATTCAGCAAATTATCATATAATATATATATAATATAAGTTGGGAATACTTGGGAATACTAGAAGTTACTGTATTCCAGCTATAGGCCATGCAGCTCTTATAGATAGAGCTCATATGAGATAGAGCTATTGTATATAGTCCATTTATGATATATGCCTTTATATGACTCTTGAGATCATTGTCTGATATAATGATATTATAATTCTACAATTATCATCTTGTATAATCATTTTATAAATAGATATTAGAATATCTTATAGCCCATATGCTGTATTCATAAAAATAGTAGCGCGAGTTAAATTTTGTGATAAAAAGAATATTTTGAAAACAATTTGAAAGAAATTCTAAGATTAACATAAAATGTTATTAATTTAGACGTTTTTTTTGCTACAATCTTAGGACATGTGCATTTCAGGGCCCACTAAAATCAGAAAAAAAGATTGCAATTCTAATTAATTGCAAATCCTAAAATATAAAATAATTAATTAACGTAACTGTAGATACGTTTTTTTTTTTAGTTTTACTGTTGTTTTTATTAATTGTTAACTGTAGATACGTCTTTTTTTAAATTTTACTGTTGTTTTTATTACAGTCGAGTCTCGATAATTTGTACCCCGCTAAATCGATAATCGCGATAAATCGAAACAAAATATGTCCCCTTGAAAAAAATTCGGTACAGTCGAGTCTCGATAATTTGAATTTCCGTCTAATTCGTAAAAAACCTGATCCCCTTGCCATTTCGAATTATCGAGACTCGACTGTAATTGTTTTCAACTTCTTACATTCAGCACTACTATTTTAATGAACGGCTGATTTTCAATGCATTTCACTAACATCGTTAAAAAATCAAACAAATTATGACCGAAAGTAACGGCATTTTTTCGTAATTCTCTTCTTTACATTCTATTCTAAACTAAAAGTGGACAACTTTTTTTCCTTTCATCGGAAAAGGCAACTTTTCATTAGGTTTATGTTTTGTGCAATGCAGCACTACTATTTTACTGAACGCAACTGTATATACAATACATATGTATGTGTATATATACATATGTATGTATATATATACATATACATATATTCATTTAAATACTCGTTTCAAATTGATTTCCTAATATTATGTTTATTACAACATTTTTCTGTTCAACATTTCAGTCGCACTACTATTTTTATGAACACAGCTGCATATCTTATAGATAATCCCATATCAAAGCAGATTTTCATCACATAATCTAGTAAATCTTTTGAAACTATTTTAAATCACAGAATTTGATAATATATATATGCAATATACATATTTCCTTCATATGACTCTTGACTCTAACTGTATAATATATATAGATATTATCTTCCATATCATACACACATGAGTATATTATAGATAATCTCATATCTTCATCATGTTAACAGGTACAGCTTTTCAAGATATTTTAAATCACATAATTTTATGATGTAATCAACATATATATTGCCCTCTTAGTGTTGATCTATTATACATATACCACATTATAATCTTCCATATCATATATACACATATTATAGATAAATCTCATATCAAAACAATCTTCATAAAATCACACTTTATATGGCAGGCTAACTTACCAGACAACTCCGAATGCACCGTAGCCAATTGGACGATCCGGCTGGACATCCTGTGGCACCGCTGGCGGTTGATAATATGGAGCCGCTGCGGCTAATATTGCGCTGGCGCCCTGTGGCGCACCACCGGCAGCACCACCCTGTACCAGTGACATCGAAACGCTCATCGAGCTACGCGGCGCAGCAGCTGAAGAATTTGGGCAGCTGTTGATGCTGCTGCTGCTGCTGTTGCTCTTCTTAGTGGTGATGGCGGCGGCTGTGGCGGTGACGGTGGCGGCGTTCGTGGTAATGTTGGTGGAGTAACTTTGTGCTGTGTGCTGAGGATTAGCTGGCGTTTGATAGCTATAAAGCCGTTGCTTGCTGTTGTTGTTAGTGGTGCTGTTGCTGTTGCTGTTGATGCTGGTTGTTGTGGTGGTGCTGGTAGTGGTGGTGGTGCTGCTGCTGTTGCTGGTAGTAGTGGTGGTGGTGGTGGTGGTAGTTGGATGGGAGAAATGGTGTTGACTGCTCAATGGATGCCGCTTGGGGCCACTAATGGCCGCCATTCAATAGTTTCCCATTAGATTTTTGTAATTTTGAATATTTCTTATTGTTGCTGTTGTTGTTGTTGCGCACACGAGTATTTTGTTTGTTGTTGTTATTTGAATTTGATTTAACACATTAAATAATTAATTAATGGAATTTAATTTCAATTCTGCATTTTACACATATTTTTCTTTGACTTTTTTCTCTGCTGTTGTTTTTGTTGTTGCTGCTGGCGACTGCAAGAGAGAGGAATAAAAAAGGAGAAATAGAAGAATTTGAGATTTAGATTTTTAGGCGCATTTTTTTGGCAGGCAAAGAGCAAAAGGCAAACAACAAAAAAAAAAGATGAAAAAAGTGCCGTTAGCTGCGGCCGGGGCGCGTCTTTGTTGGTGTGCGCGCATGTATATGTATGCGTGAGTCAGTGAGCTAGCGCAAGAGCCAGCGACAGAGAGAGAAAGAGAGAGAGGCAAAGTAGGCAAACAAACATACAAAAAAAGAAAAGAAACTAAAAGTGGACTATGGAGTTTTTTCATTGCTTCTTCTTCTTTTTGAGTTAAATGTTTACAGACAAAAAATGACGAATAAATTTCTCATTTAATATGTGCACATGTTTTGCAATAGCAACAAAAAGAGAGAGCGAGACGGCGTGCGCTCTCACAGTGTGTTTGAGCGTCAGCGTCGCGCACTTGACACTTTTTGCTGTTGCTGTCGCTGTCGCTGCCGATGCCGATGCCGACAGCGACGTTGACGCCAAGGCAACGCTCATGGAAAACAATGCACATAGCAAAATAGCAATAAAAAGAAAGAGTGCAATGAAATGCACAAAATGTGCGGCATTTTGTATTAGACATGGAATTCGGCAACTTGGGGCTTACCTTTAAGCAAAATGCACAATTATTGAGCGGCGACAGCGGCAGCGACGGCGGCAGCGGCAGCGAATTATTGTTGATGGCAACGGTGGGGAGCTAAATTCGCCGACTGCGGCGACTCTTCCGCATTTGTATGTTTGGATGTGTCTCTGTGTGTGTGTGCGTCTGTTTGGTTTTGCGTGCGTGCGTGCGTTTGCGTTTGTGTGTGTGTGTGTGCAGCGTCGGTGGCGGCGGCGGCGACGGCAACTGCGGCGTGAGAGAGCGAGACGATGTGAAATTTACAAATACAAATTCAAAGCGCGACGCGAGCTGAGACGGCAACGTTCACAGCGGAACTGCAACGGCGACTAAAATGCAAGTCTCACGAATTTGGAATTTGTTATTATTTGTGGTTTATTAACGCGTACACATATTCATTTAGAGACACAGCCACACACACGGAGAGAAAGAGCGAGGCGAGCGAGCGACAGAGAGATAGAGAGAGAGCGCGAACGAGACCGACGGCAATCAATTGAATATATTTTATTTTTGTTGTATTTTTTTTTTTTTTTGAATTATTATTTGTGCATTTGGTCACGTTTGTTTGGGGGAGCACAAAATATGTATTGCATTATCTTGTTATCACACTACGCGAAGTTTGATAGGCAGCAGCGCTAAATTGCCTTTGCAATACATGTGTGTGTATGTATTAAATTTTTTCCTTTGCCTTTTGCATCAAACACACGCGGCGTCTTTTTACCGATATTATGCGTGTCGTTTATGCGAAAGTCGTGATAGGACTGACAACAACAAAACTTTCTGGCAATGTGACCGGGCTGCTGGGTCTGCTCGCTGTGTGACCGAGTCGATACATTTTTGGTATTTACTCAAACAGCTGAGTCTTAGCAACATGTTGCGTCAATGCTACAGCATGCTGTTAAGGTGGCTACGCGGTGTGAGTTTGAACAGCATGTGGTTTTCTTACATTTTTATTATATAACAAGTGATTTAAAGTATTTTAATGTACATTTGTAATTCATTTTCATGTTTGCCAGCCATGGCGCGCTTGTTCTTTAATGTTGCAGCAACATTTGGCTCAGATTTAAGAGTGTGACCTTAAAAATGCTTACATTTGCCGCCTGTTGTTTAACAGAGCTATGTTAAGCTAACATGAACAGCTGTAATTTTCGATAGTTCTTATCGGTTTAGAGAATGTGCGCGTTTTGTTAAAAACTTTGTAAACAAATCAAATTGGTCAAAATGGAGAGAGAAACAGAAAGTTTGAAGGAGTTTCTGACAGATCTGGTAGTACCGCATCATCGCTGCAATGTGAATATCATACCAGATCACATTACCATGCTGCATGGCACCAAGATAAAGAAGCAACACACGCGCAAACGTCGCGCTCACAAATCGAACAGTTTGACGCGGAGAGAATATGCGAAGCTCGGACTCAATGCGCTGCCCACACGTCAAATGCGCTACGAGCAGGCGCTGCCGCTGCACAAGCTCTGGCGTGGCTACATACGCGAGCATCTGGACTTACACGAGGGCGAACAGGTGCCGCAGTTGCATGAGAAGCGCTACGACGAGTTCAGCCGGCAACTGGTCAAAATGGATCTGCACGGAGCCAAGCTGCGGGTGCAGCAATCCAAATGCCCCACACTAGTGGGCCTCAGTGGCATCTGTGTCCTGGACACCAAGAATGTGCTGAAACTGCTGGGCGAGGATCATCGTGTGCGCACAATACCCAAGAGCGAGTGCGTCTTCAGCCTCCACGTGGACAGCATGGAGTTCATCATCTTCGGCCAGCATTTGAATATGCGGCCAGCGGAGCGAAGCGTCAAGAAAATCAAGAACTACGTGGAGCCCTTCATGTAGCACAGCCCAGCCCAGCACAAATCACAAATTGCAAAATATTTTTCATTTAAGCTTTTTCCTTCGCTTTATATAAAATCATGCGCCCGAAATATCGCGACATATTTATTATATTATATAGATATATATATATATATATATATATATATATATATATATATATATATATATATATATATATATATAATTGTATAGAGTTAGTTAAAGATGTTGTTGTTTGTGAGAGAGCATTTACGCAGTCGGCTTGGTCATAATGATCACAGCGGAGGGCACTAGGCCCAGCACCTCGAGCGGCTTCTCATAGTCCTCGTCGGCAAAGATCTTGCGCGGAAATGTTGTCATCAGTGCAAATGGTGTCTCAATGCCAGTCTTCACCTGGATGAACACGCGCACAGCGGACAGCGGCTCCTTCACATTGAATTCGGAGGCCAATGTCGAGCCATCCTGCAATCGCACCTGGATGCGTGTCTCCGTATAATCGCGCGGTGGCGACTTGACGCCAGTGGGCGTGGTGGCCGTTGTCGTGGAGCTGACAGAGGGCACGGCGTCCGACAGTTGGGCAGCGGGGCTGCTCTGCACTTCCCTGCAAGAACTCTAAGGATTAGCTAATAGTTTGACTTTGGATTAGTTGTCATGCCCACCTGGCCTTGCGTGCCGCTTTGTCCGATTCGATTTGTGCCCGCACGCGATCCCGTGCCGCCTTCTCTTCCTCCTTTTCGCGCTTGCGCTGATCGACAATTTTCTTCATTTCGATCTCCTCCATGCGACGGCGTGCCTCTGTCATATCCTTGCCGGAGCGTATGCGATTGCGTTCACGTTCCAGAGCATCGGCTTTCTCGCGCTCCTCTCGCTCCACGCGCTTCTGCTTGAGCTTCTCCTCGATCAATGCTAATTGTGCCTTCTTCTCATCCTCGCTGAGCGCCTTCTTCTCCTCGGTGGATTCGGAGAAGTTGCTGTGACCCGTCTTGGCTGCATGGTATTCCACTTCAGTCTGATCCTTGAGCACTTTGCCGCAGTCATCGCATTTCAGAGATTTGGCTACGGCAGCGCCGTCGGCTGCGCCGCTGCTGCTCGGCGTTGTGTCTTCAGCGGAAGCTGCAACTGCAGCAGGCGCTGCGTCGCTGGCAACTGGAGCCGGTATCTCTTCATCGCCATGGGCCAGCAGCCATTCCATGGCCATTTCGACGCCCTTGTTGCTAGTCACCTTTAATGCATATTCACTAAAATAAAAACAGACAGCAAAAAAATATGAAAGAAAAAAAAACATTTAAAAATTGCCGGCGAAGAAAAAATGTTAACATAGACTCACACTCGATCTCTGGGAAAACCCATGTCCATTAATGTTTGTATGTCGCTCATGTTTGCCGTTGGCTATTTGAATGTAAATGTCTCAATAAACACGTAACTTTGTGCAAATGTTTAATTTTTTCTCTCAATATTTTCCCCTGCAATAATGACACACAAAAACAATGCCCCGTAGCTAGTGTTGCACAACGACGAAAAAGTGTATATGATTACTTAAAATATGTGAAATATTTGATTCAATTTGAACAGTAATGGGAGCGAAACATAAATCAAATAAAGAGATGCAAATTACAATTTATATGAAAAACAAGAAAATCTAATTTAAAAATTAATCAGTTCAGGCGTACATTATTTTCGATAAGTCTATCGTTATCGATAGCAGAGCAGCTGGTTCCATTTTACAGCTGCGTCGCTGCAGCTCTCCGACCGAGTTAGCGTCATAATTTATCCATTTTGTTGTAATTCATGCTTAGCAAAATGACGCCACAAAAAAAATTAAAAAAGATGATCATTAAAATACCACGCCATCCATTTATAATGGCAAACAGTGATTTGGACTATCAGGAACGTCTGCAAATACGAAAATGTCGCGTCAATTTGGAACGCCTCAAAGGACAAGCAGCAGCAGCTGCAGCAGGACATCCATTTCCTTTGAAGCCCAAGCCGAAACGCTGCTGTGTGCGTGTGGCCCGATTGCCCGATGTGGACCGCAGCGAGATATCCGTGACGCCAGCCAGCTCCATAGTATGCTCGGACTTTGATGATGGTAAATTTGCATAAATTTCTCTAATAATAAGAATGAAGCTAATTGATGATGATTTGAATATTTACAGATTCTTCTACTGAATAGATGCAAAGCGTGTAAAAGACTAGACAGACGGTAATGTCACAATATCCGGGACCTCACACTCAAATTTTGTAGTTCGTAATTTTAAATATTTCTATAAATACATTTGTAACGAAATAAAAAAATACATATTGTTGTTTTTGTTGTTTTGAGAGCAATACAACGATAACACAACAAAGAGCATTATCGATAGACGAGCAAACGAACAAAAGTTTCATCACTATCCCATAGATGTCAGGCAGAAAAAAACAATATTTGTGAAACAGCCAAATTATTCGGTAACAAAACAACATTCCAGGCAGCAAATAATTATGAATTGGCACACGGGCAATATAGCTGAAGCTGTGGCAAAATCCAAAGCCAAAGATGCCATCTTCGTTGTGTACATTCAAGGTAAATACAGGCAGACTTTATGCATTTGCCATTTCACCAATTCACCACGTCATGTTTGGCTAATTGGATTTTGTAATGTTTAAATAAAGGCCAGAATGAGATGACAGAAAATCTGGATAGATTCCTAGACGATCCACGCGTCACCGCAAAGTTGCAGACTACAGACTTTGTAGCCGTTAAGATTCAAGGTGATAGTGCTAGCTACACACAGTTTATATCGCTCTGTAAGTAAAGTGAACGCTCGCTAATGTGAACCAAATGTATTATGTGTTATGTGTTATAGATAAAGTGGCACCTGTGCCATCGATCTTCTTCATTGGCAAATCTGGCACACCACTGGACATTGCCACAGGAATCGTTGGCGGCGTCGAGGAGCTCTTGATGAAGATCAATAAGGTGCTGCTGCTGTCCGGCAAGCAGAAGGTGGAGCAACCAGCAACCAGCAGTGCAGCAGCCAATGATGCACAGGCGGAGCAATCGCGTCGAAAAATCGCTGGCGACGATAGCGATCCCAGTGACAACAATCTAGCGACACCAGTTGTTGTAGCTGCGGAGCCTGTGCAGCCGGCTGCAGTGGAGCTGAAATCCGAGACGACAGCGGCGGCGGCCAGTAAATCAGAGGAAACAGAGAACGATTCAGGCGCAGCGATGAGCAGCCAACCAGCTGCAGCTAAGCAAAAATCCGAGACAGACGTGAAACTAACTCAACCATTGAAATATGCGCCAGCTGCACCAAAAGCCGCTAAGGAGGAGCCGCAGCCCAAGAAATCTGTGGCAGCCCTCCAAAAATCTGAGCCGCCAGCCAAGAAGCTACAGCAGCCAGCTGCAGTTGAACAGGATTCAGCCGAAGCTAAGACAGCAGCAGAGCCTTCAGTACCTGAGCCCACTGAAGCAGCTGCTGCACAGGTGGAAACACCAACTGCTTCGCCTAAGCCAGCGGAGCCAACGGCAGCGGCTTTGTCTGCGGCAGCGGCAGCCGAAAAGCGTGCAGCAGTTGCAGCAGCCGCTGTTGCATCAGCAGCAGCAGAGGCAGCTACATCGGCGGAGGAAACCGCTGCGCACATGACGAACGTGCAGCAGCAGGTCGAGAAGCGTAAGAAGGAGCGTTCGGATGAGAAGAAGCGACGCGATAAGGACACTGAGCTACGACGCCGGCGCGAAGGACGCGATGCTCAGGAGCAGCAAGCAGTTGCCCGCGACCAGGAGCTCAAGCTCATGCAGGTGAGTCAACAACAGCGTGAAATACCAAATGGCAAACTGAACTTAACTTTGCTTCTATACCTTAAGGAACGCATACGGCGCGAGCGCCAGCAGGAGCAGGCGACACGTGAACGTATTCTAGCTCAAATTGCCGCCGACCGTGCCGAGCTAGCAAATCGAGCAGCCGTGCAGCCCAGTGCAGAGCTACCCACAGTGACGCCCACAACAACATCAGCAGCAACAATGACGCCCGAGCAGTCGCAGCACACCACGGTGGAGGAGACACGTCTGCAGATCCGTTTGCCCGGCGGCATAATACGCATCAAAGATTTCCCAGTCATCGAGCCATTGGCCACAGTGCGTGGCTTTGTGCGCGAAGAGCTGCTCGCCAGCAGCAGCAACATACGCGAATTCACGCTGGCCACCAGCTATCCGAGACGCGAATTCAAAACGGAGGATGAATTGAAGTCGTTGAACGACTTGAATTTGGTGCCCAATGCCGTGCTCTTGGTGCTCGGCAGCAGCCAGGTCAACTGTGTGGTGCGCAGCCGCAACAATGTGATGAACATGTTGACCAGCGTCATCTGGGCCATCCTGACACCAGCCGCCGTAGCCTTTGACTATATCAATAAGTATGGCTTTCAACGTTTGCGCGTGCGCTTCATGCAGTTGATTGCGAATGTGGGCTGGCGCAGACCAGCAGCAGTCCAGGCTCCACGCGCTGCCCAGGTCGGAGAGTAAGTGCGAATGGCAACTAAATGTAAACCCGAAACTTAATTGAAATCTCTTTTTGCTTTTGATAGCGTCGGCAGTCGTCGCAACATGGACATGTTTATGCTGCGTACAACTAGTGCACCCGGCCTGCAGCGTGCCCAGCCACAAAATGCGGTTGGCGGACCCGAACATCAAATAAAGCCAACGGATATGTCCAACAATGGGGCGGCTGGGCCAGCAGCCCAAGCACACGACTTGGCACAGCAACGTTCGGGCATCTTTAAGCCGGCACGTTTTGGCCAACCGAACATACGGCGCTTGGCCGACACAGCCAAGGATGATGACGAGGATAAGGCCACCTACAATGGCAACTCCACACAGCAGCAATAAGCGCGAAGCAATTTATACATATATATAGATATAGATATATATGCATAGCTAGTTACAAATGTTCTCTTTAACCACATTCACAGCTTCGAAATATGCAGCCTTAAATTATAATTAACTAAATACAAAAGTAATGCAAATTTACAATTATCAAATTCAAAGTCATCTCTGTTTGCTGTTTGCTGTTTGCCCTGTGTGTGTCTGTGTCTTTTTATTTAAACAATCGACTAAATTATTAACAAACACAATTTCGTGATAAGCTTGAGTTAAAAGTAAACAATTTCAAATAATTTGTTCTAAACTACGTTTATGCGTAGTTGCTTAGTTGTGATTGTGATTGTGATTGTGAGTGCTATAAACATATTAATAAAAAATGGTTCATGTATTTTCTATTTCTATTTTGATATTTATAATCACAAATAGTTGCGTACGCATAAACGTCTTTTGATATAGAGTTAGATAAGCATATATAGTTGTGTTAGGGTTTACACAATCACGCACATATGTGGTTTACACGATCACTCATCTTCTTTTAATACAATTTACCCTCGAGTGCTGATTTATATAGCTCTTACATGGTTTACACGATCAAGCAACTTGAGTTGATATCGTGATATGATTTACATGATTAACCATCTTTTTTTTTACAATTTAGTCGCAAATCCTGATATCTATATATTGCGAAATATGATATGGTTTACACAATCAAGTTGCTTATCATGATATATTTATTGTGATATGATTTACACGATTACTCATTTTCTTTGAATACAGTTTACCCTCAAGTCCTGATATATAGTTCTTACATGGTTTACACGAGCATGTAACTTCAGCTGATATCGTGATATGATTACATGATTAGTCATCGTTTTTATATCGTTTTTATTTTACAATTTAGTCGCAAATCCTGATATCTATATATTGCGAAATATGATATGGTCTACACGATCAAGTCGCTTATCATGATATATTTATTGTGATATGATTTACACGATTACTCATTTTCTTTGAATACAGTTTACCCTCAAGTCCTGATATATAGTTCTTACATGGTTTACACGACCATGCAAGTTGAGTTGATATCGTGATATGATTTAGATGATTAGTGATTTTTTTTTTACAATGTCAATCGCAAATTCTGATATATATGTTGCGATATACGATGTGGTTTACACGATCAAGTTGCTTATCATGATATGGTTTACACGATTACTCAAAATTTAGCCTCAAGTCCAGGTTGTTTTTTTGCTTTTAAAACAGTTATATATACATATATGTGTATACATATATATAAAAAAAAATAGTGTAATAAGATCTCATATGCTTTTGTGTGGATGATAACAAATGATGCAAACAAAGAGAGGGAGATAGAGAAAGAGGGGGGATGAGTTCTTTACAGTGTAAACCACATGAGGAACTGCAACAGTTTGTAGACATTAACCAAGGGGAACTTCCATTCGCCCTTGCGTTGCAGTGGCGGCACCAGGCTCGGATAGTGAACAGGATTGCTGATGTGGCAATTGGTGTTTACGGTGCCGCCTGGATATCGCACGGCCGTCACATCGCCCAGCTTGATGCCATCGCAATCGATCAGCTCCAGCGATTTGCTGAAACAGATGCGTATCTCCGATAGATAGCTAATGTCGTGCTTGCCATCGTATAAACAGTGGATGGATGGATTCTTGCCCAGGCCGCGCACCAATGCATTATTCAAAGCAATCACCGTATTGTTCGAATCGGGATGTATGCCAGAGGCATCCAGTATCCTGGACATTACGTACTGCTCGCGCCAACTCAGGCCCTGGCCAAAGTACTTCAACTCGTTGTCGAGCGCCTCAAGGGCAGCAGCACAGGTACCATGCTTGAGCCATTCGTGCTTCCATAGATAATCCTGTGACGTTTCACCCTCCAGATCCATCCAGTAGGTATTCAGGCGATCCATTATCGCATCCAATTGATCTGGATCGAATTCAGCGGACTTGTTGCAGAAGTTCGGTCCAATCTGACCCATTCTGGTGGGCCAGATGCCGTGAATGGTCCAGAATTCCTTCTTCTGCGGCAATGTGCACTCATGCGACGGATCCTCCTCCCTCCAATGATAGCACGTCGTCACCGGCCATTGCTGTGTAAATATAAGCACATCCCAGCTATGTGGATCCCGCCTAACGAGATTCGTATACAGCGGATAATCCTCGTTGTCCTCATCATCTTCGTCCGAGAAATCCGCAGCGCTGGGACGCTTCAGAGGCTGCTCAACGGAGCTGCTTGACTCATCCGATGTGTTGGCCAAGGCGACACCCGAATCGGATATTTCATCAAGAGCGCTGTAAAACGAAGCAACAAGAAGAACAAATCAACGCCAGCTGTGAGTAATTTGTGGAGGTAACACTGCGGGCGGCTAAAGATGGGGGTAACCTTGAACTTGATGCCTTTGCATGCGGCTTATCGAAATATCGATTCATAGTTTCACCCTTTGCCCTAACTGTTTCTTTTTTCTCTTTGCTTACGTTTACGCAAAACTTGCGAACAATATTTTTGCCTTTTTATGTTTAGTTTGACAAATATTATAGAGTATAACTCACCTAAATGGACTCGTGTTTGTCACAGCAAAGCTGCATAATAAAATCGTCAAGCAAACCAAAGATTTTTGCAGTTTCTTCATAATTGACTTTCGTTTCAAAATAACGTAGCTAAATTACAGTTATTATTCGGTGCACGTATGACGCATTTTACGCAATTAGCAGGCTCAGCACTTATTTTGTTTCTTTTTTTCTTTTTATGAATATTTAGCAAGATCTGTTAAGCTTTCTATTCGCACCAATTTCAATTGTAATGAAAAAATAAGTTGTAAGTTGTTTTTATGCACTTCTTTTGTTTTTGTTATTTTCCTTTCTTCTTTTGCGCTGCAATGAATTGGTAACAGCTGTAAAAAGCGACTGTAAAGTGTAAAAACAGTGCTGTAAAAGACGTGACAAGCAATTGTTGGCGCTGCAGTGATGCAAAATGGGCTATCGATGAGTTGAGACTATCGCTGATGGCGGTTCAAATTGAATTTGAAATTTAAACGGCAGCTCATTTTTTATGAAATTACTTATCTAATAAGTAATAATATTAATAATAACAAATAATATTTAATTTATATATTATTTAATAAGCTAGCTACTGAGCACTACGACTGGCTATGGACATTAATGAATTCTAAGAATGTTATGTTATATAGAAATAACGGCCGAAATAGTTCGCAACGCCTTTATCGCTCGAGCTGCACTAATTGAACTTGTTTGCTGATTACCCGCAGACTGGATTTGTGAAATACGACAGTTTGTCTGCACAAATCGCACAAAATCCCAGTAATGAAACTAAAAATATCCCTGAGAAGTTTCAGTTTTTTCTTTTTCTTTTTTTTCCAAAAGATAAGATGCAATTTGGAGTCCGCACACTCACGCTTTAATTAGTGACAACGATAATTACACATATTCTGGGCTGGCACAATTGCGCGCTATTTTATCTATGAAATACAAACATGACATGTAGCCAAACACTAAACGACTTCTGTTGAAAGCCCAATGACTACACACGACTACAACAACAATGACAAGACGAACAACATAAGCAACAACAATAAAATGATTTTTGCTACTGAAGCAATGCTAAGCAATTGATTATTGCTTAACTGTACTTTGGACTTTACACTGATGATCCAGCCAAGGCTAACCAATAAGTTGGGGGAAACTAGATAAAAATATTTTTTAAAAAAACCCCAGGCCAGGCCTATGCCAGTCTAGGGGCTTTTATAAGCCATTTGTCAGCACTTAGTTTCAGGCACTTTTATCACACACTCAATTAGTTCGACTCGAATGATAAAACTTATTCAGATGCGTTATCTATATACCCTTGTCATGGGCTTTATCATAACACATTTGTGATTATTTCTGTGTCATGTTTCTATACTAAAATCTACATGTTTTTTTTTTTAGCCTACTGGGGGTTGCTTTTATGCAGATTTAGTTGGGCAAATGAAACGTTTTTGTGCTTTGTTTGATGACAAATTAATTTAATAATAACAGCTGCAAAACATTTTGTAATCAATTTAGCTTGTCGTCTCAAATTATCGTTTATGTACAAATCAATTAATGTTTGTTGTTGTTGTTGTTGTTGTTGCTTTTTTGCTGGCATACTTTTTGTGTGTGCATTGGCTAAGTGTGTGTGCGTGGGATTTGTTAACATATTGTTGGCGCTACTACAGTATTTTAGATAAAGTTATACAATTAACAGTCGAAAAGTTGACTTCTCTGCACTCAAATTGACAAAAATTATCATTATTTGGCGCACATAGTCCAAAAATCGTCGAGGCAGAACAGAAAAAAGTTGAGACATTAATTTGAAAATGCGCCCATTGGAAGTGGACGCTGCCGCAGCCAACTTCACATAATGAACGCCATTATCATTGGCATCATCTGTACGCCGCCATGCTGCTGCTGCTGCTGCTGCTGTCGACGTCAACGTCAACTTCAACGCCAACATCCGCAACGCATGCGTGAAGAGCATGCCTGTGAGAGCGAAAGGGAAAGCGTGCAGCACTGAGAGCGCATTGTCTTGTGGGTGGAGTCACAGCATAGCATGTCTATGTATGTATATAGAGCACATAAGCCTGAGTGTGAGAAGAGCCGGTAATTGCCTCAATTTGCCATACATATGCGCAACCCGCAGCCAGTCACTTGACGTGCTGCCCTTTTTTGTTGCTTTCTTTACGACGTCGTCGTCACCGTCGCCGTTGCCATCGCCATCGCCGCCTCTGCTGCCATCGTCGTCGTCGTCGACGTTGTTGTTGTTGTTGTTGTTTTTGTGCAATTGCTGTGTAAATGGCATGAGAATGATAATTGTAGCAATTATAATATTAAATTGGGAGATCATGGCTCACAGGGTTTTCCTTTTCCTTTTCGTTTTCGTTTTCGTTTTCTGTTGCCACCAGCCCAACGTTTTTATATAGCATACTTTTTTGCTGCCATCGGACGCTGACTCTGGCCCAGAACGTCGCCATCTCTGTCGCTCCCCTGGGCATTTAGCAGGCTGCCTCTGCTGCTGTGTATTTTGTCGGATTTGTTTGTTAATTAGAATTCTAGCGTTGAAATTAAAATGCTCACTCCATTGCCGTCGCTGCGCTGCTGTCACTCTTCTCCTTTTTTTTTTTAAATATATATATAAATTTATTTTTATTTTTAGTTTCTTTTTGGAGCGTTTGCTGTGGGGGTGGAGCCACGTTTGAGTTTTTTTTTCTGGCTGCCTTCTCTTAATTACTGCAGTTTATTTTCTAAGTGAGACTAATTAACAGGCTATTCGTAGCATTGCGGCAGAATCTCGTTTAGTTTCGACTGCGAGAGAGAGACTCGACTCGACTCAACTCGACTCTGCACTGGACGCCTCGTCTCTCTGTTTGAGTGGTCAACATTTTGGGTCCAGTTAGTTTGGCATGCAGAAAACTGTCATATGGGCAGGCTATTAAAAAGTTTCTCTTTTGTTACCAAAAGAAAACTTTTCTGTGCCCAATTAGTTACTCAAGATATGGGCTAAAGTTTTGATAATCAGTAAAAGGCCAGTAAAGCAATTAAAGTTTTTCTGAAACTAATGCAAATTTATAATAAATTTTTGCTTCAACTGAATTCTGTTATAAATTAGAAGTTTAATTTGTTTTCTGAACTTTTTAGCTTTTGAGTATGTACAACATATAGAGATTATAGAGAGTAAGAGTAGAAAATGGTATAGAACTGTGTTGAGTTATGTCTGCAAATAACGAAAAACAAAATTTAAGAATTTCTGTATACATATATTTTAGTCATTTATCATTTTTATTAACATTCTTCAGCTACAGTCAAAAATCTATTTTCAGTCAAGCCACAAACTTGTTTCATAAAATAAACCTTAAAGACAATGCCTAAGTTCAAATCTGTTTTAAGCTAACTTTCCCATTTGAATTTTTGCAGCTATATTTAGCTCGCTCTATATATAATATAATCCAGCCATTTAATCAAATGTTTGCCTTGTTTACTTTTATGCTAGAGCCACCTCTCTCTCCCTCTTCCCCTCTCCCCCCCTCTCTCTCTCTCTATGCGCTAACCACTTCAATTCTAATGTTCAACTGCTGCTCCACTAAGCCACAAATTTACGTTATTAGGGCAACATTAGACGCACTGCTAATTATCAACACTGTCTGGCAAAGCGAATGGCAGCAAAAACTGCGAAACACACACACACACTACTATACATATGTATATGTGTGTATGTATGTATGTATATGGATCAGCCCCTGTTGTTTGGGGTTGGAGCGCAACCCTCGCACGTTAATGAACGTAAAATTCACTTAATTCCAACTTTAGCCATGAATTAAGCACGACAAATGGTTGGGCGAGTCGAGTCGAGTCGAGTGCTTCGACTGCTCTCTGACTGGCTGTTTGGCTGGGGCATAAATAAAAGCGGAAAAGACGTGCCACAGGCCAAAAGGAACTGGCGCTGGAGCTGCAACTGGAACTGGAACTGGAGCTGGAGCTGGAGCTGCTGCTGCTGTTGTTGTTGTTGTAGCTCAGTCACAATAAGTAAATGTGCTTTTATGGCTCTTAATTAAGGCAATGATGGGGTGTTTTAATACGTTTGCCAAATGTTAAATGACAAATGTGGCAGTTGAATGTGGCACGTTCTCAGTCGGGTTGCAAGGCTGCTGCTGCTGATGTTACTGCTGCTGCTCTGGCTGGCGTTAATGAAGCCGCGTTTTAATGCTCGCTCGTAAAGGTTAAAGGGTATATATGTGCTTTTTTTTTTGAGAGTTGACTTGATATATAGTCAACTCAGTTTAATTTTTTAGCATACTCCTATTGGGGGCGTGGCAATTGTGCATTTCTTTAACTTTTTCAACATAAAATCCTTTTATCTCAGACACTACTGAAGCTAAAGACTTGATATTTGGTATATATAGTGGGGTTTATCAGGTCTAGGTAAAAATATATATATTCTGTATATACGCAACTTGTGGGCTTGGCAAATGGCATAAACAACAACTAAAGCTTAAATAGCTTTTGAGCTCAGGCCTTGCTATGGACTGCTTCTTTAGATTAAGCTAATGTTTATATATCAACAGCCACTGGGGGCGTGGCATATTATACAAAAGTGATAGTTTTAACAGTTTTAGATATATATGTATATATCTTTTTATATATATTTACGTATTTAAACCTTATTACCTTGCACCTCTCTAACTTCACCCTTTGAGTTCTTGACTAATCTGCAAAAATAAATATTTCCCACCTTTTTATTCCAACTTGAACGAGTATTAGGCAGTTGCTTATGCCCCATTTTCGTACTCATTTAATTTTTGCCTGTGGCTTTTCTTTCACTCGTGTTTGCATTGAACTGAGCAGCCTTTGCCTTGACTAATTAGCTGCAGAGCAAGAGCTCTCGCTCGCTACAGCAATTGGTAAGACACTTTCAAGTCTGCAGTCTGCAGGCCTTTTCCCTCTTTTTTTATCAGCTCTATTATTGTGCTCTCTCTTTTTTTATGGCCGATTGATTTAATAGGGCCATAGCGCAAAAGCGCTTCGAGCTGCTCCTTCTGTCTGCGCAGTTTTTATGATTTGTCAACGTTTGCCTTGGCAACTTTATAGCTACATTTGCTCAACAACTAAATGGCGCCATTTGTGGCTTTTTCTATAGACTGACCAAACACGCACATTTATATGTGTATACAGTTATGTATGATGTTTGTTTGTCTGCGTAAATCTGTGTCACATAAAAATCGCAAATGCGACATTTGCAGTGCTGGCAAAAATAACATTTTCAACACTTTTCGTTTGATTAATCAAACGTTTTACAGCCTCCCCAGCCCCACAAGCAGTTAGGGGTAGGCTAAGAGCCTCTACATATGTATATACCCTCTATATATATAGATATATAGAATATGTAACTTGTATCCATTTAGTCCAAATTAGTATGCCACGCACGTTTCGCTCAAACCAAAAAAATATCCAAACACCGAAAACCAAACAAAGCAAAAAAACAGAAAAAAAAGAAAAAAATGCGGAAACGGAAAACAACAACAAAAAATGGCTGCCTTTTGTTCTTGTTCTTGTTGTTGTTGTTGTTGTTGTTGCTCTCTCTTTTTTATGTCTATTTATATATTCAAAACAAATGCAATTGGTTTATTACACATCAATAAACGCGACCAAATAGTCAAATTTGCGCTGCGGCTTAAAAAAATAAAGAGAGTGAGGGGGAAAAAATAAATACTATAAGCATCTGATATATATAAATATGTGTATATATCCATGTCTGACATAAACGTGATCAAATTATGATGATTTGATTGAGTTTTGAGCATTAAATGAAAAAATATGTAATTATATATATATATATATATATATATATATATATAGAAAATTTCTTACACGTGAACATAAATTAATCAAATTTAGTTTTGCTATTTGTATAAATAGTAAAGATCTTACAATCAAAGTTTTCCTTAGATATGACAAAAAAATATGATTTTCAATACAAAAACTATAGATATAAAAGACCTAAATTCATTTAATTCGTATTTTAATACATTATATATTTAAAATGTTTTTTTTCTTATCATATCCTTAAGGAAACTCTGTTGTAATCATCTTTACTAAATCTTAAAATATTAACAAAATCATATAGACATTGCTCTAGTTTTTTGCCTAGTTTCGTAGATAGAATTAGTCCAAAATTTTTTTTTTTGTATGAAAATGTTTTTTATTTTCTTCAAAGTAACTTCATTAAATGTTGTAATCCCAAGTATTGCATCGCTGTTATCACAATAAACGTGAAATTTCGTATTATATTAGATTAATATTATGGTATTCAATAACTACCAAAAATATACTTGGATCAATTGTAAAGCTTTCTCATATGAGATATTGCTATACAAGAGATATCCAAATATTATCTTAAAACTGACTAAGAACTTCTTTCGTTAACAATATATTTTACTCCTTATATCATTCTCCATTGGCTACATAGACAGCTTCACACACCTTTCCCCAAGTCAAAATGTTTCTTCAACAGGTTCGCTTATGATGTTCCTAAATAGCTTTCTCTATTGACCCAAGCAAATAGCCTGCAGTTGCAATTGATTGTTTACCGAATGGGGGCCCCCTCTAGCTGACCCCCAACGCCACCTACCCCAAAAATTGGAAATCAGTCACGTGCGAGTGTGTCTAATGCCTTGACCAAACAGGACTTAAGCTCTACACTCTCCTCCCCTTGCTCTGTGATGGAGACAATTAAAATTATGAAGTGCAGTCGTGAGTATCTATGACTGGAGCCTAACTTGGCTTGGGTGATTAAAAGACAACAATTGCAACGACGCTGACAGCCTCACAAGTAGACAAACTCCAGGCACACACACCAACACACACACATAACTTGGCCAGATTGCAATTTATCTGCACGCAAATTTGCCCAGACCCAAAAACGCAGCCGCTGGCTGTTGAGTGAGTGTGCTGGTGTGTGTGTGCGTGTATATTGTGAGTGTGAAAAGTCAAGCTGTCTGTTTTGGCTGGGCAAACAATTGGCAGCTATTGCCATGATCTTGGTTTGCACTTTTGGTGCTGTCTGGTCCTCAACTCTGATTTGTGAACCGAAGGCTGGGCCAAGTGAGGTGGGCAGGGGTGTTGGGTGCCTCGCTTTTGTTTGGCTCTGTCATGGAGTCAATTTGTGCACAATTTCGTTATTGGCTAGCAAATTCCCCAGCTCAATTTGCCTGCCAGCCAAGTACGCCAAGTCGTGCGTTAACTTACCAAACATATATTCGACTCCAATGCCACTTGGCAACAAAACTTTTCAGTTATGAAGAGCATTTGCGTATGTGTTTAACGAAGCGAGGCTAGCCACAAAATTTGTATATGATTTTTGTTTTACGTTTGCCCAAAAGCACAAAAAAAAAAACAAAAAATCATTTCAACCAAACCAAACTGTACCAGAAAAGTGTTGGCCACGTTTAGCTCAAGGATCTGGCCATTTGTCTTTGTCTCTCTCTATCTCTCTCTCTTTAGATATAATAATAAAAGACACACCCAATTTACGTAAAATCCACAAATAAATACAACATTTTTAGGGCTTTGCCACGCCCAGCCAAGCAACAAAAAACAACGCCCATTGGCGCCAAAGAAATGGCCAGCCGCAAAGCCAGTCAACTGGAAATTGCCCAATTTTTGTTTACACAATTTTATTGTAGTCCCGCCAGCCAGGCAAATTGTCATGCAAGGCAGCAACAGCAACAACAACAACAACAACTGACCCTAAGCTTAATTTTCAATGGCTAAAACCACAACAACAACAACAACAACAACGTATAGCAAGACGTTCCATTTAATTTTTGGTTATTTTGCAATTTTTCACTTCATTAAACATTTTTTTACGGATTTGTCATATCAATTTACTGAAAGGGTTAAGAATTTGTTAGCCAGCTCAAGGGTTGATTAAGACGTTTGCCCAAAAACAAGTTAAGCAAACAAATTTGTTATGCCAGCCAGTTACATATACATATATAGTCAAGATTAAGGCCTGAACGGGCCTGATCTGGACCGGGGTTGCTTACAGGATTCTGTCTTCAAGTCAAATCAATGTCAGCAGCATCTTGGCTTGACTGCTACTTACGCAATTTGCTTACATGATGTCAGCATCCCCTTTTGCACTCATAAACAACTTCAGTTTTTAAGTGCTAAGCACATCTACATACATTTGTTTATATATATGCATGTGCCCCAGAGACACAATAATACGTATACGTTTGCCTTGCCTAAATTCTGACAAATCTGTAAAAATTTGTTCGCTGTCATCAACACACACACACACACACACACACTTGGCACATGTTTAGCATACTTATCAGTGGAGTGGAGTGGATGGAGGCGGCTCTTGTATCATGCGCTCGTTAAGCGTCAAGTAAAACAAATCATAATCTTCAAGACGTCAACATCGAGTGCTCTGAAATATGACAACGCGTGCCATTTGCTCTGTTTGCATTTGTTGTACGCCTTTTTGTGGTCTTTGCGTTCCATGTCTTGAAGGACCCCATCCAAAGAGCGCCCTGCACACATGTGCTAGGCAGGGATTTGCTCTTGTTTGTCTCTGCTATTTGTGTAAGCGACTGGGCAGCATCAATCTTCAAGAGGAGTTTGTCATTTGCTCTGATCTGAATGTGGCGAATTAAAGAAATGGAAAAAAATTATAGAAATAACTGAAGAAATGCCTGGTACTATATAGTAAAGAGATTTTTAGTTGGTTTTTAAGCATAGATAAAAGAGAAATTCTGTAATATATGCTGACAATATATGATATCTTAAGAGCATTCATTGTAGGCTTAGTTAAAAGCTTACTAAAAATACATATTATAGTTTTTGTGCCAGGATTTGTTGTAGTTTCTGATTGTCATTGCTGTAAAGCTCAGCAACGGATTAACTTAGAGCTAAATATTAAAAATATTTTGAATGTTTTTAGAGCAGAGAGCGCAAAGGCATTACAAAGTTTTAACTAAAAGAATCAACAAACTTTATTTCTTTTTCAAATATATTTAATGTATATTTTATAGACACACCTTACTACCTACTCTGATCCCAATTTTTATACCCTGAACCCATTGAAAATGGGAAATCAGGGTATAATGTTTTTGTGAAAATGTATGTAACAGGCAGAAGGAGACATGGCAGACCCCATAAAGTATATATATTCTTGATCAGCTCGACAAACTGAGTCGATATAGCTATGTCCGTCTGTCCGTCCGTCCGTTCGTCCGTCCGTCCGTGTGAACGCAGCGATCTCGCAAACCACAAAAGCTAGAGATCTGAAATTTGAAATGTATACTCGTGTATATCCTACGCAGTACGAGTTTATCAATTTTTTTCGATAACTCATCCCATTTCCTTATTATCGATAAAAATCGATAACTTTTCTTCGTTTTTGAATACTGTTATAGCTATAGATTTCAAATTTACTGTGTATATCCGTGTAATGGATACAAACATTTTGCAATTTTTGGATTTTGGATACCACGCCCCCTTCCCCCCAAATTTGAAAAAAAAACGTATTTCAAATACTAGAGACTTGTGCTTTGGCAATTACATACATATGAATGTCATTATTACACTGTACAAGTTTGGTTACGAAAGTTCATCTAGAAGCAAACCTATTCAAGAAATAAGTTTCCAAAATATAGCCCATACTGCAGCCCAAGCGCTGCCCGCGGGCAGTCGCTGCGTAAACTGCGCAGTAGCAGAGAAAGTGCTTGTGCGTGCGTGTGCATGTGTGTGTCTGTGTATGTGTTGTTTGTGTTTATGTATGTATATATGTATAAAAGAAGCGTAAAATGATTTGAATATCGCATCTTCGCAGGGTTCAGGGTATCTCTTAGTCGAGCAGTCTCGACTAGAGCACTCTTACTTGTTATTTATACCAATTTTCACTTTCTTTATCATTTAATCATTAACTGTATTTAACTCTATTAGCTCGCATGGTTTAGCTATGAGTCCCTAATAGTTCTGTAGCCAAGTCTATAAACAGAATTATCAATCAATGCCCGCACAGCAGCTGCCTGAGCCCACATACTCCTCCTTCTCCCCTTTGCTCCTACACACACACACACGTTGGCAACTTGAACTTCGCACCAAACAGTTGCACACACACACACCTAGCCATAAATATCCAATGTGATATCTTATCAGTATTTGAAAGCACTTTACTAATAATTAAAATGTCATCATTAAGAAATATGAAAAAGTCAACAAAAGGCGCAAAGCAAAACAGTTGACAGCTCCCAGCGAACTCGAGCAGAGCAAAAGGCGCGGCTAGAGATGAGCGCGTGTTGCCATTCAATGAATGTGTTGAGAAATTAACACGAAAATGTTGAGTGAAAAGTAAATTTATGTTATTTACTTGAAAATATTGAGTATAATATATGTATATAACATAAATATTTAGTATGTCTTAAGTACTAATTAGGGTTGAAATATGGAATGTCTACTTCTGGGATGTCTAAGTCATATTCACGATTGAACTTCATGGCAGATTGTCGGAAAATCTTCTGGCTTTTCAGTTTATATATTGTAAATTGAATACAAATTAGAATTCATTAAAAATATTATATAAATAGCTATATTTTTGTATATTTTTCTAAAGATAAAATATAGTCAGGCATCCTTAACAATATTTATATCTTTTATACTATTTTAGTTGCGTATAGAATTATTTTTAATTATTAATAATTTCACTTCCATACGCTTAACTTTCTATGTCACATTTCGTGTCACGACACGCGCTCAGCCCAAGTCCAAACAGCTCACAATTCCAACTGCATTTGATGAGCTAAAGAAAATTTATTGTTTTGCTATTGACTATTTAAACTT
This sequence comes from Drosophila leonis, assembly GCA_035045365.1. Taxonomy (NCBI): domain Eukaryota; kingdom Metazoa; phylum Arthropoda; class Insecta; order Diptera; family Drosophilidae; genus Drosophila; species Drosophila leonis. The sequence goes on along the minus strand of JAWNPC010000454.1, from coordinate 11,896,133 downwards.
GAAGTGAAGTGAAGTGAACTGAGTGGGAAAGAGAGGGATGTAGACTATCTATCTATCTACCTGCCTATTGAGTAGGTATATTGGAGTACAACTGCCCATTTTTTTCTTTTATCGAATCAGTATTTGTGTGAGCTGGACACAGTGTTGCCTCCAGCTACGGGCTGAGACTGCTTCTGTTGACACTAATGGCGACGATTGGCGTCAATTTTCGTGTCACATTTGTGACTCGACTCTGTGGGTCTGTGGCTCTCTCTGGCCAGATATAGACAGGCCTGAAAGGCAGCACCTAAACGACAGTAGCTGCATTTTCAATTAGAAACAGATGTAAAGGTCTGATAAAGTTGGGCGAGGTGCAGCTTATCAGGCGGGCCGTGCCCGTCTGGTACTTGAGCTGTAATGAGTCGTGTCGTAGCAGCAGTCGTTGCAACTGCAAGTTGCCTTGCACCAAGCGCTGTTTGCACAGATGAGTTTTTAATTAAATGCTATCGTTGCGCTTAAATAAATTGAAATAATCAATTTATATTACGTATACGCAACGTTCGCTCGCTGACTCCTCCGTCCATGGCGCTCTGTCAACAAATTTAATTGAAAATCTAAACAGCAAGTCAACATCATCGGATGGCAAGTCAAAATGGTTACCCTATCGAGCCGTGTGACGGACACGTATCGAGCAGCTCCCTAGCAGCTTTAGCAAACAGTAGCAGCAGCAGCAGCAGCAGCAACAATGCTGACAACATTTCATACTTTTGTTTGTGCGCATAATTTTAAAATCAATAGAAATATATCCAGTTTCATCATCATCATCATCATCGACTTCATTGTCGTTGGCTCTGGGCAAACATTCAAATAAATGGCAATCAATGGTTACCAACAGTCAGCCAACTGACTACCGTATAATCCATGCCCACACCCACAACATGCCCAGCCTTATCTCTCTCTCTCTCTCTCTCTCTCTCTCTCTCTCTCTCTCTCTCTCTCTCTCTCTCTCTGCCTCTCTATATATATTTCGTGTTTTTTTTTGGCATTTCGTTGATTGAAAATTATACGCTTTGCTTTCAATTAAAGCTGTCTGGCATGAGATATGCGGCACAGCTCATAAATCTTAACAGCAAGTGTCGCTACCGTACCGAATCGACGCGTCGTCTATATATATCTCTCTATCTATATCTTTATGATGGCCCAGTAGCCTTATCGACTTCATTAACTAAACAAATGTGTTTATTGTTGGCTTAGGCTATAAACCAGCTCAGCTCAGCTAGATAAATAAACAAATTAAATGAAATTATTGTGCTAAAAGTATTAAAAATATTATTAGCCTGGATAATAATAATAAGCACAATCAGCTGCGCGTATTGAGCATGTAGCGCTTAGATCATTCCCTGTATTAATAAATAACGTTCGTTTATGGCATTTACCATAAAGGCGGATCAGATAAAGTCATGCAGGTGTGCAGGTGCGTCGGCTTAGCTGTGAGAAAAAGGGTTAGGCAAGGCAATTATTTAGTATAAATTATGGGAACTTTTTTGGGAACTTTTTTATTTATTAAATAATATGGAAATCTTTTTTGTTTATTAAATAATATAGAAACCTTCATAATAAAATAATATTAAAAACATAGAAATCTTTTTGATTTATGAAATAATATAGAAATCTTTTAGAACTTGATAAAAAAAAATTTAAAAATATAGAAATATATTTAAAAAAATATTATTTACTCTGAAAATTATATGAAAATAATCTAAAAAGCTTCCAAACTTTGATAGAAATATAGAAAAATTCGAGTATATTTTTATTATTATAAGACTTAAAAGACAACAAATAAATAATTTAAAAAATGTATAAAAATAATTTTACAAATTAAATCAAGAATCCGCCAACGTAACTTGATAAAGATAAAAAATACAATTGCTTTATAAACTAGAAATGAAATGTAGTTACTATATTATTTATCTTTATCAAGAACTGAGTAAATAAATCAAATTACGCTTTCAGTTATAAAACTTTCTTTATCTAAGTTTGCTTTTGGAATCGCAAAAAGTATACGAGTTGATAGCATAAATTTGTATATCTTAAAGATCTTAATTACTTGTTTCTTGTCTTAAAACCTTTTATTAACTTACATTAAATTCTTATTAAACAATGGGTCTAAGTCCAGAGATATGACTATTAAAAGATATACTAGTTTATCCTATCAATTCTCACTAATTTAGTGCAGCCAACAGAAAATTAAGTAAATTATGTTAAGCTTCATAAAGACAGTTTTAAAACTGAGAAACTAATTTATATAGAATGAAATGACTTTAATAATAAGATTTATTTCTTATTATATTATATTATAAATTAGGTATATAATATAATATTTCTGTGTAAATAAGTTTCTCGGTTTTAAAACTGTCTTCATTTCACAGTCTTCTTCATATGAGTTTTTTCTTAAACCTTTTCCCATTTTCATTTTTCTATTGTCCCAATTTTTCATCTCTTTTAAATCTTATATTAATGACAATTGCTTGCCTACTATTTCATTCCATATAATAAATACCTTAGCCTCATTAACACCTGCCCAAAAAACCCCTTTCCGCCGATACCCTCCTGAACGGCTTCACTGTCCATTTGGGAGCTATTTATATGCATGGCCCAAAATGCAAAAGGCATCGCCATTTGCACGCAATTAGTGACACAAATTGCCGCCAGACAAAGAGTGGGAGGAGAGAGAGAGAGAGCGAGGGCGTGGCAGAGGCAGAGGCATAGGCAAAGGCATTTGGCTACTGTTTAGGATTAGCTGGCGTTTATCTATATCGATATTTACGCAGCGTCGTTTGCATAATTATTTGAAATTTATTGTGCGCTAATTGTGACGCCAAGGCTTTAATGGTATTTAGTAGGTGCCGCCAAATAATCCATTTCCGATGCCACATCCCAGCCAATCCACTATGTCTCTCTGGCATTTGCATAATCGCAATCAATCAAGGGCGGAAAGCGTAAAAACCATTTGAAAAATTACGCTGCACTTGTTCAAAACAATTTGCTGCCCTTTTTATGTACAAAGAACTTGTACGAAATGGGGTTTTTTTTATTGTGCTCCTCTTTTGGGGGGGTTGGGTGGCCCGAAATGATAAATGCTAATTTGAGGCAAGATCACGCATAAACCAACAATAAATAAATCAAATGGCAGGTCACACAAAAAAGTTGCCCCCCACAAACACACTAAAAACGGACAAGAGAGAGAGAGAGAGGGGGGGGGAGAGAGGGGGAGAGAGGGGTAGTGAGGGAGAGGGTAGATATATTTAAGTGGGCTGCTCTCATATGAATGCGATTTAGGGCCACTTATGCGTACACATGTAAAAATCCAAAATCAAGAAACCTTAGCACGATTTGCACTTGCCTTACCGTACAGAATTTTGCAAATTGTTAAGTGATTTACGAGACAAGCCAGGCCATTTGTTAGACTAAGATTAAGTAAAGGGAGCAGGCAGAAGGGAGCAGGGAGCAGCATTGCCAGAGCAGGCACAGCACACAGACAGAGCAGCAGGAGCACATGGCGCACAAGTTCACAAAGTTTTCCATTTTCTTTTATCTTTCTTTGTTTCAAATAAAAGTTTTGTGCTCAATACAAATTGCAGCAACATTATGTGAGATTATATTGCCATAGAGCTGGTTGGGGTTCGTGCTGCAGAAGCAGTAGGTGAGCACAAATATATTGTAGAAGAAGAAAAAGCTTTGACCTTTACTTAATCTATATTCCTTGTAATCTCTGCTCGAAATTAAAAATTTACTTTGATTATCATAAGTTTTTCTTATGTTGAAACGAAATTTCTTTACAGTTTTATATACTATTCATACTCATTATGCTGCTTGTTTCATTCCCATTTCATTCTTTTTTTTAAATTTGTTAGCGAACCAGACTGAAATTCAACGAAATCAATATACTTTGCTCTTCTCTTGTGCTCCTATTCCTATTTACTTAAATTTTCATAAATTTCCATTCTCTCTTCTATTATATATCAATTTTGTTCTTTAAATACTACTTTCATTCTGTTCCATTCCAATTTAATTCTGTTTTTATACTGTCCCATTCCCTTACAGCTAAACCTTCATTCTGTTCAATATAAATTCAATTCTAATTTCATTTTATTCCATTTAAATTTTGTGTTTTCTTTTGCTAACAAATTTATATTTTGTTTCATTTTCATTAAATCAAATTTCTATTCCATTTTAATTTCATTTGACTGCATTTTGAATATGTTCCATTCTCATTTTGTTCCATTTATATCATATTCCATTCCTACTCTGTTCTATTTTCACACACCACTACCATTCCGTTCCATTTTGTATTGTGTTTCATTCCCATTCTGTTCCAGTTTAATTTTCTTTCATTTGCTTTACATTACGAAATCTCTTCCATTTCTATTCAGCCTCATTGCCATTCTAATTTAATCTATATGATTATCCATTCAATTCCATTTGATTATATACTCACTATTCTACTCTATGCTTACTTCATCAGCTTCTTATCTATTCTACTCACTTCTATTATGATGTAATCTGGACTTCCTTCAAGTTTTTCTACTACTATTCTATTTAATTCCTTTAACTACTTGCCCATTCCATTATATACCAGTTCAATACGATAACCAAATCCCTATTCTATATAATTGTTATATTTATCTAGTATTTATCGTTTCCTCACCCATATAATGCGCCATTTTATGCCAATCTTAACCAGTTTTCCTCACATTGTCAGCAGCAGCAGCAGCTAAAGGAACAGCCAACTCGAAAAGTGTATCATTCCGAGTAGTCTCCGGACGGACTCTCAGCGTAACCCGTAAAATACACATTTTCTGGTGGTAGAAAATCCAGCAAATTGATTTTAGTGGGTGTTTACACAAAGCTTAGAAGTACTTTCCAGGCGAACTTTTCACAATTTCCCTGCGAGCACTGCCAAAAAGCACGCCCTCTTTTAACTCAACCACCCACGCAGTCGACGTGTGTGTGTGTGTGTGTATCTTTGTATAGGGCAAGTGGCAAAACCTCACAAATGGCAAATGGCAGCATTTAGTATGATTATCAACAGCCCTGCCTTGCCGCCCCCCAACCACACCCCATACTTCTGCTACTCTAAGAGCTTTGGCTGCTGCTGTGGCAGGGTTGTTCCAGGCAGCAACATCGTCTGCTGATGGCGACGGCGTTGATGTTGATGATGGCAGACAGCGAGGCAAGTGCGTCCCACTCGGGGTTGGGTAAATGCCACTTGCCACTAAGCATGGGGGTGGTGCCACAACTGGCTGCCCCGCGCCCGTTTTGTGTCTGTGGCAGCGTTTTATATGCCATTTCTTTTATTGCTTTAATATGTTAATAGCTTTTACGACTATTGTTGTTGTTGTTGTTGTTGTTGTTGCAGTTTGTTGCTGTTTTTCTTGTGCTTCTTTTATATTTTAAGTTCTTTTTTTTTTGAAAATTATTTTTGCTGCCTGCGTGTGGGGCTGATTTTGCGAATCTGGCTGAAGGATTTGGTACATTATCATCTTTTATAGCCATTATCGTGCAAAAAAACAGATAGAAGCTGAATCTCTTCTTCCTTTTTTGCGAGCTCATATTATGTAATGTGTGTAGTGAGTTCTTGAGATTTGGGTAATGAGAGTCTAAGATTTTTTTGGTATTTGTGGGAATTTTATGAATTTTTTTTTTAGATTTTAATGTTTATGTATTGGAAATATTTTGTATAATATTTTAGTTTTTCTGTTTATACTCGAAGTGAAAAGAGTATATTGGTGTTATGCAATGTCCGTCTGTTCGTTTATGAATTCATGCTTCTGTCCCTTCGTCTGTCCGTTCGTCTGTCCGTCCGTCTGTCCGTCCGTCCGTCTGTCCATATAAAGCCAAACAATTCGGCGCTATCGAATTTAGAGCCTTGAAAATTAGAACAGAATGGTCTTATAAAGCATTAGGATTTTCCACATATGCATACGCATATAGGCACACGGCAAACCGGTTCATTTTATGATAAATATATATTTTATTATAAATATATAAGTCTAGATAATGCAGACTTAGTTTCAGCATAGCTCAGCTACTAAGTCAAAATTCCTAATTCATGCAACATTTAATTACAAAATATTTCACACTTCAACCTCCAGCTTTGGCCGAAAAAAAAACTTTCACTATAACTTTATGGCAAAGTTTTGGGAACAAAACAAATAGAAAATCAACCGAAATCCGTAACACCCGCACTCACACACCTATGCAGCTCTTACCCTTAAAGCTAAACGCCCTCAGGTATTTCAGCCAATTAGTGGCAATAAAATAAATTCAATTTTACGCACACGATGCGGTTGGACCCAGTTTTTGGCTGCGGCTTTCAGGTCGAGGGGGAGCGGGCTAAAGACTCCGACCCTAGGGAACGTTTAGTGGGGGGCAGAGGGTAGGAGGGATGAAGAAATCGTGCGCGCGTTCATTTAAGCGTATGTGTGAATAATGCGACCCTGCGGCATACGCAGCCGTAGCGCCTCGCCTCGCATCGCCTCGGCTCACAAATTAACGCCGGCTTTTTAGGGGTTGATTAGGCACGCCCCGATTCTCGTATGCGTTAACTTTTGCGCTGTGTGCACTTGTCTGAAACGGCATCGAAGCCTTAAAGTCTACCCAAGCGTACGTCAGACCGGCATTAATTATGCTAAACATTTTTAAATATTGTCCTCACGTGCAATGCCCGGCGAGCAGGCCCTTGAGGGCAGCCGGCGCTCACTTTTGATTGGATTGCCTTTGCCTTGAAACCGTCAAAGTTTTTTCTCTCTCTCTCTCTGTCGGTCATAGACGGTTGTTCCCCGAGGGGTTGGCTGATTTCGGCGTTCGCGCATTTTCAACAATTATGCAAATGCGTTTTAATGCCTTTTACTCATTTAAGCGGATTACAATTTAATATTTTTGTTTGTTGTTCTCGCCGTTGTTACTTGTATCGTTGCTGTTGTTGTTGTTGCAGTTGTTATTCTTTGTTTGTTTAGAGTTTAGAGCACAATTCCGAAAAGGTAAGCACAATGCTAACACATGGCTTCATTTGCATACGCTACGAGTTTTGTGGCAAAACATTTGTATTTTAATTGTTGCAATTAACGTGGCAAAAGGCAGCGACAGGCCCGAAAGGGCTGCAGCTACAGCTTTTGCTACCAATTGGCAATTTGTCATCAGTTGATGGATGTAAGAAGGCAAAGCCTTATAAATTGTATAGATGGAAGTGGAACTTGGAGAAATTCTTAAGAAGTAGTAGACATTGTCTTCAGCTTGGAGTATAACAAGCTGAAAGTGTGATACAGGAAAAGCCAAAGTCAAACTTGATAGATTGACCTGATACTGAAGACTTTTATAACTTGGCCCAGCTCTTGAATTGATTGCCAATTTCTGTGTAGTTTTTTATTCCAGTTTATCAAATTTTAATTTAAATTTTAAATTTTTAAGTTTTAAAAGCACAAAAATATAGAATTTTTTAGCTTTGAAAATCCAACTCAAATCCAAAATTTTCTTAAATTGCTGACAAGTTTCTGTTATGCCTGCCCGCTTGGCGTATTCCATGTACCACATTTTATTCAGATTTATAATAAATATTTTTTTTAGAATTTTGTAAGCTTGGTTTATTCCTTTTTAATAGATTTACGCATGTTTCTCTCTTTAAAAATCCTCCAAGCATGCTTTTTAGTTGTCTTTCCCATACCTATTCTATGTAATTTCCTACTCTCTCACTTTCATTTCATCTGCAGACAAGCGTCTTCTTGCCTTTCCAGCCTTTGCTAACTTTCTCCTTAATAGCCTCTCTACCAAACTCCACACAATGCCCTTAAATTTGCTAATTAACTGAACATAAGGTTTTCTAATTTCATTTAACGCGCAGCTATATAGAGACAGAGAGAGAGAGGGATTCATCCGCAGCAATCTGACAATTGCACCCTCTGCCTCTGCCTCTGCCCTTGGCAAGTGTTTTGCTCCTTGCCCAACTGAACTGCAGTTCGTCTCAGTGAGTCAGTTAGCTCGCTCGTCCGTATCATTAGCCTCCGGGGATGATTTGTTGTTTGGCAGCACTTGATCAACGGCAATGAATTCAATTAGCACCAAAACACCAGCTAGCACAGTTAGAGTCAGGCATTAGTGTGACCGAGCCGGGCGAGGGGCGAGCATTGCCTGAGGGTGGGTAACACTTGCTGCAGTCAAAGTTACAGGCAAGGGGGAGAGTAGAGAGAGTCAGCAGAGTTAGAGTCAGAGAGCAGACACACCCCCTCCATTAGATGTCAGTGCTTCGTCTGGTCAATTGTTTGGATTACTTTTCTGGTGAATTATTGCGTGTTGACGCATATGGTGACAATTTGCACTAACTCAATGGGATCTGCCTCTATCTCCATATCTCTCTCTCGCACTCAGTGGTCTCTAGGGATCTAATGCGCTTTGGGCTGTGGACTGTGGACTGTGGGCTGTGGGCATACACGACTGCACCATTGGCAATTAGCGTTGATATTCGTGAATTTTGATTGCAAAATTTCCCGGCGATTAAATCGAAATCATTTGACAAATTCTATGCCATTGTCCAGCCATATCGATGAGTGTCCCTCTCTCCCTCTCTCTCCCCCTCTCTCTCTCTGTATGTCTATGTGTGTGTTTAGTAAACTAATGGCCTTTGTGCCAGCCTGATGAGCATTGGCCCCGACTCCAGTTGCGACTTTCGCTTTGGCTTTGGCTTTGGCTTCGTTTCTCGCTTGCATTTTTGTTTACTTTGGCGCGCACGCACGGATTTTCTTTTATAGATTGATGGCAACGACTACGGCTTGAACTGCTGATTGTAGCCGGACATGGACATCTGTGTGTGTGTATTGAAAATATAGCCAGATGGATTGTGTAAACAAGTTGGAAATTATGGCATTAAGCAGCAATATGCGTTGTAGTTTTTGTCAGCGTGTGCTATAAATCAATAAATTATTTATTAAGCTGACGAAAATTAAGAATACTTCAAGGACTTAGAAAAAATATTTCTAAAAATATATATATGGTACATTATGGTCTAAAGATCTAGAATATAGACCATTAGAGGATACATTTTAAATATAAAATATATAATATATACAAAATACAAAATAATTTAACTAAATTTTAAAAAATATTAAATAAAAAAAAATTTACAAAAAATAGACATTTTTTAAATTAAACAAATCTCTTACCAACAATTTCAATATAGCTAAGATAACTTTGATCAATTTATGCCACAATTAGAGATTTTAATACTCTCTCTCTTGCATTGAAACCTTTGAAATCAATTTATATTTGATTTATAATTAGCTCATAAAGCAAAGCTCTAACAATTTGTTGCAAATTCAAATAAAATTGTCACATAAATTGCCATATCAATATCAGCAAATTGATGCCAAACCGCCCACAACCCCTTGATGTTGCGACAGCCAGCCATTAGACAACTAACTAACGAGCTATATCAGAGTTATGTTCATTGTTGTTCGTCCGAATGCAAATTTGACAATAATAAAATGCAACATATGACAAATAATCGCGCATATTTGACAATAAAATCGAATGGAAATGGCGGAAAATGTGGAAAATGTGGAAAATGCATTTGGCCAAAGCCGTTTGAATATTAGCAGAAATTCGATGAATGCTCAAATCACAAAAGTAAACACAGCAAACAACACACACACACACACACACACACAGACACATACACACGCAGAAATTAAGCATAAAATGTGATCATCTGTGTTGACATGAAGATCAACAACGACGTGGCAGACACCCCTAGGGTAACCAAATTGTAACACCAGCAACAACTGCTGACAAAGTCATAAGAGACGAAGGGGGGGATGCATGACGACGACCCTCAATTCAAATGGCAATTTACTGGGTGTGCACACACACACACACACTCGCACACACTCTTTTTGGTTTATTGTCTGCTGCGGCCCGTGTTTATAGAAAATTATAACTGAAATTTAATTTGCAACAGATGCGATAGCATCCAAAAAAAAAAATCCATCCTACAATTAAGCAATTGCCGAAACTCAAACTCAAACTCAAACTGAATGCCCAGACTCCGGTTTTCGGGGTTTGAACTCTGTCACCCTTTGGCTGCCTGTTGATAAAAGGAGAATTCTGCCCTTGCAATTGTTACAAATTACCCGCTAATAGCTCATGAATTGAATTAGACAGTTGCCATTCCATACAATATAGCTGGAAGTCCTTTGTGCTCCTGCTGCTGCTTTTGCTTCAATACTGGTTCAACTTCAACACTTGGCCACTTCAAGGCATCTGAACTGAATAGCGCAGCATCAGCAACCACATCAGACCGCAGGCCACTGCACAGTGGTTCAAGATAGATTTGATTGGCTTACTCCACTCTTAATCTTATATGGTTCATAGACTGTTATTGAACTTGGCAATTCAATTAAGGTCATTGATGTTTGTCCTGTTTCTGATTATTCAATTTAAAATAATTCTCAATTGACCATCTTTGGCTTTGGGTGTGAGTTTTTTGAGGTCAAATATATGTGTTGTATCAGGAAGTGCTGAGAGGCTATGAATATACCTTTTAGAGTAGTTCTTTATGGAAATTTATATAAAACTTTTGCACATATGTGAAAAGTGCTAACAGCGACAATAACGTAATAGAAACATAGTAAGAGTCTTCTTAACGGCAGTGCCCGACTAGGATATACCCTGAACCCTGGGCAGAACTGATATTTCAATCATTCTACGATTCTTTTATGCACATATAACAAAAAATACTTACACACCCAATACATACACACATACATACATACATAAGTTGGAGTTCAGCTTACTTCGCACTTTATGGAATGGGGATTATTTGTTGGACATTATTTGTTGAATAACTTTTCTTCTAGATCAAGTTTCTTTATAACATTTTCAGAGCGTGCTAATGACAGTCAGATGTGTATCTTAGCCAAAAGATAAGTCTTTAGTACTTAAAATACATTTTTTTTTTAAAATGGGAAAACAAAGAGAAGTATTCAAAATCCGTAATATTCAAAATTTTGAGTATTCATTAATGCTTTTTGTTTAATTTTAAGCTAAATCAACCACTGTAATTCACATTGAACGTAGCATAAATATTAACCAGAATTCATTCATTCATTGAAATGTCTTGTCTTTGTATCCCCCTTTCTCTCTCTCTCTCTCTTCCTCTCTTCCCTCTCTTGCTTATGTTGACGTAGTGCGTTGCGTTGTTTTGTGTGAAGTGTCTGCGAGTGTCTGACGGATAACAAAATGAATTTTTATTAGCCCATCAGACGCATAATCAGCAAGCAAGAAGAACTGCTGCATAATAATAACAACAACAACAATACGAGCATATCAAACAACCAATAATAACAACAATATAAAGCATACTTCAAGGTATGCTGTCTCCCGCTCTCCCCCTCTCCCTCTCTCTCTCTCTCTCTCTCACCCATTGACAATTCTCCTGCCTATTTATGAGCTAAGGTCGCGCTCTGCTATACTTGAGTATTACGTGATGAAGTGGCCTCGTCTTGTTTCATTCACAATCTCCTTTCATTTCCCATTTCAATTATAATCCTATATAGCTAATTGTATGAGTTGTTTGCTAAGGATTTTTGGTGGAGTGAGAGAGAGAGAGAGAGAGAGAGAGAGAGAGCGAGAGACGATTACGAATTGTTATTTTTGAAATTTATATATATTTAATCAAAAGTATAGCTCATGCCAAACAGCAAACTGAGAACTTTGTTTCAATTAACACTGATTGCTGGCCGATTAGTCGATGGGGTATTACGCCCTATATGGGTCTAAAGAACGTCGTAATGATTAGCTTCATTAGCTACGATTACTCGTAAACCACGTATCGCCGAAAATTTCATAAATTCTCAGCTCTCTGATAAGAGACGGCAAGAAATGTTTTACTCTTTACATTTCTCAAACAATTTATTAGTTTATATTTTCTTAAAGAATTCTGATTGCGGAAATGGAAGCTCACCATGATTTTGGATTTTATTTTGTGATATAAGTGGCTAGTCTTGTTGTTGTTGTTGTTGTTGTTGTTGCTAGCACCAGGCAACATTTTAATTAGCAAAATAATTTTTAAGTGACATTATAAATTTAGACATAATTATTGTCTGAACAATTAAATTGATTATCTACGAGCATTTGATTTATTTGCCACGATAAGTGATATCAGCTGTGAAATTAAAAACTTTTGTACCTGATTGGCTTTTTATATGACTTTTATAAATACAAATTTAATAGTTTTTTTTTTTTTTTTGGTTTTTGGGGGACACATATATAGATAGCTCTAAATACTAACCAAGCGATTAGATACTTTAGTTTCGAGGGCTAAAAGACTCATAGAGTGCATTGTTTTTTTGTGAGAAATTTGCACCGATTCGAGACTTGACTGAAAATAAATAAATAAATTCAACACAATAATGAGATTTTGATTTCAAGAGTCTATTTAAATTGAGCTATGCATTTTGTTAATTAAAGACGTCATAAGTCTTAGAAAATACTAAAATATTACTATTTCAATTCTTCCGAGTTTTCATTATAGAAAAAAGTAATAGCCTAATCTTTCTTACCAAACTTTTAATCTCTCAAGAGAGATTAGATGAGAAACTGCTGCAAGCCGATTTATTTTTGTTGTCAACAAAATTTTGGTATTCAAATTTAATGAAAATTTTGCAGTTTAAAATGAAATCCTAAATTTTCAAGCTCTCCACTCTGAAATCTAAGAATAGTTTGAAAATTGTATTTTTGAATTGAAATTCTGTTTATGCTCTCTGTCTTTCTTGATCCAATCCAATAACTCTCATTATCTATAGATGACCTATAGATGATTCTTTATATACTTCTGAAAATAATCTATACTTTGTAAATTTTTTAGAATTCTTCAAGAACTTTTATAATTTTATTATGGTAGAAATTCTCAATGTTTTCTGTCCTTTATTTTGATAAATCTTAGTTTCTATGGGATGCCTACAATTCTTTCTTAATCTTCAGTCTTCTGCAAGAATTATTGGAATTGATATTTGGTATAAACTATTGACTTGCCTTACTTTATATAGTAACTCATTATTTTATTCATTTTTCAGAATATATTTAGAAGACTTGCAAGAGATTTTTGCTTGGAAAGTTAAGATTGTGTAGACTTTATAGTTATATTTTTTTGTATTAATACAATTAATAATTCTTTAAAAGAGTGCTGTAGAGTGCTTTAAGTATAGATAAATCTTTTTATGCTAAGAATTTTTAAAATTTAGATTTTACAGAAATTATTTCAGATTTTCAGCTTTTCTTACCAATCAGCCTGGCTTTCTTTTCGATAATCTAGCGAAACCTTTAGGAACAATGGAAATATTTTTTTAACAGTTATAAATTGCTAGAAAGAGATAGAAATATATATATTTTCAATAATAATTTTGAATAATAAATTAATTATATTTTTAGAATTCTTTACGAATTCTGGAAATATTTCAATATTCTTTCCATAGGATTTCTTTACGAATTCTTGAGATATTTTAAAATTTCTTACCTTCAGTTCCTTTACTTCAATCTCTTCCCAGTTTTTATTTAAAGACCTCCGCCACATTGCTTCAGCAATAACAAAAACTCAAGTTGACATTTTTAAAGCACATTTTATTTATCATTTTCGATTTTTCAAAATAAATGTAATAAAATTTGCTAGCGCCGTCGCAATTTGCGACAATATTTGTTGTTTAAAATTACATAATTACAATTATTTACACACAGTTACATAAGAAACAAGATCGTGACCATATACAAACTAAACTAAACTAAACTAATCTCATTTAATTTATATATATATATTATATATATATTTTTTAAGGTAATTTAAATTAATTGATAGATTGTTTATTTAGTGTATGTACAGGGGGCAAGGTGAGAAAGGGAGGCTTGTCAAATACTTTTATGTAGCAGTGTTTAGTTTATATATATATTTATATATATATATTTCTGGTTTACATATATCACACAGTGCGTTTTGTTGTTGCTGTCCATTTCCACAACAAAAATCAAAGCAACAACAACAACAACAACAACAACAACAATGACCAAAATAATTTCAACTAATTGCGTAGCTAATTTTCCGCAATCTCATGAAATGTTTTTTGGTGTTGCATGTTGTTTGTTGTTTGTTGGGTTGTTCGCATACAGGGTGTCTCACCAGGTGGACGGCTGTTCCAATGCCAATGACTAGAAATGCTTTTGCTATGGCTCTAGGTGAAACTAACTCGCGCTGCTCGCACTGGTTGAGCTCTGCTGTTGCTGCTGCTGCTGCTGCGCCTTGGCTCGCTCCTTTGCCTCCTGCTGCGCCTTTTTGGAGCGTTTCCATTTCATGCGTCGATTTTGGAACCAGATCTTCACCTGCGTCTCGGATAGCATCAGGCCACTAGCCACTTCGAAACGTTTGGGCCGCGACAAGTATTTGTTTTGCTTGAACTGTTTCTCCAGCTCGAGCAGCTGCTGGGAGGTGAAGGCGGTGCGTGGACGTCGCGTCTTGCCCAGTATCGCATGATGCGGATAAGCGGCCAGCTCGGGTATGCGATGATGCAGCATGCCAGCGCGTGCCAAAAACTCAAACTGCAGCTGCGAAGGCATAAAATTGTGACCCATGGGTATCTGCAAAGGCACAGAAGAAGCAGCAACAAAGTTGTCTTCAAGTTAGCATAAATTTCAATATAGTTCGAGCAGTTAACAATGCTTACGGGTATGGGCTTGCCGGACGGATCGAGTGGGCGGTGAAAAGCTGAGCCACCTGGTGCCAACAGCTGATAGGGATGTCCGCCCGCATAGAGTGGAAAGTCCTGCGGTCTTATTGGACTGTGTGGCGGAATGGGCTTCTTGAACTCATCATGCAAATCGGACATACGCATGCCCAAATGGTGTGTATGATGCGCGGGCTGTGGCTGCTGATCCTCGCAGCCGGGACTGATGGGCGGACTGGAGCGATGCGATGAGCTGGGAGATTCAGATCTGCAGCGGCAAAAGATACAAAGCAGAGTTCAATGTTTAGACACCCTGTAAACTGCACAATTATCAAAGCTCCACAATAAACAAGTTACGCGACAATTAAAAAAATATATATAATTTGTTTACTTTGCCACACTCACACACACACACACACTCATACACTCATAGACACACACACAGACACCCGCACATGGCGTATACGTAATCGCAATCGTAATGAAGCCAACGTGACCAGCTTGGTTTGGCTTTTCGGCCATGTTGTCGAGTGCTAACAAAGCCGCTTTAAAGCCCAAAAGCATTGTTAGCATTCGCTGCTGGCATTTTGTTGGATTTGCACGCCAGCTACCGAAACACCTGGACTGCGTGTAAGCTTAAAGGTAGATTTCATTGAAATGGCATGCAAAATTGGCAAATGCTTTGATTTACATATTGGTTGAGGTAGAGCTATGAAGTTAGCCAAGTTAGATGAAGATTTTGATAGAAAAAGAAATAAGTATCGATGATATATTATATAAATATATATGATATAGTATAATATAGTATTTATAGGATGGTAATATGATTTAATAATCTATTGGTCTATTTGACGGTTGAAGCTGGAGAAGTTAAGCAAAGGTTTTAATAAACTGTCTTATTGAATAAGCCTGAAATCGTATTATTATTATTATTATATTATACTAGGAAATTTGTAAGTCTATAAAGAAACTTATCTTTTGGTACACCCCACCCATCTTTATGCCCAATTAATTCTCTAAAACATTAACAATTTCCATCCAAACAAAGTCAACATTCAAATTCATCTTAAAGTTACTCAAGAAAAAACCCACCTGGACATGCCGTCGGGACTGGGTGAATCATATTCCCGCGACTCGCGTATTCGCTGCAGCGCCTCCTGTTCGCTGATGCCGGCGGCAGCGGCTGCCGCAGCTGCATTCGATGCTGCCACAAAGGCATGATTCAGTTCCGCCTGATCCCGTGCATAGTGCAACGCCGCCAAGCGATGATCGTCCGCAATCATATCAGCTGCAGTCGGAGGCGGTCTGTCTGCACCTTGATGCTGATTCTTAGCGAGCAGCGCATCGATGCAGAAGGATTTCTTGGGCTGAGCCTGCTGCAGTGCTGTCGTTGCAGGCGGCGAGCAGCTGGCTATGGGCATGGGCGCTGCTGGTGGCAATTGTGTAGCTGCTGGAGCTGGCGCATTGGCGGGCAGCATAACTGCAGCTAGGGGCAGACGGGGCAGCGGATAGGCGCCATTGACCAAGGCGGGATGTGGCACATGATGTGGCGGAAAGCCGCCTTCGACATAGAGACGCGGATGCGGTGCATGTGCGTGTGCATGATGCGTAGGAGGTGGTCCAATGCCCTGGCAGGCCATGGGAATAGGTGCCACTAGCAGTGGCATGGCGGGTGCAGCAACCGAGAGCTGAGATTGCTGCTGCTGCTGCAGCTGCTGCTGTTGCTGTTCCGCTGTGTTGTCTGGTGCTGCTGCTGGACTATGTGTGGGTGCGTAGGCGCTATGGGGGCTACCTGTCGTGGCCGAGGAGTGCGTGGGGCTAGATGCAGCTGCAGCGGTCGCTGGACTGTGACTGCTGCTTGATCTGGGCGACGAATTGTTGCTGCACTGATCGTAATCAACGGCGACGGCAGCGGCGGCGGGTGGTGTGGTGCTTGCACGTTGCTGTGCGGCGGCTATGTGGCTAATAAGCAGCTGGCTAATGTGAGGCGTTTGCTGCTGCTGCTGCTGCTGAGGCGACGGCTGCTGCGTGGTGGGCGGCGGCGGCTGTGACACTTGTGCACTGGACATGCTTTGTCTGCGCACACGACTAACTAACACTTATGCTACTAGCGTTTATGTTATTATTGTTGTTATTTGTATTGTTTATTTAATATTTGTTCTGCTTTATATATTGCTAACGAACACACAGATTGCAACACTTGACGTATGCGTGCGATTCGCTTCCGTTTAAGCGTCAAAGCGCGCGTACGAAATTCTGATTCTGACTGCGACTGCGAACTCGACGCGACGAGCGCTAATCAACGACTGTGCTCAACGCCGGCCCGTGCCCGTGTCATATAGAGTCGCATATCGCAATGATTGGGCTGTGCCGAAACCCGAGACGTCAATGTACATACGAGTGCGAGTGCGAGTGTGTGTGTGTGAGTATAAGTATGAGTATGAGAGAGAGAGAGCAGTTGAGTTGGAGGGTGGGTTGCAAGCTACGCAATGAGAGAAGTGCCTTGCGGCAGTGTTTGGTGCACTGAGCGCAATTACTCATTGAGTTCATAAGCACTTATTACACTTAAATATTTATATTATTATTTAAATTATGGAATATTAAGAGATTATAAAAATAACACTTTCTATTATGTAATTTTGTAACATATAAGTATGTACATAAATAAATTATATTATATTTACCTTTATAATTACTATTAATAAATAATATCATATTAAATGTCTAGTTTCTTAAATTATTTTATCATTTCAAATCAATATATAAAGTATTATCTAAACTTTTTCCTGCAGTGCATAGTCACATAGCTTGATAATTGCCCACCACCAAATACTAGTTAGCACCTCACCTCGCTCACTTGCTTGCGCTCTCTCCACCATTCTCTTTCTCACTCTCACTCGCGCAGCATTCGCTCTCTTTTCGTAGCACGCTTTCAAGATGGAGGCGCTCAGCGCATGCCAACTCGCTCTCACTTGTGTGAGTGCAAGCGAGCTGGCAATATGCGCTGGGCGTTGCCATTTGCTGGCACCGGAAAAAATGTCGTGTGCTATGCGTGCGTGTGTGTGCGTGTCAGCTGGTGGGCGTGGTCAGTTGATTTGGCGCTCCTGGCTGCAAAATTTCATATAAATTGTTGGAAAAACGAGCTATAATTGCCATCATTATGGAGTGTTGAGCCAGTTCTACAGCAGACTGGGTCTGCGTCTGGGTCTGGGTTTGGGTCTGGGTCTGGGTATGGATCTGGGTCTGGGTATGGGTCTGGGCTGCCTCGACTTCATAATCAACTTGGGCGGCTGCTCTGTCTTTGTCTGGTTAGCCTGGCACATCATTAGAGCAGCAATTAAGGAGGCAGTTAGTTGACTCGCCTTGACTGACTGACATTCATGTTTCCAGAGGCTTGAAATTCCAGTTAAATCCACGCTTTAAGTCCACAAAAATCGATAATGTCCCACGAGTTTGGCTCATTGATATTCAATTGTTATGACCACTCAAATCGGTGGTCGCACAATAAGTGATATAAATGATTCCTATCATCGTTTCGCATTGACTTTTTATAACTTGCTCGCCCGACTTTGTCCTACCCAACAGCTAATGTCCACATAATGCATTTTTTATTAAAGCTGCTAGGATGGGCTAGGAGAAGCCTGTTTAACTGTTTTCTTTTCTTATATTTATGCGTTGTTTATAGGTTTTTGTATTTTATTATAGTTGATGGATGGTGTCAGGGCTTCTTAAGATGATATTATGAAACGGTTGTAGACATTCAATTTGAAAGATATTATTGAAAGGTTTTAGCAACATTTCCCTTAACTTTCCATTACAAACTTCATTTTTTCTAGCAATTTTTTATAGTTAAGTCTATCAGTAATGTCCTCCATCTACACATCTTTCATGCCCTTATTACACATTTTTTAGAAGCACTTACAATTCTCCAAAACCCTGTCCAACTTCTCATCTCTCTGAACTGATATCAAACCTACTTTTTGCCCCAACTCCACGGCTCAACTCTTTGTGCTATCCCCAGTTTTGTTGTTCACCTAATGTCTGCGCCTTAATTTGAACTATTCACCTATGCCAAAATAAACAACGAACGATGCAGCTGCCACAAGAGCTAAAGGAACTCCAGTTGAAAACAATTCACATACATATACATACATACATACATGCATATACATATATGTACATATATATATTTATTGTATTGCTAGAGTTGTTTGTGTGAGAGCGTGTGGGTAAGAACTATATCATGCCATGCATGAGGGGCAGCTAGAAAACTGTTGGCTAACAAGAAACGTGCTAAAGTGTATTTTCTTTGGCCACGTACTTGGCCAACACGATTCCGAAATGGAACCCAAAAACTAGCTCCAAATTAGTGCGATGACTGCAACGTGGATTGCGACTGATTGCTGTTGTTCTAGCTGCTTGTTTTTACTCCATTCGGCTGCCATTGTTGTTGTTAGCCCTTTCCCTATTTTATTTTCATTATACGATATTTATCTACTCATCCACGTGCATTTAACTAACATTTACAGTCAGCCAGCGAAAGGGGAGTTGGCAGACTGGCTGGCTGCTGGCCAGCACTATGATTGCTGTTGTTCCACAATAGTTGATGTTATATAACAAACAAGAGAGAGAGAGAGAGAGAGAGAGAGAGAGAGAGAGTGAGATGCAGCTGCTGACTGAACTTACATAGCATAAATTTGGGTCTATGTAAGATTATGTCTTTGTTTTAGCGCTTGATTTACTTTTGATTTAAGATGAAACGCCAATTTGAGTAAGATTTTTCTAGCTCAAGGCGCAATTTGCCTCCCTCTCAAGACCCACTAAAAACTGAAGTGAACTTTCATCATCATCAACACATCTCTAATCAGTCATTATATAGCAAATATTCAAAAAATTGTCGCATATGCTGCTGCAATTTAGCTTGTGGTCGGTCGCAGAGCAGAGCAGAGCAGAGAGGGGGGCATATCAAAGACCACCCCCTGGGCAAGTTTCACAGCCAACCCTTGTCAATCGTATCACTGCACAATTGACAAAAACTTCAGAGATCATTAGTGTAGCCGGGAGTTGAGCGATCTTTAAGGGTTGGCCTATATTTAAGGGTTACATAAGCTCAGGGGGTTGGCCCATTCGAAAGTCACTTTAAAGCCAAACGATTTGTTTGGCCAACAAATTTGACAAGATTTTGTAAACATTTTCGAAAACAATGCGCAGTATAGCGATGTCGATTAATCACGCGCCTCACTGATGATGCCACCCCCACATCCACACCCACAGTTGACGCCCACATCAATTGAGCGCAACATGCAATTGATAATTAAACAAATATTTATGTACAAATAATTGGCATTAAATTGCGTTATCAATAAATAATTTTTACAACTCAGCGCTGATATAAGCTGTCACCGCTGAGATACAGACAGATACAGTTGCAGTTGCAGTTGCAGTTGCAGTTACACAAACAGATACAGCTACATATTTAAGCATTGGCTAATTATGTTGACCGAGTTGCGTTCACTCACAGTCAATCTATATGCAGATAAAATAAAAAATAATTATCTGCCTGCAGTTCATATTTTTTTTTATTTATTTATTTTCTTTCCCTGGTTTTTTTTACCATTTACAATGCAAACTGAGGCGCAACTTTGATTAATGGAATTTTATGGAGTGTAGAGATAAACAAAGTTGTCCATTCAGATATTCATACATTGATTCATTCACATATTCATACATTCAGAGGTTGATACATTTACACATTCCAACATTCATACATTCATACATTCATACATTCACACATTCACACATTCAAACATTCATACATTCACAGATTCAAACATTCATACATTCATTCATTCATACATTCATACATTCATACATTCATAAATTCATACATTCAAACATTCATACATTCACAGATTCAAACATTCATACATTCATTCATTCATACATTCATACATTCATACATTCATACATTCATAAATTCATACATTCATACATTCATACATTCATACATTCATACATTCATACATTCATACATTCATACATTCATACATTCATACATTCATAAATTCATGTATGCATACATTCATATATTCATACATTCATACATTTATATATTCATGCACTCATACATTCATACATTCATACATTCATACATTCAAACATGCATACATTCATATATTCATACATTCACATATTCATGCACTCATACAATTATACTTATTCATACACCCATTCATACATTCATAAACCTATTCATATTCATACAGGGCATTTTGTAGTCCCCCTCTTACAGTCCTTGATCAAATCTTGCCTCATAACAGTTTCAATTAATGCCAGGTCAGGGCCCTAGGTAGATTGGCATTAATTTGCAATCGCTTAGCCAGCGCTTAGCATTTACCACTTACCCTTTCGATTTCCTCTGTAAATCAGCCGTTGCCTTATCATGCTCGAGGTTTAATTCACACCCAAATTTTGTTTGGCTTTGGCTTTGGCTTTGGCTTTATTATCAACAAACTCAACTGAAATAAATCTCATAATTTCGTAATACCTGTGGGCAACTGTCCTGTTCGATATGCACACCCATATATAATATATATTTATAAATAAATAAAATTCAATAAAACTCATTTATCAGTTTTTAATAAGTTTGCTCTATATAAAAGCCACAGCAACAACAACAACAACAACAAGCAAATCAATTCGCTCACTTAATGAAAAAAACACAACTCAATTATAAACTTTATCGAGAATGTTTTGGTAGGGGGAAGTTGAAAAAAAAATAATAAAAAAAAGGCAGACAAATGCGCATACGTTAAAAGTATTTTTCAATGTTGAAAGTGAATTAAAATTTAATGTCAATAAATGAAATTTACTTTATTATTGCCATCGTTCCTCTTCTTTTTTTTTGAGATATGCGCACTTCCAAAGTCTATATTGATATAATATGTAATGCTAAAGATAAAATATATCTATATGTGGAGTGTATGTATTGATAGTGATATGTGAGCAGCGGAAGAGGAATGTGCTATAGCTGATTGCTGCTTAATGATACACAGTTCTTTAGGCATATATCGAATATATGGGAATCTCTGAAAGAGTTAATCAAAATCTATAAGAACGGAAGTTTAGAAATAAATATATAAAATATACAGTAATTAATATACAATATATTCAAGAAAACTTAGCAACTGACTGCCTACTACACATGCATGGCCCAAAAACAGTTAAATTGAGTTAACAATAAATATTTATGCAATTTTAGCTCTAGGTCTATCTAAACAGAAGATCAACTCTGATCCAGCTGCATAACTTGACGAGAGTCTAACTTTACATTTAAGGATGATATAATTCTACAATTTATATTTTTAATGCACAGACTAGTTGAATAGTAACTCTAGCTGTAAGTCTGCTAAAGATATAGTTTTATCCAATGTGCCACGCCTACAAAAGGCAAAGTTCTATAAGCTATGTTTAGCTGCTGGTGTTATCGAAGAGCATTTAAAGCATATAAACTCCAAGTCTCTAGCTGCTACAGGCTCTCTTATATATTGTTTTGATGTTGTCAAAGCTATAGTAATTTCTGGGTTGCCACGCCTTAATATAAGGACTTATTGAAAATATCCTTTTTAGACGAGAAAATTCATGAGCATATACTAAAATACAACAAATTTAAAGTCTCTAGCTTTAATAGCCTTTAATACAAACAACTGAGCGGACTGCATGGCGAGCATTGTAGAAAACCTATATACTCCTCTGAATTTGTTGACAAGTGTGAAAATGGCTTCTAGGCAGAGAAATTCATGTGTGAATATATGAATATATGGATGTATGAGTGTATGAATGAATTGGTATATGAATGTATGAATGAATGAGTATGAATATATGAATGAATGAATATGAATATATGAATGAAAGTGTATGAATATATGAATGAATGAGTATGAATATATGAATGAATGAGTATGAATATGTGAATGAAAGAGTATGAATATATGAATGAATGAGCATGAATATATGAATAAAAGAGTATGAATATATGAATGAATGAGTATGAATATATGAATGAATGAGTATGAATATATGAATGAATGAGTATGAATATATGAATGAAAGAATATGAATACATGAATGAATGAGTATGAATATATGTATGAATGAGTATGAATATATGTATGAATTCATTTCTTTTAAGATTTGAGATCTGTATGACAGCTTAAACTTTTCATTCAACTTAACTACTTAA
Organism: Drosophila leonis; assembly: GCA_035045365.1. Lineage (NCBI taxonomy): Eukaryota > Metazoa > Arthropoda > Insecta > Diptera > Drosophilidae > Drosophila > Drosophila leonis. The sequence continues at coordinate 11,873,153 of JAWNPC010000454.1, read as the reverse complement.
TCACTTAAGTCTTAAGGCTGCTTAAGTACCTCTGGACACTCATTTATCTCTCAGTATGCATATATGTATATATTGAAAAGGTGTTAGTGTATCAGTATCTTTATCTTGAACTGCAGATATGTTGTGCAGCTCTAAGAGCTGCGGTCGCGTCTTGCTGCGCTGCACAAATAAAGTTGGCTCATTAGGCGCAGCGTAAACAAATTCGATGCCATTGAAAACCATCAGCCGTCAGGCAGTGAACCAATGAACCAAGCCAGCCAGCAAGCCAGCCAGTCAACAACTACATATACAAGCACACCAAGCAACCACTCAACCACTGCGGATAGTGGAAGAAAATGTGTAGCAATGCACGGCAGTTTGTTTGCTCAGATACATTTTGCTGCCGGTTAACGTCGATGTTCTTATTGTTGTTGTTGTTATTGTTGTTGTTGATTGTTGTTGTTGATGTTGTTGCAGCAAGAGTTTTTTAACCTTTCGTCGCACACTTCCTTAAAGCGCCAGGTCGCAGCTCGAGCTCGAGTCGAGTCGAGTCGAGTCGAACACGGCAGTCGCTAAGGTATATATAAACAGTTTACAGATAAGGCCACCTTTTGGCTGCTTGAAAATCGCATTTTGATTTGTATTCCGTATTTGATCAGATACACAACATGTGAGCTGTACGAGGTTGCGACTCGAGTCACATATTTTCCTTATATATTTGTACTGCATTTCAGTAATTATTTGTTTTGTAAATTCAATTGCCAGATAATGATGACGGCGCTGCTGCTGCTGCTGCTCGTGTCCTGGCTAACTGCCTGTGCCTGAAATTTAAGATATCAATATTTAATTTTTTTCGGTTAGGCTTTATTTATCTTTCCGACTGTGTTCATAATTTATTATCTGTTTTTATACCCATTGTGGAATGTGGGAAAGAAGTATGTTGTAGTTATGAAAAGGTATGTAACAGGCAAAGTTAGATTCATAAAGTTTATATACAATATTGTGATTAGCATGACAAGCTGAGAGGCTTAACCTGAGCAGGTTAACCTATTCCTAAGAATGTAGCAATCTCGTAAACTACAAAAGCTAAAGACTTCAAACTTGAAATATACTATTCTAGAATACCCTACTTATTATATACTAAATATTTTTATCTGATTTCTCACTTCATTTGCATAATATCGATAAAAAAAAACCCATGCTTTGGCTTAGTTTTTGAAGCATAACTTGAGGGAATGCAAAGTTAATGGCATTAGAACTGGGCTGTTGATTCCTATAATGAATACAGAGTCTATATATATATTACATTTCCCATTTTGAATGACATTCCTCATTCATTTGACTTTATGGTTACCTAATTTGGGTATTTTCTAGTCACTCACTCCCGACTAAACTCTCAACTCTTACTTGTTTTCTCTATATTTCTCCACTAGCTTATCGTTGTTGGGTTCTTGGTCATTCAGCTCAATCGTCTTTGACGTCTATTATGATGGATTAAATTTCAATTATTGAAAACCCCGTTGGCCGGGCTGCTTATCGATATCGATCAGCTATTCGGCAGGCAGTCAGCTTAGTCAGTCCGCTTATCGTCATTTCCTCTGGCATTAATCAATTTTCAATTAATTCAAAGCACTAGCAGCCAATCCCACACGCATAATCAGAAGCAGATAGTATTACGCAGTATTGGAAACAAAATTATAGAAATTTGTTTAAAGCCGTTTAAATTGCACTTTAAGCGTCGTTGTGTCACTCGAGCTGTAATCTAATCGCAGTCTGCGATTTAATTTATATAATCAACATGTTTTCCTAATTAAAAAATATTAAAATTGTTTATTGATACAAAGAAAAATTTCAAAGAGCTCATAGGCCATATATACATATACATTTATATTTATATATAGACCAAATATGTTTTATGGTCAGCTTGATTGGTTATAGACGTTAGACGTTATCGCTACTCTTTGTGGCACTCTAATTGAAATTGCATTGAAATTGATTGATTTGCTCATAAATGTGAAATAGTCGAACTCATATGCCCCCAACTCCATTTATTTGTTAATCGTTTTATTTTGGGCGAGTTACCTATATAAATATATATATGGGCTATAGATGTATTGCTTGATTTGTGGCCTTTGAAGTGGCTTTACAGCAATGGGGGCAAACCAGAATTTGGTAGTGGCTGCAAAGCTTAAGCAGCGATTGCCTAATGCAACGCCTAACTGGGAGTCTTTAAGGGCCAGTATATTGATAAGTTGTTGAAATAATCTATTTGTTGCTTAAAGTTAGTTATAGAGCAGACGATTGTGCGGCTGTGATTGCTTTAGTTCGTTTTTATTGAAAGTAAATTGAATTAGATATAGTCTTAATCTATTGCTGCCTTGAGTAGTTCCTAAAATCCTAAAATCTTAGTTTTCATCCATTCAAGTTTCCAAGTTTCATATAGAAAATAAATAATAATAAATAATAAATAATAATAATAAATATTTAATGAAATTTGCTTAATTTCCAAAGTATTTCAACTACATTCATAAACTAAAACATTTCCCAATCTCTCCCACTCCCAGCTCCACATTACGCATACGCCACGTAGTCAGCCAACGCCAACTCTTTCCCACGTTCCTAATTAGCCGACTGTCAAAAAAAAAAAAGACCAAGCAATAAAAACAAAAACTGAATAAATATATATGAGCATAAGTAGTTTTTTGTTTTCGAAAAACATTTAGCAAAGTCAACAGCAATGGGGGCGCCTCTCGGCGCATTAATCTCCATTAAAAGAGAATTTCAATGAATTTCTGCGGATGGGACAGTGTGGCGCCAATGGCAAGCCTCAAGCGCCTGTGGTTAGCTTTCAAGCTCCACCACAATCATATTGTCCACACTGTCAGCTACCGCACTTACGCGACTCTGCGCCGCACTTACATTTGCAATAATTCAAAGGTAAATAAAGTGCCAAAAATGCTTAGAGAAAATGATTTTATGCTGCGCACAGCGACAACGACGCTCGACTCAGGCCCCGCCCCCTGCTTGACTGCCAACATTTGAGGGGGAGGGGGCGCAGACAGACATTCACGAAGGCGACGCCGCAGCGCAAACATTTTAGTCGCCCAAAACGCTAATGGGTAAACATCTGCGTGAATGCGGTGAAGATCCAAAAGCTGAAGCTGAAGCTGAAGCTGGAAGCTTGGAAACTTCAAAAGTTTGGTATTTGGAAGTTGAGCGCGTTTTGGGCGCGTTTAAAAACGCGCACGGAAATACCCACTCGATACGTTCGATTAGCGTGCGATTTCATGTAGATTGCCAAATTGGTTTTCCCTCGATAAGCCCGATGCCCGATGTTATAGTAAAAATATTTGATTTATCAATTTGCCGTTGCCACCTATCAAGATGGTATTAAGCTCTAATCATAGACGTTGATTTATCAACCAAAACCAGTCCAGCCTTCTAAGCACCTTGTTATAAATAACCCAAGCCAGGCAAAAGTCATATATAATCATATATTTATATATTGTATATATAGCATGCACAATAATATTAACAATAATTATTGCCTTCCATATCTGATAGAGAGTTCAAGAGAGTTCCACTCCTCCAGAGAGCATGACAAATCTGTTTACCCAAACGACTTGACTTGAATTTCAGTTTCCAATTAACGTTTGTACAACAATATTATATAGATAGATGGATAGATAACTGTGCGATTTCTTGAAAATTCGTATCGCCTGTAAAGTGATTCAATTATAATGAAATGATATTTTGTTTCCTTATAGACATTGTGTCACCTAGCTATAATGATGATGAATGCTCAATGATACATACAAATGTATGTCTGTATTACTAAGGCCAGTCTTTGACGTCAAACAAAGTCCAGGTATTGCAGCTATAGTCTCTTCCGGTTAATCATGCTTTCAATCGAAAACCAGGAAGTACTGTGAAAGCTGTTGTATGGGTCAGTGCTTAATAATAGTGGGGCCTGATCTATGGGGTGACATGTATAAGGTAAATTATGACTGTTAATTATATGAGAATAAAAAAAAAAAAAAAAAAATAAAAAAAAAAAAAAAAAAAAAAAAATAAAAAAAATAAAAATAATATAAAATAAAATATAAATTCATAAACAAAAAGTTTTTGTTTGACAAAATCTACGCCAAGAAAACTTATCACTAAAACGTGTTATTATACTTTAGTCTTGTTAGTTAGTTATTATAGGAAATAACTCACATTTAATAATAAAAACCTATTTAAAATTATCTTTGTTCAACGTTGTCACAATCTTAAAATTGAATCAATATTAGTTTTAAAGACACCCTACGTTTGGGCAGTAGTAGGGTGAGTCACGCAAATTCGGCATATCGCAATGTGCGGTCAATGAGCTTGCGTCAATAAGTTTGCTCATTAATGAGCATTATCGTGCGATTCGAATCGTCATCCATTTGCAGAACAAAGCGAACATTTTGAATGCCAATCGAACCCACTCAAAAAAGAAAAGCAAAAAATTCCATCTAGAGAGAGGTGTTTTGTTGTTGTTGTTTTTTAGTGTATTGACACAAAACGGTAGCCGCTCAACAGTGGCTAATGGTCATAATTAAACTTGGCTCTATTTGCCTAGCTCGAGTGAACGACGAGCCGCAGCGAAACTCAAAGCAATGCAAACTTCAACAACAACTAACTGCCAAAGCGGGCCGACTTACAACAATGGCTGCTTGCTACTCTCTAAAGTGTGAGCTGAGCGTATTGGCTTTGTGCATATCAAATTATGCGGCGCCTTTGAAGTGGACAAATCGAAAACTTTGAAGAGGCTTTAGAAACCTGGAGTCCGTTTGAGGCTGAGAGCGAGTATGTTGCAGTTGCTTAGATTAGACTCATCACAGTCTCACCTAAGGCTTTCACAAAGTGCATAGAGTATATAGGTTTTATCATGTTTCAAATGCCTGCCATTAATCTTTAGCTGTTGAAACTATAGTTCCGCCAACGAAGTCTTCCCAGTTGAGCAATTCCGTTTGAAGTTCTTGAACTGCCAGCGAGCATGTTGCAGTCGTTCAAACTCCTTTCTAACTCACTTAAGCCTTCGGGCACATTCACCTATTCTTAAGACTTTCCGTTTTTTACTTGTTCACAAAGTAAGCAGGGTATATTAGCTTTATGCAAGGTACATCTGTTAGTTGCTCTGCGTGTCTGCCTCTCCAGCCTATCCATCCACTTCCAAGTTACTTCTTAAGTAGACATATCTAAAGTCTCTTTACTCTTTGCCTACTTGCACTGCAAGCGAGTATGACGCAGTTGCTAACAGCAAACTCTAACTTATTTAAGCCTTGCGCAACTGTTTATTAAGCAGACCTTAGCTTAACTTACTTTTTTGCACTTGCTCGTGGACTTAATTTACAACTAATTGTCATATGACCGACTATCAATGACTGTAATTTATATAGTTACTATATACACATATGTGTCAAAGAAATCTCAGGGCTTTGCTCGCCTTGGACAGTTGGAAGACCCTGTCTAATTGCTAGCTAACTGTACTTAAATATCTTTATAATTGACGCCAGTGGGTGTCATAAAATGCATCGCCGCGTAATACTAGTAGTAAGTACACCCAAGTCTATGGAACGAAAGCATAAAGCTCCCCACCCAATCAGCCGCAACCACTGGCCCAACTGAACCACCCGCAATAAAAAGCATTTATGTTATTTGTCAAGTTTATCGTGGGTAACTCCACGTATACGTAGAGGCAACAATGGGCAACCAATATGTACTGTGGAACAACTGCAGCAGATTGTGCTAAAAATAATGAAACAACACAAAATTAATGAGTATAAAACTGTTAAGAAAAAGAGAAAAAGGCAGAAGGAGTAAAGCAAATGTCAAGCAAATATATTTTGATTCTGGTTGAATTCTTACTTGATATATGTTTGTCTTAGCTTCAGGATATCCATATACCAAATTTTGTAAGTCTAGTTATTAGGATATGCGAGATATGCTCTACAAACTAAAGCTGGCTATCATTTATTTATCGATTTCATTAAAAAAGTTATCGATTATGGAAAACAAACTTGATATAAGCTGGTTACAGGAAAACCAAGGCTTAATAGGTTTATACAGAATCATAGATTAACTCTATTCTTGATCCAGATCAAGAGTATATACATATATACTCTCTAAGCTACGCCATGCCTATTTCTAGCTGTTGGGTTTATCTATAAAGCTAAACATTTAAAGAATATGAGATAAGCTCAAAAAACTGAAGCTGAAAGATATAAGTTTATTTATCGATTTCATGAAAAGTTATCGATTATTAAAAATAAACTTAATATGGACAGCTTACAGCTGGAACTAGTTCTTATAGATCTCGACAACATAATGTTCACAGAGAAGCATAACAATTTCCACGACGCTTAATACAGATCAAGAATATATATATACTATATAAGCCAAGACATGGCTGTTATATATCTCTTTCAATCCATTTAGCTCTGCAATAGAATATTTTTATATTTTTTATACTCTAACTAATTGAGCACAAAACTGTCAAAAATTTTGCCCAAAATATTAGCTTTGTGGCCCACAGTGACGACTGTGTGCACCTAATTAAACTCGGATGGTGGTGGTGTTACTTTATCGAGTTGTAACGATCGATTGAATGTTGCGTTTATGATTTTCAAATACCAGTAGCCGAAGCCCGGCTGCACGCTCGCTCGTATCATATGATATCATATAGTATATTATTATTTATTTGATTTGTTCGACTTTGATAGGTGGAGAGGAGCGCACAACAATTGTTGTGGCTTTTCAAATTTATGAGCCAAGAGGACAGCTTGTGGTTTACGATGTCATTGCATTTCCAATTGATTATGATTGAGATTGTGTTTGAGATTGTGATTGTGATTGAGATTGTGATTGCAATGAATGCACGGTAAACAACATATTCGAAATGCACAAACATCCGATAGTGAATGGACCCACTGGCAAACAGAAGCCAAATGAGCTTGTCTACGGCCCCGGTGGGGCCGGAAATACGACAGGTGAGAAGATCTCTTCAGTTGTCGTCGTCGGCTTCGATGTCCACTAATCAAAGCCAAGTGGCAGACGCTTGAGCTGCAACTGTAGGGTCTGTGACGATGGCGATCAAAAGCAACCGCTTCCCATTCTGTGGGTCAAACAAATCTCGATGGATGCCTTAATCCAAAGTGGCTACTGAGTTGCCTAGTTGCAGGTACTCATCTCTCATCTTCTGCATGGGCAAACACTTCTGATGGCATTTGGTCAACAACACTTTGGCTACTGATCTACCTCTCTCTCTCTGTCTCTCTCGCTCTTACTCTCTCTCTCTCTGTCTGTCTCTCTTTGAGTAGTGTCTCTCTCATGATCTCATGATGTGAGGCATCAAACTCGCATTGCTGTCAATCTCCTGTGGCAAATAAACTCGAGTGCCTCATATGCAAATATTTAAATATTTACTCTCCGCTTATTAAGTGAGTAACAGCGGTCAGCGACTACAGCAGCATCAAAGTTCTTTCCTTCGCTCACGCACTCACCTTTACTGAGTCACCTGTGCAGTGGCAGTTGTTTGTTTTGGCTGTTTAATCGCTTTAATGGCTAGGCAATTAACATTTTTTCAACCAAAGTAGGCAGCCGCCGAAAACTTTCCAGCTAACAAGTATAAAAAGTTGCACAAAAATATGAGAACAGTATAATTTCATACAATCATAAATTTGAACTGCTAACGGCTTTGCAGCGCCCTCTACCGTTCATTTTAGGACTGTCGACTATAATGATTAATCGATAACTGAAATATAAACACATTTTATTTTCTTATAAAAACACCATTTAATCTGTTTAAAGCATTTCATGGAAATGTGAACTAATTTCAATATGTCACCACTGCACACATTTACATTACAATAAATACAAAAAGTATTATAAAATTTAAAAAAAAGCACCGGCACCCTTTCGCTTTGGCTGGCTGCTGTGCACAGAGCTAACATTTATAACAATGTTATTTAAACAGTAAACTACTCTTGTAGCCACATCTCAGCCTGCCGCGGGTCCAGTGCGCTTATGAACTAAACAAGTGTAGGATGAAACACACAGCAGACAGTTCAGCTAACAGCAACAACAAATATTGTCTCTTGTTGTTGTTGTTGTTTCTTGTGATCCAAATTGCTGCCGTGGCCAATTTGTTGCTTTAGCTACTCCTTGGATGCCATATGACCAACCAGATTGCTTGTGATTTTCTCAATTTTCTTCAAATCGGGCATGTTCTCCGCTTTATACTGCACACACTGCAAGCAAACACCCATCGAGTTAAGTACAATTTATTTGTTGGTCAGCAATTTTAATACCTTCACATTGTCCGTCATTTTGAGGAGTAAGTGTCCCTTGTTGTGCACATATTTCATGGTGTATCGACAGTTTTGTGGATTCGCCATATACATGTTCTCGGCGGCGATTTCGAAGTCTTCCCAGTTTTTAACAAACACCATGTTGATTTTTTATTTGTTAAATGCAAATGCAAAAAAATAAAACGAAATCGAAATCCAGCAACAACAACACAAATGTCAAAAGACAGCGTGTCAGAAACGTAATCGATCTATCGATAGTTGATGCGTGCAATAGTTATTCGGTTTTTGTTATACGGTCACTTTGAGGGCCTTAGGCGTTTGCCAACACTGCAGTCATTTCTCATTCATCACGAAAATCGGTTGCTCGTCTGATGGTCCCACATATTTTATTAAAAAAATGCGCTAAAAACAGCGTGTTTTATTAATAAAAGTGTTTTAAATTATAGTCGAGCTATGTGGCTTTGTAGTTATTATAAATTGCGAGTGCGCCACTAAGCTAAAATGTGTGAAAAACGTACGCGAAAAAATGAAAAGTAATCAAAAATACGTCGCAAATGGAGGGGGCAAGAGGCGAATGGCCAAACATAGCCACTGCGAAAAACGCAAATAAGTGACACGCAGAACAAGCAGAGAATGCAATTATATTAAAAATAATCAAGCGACATCTATAATATACAAAACAAAAACACAACTCAGTGAGCAATACGAAAACAAATAACAAATAAAACGACCACTGCACCTGTATTGGTGTATATATGTATGCAAGTGTGTGTGCCTGTGTGGGTGCAGCACACACAGTAGCTGGATAGTGTTGGTTGTTGTTGTTGTTGTTTGGGGTTGAAAGCTGCATAACGCGTGACGTGTGACAACCCCATACACACACACACACTCGAATGCGTAATTAGGAAAAGATACAAAATTGAGAGAGAGAGAGAGAGTCAAAGACCAACAACAACAATCAACATGATGGACAACGATGACACAATGCTCAACAACTGTGGACCGCAGTCGGGCGCCGAAACGGTCTACGGCACCGAGGACAACAATATGGTCATGTCCGAGAAGGTATGCTCCCTATTAAATGATTCATGCGGGCAACGCTTATGCGATAAGACCACATTCATATCTCGGCAACAGTTTATAAGCAGTAGATAATTTGGCATGCTTCACAGGAAGTGCCACGCACAATCAGAGTGTTACATATGTCTGCTATTTATCTATAACTCTGCCCTTCTCGCTTCCTCGCACTATCTCGCTTACACTCGCTGACTTCGGCTTGTTTATTATGCATCAGCTGACCAGAGTCGCGAGTCATTGACATTCACAAGTGCTGCCCGAAAAAGGAGTTCAAAGCGTGTCTGCAAAAAAGAGCGAGCGAGAAAGTGACAGAGAGAGAGAGAGAGAGAGTGAGCGAGAGCGCAAGTGGAAGTAGAGAATAGAAATCAATAAACCGTTCGTTTGCCTAATTTAATGTCGCCTCACGCAATTTGCTCAGCAGTTTATTTTTATTTTTATGTTTCTTAACCCCCATCCCTTTCGCTCCTTCATTTACTAACTGATGGCCCTTTTATATGCCATTTACTCATTAAAAAGGAAACCTTATTACGGGGTATATTAGACATTTTTACAGCATTTTGTCGTTATTATGTGTTTACGTAATGTAGCTAGAACTGTATACAGGGTAGCAGCTAGTCGAGCAACATTCGCTTACTTGTCTCTTTTCTGGCAATCAAAGCAGCGTCATTGATTTTTGCATTTTATCAGCTTCGCAAGGGATTTAATCGGGCTGTCCTCAATGCAAATGCTTTCGGCATGAGCTCATCGAGCTTCCTCTCATGCCAAAAGGGCCTTTAGACAGCTGCCACTTGAACTACCTGTTAATTGAGTTAATATTGAGTTAGGTAATTTGACTCATTCAGGCGACTCCGTCACAGCTGTGAGACATTCCATTTACTTTCCACAGCAACTGCGGCTGGCTGCTGCTGCTGAATAATAAAACTGGTTGTACTTCAACCAACTTGTGAGCAGAAATAGCTTCTATGCATAATGGTATGTTCGACTTATATGTATATATGTATATATATAAAGTCTACCCTTGAAGCTAAGATTATTTTATGCTGGTTTTAAATGCGGAAAGCTCAATCTTGATTAAATGACCATAAAACACTTTTTATTGATTTTTTTGTACTCTAACTTAGTCATTTTATATTTAAATAAATGAATCAAGTATTTAATTTTTGTGATAAATTAAAATATTTACAAGAAAATTGATAATTCAAATTAAATGTAGAAGCAAAATATGAATCAATTCCACAATAGTTATGATTTGAAACTGAAACTTAAAAAAAGCTTTTTTGGTGAGAAAAAAACAGTTATTGACTGACTTTATATACAAGGAATTCGAAAAGAAATGCCGAACTTTTCTGAAAGATGAAATAAATTGGGAAAAAAATATTATAATACTTTTAAAATTTTTATATAATTATTAACATAAATAAATTTTTTTTAAAAAGGGGATAGAATTTTTTCGATTTATCGCGATTTTCGATTTAGCGGGGTACAAATTATCGAGACTCGACTATATATGCGCAATATATACCCTAACTCTTCTTTCATTTATATAAACATACTTCAAATATATCTCCCCATAATAATAATATTTATTTACCTATAGTCTACATGTAATTCTAACTTGAATTGAAATATCATTTTTCATGCTCATATTATATCATTTATATATGTATATTAAATTCGCACTCGCATTTCTCATTGGCCTTCGCACCTTGTGGGTTTCTCGATTTGTTTATTTATTTACCTTTATGTGTTAACTTTAATTTTGTTAAACCTGAGTTTTTTATATGTGCCCATTTCTCTTCTTTTTCTCTTTCTCTTTCAGAATGGAGAGGTTGTCAGCATCGTGAGTTTGAAAATTTTGTTGGTTCTTTTTTGTTTGTTTAATATTTTGTTGTCTCACTTAAAACGTTCAACTAAACGCACGATTTGAAATTTGTTTTTATATTTTATTTTTCCTATCTCTCTTTTAATTTGTTACGCTCTGCACTTAGTTTAAGTTTTTTATTGGTTTATTTTTTGTTTACTAACCAAATGGCATGGGAAGTTTTAAACTTTGACCTTTCAAGCTTTCCCATTGTCGGCTCTTACCTAACCATCTTGTGGGTCAGCGCGGGGTCTGGCAACGCTTAAGCATGCCTTTTCATTGGGCTTTCATTCGCGTTTTCAAGTGTTCCATTCATAAAAATAAAGCAGCCGCAAACCGCAATTATGATAGGTTTTAATTAAGCCATTTAAAGTGCGCCCATCTCTCACTCTATCTCTGTCTGTATCTATCTTACTCGCACTAACTTTGTCTTGCTCTTGTTGTTGCTGATGTTGGTTTGGCATTTGAAATTGATGCACTCTCTCCTCGTTTCACAGGTGCAGCAGCTGGCTGGCAGCATTTATCAGGAATTCGAGCGAATGATCAATCGCTATGACGAGGATGTGGTTAAGAACTTGATGCCTTTGCTGGTAAACGTGCTGGAGTGCCTAGATGCCTCCTATCGCATCAATCAGGAACAGGATGTGGAGGTGGAGCTGCTGCGCGAGGACAATGAACAGCTGGTTACACAATACGAACGCGAGAAGAGCGCACGCAAGCAGTCCGAGCAAAAGGTGAGTGGCTCAAAGCTCAATTGCAACCAACAATTAATTAAACATTCCATTCAACAGCTGCTGGAAGCAGAAGACCTGGCCGAGCAGGAGAACAAAGAACTGGCCAGCCGTTTGGAGTCCCTGGAGAGTATTGTGCGCATGCTGGAGCTAAAGCACAAGAACAGTGTGGAGCATGCCAGTCGCCTAGAGGAGCGTGAGGCAGAAATCAAGAAGGTAAGCAGTCAGACAGCCATCATCAAACAGTTGTTGACCTTTGCCTATTTGGATATGCATCCCACACACAGGAATATGCCAGGCTGCACGAGCGCTACACAGAGCTGTTCAAGAACCATGTGGACTATATGGAACGCACCAAAATGCTAATGGGCTCAACGCACTCACAAATGAGCAATGTCTCCGATCGCATGGAGGTGAGTCGGGCGCGTCTCAATCCAGTGGCACGCAGCTCGGGGCCCGTCTCCTATGACTTTGCCTCGCTGGATAACTCTGTAATGCTGGACACGGAGACGATTTGCAGCGTGGGCAGCCAATCGGATGATTCTGGGCCGCCATCGTTGCAGAACGAATTAGATAATTTGGCTGGCACCGCGGAACGAGGTGCTGCAACTGATGCGCTGCAGCAACAACATCAGGCCACTTCGCCGCAGAGTCCCGACATGAGTCCCGTTGTGCCAAATGTGCCCGCAAATGGTAGGTGGAGGCGTCTACCAGCTGGCTGAACCTTTAGCTAACCTGCCACTCTACTAATTTTCCAAACAATCTATTTTCTTTTGTGTTTGTGTTAACTTCACTAAAAACGAATCCACATATAAAACAAAACCCAAACCCAACCCAGTTGGTCGTTCGACCACCAAGAAGGAGCAACGCTCGGACAACAATCTGTACCAAGAGTTGTCCTTCCAGGATAACGAAGAGAGTGAAGAGAATGAGATTGTTACAGGTAAGCTAAGCAGTGGATACCTGATATTCAGTTTAAAGCACGTTTGCTTCAAAGTTTGCTCAAAAACTTTTTCTTTTCTCTTTTATCTCTTTCTGTTGCTGTCTGTGCACACACACAACCGAAACAAATGCACACACACATACTCACTCACTGGGACTCAATGGCCACTTGTCTCACACTCTTTCTGTGTCTCTCTTTTCTGTAACAGGCAGCTGGGTACATCCCGGAGAATATGCATCCTCAGGTAGGTACCACACACACGACCAACTCCAAGAACAACAACAACAAACTCCACCACCAACACCATATAATTCCTACATATATGGATTCATCTATATAACCTGTAAATACATCAAATATCATACGATAATCGACTGATACAAAAGCAAAAAGATATAGAAAAGAGCATATAGAATACAATGGATACTCTAGCGAAACGTGTTTTTATGTGATATGTGTTGGAATTGATGTGCTCGAGATACTGTTGTCACCATATTGCAAAGCTTAATAAAAATTATCATATTTATTGACCGCTAATGAAATTTCAAATTTCTCTTTTTATGCCAAAACCAATTTACTTATTCCAAACATCCCTTTTCCCTATATCCAAAACAAACAAAAAAAAAAACAAAACAAAAACATACACAACAAATCTTTTTGTACAAATATCAAACACACAAACACCGACACCTACAACAACAACAAACAAACTATCAAAGCTAACGACAACTATTTCGGTAAGTTTTCTCGTGCGTTACGATTTATCTATATACATAGTTCCTATCGATTGTAGAGTCTCTTGCTATGTAAGTAGTGTCTCTAGTCTTTCCTTCTCTCTTCAAACTTCAGTTTTACTTTCACTGTTGGTGTTAGTGGATGATCTAGACATGAAATTCTGGGTTCCTGGATTAATCTGAGTTTATTGATTTTCAAGTTTTCATATTTTATTATACTTTTTGTGGAAAGTTTGATTTTTGGTTCAGGTTTTGACTTTAATTTAGATTTTGCTTTACTTAATTCATGTTTCTTGTTTATTCATTAATATCACGCATGTTATTTGATTCATTTACGTTCCACATAAGATATATATTTTATATTTTCTGCATACTTAACTAATTTCATTTGTTTTTCATGCTATTTACTGACAATTCAACTTTTTTCTTTCGTTCCACACGGCATCTACATGCGTTCCACATAACATCATATTTGATTTATCTGATCTACTAATGGCCTTATGAATACTTTTGCAGGCATGGGCAAGGAAGTGGAGAATCTTATCATGGAAAATAATGAGCTGCTGGCAACCAAGTAAGTTTCAACTAGACATATATAATCAAAGCAATCTTTTAATCTATCAATCAATCAATTCCCACACAGAAATGCACTCAATATTGTCAAAGATGATTTGATTGTCAAAGTGGATGAGCTGACGGGTGAAATAGAAATAGTGCGTGAAGAGCTGAGTGCGATGCAACAGTCGCGTACGAAGCTAAGGCAGCGCATTAGCGAGCTGGAAGATGAGCTCAAGAAGACCAAGGAACAGGTGAAACAACAGAGTAAGTTGCCGCAGTTCTATACAAATACGGCTTAGCTTACTTATTCTAAATCTTAAATCATTCGAACAGACACCGAGCAGGAGGAGAATGATGTGCCGCTGGCGCAGCGTAAGCGATTCACACGTGTCGAGATGGCCATGGTGTTGATGGAGCGCAATCAGTACAAGGAGCGGCTAATGGAGCTGCAGGAAGCAGTGCGCCTAACTGAAATATTGCGCGCCTCGCGCACCGTCGACAACTTGGATAAGAAGTCGAAGCAGAGCATTTGGAAATACTTTAGTAATCTTTTTACGTAAGTTTATCACACAGATTCCACACTGCATATTGCGGAGTATTTATTGTTTATTTACTTTCTTAACAGCCCCTCCAACCGTCCGACGGAACGCGTCGCTGACGGTCTTGGAGGGGGGCCGATGTTTCGTCACACAGGCGGAGGAAGTCCTGCCCACAGTCATGGATCACCCAGCCGTGGAGGAAGCGACAATCGCCTTGCCCTAGCTGGTTCACAACCGCCGCCACATCCGGCCAGCGCCGGTCTTGCCAACGCACTAATCATGGCCAAGGACTATGCCGAGGAGGGCACCTCAGAGCGCATCAGCGCCAGGCGGCGTGAGCAATACAGACAGCTCCGTGCTCATGTGCAAAAGGAGGACGGACGTCTGCATGCCTATGGCTGGAGCTTGCCCATCAACAAGACCAATCAGGATGCCAATCCGAATCGCCATTCAGGCGGTGTACCCGTGCCCGTCTACTGTAATCCCCTGGCGGAGGCATCGCCGCACATGAAGGTGTTTTGTGCGGCAGGGGTCAACCTGCAAGGTGGCTTCACGAAGGATGGCCAATCGCTTATACCCGCCGATTCGCCCTATGCGCCGCACTCGACGCTCAAAATAGCAGAGATAACCAGTCCAACGGCCGAGCAGAGCGCCGAGGCGCTGGATCGCCAAATGGCGCGTGCCAGCCTTGAGACTCTGGAGCCCGAGACGCAACTCAGCTCCTTTGTATGGATCTGCACCAGCACACATGCCGCAAGCACAGTCAGTGTGGTCGATGCGAATCAGTCGGCCACTGTGCTGGATGCTTTCCCCATATGTGCATCGCATCTGCTATGCATTGCCTCTGTGCAGGGCGCCATGGAGAACGATTATGCGTTGCTGGAGCAATCGGAAGTGGTCAAGGCGGGTGAGATGCTGCAGCGGCCAGGCGAAGGTACCGAGCTGTGTGGCAAGGTGGAGTTTGTGCGTGTGCGACCCAAATCGGATCAGAACAGCAACAGCAAGCAAAACTCACAGGAGGGTGAGGAGGTGCCCGCAACAATTACAGTCGTTGGCGTGGCAGAGGCCAAAGAAGCTACAGAGAAATCGAATGAACAGCTGCCCGCCGTTGATGCAACCGAACCGCTGGGCAATGTGGAGGCCATCAAGATACGCCAAGCGCTGCCGGGTGCACCGCTGCGACTCTCCTCCACCAACGCGGACAACAGCAACAATCATGTCAACAATAACAACAGCAGCAGCAATAGTGCACAATTCAGCATCAAATCCTTAAATCCCATACTGGGCACCAAGGAGCGCGATGAGCCCTTGATGAGCTCGGTGGGGCCCACCATGTGGATGGGCGCCCAGGATGGTTGGCTGTATGTGCACAGCAGTGTGGGCCGTTGGCATGAGTGTCTGCACAAGGTGCTCCTGCCTGATGCTGTGCTGGCGATTGTGCATGTGGAGTCGCGTGTTGTTGTTGCGCTGGCCAATGCTCAGTTAGCCGTGTTCCGCCGCCAAACAGACGGCCAATGGGATCTGAATAGTTATCACCTGGTTACGGTCGGTGATCGCAATCATTCGATACGTTGCCTCTGTGTGGCCGGCGAGCGCATTTGGGCTGCGCATCGCAACAAGATCTTCATTGTTGATCCCATATCGCTAAACATTGTGCACTCGCTGGACGCGCATCCCCGCAAGGAGAGCCAGGTGCGCCAAATGGCAGCAACAGGTGCCGGCGTTTGGGTGTCAATACGGTAAGACAACTTCATTAACTTCATGTCTAGTTAGTCTAACTAAATTTCTCTTCTTCAGCTTGGATTCCACACTGCGTCTATATAATACACATACATTTGAGCACAAACAGGATGTGGATATTGAGCCCTATGTGTCCAAGATGCTGGGCACTGGCAAACTGGGCTTTAGTTTTGTGCGCATTACAGCGCTGATGGTGTCCTGCAATCGCCTCTGGATAGGCACCAGCAATGGCGTCATCATATCTGTGCCGCTGGCCGAGATGCAGCAAAAGTCATGTGAGCTGAGCTGAGCTTCTGTTTCTCTATTTATACAATGATTCAAACTGATTTATTCTTATGCCTTCCAGCTGATCCCCATGGACACATGCCCTTGTGCTGCATGGCCAATGCTCAACTGTCCTTCCATGGCCATCGCGATGCGGTCAAGTTCTTTGTGTCGGTGCCCATGCTCCAGCAGCCGAATGGCACGCTCACCTTTACCAACAAACGACCCGACATGTTGGTCATGTGTGGAGGCGAGGGCTATATTGATTTTCGCATAAGTAAGTGGAGTCAGCGGCCATCCAAACTCTAGCCAGTCCTAAAAGTCAGCGATCTCTTATCTAACTAAACATCTATATATAAATGCAGTATATAGTATAATCGTTCCATATTCCTCTGCAGGACATGAAAAATACGATGCTAGTGATAATGCAGCGCATTTGATAGTTTGGAAAGTCGATACGTAAGCTTTGCTTTTCATTTTGATTTTGAATTAAAAACGTTTTTGATTTGCGCCATTTACGTAATTTCTGGCCTTTTTGTTTTAATAATGTATTTATTTCTCATTTTGCTTAGTTTTGTATCGTTGTTGTATTTGTTGACTTAATTGCATTTTCTTTTTGTTTAACCTTTGCCGACCGTGTAGTACCTTCAATTTGTAGTGCTCCGAACAGCGACCTGCCCATAGGCCGACAATCTAATTGGAATGCAGCATTTCTCTAAGGTTTATCCATATTTTGTTATTTGTTTTTTTTTTTATTTATTTCTGTTTATCACGTTTTCAAACCTTCAACAAATTTGTCTCTGCACTTTTTGTCACAATGTTCCAATGAAATCCACAATCCCAATTCACATGTGTGGAATAATCTGTAAACTGTTCTCTTTGGTGTCCTTGTGAATTGTCCTTCTGATTTGCTATATAAGAGCAGCAATTGTATAAAAAAAACAAAAACAAAACCTGATACGGGGTAAAACTATCTACGATGTTGTATATACGATTTTTTAACTAACTTTTGAACTTTCGGTTGTAGTTTGCTGATTGAATTTATTTAACGCCTTTTTAATTTTGCTTAATACTTTTAAATTAAATTTATACTTTTATTATATATATATTTTTTTAATTTAATTTTGCTTTATATTTTGATAAATTGCTGGCTATTTTACAAACTACCAAACAAAACGCGCACTCTCACTAAATTATGATAAAATCAAAACAATTACTAATCAAAAACTAAATAATTCTTGATCATGTTATGCAGCTAGTATATATATCAAATGTGATATGGATGCTGCATATAAACTCAATACTTTTCAATGCTTTTGTATATTATCTAAAAACAATTTCAAATCTCTTGTAGTTTTGTCGCAGCAGCACTAACTAAGTGTACATTATGCATATAACTATAGATATATATATCATATGCCTGCTTTACTAATTAGATTCCCTTAACTTTTCCAGATGATAATGACATGGAGAACAGTATTCAACTGGAACCAAATCAAACAATCGAAAATCGTGGCGATAAAAGTTATTTGATTGTGTGGCATGTTAGTCAACGTTAAAACTAATTTGTTTTTAAGTAATATGAAAGTTATGCATATATAGTATATATATATATATATATACATATACAAATCCGACCCAAGCAGTTACAAGTTTTGCAGGCTAGAAAGAGAAACAAACAGAAATCTTTACCTTAATTTAGTTTTTAAAGTTCCCAACTTATTTACAGTACAATGCGTCCGAGCATTGCCAACAGCATAAGATAGATATATATATAATATATATATAACTGGATAACAACCGATTTTGGTTAGGCAAACAGACTTGTGCTAATACTTATGCTTCACATACTAGCTTCATATACATACATATATATATATTAATATTTAAAAACAAAAAAAAAGAATTAACCTAAATGTTATTTAACACAGTGATAGCTCGCTATATAACTCAATGATATATATATTTAAATTAAAATTTGTACATTTTATGCGCTCTAGAAGCAGAGAAAGTTATGTTTTTTTACATATATATATTCAATAGAAATGTCCAAATACATTTAACAAAACTAAAGATCCCGTTTACTGAAATTTGTGCGTGATTTGTTTATCCAAATAATTAGTTAAATTTGTATTTTAAGTTAAATATTCAAAAAGCAATTTCTAATTTAGTTATTTGTTAAATAATTTTAATTTTTAGTTGAACAGATTACGCCTAATTGTTATTAATTTGTTTAATAATACGTAATAAACGAAAACAAGACCAACATTTCGAATCCTTTTTTTTAATTTGTATTCTTAGAGGCAAAAAGTGATATTTATAATTTCTTGATTTCGTAAGCACAGATTTTAATATGGCATAACAAGGCGAACTTACGCATTAGCTTTGGCTTGAATCGAGCAACTATATAATGGATTACTATATATATATATATAACACCAGATTATGTACTGTAAATAAAGCCACAATTTATAAAATATAGTAAATTATGTGAAATAAATTATGGATATTAATGAAATTTCTTGAACTGATACAAACAGCGAAAATTTGTAGAATGAAATATCTAGGACTATGTACAGTAGAACCTGCATAAGGTGGACTGAAGTGCAGCGTTGCACTTTCTAGAGTTGAATTGACTAGATCTAGGAGTAATTAGATCGATAAAGTCTACATCCAGCAACAATAGAAATATCTATTAATTTACATTTCTCAATTAAAAATATTCTTTAGTTCTTATCTATTTTCCTAGTTTAGATAAATGCATTCCAATATTTAGTCATTCATTCATTTTTATCTAAAATCTTTTATTATTTATCTTATTTGTATCTTATGTAAAAGTTCATTTATTAAAAATTCCATTGTATATCTTCTCGGCATTCCTGTGCATGATCATCGAGCGATGCAATGCTTTCGGCAGCTTCATCATTATCATCTCTTATGGAATTAGTGTCCAGTTGGGTGTGACATTTCTTGATGTGATCCGTGATGGAGGCGTGTCTGCATTGCTTGAAGAATGCATGAGTCATCAGCTTCTTGGCGCTCCAACGATTCTCGGCATTGCGATTCAGGCAAATTTCCACGAACTGATGGAAATCATCGGAGAGCACACGTTGACTGAAGACATCGTAGGTTCTGCGCGTTGTCGCATTCTCAAATGGAAGTTTTCCCTGATCGTCCAGAAGCATGGTATAGGTCGACCTATCCAATAAGGAGGGCACATTTCCACGTATTTTCTCTGTGTACATGAGTGTGGGCTGTGTCTCGAAATAGGGTTGAATGCCGTTAGACAGCTCACAAGCCGTTATGCCCACGGAATAGATATCTGATTTCTCTGTAAATCCATGAACATTTTGATCCAAAACTTCGGGAGCTGCCCAGTTCAGATGCTTCTCGTGCGAGATGCCATGCAAGACGGGTTTCTTTTTGCCATGCTTGATAAAGCTGCGACTCTCGTGGAAATTAGATAATACTGCCTTATTGCCGTCCAGTAAAATGTGGAGGGCTCTCACAGATCCATGAACAAAGTCATTCGAGTGTATATACAGAAGGGCGGCGAGGACATCCTTGAATATCAATGCTATCAAAGTCTCTGGAAAGCCGTTCTTGAATATACTTTCAAGCAGAAGTTGGCATGTGCCAAAGCACATATACGGATGCAGCACATATACATCGCTATCCACAATAAAACTATTCAAAATCTTATTGATATTGGGATGATTGAATTGTCGACAGCATTGAATCTCGGCGAAAAGTCGCTTTACTTCGGCATCGTCTTCCACTTCCAGTGAATACTTTTTAACAACTATCACACGATTGTTGACGGTACAGTTTGCCTTATAAACCGAACAGAATTTGCCATGCTTAAATGCTTTTGTAAATTGATAATCAGTTAAACTATTGCTACACATTCTTATTTCAATTTGTAGTAATTTTTTTGTCGAGTGTTCGAATTTCGAACAGCTGACTTTGACAGCTGTGGCCTGATGAACGGCGTTACATTTGCAAATTGGCGGCCTGTTATAGCGCGCAACTTTACATTGAAGAAATGCTGATTATTCGTATTTAAAATGCTGAAGACAATTTCGTAAATTGATAATTAGTTATAATAGTGATATTGTCTTGAATTTGTAGTAATATTTGTGCACTTTACGATATTCGAATTTCAAACTGTTGTTGTCTGATCCAAGGCGTTAGCTTTGCAAATGAGCGCCTTATGACTGCGTACAATTGTATTGCAACTACGAACAGCTGACTTTAACAGATGCATACTGAGGAACGGCGATAACTTTGCCAATTGGCAGCTTGTGACTGCGCACAATCGCAAAGTCGAATATTCGAACACAGCATTTGATGCTGTTTATTTATATTTTAAATGAATTAATTTAAAAATTGAACATGGCCACGTTAAGCGAAACCTTTCGTGCCAACTGGCTGATCGCAACCTTTGGCCTCGGCCTGTTCGTCGCCGGCTCCAGCGTGCTCTACTGGAACGAAGGACGAGCAGTGCACACGATGTTGGCTTTGGATGAGGCTTACGCAGACATCTATTCGATGCAGTTCACCGAGGAGGAGCAGGAGCTGAGCTTCGAAAATCGCATTGTACATCTATCGGGGCCGATCATATGTGGAGAGCCGCTCACCGAACCCGACTACAATATCCAGCTGATGGCAGTGAAGCTAAAACGGCGCGTCCAAATGTACCAATGGGTGGAGGAGACAGTGGAGCACAATTTCGGGGAAAACATGGGCACAGAGGCAGACACACGCACCTATTACTATACACGCGAATGGCGTGACAAGATTGTGGAGTCGCGCCACTTCTACAATCCGCATGGCCATACGAATCCACAACGTTTCCCCATCGAAAGCGCCGTCCAGGTGGCTGATGCGGTTTACATAGGCAAATATGAGCTGGGGCCCGCTGTGAAGAACAAGTTCAACAACTACAATGAGCTGACCTCGGATATAAGGCCGGATGACAGTGGCATCAAGCTGCATTTAGGGCTCTACTATCACACCAGCGATGTGTTCAATCCGGAAGTGGGAGATCTGCGCCTGCTCTTCACCTATGCAGGATTGGAGGGCGAACTGTACAGCGTGGTGGGTCGCTTGCACGGCAACAAAGTGGAGCCCTATGTCACCAGTCGCGGCGTGCATGTGCTGCTCGTCTACCCAGGCGAGATTAGCGCCCTGGAGGTATTTCGACTGGAGTACAGGACGCAGGTGCTGCACACCTGGTGGTGGCGTTTCATAGGCTGGCTCCTGATCTTCTTTGGCGTCACCTGCAACACAAAGCTGCTGAGGGTTGTATGTGAGTGGATACCCAAAGTCGTATATATTATTTATATATATTTGCTAACATACAGATATTTAACTCTATATTTATATATATCTAATGATCTCCTTTGTAGTGCTCCGTGTGCCATTGCTGATTGGCTTGGCGCCCGATTCTCATTATCCGGTAACTGGGAACTTTCTGATCGCCTTTTCGCTGTCGCTGACCATTGCGGCGGTGGCCTGGATTCTGCATCGCCCTGTGATCGGTGCCTGTCTGTTCCTAGCGGGCGCCTCGCCCTACGTCTGGCTCACGCGCAATCTCGTGGATTATCAGCGTATGGATTAATCCGTTATGTTCTCGTAACTATTTACACATAACTTATTTTGTTTTAGTGCCATCAATGTCAATAAAAAACTGAATAACACTTAAAAGCTACGAATCGTATTGCTAATCCCAATCCTAATCCTAATCCTAGTTCTAGAATTCTCGTATGCCCGGATTTGTTGGTTCGCTGAGCTTCGACTTTGGCGTCGATTCCGAGGAGGTGTGCACGCTGGGACTTTGCGACTTATCCTGCTCCTCGTGGCAGGCGGCCGGCTCCTCGAAGCGTACGTAGGGCTCAAAGCTATTGTTGATCTGCACAGAGCCACGATGCAGATTATTGGACTCCGCCTCGAACAGTATCTCATTGATAAATCTCTCGGCCAGCAGACGCTGCTCGCGGGGCAAGCGCTTCAGCTTGTATGTCCAGGTGCGCGCAATGGACTCCTCCTCCGGATAGGTGCCCGCTAGATACTCGCAGGCTATATTCAGCAGCTCGTCCGTGTTGTGAGTGCTCACTGTAGTCGTGGTGGACGCGGAGGCATTGTTCCCATTGCTACTGCAGGGCGGGGTCTGCCTGGCTCTCTTTGCCGCAATTGAGTAGTCGGGCTGCTGGTGCATTAAGCTCGCGCCCGCTGCTGTTGGCGGCGGTGGCGGTGGCAGCGGATCCACCTTTTGTACATGTCCAAACGATTTGTGAAACATCTCCGAGATGTTGGGCGTTTGCCCCACTGCACTGCGATAGGAATAATGCAAGGAGGAGGCGCTGCTGCCACTGCTATGCTCCATGAAGGATGCCGTAGAGCTGGAGTTTTCATTGAAGGAGAAACTGGGCTCGTTCTTGAACGTGGGATTCACCGCGAGGAACTTCTCTGTATTCCTCAGAAAGTCCAGCTCCTGAAAGGTCCAGCAACGTGGCGTATGCAAGCTGCCCGTGCGCATGGCGCTCTCCACGACCTTCAGCTCCTTGCGATAGTTCGTGCGCAGCGTATTGATCTTCTTCTTCACGTCCTCGACGGTCGCATCGCGCTTCAAATAATGGTAAATGGGCACCAGGCGCTGGTACGCCTCGGCCCGCTTCTCCCGATTCGTGTAATCCCGCAGAGAAGTGTCCCACAGGACGGGCATATCCCGATAGGTTTGTATGAAGGCGCGCAGATAGTGACGATTCTCCTCGGCTCCGGACATTATTTTAATGCTGTGCGTCGGTTGCTGCGGCGGCGGCGGCGGTTGGTGCAGCATTATTTTTTTATTCAAAATCCACTTTCAAATATTCCCTCGCAAAGGGCGGTAAAAATTTGCCAAAAATAAAAACAAAAAGAAGAAAACAAACGAATTTGCCTTTTCTTCTGCGTGCAAGTGAAAAAATGACAAATTTATGTATGGACCTATTGACGAAATGTCAGATTGTGGTTGCTGTTGTTGTTGTTGTTGTAGTTGCGCTAGTGGTGGTGGTTTGTTTGACAGATTGCTGGGCATATTGCTGCATTGACGTAACTGCGCTAGTATGTGTGACGTCACAGCAACAAGTGTTGTTCGCGCTTCAGTTTTTATTTTACTGCGTGTGGTAACACTGCGACGACAATCGAATGTAAACACTTCGCGATAATAAGTTTGACATGAGCACAGTGCCATTTTGAGTATAACATTAACATTGTATGTTAATGGTGCGGCGTTACAGTGCCTTTGTGAGTAGAAGAGCGGGCAGCGTTAACATTTATGTAAAATAAAGCGAGACGAACAGCCGTGCGACCGGACGTGTTTGACCGTTGATTTTGATTTTTAATTCCGACGCGCTGCAAAGAAAGTCAAAACTAAAACACGTACAAGGCGCTATGTAATTATTTGTATACCAATTACAATCTACATTTGTGCAATTAAACGCGTGTATGCTAAATAAATTATAAACAGGATTGCAAAAAGTATCAAATTAAAGTGACGCCGTCTGCTGCTGCCGCTACTGCTGCATTCAGTGGAATTCGATTGTGTGCGTGTACGCGTAAGTGTGTGTGTGTGACTGTTGGCGCTTTGCAGCGATATTTTGCGCGCCGCTTTTTAATTAACCGAAGCGTTGTTCAATTTAATTGTGCAAAAACAAAGATGCTTTGGCATTGGGCATTGTTGAAGCTATGAGTAAATCATAGCAAACAAACCAACATTAAATAATAAAACAAAGAAAATCAAACACGAAAGCTGTTTCTAAGTGTATGTGTGTGTGTGTGTGTGTGTGCGTGCGTGAGCCCAAAATTTAATGCAATTCAAACGAAATGGAGACCATCGAGGAGCAATCAAAAACAGGTGAGTTTGCGAATCGTAGAATAGAAGAGTGGGGCAACAGCAGCTGTTTTGCCTCACATCCGCTGTTTGTCTTTATTTCTATATAAATACATATATCTACATATTTTTTTTTTTCAATTTTGAATTTTTCAATGTCGCAGGCGTTAAGCACACACATAAAAAATGTCACCGCCAGCAAATAAATATCTTTGCTAGTACTTTCTTGTTGTAGTCAGGGAATTTTAAGCTACTTTTTTTTAAATTTTAATTTTTTGAAATTTATTTCGGTGTGAAAGAATATTTATGTATCGCTGTGAATGATTTGCGCGTATAAAAAATGTGTGTGCTAAATGTATTTGCACCCCTCCCCGCGCTGCGCACTCTTCCAACCGGCACTGTACCCAGCAACAACAATAACCAAAAGCGCAGCCGCCGCGGCGAAGTTCCTGCCTGCCAGCCTGACTGTAGGTAGATCAACCAACAAATTGCGTGTGCTCACCCTCTGCTCTCTCTCTCTCTCTCTCGCTCACTCTCTTTCTCTGTTTCTCTTGCTGGGTTTTGTTGTTATTGTTACTAGAGCCTAGTGATTTACCTACCACACGTTTGCATGTCTGCTTTCCCCTGCCTGTCCTTCTTCCCTCTTTCCGGGTATACATACTTAACAGAGAGCGCGCACATGCCAATGTTTTCGGCTGTCGGCTCAATGTTAATGGCTTTTTTACACACACAAACGCATCTGCACATATGTATAGATGTGTGTGTGTGTGTGTGTATGTATGTTTACGAAGGCCTCTGCGTCGTCGCAACGTACTGAGCCAAGGCTCTGCCAGCTGACAATGTAATTTTATTACAAGATTCCACTTTGATGAGTCTGTTTAAGAAAAAACCTTTAGCGAAATATCAAAACTAGAGTCCCCACAATGCTCATCATACAAATGCCACTCAATTAGTTGTTCATCATGTCTCCCTGGCAAGGGGCCAAAGCAAACGAAGAAGAGAGACAGTAGAGTGTAGAGAGTAGAGAGTGACCAGCGCAGGCAACGGCAAAGGGAATTTCCGAAAAACAACAAAAAAGAGAAGAGAAGTAAATTGCCATTTTTCCCTCTGTTAGCCACCACCTGTGAGGGTCGTTTCGCACTCTGCCCTTAGTGTCGTGTATTTGCATTTGTGTTTCTGTTTCTGTTTCGACGGGGGCGAAGAACACCTGTGGCTTCCGCCTGACTACGTACGTTGTCAGGTGATATTTCAGTTGCAGTTCAGAGTTTGATCCTTAAACATCAGCAGCTTCAGCATGTTGCACTTGCCAGTGGCCGCAACAACTCAACATTCTCAGCTCAGCTTTGGCCACGCCTGCAACAAGCAGCGAAATTTCGTCACGGTGCATCGTCAGGCTTGGTCATATTTCACATACGCTGCCCAGGAGGAAGTCAAACAGACGAATCTCAAACAGGCCGCACTATGTCAAGTGTATGAGGACTTTACAGGTATTTCCTTACACAGGCATTTACCAGCCAGGTAACGGTTGAAGTGTCTTCAGGGTTGTTCTCAAAGAAATTCACAAACAGCAAACTCATTTTATAGCGAACGACTTCAGTCTGGCCTGGGAATTTTGTGGTACGCAATTTAATTGAAATTGAAATTCAGAACGTGTTTTTGCACTTTAAGGAATTTGGCGCAAACAAACTCAAACAGAGCAAAAAGCGAAACTCTGAATTCAAGCAGAAAGTGCTATATATAATATATATTATATGTATATATATTTTAAATAGATTTGTATAAGAAACAAAGTGCTTAAGATATCTGGAAGTGCATAGAAATTTCTTGTTAATGTTATCTTGCCATTCAATATGTTTCCTCATTCGACAGTTTTAATACTTTTTCCTTGCCTTACCTTCTAACGATTATCTTAGAAAAAATATGTTTTTAGCTCAATTTCTTGGGAATGTAATGGAAACGTTTTAATGTCTGCTGCAGTCGCATATTGCATGACTGAATTGTTAGCTGAACTGTTAATAATAACACGATAAATAAATGTGAGACTATATACTATATATATTTAGATATATGTATATACCTCTATCTGATCTACCCCTGTAGTTATTTTCGCAGTTGTTTGCACTGCGTTTGGCTGTGTTTCATTTGATATAATGCGTACTGACATGACTGCACTGAAAACTTACAATTTTTAAACATTTCTCTACTAAAAGGTGTTAACTTTTATAAACAACAAAATATATAGTTTACTTATGTATGGGTACCATAAATTTCCATTGTAAAATTTAGTTATTCTAAAAATTGCATGCGTCATGCGGGGCGACAACAACAAAATCAGCAAGAGCAACAACTCCTGTGCATTCCCCACTGTGAAAGCAGATGCTGCACCAGAGAGGGAGAGAAAGAGAGAGAGAGAGCAATAGTAAGAATGATGGAGGGGATAGTCTGGACTTTGTTCAATTGCCCAAGTGGCGACGCGTCTGCTTCGACAGAGAGATACAAAAGCGCAATTGGCATCAGTTACAGCTGCACAATTCTGGATAAAATTAATGCACAACTGCATGTGCAATCAATTCTAGGGTAGACAGAGCAGCAGGGGTAGTTGGGGTTGGGCTGGGTGGCTGTTTGGCTGTTGGAAAATTTGTATGCACTTGAACAACTTGCGATGAGCTCTAGCGTGTGGGCGGGTGGGTTGTGCTGGCTGCATTTTCTTTCTCTTTGCGTTGGCTTGTCAAAACTATGATGGCAATGAGCCGAAGGTCACAGAGGGGAGGGGAGCTGGGTAGGTATACACAACAAACAATAATATTAATGGCAGCAATCAGCACTTGGCGATCACAATTAAAATTGATGTCAACAGCTCACAAAATTGCGTCTAAATAATCGACTCTGCCCTTCATTCAGCTATGGATGGCTGCTGACCGAGAGATGTATGCAGAGAGATCCTCTTGGTTCTATTTTGTCTTGCATTTTGTTTGTTTTATTTTTGCGCAACAGTTCGCAATTTGCATAAACAAATAAATGTACAACAACAACAGCAAAAACTGTGATGGCCATAAATCATAGCGCCAAAAACTTTGAATACGCTCGCCTCCATCTGCTCCTCCTCCTGCTGCTGCTGTTGCTACTTGAACCAAGTGTACTTAACAATTTTTAGTGCGCTACTCAAGAGGGCGTGTGCGAGGGTTGAAGGCAACCAAGCAAGCGAGCTCATCAATTATAAACAAATCACATGTTTATCTATTATACATATATGCACAATATATCAATTGTTAGCTTCAAGTTAGTGTAATTAAATTTAAAGAATAGTGGAAAAACAGGGTAAAATGGTTTTGTTTAGATTAAAATTATATTAAAGTAGAATATATACAGAATACTGACTAGCTTTCAGTAGATGTGTTTGTGGACTCATTGAAAATGGTTAACTAGATAATATGTAGGCTTGTATGTAAATGTATATAACACGCGGTTGGAGGAAGCGTAGTAGACCCAAACCCTATACAAAAACTATCCTTTTAGAGGTATCTATCCTATGAGAGCTGCAATTATCATTATATATGATTGAAATGCCTTTAGCGTAATATCTCATATCAAGCAGACTCTAGCTAAAATGTTAAAAATTATACAAAAATAGACAAAGCATTTATAAAGCCAAACAAAATATACCTCAAGTGGAATTCTTTCTACGAAAACAAAGCTAAAATTTACATTTCTATGATAGAAAGCCATACAAAAACTATATATAATGTTCGATTTACATGTAAAGCACAAATTATGCAATTTGAATATCTTATTTGTATTAAAAGTTTTAGTAAGAGTGCTCTAGGCGGGAGTGTCCGACTAGGATATACTCTGACTCTGCTCATCATTCCAATCAAATATATAAGTATATTTATTATTATATTATTACAACATGCATATGGAATATCTTTAAACTTAAACTAACATTTATAATTTATAATATACAGACCTAAATAATGTACATCATATTTACAGATTCTATTCTAGATGAATGTATATATTATATTATAAATATTCTAAAGTTCCATGCATTTTGAATATCGTATTTGAGCAAATGCTGATAAACTGAACCAACATTCTTGTGCTATGTCGCACAACTTGTGCGCTCTGTGCACACTTTTAAGCACTATAAGCTTCAAGCTATATATAGCATGTAGAATCGGTTGTACTAATGCCTTGTGTGTCGTTTCCCATTCTGTATTTTGCAGAAATGTCCATTATGTCAAAGCTGCCCACACGCATCTGCCTGGTGGGCGAGGCTGGTAGAGATGCGGAGACGCTGCAGGCAGCCGAGAGTTTTGGCATGCCCGTCATACAATCGGAGACGGGGCAGGACATCATCAACGATATGGATTGGCGCACATTCTATGTGCTGCAGGACTTTGAGGACGACATCTTTGATGCCATACACAAGCAAAAGGAATGGTAAGTCCTTCCCTTTCACTCTCTCTCTCTCTCTCTCTCTATAGATTTTTGTGTATCTGACTTTAGCCAGATCTTTGGCATCTATAAATACATATTTGAGCATAATGTCAGCAAATTGAATAAGACGCGTCGTGGCGTCACGGAGTGCCACGAGTGGAGCACCAACAGCAGCCAAATTTGAAATTGAGACATACGCATGTGCCCTCTGCTCTACCTCACTCCCAATGGCCCCCCTTCTGACTGTGCGGTGGGTTGAGATTGACAGCGCCAAAACCAAAATCCGTTGACAATTCACGCTTTTCAATATTCTTCAGCATACCCTGTACAAATTTAATGCAGGGGTTAAGAGGTGTATTGAAAGCAGAGAGTAAAGGCTTTGAAATGAAGTTTTCTTTTAGCAAAGTTATTTTCCATAAACAGAAATAACTTATTAATAATTTGAGTAGAAATTTCATATGAGTTCCATACACTTTACTTAACACTTCTGCCATTTGCTGCCCATTATAGGGTACATTGCAGTTGAGCACACTCTGTGTCGCATCTATTTTTTGGTTTTCTGCAAATTTGCTACAAATTGTTGTCAAATTTGAGGCTTGTGCGACATTTTCGTCCACGCTTGATTAATTTACCCGCTGCGCAGTAATAGCCACATTTAAATCAAACAAGACAACAACAAAAAACAATAACAGCTACAACTAGAGTATTTTAATGGGGAAAGCACGACTAGAAGATACCCTAACCAGCAGCTAATTGAATTGGTCGAAGCTGCGTACTAATTATACAATGTCTGCTTAGATCTGAAACCACAATAATCTCGATTCACTTTCCGATTTACGAATTCTACTTGAAACTTAACCTAAGTTTGTCAAATTTAAAGTGAGCTGAATCGATTCAAATCGATTTATTTGATAGCTGATAGCCCGGTTAGCCCCTTTGCCCACATTCAATAAGTTCCAGGGTACAAAAACACACAAAAAACATGCACGGTCTCTGCCTCATTAGAGATTAACAATAATAATAATAATTTTTTTGTTTTATTTATTTACGATCATATTCAAGGTCAACAAATGCGTTTGTTGTGGGCTTGCAAATTGTGGCATATGAAAGATGGAAGATGGAAGATGGAAGAGCAAAGATAGAATCTGAAAGCTAGGGCATTGGGGCATGGCAAGGGGAACATCTCTGTTGCCTGTTTTGCTATGCTTTCATGTTAAACATTAGTTCTTTAGCCTTTTCCTTTTATTTTGTTTTTCGCACAAAATTATGTAAAAAACAACTAGAGAAGAAACGGAAGCCAGCGGGGCGCATTACGAGTATTATTTATTTGCCAAAATTTCATTCATGTTTCGTTTGTTTGTGTTTTCTTTCGTTTTTGCTGATCTTTTATTTTTGCCATAAAATTGTTTTTAGCTAGTGAAGCGTATAAGTGGATGCTTTTTTATGGCATTTTGCATAAAAATAAATTCATCACAATTCTTATAAATAGTTGCCAATTAGTTGAGAAGAATATTCGAAATATATTTTGTTTGTCATTTGTCGGTAGAAAGAAAAGCTTATTCATTCAAGTTTTGTAAACAGATTACGAATACAAATTCATAATTTGATGTGTGTTCGG
Source organism: Drosophila leonis (assembly GCA_035045365.1). Classification (NCBI taxonomy): domain Eukaryota; kingdom Metazoa; phylum Arthropoda; class Insecta; order Diptera; family Drosophilidae; genus Drosophila; species Drosophila leonis. Next base: position 11,842,460 of record JAWNPC010000454.1, on the reverse strand, counting down.
CACAGCAAACTTAACAAGGTGGAAATTTTATTTCAGTGTTGCAAGATTGCTTGAAGTGAAAAGCTTGTATGAATGATTGCATAAAAAGATACAAATTTGCAGTTCTAACTTTTATACTCTTTAGAAAGTGAAAAGATTATATTGTTTTTAATGACTTAGTTACGTTGAGCTTCTCTTTTGATTTACCAAAAATTTGATGTGTACATGAAATTATGTCTACTAAAGTTTTGACACTGTTAACTTACTAAAAATTATATATCCAACTTGGAGTGCAAATCAGAAAAACTTATTTGAGCTAAAATCGTCAACTTGCAGGAGAATCATCTGTGCTCCATAGATAGACCAACAGTTGCTCACAGCTTATTTCAACCAGCACCTCAAACAAAATTTAGATATCTATAAAATCTAAGCTAAAAGAGATTTCAAAAAAATTTAAATGCAAGTTGCTAATCTAATGGTTTAAATTATCAAATATGAGCTCACTTATTTTTTAAATATTTTGTTTACATTTTATAATAATTAAAAACTAAAAAATCAGAATCAAAAAGAAATGCCGCAGCTATAAACATTGTATAAATTGTATGACTACATTTTCGTCATATATTTGTAGGTTCTTGAATACATTGAACTGTTTTTTGGCTCGTGAACAAGTATTATACAGTCGTTCACTTCTTTTTCATTACAAAACTATTATTGTGTCATTAAGCTATGCACATTAATGTAACCCCATCTCTTTCTCTAATTCCAATTAAAGTGAAGCCTTTCTATAGAAGTCTGTGTTAATTGCTATGTAACATATGGGCTTTTGTCTGTGTATAGAATTCAGTAAAACTTTTTGGTGCTTCCCGCGAAAATGCATGCAAAGGGGGCAGACAGCTGTTGAGAAAAAATTCCCTGAATGGCTATTCAGAATTGCATACACAACACACACTCCCACACACACACACACACACACACACGTGCTTAGCAGCCACTTAAACTCGCACAAATTGATGCCAAAAAGATGTTGTTAATTGTGATACAGCAGCATTGGCTAAATATTGGATCTACTCTATGCACTTAAAAGTACTCAGAGATATGTATGTATATTTATATAGAAACTGAATCATAAGAATTGTACGCTTGCATATTGACGTTCCCCTTGGGGGCATTGTCTATTTTGGGTACTCTTTCATTCAGCAAAAATCTTAATGAAAATTTGCTGACTGAAAAGTCATGACAAAATTTTCTTATTTATTTATTGGCTAAGGAATGCGTTAAGCCAAAAACTTTGCGTACTTCCAATGAAAACGAAATGAATCGCTAGCGCGTTCACATGATTGCAGAGGTGGTTAACTATATACATATACATATATACATAGATATATGTATACTTGGCATATAGGCGAGGGTGGGAGTTGCGGCTACTGCGGGGGTGCGTCATATTGCAGCAATCTATTGGCGCCACGATTCTATAAAAAATGTTTTATATGTGGAACACGATGGCAAAGTGTGAAAAGCGTCGCCAACAAGTCGGAAATTCTTGACAAAAAACAACAACAACAACAGCAAATCAGAAAATCCTCAAATCGCAGAAAATATAAATATATATAAACTATACATATTTTTTTAAATAATATATTTTGATATCTATAGATATGCCATATACACAGACAAGCTGTGCGTCTCTATAATTTATAAGTTTTCAGCATGGCTAATTAATTGTGTGTATGTGGGGGGGTTGGTGGAGTGGGGGGTGGTGCAACGCTTTGCTGTCATTGACTGCTCTATAGTTTTGACCCTCGCAAAGTTCGAGTGTGGCTGTGGTTATAGATGTATATGAAGGGTGGGTTGGTGTTTGTTTGGGTGCTAAAGATCAGCGCACTTTACAAGCAACAAGTTCTTCATGGATTCTCCATAATCCATAAACACATACTATATATGCATGTATATATATTCGATCTGGAGGTCAGCTTTTAAGCGCTCGTCTTTCATCTTTCAGCTGAGCAGCACGCGCTGCGCATTTTTTTGCATTGAGTAAGCATTGCGACTGGGTTTTCCTTCGGCTCACTCATATGTTTGTTCTACGAAATTCCATTGATATATATAATAGATATATATATATATATATATATATATATTTTACTTGTCAAATATTTGCCTAAATTCAAAAGTCGCACCTGCTGGCCAAGCTTCTTTGTTTATCATTTTGTCATTTGGGTTTTCTCTATGTTTGCGCAGCTTACAGCAACATTTTCCTCTCTTTCTCTATCAATGTGTGTGTGAGTTTGGCATTTGGCACTTGAGTGTGTGCCATCAAGTGGCATTTTCTATTTCCACAATTTTTCATTCCATTGCGTTTCGCAGCTGCCGTCGTCGTTGCCGTCGCCGTCGCCGCCGCTCGGCATTTGGCTCAATCATTTTCCACAGTTCACAGCGCGGCAACAGTTGTGTTTTTGTTTAGTTTCAGCTGTGCCGTTAGAATCATCAAAACGCTTTTTTCATATATTACCAATAAATATATAATAAAATATATATCTATATCTGTATCACTCGGTGCCTCTGAACAATAAAAACTTAAACGTTTGTCTAAACATTTGTGTGTGCTGCTTCCATATAGATGGAAACCTATTTGTGGTAAGAGCCAGGTAGAGCAGGTGTGTCTGTGTGTGTGTGTTTGTGCTCAAGTGCAGTCAGACTCTATGTGAAAGCTGTGAGAAGTCTCGCCTTATCAAAGTGAAATTGAAGTGCGTGTTAGTTGTGCTCTATGAAACAAGTCTTAAGTTTCCAAATCTGTTATTCGTAATGCCAACAAACTGAAACGAAATGCATTGTGCAATCGACTGTGTGAGAAACAACAAATGTAAAGAAGTTACTATAATATAAGCTGAGCATATAGAATGCAGTTAACTGTGCCAATTCTGTGGTGACTTAAGCACTTCAGGTGTAAAAGAATTTGTAACTATGAAAAGTATTTAGCACTCAGACATTGCTGCTTTAACTGAGCCAAAGAATTCTTCTCTATGTTTTATTATAATAATTTACTTTGAATATCTCTTCTTCTTTCCTTTGTTTCAATACCATATTTTATTTTGAATATCTCTAGATTTATGTCTATATTTATTTGAAATATTCATTCTTTAAACATGCAGACTTCCTTAACCTAGTTTAGATTTTCCTTTAAATATCTCAAGATTCTGCTTCTTTAAATCGATTATTTACTATATGCCAGCCAGTTGCTAAGTCCGCATATATCACTTTCTTATAATATATTTATTTTTATGATAAATATTTCAAATATTTCAAGCTTTTGGCGAGCTTTTACTAAAGAAGAGGCAATAGAACAAAAGCTTTTGCCTTATTTATTTATGCAAGAAAGATTCAAATCTATTTTATTTATTTATTTAAAATTGTTTCTTTTAGTATTTACCTTTTGATAAAAGCTTACTCATATTATTATTCATCTTCCACCTTAAGTGTGTCCCATGTCAATCTTTAGCTCTTTGCATTTAATCAATAATTTTGATTTCCTGGAACTTTGAATATTTATACAATTTCTGCTGCTGCTGACCAGGCCCATTTTGAATGGCAGAATGTAGCGTATGTCCTAGCCGCAACGCATGAATGAATGATGAATGCAATGTACATAAATTAAATTCAATATTAAAAATATCATAAATACATAAGGCGAGCCACACACACACACAGACAGAGGCACTGGCAAAAAGGCAGTTCGTGGGCAGCATCCGCCCACTTCCGCTCGATTGATTTGTTTATAAAAACTTCCGGTACAGTACAGCCTGTACAGTCAGCCTGGCTGGCATGTGCTTCGTCATAAACAAAAAGCCCTTAAACAAATTGATTGCTGCATGAGATGTGGTTGGGTTGGTCGCTGGGGTTGGGGTTGGGGTTGCTTGTTCCAGTCAAAGTTCAGTGGGAATTCGTCTGGCTTTTGATTGTTGTTTACATACCCCAGCCCCAATTGCCACCTGGTGTGTCGCGTGTGTATATCTATCTAGCTATATGTCGCTGTCGTTGTCTTTGTGTGTGGGAACGACGCGTCGCCTCGCATCGCATCGCATCGCAACTGAGCAACTGTTCTCGAACGGGTGAATTGTTAAGTTGCAGTCATTCGTGGATTGCCTGATCGCACGGCAGTGCTCTTGTCCGACTCTGTCTCTGTCTCTGTTTGTGCAATTGAAAGCGCCTATAACCGATTTATAGTCTTGAGTGATTCGAATAATTGATATATGGCTACTGCAACAGCGCCGCAACGGCCAAGGTCAATTGGGGCATTACAGAAATCGCCTTGCATAACTCAAAAGTGTGCCACATAAATATTTAACGATCTCTCTTTCTCAACATCGCTCCCACTCACTCACTCACCCACTCTCTTTCTCTTTTGCATTGCAGCATTTTGGGTCCACCCGCTTTGAAGTATGCGGCCGAAATGAAACAGACGCTGGGCCAGAACACCAGGCCCATTTATAACTATGCGATGCGTGGTGTAGTCACTTGCTTCACGGGCATACGCAAAAAGGATGAGCTGGTGAGTGTAGCAGCAATAATTAATCCCTCAAAAGATCTGAATACAATTAAGAATATATTTAATTTCAGACAAAGCTTGTGAATCTCATACACTCCATGGGCGGTTGCATCAAAAAGGATTTGAATACAAAGACCACGCATCTGATATGCAATCACAGTGGCGGCGAGAAGTATCAGTAAGTAGTTACTATAGAAAGGATAATAAGATTTTTAAAGCTTAAAGAAAATTAAAGCAGAATCACCTAAAAAAAAGTAAAAAAGGTTTAACTTGTGGACTTGTAATGCAAACTTTAAGAAAGTTGATTTACTTTGTTTAACAGCGATTCAATTATATTGATTTGTGTAGACTTAAAGAAAAAAGCTTTAAGATAGCTTGTCTAAGCTTTAATTGTGATACATTTTGTAAAGATCTTAAAGCTTTATTTATAGTTTAATATGCTCAATTGTAAATTAAATCAAAATTCAATATTGTTATAAGTCTAGAATAGCTCAAGATTATAGCAATCTAATAGAGAAATACTTCAAGCATAAATATTCTATATACACTCATTGAAGCCGACTGTCTTAGAACTAACAAAAACCTTCTATAAACTCTTAAAGAACTGAAGTATTAGTTCCAGACATCCAGACAATGTCATTATGGTACCTATATTTATACATCAGTCAAAGCATATGTTTTTTATCTTCTACCACATTAATTTCTTATAAATATGATCAATTATCCTATACTAACTTAAAGCTACGTTAAAGCTCGCTGTCTACTCAGCAGGCTTAATTTTGTAGCTATAATAATTCATTTATCATTCATCAACTTTCCCTACATTCCATCGTCTTAAGACAAGTGCTGCTCAAATTAAAGTTAGATTAAAGCTAAAAGCTCAGCTCTCCATGCATTTCACTTGATCTAAGTTAAAGAAAAGTTTACCGCTTTATATACTAATTGTTGCTCAACTTGCAGATACGCCAAAACCTTTCGTCTGACTGTAGTGCGTCCCGCTTGGGTATATGCCGCTTGGTCAGCTCGCAATTCGCTGGGCTTTGAGGCCACACAGGATAACTTCACCAAGGCGCATCGGTTGAAGGCGTTCGAGGGACAGAAGATTTGCTTCTTTGGCTTTCCCGCCGAGGAGCACCAACACATGGTCGATGTGCTGCTAGAGAATGGCGGCGTCTGTGCCGAGCTGGACGATCCCGAGTGCTCGCATGTCGTGAGTTCTGTGCCCCAAATATTTGCGGCACTTTTCTACTTAAATTGTTTTTTTTCTCTCGCTGTTATTTGCATGCAACTCACTTTTTTGGCATTTGGCTTAAACGTTTTGTTTGTTTGTGTGTCTTATGGCTGACTCTTGTGTATATATCTTGCAGGTGATGCCCAATACGGGCGCTGTCCTTACAAGCACTAGCTCTAGCACTACTAGCACTAGCACTGATACTAACCACACCACTAACACTAAAACCCAAATATGCAGCAGCCCCAAGTCCCCCAAAACTGACGCAGATTCAGCTGATGAGGCAGAGCAGCAGCAGCAGCAGCATCATCAGCTGGATGAGCAGCAGCAGCAACAGCAGCCAGTGTCTGACAAGGAGAATCAGTCTGGCGAATTGGATGACATACATTTCGATGAGCGTCTCTTTGTCGAATTGGGCGACATGCAGCAGCCGGAGGAGCTGCCGCTGCCCGACTCGGCGGATGAAGAGGACGTGCAGGCCAGCACGCCGAAGAGCAACAAGCAGTCGAGTGTTATTATTGCCACTGGCACGCCTACCAGCTGCAATGGCAGCCCCTTAGCTGCTGACGACTTTCAAAGCAATGCCGAGCGACTGTCTCCTATTCTAATAGCGCCTGCCAAGCTGCTGACCATCGACACTATCAACGAATGCGACATGGAAACGGATGACTTGACTGCTGCAGCAGCTGAGAATGATTTGAAGCGCAAACGCGACAGCTTCGACAGCGTCTCGCTGATGTCTGTGGATTCGTTTGCCTTGCCCGCAAGCACCAAGAAACCAAAGCTAATACGCACGGGCTCCATAACGCGCACTCTGAAGCGTTCCATGAGCTTTGTGGCTGATCGCACGCCCATTATCAAAACGCTGCGCACACGTCGCAGCTCCATTGCCGTTGCCGTTGCCGATGCATCCACATTTCTGGGCAGCGAGACCATTGAGGCAGATGATTCCATGTGCTCGCTGGCCAGTATCAATAGCACGCTGAATGAGTCTATAAGGAAGCCTGTGAAAGCATTGCGCAGCATTTGCGATCGCATAACGCGCAGCAGCAGTCGCCGTGCCGAGCGAGAGGCCACGCCTGACGGTGGGCCATTGGATAGCGGCTTCAAGACGCCAAAGGCGCCGCTGCAACGTTTTGGCGTCGGTGGCAGCGCGTCTGCTTCTAAGAAAACAGCTAAGCGTCTCTTCGGACCGGTGGGCGGAGGCGCAACTGCTCTCAGCTGCTCCCTAACATTAACAACTAACAATGCCAATGCCCATGCCAAAGATGCAGTCAACGCAATTGCCTGCTCTACTACGACTATTACTGCCTCTGCCTCTGTCTGTGCCTCAGCCTCGAAAATCAGTTCATCTATAACAGCAATCACATCAACATCATCATCAGCTTCATCAATAACCGCATCATCATTGATCGCTCTGCCCGTGGATGCTGCCAAGCTGACAACGTCGACGTTCGCTGCCGATGAGCAAATGGTACTTAAATGGATAACATCCAAAACCTAAAAACTTGGAAACACTTTAAAACGGCACAGCATAAACATTTTCTAGGACATTGTTAAGCTATTCATAAGAAACTGCTTGATGCTCAAATAACCATTTGATATAACTTATTTATATCAGATAATTTAGATTTGTTAAGATTCTCTCATTCAGCTTGATAAGCTACCTAATGCATTCATTTGAACCTCAGCAGTTTCTTTCATTTCCATTTGCCTTCATCTTTCGTGTGCACTTCTCTATTTTGTACGCTTCTCGCTGTGCCTTTTGCATTGAAACATTTTGTGCTATTTTTTGTTGGATTCGTCGCGCATTTTTTAACATTTTTTCAGCTGTTTAACGAGCTGCGGAGCTTCTTTATCTTCTTTAACCATTTTCAGGCAAAATTCAACAAATTTTATTAAATTACATGTTAATTGTTTATGGTTATGTTTTGTAGTTTTTTAAGCCATCATTTGGGTGCGGTGTTTGATCATAATTTGTTCTCCATTAATCTCTCTCTATTCTCTGTCTCTCTCTAATGCTACTGTCTCTATTTTCCAACTGTTTTCCGAGCACACACGCAACAACAACAACAGCACAATAAATATTAATCAACAGCACACGTTCCGCTTGAATAAATGTTAAAAATGCCTCCAAGAATGCCCAAAAAAAAGCGAAAAAAAAGATTATAATAATAACAAATAAACATAATGTACATAAAGGCTGGGCGTTTGGTATAGACTAACAAATATTTGCACAAATGTTTCAGTACATTCGATGGCAGGAATTTTCGAGATAAACAATTTCACATACATACAAAATATATTATTTGCTTTTTCTATATTTCTCTACTCTATTGTTTTATGATCTTTGTCTTGCTTGCGATTTTTATGCCCGTTTCAAAGTGTTTGCCAAAAATGTGCATTAAAAATGTTTTGTTTGGTCATATTTTGTTGAAATTATTGAAATCAAAATCAAAATCCAAATCATAGTCAGATACCGAAACAGATACAGATTCCATAATGTATATAATTTATTGTGCTGCTCTGCTCTGCTGCTGGTGCTGCGTTTGTGAACTGTACAATAGATTTGAATTAGTTAGACGCTTGATTTAAGATCGTATTGAATGCATTTGGCAACAAACAAAACATTTTTATTTCTATCACATTGCTCACATTGCACATTGCCATATCGTTTATACTTTTATTCTTTGATGAGCTGCATTACTGAACTATCTATCTATCGCCCGCCCATCAGGTTGTGGACGAGCACACGACTGTGTCGAAGCCGGAGCCCAAGAATCATAATACTCACATTCTGAAATCGGACTGGTTCTGGTATACCATACAGAATGGCTATGCCAATGAGATGGACTATCTATTTGGCGATGTAAGTGCAATCGGAATTCATATTCTAACTCCAACAAGTTTTAATCAATTTATCTTTAGTACTTGGATAGCATTACGAATACGCCCAGCACAGACCGTCGTGACTCGCTGCCGATTAGCTTTAATAAGCGGAAACGGAAGCGTTTCTCGCAGCGCATTCAATTGGAGGGCACACCGTTGGGTTCGGGCAAGCGACGATCTTCAGTATCGGATGCTGGGCTGTTGTCCGTTTCGAATAGCTTCTTTGACTGCACCACCAGTCCTGATAAACTGGAGAATGATAAGCTGCTGCATGTGGAGCCAGAGGCTAGCGAGGCCACGCCCACCAAGAAATCCATGCGCTTCAATCACTTTATGGACTTCTTCACCACAGAGTCCAACTATGTGGGCATCCTAGATACCATACTGAATGTAAGAGCAATCCCAATGAATCCTTATCAAACATTACTCCAATCCTTCTCTCTCTCTCTCTCTCTCTTGCCGTGCAGCTGTTCAAAAACAAACTGGAGGAGCTGGCTGAGACGAATGATCCGCTGCTTAATAAATCGGAGATCAAATCAATCTTTGGCAACTTTCTGCCCATACACGAGGTGCATCAGAGCATGCTGGAGCATCTGCGCAAGCTGCATGCCAATTGGCGCGAGGATTGCCTCATCGGCGATATCATTATACAGCATCGCGATGAGCTCATCAAGGCCTATCCACCCTATGTGAACTTCTACGAGCAGATGAAGGAACAGCTGCAGTATTGTGATCGCGAATATCCACGTTTCCACGCCTTTCTGAAGATCAATCAAACGAAGCCGGAGTGTGGACGCCAGAGCCTGCAAGATCTTATGATCCGGCCTGTGCAGCGCCTGCCCAGCATTAGCCTGTTGCTGAATGATATATTGAAGCACACGGCTGGCAGTAATGCGGATCATGCGCGTCTCGAGGAGGCACTCAAGGCCATCAAGCAGGTGACGCTGCACATCAACGAGGACAAACGGCGCACGGAGTCGCGCATGGCCATCTTTGACATATTCAACGATATCGATGGCTGCCCAGCGCACTTGGTCAGTTCCAATCGCAGTTTCATCTCCAAGTGTGAGGTCAACGAGCTATCCGATTCGCTGAGTGGGCGTGGCGATAGCCTATTGCTCTACCTGTTCTCTGATTCCATAGAGTTGTGCAAGCGACGTTCGCGGGGTTTCAATACGGCCAAATCGCCCAGCACGGCCAAAACGCATAAGCACATCAAATTGATATCGCTGAATACTATACGCTTTGTCATCGATGTTACGGACAGTCCGCGTGCGTTTGGTCTGCTGCAGCGTGGCGACAAGGAGAAGCTCTACACCTTCAGCATCATTGACGAGGAAACAGATAAGCTGGTCTATCTCAAAAAGTTGTGCATGCAAATTGCAGCGCACACGTGTCGCACAGATGCAGTGAGTGATTGAATAGATGAAGTGTAAATTATGTAAGCTAATGTTTGTTGTTCTTTGCAGGACAAAATGATGCTGAGTCGCACTTCACTGGAACTGGAGGTGGACATCAGCGATGTAAATGTTAGCACATTGAGCAAGGCATTCAAATTGGCTGCCAAAACGCGTCTAAAGGTGCGTTAATGAACTAGCTAAGATAATCGCATCAAACTAAACAATGATTTGTATTTTGCCAGGTGGGACGCGCCTTTTCCTTTAACAAAACCCCCAACAAGCTGAAACGTGCGGTGTCCACAATGATGACTTCTCCATTCGGCAGCACCAACTCGTTGACGCCCGCCTCGCAGCTGGCGCAGATGCGTCTGGCCAGCTGCACCAACATTAATGTAAGCTCGAGTGTGGTATATAGAGATATATAAGTATTTACTATATCCAATGCTTATTAACAGGAAGTAGCTGATGAGGATTGTGCCAGCATGCGCAGCAATTCGCCATCCACGCAGTCGGAGCTGCTGGTCGTGCCACCTCTGTCGGTGCAGCCCACGCGCAAAAACAAGGCCTTCGTGGGTCGAATATAGCCGGCGAAGCTTGAGCCTGGCCCTGGCTAATGCTCAACTCTCTCAATAAGCGTATTCCATATGAACTTTTTGTGTAGGCTATTAAGTACGTCTCGCTGCAAACACACTCGCTTGTACACATGCGTAATCATAATTCATACTTTCGATATTCGTAATCGTAATCTCAGAAAAAAAGTAAAACAAAACAAAAAATCACGCGTCCAATCAGTTTAAGGTCGTAATTTTAGAATTTGTATAAGATTTATTTGTCGCGCGCGAATGTTGAAGCGTTTGCGTTGTTGTAGGCGTTCTCAATGAATTTGTATTTGTAGCGCTCAAGTCTATGAATAATTGTAAATAGTTCTATCTTATTCGCACACATATATATATATAAATGTTTATATATATAGTAATCTATCTATATGTTCAATGTAATCGTATAATGTAAAACTAATCGTATTAGCGACTTGAAATCGCATTCACGCACTGGAAAACAAAATCGGTTCGATTTCATCTTTGTTCGGCATTGCAAAAGCTGTGAATGTTTACTGAGTAAATTTTTTTAAAAAACAAAAACCACATAACGATCTATAATTAAAACTCATTCAATTAATTTGTATTGTAAGAAGCATGATGATGTTTAAGATATAATATACGACATATACATATATAAAACCTAAAAAAGCAAAAATCGAATTTCTTGTCTATTGTATGTGTATGTGGGAAAGGTAATTGGAAAGCCTTCAATGTCCTTTCAATAATCTGCGGCAAACAATTATTTTTATTAATAATATTAAATAAGTTACGTTAATTTTTGTTTGTTTTGTAGGTTTGCTGTCTGAATTTGTGGCTGGAATTTCAAAATACAATTTGGGTCAAAGAATATATCCAATTAGGATCTTATACTAATGAGCACTTATACTACGCTAGTCTTATATGCTGAACATACGTAATTATAGAACTTATAATCGTTATAGACTATATACAGATCTGACCCCAGAATTTATTTTTGACATCGCATCCGAGTGCAGCTGGTATTGCAAGTTGTGCGATTGTAGGTGTAATAAGGTTTTCAACTTAAAACCAATCTCTAAGACGGCCAGCTCGTTGGTGCCATTGGCCGTCCAAACAGCTGCAAGCGCAACAAACAAAAAATTGAATCTTAACTGATTGAATTATTGATTAATTGTTTACTCACATATCTTATTGCTTTTCGCACGTATATTAACCACAGCACCGCAAATTTCACTAGCATATTCAAAAGACTCGCCCACCATCATTAACAATATATCCAACCAGATGCGATCCAAGGCATACTTCGAACTCTTGCCGACAGTGAAAAGCCAGCGACCACCCTTTATGTTTGCTTCGTCCTCCCACATAGGTCTGCAAACCAAAGATATTGCTAAGATTTTTGAGTATTATAGAGAACTATGCGTAGAACTTACTGTATGCCTTGCTTAAACATATAATAATCGCTGCCAATCTTAAGTTCTGATGGTGTTTTGATGGTATAATATAAGCTGAAAGAAACACATCTCATACAATCTATTCAAAAAGTGGGGAAATTCTCAGAGAGAAACGTACCCCCAAAATGTTTCGATGCTGTCTATTTGTGTGATTTCATTGAGCATATCCTTCCAGTGTTTGGTACGATCGTTCTCCAGATACCATAGCGTCCAGACATGCTCTAGTGGATGTTTGTATTCGATTTTAAATGTTTGTTCACTCTGCTCCCCGGGCATACCCTCCAGCTCGTTGTCCCTTTCCTTTAGCAGCTCCTGCTTTTCGTTATGCACTGACTGGTCTAAGCGACTTTGCAGAAATTTATTTGGCTCAAAGACCGACGATTCAAACGCTTGCATTTGGGCGCTGGCCATCCTAATTGATATTGTTTGTAGATAACACCCGTCTACCCCGCTTAAAGAGTAGCAAATAATTAACGATATGTATATTAGCGATGAGTGCGATTGCCGGAATATTGCGGAAATACCGAAAAGTTTGGAGCGAAACGTAACGTGCCGAAACGAGGAATTCTAACGATTAGAAAGAATGCAGATTGAAACCAAATAATTGACCAAAAATGCTAAGCAGATGTCAAAAATACTTCACCTAAAGTCAAAGCCTGCTGCGTTATTATCTAGTATTCACTAGCACCTCAATAATATTTACAAAAATTCAAATAGTAAAAAAATAAAAAAATTTACGAATTTCAAAACCAAATTTAACACTTCCTTACTTTCTACTAGTCATTGCCGTATGTTGAGTGTTGAGAAGCGAGAAATAAATGTCAGGCGAGCTGACAGCAGAACAGTAGGAGAGAGAACGAGATGTCAGTATTGCTAGCTGCAGCAGAGTGTGACTGCACTTTATATGTGCTGAGTGGGCAGAATAGCTGAACGCCGAGTGACACAAAGAGTGAAAGAGTCAGCGAGATTGGCTTAACATAGAAACAGATATTCGCCACGCTCTTAACCAAAACCTTTTACACTCTCTCAGAGATCCTGCTGCTCTCTTAGAGGACTTTTTATTGATTGCTTAACATTCATAAACCCTTTTGTAGTTTTACTTTCATATTTATTTTTAGCTGCAAATTATATAAATAATGCAAAACTTAAGTTAAAACTTTACAAAAAAATTAAATTTAAAAATGCGAAGTTTGTAATGATAAGAAACTGAAACTAAATACATTTTTAAAACATACGTGAACAAAGTACACAATTTTAAACATTAAGGAACGGCTACAAGCTAAACGAGAGGCACTAGCGAAAGAGAAAAACAATAACTAAAACTTAATTTTAAGATGGGGGTACGAAATGCGTGTGGCCTAGACCCAGAGCACTGCGGCTGCATCCTCGTTGGAGAGCGTGGAGAAGCGCTGATATCGATTCGCATTCCGATAGGTTTTCGCGGGCGATTGACAGTTCAAGGTGCTGCTGCTGCTGCTGCTGGGCGAATGTTGAGGCTGCAGTGGCACGCCCACCACATTCAGCGCCGACTTCAGCGTCGAGTTGCGACTCTCTGTGGAGAGCGAGAGACGGCAACTATTGCCACCTAACAAGGTGGAGCTAAGTGGCAGACCCACATCATGGAAGGAGCTAATCGAGCTAAAGCCACTCTCATCTTCTGTGCTGGAGCCATTGTGCTGATTGCCGTTGACAGCTGTTGGGCTCTGCTTGTTGTTGCTGTTGGCCGTGTTGTTCTCTTCATCGGTTTCTATTTTGGATGAGGACGAGGCCGTCGAGGAGATGGTGGAATGCACAGAGCTATCGGTAGAGCTGCGCAGCGACAGACGAGAATCTCGCATCGTATTGGCGCGCAAGAAGAGCAGCTCAGGGTTAACAGCAGAGGAAGTGGTGCTGCTGTTGGTGGTGATGTTGTTGTTATTGATGCTGTGGTTGTGGTTGGTGGTGGTGGTATTGTTGTTGTCAGCTGGCTGGTTGAGCGCCGCATCCAGGCTAGTTGAATTGTGCGGCGGCGGTGCCAGCAGCGTCAACACAGAGTTGGCCTTCTGGCTCTGGTTTCTGATTCTCTGGCTGGCAGCTGCTCCATGTGGCAGCATCGTGAGATCCGGCTGCTGCTGCGATGTGTGCAACAGATTGCGTATGGTGCGCGCCAGACGAAATGCCTCCTGATTGAGCTTCTCCTCGGCTGCTTCGGGCGAAGACAGACGCGACTTGCAGCCGCCCAGCTTCTTGGGTGAGCGCCGCCTGTTGAAGTAGAGATTTAGATTAACAAATATTCAACTATATGAATCACTTTCGCTCTCACCAGGTAAAGTCCTTGAAGGCATTGTAGCTGCCTGGGGGCGCAATGCTCTCGTAGCTGTGCTCCTCGTTCATAGTCAGCATCGATTTGTTTAGCATCAAATTTGTGCTGCTGCGCGCGCGCAGATACGAGGCGGAGTTCGAGGCTGACACGGTGGAATTGTTGCAGCTGCTGCTACCAGTTGCATCTACAAGGCAGCCATTCGGATCGCTTTGCACGCCCAGCACATGATGGAGACTCTTTGAGCGCGAGATTTGCTCGCCCAAGCCGCCTAAACTGTGTCGATTCGCTTGCTGTTGACGTTGCTGTTGTTGTTGCTGCTGCAACTGTTGCTGCTGCTGTTGTTGTTGCTGCTGTTGCTGCTGATAGCGCTCAAAGAAGCGAGCAACCTCCTCCATGACAGCACGATACATTTCACAATTGGTTTCGGTCTAGAAGGGGGTAGAAGAGAGAAGTTAGTGAACATGTTTCATTGGGTATATACATATAATATATGTTTGATTGTGTGATATATGTCTATTATCAGGCATTATAGTAGAGATCTGCTTGAGCTGAAAGAGGTTGAGGTTGAGGCTGAGATCGAACTTCCTTAGATTAGATTACAGATCTTGAAAGTTGAAGAGATGCTGACTTGGGCCAGATTATAGCTCTTGACAGCTTAAGAGAGCAAATTTTTACTAGATAGATCGATAGAAATGATCTATAGAAGCTTAAAAATCTACATTTTAAAGTCTAATAATTTTTAAATATTTTGTAATTTAGTCAAATTTCATAAAACATTTAAAATTCTTCAAATTATCTATATTAATCGAAAGAAAATATTCGTACCAAGGAAAAAGGTATAACTTTTATGATCAGACATCATTTGAACGATTTAAATTTGATTAAAGTTTAAACTTGACTGATTCCGAAAGTGAATGGATCATAAAATGTAAATCATGCAAATTAAATGGGCTCTCATAAATTATACCTTTCTTTTCGAATCTTTGGGCAAGCCAATTCCGAAATGGGAATCTGTCAACTTTAAAGCACTCATAAATGTTATTGATAATAATTAGATAATCAAATTTTGAATGTTGACTGTTTGTAGGGCGAACAATAGAGTAGGGATCTAATGTAGCTTATAAATGGTATAATTTTTGTAAGATTTATATTTTGTTCACGGAGTTGTGGATATTTTAAGCAACGAATTGGATTGTTCAACAGATTCCGCTAAAACAAAGAATGCAAACTCTTAGCATGTTATACCAATTGAAAGAAAAATTAATTGAGAGCTCAAAAAGGCATAAATGGTATAGGATTAGGCATACTTTGTGCAAAGTACAATATTTTAAAGTTCAGCTAACATTAAATGCGGAGCAAAATCTAATTTCTAATCAATTTGGACAAACTTAAATTGGAATTTTCAATGCCAATCAATAGAGGAAGCTTTAGAAGTCTGCAAAGATATTTTATTCATTCAGATTGAACAACCTTATAATGCCCTATCAATGCCAATCAATAGAAGAAGCCTTAGAAGTCTGCAAAGATATTTTATTCATACAGATTGAACAACCTTATAACTATTTCTATACATTTTGAAGTCAAATGCTTACCCAACTCCCAGCCACTTCCAATGCTGTCATATTTAATTAGTCTCTGACTCTTTATACTAATTATGCCTCAGCTATTCATTCATTCACTCAGCAACTTCAAATTCATGAGAATTGCATAGAACAGCCGTATTTAGTGTAAATTTAAGTAAATGCAACTGGTTATTAAGCCAATTGAGCTACGTTTATACCTATAATTCGCAGCATGAATAATGACTTGACTTATGCAATGATACAATCGAGCTCTAAACGTTTTAGCTCTTTGCCATTGTCTAAACGTCGACATGTCTGATATTCTTAGGCTATACAGCTCGACTGTTCCATTCCAGTCGTCTCTCTTTGTCGCCCTTCTATAAACATTTATAATTTTACGCTTCGTCTGCGCCCATTTGAAATTCATTTGCAGCAATTTGTTATGTTAATTATCTTAAGTAACTTTGCATGCAAATTTGAACAGACTTTTGTTTGTTATTTTTCTTTTTCTTCTTCTTTAGAGTTTGAAATTCTTTTAATGATGACGCTTTCGTGAACTGAAATTTCGTTTCATTTGTTTGTTTTGACTTTTCTTTCTAACTGTTTCCACAATGCACTCATAACTCTTCGGATTGGAGTTTTTCACTTTTGCATTCAGTCGGACAAGGTCGTTGCCACAGTAAACTCTCTATTTAATGAATTTATGATAATCGATATTTATCTATAAGCAATTTATAGATTATGTTAATTTTCTATCAGTCTATCAGAGATCGTTGCATTTGTCGAGCAGTCCAGTCCCCTTCCACCTCTTGCATTCCACTCGTTTCACAACTTTCACTCGTACAAAAATCTGACTTCAATTTCAGCTCAACTTTGTTTCAGTTTCTGCTTTTTTTTTCTCTGCAGCTTTGCGGTCTTTAGGCCAGTTGGTTGGCCAAGAAATTAGCGTAGCCTAATTAAGAGGCAGGCACAGCTGCCAAATTGGCAACACACAAAGTGTTAAAGATGCCACCTGCCCAAAAAGGCAGCTGCTGTGGCTGCTGCTGTAGGCCACACCCACTTGCTGCATGCCACATGGCCAAAAAGAGTTTCACACGACGCCCAAATGAGGCAAAAGCTTAAAAAACAAAAACAAAAAAAAAACTAAAAACAAATGTTGCCAATGCAATTTGGCAGCAAACGATTTTAGCCAATGTTTTGTTTTTGATTTTTTTGCTTTTGGCCAGCTAGCTGATTACGTAAGCTACAAAATGTTTGTTGCTGCTGTTGCGGTTGTTGATAATGTTGCTGTTGTTGATAATGTTGCTGTTGTTGTTGTTGTTGTTGTTGCAGTTGCAGTTAGTTGTTGTCTGTTTGGCAGCAGCA
Organism: Drosophila leonis; assembly: GCA_035045365.1. Taxonomy (NCBI): domain Eukaryota; kingdom Metazoa; phylum Arthropoda; class Insecta; order Diptera; family Drosophilidae; genus Drosophila; species Drosophila leonis. The sequence continues at coordinate 11,825,154 of JAWNPC010000454.1, read as the reverse complement.
ACAGCAGCAGCAGCAATTGCCGTTTAACGTTTTCCTGCTGCGTGTTTATTGGTTTGAAGATGGGAATTACAAGTGCCAAGACCCCACACATACACTCAAATAGACATCAGACACACACACATACATATACATACATATCTATGTCCAAGATTTATGCAATTGCGCAAAACAACAGGTTTAATGTGCGCCATTTAGGATTCCAAATGCTTTTTAAGTAGATTAATTATATTGTACTTAGAGCAGACATATAAGGGTATATATATATATATACATATGTAGGTATATATATATATATATGAATATATATGCATACATACATAACTGCACGAATATATATACTTATGTATATAGAGGAAGTTTTAAATGCTAATTGAATTGCATCTCCTTATGATATTCTTGCACAACACACTCAGTAAAAGTTTATTATTATATGAACCCATGAACCCATTGAAAATGGGAAATCAGGGTAGTATAATGGTTTTGTTGAAATGTCAAATGTATGTAACAGGCAGAAGAAGGCGTGGCAGGGTGACGAACTGAGTCGATATGGCCATGTCTGTCTGTCCGTCTGTCCGTCCGTCCGTCCGTATGTTTGAATTCGTCGATCTCAGAACCATTGAGAGCTAGAGACTATAGCGCGCGCATATCAAGTTTGTTTTAAAAAATCGATCATTTTTCCCGTTTTTTTGTTATCGATTAAAAACCTTATCGAAATCAAGTTATTAAATTATATGTGTGTTTGATTATATCACGCTCAAGGAACGGGCTATAGAGCTATAAATTGAATATCATTTCCAAAAATATTAATATTTGAATGAGTTTTTAGCTTTTTATGGAACGTGAAAGAGTATTATGCAGTCTGTTGCGCCCAATGGGGAGTAAATCGATATGTTAAATGATTTTTCCAATTATCAATAAATATAGATATTGGTTCATGGTTTTTGAATCTTTACTTGCAGAACATTAGAGTTAGACACACTAAATTATATATTTTTATAATTTATAGAATCAATTTTTCTTTTAACTGCTGTGAAAACATTTTAATTTACCTAAATTTAACTTGTAGAGGATAGAGGCATCATGGAACGACTCGTTTATAGATTCTGAACTCTCGCAAAGCCATAAAAGTGTAAACAAAGACTTCCAACACTCAAATTACTTTGAAATATCCTCAAAAAAGAATCTGCAAAAGAATTTTTCATATGACTGGACAATTTTGCATCAATAGATGCCTATGATAGAGTCACGTAATGCCAGTCTCTGGCGAGACAGGAATTTGCAGCTAGTTGCAGCTATTTAGCAGCAGCAACAACAAATCAGTTCTCATAACTAGTCAAGGCAGAGTCTGCTCTAAGTATGTGAAAGTATTGTTTGTTGTTGTTGTTGCCTACTGCTTATGGCTTGTTTAAAGCACATTTGACAGGCTTAACGAATCGAGTTTGGTATACATTGTGGTTCTCTTTTTCTTTTTGGTCACTTCCTGCCTACAATTTGGTTCATTAAAAACCCATCTGGAGCTAAGTTAAGCCAGCATCCGCTCACACACACACAGAGTGAGTGAGAGTGAGGGAAAACTGTGCGCATAAATTAAAGTTCCTGCCTGCAATCCATCGATGCCATCAATCAAAGCGGCTCAGGGATTGAAACTCGATGGCTGTGCGCCTCACAGCTCGAGCGGCCCACGCTTCATTTCCCTGATTTGTTTGCTGTTTAATGAAGTTGTTGCCGAGCTGATGTTGTTGTTGTTATAATTTTTTGCCGGTTGCTGCTGTTGCTGACCGCCTTTGGCTGCAGCATAACCCAGTTTTACCTCTGTTTATATTTTTTTTGCGCCTTGTCTTAAGTTTTCCGGCGGCATTCCAAGCGCTTCGAGTGCTCCGAGAGAAGTGTGGAAAATATTTATCACTGATTAGATTGCAATTTTCTGCTGACGGCTTTCCAAGCAAGCAGCAGCAGCAGTCGCATTTAAAAGCGCATTAAATCAAAATGAAAGCGTAAATATTGTTGTAAGTTGATGAATTAAACAGAATCTGAAATCAGTTTGTCGACTGAAAGTGTTGCGATGTGTGTAAACAGCGCGCGCCATCTGCCATATATGAGGAAAGCTGAAGGTCAGCATGGTTCAAATATGGCTTGGAAATTTCAATTGAAGAAATAACAGCCGAAGCAGAAGAAGATGATAAAGAAGAAGCAGCAGCAGCTTGAGTATTGAGCACAAGCTACGCTTAGCTATTAACCAGGTTAGTTTGAAATGCGACCCAAATACTTAGCAGTTCTTGTCTTCCAAATATGAAGCGGTTCAATTAGTTACGCACAAGTTGGGTGGGCAAAAAAAACACACTCATAATAAATAATGGAAGATTGTTATAGATTTTAAGCGATATATATCGTTTGGGTAAGTTTTACGCCGTTTCTTTGAAAAAAACAGACTGAAATTGAATTTTTCTGTATTTCTTTCGATCTATCATCATAGGATATTTGGTATATTAATGTTTTCTTAGTCATAGTAATTTCTTGGTATTTTTCTTTGATTTACCTAAATTGATAAACTGTTCTTTAGCACATATTCTAGCTAAAATTTGGTATAATATTTATTTTTTATTTTTTAATACTATTTCTGAGCCTATTTCTCTTAATGAGTTCATCTATTTATTGTTGATTACCTTCACTCGCTTTTGCTCTGTTTACAAAAGCTGCTATCATAGAATTCTCAAATGATTATAGCTTAGCCAGAACTAATAGGGCAAATACGAACCAGCACAGTAGCATCAGTAGCAAAGATTGATTAGAATAGAATTGTTAGGTTCTTGGAAAACCTCAGCTGCTCATATTTTGTATGTAAAATCTTGCAAATTTATTGATTAGAAATAGTCAACAAATTTCATGTATTTGAAGACTGCAAAAATATTAAAAATATTAAACATTTTGAAATCTAAGTTTGCTGTCTCTTGCTATTGCATATTATAGCTCTAATTCTATTTTAATCCTATACAATAATTAAATCAATTTGCCAGACTTCAACAAGCTCTCCAGAGTATATCTGCTGAGCACTGAGAATATCTTTTGCTTACCAGCGCTGTTAAAAATTCCATTTGAATGGAAATTCAAAATGGGTTTTCAGAACAAAAACCCATTTTGAATTTCCATTCAAATAGAATTCTTAACAGCTCTGTTGCTTACTTATAGAAAATGGTATATAATACAATATTCTAAAATACTTTAAAGCAAGAGACGAAAGATTTAAATTCTGATATTGATATATGATATCTTAGATCATAGATCATAGATTTAAGTTGCGCTTTTCTAGACACTCTATCTCCTTGTTAAGACATTTGAATGAATTATCAACAAGATCAATAAGAGCAGCATTTTGAGTGAAATATGAATTTGTAAGAGCGGACATTCTCCGCTCACAAGTGAACAGAGTAATAGTACATTGAAATCGTATCGCGTTTTACTTGTGTTCCCAGAAAGAAGAAGCCGCAAGCTACGAAGCTCTAGGTTTTGGCTTGGACACTCCTCATAAATTTTTCTTTAAACTCATAATTTCTTAGTTTACAACTAGCCATTGTACTATAGTTCAATTAGTAACTATAACTATACAAAAGTGCACAGATACGACTAATTTTATATAAGCTACATAAACTCAAAGTTGCTATGTCTTCATACCAAATTTCTAGTCTAAGCCAAAATGGCATTCTCTTTTAGAGCCGCTTCACATATTTCACAAATTCTCTTAAGCTTTTCTAGTTTTCCCATTATTAGCTTCGCTTTAGACATATTTTAGCAGGCAGCTGCTCTGTCTTCACGTCTTTTACAACTATTTTTCCTCAATAATTTTAAGCTGAAATCTTTGTTAAAAAATCTTGAGCATTTTTATCTGATTGCCAGCACAGTAGGCTGGCATTTAAATGCTATACTTGTCCATCAGCAGTCAATAAAAGATAAAGCCTCCCATCTCTCTCTCTCTCTCTTCTAGAATCTATTGTTTGAGGAAATATAAAATTAATGCCGCAAGTTTTCAGCAATTGAGGAAATGGCCAAAAGACAATGAGACGCTAAACAGAATGGAAGTGGATAGAGAAGAAGAGAACAGAAGTGCAGAGCAGAGTAGAGTGAAGAATATAGAATCGACTGCTGCTGGCGACCACCAGGCCGGTCTATAATTAAGCGTTAAAAAGAATGTGCCGCCTAATTGTGGATGTGGCTGGACGTGGCCCTAACACGCAGCCGAAGCCGGACAGCAAAAGCATAAAAAAAAAAAACAGAAATCAAGGAAATGCGACGATGAGATACAAAGAAAAACGAACAAAGGCCACTTAACATAGAAGAGTAGAAGGGGAAGCAGAGAGAGAGAGCGAGAGGCAGGGGGAGTTGTGTTTATTAAGTGTGGCCTAGACAATGTCTCTCCCTCTCTCTCTCTGTCTATCTATAATTATAAGCGTGAGAATATATTGTAAGCATTGAGAGAGCGAGAGAGGCACACACATGCCTCAAAAGTCAAGGGAAACAGGTTGAAGTCTAAGTTATGTAGAGCAGCAGCAAAGGCGAGGTAGGGGGAGGGGGCAGTGCTATGAAGGCGGCGGAGTAGGGCTCTAGCTAAGCGGAGGGTGGCGTTTGCATAGCTAACAAGCCAAAGTGAGCGTTGAAGTCACGTTTTCTATGTCGCTGAGTCTAGACTCTTATAATTTTTCGATTCTAATGTGAAGTTTGTGTCTTAAGTCTTTTGTTTTGTTCACTCACCTGCTTCAATTGCCATTGCAATGTGTCCACCTGATTTTGCAATATGACAGCCTCGACATTTAACGCTGGCTCAGCTGCTGCTGCTGCTGCCGTCGCTGCTGCTTGCTGTGGCAAGTTGTTGGGTGCGGCAACATGACTGGCATCCTGCAAATGTTGTCAACAGAAAACATAAATGAAAAAAAGAGTGCAAAAAAGGCAACTAAAATACGCGTTAAATTAGTTAAAGCTTTTGCCATCTCAAAAATGTTGTCGCGCCGTTTGGCAATTTGAGCGGCGGCAGGCGGCGTCTGGGTGGGCTGGCAACCATGCCACATGTGGCAGCCAGTTTCGCATTCGCCAAACCAAAAGCGGAAAATGTGCAATAAAATAGCAACAGCAACAACAACAACAACAAATACTAACAACTGTTTGTACAATTAATTAGAGAAATTGTTTCACAATGTTTTTTCCACAATTTTCTTCTTTTTTTTGTATTTTTCTGCATTACAAATTTATATATTTATTTTCACACTAAATTATAAAAAACAAAAAGCGAAAAATTGTACGCTATAAATTTCTGGTATACTTAACATTTTTTACATTTAGTCAAGCGAGGCTTTTTATTATATTTGTTGCACTTGTTGTTGTTGTTGTTGCTGTTGTTATCTGTCTGCCAGAACTCGTTTGTCAGTTATGCGCCATGTTTTTCAGTTTTTCATATAACCACATTTTTCTATATATATATATTATATATATAGTTTTTGGCTTTATTTTTTATGCGTCTGGTTTACTTTTTCTTTTTTTATAACGTCATTTTTTCAAAGACTTTGACCCAAAATGCAAAAAGAAAATCAGAAAAAAAGACAAAATAATAAAAACTAGGACTAGTTCAGCTGAGCTGTGAAACAATATTAAATAGAATTTTTTTTTTCTTTAATATAATATTTTTTATATATACAAATTTGTCTATATACTTATCTATATATAAAAAAAAAAAAAAAAAAAAAAAAAATATTTATTTTAAAAAAAAATTATCTCCCCCGCCCCCCCCCCCCCCAACCAACACAAACACCCACAAAAAAAAAAAAAAAAAAATTTATTTTACTTCCCCCTCGCGTGGGGTGGGGTGGCCCCCTCCACATTTGATTTTTTCTCTTTTTTTTTTCTCCCCTCCCCCCCCCCCCCTCCTGTGTCTGACACCCTTCCCCCCTTATGGTAGAAACAAGATTCCGGCCCGCCTCCTCCCCCACCCCCCTCCTCAACACAACCACCCCGCGACACAACAAAAACCCTTCCGAACCCTCCCCCCACAAAAATTACCCCACAACAGAAAAAAACAACCAAACAAAAATTTCAACAGAGACCCCCAAAAAGACTGACTTTTGAATTCACCTTGTATATATAAATACTTTCAGTTTTTATTTAATTTATAGCACCTATATAGCTCACATATCAATTTGAATTAACGTAGCTTTATTTCAAGAGCTCAATTATATCGTTTTTCTATCAGCTGCAACTCAATTTGCTTTTTGTTTAAACTACAAATTGAAGTTTGCTTATGCAATCTGAATTGATTGCAGCAAATTTTACAATGCTGCGGTTGGCATTTGTGGTCAATACGCCACGCCTAGCGCCCACTCTCTCTCTCTCTACAGAAAAGCCACAAGTTGAACGCTTATTAATTAAGATTTTAATACGAATTATCTGTTTGTGGCTTTTGCTATGGTCAATATTTGCATAAAAGTGCATTAACTAATTAAACTGAATATATAAATAAATAAATATATATGTATATATATACATATGTATATATGTATATGTATATATATATATATATCAATTTGTATATATTTATATACATTTAATTCTTATTTGTGGCTAGACATGCGGCTAATGAATGAGACAGGCAGAGAGAGAGAGAAAGAGAGTGCGCGAGAGAGAGAGAGAGAGAGAGTGCGCGAGAGAGAGAGAGAGAGAGAGAGAGAGAGACCCAGCAAAGATTGGAGCGGAAATTAAAAGATAAAAGACGTTTATAAAATGTTAAATGGAAAAATAGATATTCTTGAACAAATGATTTACTAATTTACATATGAGCAATAAATTCTTAAAGCTCTTAGAAATAAAATAAATTTTAGGTCTTTATTATCTATTATTTTTGAATAATTTTGTTTAGCTATTTAAATGTGTTTCATTTAGAAAAGATTTAGATGCAGGCATTTTAAAGCAAATTACTAATTAATTTGTATAGATATACAGTCGAGTCTCGATAATTTGTACCCCGCTAAATCGAAAATCGCGATAAATGGAAAAAAATTCTATCCCCTTGATGGGGATATCTATATGAAGGAAATCTCGATAATTTTAATTTCTGTGTAAATCGAAAAAAACTGATCCCCTTGCCATTTCGAATTATCGGGACTCGACTGTATAATATATATATATATATTTATATATAAGCTGAAAGTCAGCGCAATTAATATGTTTACTTTTAATATTTTGATAACTAGAAAATCTGATTCATTTGAATTTGTTCAACAAATGATTTACTTATAGAATAAAATATATGTATAAATATTAAATATAAAATAAATAAGAATAATACATTTTAAAATAAACAAAAATGTTATTTTTCAATCTATAAAAATTCGCATACATTCACATGTTTTGTGATTTTTTTGGGATTGGTAGTTGTGTGAAAATTTACTTGATATTTTCGGTATGCTAGTGAGATGGGCTCTTATAAATGTTAAAGCGCCGCTTTGGGCCAACTCTATTTGACTTAAGTATGTATAGTTTATGTATATAGATACTATGTATTTGTTATACAGACAAGCTGTTGCAAGCTTGAAACATTTCTAAACTAATTTTTTAGCACTCGAAATATGTGAACTTTGATGAGAAAACTGGTTAGACTACTAAAAAACAAAGCAACATTTCTTATATAAATTGTTTAAAATTTTGTAGTACAGTAACAGTACTTTAAAAATAATAAAAATATTTTTATATGTTTAAAAAAATTATGTTTAAATAAAATTAAATATATATATATATATATATATATATATATATATATATATATATATATATATATATATATATATATATATATATATATATATATATTATATATACTTTTTTTTTAATATTTTAGTACGCTTTTAAAGTTAAAATATATATTCCTTTAACTCTTCAACTTTTTTCTTATGCATATTTAATTTATATTATTCATTATTCTGCTTATAATTATTTTTTAAACTGTTTGTATATAATTTTTTATTATTCTGCATATGCTTTAGTTATATTTTAATTATTTTTTTTCATTACAAAAATTTGCATGCATCTAAGTTGCATTATTATTATGTGAATCGCGCATCTATTAAAGAGTTGGTTGATGTGGATTATATAAATGCAATTTAGCTGCAGTTCGTGTGACGCTTTTAAAAGTTCATTTCCCAAAGTCTTTTTTTTAGAAATATTTGAAACATGAGATTAAATTGCTGCAGCTGTAAACTAATCTGCATATAGTTGAGTTACTGCTTCGGGTTCTAGCTACTACTTCCTCTGAGGCCCCCTCTCGCCCTCTCTCTCTCTCATTTCATCTAACTGGCATCAAAATCTAATTAAAATGCGCGTTACAATTCGCATAAATAGAAGTCGACCTCATTGCAAATGGCTTTGGCATGCAAATTTGCCAACAAATGTCAATTGCTGCTGCTGCTGCTGCCAGTAACAACATCATCAACAACAACAACAACAATAACAGGGAGTTAGTGGCAAGTGGCAAGTGGCTGTTGCAGTTGCTGCCGCATCAATGTGCTGCTGTGCAATGAAACCTCAGCAAAGCAGCTACCAAAGAAATCTACATTTTAAATCAACGCCAAACAGCAACAACAGCAACAACAACAATAAACAATTCCATGCTCCAGTAATTTTTTGTTGCCTGGCCAACAACAACAACAACAAGGGTTTACCCACATGTGGCACAGTAAAGATTCCCAGGCACAGATGCGGCTCCATTACCAACTTGTTATTTAAATTGTTTTGCACTAAAATCTGCTGTATAGAAGAGTGTGTGTGAGAGAGAGAGAGAAAGAGGGGGAGACAGCGCGAGTCAGACAGTCAGCGGGGGTGCTAAAACAGTCAAGTAGCTCAAATGAGAAAAAAGGGCCAAACAACAGCAGCAACAACAAAAGTTTAGAGCGAATGGTAAAAAGCTGTTATGCTGCTAAGGCAGGTTGGTTCTGCCTTCGCTGTTGTTGTTTTCATCGTGATGATGAAGTTAAATGATGTTGATTAAACAGATGTGTGCACAATGAAGTTGTCGCTGTTGTTGTTGCTGCTGGGCCAGGCAACAGCTAGAGATAGAGGCCAAACAGGAAGTTGTCTGCAGCAGCAGCAGTTGGCAAAGGGAAAAATGTTGAGTTTTTATTTTAATTTAAATTAACTGAAACTGGAACACCTCGACATGTACATAATCTATATACGAGCATACAATATATAACTGTGAATAATTGAAGAACTGACAGACTGACTGTCGACATATGTATGTGTTGATAAGCTGAAGAGTAGATGGATGGATGGATGGATGGCTGGACTAGAAGCAGAAGATAGAGTAGTAGGAGTAGGAGAACAAGTAGAAGTATAAGAAGGAGTAGCAAGAGTAATGGGACAAGGAATAAAAGGAGATGAAGCAGAAGGAATACAATTAGAAGAGGGGTTGGGAGTCGAAGGAACAGTGACAGCAGAATGAGCAGAAAAATGAGGAGGAGAAATACTACTAACAATTGATAGAGGAGTGAGTAGAAGTAGTAGCAGAAAAATAAGTACAAATTGAGGGAGTAGGAGTAGAAATATTAGGAGGCAGAGGATGTAGTAGTAGAAGTGGATGAAAAGTAATAGTAAAATATAGAATAGGCATATAAATTGAAGAAGGACGAGAAGTAGAAGTCGAATCTGAAAGGGAAGTAGCAATACAATTAGTAGATAAAGGAGTGTACTGTAAAGATATAAGAGTAGTGAAGATATAAGAGTAGAAGGAGAAGTAGGAGGAGGAATAGGAAAATCTGGACATGTAGTAAATGAAAAATAAGGAAGGAGAAGGAGTAGGAATAAAATGTTGTACTGAACAAAAATGGGGGGAAAATAGAGCAGAAGAGAAGGAATTTGAGCAAAAAAGTGGAGTAAGAGTAAAAGTGGAAACAATATAAATAATAGAAGAGGAAGCAGGAGCAGTAGGCAAATATGTGAGCTATTAGAGTGAGAAGAGAGTGGTATGAGTAAAAGTGGGAGGATAAATAACAGTTTAAAGAGGAGGAATATATAAATGGAATATAAAGATGGAAGAATAACAGTAAAAGATGTGAAAGAATAAAAGTGAGAAGAGAAGGTGGTATGAGTAAAAGTGAGATAAATAACAGTTTAAAGAGGAGGAATAAAAGTATAAAGATGGAAGAATAACAGTAAAAGATGTGAAAGAATAAAAGTAAATTTAGAAGTAAAACTAAGAATATAAGTTCAAAGTGAACGAAGAGTAGACCTAGAATGAATATGAGGCAGAAAAGTAGAATGAAGAACAGAGATGAAGGCTGAATAAAAGTGGGAGGTAAACAAATGCAAGTAAGAGTAGCAGCCATTATACTTAAAGTAAAATTGCAGTAGAAGGCAAAACAGTTTTAAATTTATGTAAAAAACTATTAACATAAACAAGTATTGCAAGAGTCGCTGTTATGTTACTGTTACTATATAAGAAAGAGCTGTTAACATTTCATAATTATTATAATTAGTATAACAGTGCTGCTTACATTGCAGCTGTTATAACTTAACATAATGTCTGCCCAGCTACTATGACTCTTAACTAAACTCGAACATTAACAGCAGCCACTTTAAAATAGCAATTCGTTTCGTTTGCAACACAAATGATGTTGCTTACACAATGTGCATAGGCTTAAGTACAGACTGTAGCCTATCATATAAGGCATATCTAAAGCCATTGTTAAGTACGCTTTGTTTCAGCAATGCGACTTGAACATTTAAAGGCCACAAAAGAGACGACTTGACCAACAGCTGGACAGCAATTCAAATTGATGTCATTACAATTATGTACACTCCAAAATTAAAGAAAAATAACAAAATGAACTACTAAAAGCCGCCCACACAAACTGTTGAAATTTGCAGTTGTGGGGGGAGCAACTCCAAAAAGATGTTGTTACATTATCATTACGGTCAAATCTGCATTTGGCACAACTTTCTCACATGAGTGACCACAGCAACAGCAACAATAACATTGACAACATTGACAACTAACTTCAAACTTCAATTGTTTGTCCGGCATTTGTTGTTTTCGCAATCAACTCGTAAAAACTCGTAAAAACTGATTGCTGTTTATTATTGAGCATAATTGCATAGCATTATTATTATTATTATTATTATTATCATTATTATTATTATTACTATTATTATTACTCTTACTTTTACTATAATTGTCTCGGTTATAATGTCTGCCATGCGTAGGCATTTGATATCGGATGTGACGGAGCTGCAGCTGAGTAGTCAAGTTGTCTTTGAGTCTGAAATTAGGTTACGCATACGACACGTTGCCTGCGCATAATTATTATTGCCATTAGCACTTCATTTCATTCGATTTCATGTGTGTGCATCAGAGACACAAGCTGCGGCTGCTGCTGCATAGCTAAAATGCACGCGCTGCGAAGTGGAACGCATTTCGATATCCGTCAGAGAGCAGCTACTATATAGTTATATATATATAAGCAACTGACAACAGCTTCTTTGCCTTCTTTTTTTTGTCAACACATTGGCTGACCTTCAGTAGGCAACGCTTTGCTGATTAACTAGCCAACTTCAATCACTCAATCACTCAATCCGTCAATCTGTCAATCTGTCTCGCTCGCCTAGCATCTCAAATACACCTGCCAGCTGTGTCGCCTGCCCTTTTTCATGGGCAATTGTATTGACAGTTAGTTGTCCGCTTTGTTAAACAGGAAAGAGAGAGAGGGAGTAAGAGAGACAGTGAGTAGCTGGGGGCATAAATGTCATTTGGCGCCCTAATGGCTGCTCAACGGTTTGGCGTGCATTGTTGTTGCGGGTGCGGCTGCTGCCTGCCGGCCTTTTGTTGTGTTCAACTTTACGCACAATCAATTTCAATTGTTGTCCGCTTGTTTAATTAAATGTAAAACACGCTCACCAAACGTTCAATATATATAGTGTCCAAGCTTCACTGTGGCAAATACACTAACTGGTGTGAGTAGATGATATAGATTACGAGACTTGTTTTGCAATTGAGCATGAATTTAAATGGCTTTTAACATGCTTCTATTACTGCTTGACAGCAGCTGTTACTGTTACTGTTAATGTTGCTAACATAGTGCAGTTAACATTTTGTCATATTGCATTGATAACCATGAATTTAATATAACAAATAGATTTTATACTAAGAAGAAGGAGTCTGAGAAGAGGAAGAGGAAGAAGATAAAGAAAAAGGAGCGTGAGAAGAGAAAGAAGTAGCATAAGAAGAAGTCATTGCACTATTTGATGCGTTTACATTACTTCTAACATGTTACTGTTAAGGAGTTCAAGCAATTGTTCCTCTATTCTGTTACTATAGCACAGTTAACATTTCATAGAGAAAATAGCAGAGTTTTACCATAATCTCCTTGATTTATGTGCATGACAAAGACTTCACTGTTGCAAATACTTTAACTGGTCTGCAGTTAGCATAAATTTGCTTGTTTATTTTCAAAATCAAGTACTTTATATTGCCTATTTTACCATACATTGAATATATATTAGACTATATTAGATTAGACTATTAGACTACATTATATTAGACTATTAAACTATATTAGAATATATAAAAAAATTTTTTTTTTATTTTTTTTCTTTCTTTTTTCCCCTCTCTCTATAAAATTTTTTTTTTTTTTTTTCTTTTTTTTTTTTTTTTTTTTTTCTCCTCCGAAGCCCCACAAACTTATGTTGTTTTTCCCCACAACAACAAACATGATTTATATTTCAAAAAAATAAACAAAACCAAACACAAAAAAAAAAAAAAAAATTAATACGGTTTCCCCCCCCCCCCGTAACTTCCCTCCTCTTTTCAACTTATTTGCCAAAGGAAAACGACATCATTTAAAACCCCCCACCCACCCCCACCCCAACCCAAAAAACATTTATATATTCTTTCTCAACTTTATTCCCCGGCATTCCCAAAAAATTTTCCAAAAAACATTTTTATTTTTTTATAAATCCTACTTTTAATTCACCTTTTAGACTATTTTAACTTATATTAAATATATATTTTACTTATTTTTATTTTAATCTACATGGTTCATTTCTCTACATATCATCAAATCATTTTGAATTATATCACAACTTTTTATATATTTTCTATTCAATCTTTTTCTCTACTTTATTGTTCTTTTGCTGTTGCTTTTAGTGATTAAGCAAATTTGGTTGTCTTTTAATAAAAACAAAAATTATTTATCTTTATATTATTTTGTTACTTTTTCAGATTTCGACAATTGCATGCTGTCATTTAAGATTTTTTCTTTTTCTCATTTTGGTTTGTCCCAATTGAAATTTATTTTCTTTTTTTTAATGTTTCTCAAGATTCAAGTAGCTTCAATTTGAATAGCGCCTGCGGCCAAAGACAACACTTCAAAAATGTTCGCAAGTTGTGTTTTTTATCTATATATACATTCATTCACACATACATACAGTTATATATATTATGCATATCTTTTTGCAAATCATGCAAATGCCTTGATTACGCTTTAAATTGATTAATTTCATTTGCTTTTTTTTTTTTTCATGGCAACGCAGAAAACTTTCAAAAAAAAATTGTTCTGTGAATTTGAAAGCAGCGGCATTTAATTGAATTAATAGTCGCGAAATGCTTTAGCTGTGGCAGGTTCTCGAGCGCACGTATTCGACTGGATGCCGGCATAGCCCGTGGTCAGGTTCTGGGACAGGGTTTTCGGGTCCAGTTGGTTTGCCGCGTCATGGCAATGCCAGCGAGAATCGCTTTGATGTTGATGTTCTTGTTTTCGCTTATGCATCAATTACACCAAAAATTCGAAATGGATTTTGTGCCGCGCGGCGGACCTTTCCAAATTCAATTTGGAAAACGCTTCGTAATTTCTGAGCAATTTAACCCGATTTAACCTTTTTCTTATATTTTTTTTTCCTTTTCTCAGCTGCTCAGTTCTCTGTGATTGGCATATTCTGGCAGCCACTAGGCAGGTGGGCAGGCAGCGTTTACCTGTTGAGCTGTTGGCTTTTCCAAAGCCAATGGCCTTCGTTGACCAAGCGAAGCGGACAGACAGACGTGTGGGGAGTGCCTGTCATGCACGCAGAACGGAAATGCAAAGCACAAGAGACAAAGCGCTGAACGGAACTTGAAAATTGTTTAGCAACCATTACACACACATAAATGTGGATATACGAATATATGGCTATCTCGCTCTATTAAATGTCAACATAAATGCGCTCAATATTCGTTCAGTTTTGCTCTCCCTTTATTAGTTTACAGTTAGTTAAAGGAGCATCTGATTGGCGCTGATCTAATACGCACTCAACATTCGCTCTAACTTTGCTCTCACTTCATTGCTCAACTTTACATCAAATGTTAGTTAGCAGAGCTGCTGTTATCCAATTCGCCGTGCCCTCTCTCGCTCACACTCTTTCGCACTCGAAATTAAGCCAATCTGTGTTCAGTCAATGCGCTTTCAAGGTGAAAGTGTTCAAATGCACAAAAACAAAATTCGTTATGAATGAGACAATGTTCTTTTTGTAATTGTTATGTAACTTTCGAGTGCTTCTTGCTGCGGTCGTCGCTTGGCGTCTTTTATGCTCTCTTATAAAGCCATTAAATGCAAATTGAAATCAATAGTTATGCGACGTTTGGCGTCGTAAAACGTGCCAAGCGAGCGCTCAGGGCAGCGCACAGTAACTGTAACTGTAACTGAGTGACTGTGGAGTGGAGGTAGCTACTGTTGTTGTTGTTGTTGTTGTTGTTGTTGTTATATACGCACACTGTTACAAGTTTCTGGTTTAAAGCGAAGCAGAGTGTGAGAGAGAGAGTGGGTGAGGAAGGGAGTGAAGCGAGTGTTGAGTGCTCGTGCAGCCTGAGGCTCATTGGCTTTAACATTTGAGCCTTATTCTCATAAATTTATTTCACTTACTGCCAAAGCACAGTTAGAATCGCACGACTGCGCGTCGCCTTGCTTTACCTCAACTGAAACCGCCCCACCCAGCACCGCCCCTACCCCTTGGCGCACGTTCTTTTTAATTTTCTGATAACTACAAATAGGTTCGACACTCGTGCAGCAAATTTTTACCGCTGCTTTGGTTTGGCTGGCGTTGGGAGAAGAGTGACAGCCAGAGGGAGTGAGAGAGAGAGAGAGAGAGAGAGAGTGAGAGGTGGCTTGAACAAAATCCAAACATAATGCGCGCCCTGCATACGAGATGAGCTCAGCGCCCCAGCGACGATGTCTGCTACCGATGACGACGCGAACAAAAGTTCTTTCTCTCTCTCTCTCTCTCTTGTTTTTTTCCGCACTCACATTTTTAGATGGTTTCCTTTATGAGCAGGGGTATTACGACTTTCCTGCATAATGGGTAATTGAAGAAGACATCCTAAGAGCCGTGAAGTATGTGGGTTATAAGGTGTAGAAGAGTAGATAAATGTATATATATGTATATATACATATATATATATATATATGTCCATGCCTTTGTTTCTGAGATTAACTAGCCTAGGCGAACTTGACTTTTAGTGCAGTTATTTGGCTGTAACTTGGCATAGCTGATTTATTTTAAAGAAGGCATAATATAAGAGAAATTGACATGGGAATATCTAAGACCTATACTTATACTTATAAATATAACTTATATTTAGTTACATTAGTAGTTTTACATATTCATATTACAGATTGGTAAGAACAACATGCAAATACTTATATTTGTATTTATATGTCTGTAGACTTATACTTTATAGATGTATAAGAATAAAGTATAAGTATAAATATAAGTAAGTACTTCAAGTTATACCTATATTTTTAAACTTTACTCATTATATTTATATTTATATATATTTAATACTTGAACTTCTACTCATTTCTTATACTTATACTCATGCTTATACTCATTCTTATACTTATACTCATGATTATACTTATTCTTATACTTATACTCATGCTTATACTCATTCTTATTTTTACACTTCAATTTAAACTCATTCTTGTACTTATGCCTATATCTATTCTTGTATTTATACTTTTTCTTTGTCATTCTTCTACTTTTACTTATACTCATTCTTATACCTTTGCTCATTCTCATACTGATTCTTATACTTATGGTAATTCTTAGCTCCCACTTATACTCACTCTTATAATTATTCTTCTATCTATCCTCATTCTTGTACTACTACTTATACTTGTACACATTCTTATGCTTATACTGTTACTTATACTCAGTCTTATATTAATAGTTATACTTCAACTTCCACTTCTACCTATGCTCATTCCCATGCATATACTTCTACTTTAAGTCATTCTTATACTTATACTCCTGCTCCTTCTTATACTTCTACTCTTATACCCATACTCATTCCAAATGCATTCTCTATTTTCAGTTAGGGCAATCCCTGTTCGTATCAGCTATTTTCCCTCACGTATGTTTTCCATTTTTGCAATTTTTCGCATTCACTTTATTTTGCTTTTTTCATTTTTCTTCTCTTTTTTTTGCACCTTTGCCGGCGTGTGTTTTGATTCTTCTGGGTCGTGTCGGCGTTGAGTTCGGTAGACTGATTTTATTTATGCGCCGCTTGTGGCAACCCCTCATAATTCAGTGTGTGAAGTAACATTAATTTGCCACGGACGCTGCAACCGACACCGACGTCGACGTCGACGCCAACGTCGACTGCAGCTGAGTTTCTCTATCGCTTGCAACTTGCAATTTAATTGGTTCACTTGGCTGGCTACATATATAAAGCCATTGTATAAAATATCATCTAGTGGGTGGCTCTGTCTGCCTGCCGCCTGCCGCCTGCCTGCCAGCCACATATACCATTTTAGACTAATGTCAAGGATGTTGCAAAAATTTGTTTACAAAAACTATACAAAATTCTACTAAAGCTATTTTCCCTATGCTATATATACTATACACATATAAATTTTATGCATTTTCCTTTACAGCCCGTTAGCATAAATTTTGTGAAATAAATCGCACATAAAGTCGAATAGCTGTGGAAATTGCTTTTAAAATGCTGAACGCGTCGTCGATTTGGAATCTTACATTTTATTTATAAAGCACACGCGATTTTATGCACATACATTAACATGATGTAGCTAGGTATGAAGGTGTATATATATCGCTCGCGATTTTCGGCAGAATTCACTTTGAAGCCGCAGCGGTTCAACGAACTCTCATCTAATCAAAAATTCATTTGCCAAAATAACAGAGAAGAGCCGCACAACATTTTGATCGGTTTTTAGTTTGGCATCTTCTCATAATACACACAATGCCTGAAAGCTGAGAAATTGTTTCGTTTTTGGATTTTATGACAACCAAAGAAAGACGCTAGAAGAAAGCCAATTTCAGTTTTCATATCTTACGGCCAAGCCCAGTTTTAATTTTATCTTGCGAAATTTGGTAATAGAAGCTACAAATTATGAGAGTTTCTTTTTCTGTTGTCTAAATTCGTTGCTGAGTTTTGTTAACTAGCTTTATGAGAACTGATTCCCCATCTGAAATTTGTGAAATTTTGAATAATGACGGTTTAGTGGGTGAAAAGACAGTTTTGTATGCCCTGAACCCATTGAAAATAGAAATTGTGTGTGTGTGGATGAGAAACAGCTCTTCGTTGGGTTCCGAGTATATCCTAGTCAGGCACTCCTATTGAAAATAGAATTTCTGTGTGTGTGTGGGTGAGAAACAGCTCTACTTTGGGTTCCGAGTATATCCTAGTCAGGCACTCCCGACTAGAGTACGCTGGTTTTGTTGTCATTTACTACTCTCATACTCTCATGTAGACATATTACCCATCTAGCGATACATCTCTTTCTCTATGTCTTTCTTTCATTATCTATCTCTCTCATAACACACTGGTCTACCGCAGTCATAGGCATCAACATTCTGTCTGTATCTGTATATTTCTATCATTTTACTACCTTTCCTAATTTACATTTTTTTGTTTACAAATTAAGTTTTCCGTTCTTGTACAACTCATTGTCTCTTCTTTTACTTCCTCTTCCTGTTTTACATATTAATTGATAAACTTGAGTATTAAGTGCTTTTCAAAGCAGGTAAAAAGCAACATATCGTATCTCGTATATGTTAAGTAGGTTTTTTTTTGATTATGTAATGTTCTGGCTTGGTCTTAGGTCATTGCCCCTCAATCTCTCGCGATCTGCCTTTTCCTTTCTGTTTCTCTTACTTTCACTCGGTATCTGTATCAGTCACAATTCATCTTAAGCGCATAGAGAGTTTGTTTAATCTTAAAAGTTGCTTAACCTTCCTTAAACAGTATCCTCAAACGATCTACTAAGTCAGCAGTGATATATATTAACCTGCTTCATCTATTTATCTAACCTAAAACCCCCCTCTCTCTCTCTCTATCATATTAAATAATTTTCTTGGCTCTTCTCATGACTCATTGCTGGACTCTTGCTACCCACTTTATAGCCAGTTGATGCCATCTCAAGCATGCAAAACTTTTGCTATTACGTCTATTCCAAGCAGACAACATTATGTTCTATTACTTTTAACTATCGGCCTCTTTGCATCTCTCCCATATTTCACAACTGATTCCATCTCAAGTCAAAATTCTTTAGCCTTTGTCGTGGGTCATATGCCCCCAAAGTGTCTTTAGCTTGCGCACACCTCATAATAATCAGATGATCATTAAACAGATGTTCATTAACTTAATGTCCATTACTATTATATGTGATCGTAGTTGGGCTGGCAAAAAGCGAGCATTAAAACTTGCATAATAATTCTTTTTTATGTCTTTGCTCGCTTTTGTTGATTACAAAATAAAATATTATTGTTTTTTTTCCTACTTTTCATATATTTATTTATTATTTTTAGGTATATTTAAGCAACTCAATGAGCGCTCTTAGGCTCTCTACCTCTCTCTCTGTCTCTCTCTCTCTGTCTCTGTCTCTCTCTATCTCTCTCTCTGTTTCTCTATTTGTAGCGCTCGTCAGTTTTTATGCTTGAAAAATTGGGACAGCAATTTGCACGCTTTAAAGTTGAAACAGAGAATAGAAAAACGAAGTGAGAACCCGGCCATAGGGCATAACTGACTAAGCAATACTCTAACTAAAACGTAAAATGAAGCGGGCTAGATCATGGATTCATGGATCTATGCATATGTTTAATCAAATTAGTAAATTTGAAACTCTGATTAAAGAAATTATTCTTAAAATATGTAAACATAAGGCTAAGTTTAAAGTAGATTCTTTGAAGCAGTGTCTTAACTTCACTTTTTGAATTTATTTAGATAGATAGATAGATAGATAGATATATAAATATATATAATTAGATAGTTGAATATATTATTTATTATAATATATATATGTATATAAGTATAACACTTTGAGAATCGCTAATAGTTCTTACTGAAATTCCTCCAAAGCCTATATACCATTTACAATTTGTTCAAACAGTGTATCCAAAGCGACTATAAAACTGAATTAACAGTCAAAACCAAAACATGAAAAACACGGCGCACACAAATTTTTAAAAATGTTTTTTTTTTCGTCGATTCTAACGGAAGTCGTTGCTAATGTTTGTGACTCGTTGTTGTTGTTGTTGTTCTGCTGCAACTCTTGGCCAGCTCTTTAAGCTCTTGGGCGACTGGCTGCTGGCGCTGATGACCCATGCTAATTGGCTAATTGCGTTTAATTGCCTTTTAACACATATTTTCAAGTCATTTTCTGTGTGTGTGTGTGTGAGAGTGTTGCTGTTGTGTGCTTTGATCGCTTTGCCTTGCAGCTGTACAATTCTTTTTTATTAAAATATTTATTTAATGCGTCCAGGCGGCGGCGGCGGCGGCGGCGGCTCATTAGCGCCAAGTTAAGACACCCACAATGCGATTTGTTGGGAATTAAGCCATAAGGCAGCAGCTGAGATTCTTTTTTCAAAGGCGAGTTTCGACAGTGGGTGGGCAGCGGCGAATATTTAGTGTTATGAGTCAACTTCTTGCAAAAGAATGGAAATTTATGAGGAGCAGCAGAGCTGAGAGTATAATTTGCATAAGAGATTGCCTGGAACAAGGCGGATGGCAAATGTGCCATCTAATATAAAATATCGTGTTAATTGGCATTTTATGGAATATAAATTTGCTTAGCTATATATATTTCTACATCAAAATCAAAATATCAATCAAAATAAGTATGAACTTTTTAATAGTAAGTCAAATTTAGAATCAGGTAATTTTCGATAAATATTATTTAAGAGGATTTCAAAGAGAAATCTCTCTCTCTCTCTCTCTCTTGTTATGGATGATTTTTGTTAGCAAAGAAACTGAAAAGAGAATTTGCTTTTCTTACATTCTGTTTAATCAACAACAAATTGTTGCAACTGCTGTGCTCCAAAGCTGCCTTTCTTAGCGATTCTCATGCATTAAAGTAAGTGTTGACATGTCTCATAAGCTATGTCATTGATTATAAATCTTAGTTACTTTCTAGTCTAGTTTATAGTTCATTATTTAATATCAAAGAAGTGCAAGTCTGTCTCTAATTTGTTTCTTTCTGTTTCTTTCCTATGAAACCCATATTCTATCTATTAACCTATATCCTCACATGAAACCACCTTTACTTATCTACGCTCAAAGTCTTACATAAACCCCACTTTAACTTCTATAGTGCTTCTTGCACTTAGTCATAGCCCTGCGTCTAGTCGGCGTAATTGCCTAACCGCATCTATTGTAGATCTACTTAGCCATAACTCAAAGCTTAAATCGTCTCACGTCTAACGGAAGTTAGCCAAACTAATTGTTGACACGCCTTTTAAAAGCCAGCAAGAGAAAAAAAAAAAGAAAATATTTTGAAAAAATTCAAATTACAAACGAAGTGCAAAAAACTAATTAAAATATGTGTGTGTAAACAGAAACTGAAGCAAAGTCAGCTGATTTATGGGCCACTAAGAGGATACCGATGCAACAGCACCAGCAGATGCTGATATAGATACAGATATATATATACATATATGTATATATGTATGTATATAGTTGCAACAACAGCAAGTTAAAGTGCTTTAAAGGGGAGTGCCTGACTTGGAAATACCTCGAAGCTCAGGTTATGTCATTTAATGTGGGAGCAGCTATCAAAGAATTGTATTTGTTTGAAATTATATATGAAATAGATTTAAAAGGGGGTGAGCTATGCTTAATTAAATGAAGTTTGATAACGATACGAATTAGTTTGATAGCTGGAAATGATAAAAGTGATCGATGATTTGATACCAACTTGAAATGCATGTGCTATGGGCGCACTTTATGGAGCAGTATTCAAATTCAGAACTATTCATTATGTGTAAATACCTAAGTTGATGCTACTAGCTCTTAAAGTCTTTAAGTTATGCTGATCTATCGATCAGTTATCGAAAAATGTATTAAGCTTCTACTGAATCAAAGTTATCCAAGCCTAAATATTTTCAATTTGCAATTTGTAGCGCCATTATTTATATACTTTAGAGTTTAGCCCTTTATCTACATACATAACAACATACATATAATATACCCTGCGTTTTTAATGAATTCAGGCTATAATATGCAGCAGTTGCTAGTCTAAATTTAAAGAGCTGCTTTGCTATTACCTTGCCACAACGTGCTGGCGCCCTAGTCCCTCTTACTCCCTCTCCACTGTTGCTAGCTCCCTCTATCTCTCTCTCTCTCTCTCTCTCTCCTTTGCTGCTGCTGCTGTGTGGCTGTAATTTATGTCGCAGCCAAAAAGGCTACATAAATTGCCAGCAAGTGCCGCCGAGTGTGGCACATGGGGCACAAATGGGTGGCAGGCAACGAATTGAGCTATAAATGTAACTGCAAAAGCTGGCGAAATGCGATACCGCATGATTAATTTGATGGGGCGGCCCACAGTTTTGTCTCCCAGCAACATCAGTGGCAACTAGCTTATTAGTTTGTCTCACATAGCTGTGGCGGCAAGTGCAACACGTTGCATGTCAATGGCCATAATTAACCATGCGAAAACGGAGCAGTTTTTAGAAATGAAAACAATGCGGCCAACAACTGCAACAGTCCCGATCTGCCACTCCGCCCCTCCATTCTCCCCTCTAGCTGTTGCATGTTGGCCATTTTCATTAATGGCCATCCACACAGCACAAATATGCGTACCCCTTTGGCACACACACGCCCCCAATCCACAGTGCCGCCCCCTTCTACTGCATCCTTTTTGCCATTGTCTTGCGGCGCGTTGCACTTTTTTTTTTTGTCTGTTGCATTGTTTTGCAGCCGTGTTTTGATTTCAGCATCAGCATCAGCCACAGTTGTCAGCGCGCTGCCCGCTTCCTCTCTCTTTCGCTCATTCAGCACTCCCCAAAAATGTGCAGAAGAAGCAGCAGCAGCAGCAGCAGCAGCAGCAGTTGAAATAAAAGCAGCCCCCCTCCTGGGGCTGTCATTATTTCAACGTATTTCTCTGGCATTGTTTTGTTTTCAGTTATTTTGTACCCTGTAGCCGAGCTGAAAAAGCAACGGAAGTAGGCAGATCCTACTAAGATTTATGCTCTATATCTAACTGATGATATATAGTGTTGCTCTAGCTCTATAAAACAGCAGTGAAAGGTGCTAAATTTTCATATATACTAAAACAGTTTCTTAGAGATAAAGAGAGTGAGAGAGAGAGAGAGAGAGAGGGATGTTGAATGCATGCGAAAAATGAAATTTCTTTACAATTCAGTCTTTCATAAATTACAGTTAACATTAACATAAGTTCCATCAGTAAAATGTTAACAACTTATTAGTTTCAACACTAAAATATTAACATTTCATATATAAGACCTTATTTAAGAAAATATTTTAAAAATTAAGTCTTTCAAAAAAATATTTTAAAAATTAATTTTTTTACTTGCCTATGAAATACTATTTTAGACTATTAAGTCTACATCATATTTTTACATTCAATATGATTTAGGATATATAGTTATATATTAGTATTGTATATAGATCAATTGTAATGTATTAAGTAGACTGCCTCAACTTCCTTTATCAACTTAATTTTCCAACTTTCACACTTCTCTTTCAATTTACTACAGGGTATTCATTAGTCAATCACTGTTGCACACACACACACCGCGTACACATACCTTGCAGCACTTTGTTTGCATTTTCGTTTTGTTTCGTTGGCGGAAAGGACTGCGACGACAAAGTCGTCGCTGGCGAGGTCTCGGTCTCTCGGTCTACTCCGTCTCTCTGTCTACCCCTTAGCCCCTGGCCCCTGGCCCCTAGACCCTGCACATTCCCAACATTTCGTCGCTTTTGGCCGCTTGGGGCGCTACTTTTTTTTTCATTGTTTGTATTGCATTGCATTCAAATTGAGAGGCGGGCCACCCACCGCCAGATAGCGACGCAGTGCAACGACGTTTCCGTGACCTTTTTTGAGGCAACACATTTGACCTTATTACGAGCATTTCAATTTGTTGGCTTTTATTGTTGTAGTTGAGCTTTACACTAAAGCCATGAAATTAGTTTTCAGCATTCGGCCATAAAAGTGTAATGGCAAACTGTTTGAGGTTTGAGATTTTATTTTCGAGGGTATCATAGCAATCCCCCCCAATCATCTTCAGCGTCTTCTTCACTCCACCGTTCAGATATTTTCTGAAGATTGCTTTGACCTAGGAAATGCTTTGTTTTTATGATTATTATGTTTTGTTTATTTATCTCAGCTGCTGCTCACGGCGCTGATTGAAGCTTAGCCAAAGCCAGCTGGAACAGCGCTTCAAGCGAATGCGAATTCGAAATTGCAGATTAACAAGTAACTGAAATTGTGATAAAAATAAAACCTTCAGTTCAAGCCGCCAAGGTGTGACTCCTAAGGAAGTATTATTGAAAAATGTGCAGGTTTTTTTTAAATATTTTCTTTTTGTTGCCAAAAAGTAAACTAAATATCCTAAATATACAACTTTTTGGTCTGCTCTGTTAAAGTTTGCTTTTAACATTTCCCTTTGATTACATTGATATCCTTAGCTCTTGAGCTACACTATCTATCCTTATCTAACTCCCGCTAACTCCCCCAACTAGCGAGCATTTGCTTTAACAAGTGTAGCTCTCTCTCTCTCTCGCTCTCACTCTTTTTATGCTCTCGCTGCATTTGCCTGCCAGAGTTCATCAAGTGTAAAACAAAATAACAAAAACAACAACGAAAAAACTAGAAAAAAGCTCAGCAGAGCAGCAAATTTCAAAAGGCGGAATTGCGCCGATAACAGCAGCAAAAACAACAACAAGAGCAGAAACAACAACAACAACAACAACAACAACAACAAGTACAAGGTAGACCAAATTAAAGTAAAGCAGCCCACAGTGAACGCGTTTCGCTGCGTTTCGCCGCGTTCCTCTTCAGCGGCCACCCTCAGCGTCGGCAGCAGCAGCGACAGCGTTGACGTTGGCGTTACGCATGCGTACCTGTTGCTCTGCTGGTGCTGCTGTCGCTGCTGCTGCTGCTGCGCTGCCAGCGCATATGACTCAATGGAACAGCGCTGGCCTGTCAACTCTTTTTTGTCTGTTTTTGTCTTCTCCTGTTTTTTTTTCGTCGTGAAACATGTTGGCGGAAATAATAAATTCTAGCTCGACAAGAGAGCAGCGTAGCTGTTGTTGTTGTAGCATGATTTAATACATGCAATTGAAGTCAGCAGCAGAAATCAAAAGGATTGCATATCCCCCTGTCTGCCTCTCTCTCTCTCTCTCTTTTCACTTTGGTTTCATTTCATAGTGAAAATATTTGCTCATGTAACTTGAACAGAAAGAGTAAAAGCTTTTTAATGTCTCTCTATATAGTCTATATGTTATCAAGATTCGCTTTGATCCGTTTTTTGTTTTTGTTTTTGTTTTTGTTTCTTCTTCAAGTTTGTCTCAAGCGTAACAACTAAATTAACAGCATTTAAGTTAAAACGCATTATAACAAGAAGCAGAGGCAAGAGCAAAAGAAGAAGCGTAGCGCAGTGTTTTAATAATAATATGGTGGGAAATTGTATTTTATTTAGTTTTCCTTTTTGCGTTTGTGTTTTCTTATATTTGGGTTTGTGAGTCATGCCAAGGGTGACTTCTGGACAAAAGCGTGTGAAACACGTTTAAATAGGGGAAAACACAGATAGATAGAGAGAGATAGAGAGAGAGAGAGAGAGAGAGAGAGAGAGAGAGAGAGAGAGAGAGAAAAGACAACCAATGCGCAATTTCAGTTAACTGCGCAGCATAAAACAAAGTTAGGAACTCAACGAACCAAATACTGTAGACAAATGGGAATATGCTAATGAGTAGAGAGAATCTGTGTAGATCAAACAGAAGGAAAACTTTAAGGAATTACTTAAAGTGTTGAAAAATATACATATAAAAAATAAACATAAATTTACATATATTAATACAGTCGAGTCTCGATAATTTGTACCCCGCTAAATCAATAATCGCGATAAATCGAAACAAATTCTATCCCCTTGAAAAAAATTCGTTACAGTCGAGTCTCGATAATTTGAATTTCTGTGTAAATCGAAAAATAAAACTGATCCCCTTGCCATTTCGAATTATCGGGACTCGACTGTATATATAATTAAATATAAGCTGAATATATATATATATATTTATAAAATATATTATAATAATATAATATTATAATATATCTATTGTATAATATTATAATATCAGGTTCAAAGTCTTAGATTTTTAGTCTACACAAGTTTGCTAAGTTAAGATACTTTTCTTTGATTATTTATTTATTTTTATTTACTTTTTTATCTTTCAATCTTTTTTTTTTATCTTTCAATATTTATATATATATATTTTTTTTTTATCTTTAAATCTTTATTTATTTTATTTTTTACCTTTTAATATTTTTTTTTTATATCTTTCAAAATTTATTTATTTAGTTGATTATCACAAATTACTTAAGGGTTGGGTTTACACTCTTAACCTATAGCTAGATCTCTAGATTTAGATCTACAAATCTGCATTTAAAATTGATCTAATTTCCAAATTTTCCATGTCCAAAAAAAACTCTTATATCAATATTATAGTACTTTTTATATTTTTATAAATTTATATTCATATATTTATATATTTATATATTTATATATTCAATATTTAAAGCGCAACAAAATTAGCTTTAATTTCCAACTTACGCCCAACAAATCAAATCAGCAAATTAATTTTAATCATTATTAAGAAAAATAATAATAAATATCAAAAGCAAATGAAATAATGATGATGATATAATTTAGTTTGAATATCAGTTATATCTGTAGCCTTAGCCTAGTGTTAACACAATTTGTTGCATGTTTCGCAAAAAAAAGCCAAAGAATGCACTTAAAAGTCCGAAAGAAAGCCGTTAACAACTCAACTAACTAAGTGGCATGGCTGCCTTATTAGATAGCACCTGGCCTGGCCTCGATCGCATCGCTGGCATTTGGGTGCAACTCGTTATACAATGTTTTTTTTTTGTTTTGTCTGGGCTTTTGCTGCGACTCATTAGCCATTTGCCTTACCGGAAACTATTTGGCCATAATATTTGGTCATTTTTCCTGCTGCTGCTGTTGGCCAATTAAGCCATTTCCATGGCATCTCCGTACGGCAATCTGTCAGCATGGCAGGCAACATTGATTGACACATTGATACAGTTTGCTTTGGCTTTGGCCAAGACAGCTAGCTGGTTGCCTATGCGTTTAGGCCCACAATTCAAATGCCAGTTAAAGCCGTCTCTCAGCCAATGGCCAAAACAATTAGCTTGCCATTGAAAGCGTTTTTAACGTTTTGGATCGAGCCAAGTGCCTTGCCCAACAGCCATGAAATCTACTCCCATAGGGGGGGAGATAGCGAGTGAGTGTGTGAGCGAGGGCAAGGGAAAGGGTAGAGGTAGGGGAGGGCTAGGCCCCACAATTGGAACTGCTGGAGTGGGCATAATTATCATAAGTAGGGATAGCAAACATACATATATCAATTGCTAAAGAGTTTACATAAGGCAAACAAGTGAAGAAGATTGATAGAATAATTGTTGCACTAAGAGAAATTGAAGTATTGAATGGAATAGAAAAGGGAAATTGTTGGAATTTACAAAGCTTATATATCTATATGCATGCCTATCCCTGTGTCATGACAGATCTATAATTATTTATAGATATATTGCAAGAGTTAGACATTTGTAGTTCATTTAATCATTTTTGAAGGCATGAACTAGTTCTTTTCTTAGTTTAGCAGTTCCTGATTGAGACAAGCAAACATGCCAAAGAAGATCTATAGAATAATTTATGCACTGGGCGAAATGCAGCTTAGTTTATGTAGAAATAGAAAGTTGTTGACTTTTTGAATCAGTAGAAAACTTGTTTTTTCTTTTGTTTTGACTAGATAATTTATTAATAGTGTTCATTCATAACAAACTAGTAGAGTACTAAAACTGTATAAAGTCAGTCATAGGTACACTACTATTTTCATGAACAAGACAGCATATCTATACATTATATATACAATACATAAGTGATACTCTATAAGTAGTACTACATTTGATTATGAACAAGCTCAAAAGTTCATTTTCGTATTGCGAACTATATTAGTAATTTTGACATGATTCTTCACTGGTTCAGTTCACTTAGCAGCTCATGAACGTTATATAATATTGAACCATTGATTCATTAACAATAGCTGCATAACTCAATTGAACTTGTCCTTCATAAGAGACTCAATAGAACTGATAGTTCTTGAACAGCTGAACAACTCATTGATTTATAACTCAAAAGAACTATTTGCCAAGTGATTCATTTAGTTAAGATTTGGGAACTCGGTTTTCAGCAATCGCAAACACTTTTTAAAGCTATTTCGCTTATTAGTCAAAAGTTCAGTTGCTGATTAAAATTTGATGAGAGTTTAAGCTTGGAACTGTTTCTCTTTTGATTCTAAATGAAAATAGGCACACTCAAAGCTAGTTTATTTTAAAGAAATGATATATATTATCTAGAAATATAGTTTGCTATAATTAAATCATAAATCTATATAGATATATAATCTTAGCTCTTAAAATAAAGTTAGTTTAGTGATTCGAGAACAGTTCCTAACCAAAGATGTGATTCTGCTCAATTCAGATTTCTTTTTGGGAAACTACTTTGCTCCAGCTATAACTCCACTTGGATTCCATAAACGCAATGCAACACCTATGACCAGGCGGTATTATAAAAATACTAAACATATTTCACAAACAAATCAAAGCAATTTCAATTTTCGTTAGTTTTTCCCAGATGATATCCATCAAATGGATAGTGTTGCAATTTGAATGCTTTCGACACATGAGCTGCGTGCTATAAAAAATAAATCGACAGCTGTACCAAAAGTTTCATCGAGATAACTTCAAAGCCGAACAGCAGCAAGCAGTGTAAAAGAAAGAAAGAGAGACAGAGAGAGAAGGGAGAGTGAGTGAGATAGATAGAGGTATTGAAATACCACTGAAAATAAATTCAAGCAATTAAATTGCGGAATTTGTATGTTTTGCGTTTTTAATTACGTTTAGTCGAGACACGCACCTAATTGCCAATGGTTTGCGTATTGGCTACATTTTCTTTGGCATTTCGAGCGAACCGTTGCACAAATTGCCTTGACAGTTGCACTGCTCGCACGACTTGCAACAGCATCTGAATTGTTTTGATAGACAGAGGCCACTATCAAACCTCTCTCCCCTCTCTAGCACTCCCTCTCCTCTGCCGCTCACTCTGCTCAATTTGATTCATTCAGCTGCATTTGCAAACTTATGAATAAAACATTTGCACAAACGTTTGAGTGCGAGGCCTTTTTAACCCATTTTTCCATTCATCTTGCATTTTCCTGCAAATTTTCCTGTATACATACATATACATATATATGTATAGCTATAGAGACATAAATCTGTCTCGCCAGACGACTTTGACTATAAATAAATATATATAACACACTTGCCGCAGCTGAGGCTGAGTGAAGCAATGCTCTTCGATAAATTTATGTGGGACCTGTCTGATTTTCCACAATTTTCCACCCACCTCCCACTCTGTCTGTCTCTCTCTCTCTCTCTCTCTCTCTCTCTCTCTTGGCCTGCTGCAAGAAGCCCTGCAGCCAAAAATGTGCAAAAATCAACAGTCACATTATATTTCGTTTCGTTTCGTTTCGTTTCGCTTCTAGAACCTGCCTTGGGGGCACAATTGCCACGCCCACAAACGCCTGACGATTGACGAGCTGAAGTGGAAAACAACATAACTCACAGCTCCCAGCTATATATATATATATGTATATATACAACAGATATATATAGAGAGCCAGCCATAATGATGCAGGGATTTCGATGTGCGCTCTTAACGAACTGCGAGGCGTTTATTTGCTTTTTTTTTTTTTCTTTTTTCACTTTAGAATTCCAAAGTGAATTTCCGTGCAAAATAAGAAAAATGAGAAAAAAAACTGGCACAAGTGTGAATAGATCCCAGCAAAAATATTGATATAGGTATTCGGTTTATCTGAAGAGTTGCCAAAAGATATTCTTGCATAATTGAATTTGCAGATAAATTTGCATTTTCCACTCTATCTAGACCTTTACATGGAGCAAAACTATGCGGAAAACCTACAAAATAAAAGTTAAGACAAGCTGAACAAACTTCAATATAAGGCAGAGTTTATATACTTCTCTCTCTGTCTATATACAACTGTGTTCATGAAAATAGTAGTGCGACTGAGCACTACAAATTGCAGAACAAGAAACAAGAAACTTAAGTCTAATCATTCAGCTAGACAAGGAAATTTCTTTTCGCTGAAAATGAATCAATACTTCTATGCGATTCTCATGTTCAATCAAGTCTTATCTAGCAATCTATCCACATAATATAAATTTCTATATCCAGCTATATCTCTATCTCTATCATTATCTTTCTACAATATTTCTTTCCTTTCATTCTCTTATTATCTTGTTTATATCATCAATCCAGCCATCCATCCATTTAAACATCTTTCGCAACACTTTGCAAAAATCCTAATAAAAAAGAAATTAAAAATATGAAAACAAATCTCTACAGACAGAACTAACAATTTAATATTCAAATGTGTCAAAAATAGAACACAATCAAAAAACAAAAACAAATTATTGCAAAAATCTAAAATAAAAAAAAATATATTAAATTATTTATCTTAGAATTTTTGTCTTCTCTTCAATCTTTGGCTAATATTTTAGACTTAACACGTCGAAAATTTTCTTAAATTGTTTATGAGCTTTAAACATAAACAATTTAAGTATAAATTTATGAATCGAAATTCTGGAAAGAAATAAAAGTTTTACTACAGCCCAGCATCGCTATGAGGGAACTCACATAAACATTTAAAAAAAAAATCAGTTCTTGACCTTTCGCTGCTTGAGTTGGCCCATTATATGGCCCATAGAGCTTATTGGCTATTTCTTCCTGCTGTTTTCTTGGCCATGAAAACACAGCTATAAACACAAAAATGCACGTGCAGCTGACTTTTCCAAGTCCAAACAAATTCTTTCAATAATTGAGGTCAATTTGCTGTTTATAAATTCGATTCGCTTGGGGAACTGGAGACTGTTTTAGCCGTCAAATCTGTTTTTGATTAGACTAAGCCATTAGCCAATTGAATGTTGTTGTTGTTGTTGTTTGTTGTTTATTTGGCATTTAGAGGTGTTAACGCCTTTTGCCAATCATTAGGACGGCTCGCAAGGCAAAGGTCAAAGATTGATTTAATATAATATGTATTGTAAATTAAGCCAGAAAAACAAAAACAATAACAAAATGTTGTACAATTACTTTGCTGTTGTGTTGTGGAGCTGAGTCACTCTCTCTCTCTCTCTTTATCTGTTTCTTTATATGTCTCAGTCTATATATGCTGAGAGATATCCCTATACATATGTATATCTCTCTGGTTCTCTATGTATATTCTAGATAGAGACTATTTCTCTATCTCTTTCTCTCTCTATATATATAAACATATGTATATATGTATATTTATCTATATACATCTCTCTCACTCACTCTGCAAACATATCTATGTACACATATCTCTCTTCTCTCTTCTCTCTCTCTCTCTCTCTCTCTCTCTCTCTCTCTCTCTCTCTCTGTATATGTCTGTTTATTTCTCTTTCTCTCTGAATATGTCACTGTCTTTATCTCCCTCACTTTCTTCTCTTTGTTTATATACATACATATCTATTTCTCACGCTCTCTCTCTCTCTCTCTCTCTCTCTCTCTTTCTACATATCTATATTTATCTCTATATCTCTCTTTCATTCTCTATATATCTATATGTACCTCTATATCTTTCTCTGTCTTCATATCTACATCTTTCTCTCTCTATCTATCTCTTTCTCTACATATCTCTCTCGCTATTTGCATATATATATATATATGTATATACATATATCTATCTCTTTCTGTTCGCTCTACATATCTATCTCTTGCTCTCTGTATCTATCTCTTTCTCTACATATCTCTCTCTCCATCTATCTCGTTCTCTACATATCTCTCTCTCTCTCTCTCTCTCTCTCCATCTACTTCTTTCTCTACACATCTCTCTCTCTCTCTCCCTCTCAGTTTCTCTCTCTCTCTCCCTCTCAGCCTCTTTCCCTCTCTATCTATCTATAGATATACCTATTTATCTACTTCTTTCTCTAGATATCTCTCTCTCTCTCTCTCTCTCTCTGTCCCTCTCAGTTTCTCTCTCTTTCTCTCTCTCTCCCTCTCAGTCTCTTTCCCTCACTATCTATCTATAGATATACCTATCTATCTCTATCTATCTATATCCTCTATATAACAATACCAATATGCACTTTAATTACGTATGGCCTTTTGTTAAGCTGTCATTCTATCTCCCTCTGTTACTCTATCTCTATATATCCCTCTCACTCTCGCTCTATGTCTACTTGTAATGCGATATGCCACTGGCAGCTTGCTGCCTCATTACGAAATGTCGCCAAGATTTGCGGCTTTAATAGACGCCGTTAAAAACGTAATGGGTAAAAGCAGCAGCAGCAGCAGCAGCAACTACAACAACAACAATAGCAGCAACAACACTTGCATTTTATTATTTGTATTTTTCTTTATGATTGTCACTCGATACTCGAGGCTTTGTCTTTGTTTTTGTTTTTGCTGCTGGCCTCTTGGCCACACTTGAATGGCGCATAATTTGAATTTTTCTAACAGCAGCTGCTCGCTCGCTCAGTCGCTCGTTCGCAGCTTTCCCCAAACACCAATGAAATCCCTCCTCCTGCTCCACCTCCACCGCTTCGATCCAATACTCTAGGTGTAGGAGTTGTGTTTTTTTTTTCTTTTTTGCCTAAGAGTTCATTGCATTTGCTATTTGATTTTCACTTTCAATTGGCAAAACCGCAAATGTTGTTGCAACACTGCAACAGCTGCTGTCACAACAACAGCCAGCGAGCGACCAAGTTCAAATGCGTAGACAGCTGGCGCCATCTACCGTTCAGCGCTGAGATAATCGCTCTGTGCGCTCAGCTTAAAGATTGTCATATCAAAAATGTCTTTATTTTTGCGCGTTTTAGACCATGACCAAAAAAAAATATAAGTATTACGACATACATATATGGACAATTTATATATATACATCAATATATATATATACATTTAAGCTGTATTTTTTTTTCTTCGCTTTTCTTGACATTTAGGCTAATTGACGTAATTTGTTTTAGGCCTAAATGCTAAACTTTTCTGACATTAGACATTTGTCTGTAGAACAAGTGGAACACGCGACACATAATAATACCCATTTATAAGGTCGACAGAATAAAACATAAATCATATAATTACGAATGACGAAAACTTTCAACATGCCAACCAGAAGAGAAACAAAAACAGTCCAATTATGCCTAATGATAATGTTTTTTTAAATAATAAGAGATCTTAGAATGTTAAATAATTATTTAAAAAAAAAAAGATCT
The DNA here is from genome assembly GCA_035045365.1 of Drosophila leonis. NCBI lineage: Eukaryota > Metazoa > Arthropoda > Insecta > Diptera > Drosophilidae > Drosophila > Drosophila leonis. The sequence goes on along the minus strand of JAWNPC010000454.1, from coordinate 11,792,287 downwards.
TTGAGCTAGAGCAAAGAGTTTACAGAAATTAGTTTTCAGTTTTTATTCAAATTTTTAATTTTGTATTAAACTTTTAAATATTTTACTAAAATTTTAGATTTTTTATTAAAATGTTCAATTTTTTATTAAAATGTTTAATTTTTTATTAACATTTTTAAGTTTTAATAAAATAAATAAAAAAAATAATTCCTTAGAAAGGAATCTTAACTCTGAACCTTAGATAAGTTACATCTCACTCTGTTTCATCTATTGTTCTACTAAGAAAAAACGCTATATAAACTTCATTTTTCTATCAAAAACAATTCATTTGCTGGCAGTAAAACATTTGCGAATGCAGCACAAAGAAAAATAGCAAAACAAATCAAAACGAAGCAAACAAAACTCTCATTAAATACTAAACTCTCAAGTGCCTAAGCGCCCGCTGAGTATTTTCTCCATTCATAACCCCCTGCCCCCAATCAAATATGGTTTATTGCTGCTGTCAACTTCCTATGGCCCCCAACTCTCTCAACAAGCTCCCACACACGCACACACACACGCACCACACAACTATCATCCATAAAATGTTCGCACATAAATAATGTTGACCTTAAAAAAAAAAGAAAAAGAAAAAGAAAAAAAAGGAAAAGAAAAACAAATAAAGGTTGTCATATCACGGCCAGCGTGACGAAGCTGGGCAAGAGATGCTCAATGCATGGACGTGCGTCCTGCTGTACAAGGCGAAAGACGCGTCCGATAGGCTGTCAAGGCTACAAGGCGGACAGCGGGACAAAGCAACAAGGTGACATAAATATCAACTTGCTCCAAAAAAGGAAACTCAACTTTTTTTTCTCGCCAAGGCAACAGCAAACAAACCAGTAAAAAAAAACAGGAGCAGCACTGACTTGCAGCTACCCTGTAAACTAAATGGCGCAACTACAATAGTATAAATAGACGTAAATTACTTATATAAACATATAAACAGACTATTTTATATACATATGTACATATATGTATATTTCAAAGTTTATGCATTAAATTCCACATTTTACAATCCTGAGCAGACATTTATATATATTTACATCAACTTTATGTAAACTCTTATGCTAATACGCTTCACTCTAATAAACGCACTTTAATGGATATCAGAGCAAGCATGTGCAGAAAAAGCAACAACAGTAACGGTGCATACGCATACACACACATGCATGCATAGGAGAGTCAACAGCAAGAGAGCGTGAGAGCGAGGTTGGTGTAGAAGAGAGCGGAGTGGACAATAAGATTCAATGAAAGCTTACCTGCAAAGACCAACTGAGGGCAAGATTCAGATTCCGCTTGAATTGCTGTTGTTGTTGTTGTTTTTGCTGCTGCTGCTGTTGTTGTTGCTGTAGTGTTGGCAGCTGATTAGCCGGCGCAGCAGCGAAATGTGTCAAGATGCTGCTGCTGCTAGTGGTGTGGCGTCGTGCAGGCAGCGCTGGCGGCGGCGTCAAGCAGAGCAACTCCTGTTGCGGCTCCTGCTCCAGTTGCTGTTGTTGTTGTTGCTTGGCCTCAATTTGCGGCGAATTCTTAGGCAATGTTAATGCGCTGCTGCCGTTGTTGCTGTTGTTGGTGTTGTTGTTGTTGTTGTTCAGCGAAAGCGAACGCGCAAAAGAACTTTTGAAATAGCGACACGGCATCTGGAAATCAAAGTCAGGCGGCGACGCAGACGACGCATCCGCAGCGGCGGCGGTGGCGGTGGCGGTGGCTGCTGGAAAAGTTTGCATTGTATTTTGCATGTTTGTGCGCGAGCCGGAATTTCAATTTGTTTTTCTTTTAGAAATTTGTTTTCGTATTATTTTTTTTTGCGTTCAATTTGTGCTGCCTTAATTTGGCATATTTGCTGTTGTTGTCGTTGTTGTTGTTTTTTCTAATTTGCTTTGATTTCTTGTTTAGTGCATTTTTTCACGCACACTGACAACACACACACACACACACAAACACAGTCACACACACACGGAAGCTCATGTATTGGTTTTTGACAGCTGCTCTTTCTTGCCAATTTCACACGCATTCAATTTCAATTTCAATTATTTATTTGACTGCCACTTTTTAATCAAAATCAATTTCCATTAAAAATAACATAAAGCGCGCGCACGACACAATCAAATTTCACACGAACGCGCGGAAAGGTAAAATACACGTCATTCGCGATCGACCACTTCTGAACGAATGAGCAGCGAAGTAAACAAGCAGAGAGCAAGAGCAGAGTTGCGCATAACAGAGCAGAGCAATGCTGCGCAACGAGCTACTCAAACTGTATGTTAAATTAGCATAATTATGTTAGCGTCTGCCGCTCAGTTTTTTAGTGGAGTGGTTTGAGTTGCTCTTGAGTGGATGACATCTCTAAGCTGGCATCAGAATCTCCTCACTATATAATTTACACTAACATCAACTAAGCATAAGAGCAGATTTCGTCTAAAGCTGCAAAGAGCGCTTGCAAACGTTTGAGCGTGAGCGGTTATATTTGAATCGAACACTGTTACTGCTCGCTTGGCACTGTTAAGCAGTTCTTGATGTGCTCAAATGATCTGTTAACGTTAACAGTGCGTGCCTTACAAGTATGCAAAAGAAATTATGATCTGTTAACGCTAACAGAGTGTACCTTATAAATATGTTATAGAAATTGTAGCTGTTAAGTGTTTAAGCAGCTAATCCTAAAAGTATATAACAAAACATAGGAAAATTCTAAAATTCAATTATTTAAATTTGGAATAAACATACAAACATATGTACATATTTATACATTTCAACTTAAATTGCTGAGTTGAAGTTTCTGCTTTAAAGTCACGCAGCTGCTCCAAAAATGTCATCTCTAACAGTTACGGAAATGTTAGATTTCAGTGCATCGGCTGGATGATAAGCGCGGGAATTATATAAATAAAACAGCGTCAAATTATAAAGTAAATCAGTGTCAAGTGTAGAATTTAATGGATGTGGGCATTAGTAGTGCTTTATCATATATTCAAAACTAATCCCCGTGCTCCGGTTGACGTTGCACAAACATAATCCCCCACACAAATCCTGCGGACTTAATGCCGCATCTAGATAGGCGGACAGCTTGCCAATCAAATTGATTGTGCGCCGCTGACTATTTGTTATTTGTTATTTGTGATTTGTGATTCGATGACGAAACAAAGAAACTAACTGAATTCCAATTGGAAACTTGTACTTTACAGTTGGCAGTCAGAAAGGGGTGGAGGAGCGCCCTCTCATCCTGCTGCAACTTGAGCTGACGCTAAAAACTCATTAGTCGGTGGGCCATAACCAAAAATAGCCAGATCGAGCAGCAAGATTAGTCATATATGTATATATACATACATATATATGTCTACACACAGAAATCCCATCTAAAATCTCATTTGCGTTGCTATTTTTGTGACCCACTGTGGCCCCGTGCGCATGCCTCGTCGTTTCTCAATTACATAAGCCTTATATAATGCGGCAACGGTGCGAGCGAGATGACAGCTGTGTGCCGTGTGCTGCCGAGCACTCTGGTCAGAGTTGATATTGGACTTGTATATCGGCAGCCGCTCTCTCTCTCACTCTATCTCTATCTCGCTTTGTTTGTGTTTTGTTTCGTTTCGTTAGAGTTGCTCTTTGCAGGCTCTATCTCCAGCTCTCCAGTTTGGGGCAGCAAATACAAAAACAAACACAAATACTCTCCCGTACGCCCCAAGGGCGACCACGTGACCAACCAATCCACCCCAGCAGCAGCAGCAGCGCTGCTCTCTTGCCTGATCACAGCGCTCATCATTTTTTTTTTTTGTGTTATTCATTTTACAAGTGTTTCGGTTTTGTTGTGTGTTACAAGTGCCTGTTGCTACGCAGTTGTTGTTGCTCTTGGAGCGAAACTGTTTCGGTTTTATTTTTGCGCATTAATAATCATAATGTCTGCCGAGAGCAGCAGTCGTAGCAGCCGCAGCCGCAGCAGCAGCGCGGAGCGAGAGCGTGAGAACATTATGGATTTATCAATTAGAGGTGAGTTTGGCTGCCGCCCACAACCACATACAAAACTCAACTCATTCAGCTGCTGCTGCTTGCCAATTTCTTTCATTCTTCTTCCCCCCACACACAGAAAACACGTGCAGCGTGCTGCTGTATGTGTGTGTGCGCGCGCTTTGTTTACATACACGACTATTGCGTGAATAGACCTAAGTTTGTTTGTGTGTGTGTGTGTGTGTCTGCGAGAGCGGGCGTTCTCTCTTTTGTGTGTGTGTGTGTGCCTGTCTGTGAGTTAAGCCTCCAATCGACACACCATGTGACAAATTATTTGACTTTGCCTTCTTTTTTCCAATTGGAATTGAACAAATAACAGTAAATAAATAATGATATGGATGGGATATTAAAATAGAACAACAGATAAAAACAGAGACAGGGGGCGACAGCAAGACAACAGTTGTCCATATTAATTGCAAAATAAAGAATAATTGTAAAAGTACAGTAAGCATACGCTATGACACTTAATAAGTTTCAAGGCGAATTTTAAAGTAATCGCACAGTGGCGCAAACACGATTGGCAAGTGTTCATTATGAGCGAGTTATTGCTGTAGCTGTTAACTAGTTTAACTAGTTCAGGGAAAATGACTAAATACATATATAGTATTTTTTTTACAATACAAATATTAATTAGCTGAGACCAGATGCCGTTTAATTGAGGGCATATTGTAATGGTAAGACCCCACTGTAAAACGTAGATGGATACACCTGTTGATTGATAGCCGCACGGTATTTATTGCCTTTGATATCAGACTAATTATAGAGAGACGCCCGAAGACTCGATAAACTCCATAAACTATTGGGCAGTAGTTGTTAACCGTTGGACTTTTGATGAAATAGGCGACAAATAAAAAAAAAATTCTAAAAAAAATAAATAAAAACTAAATAAAGCAAGAGTCACGATTTGTTATCACGGCCTGGCGACGAGGTTACCACGCGACTATAAATATTTACCCTCATGATTATTTAGTTTTTTTTATTATTATTTTGAATTTTGAGCAGTGGCTGATGAAAAGCGGCGCAGTGCAATCGAAACGAGTCGAATGGACATCACATTTTAATTATATACCTGCACACACACACACACACACACACACACACCTGCACACAGCACGCCATTCATCATTTTGTAGTACAATTTCATCTATAGGCAGTTTGTCACGCCCCCCTTATCTACTGCTCAAAGTGCAAAAAGCATGCGCAGCGCATACAGCAAATCATCCAAGCCGATGCAAAAGCTCATAGACAAAATCAAAAATAATATAAAAAGAAAAAGCTTGCTAGCTAAGTCACGCTCTCGCACTCTCTCGCAATCTGCGCTCTCTTTTGTTGGCTGCCTCTCACTTTTGCCAATCAGATCACATGGTCGTCGTATTGGAATATCTGTGACGTGACCGAAGCGCGCCGTTCACTAGCTCTGATAACATCTAGACGGCCACTCATTCGTCTGTCCCACTTCAACATGGAAAATTTGTCATTTGTCGTTTGTTTTTTTTTTTTGGCTGCAAGCTGCCTGCAGCTGAGCGCGGGTCAAAGCTCAAGCGCGCAGCTTTTATTAGAATTTAATCGCAAGAAGCGTGCCATTAATTCAGCTTCATGTTGGGGTCTTCGTTTAATCTGTACCAAAAAACAAAAAAAATACAAAATAAAAATCGTGTCATTAAATTTTAAAACCTTGGCACGCGTCTGGGCAGCTTTTGGAAATTTTTTGATTGAATTGAGTCAGGCGTTTGGGGTCAGCATGGAGCCTGGTGGCGTGATAAAAACACACTCACACACACACACACACGCACACACATTTCATTCAGCTATGGCGACGTACAGTTGCTATTCAGCTACTAGTTGACAGCTATAAAATGATATTTATTTGATTAATGGTCAACAAATAAGCACAATCAAAGCATTTTACCTAATCCCTCAGCGAAATTGGCTGCTTAGCAATTCTTCTTCTTCTTGTTCTTGGAAGTAATTTGCGAACTCAGCAGAAAAGCATAAAAAACCGAAACAGTTATAGCTCAGCTGTACTTGAAATTTGTTGCCGATTCGCCAATTGAATCGGAGCTGTAGGGGCAGCCCCAACATTTGTCCAGTTTCAACTTGCTTCCAGCCGATATTACGTCAATGTGCAACAACAAAACAAAGAAAACAAAAAACAAAAAAACTGCAGCGCCATCAAGTGCTGTAATAAGCTGTCTATCTCGCTCGCACCCGCTACATACAAATTGCCTGTAATAAAAGCAACCACAGAACTGCACAGAACACAAAAACAAAACTGAGCTGAAATGAGAATGCGACTGCGAATGCGAATGTGAATGCAAATGCAAATGCAAATGCGGGACGGGGGCAGCTTTAATGGAAAAAGCGACGCGTCGCCCGGCGCCGTGTACAGCAACAATAACAAAATGAAAACATCAACAACGGCAACGACAACGGCATAATTATTATTATTATTATGTCATACACATGTATTCTGCGGTCTGTCTGTGTGTGTGTGTGTGTAATTAGTGCAATGGTTACGCTACACGAGCTGCGTTTTGGGAACTGTTGAAGCAGAGCTTTGATTTGATCAACACGTGCTGCTGCTGTTGCTTTATGAGCGTTCATTGCCACGCAGCAGAAACACAAAACAGAATGACAAAATAAGAGAGCCAGTTAAAGAGAGCAAAGAGCTCAGTGCTGTCAACTCTTCAGGGCTTCGACAAGCTAGATCAACAAGTAAAAAAAAGTCAGAAATAGCTAGTTATACAATTTTCTTCATTCTGATATTGACGACCTTTTGTTTTTTTTGTTGTTGTTATTGATTCTTGTTCTTAAATCTCTGCTCTTGTTATGATGTTTCCTAATAACGCATCCAATTTTGACGTTTTTTCACATTTCCTTCACGCTATAAAGAAGCCATTCAAAAATTCAAAATAGCTATAATTCCCGCCAGCCGCTAGATCACAATTTGTCCCTCATTCTGTGACGGGAAAATAGCTAAATTGACAACACTAGTCAGGCCCTTTGCGAGTCAAGCCCCACAAGCAGACATACATATGTAGTTACATACATACATACATATGTACATGTTTATATGTACGTTAGCTTGCTGAAATTATAATGAGCTATGAACGGTACATTTCGTACAGCAGCCACGCATATAAATTGCTAGCAATCAATTTGCCAAATTTATATACTATGTACATACATACATACATGTAATACATGCACACATACATATGTACCTGCATAAATGCATACATAAATATTGTATTTGCAGTGCACAACAATTTTTATTTATTAAAGACGTCACGGCGTATGCAGATATTTGTATTTAAACACACATGCATATATTCATATGTATATGTATGTATGTGTGTGCTCAGATTGTAAGTTCTTTGCATTTACATTCGCATTCAATAAAGTAAACAGAAAAGAACTGAGCGCAAGAGAGCCGGCTCTTGAGAGCGCCAGAAAAACGTAGAGTGAGTTAGTAAAACAGATAGAGAGAGGGCGGGGTGCAAACTCGAAACATATGCACACAAAACATGCATACTTACATACAAACATACATACATACATAATTAGCACGCAGCAAATCAAAAGAGAAGGCCAAGCCAGCGTGAGTGAGAGAGCGAGTCATAAAACACGATTGACAGCAAAACGAGTTACCGTGGTAGAGTGTTAGTTGAAAATGTGTGCTGCGTATGCAAATGTGTTAATTATGCTGATGACTATTAAATGCAAGCAGCAATATTTAATATATTTCTATTATTTTATTTATATATAGAAGATATAAGAAATGCTTGTGTATATGTTTATGTTAAAATCTAAGCAGCATAAAGTAATTTTTGGTACATTTAATTTGAACCTCAGCTTGTCATAGCTCACACCAGTGTGCCTTACAATAAAGCGCCGGCAAAAGTTTAATTGAAAAGCCAACTTTAATAACCACGTGGTGTGTTGTTTTTATTGTTTTGTTTTTGTTGTTGTTGCTTATGCTAGACTGTGCTGGCTGCTGGCTTGCTATTGTTTTGTTGTTGTTGTTGTTTTTGCTTATGCGTTGCACTTTCAATTGTTTCTTGAGCACTTGTACTTATGTTCGACGCGCAACGCTGACGTCGACGTCGACGTCGCGACGCTAACAGCAGCAGCGATGCCTGCTATCGTGTTGTTGTTGTTGTTGTTGTTGCTGGAGCAACCAAGTGTCAGCAGCTGATGAAAAATGTGCCACTGGAGAGGCATGGCCCGCATGGTTGGTTGGATTTTTTCTTCTCTTTTTTGATGTATTGACAGTGGCAGTTGCAAGGGGTGGGGGGTTGGTTTGGGCGCTGCAGGAGCCACTAGGACTCAATTTCACATGTGTCTGCATCTCTCTCCGTGTGTTTATGTGTGTGAATGTTTGTTCGTATGAAAGGTGAGCAGCGTGTCACTGCTGACAGTTTCTGGGTATGACCATGCGATACATTTTCCCAGTTTGAAAATTCTCAATATTTCTTTTTTCGTTTTCACCCCCACCCCCATCCCTCATGTGTGTTTTTTTTTCGCTTTGAACTCTTGTAACTGACACTTTGCGGCGTCTCTGTTTGAATTGCTTTGCCATTGTGATCCATCAAACGGTTAAGCCCCAATATCGTGTTCTCTACCTTTAAAAGCAAAGTACACCAACCACCCCCGCCCCCTGGCTCCGGCCCCTTTTGCATTTGCCTTGTAATCTGGACACGTTAATTGACAGTTTTTTTTTTGGCGCTGCCTTCGTCATTGTCGATTTGACAGTAAATTGAAAAATTGTTGAGATTTTTCGACACGCAGCCAAATGAAATTTCTAAGTACAACAAAATTATAACAATGCAGTGTGTGACTAATAGATACCCTAGAGCTTTGATAAACTTTAAGGTATGCATGCAAAACTTTGATAATCCTTATCGATTGCCAAAGACTTATTGATAAGTTCAAATGATATAGATTCTATATACATTCTATATAAAGTACACATAACTAATATACCCTTTTGAATCATGTGAACTGTGATGAGTGTATACAGCTTTGCTGTACAGTGTATGCAAATAGCTTTACCTTTATTTATATAAAAGCTATATCTACCCTCTGTCTGTTATAACCCTAATATACCCTTTTCTACACATTTTTACTGCGTACAGAGTATTCAATTAGTTGCCCATTTCCTATATTTATGCATATTCTATAAAGCATAAATGTATACATACATACATATGTATACATATACCTATGTATGTACATATGTACAAAATCAATATACCTTTGCTGAAGAATTTTCATTGCTTACAGGGTATAAAAACAGCAGCACATTCTCTAAACTTATATATAGTTAATATAGCATGCTTATTGCTGCATGTTACACACCTATGTAGGCAATCTGTATACCCCTAACGTAACATTTTCACGAAATACAGGGTATACAAATGTCTATTCTATTAATTATATAAATATACTATTAATATATAGTCCCCATGGACTGCTTTCTTCAGCCTGTTACATACCTATGCACACAAACAATATACCCTTTCTCACAATATCACCAAATACAGGGTATAAAAAGAACGAAAAGCTAAATAAATTCTTATTTTATGCGAATATACATATGAATGTATATACATATATACATAAGTATGTATGTATGTATATATAAAATTTGAACGTATATTAAAATTTGTTTAGTTCAAGGTTAAAGCATAAAACGATTTATGGTAGGCGCTGACGCGCCCATTCGAACGCCTTAGCACACGCAGCACAAACTGTCACACGCAAGATATTAATTGAATTTACATTTCACACACACACAGACACAGACACACACACACACACACACACACACACACACACACACACACACAAATATTCAATAGATATGAATTCTGTTTGTCGTTTGATAAAGACACAAACGAAAAAAAATTAATTCAATTAACGGGCTGGCAATAAAAAAAAAGAAGGCAGCCAAAACTATGGCCCATTAAGTAGACAAGGGGGTGGGGCGTGGGCTGGGGCATTGGGTGGCAGGTAGGTGGAACTAAAAGCTCAATCAAATTCGCGTGTTTTTCTATTGTTTCTTTCGTTTTTTGTTTTTTTTTTTTCATTTTTCATTTTACCCTCAACTTGGAGGTCAATAAAAACGCAGCCAAGGCGGCGGCCAGTAAGTGAGAGAGAGAAGGAGTGTGTGCGTGTGCGTGCCTTGTTTAACGGCATTTCCTGTGCAGTGCAAACGCTTTAAGCAGCGAGCTGTCCTTGCGGCTGACAGCCCAAAAGAGACACGCTGAACTTTATAAATGATCGTAAGTGGGAGTGAATAAGCTAGTGATGGCAGTGCATAAAGAGAGCAGAGTGTGCAGTGAAGAGAGGGTAAACGGGATATAGTTTTGTTGCTGTAATATATAGGAGTTGATGCTGCCTCTGTTTCTTCCTATGCTTCTGCTGCTGCTGCTGCTGCCGCTGCCTCTCTCCTGGCCTCTGCTACGACTTTTGCTATTGCCATTGCTTTTGCTGCTGTCTTGCCCGCTGCTGCTACCTCTGCCTCTGCTGCTGTCTCTGACTCTGCCTCTGCCTTTGCTTTATTTGACAGCCTAAGTCGTGCGTGTTTTTGTTTGTCTTTCACTAGAGCGTTTTTTAGTGCACGTGACGTGTGTGTGTGTGTGTGCATGTGTGTGTGCTTTGTTTGCATTTGTATTTGTAGTGCAACTAGTATTATAAATGTTGCTCAAAGTTTTGTGCTTTTGGCATTTTCCTGAAGGAAATTGAAAATTGCTTTTGTTTGCCTTACAATTAGGGCGTATTTTGTGAGTAAGAGGCGTGGCCAGAAACACGAAAGACATATAGATTGAACTTAAGCCATTAATAATTGAGTTGAGTTATACATACAAAGGTTACGCCCCTATACGAAACTAGCAATTATCTCTCATAAGAAATATCATTAGGCGAAGTTTGCATTATCTTCAATTATTATATATACATGTATGTATATAATATTCTATGATATCATAGACTTATGTAAGCTGCACTTAAGAATATCTAATAATTAAGTCATTAAAATGTTTAATGATCAATTTTATGGCATATATTATAGATTATATATCATATATCAAACAAAATATATATCATATATCAGCTATAGTAAATAATCTATTTTTTTTACATTTTTGTTGAGTGTAAAATTTGATAATTAACATAATTATAATTATTAATATATTAAAAATCCATCTCGATATAAATTCCTCTAACAACTCTCTATCTATATATCTATATTTATCAAAAAATACAATAAATATTTCTGACACGTTCTTTTCGCTCAGTGTACTTTAAAAATTAGGAAATCAATTCGTTTCCATATTAAATGATCATAAAATACAAAAATTACTTTAGATCCATAACGAAGAAACAATTGAACAACAATAAAATGTCGAAATGAGATACTTTGAACAGAACTCAAGTGCTATAGATACGATTCTAAAAGCTGATGCAATGTCATTTAAAATATGCTTTCAAAAAATGTGCTAAAAAAATGGAAAAACTATGAACAAAACGCGTTTCTCGTAGTTTGGTGTTATTAATTCATTAGAGCTGCGCTAATGAATTGGAGCAATACAGAACTGGACTGTGAAGATCTAAGGCGGGTATCTAAACTGATTGATCTAATAAGCGCAGCATCAAGTCAACTGTTCCCTTTTAAGATGTCTCTCTCTCTCTCTCTCTTGTGTGTGTGTGTGTATGTGTGGAGGGGGCCTTCTCTATAGACCCCTATAGATAGAGAACACGTACTAATTCCGTCATTCATTTGTACGTTAATTTGTAGTTGCCTTCATCGTCTACAAATTGTTGTTGCTTTTACGTATAAATGTGCGAGATTTCAAATCGAGCAAAATGTAGTTCAGATTTATATATACACATATATATATACATAGGTAGAGCTGATAATAGGCCACTCGGAGCGAACGAACGTTTGTAATCTCGGTGGCAAATTAGAGAAACAAACAGAGAACCCAACAAATGCATCACATATGTGACTGACTGTGTGTGTGTGTGTGTGTGTTTGTATAGGAAAGGAGTTTAGCTAACCTGACAGCTTTGTGTTAATTTCTTTACCCATTCGAAACTTGGCTATAACATAGCTAAATAACATTTGATGGCATAAAAATGATATGCGGCTAGGAAATAAATGAAAACTAAAGTTGATTGCTGTCAAATTGAGTTGTTTTTGGGCATATGTCATTTTAGTAGCTCAAGCAAGACGTATACTAAATTTTGTAGCTCTAACTTTTGTAATTCCTGAGTTCCTTGAGGTTGAGCGGGCAGAGAAAGTAGTAAATTCTGTAGTTATAATGAGAGTTTCAGTGTCAAATAGTACTCTAAGAGCACTTTGCTTTACTCAACTGTATTAGATTTAGTCTTAGTTCCATTCCAACTGTTTCTTTATAATGAAACACTTAAATCTTAGAGTTATACAAGTTTGAGGAATATATTGTGTATATAAAACAAACTACGAAAATCATGTGGATCACAAATAGAACCTTTCATAAAGCCACTGAATAGATATTTATAACTAACAACATGAAAAGTTCTATTCAAATGGTGTTCCATTTCCAATTGTTCCTCCATATATCTTCCATGTCTAGACATTTCAAACTTACCACATCAAAAGCTCTTATTGTGATCTTAACTACAGGGTATTTAAACTTTGTGCCATTTCCAACTGTTCCATCATCTAGCATCTATATTCTATTTGAAAGATTGTGAAACTAGGAAGAACAGCTGCCCAGCCCAAGGCTTGCCCAATTGCTCGTAGTCAAGGCAATTTTTTTTATTATTTTTTCCCCTCGATTTTTTGATGATTTTGATAAGAAGCCAGACCGAAAAAAACGCATGATGTGCGTTTTAAAGGTAAACTCAACAAAAAAAAAAACTAAATTAAACAAAACAAAAAAAAAACACGTTTTTATTCTTATTCTTTTTTTTTAAATAAATAAATTTGTTGTTGCTTTTTTTTTGGGCTGTCGTGTTCAGCGCATGTTTATTTAGTGATATGCAAGCGAGTTGCCCTGATAAGAAGCACAATATTTGCTAAAAAAAGAAAAGAGCTTAGCCGAACCGAATGTAGAATTTTGTTGTTGTCCAAATACATTTTCTTTCGGCTGCGACATACCAAATGCCAAAGCAAATAAGTTCCAACTGTGTGTGTGTGTGTGTGTGTGTGTGGTGTATCTCTAGCGAACTGAATAGTTCCTTGACAAGAGCTACATTGTTGACGAGTGTTCATCTCCCACAATGCTAAGCTAGTACATGCATAGCTATAGATACAAAGATACAAATGTATATACTAGATGTAGCTGTAGCTGTTTGTACCTTACATAGCTCAAGTATTTTTTTTCGCTTTTCTTCTATGTAATATCTTGTCAAAATATAGATACAAATATAGAACAATGTATACAAAGATACAAACATACATAGATGTTTGCACTAGCTATAGTATAGATATCGATACAAAGTTACATTGAGACATTGTTGTATATTGCACTAGGCATTGATCTTTGTATTTTATCTCTTCTGTATAATGATCTTGTCAAGAAATAGATTCAAGGATGCAAAGATACTGATTGTACTATGTATAGTCAATGAATTGCTTTTCCATATAATGTTTCGTTAAGATGTAGCATCAGAAATGCATAGATACAATGCTAGAAAATTCAAAAGATACAAAGATACATAGATACAAGGAATCAAAGATACATAGATACAAAGATACAAAGATATAAAGATACATAGATACATAGATACAAAGAAACAAAGATACAAAGATACAAAAATACAAATATACAAGGATACAAAGATGCAAATATACAAAGATACAAACATGCAAAGATACAAAGATACAAAGATACAAACATGCAAAGCTACAAAGATACATAGATATAAAGATACAAAGATACATAGATACAAAGATACAAAGATATAAAGATACATAGATACATAGATACAAAGATACAAAGATACAAAGATACAAAGATACAAAGATACAAAGATACAAAGATACAAAGATACAAAGATACATAGATACAAGGATACAGAGATACAAACATGCAAAAATACAAAGATACAAAGATACATAGATACAAAGATATAAACATACAAAGATACATAGATACAAAGATACAAAGATACAAAGATACAAATATATAAAGATACATAGATACATAGATACATAGATACAAAGATACAAAGATACAAATATACAAAGATACAAACATGCAAAGATACAAAGATACAAACATGCAAAGATACAAAGATGCAAAGATACTAAGATACAAAGATACATAGATACATTTATACATTGATACATAGAAAACAAGAAACAAATATAGAAAAATGTAGCTAAAGTAAGATAAAAAGTTACTAAGATACAAAATGACAAAGCAACAAATATGCAAAGCGACATAGATACAAATATACAATGATATAAAGATACAAAAATACAGAGATACAAATCTATAATGATACAAAGATACAAAGAGCGCAGAGTTATAGAGATACATAGATGCAAAGTAACAAAGATACAAAGTTACTAAGTTACAAAGATACAAAGATACATATAAACAATCCAACATATATAGATACACAGATACAAAAGATATTTAGATATGTAGAGAGACATAGATATGCTTGTACTATGTATAGTTCATGTAGCTTTCTATATAATATCTTGTCAAGCAATGCTGTTGCTGGTTCCAACAAACACACACACACACACAGAGAGCAAGATAGAGATGTCATTCTTTTGTTGGATCTTCTTGAAAAGGTGGCAAAAGGCAAAGACACAGGCAGGGGTTGCCATGAGGCTATGGGGCACAGTCAAAAGTTGCGTCGCTTCGAGGCTCATTTATAATTTATTGCGCTTGAACACGTTTTGGCTGTACGACTATATGGTAGATATATATATGTATAGACTATATATATAGTATATATATATATATATATATATATATGTTTAACTTGTCTCTATGGCTGATATATTGAAAGCGACCTCCTTTGCCTCCTGTTGCTGCCATTTCCATTTCCATTTCCTAGTTGCCTTCATTCACAGAGAATGTCACATGATGACAGGCGGACAGGCGGACAGGCGGACAGGCGGACAGACGGACAGTCGGACAGTCGGACAGTTCTATATTCTTCTCTCTCAACATTTTGGGTATTAAGTTGTGCATATTTTGGGTTGTGCGTGTGTGTGTGTGAGTGTGTGTGGAATGAGTCAGCGGCAGCCACCGAAATAGCTAAAAATTGTACGAATAGATAATTTCGAGCAAATACGTTTTATATTTAGTGCGCTTTGTAGTTGAGCCAGTTGAAGGTTGAATTCTATTCTATCTGTACGATCAGCTCACTTTGTTTAAAACATTTTGGAATTTACATTTTTAAGGCTTATTTAATTAGATAAAAAAAAACTGATATGAAATAGTTGACTAAATAGCAATTTATAAATAAATAAATTGAATTTATAAATAAAATTAAATTGTTTGATCAATGGCTGATAGATAAATGATCTGAGACAAGTACAGTATGTCATGCCTAAAACAAACATTTACTAAACAAATCTGTTAATTAATTTATTATTATTTATTTTTTTAAATTTTTAACCCAAGTTTTTAGTCTGTAAAAATAAAAAAAAAAACTTAATTTATTTTCCAAACATTTTTTTTAGATATATATTAAATAAATAAACTTAATTTATAAATATAATAAAACAAGTACTATTAAAATTATTTATTTTAATTTTTACCTTAACTCTTTAGCCTGTTAAAATTTAAAAAAAACCTAAATTTACTTCCTTTAAAATGTTCATTAGAAATTCTTGAACAATTTCTAGATTACAAAAGACCTTAAAAGATTCCGTTCAGACAATTATTTTATAGTTTAAAGATATAGCTACATATGTATCTGTGGACTTTATCAGCCAAATACATATGTATATATTCTTAAGCACCTGTTCTACTTACCTTTACCCACCCACACTTGAAACTCTTGGTTAATTTTTAATATAGTTTTCATATCTTGAATCTATTGTGCTTATCTGAAATGACGTCCTAGCGACGCTCGCTTTATGGCCAGCCCATGACGAAGCTAAAGCTATCAGATCTATCTATATATAGTGATTGCGACAAATGTTTGTAGGCTTAAGATGCAGTCATATGCTCATTAGCGGCTCAACAATAGCTGATGTGCTTGGCCACGCCCACACGCCCACACGCACAGCAACAGCTCTAATTGCACGCGTTTTGTCGGTTCGTGAATTGCAAATTCAATTACAGTTGGCAAATTAGACAAAACATATTTAAATGGTCGATATATGTATGTATGTATGAAGGGTGGGAGGGTAGATGGGCGGCCGGGCTGGCGGTAGGGTAGGGGGTTGGCGCTGTATTTGCTGCTGCTGCTGCTGCCAGTCGTCGCGTCGCGTCGCGTTGCTGTTGTATATTTATTTATACAAAATTACAGCGAAATGCAAACGAACAAAATAATAAAAATAAAAATAACAAAAAAAAAAAAAAAAAAAAACAACAAAAATTTCCACACATTAAAAGTTTTGTAGCTATGAAAACGACTCACGTGAGCGCTGCTACAGCGCCGTCAGCGTCGCAGTCGCTGAGCAGCAGCCACACAAATACAAATATTAGAAATAATAACAAAAAAAAGCAGAAAAAAACTATACCGCGTGTATGGCAGATAAATCAGAGAAAAACCTAAAAACATTGAAATGAACAGCAAATGCCGCTTGCCGCAGTGCCTCACACACACACACACACACACCTACACATAGATACTACTTATACAGTTACAAATACACTCACAAAGACAAACGTCAGCGCCGCCGTCGCATTGACGTAATAGCAAAACTATAGTACGGGCAGAGTAAATTAAAATAACACAAATAAATAAAATGCCAGGCAGAACGAGTGCCGGCTGCGATCTTAAAGAGAGACAACACACAAATACATAGCACACACAGCAATAGACAGATATAGAGAGAGAGAGGGAGAGCATTTGAGAGCGTCGCGCAAATAAATAAAAATATCAAATTGAACTTTGAGACACAGTGGAAAATGCCCAAAGCCCAAAGAGCAAATAGAACCAATTAGAAACAACAACAAGAACACTCAATCGGAGAGCTGCCGAAGTGCGACTTGAGGGAGAGTCGGCAGCAGCAGCAGCAGCACACAAAGCTCAGCTTCGGCTTCGGTTGCCAGCCGCTTGGTCTTCGTGTATTGAGTTGCGCGCGCGACGAAACAACGAGAAAACAAAAATGGTTGCCAAAAATAAAAGTTCAAAATGTGCACAGCACGCGGCGCCACTGAGAGCGCTGGTGAGAGCGTGAGTAAATGTCGTAGCCAGCAGCACGAGAGCATAAGAAATTGGAAGAGAGAGGGAGCAAGCGAGGAGCTCGCTCGTTTGCGTTTGCCAGCCACATGGCACAGCGTCAGCGTGGTTCTAAGTTGTAGCGTATCTGTATCTGAATCGAGCATAGCCGACGACGCGTGTTGTTGTATTTGTCTGTGTGTGTGTGTGTGTGTGTGTGCTTGCCCTTAGTCGCTGGGCGCTCTCTCACACACACTCACACAAACAGCAGCGGCGCTCTCTGGCTCTGCTACCATTGTGCTGGCAGCGAGCGGATTTTTGTACATTTTGCAACGAGCGCGTGTGCCCAGTCAGAGTCAGATGAACAGCCAAAGCCGTGTGGACGCAAATTAAATACAAACAACAAAAAATTGGCCAAGAAAATTCAATACAACAAAAAAAAAAACTATGTGCAAAAATCGTATTAATTAATAATTAATTGCTCACGACATTTCGAAACATGTTTGTAAATTAATTATATGCGCTCAGAAAAAAAAGATAAAAAATAAAATAAAGCAAAATAAATCAAGTTCCACTAACGAAGCACGTGTGTTCAATAAGAACATTTAGTAACCAAAGCAAAAAGCGAGAAAAAAAGGTTTTTTTTGGCCTGACAACCAAAGCAAACGGCAACAGCAACGGCAACAGCAGCAACGGCAGCAGCAACGACGACAACAGTGCTTGTCTCTGCGCGCGTGTGTGTGTAAGCTTTTCATGTGTGTATTTGTGCGGGCGCTCATAGTGCAAAAATCCACAACAACAAGAACAAGCAGCATTAGCAACAAAAGCAAGCATTGGCAGGCGAATAAAACAAACAACGAAAACGCAAAAAGGAAACACAACAGAGACACACACACACACACACACACACATACACACAAATACAGCAAATCAGCTGACTCGTGCGCACTCTCTGCCCACTCTCTCATCACGCGCTCTCACTCTCACTCTCCGAAGTGCATCCTAGCTGCAGCGGAAGCTATAGCCAAAGCGTCGCTCATTTGTGTAGAGATTTAACGGCTTCCGCATCCTACGCGACCCAACGAACTTCGAAACCGCTAGCCAAGTGCACTTATATTTGTCGAATTGCGTGCGTGTGTGTGTGTGTGCGTCTCGCTCTTGTCACATGCGCGCTCAGTCAGCATAGGCAGCGGGCAGCGGCAGCGGCAGCGGCAGCGCGACAGCGACAGCGGCTACGTCGACGACACCCACAACGCCCGAAGACCGCACAAAGCGAACAGTCGTCGTCAGGCAGCGGCAGCAGCAGCGTCAGCAGCAGCAGCAATAACCAAAAAAAAAAAAACACGCCACGCGCTCTAACAACAACAACAGCAATAGTAACAACAACAACAACAGCCACACCAAATTTTTTGACCACAACAAGGACAAAACAAAACAGCTAGCAAAACGCGAAAGAAACGCGCGCGTTTTTCCAACGCCTTAATCAATCTGTGCAAAAATAACAACAACTGCAAATACAGCGTGTATTTGCTAGTGTGTGTGCGTGCGTGTGCGTGTGTGTGTGTGTGTGTGTCGGTGAGCTGTCAACATTTCTCATCGATTTTCGGCTCTTCGTGTGTGTTTTGTTCGCCACGTCCTGTCGTGTGTCTGCGTGTGTGTGTGTGTGTGTGCGCGCGCGCGTGTGTGTTTGTGTATGAGCCAGTGCCTAAGCTAGTGTGCGTGCGTGTGTGTGAGTGTAGGTATACTACACCCCCCGCCCACCAGCGTCCAACAACGCCAGCTCGATCAGGCAAAGCTCACAAACGAATATTTGCTGTCCTTGTCGCACGCCGGGCGCCGATTTCCGCGAAGGCCCACAACACTATCACAAAAATAACTGTTTATTAAGTTTGTTAACTATGCCATACTAGTGCTTTATAACTGTACAATAAATACCAACTACAACAACAACAGCAACAAGCTATAAAAATAAATAAATAAATACAAAAAATAAAAAGAAGAGCAAAGCAATTGATTTTATTTTTAGTGCCACAGCAAAAAGATAAAAAATAAAAAGCTAAAAAAAAAGCCTACAACAACGTTAAACGTTCTACAACAACAACAACAACAACAAAGCCATGAGAAACTGTCAACGGGAAAAATAAGAAGAAAACGGAAAGAAGAAAAAAACAAATTCAAACGCAACGGCATTTGAAAGAACGCAAGCTACAAATAAATATATATATAAAATATATATATAAAATATATATATAAAATAAAAAAACACACACAAATGCTATAAAAATAGCGCAATTAGCAAATGAAACAAATTACAACAACAACAACAACTAAAACGCTTAAGAAATATAAATAAAAAATTAAATACAAATTTCACTGCAACTAGAACAAAAAAACAAACAAAAAATTACAAAATTCAACAAATTTTTTGTTTCCTGTTGTTGTTATTATTATTTTTAAATATTTAAAAAATAAATGCACATTATTTAATTGTTATTTGCCAAACGCCTGTTATTGTTAACAACAAGAGAAAAAGCAGAAGAGCAAGAAAAAAAGTCATAAATAAATAATAATAAAAAGAAAAGTAAAACGCAAACAAATTGTTGAATGAATTCGCGGTGCCTTTATTTATAGCGAGCAGCATAAATAATTATATATATATATATACACATTAAAAAACATACATATATATATATAAATTTAAAGATAACAAAATAGATATATATATATATATATAAACAACAGCAACAACAAACATATTTAGCCAAGCAATAAAGAAACGTTAACGTGCAATATTTAACATTTACATTGAATTTAGCATAAAAAAAAAACATTCATTTTTTCTACATTGTGATTTCAACAACAACAACAAAACCCAGTTAAAAAAAACATAAGCAACTAAATCAAAAGAAAATAAACGTAAAAAACCACAAGTTTTTTACACTATTATTATTATTGTTGTGAGTCGTGTTAAGCAGCTAAACAAAAAGTTACAAATTACACACAAAAAAAATACCAAAAGTTACCAAAAATCTACCAAAACTTGTCTTTGCAAATTTCGTGTATAATCACAAAATTGACACAATTTTTATGAAAAAATGAGCGACAGGGAGCGATCGTCCCCAACACTGATCGAAACTGGCTTAAAAAACTTAATCGGCGGCCGCGATGGTAATTATCCACTGATCAGCGGCATCAATGGTAAGTCAAAGACAAAGTCAAAGTCAAAAAAACAACAACAAAACAAAACAAAATACATTTGTGTATCTGACAGATACAGTTTGCAGTAATTGTATCTATGAGATACTTTTTTGTATCGCAACTAAATTGAGGCAGTTGAAACTTGAAATTTGTCAGCGAAATGCCACAATGCATGCCAAAAGTTCGGAAACTAATTGAGCAGAGTTGGCGTAGTCAACGGGAATATACCCTATAGTTGAATATATAGTGGCATATACTCTACAAGAAACTTCAGAATGTGTACTAAGCATAAGACAATGAATCTTAAGACTCCGCAAAATATCAGTCAACAAGTTTATATAGATTTTGACGCCTAGCAGATACCCTATACTTTATATATGTATAGCTATGTATTTGGGTCTAAATACTCTAATAAATTTTAAATGTTTGAAAATTGAATTTGTCATAAACATGCCACAATGAATGCCAGAATAACAGAAGAATCTACTTAGGTCCTTGTATAGTCGTCTAAAAGATACCCTGTTTTTAATATAAGCCAAGGCAAACTCATTAAAACTTTGACCTGAGCGTAAAATTTGCTATATAAATATATTTATATATACAAAAACCAAATTTTACTTCTCAACACAGTATATTAAGCTGCAATAAAAAGTATTTTTATACTATAAGATACCCTGCTTTCGACCATTTAAATAGTATTTTGAGTAGAATTTGTTATTCATATTTTGTCAACACTTTTGCTAGACCTTCAAAGTAATATAAAACTTAATTTAGATCACATTTATAAATTACAGGGTATTTTCAGTACTTCTATTTGCTCAATTGTCAAATTTCGCTCTTCGATATGTTTAGCTTTCTCATCTCAATGTTTTCTTTAAGCGGTTACAAACTGAGCTTCAAAGCCAGCATGCCCTCTTCTGTTTACACTTTCTAGAGTATTTGAAAATATGTCTGTTCGCTCGCCCTGTTTATCTAGCAAATCTATTATAATAAATCCATATTAATGCGCTTAAAAATTTCTATAAAATATTATATTGCTCAAGCATAAAGAGAATTTTGTGCTGTGACATTTTCATGTCATAAATCAAGCTGAGGCGCAGGCCGGGGCGGAAAATGTGAAAAACTCTTGAGCATGACAACTCAACGAAATTGAGTTTGGCCAAGAAAATAATAAAAAATAAAAAAAAAAAATTAAATGAAATTAAAAAATAAAAAAAAAAGAGGAAATCAAAAATATATATTGATTGCTGCGCTGAGTTCGACATTTTGCTGATTAAAATCGTCGTAGAATCGCAGGAGCAGCAAACTACCTGCACCATTGAAGCAAAGTTCGAGGTGACATCGTCGTCTATAAGCCTGATAAGCGTTCTCTGCATATGTGTGTTTGTGTGTGTAGTGAAACATTTGACAACAGCGTCAAGGGCATTTTTAGTTTCATTTACAATTAATGGCACTGTTTTTTTTTTTGAAAATGAAGTGAATTAGAAAAGCGTGCGCCGGCCGAATGACAACTGAAGGTAGCTGAGGCAAACAGTCAGCGAGGTCGAACAGATGTGGGAGAAGAGAGAAAGCGACAATGAGAAGGAGTCAATCTTGAATGGAGTAAGACAGAGAAAGATAGTTAGAATGTAAGGAAAATGCATGGTGTGTGCGAGAGAGAGAAGGAGAGAGAAAAAGAAAGACAGAGAAAGATAGTTAGAATGTAAGGAAATTGCATGTTGTGTGAGTGAGAGAGAAGGAGAGAGAAAAAGAAAGAAGAATGAAAGAAGAAAAAAGCAAGAAGAGAGAGAAACGAAAGAAAAAGAGATTGGCAAAGAGAGAGATACACACAGAGGGAAAGCGGAAAAGAAAGGGATGGAGAGATTGAGATTGTGAGAAAATGTTAAGAAATATAAAATATTTCAGAAAACATAACTTGATAAAAAAAATATACTGTGAGTGAGAGATGAAGAGATAGAGAAACACAGAGACACAGACAGAGGGAAATAGGACAAGCAAGAGAGAGTGAGAGAGAAAGAGAGAGTATGTGTATAAAATATTTGAAAAACTTGATCAAAACTTAAGAGATTTTTGATAATCGAGCGCATTATCTTGAAAGCTTTTATTTTGTGCATAGATAAAATATATATTTATATGTACATATTATATATACAGTCGAGTCTCGATGATTTGTACCCCGCTAAAGCGATAATCGCGATAAATCGAAACAAAGTCTATCCCCTTGAAAAAAATTCGTTACAGTCGAGTCTCGATAATTTGAATTTCTGTGTAAATTGAGAAAAAACTGATCCCCTTGCCATTTCGAATCGGGACTCGACTGTATTATGTATTCTACCTATTGCTCATGTTTGAAAAATATTTTAAAATATTTTTTTGCTGTCAAAATTTGTCTGAAGAAAAATTTTCAAAAGTGTTTCGGATTAGGTTCGAATCATGTATGAAATGTTTTATAAAAAAAATCACAAAAAAGATTCTAGATAAAAGATTCTACTAAAAACTTGAATAACTTTATCAAATACAATATAAACAGATTTTTGTGCTTGACTAAATGAGAAAGTAAACCCAAAAGACTTTAAGAATTTATGCTATGCTTTGTGCTCTCTTTCTCTATTTCTAATACAGAATTTTTCAAAATTTTTCAATGCCATTTTAAACACTTTCCTAATGTGTCATAATTTGATATAATATTAAGCAAGGCAAGTTTAATACTTCTTAGTTTTCATTCGTCAATCATCAATCAATCTGCTTTATGTTTTGTACTGTCTAATCAATATCAATATGCCTTATAAGCTACCACTATTTTCTATAGTATCAAGATTTCGAAGCTCTTGAAATGTGTTTCCCAAATCTTTCTTATCTTCAGTGAATTTCTTAACTTCACTTATCTGAGCTAAAGCTCAACTTCAGGCCAAAGTGTGAAAATCTTGGAAAATTTTCTGCTTTTCGAAATGTTAACCTTTTGGCTTGTGGCCTTTAGCCTGCAGCAAAGTTTTTGGGCCACCAGCTTGAAGAGTCTTTGGCCACTTCGTGGCTGTCGCTTAACTTTAACAGGCAGGCTTAAAATTTTCTTTGCTCTTTGTCGTTTTCCGTGTTAAACAAGTTTTCCAGCGCAGAATATCAATTTTTGAATAATGTGCTCGAACTTTTTCGCTTTTCCACGCAATTTATTTCCAATTCATGCATATGGCTGCAATAATTGCTAGTTGATAGATATATATATATATATATATATAATTTTGATATATATTTTGGTACAGTCTGTACCCCCGCCCCATTGTTTAGGGCATTCGCAACGGGCAGAATAATCGATAGCATAAAAAAGGCAAAAGCCAAAAGGCAAAACGAGAAAATGCCATTAAAAAGTGTCATAATCGGTCAGCATAATGAAGAGTAGTTGTATGACTGTGTGTGAGGGTGGGTGGGGGGTTTGGGCTGGGCTGGGCTGGTTGGCTGCTAGGGGCTAGAGAATCGCCTTGCTTTGTGCATTTTTTTTTTTCAGTTTTTTTGCTTTTTGGCTGCGCCAAAGTCGTTTCGCCAACGTCTGCGTCTAGTTTCATAAATCAATAAGCGGAAACCCGGCAATCGAAACGGGCATACCCATCAGCTCCCACCCTGCCTGCCCTGCGCCACCTCCGTCGACCCTCACTAGCCGGTGAAATTTATTGTAGCATAATTTTTTTTTAACTTAGCTAACGCTTATCGTGAAACGTTGCGCATACGCCGCGTGTGTTAACAAGCGCTTGATTACCGCATTAAAAACTTGTATAAAACACACGCTAGTTAAATACACAAAGCAACAACAACAAATCCTCACAGATAAGCTAGTCTACAGATACGTTAGAGGGCGTACAGACGAGCGATGGGGCGTGGCGTGGGGCTTCAATGCAAGCGGTCAGCGCGGCAAACTGCGATAGCTGCGAGCTGGTAAATCTTACATGAACATACAGATAAGATTGCAATTGAACTAGAGGCAGGGCGCGTTAAGTGCCAGCGGCAACTAGATTATGATAGTTTAATAGTGCTGACAGACTGAATGAGCTGTAAAGTAGGTGAGAAGGTAGAGAGGGAGAGAGAGAGAGAGAGAGAGGGAGGGAGGGAGGGAGAGCTAGTGAGAGACAGGCAGTGATGGAGCATAGATTGCTGGCCATATAATGAGCTGTGACGGATTCAATGAATGGAATCTGGTGGAATATGATGGAATATGATTGCTTTGATAGAAATGGAAAGCAGTGGAACAGAGTGAAACTTCAGCAATGCTGGAACAAAGTGGGAAAACAAACCTTGATTAGGATTATGAACTAGATTGAGCTGCAATTGACAGTAGAGAAATGCAGTGAAAGAAGCTAAAAACCTGTGAAATAATGGGAAATACAAAGGAATATTGGCATTACTATACATTGAAATATAAAACAGAAGCTGAAAGTGCATAAGTATAAGTTGAGACTGAATCGCAGTGAAATAAAACGAAATAATTGAGATTCTTGATGAGATTGTTGAACTAAGCGAATGGAATTTATAGCTTCTAGATTGCTTAATTCACTTTCTTTAACATTTTCGCAATTTAGTTAAAAGAAAGGCCATAAAACTTGATTAATAAACCAACTTTTATTGAACTTTATCTTCATTTAAAAGTGGCAAAATTATCATACTTTTTTCTGCTATAAATAAATATGAAATATGCTTTTATATTCTTCTTCTCCCCCTCTCTTAAATCATATGTGCAATTATCAATGCCTTAAAGTTGTTTAGCTCGAGTGATTACTGTAACTTCTCTCTATTCTATTTAGCTTTCAATCTAGCTTCATCTTCACTCTCAAGGCACAATGCTTGCAGACTGATCTCTCTCTCTCTCTCTCTCTCTCTCTCTCTCCCTCTCTCTCTCCCTCTCTCTCTCTCTCTCTAGGAAATTCTCAACTCTTCATTTTTGTGCAATTATCAATGCCTTAAAGTTGTTTAGCTCGAGTGATTACTGTACCTTCTCTTTAGAAATCTTTTAAACTGTCTACAACTTCATTTAAGAGTCGCAAAGTTATCTGAATCTTCTCTCTTATAAACTAAAATTTATTAAAAATTTGTTTCCCAACTCTGTAAACTTATCATTTCCTAAAGTTGCTTAACTCGACTGCTGACTGTACCTCTAGGCCCGCTCAAATTGCAGTAAATTCTCTTTTAGCCACAGTATACAAACCTTTTATAGTGCTTATACAGACTGAAGTCTAGCCTCAGCCACGGCACCTCTGTAAAATGTGGCTACGAGAGATATCATAGCTTTACTGACTCAGAACTGATATATGTTTGAGCAGCTAGTTGACTGCATATAAACATAATTTAAAGCATATTATACGAATCTGTGTTATTTGCTTTGCTATAGCCAAAAATTGCATTTAAAGCAAGCTTTTCGCGTGTTCTTTACAGTTTTTTGGCATGTTCGAATGGCATTCAATGTGCATGTTAATAATGCATAAGGCACAGCAATTGGCAGGCAAAGTATCAAGTATATATATATTTATATATCTGGTTAGATATATGAAAAGTTTGTTTGCTATCATAAACAAAAAAAAAAAATGTTGTTTGGCTGCCAATCAAAGCTTTTTTTTTGCCTTTGGCCACTTTAGCTGCCAATTAGGGATTGTTGTAGTTGTTGTTGTTGTTGTATTGATATTGATTGCAAATTAGCAGCTAATCACAGATATGACATATATATGTATATGACATTTATATGGTTCACTTGCTGTGACATAATCGTGTTTGTATTTTTTATAGTCTGTCACATTGATAAGCCTCGCATTCCGCAATTGCAACACTTGCGCACAGACAGCTTGACAAATGGCGCAAGTGGCACACTCGAAAGCATGCAGCATGATACGATGTATCTATAGCTTGAGTGTGGCATGTGGCAAGGTGCAAGCAGTGCAGTGGCAGTTGCAGTCTAGTTTACCTGTGAACTGTTGTTGCCTAATCTGGATCGAAACTGCGAACTTGGAAAGTTTTGCAGCCTCTTTGGCAATTAAAAGTTTTAATTGAAAATTTTACAATGTTCACACGGCCAAGTAGACAATAAAGTGAGTAAATGTAGTCTAAGACGAATATCAAATACTCTAGCGAGTGAAAGGAAAGATGATGCTCGAGGGCGAAAATGATGTGTAAGTATAGAAATGAGACTCTACTCTAAGGATTCTAGTCTCTCGTCTCTAAACCCTAGTCTCTAGTCTCTAGTCTCTAGTATCTAGTCTCTAGTCTCTAGTCTCTAGTCTCTAGTCTCTAGTCTCTAGTCTCTAGTCTCTAGTCTCTAGTCTCTAGTCTCTAGTCTCTAGTCTCTAGTCTCTAGTCTCCAGTCTCTAGTCTCTAGTCTC
This sequence comes from Drosophila leonis, assembly GCA_035045365.1. NCBI lineage: Eukaryota > Metazoa > Arthropoda > Insecta > Diptera > Drosophilidae > Drosophila > Drosophila leonis. Next base: position 11,765,372 of record JAWNPC010000454.1, on the reverse strand, counting down.
TAGTCTCTAGTCTCTAGTCTCTAGTCTCTAGTCTCTAGTCTCTAGTCTCTAGTCTCTAGTCTCTAGTCTCTAGTCTCTAGTCTCTAGTCTCTAGTCTCTAGTCTCTAGTCTCTAGTCTCTAGTCTCTAGTCTCTAGTCTCTAGTCTCTAGTCTCTAGTCTCTAGTCTCTAGTCTCTAGTCTCTAGTCTCTAGTCTCTAGTCTCTAGTCTCTAGTCTCTAGTCTCTAGTCTCTAGTCTCTAGTCTCTAGTCTCTAGTCTCTAGTCTCTAGTCTCTAGTCTCTAGTCTCTAGTCTCTAGTCTCTGGTCTCTAGTCTCTAGTCTCTAGTCTCTAGTCTCTAATCTCTAGTCTCTAGTCTCTAGTCTCTAGTCTCTAGTCTCTAGTCTCTAGTCTCTAGTCTCTAGTCTCTAGTCTCTAGTCTCTAGTCTCTAGTCTCTAGTCTCTAGTCTCTAGTCTCTAGTCTCTAGTCTCTAGTCTCTAGTCTCTAGTCTCTAGTCTCTAGTCTCTAGTCTCTAGTCTCTAGTCTCTAGTCTCTAGTCTCTAGTCTCTAGTCTCTAGTCTCTAGTCTCTAGTCTCTAGTCTCTAGTGTCTTTCTAATGATTCACTTACCTGAGTTACACATTCCATCACAAGTTTGTAGTATCCTCATAAAGAGTATTATGCAAAGCAAACACTTCAATGGAATTTTGTATTTTGAAATCTTATTGGGTAAATTCTAAAGCGTTTCACGTGAAAACGTGCTGAAACTTGGGCGCGTTGCCTTTACATTGTGCAAATATTTGTAAAATATGTAAATATATTTCTATATATACAACGAATATATATATTTATGCAAGCTCAGTTCAATATTTACATTTATATATGTATTTATAATAAACAGCTTTTTGTTTTGTTTTCATAATACTTCAGAAGTTATTTAACAAGTAAAATGCATTAAGAATTGTGTGTCATAAAAAGACATCCATAAAAAGTTTTCTTGCCTTTTGAAATAAAAAAAAACTTAAAAGCAAATAAAACAACAGTTTTTTCTTTACAGCCAATTCTGTTATAAAGAGTCTTAAGGCAAATCAAAGCCAAACAAAGTTTTTTATATATTTTTAAAATATTTTTAGGCTTTACGCTGCGTATGCGTAATTTTGGCCAAGTTATGCCTAAGCCAAAGTGAAGTTAAATGAATTGTTTGAACATTTAAAGCAAATTTAATATAATGTTAATTTAATTTAATTAAATTTACTCCAATCTACCCGCTTCATACTGTGTTTTTGTTATATTTAATATTTTCCCAATTAATTTTCCACTTGTTCACACTAAAAGCTCTTCGTAAATACATTTTTAACAATTATTAAAACGCACATATTTCACTTCATAATGCGCTTAAAATTTAATTGAATTAAAAATATTCTCATATAAATTCGCATTCAAATTTCAAACAAAAGAAATGCAAAATCTAATTTGACAAAGTGTGAAAAATATTTTCATAAACTAAATGTTTCATGCGTAGCCGACATAGTGTAGAGGGGGCTGCAGCGGGAAGGGGGCGTGGCAGTTGCATGCTGTGAGTGTGTCAAGCAGAGCAGCTGATGCTCATTTGTTGTTGGGCATCGTTTTGTTGTCACAAAATGCGGTCAAACAATTTGTTTATGCGGCTATTTTCGAAGCAACAACAACAACAACAGCTAGAGGCAAGCAGCTGGTTAGAATTTTCTATTGCATTTTTGGTTTGGCAGCAAATTGTTTAATCAATGCCGCAACTCAAACTCTTTAAAGGCAACAACAGCCAAAGCAAGCCAACAAGGAATCAGGCATGCTAAGGCACTTACACACACGCGCCAGGCAAGGACGAGCTACCTGTAAAAGGCAGCAGCAACAGCAACAGCAACAACAACAAAAATAACGAAACGTAAGCAAAAAAAAAATGAAAAAAAATCAAATTAAGGTTAAATACCACAAAGCGAGCAGCAGGCATATATATATATGTGTGTGTATATAGTTATGCCTTAAATCCAAACTAAGCCAAAAGCATGCAGCGAGACACACACAGAGAGAGAGAGACACACACACGTGCGCTGCTGGCGGCGGCGCCTGAAAGCAGGCAATACGATTTTGGCATTTGTGCCGCGTTTGGTTGTTGTTGCTTTAGGCACCGTAGGCGTTGCCGCCGGAATTGTGTTGGCAAAATGATGAACAACAACTGGAATAGCAACAACAACAAGATATGGCAGCCAGCGGCAGGAAGTTAAAAACAGTCACGAAAGCCTTTGAGCAGTAAGCAAAAAAGGCACTAAAAATACGCAAACAACAATAATAACAACAATAACCACAACAACAACAACAACAACAGCAAATCAACATTAATAATAAAATCCATAAATGAAATAATGTTGACTTCATTTGTTTGCGCATGACGTCAAAAACAAGCAGCAGCATAAAAGCCCAGCACGTAAAAATCAAGCAAAATATATATATAAAAATAAGGACATGCCTGCAAAAATCGAAATACAATGGACAAAAATACAAAAATACAACAACAACAAAAAAAAAAGAAAAAGAAACTCAGAAAGAGGAACGCAAAGAAATACTTTTGTTGAACTTTGCGTCCGTCATACAATACATGCAGCACACAGCACCGCTCAACCACCCACCACCACTCACACCCGTTCACCCACAATCGACACTCTTAATGGCTGTGTTGGCCCGGCACGAAAGGACAACGCAAAAGCGAACGACACACAGACCCACATAGCCCAGTCGGGCCCCAAACATGTGTTGGTTGTAAACAGGAAGCAGCAGCCGAAGCACCAGCAGCAGCAGCAACGGAATGTTTTTGCCTGCCATGTGCGCGCTCTTTCGCACACTCACAGCGCGCGCTCTCTCACTTTAGCAGCTCTCATTTGCTCGCGCTCTCTCTCTCTGTCTCTCTCTCTCACGGCAGCATGTTGCAAATGTCAAAGTAGCAAAACCCGGAAATTCGAAGGACATGTTCGAAAAGTCAGGCAGTACGCCCACATACAGTGCCACACAGAGAAAGAGAGAGAGAGAGAGAGAGCGACACTCACACAATTGTTAAACTCTACACAGCGTGTAGAGTTCTGCGCAGTTTAAAGCTCTCTCGCGCTCTTGAGCCGCTCTCCCTCTCTCTCTGCAGCGCTTGCTTTTGCTTTTGCTTTTGCCTTTGCTTTTGTCTTTGCGTTTGTTTTTGTAGCTTCGCTTGCTTGTCTTCGTCTGCTGTTGTAATTGTTATTGTCTTGTTGTGTGCCGGCAATACACACTCACACACACACACACACACACACACACTTAGTGATTGTGTGTGCAAATGTAAGTCAACTTGAAGCGTCTTAAGCCAAGTTAGCGTTCTACGTGTGCGAGACACACACAAACACACACACAGCCCATCACACGCTTCTGCTTTGAGTTGACAATATGTATTACAGTCCCAATTTCCCCCTCTAGTTGTCTTTTACTCTACATTAAGTAAATTTGCTTGATTTGCAGCGCGTGTTTAAATTATTAACCAACTTGGGCGTCCGTTTAAATATCCTAGCTGTGCGGGCATGGAACTGGTGAGGCGCGGAATAGAGTGTACAATGTATATAAATATATATACATATTGATAGAGTTCTAAAACTTTGTCTATTAGTATTTATTTATGTTTGTTGTTCTAGTTTAACTTTAGCATTTGGCTTTTACTTTTGCTATATACATGCTAACATAGGCATTTATGCTTAGGCCTATGCTCGTTAGCTTACTTTATCATATAGCAGCTAATATAGGAACTATATATATCTATCTGTCTATAGCAGCAGAATAGGTGTATGAGAATAGAAACTGTTATAGCTGCAATTGAAACACAACCTGAAAACCTAAGTTCTTATATCAATCAGCATTTTAAAGCAAAAAAATTTGATGTGTTCATAAAAATAGTAGTGCAACTGAAATGTTGAACAGCGAAATTTTGTGTTAAACAAAACAAAACATTGAAAACAATTTAAATATATAAAGTTTTGCTGTTTAACATTTCAGTCGCACTACTATTCTTATGAACACAGCTGTATATGACACATATGACACATATGATATATTCAATACCACTTCCATAGCAACAAACTAAGCAATATTGATTTCTATTTAGCTTTTAGTATAGGCCCTATTCTTGCCACAACTAACCCATATCCAATTCAACACATTTAAAATTTGTGAACGCTAAAAAACTTATCTCTTCTCTCATCTTGCTCTCTAGTTTCATACATCTCTCTGCACTTTCTTCAACTAATTGAAAATTTGGTGTGTGCCTTGCCGCGTCACGAGCTTCAGTTTAACAGGCACGAAAGATTTGCAAATTCACAATTTGTTTAGCAGTTAATTTTTATGTCCGTATTTCTCTCTCTGTGTGTGTGTTCTGCTCGTGTTTGCATTCGCGTTTGCTCAACTTGTTTGTTGTGCAAATTTTGTGTTTAGCAAGTGTTGCGTTTTATTAGTGCACAGCAAAAAGATGATGAAATAAGCGTTGAGTTGCAAATACGTAACAGATTTGGTAACATTTAATAGCCCAAACGAACGAGCGAGCGAGCGAGCTCAAGATAAACTATGTGACGCTCTGTACCACAGTGCGTATGAATGTGCAAATATTACTCATACGCAGCGTGTGCTTGTGTGTGGTCTAAGGATACAAAGCACTTAATCTTAACAAAAGCTTCTGCTGCTGCTGTTGCTATCTGTGTACTGTCTTTCGCATTCGCAGTCACATTTCCCCATGCTCAAGGCTGAGTGAGCATTAAGTATACGCACCGTTGTCTGGCTAATATTTGCTCACGTTGAGGCCGCAACAAAAGGCCGCAAATCAACAACAAATTTGCTCGCATTGCTCATGCTTCAATTATTGAGCATTAAATATGCATGGGGAAATTTGTCTTGTTTGTGTGTGTGATTATCGATAAATACTGTAATCGGATATCGATATTAGGTATTTGCATATGAGAATAGGAAATTCGTATAATTTGGTTTATAAATATGTTAAGATTTGAAGTGTGCATGTGATAAGCAGTTGTGTGTCCTTGTCGATAAATACTATAATCGGTTATCGATAACAAGTTTGTATGTGGGTGTAAAGTTAAAATATAGAATATAGAATATAGCGGACTTTTAGAGTTTGTTAGACAGATAGAGTTTGTTTGCTGTATGCCTTAGTCATTGTTATCGATAAATATAACAATTGGTTATCGATATGTAGTATAATTAGATCATTTTACTTTGCTTGTCATTATCTGTTTGTTATGCTCAATATATTTAATAGTTATTCTACTCAGCTCAGAGATTGATGTTTTCATCTCTCAAATATCTTCTCTAACTCCTTATTATTCCTTCTACCACTAGGTACAGGCCATACATATGTATATATATAGACATATATATATAAATCCGCTTGGCGCCTTAACGTAATCAAGCTGGCGACCTTTAGGTCTAATGTGAATACAAAAAAAAGAGTAGCAAAAAATACAGCACACACGAGTCGAATGACGTCAGTCGTTGCTCTTGATAATGATAATGATAATGACAATGATGATGATGATGATGATAATGATAATGCTAAGTTTGCGCGGTTGTGCAGGCAAAAGAATGCACATAAACAAATATTTCAAAATTGTTGTAAACTTTTCTATATTTTTTCTATATTCGAAATGCAAATTCTAAAAATGCATTTTTAGCTATTTAAATGCAGCGATTACAACAGTTGCAGCAAAAACATGCTAAATGCAATTTGGAGCAAATGCGACCCCTTTCCAAATAGTATGTAAAACCTCCCCATGCCCGCTATCTCTGCTGCTCTGCTCTGCTCTGCGCTGCTTTGCTGCCGCTGTGCGTCTGTTGTTCATGTTCCACGCCCACGCAGCAAATTTACCTTAAAATTCATTTTCATTTCAGTTTTCATGTTGGCTTCTAAGTTTTTTTCTTCATCTTCTCTTCGCTTTGTGTCTTTTTCTTGCTTTTTGGCTTTTTTTAATTGCCAAATATTTTTGTGTACAATAGCATTTTGAGTCGGTACATGAAATATTTTGATGTACACATAACTGTATAGATATATTCATATATATTTATATATATATATCTATATCTATATCTATTTGTATATATGTTTCAGCATATATATAATTTCTTTCTTAATTTGAGGCATTTACGTTTGCTGACGCAATAATCGATTGTTTTAAAATAGTTTTGCTTAGCTAAGACGCATCAATTGAAAGCGATTTGATGTCTACATTTTGAATATACCCTGGAAAGAAATTTGTATAATCTGCCAGTGGGCAGAGCCTCAATGAACTAAGAGATGAAGTTAGCTAAGCTAAAGAACATTTGGTATGTGGCTACTGTTAGACATTATATATCTAAAATTGTAGATGATATGATAAAAATACTAAATATACTGTTTATACAAGTTTTAAAATGAACAAACCTCAAGGAACTCAGAGATTATAGCAAATGGGCTTATCAAACTTGATACGTAGCTTCTATAAGGCATACGTGGTTCATTATTTTATAAAATATATTATATATGATATGCTTAAGCGATTAAATATCGATCATATAAATATGTACACTGTTAAGCCTCAGAGAACTCAGAGACTAATGCAGCTAGTCTTACGAAATTTGGTATGTAGCTGTTATAAAACTTTACATCCTCATTTTTATTGCATATTTTGACTATATTATATATGCGAGTTATCAAACCTCAAGGAACTCAGCAACTGAAGTAGCTGCGCATACAAAATTTTGTATTTTATTTCCTTAAGGCACAAAATGTTTAATTTTTGTTACATACGTAAGATTTTATATATGAAACTAAACATATATCTGGAAACTCAGGAACTGAAACCTGCTGAACATGGAATATTTTGTATGTGGCTTCCTTAACGCATAATATGTTTATATTTGTATTAGTTTATATGTTTGTATTAGTTAATATGTCATATATTATCAAGTAGGTATACAATAAACCACAAAAGTCAAGTTTCTAGCTAAATTTCCTCTACTGGATATCTCTGTAGTCTCGCATGCCCCAGCAAAATATATATTTTTTTGGCATTCTTTTGGCGCTTGGCGAAAAAAATTCGCAAAAGAAAAAAAAGGCGGCCTTTAATGAAATTAAAATTGTTGCGTTAAGCGCCGGAAATCGATTGATATAGCGGCTCAATTAATGCTGATAGTGCATGGGCAGAGGCGTAGGTAATGCATTTCAAAGAGGGGTCTTCACTCCAACGTTGGAGAGCTGCAATAAAAGTTGTGCGAAAGTTGTGGCCTCAGTGTTTTACGATGCCAACTGATTAGGGTTTCTTGGAACTGAGTCCAGAAGTTATAAAAGAGAGAGAGAGAGGGTGCGAGTGAGATAGCTAGCCAACATACGATATCATATAACTAATAATTGTGTATAAACATTTAATATTAAATTTTCTAGTATTTATTTGGACGCTCATTTGTCACAACGGATCTTTTACACAAACAATTAAGTTGAGGAAATTTATATACATATGTGTCTGGGTATATATTTATGTATATAGCTTATCGATAGTGTTTACGACTTAAGTGCGCATAAATCTATTTGGACTGCCTACAAAATTGCAAGCATTGCGAATTCATTTGTATACTCTCCCTTTTTTTCATAAATATTTTACTCTGAACATTTGCGCGTGTTTTTATCACAGACTGTTTTAAGTTTTTTTTGAGTGGGCGAGTGGGCGTGGCACGTTTATTGAGAGCTGGCGATTTGTATATTATGGAAGGCTGTAAACAAACGATTATGGTGTTAGACCAAAGCAAAACAAAACAATTTTTTTGTTTGTGTTTAAATGAAATATGAGCATCTACTCAAGTTGTGTGTGTTTGTGTGTGTGTGTGTGTGTGTGTGCGTGTGTATGTGTGTGTCTGTGTGTCTGTGTGTGTGTGTAGGCAACAGGAAATCAATGAAGCGCCGATGGATATTTGTATATGAAAAGGGCAGCTGTTGGAGCTGCTAGAACTGAGTGCGAGAGATCGATGGAGATCTGAAAAGATATATGTATAAAGGCAAATTGCTTTAGCTGACATAAAGGCTATAAGAACTCAATAGAGATTGATATAGATAGACTTTGGCATAAAGGGAAAATGCTGATAAAATTAGAAATATGCGCCAAAGATAGCAGAAAGTATCAGAACAATTGATTTTTACCTTCAGTCAAATCAAAACGTGTCTCAGGCTATACAAATTTTGTTAAAATCTTTGTAACAGACAGCAGTAGGCGCGGCAGATGACATTAAGCATATATACTTGATCAGTATCAACAGCTGAGTCGAGCTAGCTCTGTTCGGCTGTCTGTCTGTTCATCAGCTGGAACTTCTGAGAGCTGAAGACTTGAAATTTTAAACATATCTTCGTCAATTGCAGGCGCAGATGAAGTTTGTCTCAAATAAACGATCATTTTTGTCTTTCCTAAGTATTTTTGTTTGATTGACCGATGTTCAGGGTATCTCTTAGTCAAGCACTCCCAACTAGAACTTGCTTTACTTACTCTAAAAAGCCTTACCTGCCATTTTCTGCTGCTCAAATTCTGTTCTGCAATTTAAGTCACTTACTCCATATGCATTTGTATACCCAATAAGTGCAACACTTAGACTTGGTAGTCTAATAAATAGTCGAACTACTTTTGTTTTTGTTACAACACACAATTCAGCTAAGCAATTTAGCAATTTGTTTATAATTCGCACTCAGTTCATGTGATTTATTTGTGTTTTGTTTTTATCGATTTCCGGCAGCTTTATTTATATATATCCCTATATCCATATATCCATATATCCATACATTGTGCATACCCAGCTCAAAGCTCATTTGTGTCAAGTGTCTGGGGCTGTCAAATTGTCATTGGTTGAGCGAAAAGGCACAGGTAGGTAGAGCGATAGCTGTCTATACACAAATGTGTAGCTACAACTGTCTTTCAATGAGCAGCTAGCTGTATCAAATATGCATTAGCTTATGGCCACTAATTTGCTGCTGTTGGCCAAGCTATGCTGGCTATATCCTGGGCCATATCCTGTCAAAGCTCTAGACGTGCGTTGTCTAACCTGCATAATTGATGAGTGTGACGGGCAGGTAGAGTGCAGGTGGGCAGGCGCACACATTTATGAGCGTATTCATAAAATATGCAATGGATGTTTTGCCTTTGCTTTTGCCTTTTTTTTTTTGTATTTTTGGCTAAAGCACAAACAGTTTATCCAGCGCTGCAAATTCCTGCAGTGAGTGGAGTGGAGTGGGCTGGTGTGGCAGCTGGGGCGGTGGTTCATTAAGTTAGTTGGATTTTCATTTGCTTTTAGCCGTTTGGCAATTAGTTTGCGGCTGCATTTGCTTGACATTTTGGCAACGTTGCTTGTTGTTGTTGTTGCTGTTTTTGTTGTTGTTGGTTTCTCGTGCTCGTTTTGTCAAATGACATTTCTATTTCTTCAAGTAAAACACACTCACACACATGGCCAAAACGGATTTGTTGGCTGCTGCTGCTGCTGCTGCTGTGCTGACTCTGCCTATGTCTGTGTATTTGTATTGGCAGCAGCGAAAACCCAATCCCCTCTCTCATGCCCCCCACGCCATTCCGTCCGTCTTTGTCGCCGTTGTCGTCTGCCACTAATGTGGCGTACATTTTTTGGCTAACACTTTATCAAGATGGCAGACGCCTTGGCAGCGGGCCAAAACCAATGCACAAAACTATAAAATGCTACCTAGCTAGCCATCAGCTGTGCAGCGATAGGGTGAGCTGGCCGCCACAGAGGGTGGCAGCGACTGCTTGGCCATCGCGCCTGCAACTGCCATTTAGAGTTTGCCATGCAAAAGAGTCAAAAGTAAAGTTGACCAAGAGTCAGCCAATGAAGTTGGCCTAATTGCAGGCAAGAGTTAGTTGAAATTCTACAATTTTGGGCAAATTATGAGTCAGCCAGTGGGCGTGGCAAAGTGCCATATTCAAATATTGAAAGCAAATTGGCGGACAGAGAGAGAAAAAATTGGTTTTAAAATTTTTAATTTTTTTTTTTTAATTTTAAAATTTTAAAAGCTAACAAAATTTTTGAGCTCTTAAAAATGCTTTTAAATTAATTTTGGCAATGCAGCTGACAACAATTAAGTCTTAAAACTGCCGTCGCTTATTAAGTTGAGCTTGTAAAAAATTAAAAAAATTATTTTAAAATTTTTAATTTTAATAATAAAATAAAATAAACAATATAAAAATATTTTAATAAACAAATAATTATAAATTAATATTTATTAAATAGTTTACTATGCTTATAACAGTTTAGATAAAGTTCAGCCTATCTTAAATTTAAAAAAATTATAATTTTTCAGTTCTTCCATTAGTTTTTCGCTCAGTGTAGCTGTCTGCCTGACTACGTATTGGCTATGCACAAATTTAACTTTTTGTCTGCTGACTAAAGCTTCTTCAGCTGCTCTCCCCCTTTTCTAATAGCTCATGCCCCACTAGCCCACAGCCTGCCACGCCCCTTCTCCACACAAACACACGCACACACTCCCCTCTCCTCTGTGTTTAAGCTAGCGACAACGTGCGCCATTTGTCTTAACCTTCAAGAACATTTAGACGTCATTCATCTCTCATAATTTTTGTGCGAATTTCAAACGATTTGTTTTTCTTTTGGCTTTTCTCTTTCACTCTTTCACTCTGCTTCTTCATTGTCTGCTTCTTGTTCTTTTGCTTGTTGGTATTTTTCCACAGCATCGGCTGTTTAAAGGTATTGCTCGCCGCTCGCTTTACAAATTAAATTTAGCCACATTTTTGGCTTTATTTTCTTTTCTTTTGCTTTTCGTTTGGCTCATTGACATTTGCCTCAGCCGCCGCTGCAGTTGCAGTCGCAATTCACTGCAATTGCCACCATCTCTCTCAACGCAAATCTGTGGCGCTCTGTATGTTTGTGGCATGCCACAATAATCTGTGCTCAGACATGGCCAAAAAGGCAGCAGGAGCCGCTGCTCAAGGCCGTTTGATTAGATAGCAGCAGACAAAATGAATGGCCACGGAAATAGTAGCAGCTGCAGCAGCAGTGGCAGCAGCAGCAGCAGCAGCAGTGGCAGCCGCGTATAACAAATGGCATTTCATTTATTAATGTGCGCAAACTTTAAACAGAAGCTGCTGGGGCAGCCAAACGGAAAAAAAGCTTGCCCCATCATCATCTTTTCTTTTCTTCTCTCTTTTTTTGGCTCTTCAACTTGCCATCGCCTTGAACTGTAATTGGGTTGGCATTCGAGTTATGCGCGACTTAAACACGAATAAAATCTAATTTATTATGCCATGTGAATTTTAAATATTATTTGAATTAAGCTGCTTAATGTCGCGCATTTGGCACTTGACTTATGTGTGTTTAATTTAACATTAATGGCTCTGTTATAGCACTCTGTTAACTTTTGACACAGTCATGTTAAAGTCATTTATGTTAAATGCTGTATGTTTTATGTTAAGTAACATGCCAACTGTCGCTGTTTAATCTTAGTTTATGTTAAGCTTGTTCTTTGCAGAAATGGTTATTAGCTGCCTCTGGCTCTGTCTCTCTCACTCTCTGTCTCTTACACCCTGCCTGTATAATGCCCTGTTATCATGTATTTAACAGTCGGAAGGAGTTCTGTAATGCTTCTGTCTGATGTTGTCGTTCTGTTATGACTTTCTTTTATGTTGTAGCCTTATTATCTCTTTCTTTCTCTCTCTCTCTCACTCTCTCTCTCTCTCTCTCACTCTCTCTCACTCTCTCTCTCTCTCACTCTCTATCTCTCTCACTCTCTCTCTCTTACACTCTGCCTCTATAATGCCCTGTTATCATGTACATATTTAACAGTCGGAAGGAGTTCTGTAATGCTTCTGTCTGATGTTGTAGATGTGTACCTCTCTCTCTCTCTCTCTGTTTCTCACTCTCTCTCTGTCTCTCACTCTCTCTCTCTCTCTCTCTCTCTCTCTCTCTCTCTCTCTCTCTCTTTTGCTGTACTTCTGTCAAATGTCAACGTTTGAATATATTTGATTTCATCTATTGTGCAAACAGCTTGTTAAATCTGAGTATTTGCTCTGATTGTTATTCATCTAATAAATTAGGCGGCTGGCCATTAATTTTAAATACAACCCAGTTTAGTCATTCACGGCTAACGGTTGTCGCTCAAACAGTATTTTTTGTTTGTTTGTGGTTTATTCTTTTGATTGTATTCCCCAATCCACACACAGAGAGAGTGAGAGGGAAATATATATGTGCGACAATAACTATGACATTAAAATTAAGAATAGCAACAACAAACTTGAAATATTATTTAAATTTACGAGCGAAAATTTCACACAAAATTTAACAACACAAATAAAAAAACCGAACAAAAATGATATACCACAAACATAAAAAAATACTATTTAAAAATATACCAGATACTAAAAACAAAACAAAAAAAAAAATGAAAATCAAAATAAAAATTTAGCGTTAAATATGAAGCGGAATTTACAGCAATAAAATATTGTGTAGTATTTATTTTTATTGTCTTGATTAGAGCAATATATATATACGTAGATATATGTATATATCTCGATATAAATATATATATATATATGCCATATACATTATATCTGACTGCGATATGAATATTATACAATAGGTGGAGATTGCTTGGCGGGATGCCAATAAATGCGACTGCAAATGAAAACGAAACAGAATTCGTCTATAAAATGAAAACACGGCCAGCCAAGCCAACCAAACAACCAGCTAGCCAGCCAGTCGTGTTATTATAGAAAGTAGAAGTGCCAACAAAAATAACAACAACAACAACAAACAACAACAAACATTTATGAATATGACAACATATTTGCTCAGAAATTTGATGAAAATAAAACAAATCATCAAATTAAATGCACTTCATAAATTTAGCTGTGCACACTTTTTGTACAGTTGCAACAGTTGACTTAAATATATCACAAATAAATTACTTTGTAGTCCATATGGCAGAGATGCTGACACTAGTCTATGAGAACTCAGCTGTGAATGGCCAGAAATTGCTGAAATTTGGTACAATTGTTACTTTTGACTATACATGAAACATAACAAAAAACTAGATACATGGTCATGTATACCAGAGAATAGCCTTTAGTAACTCAGCTTTGAGTAGTCAGAAATGGATGATACTTGGTACAGTTTTTATATGTGACTTTAAGATTAACATAACTAAGAATCAGTTTGATCGGTCCTTTATATCAGAAAATAGCCTATAGTAACTCAGCTTTGAGTGGTAAACCCCACATTTTTCCACAAAAAAACACAATTAAACACCCCCTTTTCCCAAAAATACCTATAATAACTTAGCTTTGAGTGGTCAGAAATTGATGAATCTGGGTACAGTTGTTACATTTGACTATAAGAAAAACATAACTAAGAATCAGCAAGATCCATCAATTATACTAGAAAGTAGCTTATAATAACTCAGCTTTGAGTATATAGAATTTGATGAAACTTGGTATATTACTCATAATAGATATCAAGACAAATAGAACTTAAAATAAAGTTTTCGGATTAGCTATAACATATAATATATATATAGTACATATAAGTAAGTTTTAAAATCGACAATAATAAAAATATTGAGAGAGTTCTTCGAATATTTAAATAAACTATTATTAAGTGCTTTAAAAATATAGAGTATGTTTTGTACCCTTTTAAGATTCTTAAGAATAACTACAACTACCTTTTTTATATATCCATATAACTTTATCCATTTCAATGTCTTCTCGTCCCCCCAAAACTCTACTATGCCATTTTTTACTTGTACTTGAAAGTAAACTGTGTACATTGATTGTGATTCATTCGTTCTGTTGTTATAGCAATTTTTTGTATTTGCAGCCAATGTCCAGGCGAGACAACAATCTGTCCAACTGACCCGTTCGTATCTCTCAGCTACAAAGTTTTACCTCATTTTTTTGCGCACGTTTATAGAGTTAGCTTTAGCTGGTTTAACAGGAGGGAGGAGGCGGAGGAGTTGGGTTTCGTGGAACTAGTGTGTTGTGTAATTTATTGGGGTCATTTGTAGTTGGCATGCTATTCACACCATTTGCGGATAGTTTACTCAGGCCGTGGCTGTAAATAACGCTACCTGCACGAGTCACCTGCTATTGGTGGAGGGTAAGAAAAATTACGCTGTCGTCTTGCTGATAAGCAAAGACCTTTCGATAGCTCTGAATGTGGAGCTACATAGTTATTTATTGTCGCTCTGGAGTTATGGAAACTGTATTTAAGTTAAGTGTGTGAATGTGCATGTAATAAATTAATTGAATTTAAGATGTGAAGATAGTAAATGGACTTGCATTAATTGAGGGAATATAAGAATATAAATAAAAGGGAATATCATAAATGAAGTTAGGGAAAGTGTTATAAAATGTAATAAATATATATATAAAATATATATAATAATGACAGATAATATAAGAAAATCAAAGAACATAGTTCGCTAACTGTAGCTGCAGCTGTAGCTATGTTAAGTAGTTGTGTGTGCTGTGCATACTCTGTTAAGTTAGCTCTTAGCTTCTGTTAACGCAGTTTCCGACTGCTTGGAAGATAAGGACAAGCAGCAAGCAAAGTTTATAAGTAAACAGCATGTTAACAGCAATATGTTAATGTTGTAATGTTAGCAACAGTGTGCAAATGTTAAATGACAACATCAATTTGTTAACAGCACTGTGTGAGTATGCAAAATGTAAAATTTTAATAGTAATATGTAAGCGACAGAGCTTTGGCAGAGTACTGTTAATAGTGGTATGTTAAGGGTATTACTATATTAACAAAACAGCTTTAACAACGGAATACTAAAGCTGTAATGTTAACATTATGCTAAACATTGCACTGCTAACGCTTTTATGGCTGAGACAATGTTAAGATAACTGTCTAGATGTTACTATTTTAACAAAACAGCAGCAGGCGAATGCTGTACAGTTAACATAATGTTAAACGTTGCACTGTTAACTCGGTTAATGTTAACATAATGCTGTTGGGCAGCTTCAAGAAACTTTGCTAGAATGTTTTTCCAGACCCGCTCTACTCTCAGGGTCATTCTAGCTTGAGTTGCTTGCAGCACATAGACACATTGTACTTTGAAGTATTTGATTTTATAATATTTCTTTGTCTACTATATAGCTATATATAAAGTTCCAATTCATTATGACTTGCAACTCGAAATAAAATCAACAAATAATGAGCACAAAGTTCGTTGTGACACCTTTTAGTTAGAAATGATTTGCTGCATTAGCTAAGGCTTAGGTCATAGCCACAACTAATGTCAGTCATTGCTTGCTTAATAGCTGCAACAACAACAAGAGGAAACATTGCAACTAACATCCAAAGCTCGCTGTGTATTTTGTGATCTAATGCGCTACTTTGTCTATTTACCTTATCCGCCAGATTAAAGTGTCACGAGCTGCCAGTTGCCCCCTTCTCGGCACTTCTCTCTATCTCCCTCTCTCGAGCTAGTCAATTTGCGTTTATTAGATATACACACCGACACACAGACACATACAAAAGAGAGATACAAGATATAGCTAGATGCTGCAGTAGCTACAAGTGTAGCTTTAAGATATACAGCTGCGTGCTCTGCTCTGCTTGTTGTTGTTGTTTTAGCTAGGGCAGCTGGCAACAGCCACGACAACAACAACAACAACAACAACAACAACAACAACGTGCTTGCTGCCCTGCTGCCTAGCCACTTGAGTGGCAAAAGCGTGCGCTCTCAACTATTTTCATAGCTTGCACTTCTGCTCTAAGTTTTTCTTTTACACATCTTGCCACACCTATCGCAGCGCCTGCCGGCCCCTCTCTTGCCACTGCTACTGCTGCTACTACACATGCTATACTTTTTATTCAATTAACACGCTGGCTGGCTGGCTGGCTGGCTGGCTAGGCTAAGCAAGACAAGACAAGGCAAGAGCCAAGTGCTTTGCCTGGCAAGGCGAATGAGACATGCATTAATTTAAAGCAACAACAAACCACAACAACAATTTGTAGCAGCTGCCAAAATTGACTTAATTTGTTAGATCTACAATCAAAATATAAAAGCAACAACAAACAACAGCAACAACAACAAATAAACTAAAAACATAATAGATAAAACGAGCATCGCGTAGTTTCCCAAGGCATTTCGCCTGTCAATAATTAGTCGTGCATAGCTGCAATTGAGGTGCGTTTAACCCATGAGAAAGATGTGAGAAACCTCTTAACCCATCGCTGCTTCTCCCTCCCTCTCTCTCTTTCTCTCTCTCTGTATATCCCTCTTCCTCTAACACATCACATCTGCTCTATCTAGCTCTGTCACACGCAAATGACTATAAAAACAAAAGTGTAGCAAATGCATTGAGCATGCATCTTGCACTCATCAAAAGGCAAATGGCAAAAGCTAAGAACGGGAAATCTTGCTGATGGACATGCGGAATACCCTGTAAGATAAAGGAAAGTAATTGTTAGTAATATGTGTGGCAGGTAGAGAAGGTGGGAACAGAAGTCATAGTAATGAATGTGGGGAAGTTGGACAGAGTTGAAGGTTTGATTGAAGAGAGAGAATGAGAGAGAGGGAGAAAGGGAAAGAGAGAGAGAGAGAAACACAAAGAAAGAGAGAGAGAGAGAAACACAAAGAAAGAGAGAGAGAGAGAAAGCGGTAGCAAGAGAGAGAGAAAGATAGAGAGAGATAGAGATAGAGAGAGATAGAGATAGAGAGAGATAGAGATAGAGAGAGAGAGAGAGTTTGAGAGAGAGAGAGAAAGTGAGAGAGAAAGATAGCGAAACAGGGAGAAAAAATCAGGAAAAGAAAGAAAGAAGGTGAGAAAGGTGGACAGAAAGAGGTAGAGTGAGAGAGACAGAAAGAGAGAGAAGTAGAAAAAAGATTTTAAGTGTCTAAAACTCTGTAATACTCTATAATACTACCCATAAAAACATCAAGCTATAATATCTTTAGAAGCAAAGAGAGAATGATGGGGAGAGCAGGACAGCAACAGAGAGATAGATATACACACAGCTAACACCTCTTCAAATATCAGTTTCAAATGTGGCCAATCATATTGAATATCTTTCATTGTACAATTTCTAAAAACTGTGCACTAAGCCACGCACGCTCAAATTACAGGGTATGCGCGCAAAGTGCAAATTGAAACGTATAAATATATAAAGTGTATGAAAGTGTGCGCAAGGCAACAAGAAATTGTGAATGCTTTGCATTTGATGAAAGCGTCGAGCGGCAGTTGTCGATTCACGGCTGTGAAGGAGGCAGAGAAAGAGACAGGGAGAGAGAGAGAGAGAGAGAGAGAGAGAGCGAGTGGGTGGGACAGAGGGAGAGATGAGGCGCAGCCACAGTCATTTCATTGAAATAAAAAACACTTAAGCAGTAACTGCAGCGGCGACAATGTAGCAAAAAGTGAAATAAAAAACAAATAAAGTGCCAATAGAGCAAAAAGAACTGACCAAAAAAAAAAGAAGAAGAAGAGATAGAGAGCGAGAAGCAAAGGGAGAGAGAGAGAGAGATAAGTAGATGCAGAACGAAGATAAAGAATGCGCAGCAGCCGCGGCAAATGAAAATGCGATGGCAGCTTCATTAAAATTTTTTGGTTTTCGTTTCAATTAAGTTGCGGTTAGTGGCCGGAAAATGCGGGCGAAAAGGAAAAGCGAATAGAGAGAGAGAGAGAGGAAGAGGGAGAGCAATGTAAGTGGACGGCGAAATTGTTATTGTTGTCAATTAAACGTGAAATGAAAATGAATATCAACTCGACTATAATTAAGCTAATGCAGGAATGGGCAAGAGCATCTCAAGTGTGTAGATAAGCAGGGGAACAGGCCAATCAATTAAAGGCAAGTTGACAGCCAAATCACTCAATATAGTTTAGCCTATGCTAGACTCGACTTGAAGCAGCTTTCAAGGACTTCCTATGAAATTTAACTCTAAATGTTCAAAGAAATTTATTATAAGAAATTTGCACCATTTGCAGTTGCTCTGCAAACAGCTTATGAAAATTATCTTCAAGTTTCAAGTTCAAAGTTTTGAGCAAAATATTTAAAACAGCAAGACTTTGGCTGTATTTTTGGTATACCAGACTATTGCTCGACTATATGTTATCCAGTATAGTTTCATTTTTAATGCTATTTAAATACCTTGAATTTGATTATAAACTTCAAATTACTGATGCCAACTGTGCACAGATTTCATTCTTGAACGTCTCGAGTTTCAATTTTAAATATTCAATAATTGATATATCTGAGGTCAACTTGTTTGGACAGCTGCTGTAACTACTCCGGTTGACAAATGGCGCTTATTTTTGGCATAGTAACTGAGGACAGGCCTACCAACATAACAAACAAAAGAAATTTTCAAAAATATTGGGCACGAGCTTTTCTAAACGAGAATTTCCAAGTACTTTGCGGTCTGAAAGCATTTAAAAATTTAATAATTGATTAAAAATTTTGGATTTTTGTCACGAATTCACGAAATTACCCCACTGTGCATTGGTTGATATGCAGAAAAGGTATTTGCTCTGCTTTAATATTTGTTATATGAGATGTTCTCTTTGTATCTCTAGTTTTATTCATTTACAAATTTATTAATTTATTTATTAAAATAATTAAAATATTTAATATTAAATATATAATGTATTTATAAATAAATATTTAATGATAAATATTTAAAAAGGAATAGCTAATAATCAAAATTATTGATATATATATAAACAAAATATGAATTCTTATAAATTTGTTATAAAATAGATCGATCCAATTATTGTTATTTCTTAAAAAGCAAACCAATTGAAATTGAAGTAAGAGAAGCGAACACGCGTTCTGCTGCATACGCACTTTATGGTGTTTAAGAAGAAGTATCGTTAAACATATGTAATGCGCTAATTCACATTAATTACTAAAAAATACAGGGTATCAGTTAATGTAAATATGCAAATTCCATTTACTTTCGCTTGCTACGCCAAAGTAACAACTCGCCTCAAGCTAAAAGGGAATATATATACGTTTTGAGCTTCACAGCTGCCTATAATACACTTTAATCAGGCACTTTGAGCATTTACAGGGTATCAACAAGTTGCAATAAATACAAAAATCTATTGCTTTAATGCTAATCAAAAAGGTGTTGCCACTTGTGTATAGAAAAATAAAATAAGCAAGCAAAATAAGTAACAATATTGCAGCGATATCTTTGAAATATACAAAGATTATTAATAAGCAAATACATCATATATATATATATATATTTATATATATATATATATATGGACATATATCACATATCTCGCTGGAATAAACAGCGGCTATTTGGCAATTCGGTTTGGCTTTGATCATTTCAATGGAATCCATCAAATTGGCATGGCTAAGGTGCCAACGTGTAAAACGCGAGCAAATGGGGCGTATGCGTAATGCGAAATAGACAGCTGGCTGAAGGCAGCTAGAGAGGGCGGGGGGAGAGAGAGAGAGGCAGGGAGTTAGCTGAACTGGCCAAATGTTTGCATACTTAATGAGCCGACTTTTATGTATACACACACATATATCTAACTTAATATCTTTCGCTTTAAGTGCAGCTAAATCAATAAAAACTGCAGTTGACTTTGGCCTTTTGGGTGTGTGTGTGTGTGGGTGTCAGGGTAAGCCAAGACTTTTTGGCCATTAAAACAAGTAGCTAAAGTGTCAAAAAAAAAAGAAGAAAAACTGGCGACAATTTTCTAAATGAAAATTTCACTCGTTGCAATTTTTCGTGCTTTTTTTTTTGGCACACAATTTTCTATATGATTGCTGTTGCTCAGAGGGGACTTGATGCTGCTGCCTCTCTCACTCTCCCACTCTACATCTCTTTCTGTTAGCTGACATGCTGACTTTTGTGTTTTTCCTTAATGAATTTAGTCACCTGCTTGCTCTACCCACAGTTCATCTTGCTGCCTTCCTCCCTTTTGCAGCTGCAGCTACAACTTTCTGCTCTATGGGCATTTTTCTGTGTATTCTGCTTATTAGATTTGTACTTTTAATTGCCCAAATAATACAAAAAAAACGCAGAGAGAGAAACGTTGCAGAGCATCAATGACTGCCTGATACTCGTTCGTGTTATAGAAAAAGTGAAAATTGCTTTTAACATTTGGAAGTTCTCTAGTTCTATCTCTTAAAAGGTCTAAAACTGATCCAGCTGCATGTCTAACTAGCTTAGCCTAGCTACATCAACTAAAGCCTTAAGTTTATTAGCCATTTGCCAAGCCCTATATGAACATATAACAAACATCTTAATACTTCATAAAACTAGGATATATACGACTTTAATATACCTCATATCAACGCTTTAGCTTGGCAGCTGTCATGGCTGACAACTGCCAAGACAAAAAGTCATAACAAGTTAAAGTCTAAAAATGCATTTCACCTAAAACCAATATACTCTCTTTTTCATTGAGCGAGCATACAAAGCAGATATATTATTATTCTAATCACATAGGTCCGAAACACATGTATCTTTTGCATATTCTATAAATTTCGCATTTAATTGAATTTCTATTTGTCTTTGCTCTCTTTGCAGGTGAGTGTCAAATTCCTATTCCTATTCCTATTCCGGCACGTGGGTGAGTAGAGAACTTGCCGTTCTATGCCAAAAATTTGAAAATTGTGTTCAATTTGTGTTTTAATTTCATTAATTAAGTGCAAGTCAGAGATGTGCACAAATATTTTCGACTACCAAAAAAGTTTCCTCTTTTTTTTGCACTAATTTGATAAGTGCGCCCGAGGAAAAGAGTTTTCCAAACACGCTTATCCCACTGGGCGGGCGGAGGAAAAACTCTTGATTAAATTGACTTTAGATCTAAGCGTGTGAACAAACTTTTAAATGAATTTAAATGCAAAATAAATGTAGGAATTAATTATGGCTGCAAAAGTGAAATAAAGTCGAAAGTTTGAAATGCAAAATATAAAATTTAAATATATAAAAATAAAAACAAGTAAGAGTGCTCTAGTCGAGACTGCTCGACTAAGAGATACCCTGAACCCTGCGAAGATGCGATACTCAAATCATTTTACGCTTCTTTTATATATACATATACACAAACAACACATACACACACACACACATGCACACGCACACGCACGCACAAGCACTTTCTCTGCTACTGCGCAGTTTACGCAGCGACTGCGCGCGGGCAGCGCTTGGGGTGCAGTATGGGCTATATTTTGGAAACTTATTTGTTGAATAGGATTGCTTCTAGATGGACTTTCGTAACCAAACTTTTACAGCGTAATAATGCCATTCATATGTATGTATTTGCCAAAGCACAAGTCTCTAGTATTTGAAATACGTTTTTTTCAAATTTGGGGGGAAGGGGGCGTGGTATCCAAAATCCAAAAATTGCAAAATGTTTGTATTCATTACGCGGATATACACAGTAAATCTGAAATCTATAGCTATAACGGTATTCAAAAACGAAGAAAAGTTATCGATTTTTATCGATAATAAGGAAATGGGATGAGTTATCGAAAAAAAAAATTATAAACTCGTACTGCGTAGGATATATACGAGTATACATTTCAAATTTCAGATCTCTAGCTTTTGTGGTTTGCGAGATCGCTGCGTTCACACGGACGAACGGACGGACGGACGGACAGACGGACATGGCTATATCGACTCAGTTTGTCGAGCTGATCAAGAATATATATACTTTATGGGGTCTGCCACGCCTCCTTCTGCCTGTTACATACATTTTCACAAAAACATTATACCCTGATTTCCCATTTTCAATGGGTTCTGGGTATAATTATTAAAGCTTAAAATAAAAGCTCTTCTATTTATTACATTTTTATATAATTATATTTGTCATTAGGAATTATTTTTAGAAAATTAAAAAATAATTAAAATTACATTGAGCGCGCTAAAAAAAAGATGAAACAAGTCAAGCGAATTATTTAATACATTGGGGGTTTTTTTCGGCTAAGCTTAGAAAATATCTCATGCTCAATTAACACAGGCACAACAACAACAACAGCAACAACAACAACAACAACAATTATTCTAACAGCCATAAAAACACACAATTCACAATAATAATAATAACAATAAGCAGCTCAATTAACGCCCGTCAAACAGTTCAACTGATGGACAAATGCAGAGCTGTCGTGTATTCTAGCTGAAAGGGGGGCCTGTTGGGATTGCTGTTGCTGTTGTTGTTGGGTATTGGGAAAGGGGGTTGCATTGCCAGTTCGAAGTAGTTTCACATGCGAGCTGCGCTCGACGGCAATTAGAAAACGCGGTTACATCATTTCGAGCAACAGCTCGAGTTAATTTCCATTCAGAACGGAAATCAAACTACGAGTAGAGCATGCCTAACTAAGAAATACTCTAACCAGGCAGTGATTAAGTAGAAGTATAGATGAGAAAGTAAAGAACAGCAAAAATATATAAAATAAAACGGAGCGACGGACGGACGGACGGACGGACAGACGGACATGGCTATATCGACTCAGTTTGTCGAGCTGATCAAGAATATATATACTTTATGGGGTCTGCCACGCCTCCTTCTGCCTGTTACATACATTTTCACAAAAACATTATACCCTGATTTCCCATTTTCAATGGGTTCAGGGTATAAAAATTGTTAAAAAATGTACATAAATTAGAATTTAGTAGAAATAGAAATTTTCTACTCAAATATCAAGCATGCGCCCTTTATTCTATAGCATTTGAAGTAGACTTGACTTCAGATAAACTTAACTCCCCATTTTGAACAACAATAAATACACACTTAATAGAGTCAGCTCAACTTTCTTTTACATATATTTGTGTAAACTAATATACCCCACTTCTCATTCCGAACAAGTATTCCATTGAGTATGTGGTAAAATAACTGAGTAAAAAGCATTCGACATTCGTGAAGCAACTAAAAGTAATTTTCACATATTTTTTCAGTTTTCGAAATAGTTGCAAAATTTTTAGCTACATGAAAATTTGAAATTTAACACGCGCCTTTGATTTTATTTATGTTTTTTTTTCTACTGCTGCTGCTGTTAACACATTTTTAGAACTGTCAAAAATAAAAAAGGAAAAAAAGTGTCGCAAATACTTTTGTTGAAAAGCGCGAGGAATTAGGCGAGACAACAGTTCTTTTTCCTGTGTACTTAGAGACAACAAATTGGAAATATTTTTGCGTTTCTATACAAAGACTCATCAATATATATATAACTATATATATATATATATATATATCTAAAATATATGTTCCAACTAAATAAATCACTAGAAACTGTAGTCAAAATGAAAGAAGCCGCCAAGCAAAAATGGTGTAAAAAATGCCAACGTTTACGAATGACGCACAAAGCGTAATAAAGTAAAATATTCAAAGATTTTCTTGACTTTTTTAAGCATACATATTTATATAGTTGATATATAGTACGTCAATGCGGAAATAACAAAAAGAAAAAGCTTAGAATAGCAAATCGAAAAACGAAAAGCAAAAAACTAAAAAAGAAAGAAACAAAAAGTTAGCAGAAAGAAAATAAAAGAAAATTCTTAGTATGGAAAAAAGAAAACTTTCAGAGTGAAATTTTCGATGCAAAGTTTTTATGCACAGTCAATCGTGACTTCTGTGACATAAACTTCTATAATTAAGGAAAGAAATAAGTTGAATTTCATATATCATAGCAACAACAGCATCGACTTCTATAATATTGATGAAATGATTTGGAACAGTTCACAAGATTTTTGACTTAGTCTTCCAAGAATCATCAAAGTTCTGTCTTAGTCAAAGTGAAATCATAGTAAATAACTATGTAGCTGCTCTAGTTTAGGCTTCATCAATCTGTCAATCAATTACATGTTCAATCAGCCAGTCAATTGGTCAGTAATTTAAGCAGTCATTCACTCAGTCTGTCAATCATTCAAGTTTAGTTAATCAGTTTATCTGTTTGTCAATCAAACAATTAAGCAATCAACTTGTGCATCAATCAATCAATCAGTCAGTCTATCAATCAATCAGTTTGTCAAGAAGTCAATCAATTTTCAATTTCATCCAGCCATCAGTTAGTCTTAAATATCTAAGATGGCTAGATGAAATTGAAAATTGATTGACTTATTGGCAAACTGTTTTATTGACAGACTGACTAACTGACATGCTGTCTGATTAACATACCGATTGACAGATTGACGGATTGACATATTGATAATAATCGTTGATAATAATCAATATGTCAATTCGGCAATCTGTCAATCAGTTATTCAGGCAGTCAATTAGATGCCCAAATAGTCAGTATATTAGTCTATCAATCTGTCAATCATTAAGTCAGTCACTCAATCTGCCAAACAATCTGTCAGTCAATCAGCCCATCACTCTGTCAATCATTCCGTCTGTTAATCAGCCCGCCAGCGTCACCTTGCCCTAAACACGACAACAACAACAACAACAAAGACACGCCAAAAGTTTTTGTTCTGAGATGCAACAAAAGCTTTTTTTCAGTCTTTTGCTGATTGAAGTCAATTGTTTCAGCTTTGTCTGGCAAACTAGAAAATCCCCCCAAAGCCAATTATTTTGATATAATCTCACTGGAAGCTGCCGGCTGTCAGTGCGAGCATAAATAATGTCGTTAATACCGGTTTGTGTGGGATCTAACTCAAATGAACCGACGCAACTGGGCAATACAATAGCGCATGTGTGGCGCCACCTAACGGCGACAATTGGCAGCTGACAATGGATTTGGCTGGCTCCGTCTCGCTCGCACTTTAATCATTTTTTTGTGAATGAAAGTCGATTTATTTATAACATTTCACACAGATGAAAAGAATGAGAAAGAGAGCGAGGGAGGGAGAGGGAGAGACAGGGAGATGGTGCGAGCACACGCACAATTAAGAGCCAAAAATGTTTTCACTCCAATTCCAATTTGAATGAAATTTCTGTTTGTTGATTATTTGTATATATTTAATTTGATATATTTGCTTAATTAAGCCAGCAGACATTGTGTATCAATCAATCAATTGCACATATTCGTTTAATTAAATCATTGTCTGATAAGAAATTGTTTATCGATAAATTGATCATAATAAATAAACACAAAATTTGGTTGGCTACTACTATTTGTGTGGCTGCTACTATTTTGTGTGTGCACGCCAGCAACACTGGCAGCAGCAGCAGAGCAGCAAAGCTTTCTGAATGCAGCGCCCTCTGTTGGCATTTTGGCGCAACAGCTGAAAAAAGCTGACGCTGTAAAGCTTTGCACGCCGCTCTCTGCCTCCCACTCTGCTGCTCTGTTGTTGTTTTCTTTTTTCTCATGCTGTAGGCAGCTTGTCTGGCGCATCCCATAACCGCTCTCTTCTGCCCCCCCGGCACACACACACAACAGTTAGAACGCGCGCTGCAACACGTGTGCAGCGCCCCCTTTCGGCCAATTGCAATTAATTTCAATTCTTTTTTCACTGTTTTGTTTTTTGTTTTTCGCTGTGTTGCCTACGACAACAAATTGCAATGAAAATTCGTGTTTTTCGCTGCCGCTGCTGCTGCCTTTGCGTCTGTTTCTCCTTCTCCCTCTGGCGCGCACACCGTGTCACATGTTGGCGCAGCGTGTCGATGCGTTGTCAACGACGTCAGCAGCGCTGCCTTTTGCGGTTTCCTTTGCCTTCTTTTCTTTGCAAATTGAAACTCGAATTTTCTACAGGTTAATAAGCCAAGGGCTGCATTGCTTAGCGCTGACTTGGCCAAGTTTCATTTTAGTTTTTATTTTTTTTTAAATATTTTTAATTACATAAATTGATTTCCGATCCGATTGCAAATGGGCTTCAACTTTGCACCGGCTTCTGTTATCATATCTTTTGCTATGTCTAGCTATGTTTGCCTGCTCTCACTCTATCTCTCTCTCTCTCTCTCTCTCTGTCTGTCTATTTGGGCGACCGGAACCGGTTGCTGATAACATTTAGCATTGCTTTGATCATAAATTTTTGGACATCGCAGCTGATTACCATATGAAAGCGCGTATTCCATTGGCTATTTGTGTGGCTATTTTTATACGTTTTCTAACGGTACTTTAATAGATCGTAGTTTTGTTGCTTTAGTTGGGAATTTCATTTGGTATTTGTTTATGCTAAATTGTGAAATATTTGTTAATAGATAAGTGAAGAACAATCTATTTGAACTCAAGCAAAATATTTCTATAGAACTTGAGTTCAAAAGATGTGCACATAAATATGAGCACAAAATAGTTTAAGTTAGAGATTGAAAGTATTTAATGAACACTTCGTTAAGTTTTGAAAGTTAACTCAGAACTTACTTAAAGCTTGATTATACAAGCAAAATTTTATGATAAACATAATATTTTGAAAACTATTTGAAACGAGTATTAAGACCAAATTAACATATAAATTTATATAAATTACAAAATTTTGGTATCAAACATTTCAGTTGCACTACTATTTTTATGAACAGGGCTGTAAATTATCGAACTTATCCACATTTTCAACCTGCATAGTATTTCCATATTGCATTTAACAAATAGTAGTTTAATATTCCTCCTTTATTCACTTGCCCCATATGCTATATAGTCTATATAGCTCATCTAGTATATCTTTCAACTGGGTCAACTGATTAGTTATTATATTGCTACTCAAAATTAATGGCGCCATGAAATAGAAAAAATCGTTTAAGCACATCTCAAATAATTGCTCGAGTGCAGCAGAGTTGAGAGCACTTGCATAGCTGTACAGTAAAGCACGTGTATAACGAATGGACAACAACTATTAATAGTCAAGAAATGTGTGTGTGTGTGTGTGTGTTCCTCTCCTGTGTGTGTGTTCAATTAAGCTATGAACAAAAAAGAAAAATGTAAATTATAATAAATAAACAACAATGGGCAACAGGCAAACAAGCGCTAACTGCCTAGCCCTCCCCTTCATTGACACGCCCCCATTTGTAATTGTTACAATTATTTTGTTTACTTTGACAAGGGACTGCTAAGTGCTCAAAGGCGTGCAGGGGCAGTGAGCGAGAGCGAGTGAGATGGACTGAACTACTATTCAACTACTCTACTCTACTCTACTCTACACTACTCTTCTACTCAACTCAAATCAACTCAACTCTGCAGTTATTTTTGCATTGTTTTCTTATAAGTCAAACTTTCAGTCGATCTCTGTGTGAGTGTGTGCGTCACACTCATTGATGCGGCAGCTTTTACTGTATATTTGCATGCCTGTGTGTGTATGTGTGTGTGCACTGCATTGCTTTAGCCTGCACGAAAAGAACAACAAGAACAACAACTCTGCAGTCGTCTAGCGCATTGTTTGTGCGTTTGCTTATTCTTTTTGTTGCTCGCGTCTAGGCTGCGACGCTCTTCCTCTTTGCTATTTTGAGCGTTTGTTTTGTTCTCGCACGCGCTCGCTCTTGCTCTTGCTCTTGCTCTCACACTCTACTCTCTCACTGTTTGACTACGCTCATTCATTGCGGCACTGCAGGCGCGTATGTATGGGTGTGTGCTTATGATTACACACACACACACACGTAGTCGCCCGCTCGCATTTACACACATGTGCAAAACGGAGGCCGGCGCACGTGGTAGCTAAACGTGATAGCACAACAACACAACAACTGACAGCAAAACAAATAGAAAACCTGACAACGACGGCGACGACGACGACGACAAACGACGTCGCAGCAGCTGTTTGTCGCTTCGCTTGCGTCGCAGCCGCTGTCGCTGTCGCGGTCGACGCTGCCGTTGACAGCAGCGCATCGTTTGGCAACTGTTGCCAGCGCCTGTTGCTCTGATTGGCGAACGACGCACACGAAGTAGCTGCGCCAATGGCAGCGCACGCTGTGGGCATCCTTTACGCTTGGCTGCGTGCTATTGGCAGACGCACGACCCGCAGCTAGGCAGGCCGGCAGGAGATTCGGCAAACAACGAACAACTTCGACTTGTTGCTGTGCACTCCAAAATAAACGGATCACGGGGTGTATGCTTGATTGGCTTTGATTGAGTGAGAGAGAGAGGATGAGAGAGAGACAGAGATGGGCTGCTGACATGTGAACCAGCTAAGCTGCTTGACAAATGTTAAGCACAGCTCAGCGTGAGCGAGTGCCAGGCTTTACAATTTATTTAAAAATAGTTAATCTATTTATGGCATAAGCAAACATGTATTTAAATGCGAACTTATAAATTGACTTTTCATTTAATTGATAAGAATTCAATATTATTTTTAGTATAATTAAAAAAAAAAAAAAAACAATTTATTACCATTTTATATACAATTTATTGCACTTTGATTTGCAATAATATTATTTAATATTTTTTTCTTTAATTAATCAGATTTTGTAAGTTTTCCATTTGATCATGCTGACACTATTTCATTTCCATTTGTTCCACATTTTATATTATAATTTGCGTTCAGCACTTTTCTCTATTTACCTTTTATATATTTTTTCTCTACTTCTATCATTTGCTATGCATATTCATATTTTGATATACATTTTTGCATTTCTCATTTACAGTTTCATTGTCTTTGCTTTTCTTATTCTCTTTTTCATCAGTTGCTTTTTTAAAGTTCCATTTATATAATAGCTTTTAATAGTTTTTATAGCTCAATTTTTACAGTTTCGTTTGCATAGTTTCAGTTTCGTTGTTTCATGTGACTTGTTCCATTTTCACTGTTCCATTTTAGCAATTTCACTTTCCTATTCCTGTTCCTTATCACTGCAGCTCCTACTCCACAGTTCTCTTTTACATTCTTTCTTTTCCATCGTTCCGTTTCAGTTTTCACTGTTCCCTGCTCATAGTACTTCTTCACTGTTATACTAGACTGTTCCGAAATTTCACTGCTCTACTGCTCTTCTGTTTCACATGTCCCACTGTTCCGCTATTCCACTGCTTTATCTCAGATATAAAATAAAGTAAAATAAAAAAAATTAAAAATAAATTTTTAAAAAATTTAAAAAAATATTAACAATAATGACTATATAATATAAACATAACAACAATAAATATAATTTTCAAACATTTCTTCAATTTCTTCCCCTTTTTTCTACTTTCAAAAGCTTTACCTAGTACATATACCTACATAGATAATGATTCGCTTTTGACACTTGATAAACAATCGAAACTTCTCGAATCGAGTGTCTGCTCAAAGCCCTAATGAATTCCCCACAAAAGTTGATAAATTGGCATATTAACTGCAAATTTAATTGTCTAAAAAAGTACCTTTTTCTTATATATGTACAACGCTTAATTAATATAATTTCTAATTATAATGATGGAAATAATGGAAATGTTTCCACTCGACTCACGGTGCAGCTGCGGCTGCTGTAAAGGTCGTCAAGGCAACAGCAGCCAGCAGCCAGCAGCCAGCAGCTGCAGACGAATCTTTCCATTAAATTACGCATACGTCACGTGTTGCAAGCCAATTAATTTGTGTGTGTGTGCGCCTTGCCTCACTCAAAGCTCGCCATCGTCATCGATACTTTAATCACTTTTGTGGCACAAACACACAGAGAGAGGGGGAGAGAGAAAAGCAATTAGAACAGGAAACGGAAGACTTGCAGCGGTCAGCTTTTGTCTATGAAGCAGCCACTGCTGCTGTTGTTGTTGTTACTTTTTGCTAACTGTAAGCAGGGAGAGTAAGAGTGAGTGAGAGAGAGAGAGCGTGCATATATTTTTAGCTGTGTGCGTGTGTGTGCGTGTGTTTAGCTACTTTAACTATGCCAAATGCAACGAAACGTTCAACGTGCGCGCCAACGAGTGCCTGTGTGTGCATGTGCATGTGCCTCTGCTTGTGCCTGTGCATGTGTGTGTGTGTGTGTGTGTGTGTTTAACTGTCTCTCAGTCTCAGCTGCCATGTGTATGTGTGTGTGTGTGTGTGTGTGTGTCCCGGTGTGTTCACAACACGTGCTTAGAACTTTGCTAGACGTTGGGCTTTGGGTCATACTGAAATCCGCGTGACTTTGTCGCCGCTGTCGCTGCTAGCAGCGCTGTTCACTGCGCTGCTCGCGCTGTCGCTCACTGAATTTTCATTAGCTACAAAACTGCGCTGCGCTGCCGCTGCCGCTGCCGTTGCCACTAATGTTTGTATTTATTTATATAGAAATTATTTATTATTATTTTTTACGAACTAGCTTTTTGTGCTATTTACCAGTTGATTTAGAGATATATGTATATATAAATATATATTTCTCTATATTTATTTGTATTAACTTTAAGAGGCCCTTCAGCATTTACGTAAGTTGCATTTAGGGTTTAATTTTTCAACTTACTTGCAGAAAATTGCAATTTACGCTGCGGCGCTTTTATTATTATTTTTTCATTTCTCCGTTTTTTGTTGTTTTTGCTTTTTGTTTTTTGTTTTTTGCCTCTTGTAGGCGTTTTGCGACAAACAGCGCTGCCAACGTGTGCAGCGACTGCAGTGGCAGCGCTGCTAGCAAGGGCAGCGACTGAGACTACGACTGCGACTCGGCTATGGCTATGGCTGTGGCTATGGCCCGGCATTCGTTCGCATCGCGTTCTCATGTCCAAATCGTTCTCGTTTAACTGCGCGTGCGACTCTAATGTGAAAAACTGTGCAGAAAATTCAAAATAAAAGAAAAATACAAGTATTTAAAAATATAAAATAACAACAAACAAACAAACAAAATTTATTAAATATCAAATTTAATCAAAATATTTATTCAAAAACTTAAAAGTTTATAAAGCTCGCAACAATTGCGCATTGAGTTAAAAGAAAGGCTTTTCGGTGCAAAGTTCTAAAAAGCAACTGCAACGCAAATAGAAATACAAATCAAACAAAATCTATAAGCGACATATCGCATACTATACATACATACATATACATACATATATATAATAAAAAGACTTGTTCGAGTGTTTTCAACAATTGTGAACAGTGTTTGTGCTCTTGTGTCAAATATATTTATAACATATAAATAGTTATAGATATTCCTATCTGTATAGCCTATGCAAGCTGCAGCGCTAAAGTTGCGGATCTAATTTCAAACCGTTTCAATTTAATTTTAATTAGAACAAAAACAAAACAAGCGCAATATACAAAAGTTCATAAGACAGAATTAAATAAGAAAAGGTATTACTAGAAAAAAATAAATTTTATAATAAAATAACACAAGAAAAAACTTGCATAAAGTAAATAAGAAAAGGTATTAGTAAAAAAAAAAAAATGTTGCAATAAAAAACTAAAACAAAAATTATTTATATTATATTAAAATTGATTTTATATATAATAAAAAAAAAAATAATGTAAATTTTAAATTTTTTATTTTACAAAAAAAAAAAATTAATTTTTAAAAATGGTATTAAATCGATTTTAAATAAAGTAAATTTTTATTTTTTATTTTATTTTTTATTTTACAATTTTAATTTATTTGTTTTTATTTATTGTTTATTATTAAACTAAAATTAGCACTGCTAAAAATTTTAAATTTAAATTTGTAAAAAATCTATTTCTAAATTAAAATTAACTTAAAAACAATTTTAATCTGAAATTAAACCAAATCTAAATCTTTAAATCTAAATTTAAAAAAATAAAATTCACAGAATTTATATTTTTCAAGCAAACTTTGTTGCTTCAAGATTTGCCACTCAAAATAAAAACTAAAATATTGTAGTATATAAATAAATAGATTTCTGTTGAAAAAATGATTTTTACAAAATTTTTCTATATAACTAACTATATAAACAATGCCTTTTCTTATTTCTTATCACCGCAACCACCAATGAAAATAGCTTAACACAGCCCATCAGATTGAATAAAGCTCACAACAAACAGAATCAAACAGCTGCATCAAACACTGCTCATTATTCATACTCATTACCATTAGCATTATCATCAGCAATCAAATTATCAGTCAAAAAAGTAAAAGCAAATAAATTTCCATACTAATTATCGCCTTTCCTTACGAAAGCAACTATGCATACTATATTATAGATATGTGTTACAATTGAACTGAGAAAAACAGAGAAAAGGCAAACCAGTGTTGTTAAACAGTGAAAATTGTAAAATGCGCACAACTTTAGGCAGCTGGCCAAAGTTTTCATTGCTGTGCAGCAAATACAATCACGCCAATCACAAAGACGTCGCCACCTAAGCGACAAGCAAACGCAACCGCAACTGCAACTTAAACGAAACCAGTGTTTAAAAACAGTGTTGAACAATGTCGTCGGATACGAATTCGTGCGCCGGCTTCTTTGCCCAGGAGCATGCAAATGCGACGCTCTCGCAATACTTTCAGCAGCTCAACTCGCAGGTGGCTGCAGTTGTTGCCAGCAACACCAGCAGCAGCAGCAATAAG
Organism: Drosophila leonis; assembly: GCA_035045365.1. NCBI lineage: Eukaryota > Metazoa > Arthropoda > Insecta > Diptera > Drosophilidae > Drosophila > Drosophila leonis. The sequence continues at coordinate 11,733,086 of JAWNPC010000454.1, read as the reverse complement.
GGCGCCAACAACAACAGTAGCAGCAGCAGCAGCAGCAACAGCAGCAGCAACAACAACAACAACAACAGCAACAACAATGGCAGCGGCAGCGGCAGCAGCAGCAGCGGCGGCAACAGCGACAGTGGCAACGATGGCAGCATGTCCGGCTCAACGGCAACAGCATTGGAGAACCATCGCAGCAGCGTCAGCAGCAATGATTCCGGCAAGAGTAGCAACAACAGCAACAGCTCCTCAACAACAGCAGCAGCAGCCTCAGCCGCTGCAGCAGCCGCAGCGAATGCCTGGAACTTGCAGCAGCAGCAAACAGCAGTGCTGCATCATCATCATCAGCAACAGCAGCAACAGCAGCAGCAGCAACAACAACAGCAGCAACAGCAACAGCAGCAGCTGCAGCAACATCATGCACAGCAGCAACATGCTGCTGCCGTGGCTGCAGCTCAACAGCAATTGCAGCAACAGCAACACTCACATCACGCCCAGCAGCAACATGCACATCAGCAACATCAGCAACAGCAGCAGCAGCAGCAACAGCAGCAGCATCAACTGCAGCAGCATCCGCAGCAGCATCATCCACATGCACATAATCCGCACTTGCATCCGCATCATCCACACCAGCAGCAACTACACCAGCAACACCAGCAGCAACAGCAGCAGCAACAGCAACAGCAGCAGCAACATCATGCCGCACAGCTGGCACACACACTCTCCTCGGCAGCAGCTGTTGCCGCCGCAGCTTCAAACACCAACACCCACTCGATCTTTGGCACAGGCAACTTCCACTACAAGACCAACAACTCGTGGACGTTGCCCACGCTCAGCTATCAGCGCATCTATCAGGAGAACTCACACTATCATCAGCGCAGCAACAGCTTTATGGAAGCCCAGAGCTCGACTAATGAGGCGGCGGCGGCAGCAGCAGCAGCAGCTGCAACGGCTGCAGCAGCGGCGGCGGCTGCTGCTGCGGCGGCAACAGCCACAGGCAATGCCAACAACAGTAGCAACAATTCCACTGATAACCACAGCAGCGGCAACAACAACAACAGCAGCAGCAACAACAACTCCAGCAGCAACACCAACACCAGCAGCAACAACAACAACAACAATGTCTCATCAGTGCAACATGTGGCAAGTGCTGTGGCAGCTGCAGTTATTGCCAACGAGCATCAAAACCATTTGAACAGCTTGAAGGCGCGCTTTCAGCCAACCAGCTCAGGTGGGTCCTCACAGCCAAGCAGCAAATACTAGAATTTAAGCAAATTTGTTGTTAACAAATGCAAAATACAAAATATTTATTCAGCTGTGGCCAAGTGCGAGCAGACTCGAATGTTGTTTAACACTGGGTTTTTCCATTACAATATCAATTAGAAATTGCGCAAATGCTGTTAACAACAATGTTAGAGTGCAGCTCAGTTGTGTCTCTGTTAACAGCTGATGTTAAGCTGTTGGGCAGCGGTTAATGATACTAACACTTGCTGTTAACAAGTTGAGTTGAAACTTTTTAACAGTTGCTGTTAACTGGACAATCTTCTAATATAAGGCTGTTAACTTGCTGCAGCTCTGTACAGTTGCTGTGGCTATCAAGCAGCTAAGCAGTTGCTTAACAGTTGCCATTCACTTTCAGCTGCCGCTTATTAGCAGTTGCTGTTCGCAGCGACTGTTAATCATCGCAGCTTTTAACAGTTGTTCTCAAGTTTGTCTAGAAATGATCTACCTAGCCTAGCAGCTGCTGTTAACTTTAGCTGATAAATTACTGTTAACAGTTGCTGCTTGACTTACATTTCCAATCAATTCTTCTTACTATTTCGATTCACTTTGTTTGTTTTAACAGTTTTTTTTATATTAAAAATAAGTTTGTTCAAATTAGAACTCATTTCAAATTCATTTATCGTTTGCTCTAAGCAGTTTCAGAGTGATAAAAAAGCAATTGAAATTCGTAGTTCGATTGTACTCAAAACACATTAGTAGCAATAATCTAAATTCGCAGAAAAAAATATTAAATATATTTTTATTATGCTGTCTAAATGTTATTTGTTTTTATACCCTGAACCCATTGAAAATGGGAAATCAGGGTATAATGGTTTTGTTAAATGTATGTAACAGGCAGAAGGAGGCGTGGCAGACCCCATAAAGTATATATATTCTTGATCAGGGTGACGAACTGAGTCGATTTAGCCCTGTCCGTCTGTCTGTCTGTCCGTCCGTCCGTCCGTCCGTCCGTCCGTCCGTCCGTCCGTCCGTCCGTCCGTCCGTCTGTCCGTATGTATGAACGCGTCGATCTCAGAACCTATAAGAGCTAGAGACTTGAATATTTTTTTGGAAGTCCCTGTATAGCAGGCGCAGATCAAGTTTGTTTCAAACAATCGATAACTTTTACCGTTTTAATGTTATCGAATAAAAACCTTATCGAAATACAGTTTTTTAATTCTATCTCGTACATATTTGGAGCTAGAGTCTCCAAATTTTGCAATTAGTTTCATTTATATTTTATACAATTTCGGTTTTTGTTATATTTTGGATATTGGTTCAAAATTTTACAAAAATTTTCAAATTGAGTTTTATTTGCAAATGTAGCTAATATGTGAATGATTTTGCGATTTTAGGCAATTGACAAATATTCAATATAATATGTAGATCATATGCTGAAAATTTCATTGAAATCCATCAAGTATCACAGAAGTAATTAAACAAAACGTTTTGTCAATTGCAACATGTGACCAGAAACCCACCCCTGTTTTCATTTTTTCTATACATGTGCACACATACATTGAGACATTCGAGTGCGAGCATTCTTGTCTGTTCTAAGAATCACAACAATAACAGCTGACTGCGTGAATTTTGTTATAATTCTAAACTGCCTTTAGTTCAAATTTGCTACTGCTTGTTAAAGCAGTGCAGTGGCGGTGTTGTTAGAAGCGGTGCACGCCGTGCCGTGCGCGCAGATCTGGGATCGAGCCCCGCCGATGTCAAATATTTTTATGTCGTATTTTCTTATTTTTTTTATTTTTTTCTTTTATTAAATTATTATTTTATTAAATTATATTATTTGATTGTGAAAGTGCAAGATTAGCAATTTAATTATATTTTGTATAAGCTTGTAATATATACAAGATACGGAATATATTTAAAAACGCAGATCGGACGGGGTTCAGGGGATCTCCTAGTCGGGTACCCCCGACTAGAGTTTTCTTACTTGTTTTATATGTTTTTAATAGTTTTCCATAGAATTGAGTTTGGAGCATGGAGAATCGGAAGAATTGCAAATTCCTTCACACAATTATGTGATACAAAATTTTCAAATATATTTAAATAAATATAAAATTTATTATTTTAAATATATTTATTATTAATTTAATCTATATTTTATATTAATTTAAATATATTTCAATATTTTTTATCGAAATTGTGTAAGGAATTTGCAATTTTTTATTTTATTTTATAAACATATTTATTTATTTCATTTTTTTTATATTTCTAAATTTTCTTTGATTTTTTTTACATTTTTTTAAAGTTATTCCTAAACAAAGTTAATATTCGCTTAAACACACTTAAGCACACTCGCTTACATTATGTTAACTATGTTAACAGTGACTTAACATAACACAATATTTGTGTCATGTAAGAGTTAAAGAAACAAATTGAATTTAGCTGGGAAAGCTAAGTCCATGATCATTTCTAGACTCCTCAGCATTATCTTGTTCTCTATGCAAATGTTGTCATGCTTCAATATATATTTATATAAATTGATATATATTTATATATATTTCTTGGCAGTTATTTTGCGACTTTTTCATAAGCGCTGCTTAGTCACAGTTTATGACAAAATATTTCTGATAAATGAACGATTTTTATTAATGCATTTACATAAATTCTAAGGCCTGGCCTCAGTCTAATTATTCAAATCACCTGCTCTGCTTAATGAAATCTAGCTATCTCTTTCTTACGCTCCCATGCACTCTCTCTCTCTCTCTCTCTTTCTGTCTGTCTGTCTTCCTCTGTTTGCTGTTGAATCTTTGAATGTCAAAAAAGCTTGCAGCGCACACGTGAGCTGCTTGTATATATAAATATGCATGTGTCTTGCTTTCTCACTCTCTCTTCTCTCTCTCTCTCTCTCTCTCTCTCTCTTTTTGCTATCTGCCTCTGCTGCCTGCGTCATTCCCTGCCTATCGCAATAAAAACTTAATTAATATGCGCACAAAACTTTGCTTTTGCGCTTCGTTTGCATTTTACAGCGCGTTTTTTTACGCTGTTTCATTGTTGTTGTTGTTGTTGTGTTTGTAGTTGTTGTTGTGATATTTGACTTATCATTTGATAAGTTACGACCTACGGCAAGTACTCGCAATACCCTGTAGCAATCAGAAACGGGTTGCAGTGGGGGATATTAGGCTGTAAAATATAATAAAATAATAATAAATACATAAAATATAAATAAAATATAAATAATGTCAAATATATATATATATGTCTGTAGTTCTAGCTGGCTTTATATATATGCAGCAAATTAAATGAGTTCGTTTTTTGTTAGGTTTTAAAATTGAAATCTTTGCAGCTCAGCTTCAGAAACATAAAAATAGTAGCAACTGCTCACAGGGCAGTTCTCTAGTCAAGTGTATCTAGTCGAGTATATTATATATTACAGGGTAGTTCTCTAGTCGAGTATATCTATATATTACCCAGACTACCTCTGAGACTCTGCAGCTCTACCTTACTCTTAGCTCATTCCCAATCTCATTAGATCAATGTGTTTATGTCTTTAGCTCATTCCTTATACAAATATTCAATCTATCTCTCTCGCTTTCTCTCTCTCTCTCTCTCTCTCACTCTCACTCTCTATCTGTATTGCTATCTCTATCTTTATTGCTGTCTCTATCTCTAACTAAACACAGGCCACTGATGTAGAGCACGGTATCTGCTAGCCGAGATGATCTTGACTTTGCTGCCTTTGTGTTTTTTGAGCTCTATATCTTTTACATACAGATATATCATACAGATACATAGTGTGTTATATTCTCTCTCTCTCTCTCTCTTTCGCCCTCTAACTATCGATCTATTTCTATCTCTCTCTCTCTCTCTCTCTCTCTCTCTCTCTCTCTCTCTCTCTCTCTCTCTTATCCTATTCAAATAAGTTTTTTCATGCATAGACAGGGTATTTTCTAGTCGAGACTTTCTTCAGTGCTCTGCAATCTCTGTCTGTATCTTTCTCTCTCTCTCTCTCTCTCTCTCTCTCTCTCTCTCTTTCATCCCGCTAGGCAGATAGTAATACAAAAGTATTGCTCTATCTGTGCCCTTATTCTGCTCCCTCTCTCTCTCCCCCTCTCCCCCTCTCCCTCTCCCGCTCACTCGCTCTTTTCACACTCGTTTCGCATGCAAATTATCATTTCACACTTGCAATTTGTGCTGGAAAATTGTTTGACAAGTTGTGAAATTTACGATTTACAATAAATCAAGTGGAAATTAGCACAGATTTTCGCAATGGCTGCTTAACGGCGGCTCTATAAGCCACATTTGAAGTCTATCTTGGCCAGCAAATGGGGTCAAATGCTGAGCTGCCACTGCAGCGCATCAGCTGATTAGCCACAAGAACAACAAGAAGAAGAGGCAGTGGCAGAGGCAGAGGCCGCTGCAATTCAATTGACAAATGGCATCAAATGTTTCCCATCATTCAAACACACACACACATCGCGCGCTTTTCTTTGACCAATGCGCGGCTCCATTTTCCATTTCCATTTCCATTCTGCAGCGAGGTCAACCTTTGAGCCTTTTCTCTTCTCTTGTTGGCCAAAATCCATTCGCTTTGATTAGATTTGGAATAAAAAAAAAGGAAATAGAAAATGGCCTTAAATGCGCTGAAAGCTGATTAAATGGAAATAAATTATGGAAAATTACGATTATGAAATGTTTATTGAATATTTTTAGCTATGCCGCAAGCAGAGCAACGTTGCTGAAATACCCTGTAAATGCAGCCAAAAGTAGGCTACATTATGTGTTGGATCAGGCAGTGTGATGATAGACTTTTAGATTAAGATTAATATTCAGATTTAATGAATATATTTAATTAATATTCAGATCTTATCAATATTCGAAATTTCAAATTACGCTGAAAACTTTTGAGCTAAACTTAATTATTTTATAAATAAATTTTTATTTTATTAGTTATTATTTTATAAAATAACTTAACACTCTCAGCAGCTGGAAACAAACTATTTGATAGATATAATAATATAGAATATATATTGTTATTAGATTAGATAGTATTAGTATTCGTTTAAGTATCTCTAGTATACGTTAACATCTCTTTAGCTATTAAACTGTATATAGTATATACAGAGCTGTTAAGAATTCCATTTGAATGGAAATTCAAAATGGGTTTTCAGAACAAAAACCCATTTTGAATTTCCATTCAAATGGAATTCTTAACAGCTCTGAGTATATACTATATGAACCAGGCTCAAGATGAGTTTAGAATACCTTAAAGCTAGTTTGTTGGCGCTGATGAGCAAACGTTTTAAGCTCAGCAATAGATTCTAGAGATAATATACTATATACATATATTGACTAGAGTGCATTCAGCTATATACTATATATAGCCACTTATATGTGTCACACCTCTGGCATTCTTCTACCCTTCTCTCTCTCTCTCTCTCCCTGCTCAGTCAAGTCAATAACCATAATTTAGTTGCATTTCCCATAGAAATCATTAAATTTGTTACATTCGCTTGCACCCTCGTGGCTCACCCTCTAAACAGCATTTCAGTGTCACATTTGCATTTGCATTTGCCCACCCATCTCTACACGATCCACCCACAGCCGAGCTTCCCCTCTCTCACTCTCACTCATCATTGCTCAGTTGAATACGATCTAAAACGTCAGCAGCAGCGGAGCTTCGTACGCTACGCTGCCAGCCAATCCGATACGATATTCAAATACGATCTGATATGATACGGTTTTTGGTTTCGGATTCGGTTTCGGTTTTTGTTTCGGTTTCGATTTCGATTTCGATTTCAGTTTGTTTCTCGCTGCTCGAGTGAAATTTTTTCAAGTTTATTGCAAACAATCGAATTTGTTTTATTTAATTTATTTTTTGTCTCTGCGCTTTGTTGTTTTTGTTGTTATTTTTTGTTGTTATTTTTTGTCTCTTCAATACTGTGGAAGCAAGGGCTGATGGGGTATATTGATTGCTTTGTTGTGGTTTGGGATGCACTGCTTTGCTTAAGAGTGACTGCATAACTCAGCTACAGCTTGAGATTTATTGCTAAAAAGAGACTTACAGTTTATGAGTTACTAAGCGCAAGAGCTTTGGGTAGAAAGGCGCAGATTCGCAGTTTGAGAGTCACTAGCTTTGATTTGCAATTTGAAAGCGACAGTTTTAGAGATACACTTGGATTCGATGTAAAATAGTAAGTGTTAGAGTTACAGTTTTGGAGCTACAGTTTTAGAATCACAGTTTTGGAGCTACACTCTGAGAGCCCAAGTTACATATTTACAGTTTTAGAGTGACAGATTTAGAATCATATCATTTGATATATTTTCGGCACAGTTTTACAGTCATTGATACCAGCATTCGAGTATATATTTAATCGTGGATATACCGTTTGAGAGTCACAGTTGAAGTAACATAGTTTGTGCAAACAGAGCACAGTTGGACAGTCACTAGCACCATATTGAGTTACAGGGCACAGCTTGGCAGTCACTGTCCAAAATACAGTTTCAGTGTCTTATGTTGGCAGAGATACGACTACAGTTGAAGAGTAAGAACCTAAGACAGTTTGAGAGCCATGTATGACAACTACGTACTTAACACAGAGCATCGCATCAGTCGTAACAACTGGCTCAGTTCCGTTGTGTTTGAGTGAAAATTACAACAACAAGAGAACGACCTTTTAGAGACAGGCAGTTGCTATTGTTGTTGTTGTTGCAGTTACTGCTGCTGTGTGGGCAGAGGCAGCGCTGCAGCTGCGACGAATTCGAATGCGACTGCAAAATGTGAAATGCGCCATGGCTGGGTTAGGGAAGGAGGACAGGGCGTTGTGTGCTGCCCACTGTCAATGCCAATGTCAGAAAATGGGGAAATGGGCTGCGCGGGTGTTGTAAATGGCAATGGGAGCGGCTGCTGTTTTAGTCGCTGTGGGTGGCCTTTGAGTGAGTGAGTCTGTGTGTGTGTGTGTTTTTGTGAAATTACCCCTATGTACATTTGCCCAGCATTTTGTTACTGTCAACTTTTCATATTTATTAATTTGAAACAATTTTGTATTGCTCTCATTGCAGGTAAGCATCAAATTGTGGCATGGCTTTGTGTTGAATGTTGCGATTGGGTCCCAAACGTGACTGAGGACTGCATTTAGCTTAAGCTCGTTCACCGTTTACCGCATTTCGTAGAGTTTGAGTGTGTATTTGTCCATGGGTAAGCTTGTTATTGTTATCACATTGCTGTACTCGTATTCATCGAAAGCGCACTCAAAGCGTTTTGCAGGCGAAAAAGCTTTTAAGTCACTCAAACTAAGTGCGGTGAGCAGCGCAGTCGACGCGCTGCCTCTAGCTGTGTATGTGTGTGGAAAATGTAAAACAAGCAACGCTTCCGCATGCTGTCGATGGCGACAGCGCAGCTCATGCGAAGCGTAGCGACAGCTTTTTACGAACTTTGGCGCAGGCTGCGCGAAAGAAAGTAAACAGTGGAATGCGCAAAATACGCTGAAATGTAAAATAGTCAGCGAGAGCGAGCGTGCGCCCAAGCGAGCGCGCGCGCAAGAGATAGAGAGAGTGTGAGTGAGTGAATGAGTGAGAGCAGCAGACGTCGCTTATATTTGCTTTCGGTTTCAAGTTTGGCTTCGACGTCGGCTGCGCAGTCGCCGTTAACATTTGGCTTTGGCGCTTGCTGCGTGGGGCTGTTTTTCGTTTTGTTTTTGTTGTTGCTGTTGTTGTTGTGTTTTTTGTTTTTGGAGCCGATCTGAGCTGCGTTGCAAGAGGCGCACAGCGCGCGCGTTCACTCAACGTTTGCAGTCCGGCGGCACCGGTTCGGTTCACGGCTTCACACAGCACAGCGCAGCAGGCAGACAGCAAACAAAAAAAAAGCGAGTCTTAATAGTTCCCCAAAAAAAAAAAAAAAAACAAAGCCCCTACAGCGACGCGCGTGTCAACGTCTGCGTCTCTGCGGCTGCTTTCGAATTCGTGCGAACTTGTGAACTTTCGTTTTTTCGGCAACGGCAACGGCAACAGCAACGGCCAAAGGATTGGATATATATCATATAAAAATATAATGTATAAAAATAAAAATAAAATATATATGTAAAGAAAAATGCACAAGGAAATGCAGTGAAAATTGGAAAACTATGCCTTGTAGTGCAGTGTTAATTCAAAAAAAAAATATATCTTATGAACTTTGCTAAAATAATAAGCAAATATAAATATATTTTTTAAAATATATAATACAAAGTGCATTGAAATATACAAAAAAATAAAATAAAAAAAATAAAAATAAATACAGCCAAAAATAAAAAAATGATAAACAAAACATTAGAACTAATATTTATTAAGAATTAAAGCCTGCACCACAATCCACACACAACCCACACAAAAAAAAAAACAACAAAATAGCAAAAAGCGCATAGCAACATTTGTTGTTATTTTTTTTGCGCTACTCATTCAAGGTCAAACTTTTCTCATACAAACGGCGACTGCGACGGCGACGGCGACGACGACAGCGAGAACCCCTTTAAACGGCAAACGCCAGAGCCAAAGCCCAGTCGCAGCGCCAATAAGTACGCGAAATAGTTGACAACAACAACAACAACAAAGCGAGCACACACATAATAATAGAAGAAAAAAATAAAAAAAAGGCAGAGCACAAAGCACAAGACAAAAACAAAAACAACAGCAATAGCAATAGCATAGGCAAAGGCAGCGCAGCGCTGCGGCAGAAGCGTCTACAATTGAGCATGCACAAAAGCGAATTGAGAAGAGTTTTTTTTCGCTGTTGTATTTTTAGCGTGACGCGCTCAGAAATTCTGTAAGCTCTCTCAAAGCTGTGCTTGCTGCCGCAGTTAGAACGCCAGCGACTGCGACGCGCGTGCGATAAAAGCTTTAATATTGTTTGTGTTTAATTCTTTATAAATTTAAAAATATAATTTTTTTAAGCGTGTGCGTTTGGAAATAAATATCCAATTACAATTTTCAACATTAATTTTCCTTTCTTTTTGCTTTGTGCAATAAAAACTATTCAGAGCGCAGCAGCAACAGCAGCAGCAGCAGCAACATTGCTAGCAACAATGTTGCAGCACGCATTTAGCTTATAAAACATCAACAATAGCAACGTAGCAATAGACAATAGCTAGCAAAAAAAAAAACAAAAAAAAAACCACACAAAAAAAAACATTTAAAACTTTAAGCTGGCAACAATGAGAATGGACTATCAAATGCCGCCGCCAGCTTTGGCGCTGCAACAGCAACAACAACAACAACAGCAACAGCAGCAGCAACAGCAACATCAGCAGCAACAACAAACACACAATGCGCTGCAACATCAACAGAATCAGCTGCAATTGCTGCAGCAGCAACAACAACAACAACAGCAGCAGCAACAAATGTTGGGCAACATGTCGCAGGCAGCAACATTGCCACCGCTGAGCAGCTTGCCGCTGCAGGTGGTGCACAATTTGCCCCACTTGCTGGCTGGCAACACCAACAACAACAACAACAATGCGAATCTCACTGGCAACAATGTATCCTGCAACAACAACAACAACAGCCAGGCTGGCAACAATCTGCTGCGCAACAGCATGCAGCATCAGCAGCTGCTCAACAATCTCAGCAACAGCGGCAGCAACAACAACAACAACAACGCTGGCAACAGCAACAATGTTGCCAACGTTGCATTGCCACCGCCCACACAGCTGTTGCAACATCACTTGCAACATTTGGCACATGTCAATGTGAATGCAGCGGCTGCTGTTGTTGCCGTTGCAGCCAACAATCTCAGCAATAATCTGCAACATGTTGCCACCAGCAACAACAGCAGCAACAACAACAACAACAACAACAACACTATACTCAACCACAACAATCTCAATATTATCATCAATAATCACACCTCCAACAACAACAATAACAACAACAACAACAATCCAGCAACACCAAATGCAAATCTTGCAACAGCCACGCCCACTGTGAACACCGCCGCTGCTGTGGCACAGCAGCAACAGGCGCATGAGAACAGCCTGGTCAACAGCTTGGTGGGCGTCATCAATGGCAACAGCAACAACAACAACAACAACAACACCAGCAATAATAATAACAACAACAACACCAGCAACAGCAACAACAACAATGGCGACGAGAACAATCGCTGGACACAATTTCAGGTGCAACAGCTGTGGAAGCAACATGCTAACTATTTGAATGGTATGATTCGAGCCACATTTATTTTGTTTATAAACATTTCAGGCACGTCAGCAACTTGTTGCTGTGAGTGCAAGAGTTGCTGCTTAGGCTTATCCTTGCTGTACGCGCGTTAGCAACATGCGCAAATGTTTGCAAATTCATATTGCTAAGGGTTGCTTAGGCACATGTTGCAGCAACATATATAATTATAAAGTGCAGAGAAATTATTAAAGAATACTCGAGTGCATCAAATATAGTTGCTACTGCAGCGCAGCATGTTGCAATGGCATTGTTCAGCTACATGTTGCTGCTTTAAGTTAGCCTAAAGTTCTAGCAACATTTGCTTACACCTGGTTTGGCAACATTTAGAATTAAGTTGAGCATCTAGTTAACAGAACGAAGAGTTGTATATTGCTGGACCCATTAGCAACATGTTGCTAAGGCAATCTAAAGCTGCATCTGTAAGCACTCAACTTATCTCTAAATGAGTCATTTCAGCAACTTGTTGCTAAGTCTTTTTTCGTTCTATAGTTGGCAACTTGTTGCTGAATTGAAAGAAGAATGAAAGAATTGAATTGAAAGAAAAGAAGTTTCTAATCTTTTTACTATAATATATAATAATATCTCTAATATCTAATACATAACTGAATTAATTTGAGTAATAGAAAATTTACTGTGAGAGCTTTGCTTTGGCAACAAGTTGCTAATAAAAAAGTCTTAAAGTTTCTGTTTTCTAGCTTTCTTGCTTAGCAATTTTTTGCTAGCTAGACACATGCTGCAGCTGCTTCTAGTTTGCTCTAGTTTTTGTGTCCAACAATTCTCTTCTAACCTTGTTTTCTTATGGTTTTTTTTTTGGCCTCTTCCTGTTCTGGCCACATTTGATTGCTAATGACCCTGATTAGGTGTCAAAGTCAGCTTAAATCGATTGTCTGATGGAGGTTTTCCTATGGGTTCATTGCGGTGCGCTGACATTTTCCCATTTTCCTGTCATTTCCGCATTTGCTGCTGGGGCGGCGAGTCTTTGAGTCAAGAGTCTCAACTTTCAACTAAACCTTTTGACACTCTCCACACAGAGAGAGAGAGAGGAAGATAGAGAGAGACACACAAAGTCACTTGAGTTCCACAATCACTTTTGCTTTCTGTTTTTGGCCCCCGCAAGGGCTGCAACATGTTGCGCCGCAACAGCAGACAACTTTCGTTTCATATATATACATATACAGATATATATGTATATATCTTTATCTGTTTATCTGTCCAAAAAGTCAACTTTTGTTTTAACAAAAGTCCAGCCGATCGGCAGCTGCGGCCTTTTGTTATCGCCGCTTTATGGCCAAGATAGAAGTCCGGCTTTTGCGGCCGCAACAATCGCAACAAAGGGGCCACTCCCCTGATCTCTGCCGCTCTCTGCAACATTGTCGCATAATTAATAAATGTCCAGCAACAACATTTATTTAACTCTTATATATTTTTTTCGACTGCCCAAAATGCGTTTTTACTTTCATTGAGTCGCCGCCGTCGCCGCCGTCGCTGTCGGCGTCGGCGTCAGTTGCTCGGCGACTGCGACTGCGACGGCGGCTAAGCAACATCACAAAAATGAACTTTCACTTTTTTTCGGCAGTTTTTAAATTCATTTCTTTCTTTCGTCTTCGTTTTTTGATATTTTTTCTTGGCATTTTATTTAATTTTTTTTCGTTTTTAGTTTTTAGTTTTTTCTTTATTTATTTATTGTCTCTTGGCAACGAAATTTGGTTTGGCGTTTGCTGCGCTTCTGCTTTTTGGGAAACATCAAATATCTCAGCATAATTTTATCCATACCAAAAATGTACAAAATGTTTCGAAAGTTTAGCGTATCTTAAATCATTTGAATTATTAAAAATTTTAAGCTGGTCTTAAGATACAAATAAATTAATATTATTGTAAATATTTCAGACTTTTTTCCTGATATTGATGACATTGCTACAAAAAATTAATTTTTTTCTAAAAAAACATATTTTAAAATATTTTTTTTTAAATTTCCATATTTATGAAATTAAAATTTTGATATTTTCATATATTTTAATTTATATATTTTGAGATATTTTAAATATTTTTTATTTTTTAAATATTTTTTTTGAAATATTATAATTTGTCTTATTTTTAGTATTTGGAAATATTTTGTTGTATATTTTTAAATATCTTTAAATATTTAGATTTCTTTAAAAATTGAATTTTTTATATTTTTAAAAGAATTTTGAATTTTTTTTAAGTTTATGTTAATTATATTAAAACTTTTAGATAAATTTTTTAATATTATCTAAATTTATTATAACTAGTTTTATATCATCTTAAATTTTTTACAACTATTTATCATTTTTTTAAAAAAAATTTTATATATTTTAAATATTTTTAATTATTTGAATATTTTAAAAATTTGTTTAATATTTTAGACTTTTGTAAATTTTTTTATTTTTTTTTTTAAATATTTTTCTACATACTTTTGAATACTTTGAAATATTTGAGTTTGTATATCTTGAATACCCTAAACAATTACATATGGACAAACGGATATACCTATGTACATACATATATCTGCCCCCAATTGAGGTCTTACTGCCAACTTTGTTACCCTAAACCCACAATGACTTATTGCCTGTCATGAGTTTGTGGCTGAAACACGTTCAATGTTCTATCGGCTGCTGCTTCTACTACAATTTCCAGCTGTTATCGCCGCCGTGCTTTAGCCAATTGACTCATCGAGCTATTATTTTGTTGTTGGCCCAATCGCGCGGAGCTTAAGCTTGCGCTTGAGTCGGGGCTGGCCAACAGGTTCCTTTGCGTGCTGTTGGCCACGAAACGTTTATCCAACAAAACAATTTGAAATGCATTTTGCGCATGTGCCAGCAGACATGACAAATTCGCAAATTGGCCGAGCCGAGCGACGCCAACGTCGACGGCGCAGTCGCTGCTGTCACACACTCACCCAGATACCGACACTGGCGACGTTTATTACAGTTACTTCAATCAAAAAGGCAAAACACGGCGCTACTCGTCTTGCAGCCAGGCAACTGATTGCTGCCAATTGTTGTTGTTGTTGCTGCCAGCAATTGTTGCTGCCGTGCAGTGGCAACAATTGCTGCTGCTGCTGTTGCGCAATCGTGCGGTCAGCGGATCAACTGTAAAAACGTGCAACGTTTAGTGTTTAGGTGAGAAACGAGCGCAGTAAATGAAGAAGAAGAAGAAGAAGGAGAAGAAGAAGACGAAGAAATATCAGTGAAAGTGCGAGCAACACACGCGGCGTATGAGCAATATTTTAATTGCCACTGTTGTCGTCGACTTTGTCTTCGTCTGCGTCTTCGTCTTCCTCTCCTTCATCGCCTTTGCTAAAAAAGACCAGAAGCACTTATTTAAAGGCTCTCGCGTTGATTGAATTTCTGTTGCTGTTGTTGCTGTTGTTGCTTTTGTTGTTTTTGCTTCTTCTGTTGCTTTTGATTACGTTTTAATTTACAGCTGCCACGCCCCTTTGCCGCATACCTGTGGCCAATTTTGTTAGCTATTTGGGTTTCGGTGTCTGTTTTATATATTTTTTATGGCATCTCTATATGTATGCATACATATATAGTTTTTATAGCTCGCTCGCGATATGAACAGCTATGATTAACATTATTGTCTGCTTCCTTATTTTAGCTAATTAACTGCACGACGGCTTTCTTTCAACAAATTGCGGCTAATGTGGGGGAAAGACAGACAGAGAGAGAGAAAGATATGCATTGCTCTCTCTCTCTCTCTCTCTCTCTCTATTCCTATCTGTTGGAAATATGTTACCAAGTCGTTGGGCGTGCCGTGAAGTGTTATTTTTTTCACTTTCGCTGTGTTACAGTTTTTCCAGTTTTCCAATTAAACTATTGCAAAATAGGCTTTAGCTACGCTTTTGGGCGTTTATCAACACTAATTTGGCATTTATAATAGAGGAACTAAGTGCTGAGCAGGCAAATTGAAGAGCTTGAAAGGTGTGCTCTATAGAGTATGCATTAATATGAATTAAATTGAATTGGGGCAGAGAGTTAAGGAAAAGTCAGTTGTAAGCAGCGTCTTTCTATGTGATTCTCAAGAAATGGGATAAGCTTGATAGTGAAGAATAGGAAGTTCAAAGGCTTTATAGATTTAGAAACTAGAAGAAATAGGACAAGTTACAAAGAGGGAGACAGAGAGAGAGATATAGAGACACAGATTGATAGATAGATAAAGAGAAAGAGAGAGAGAGAGACAGCTGGGATAAAGTGAATGAAAAATGGAAAGACAGAGCGAAGAAGTAAGACAGAGAGCATGAGCTGATAAAAGATGAAATTAAGAGAAAGAAAAGTGGAAAGAAAAAGAGTAGGAAATCGAGAAAGAGGGTGCGAAAGAAAGAAAGAGATAGAAGCAGAGAGAATAAGAATGAGAAAAGATAGCGAGTAACTATTAAAACATGAGGATGAATTCGAAAGGCTTTCAGCTAATACAAAAAATATAATTTCATATCTAAACCTTTGAATATTCAAATTTTTTGCAATCATTTAATAAAAACAACAAAAACAACAAAATTTGGCATTTATAAAAGCAAAAGAAAGCGTTGATTAATCGAAATACCGTTATAAAAATTACACTTATCTTAGCCACGAAAATTTCACAGTTCATCTGTGCAGAAAAAAAGAAGAAGAAGAAGAAAAATGTTGGCCAAAACCCAATTAAAAGCTTAGCCAAAGAGTGACAAACCAGCTCGTAGGCCGACTAAGCTTGACTTTTCATGCTAACGAAACCCGGAAATCAAATGAAAAAAAAACTAAAAGAAAAAAAAATGGCCAACACATTTTCCCACACATAATTAATTTGATACACCGTAAAAATAAAAGAAGGTAAATTAAAGCAAGCAAAAAAAAACACACAAATTAAACATAAAAAGTGCTACATAAAAAAGCTAGCGCTATGCAAATGAGCGCGAATGCGGAATGAATGCAATGCACAAGAGCAACAACAATCACAGTTACAATAACAACAACAACAACTAGAGACAGCACAACAATCGAAAGTGTTACACTTTCTGCACTTCAGCAAAAGGCAGTCAAACAAAACAAGAGCCAACGGAGCCATAAACGAGTGCCATGTAATATGCGAAAGCAACAGAAAAAAGCAAACAGCAACAACAACAACAACTACAACAACAACAGCATTGCAGTAAAAATTACCGCAATTGCGCCATCGACGCAACGCATGCGCCAACAGCTAAGTCGACGCCGACTGCGACGTAGACAGCGCCGTCGAAACAGGTGAAAGGGGCGTGCATGCAGCAGCGACTGCGACTGCGCGAGCGACAGCGACAGCAACACACATACGTGCCGAATACGCTGGCTCAATTGTTGAGCTGGACTCAAAGCAAAACGGCAAAAAACAACAAAAATCGCTTGCATTGCATAACAGTTTCGAGCTAGCTACAAAACTAGCTGTAAAACAGTGCGCAGCCAACAACATGGTATTCTACAAGCAACTTCAGCTGATCTAGCTGAAAAAGAAATGCTACCACTGCCAAACATGCTTCTATCCGCACTATGTTACTTCACTTGGATGTCAATGTCAGGGGTCTTCGCTGTCTCGCTTTTGTTCTACTTTTGCGTTTAGAATGCCGTTGCGCATTTATGTATATATTGCTTGCTCGCACTTACACATTGTCTTGCTCTCGCTAACGCTCTCTTTCTTGCTTTCTTTGAAGTTGTTGTTGTTGTTGAGAACTGGTTTTCATTCAATTTGGTTGGGTTTTTCGGGGTTTTTTTTTTATCTTTGCTGTTCATCCGCTCAGTTGACTTGTTTGCACTGTCAGGAGGTTTTACTCTCACTTTCATTTTAATGCGCACCATGCTTAAAATGCAGTTCAGTCGGAGGGGGCGGGGTAGGGCCGGCTGTTAGGGCAGTCGCTTTTATTGCCTCGAAACGGATGCGCGATCGATATCAAGTTAAAGCAAACTGAATGTTAAATTTATACTTTTGGCACAGGACTTTGTTTGGCTGGAATTTTAATTGATTTTATATACATGGTTTAAAGTAAAAAGCTTAGGCAAAGTGAAGGTACTTCAATGCTTCCCAAACTGTTTGTCTTTTCATTACTAAGCTTTACTGTTTTCCTCTGTTAAAAGCTAAGCGCATTTGATATTATAAGTAAAGCCTGTAAAGTTAAAGAAAACTCTTCTTTGGCCTATTCTTTAAGCCTATAAATATAATCATTTATCATTTTTATATAGTCTTCAACCTTCTTTTAAGAAAAAAAACTTTTCATGTTGTCACAGCTCCACTTAAAAATACGCAAATATTAACAACAACAACAACAGCAACAAAACGCAGCTTCATACTAAATGAAAACAGCAAAAGTGAAAGTTTAATGTGCCATTAAAATAATAATAAAAAAAAAACAAAAAAAAACCTACATCAAAGTCCACTAAAAATTGTGACCAACTCGTCCATTAGCACAACAAAGGCCAGGCCAGAGGCTAACAATTTAGAGAAATAATATTAATAATAATAATAATAATAACAGAAAACGACGCACACAAAAGACCAACAAATTATGCCCAAAAAAAATGCGAGCTTTATTTTCACCTCAAACAAAAAAAAAATGCTATAAATTTTGTTGTCGTAGGCCTGGGCGCGCGTTTCTAATGAAAGTGATACCAAAAAAAAAAAACAAACTAAAAAACCAAAAAAATAAAATAAATAAATAAAAAAATAATCACAGCGGAAACCAAATGCAAAAAAGAGTCACGAAAATTATGCAAATTATTTTAATTACAAACGAGAAACTACAACGAAAAAATGCCCGTAAAAAGGGCTACAAAAAATGGCTCGCTTTGTTGCTGGGCCACCAAAAATACCCAAAAAAAAAAGAGAGAAACAACAACAATGGCGACAACAATAATAATAACAACAACAACAACAGCAGCAGCAGTAGCAGCAGCAGCGACGCACAGTTGACCCACTTAAATTGGCAAGAGAAACTGTAAACGAAACCGAGCCAATGCCAAAGCCGACCGATCATAGCCGACGCTCAGCCGAAGTCGTTGGCTGTGCTAAAAATAAACCGTGCGCCAGATTCTGCTGCTCCTGCGCCGTGCTTCTGCCTTCCTCTCTTTGCCCTTGCAGCTCCTTCTGCGCTTTATCAGCTGCAGCAGTGAAAGTGACAGCGCGAGACACGCATATATTTGCTCTGTTATTGGCTGGCCAAGCTCAAGCTGTTGTTTTATTCATTTCCAATGCGTTACGTTCTGCAACTCCTGCGCTATCTCCCTTCCACGCCCTGCGGCTCATGCTGCTGCTAGTGCAACAGTGAAAGTGACAGAGAGATACTTAACATTCGCTCACTCATATAATTCTGCTCTTATTGGCGGCAGCTCAAATGCTGTTTCATTTCTTTCATTATGTTTCGTATTTGTTCCGTTCCGTTCCGTTTCACTCTAGCTGTAAAATTTGTATTTTGCACTTCTTTCTATCTTTCATTTTTCTTCTGTTCTTCCAGGCAGGAAATCTCCATTTTTGGGTTTTATTTGCAAAGCAAACGGTAAATTTTTGTTTTCAGTTCTTTTTTTGTGTTTGTTCTCTTTTGTTTACAGCACGCAAATATTGTCATATGTTTTGCTTTGTTTTGTTTTGTTTATATTCGTTTTTTGTTGTGAATGTTTTAAATTTTTGCTTGTTTGAATTGCTTTACGACCTTAATTTTATGTCATTTACTTTAAATTCTATAATATATTTTTCTTTTCTTACATGCATCCCTAAACTTGTTTAACCTTTTAGCCAACTTCATTTGTCATGTGTTATTTTCCTTTTGTCGAAAAAAAAACCCGCATCAGTTAAACAAACCTTAAAATTTCCCAAACATAAATCCCAAAGCTAACAGCGCAAAGCAAACAGCAGCGGCCAACAAATAAAATCAAATACAAATGCCTAATTAAAAAGCCAAATACGAAAGATTTGCAAGTCCTAATTTTGACTGAGTGTGAGTGAGCGAGTGATGTCTGTGTGTGTGTTTACTATTGTTGCTATTACTTCACAATTCACATGCAACAAACAAACATTGGCGCACTTTTCACTTACGCTTCGCTGCCAGAGGCAAACGTAAAGAAAAGCAATGAAAAGAAAAGAAAAGAAAAGAAAATATTACTTCACTGCCACAGACCAGAAATGTGGTCGTCGCTGCCGTTGCCGTCGCCGTCGCATACAATTTCGCAATAGTTGGTAATTCGCCTAAAAAGCAACAGTTACAACAACAGTAAAAACTTCGCAAATGAAAGTGAGAGTGAATAAGAAAGCGGAAACTAATGCAAGCGAAACCAACAAAAACGAAAACGAACAAAAAACGACGACGACGACGACGACGATGGCAACTGGTTTCTGCCGACGGCGTCGGCGCAGACTTCGGTTGAAACTCGTTTGGCTGTAAAATGTGCAAGAAATCAAAGAGCGCGTCGCCGTTTAACAGTGACAGTAGCAGCGCAGCTGGCAGCGCGGCAGCAGCAAAAGCACGCTCAGTTGCGCCTGCGCAGCGTCAATTGAGCGAAGCTTTTTGTTTGAGTGCGTCGTTGAGTGAGGCGGTGATAAAAATCAGTTGAAAGCTGAAATTTCACTTTCGCTTTTAGCTGCCGCTGGCTGCGCAGTCGACGCTGTCGGCTCTGTCTGCGCTGCTTCAGTGCTGCTTCAGCTGCTTCCTCTGCTGTTTGCTTTGTTTGTCTCGCTCTAACGCCTTAGCTCTTTGGTTATTTCGCTGCGTTTTGTTTGCCGTTAGACGAGGCGAATGCGGAAATTGATTTTGTATTTGTTTGCCAAAAGAATTGCCCTGTTTTATATACATACATACATATATCATTTATATTTCTTTTTAAATTTGATAATAAGGCGCATTTAGTATACGCCATGTTGACCCACTTTACAGCCTGACAGCTGCCCAAGTAGTGCTCAGGCCCTTATCGATTCAGTCCTATGCACTTGACAATTGCAAAAACAAAAAACTACTCAACAAATTAGTGGAAAAACAAAAATACCTAAGCACCTAAGCGTTATCAGTGCCATTCGCCATTCGCCATTCGCCATTTGTTGCTGTCGTTGTCTGTCTATGATTAATAATAGTTTGTAATAATGTGCAATTTGTCCTTGGTTAGCATTGAAGAACTTAACTCTCTATACTATGTGAACTCAATATTGAATTTGGATTTTTCTTGTTGCAGGCAAATCCACATCGAATAGCAAAGAAATCATCTGCCCGGATGACAAATACAAAGAGGAGGGCGACATCTGGAATGTTGAGGCGCAAACCGCATTTCTCGGCCCCAATCTGTGGGACAAGACATTGCCCTACGATGCGGACCTCAAGGTAACACAAGTTAGTATCATTATCATCGCTGCGTAGTGGCTGCGTCTGTTTTACTACACCCCAATCCAACTACCCCGAAACACACACACACACGCACACCAAATTGCAAGCGAAACAGTAAACACACACACACACACGCACACACAGATTAACCCGAGTCTTGGTGCTTAACGTAGTGCGAGAATTGCATTCTCATCATTTTGTATATATATTTATAGTATTTATTAAATACTGTACAGTTTGTGTTTTCCATAGCAACTATTGACTAATACAAAAACTACACTACTCAACAAAAGCGATGAAATTACCAATGCAATTACTTTTCTAATTGAAATATTTAACTGGAAAATGATGAAAGAAGTATTCTAAGGCTCTTTCATTAGTTAATTACTTATATGACAATTTAATTACTTAGATAATTCTTTGAATTACTTGAGCAATTGTAATTAACTGATAAAATTTATGAAAATCATTCAGTTTTCATGTCTATTCGATGTAATTACTGGAGTAATTATTATAATTACTTGGGTAATTATTATAATTACCTAAAAAATGATTATAATTACTTGAGTAATTCTATCCTGAAAGTGTAAAGAATGAAATATTAAAGTATGTTATCAAAATAATTGAAATTTCTTAAGTAAATACTCTTAATTACTTGAAAACATTTGCATAGAAATGTAATTATTATTTAATTACTCAAGTCATTAAGACTTTTAATTCTAAAAGTCAACCAGTTGCTAAATTCTTCAGTAATTATGCTTATTCCGTGTAATTACATAAGTAATTACTTTAATTACATAAGTAATTATTGTAATTACTAAAGTAACTAAATTCTGTATATCAATTTCAAAGTCTTTTCCTAATATATTAAAAATATCTGCATATATTATGCTTGTTCAATATAATTACTTGAGTAATTATATCCAAAATCAAATAATTACTCAGTAATTATGCATAGTTAGAAGCACTTGCTTAATAATTAATTTAGAAAAATGCACTTAGTGCAACTAAAATTGCACTTTAGTCAAGTAATTGACTAGTGAAGAAAGTAATTGACTTGGTAATTGGTAATTAAACACCTTAAACACAAACAAATCTCGTGGCAGTGTTGTTAAATTTGGTTGTTTCTGCTGTTTCGGCTGCTGTGTGACAGATGAGAGACAACAATTGTAAACAATTTATTTTTCGTATGCAGTATGCGGACTTGGACGAGTTCTTGTCGGAGAACAATATACCCGACGGCCTGCCGGGCACCCATTTGGGCCATGCGGGCGGCCTCGGCCATCGATCCGATTCCCTGAGCCATGCAGCTGGCCTGTCCCTGGGTCTGGGGCACATAACCACAAAGCGCGAGCGATCGCCATCGCCATCGGATTGCATTAGTCCTGATACGCTAAATCCGCCATCGCCGGCCGAATCAAGTGAGTATATATACAGAGGGAGCAATACACAGAGAGAAAGAGAGAGAGAGAGAGAGAGAGAGAATGATAATTTTATATAACTTTAAATTTGTAAAAAAAAAAAACAAAAACAAAAACACAAATGGAATGGACATTGCGCCTCTTTAACTATCGAATCTATCTAATTTATAAAACAATATATAATTTTGATATCTACATAAATATTACCACATATATCTCTGTAAATCTATCACATATAAGTTATGCATCTAAGAAAATATGAACTATAAGAACTGAAATAGAAAATGTTTTTGCTCATGTCTTATCAAATGCTAAATGTTAAAGGCTGATTTCATTCCAATTTGTGCGAATCAAGGCAAATTTTGTTGTCAATTTGAGTTATCGTAATTTTCTTTTCGTTTTTCTTCTTCTTCTTCTATTTTTTTTTTGTTTTTTGAATTTGAATTTGGTTTTTCATTTTCTGTTTTGTTTTCGATCTGAAAGTGAGTCCAGTTTGTATTTGATTTAATTAAGAATATAGCACGAACAGTCTGTGAAGAACATTGTTAACATTTAGTATTTGATATTCCAGCATTTTCATTCGCATCGTCGGGGCGGGACTTTGATCCGCGAACCAGAGCATTCTCCGACGAAGAGCTCAAACCGCAGCCGATGATTAAAAAGTCACGCAAACAATTTGTTCCAGATGAGCTCAAGGACGACAAATACTGGGCCCGACGACGAAAGAACAACATCGCTGCCAAACGGTCAAGAGATGCGCGTCGCCAGAAGGAGAATCAGATTGCGATGCGTGCACGCTACTTGGAAAAGGAAGTGAGTAGCACACAAAATCGATAACCGAATAGATCGATAACCATTTCTATCTGTCCATATGCAGAATGCCACGTTACATCAGGAGGTCGAGCAGCTAAAACAGGAGAACATGGACTTGCGTGCACGTCTATCGAAATTCCAGGATGTGTAATGAAAATACAATATATAAACAAATAACAAGTAAAATATATAATAAAAATTAAAATAAAAGAAAAATGTGACTTTGAGCGATACGAAATACCACATCAACAATTACATTATAATGAATAATACTAATAATAATAATAATAATAATATTAAAGCTGTCTATCGATAACTGATAAAGAGACAAAATGAGAAGAAAACTAAACTCAAAATGAGAAAAACAATTTATACATGCATAAACATGTATATATATATATCTTATTATATAACAAGTTATATATATATAAATATATATTATATTAAGTAAACACACACACACATCTACACACACCTACACACACACACACACATTTGTAAGCAGCGGATATTTATTTTAAACTTAACGTAAAACTAAACGCAAGAAATAACTACAAGCAAAAGCAAAAAATGTAACTTAAATTTCTAGTGTAGCAAAAGAAAAACAAAGCAAAACAAAACAAAAAATGTCTCTCGATAACTAACTATCGATAACCTGTTAAAGCGTACCGTTAGCCGAAACCCTTATTAACTAGATTTGTTAATTTTTAATGCAAAGAAAAACAAAACATCTTTTGTTATTAGTTTTTAGCGAGCAGATAGAACCCGATCGATATACATACATATCGATAACTATCGATAACACATCAATTTCTAGTTTTCTTTTATACTTTGTTAAGTTTTGTTAGTTAATTTACTTATTTTCTTTGCTTACCTAAAGAACACATAAATCGTGCATATGTAAATAATTTCGTTGCCTATTCTACAAATTGACTCAAGTAAAAAGAGAAATAAAGAAAACCCAAAAAAAAAAATCTAAAAAAATATATATATATATAAAATGTTATAAAATAAAGAAGCAGAAGAAGAAGAAGAAGCTGAAGCAGAACCATTTAGAAATGAGCAAAAGAACTTCCCTCCTCAGTTGCCGCGGCAACTGTTAGTCTAAGCGAACTATGATTTTTCTTATATATATACACACACCACACACACACATACATATATATATATATATATATCTATGATCTATATATCATAAATTTGATTATGGTAAACCTATTATTTGATAGTTTTTCTTTGTTATTTGTTGATAATGAAACTAGACGAAGTAGCAGCAGAATTGAATAACTCAGCGCGCATATAGTCAGCTGCGAGATATGCTTTATAAGTTTTCTAACCGCTTTCTAACATTTGACAAGTTCTTAAGATTTCTGTAAACAGTTTTGCAATTGCATATATCCAGATGAAGTTCAAACTGACAACTTTTCAAACCACCCTCTATCTATACCAAACTAACTAACCCTACAGTTTTTAGCACTTCACATATATGCATATATAATGTATTCTCTTTTAGTTCAATGATTTCATATGCTTCACAACTTTTCTAACTACCCTCGCACTTGAACTTCTGCAGCTTCAAAAGCTTTCAACGTTTTGCAATTCTTTATTCACATAGTCAAATGCTGAGCTATGCTATGCTTCACAACTTTTCGAACCAACCTCTAGCCCTTAGCCCTATTTTCTATGAAACCTTTCACAATTCTATATATATATATATATTTATAAATATATATATATAGATTTTTGTTTTTTTTAATTAATTAATAATTTGTTTGGTGTGATTTTGCAAAGATCTTAAATCTTATATATTATGATCTATAATATATTATCATTATTATTATTATGTTAATGATTATGATTATGATTATTATTATTATGATTATTATTACTGTTTACATTTTTTAAGTTAAGTTTTATTTTTATTTGTTAAACATTGAGTTACATTTACCTGCAAACCTAGCAAAACTAAGCCTAACAAATAAACAAACAAAAAACAAAAAACAAGAAAAACCCAAAAAACAAAAACAACAAAAACTGAAAATCTAAGAAAAATCAAATAAAATTTTATACAAAAAAAAAAAACAAGAAAAACAACAAAAAAAAACAGACGAAAAAAATTCATTTGAAAATTCTATTTTTTATGCAATTACAAATTTAAGAAGTTTTATTTATTTTTAAAAAATGAAAAAGCGTAGCAAACAAAGCAAAGCAAAAGCAAAAGCAAAAGAGAAAGCGAAACAGAGAGAGAGAGAGAGATGAAAATGATAATAAAAATGCTTACAAAAATAATTTGACAATTTTTATTTTTTTTTTATGTTTTCTGTTCTTATCCAAAACTATCTACATATATATATATAGAGTACATAAAGCAAAGATCTCAAGTGGAAATACCGAAACTAACCCTAACGACAGGCCGCATGACATTTGATAGATAAACGCGTTTATCTCCAATGTTTATCTAGCTAACAATTTATAGAGATGTAATTCTAGAGCGAGTTGCACCCAGCGTTTAGTCCAGACAAACTTCCAACAATCGAATCCTAAAACACCCACTAAAATGACGATTAAACCTAACCTTAAACAAATAAAGCCTTTTGCACTGCTAAGAAACCACCTAGAGAGAGAGAGAGAGAGAGAGAGAGAGAGAAAAAGAAAAAAAAAATTATATAAAAATGAAAAAATTGTAGAAAATTCGTATCAAGGCAAAAAGTTGAGTCAAAGTTTTGAGCTTCGGTTGTTTTGTAAAGTTACACAGATATTATACGATAACGATAACGATAACGATAACGATAACGATAAACTACAGTAGTGTACTTTGATTAACTTCACAAACTAAGCAATTGCTACATATATTTGTACTATACATATATATATATATATATACAGCTATATATATATATATATAGTCTAAACAAAAATCGTGTTATATTTATATAAAAATATTTATGTCTAAGATACAAAGTGCGCATAGAGGTGAAAAATATAGCAAACAAAACATAAACAAAAATTATATGCATTAAGTGCGTAGCCCCAGCTGTGGACGAGTGTGTTAGCTCAAGCTTCAAGTGTGACCAGCCCAGAGAAATATACTAAATTTGGTATTTGAGTTTGTTTTTGTGTTTTGCTTTAGATGAAAAAGGCAAATTTTGGCAATTTCAAGCTGTTCTAGTGTACAGGATATACTAAATATATAGTATATTTTTGGTATTTTCAAATGATTTGGTATTTCTTAAATATATTAGTTGTATATAAAGTTGATTTTTCATATATATTTCTCTTCTTTTTTTTTTTAAATAATACAGTCGAGTCTCGATAATTTGTACCCCGCTAAATCGATAATCGCGATAAATCGAAACAAAATCTAACCCCTTGAAAAAAATTCGTTACAGTCGAGTCTCGATAATTTGAATTTCCGTCTAATTCGTAAAAAACCTGATCCCCTTGCCATTTCGAATTATCGAGACTCGACTGTATTTATTAAGCCATACGGGGTATCAGTAACCCCTTTGTGAGCTTGGTTTGCTATTGATTCTGCCCATTTGGGCGCGCCGGCTAACTTTCGTTAGCTTTAACATTACTTATTATTTACATGACATTACATTACTAATATTTACATAAGCAAATGAATAACATAATAATACTGTGATGGCTGCTGTGTGTCAACGTCTGTTGACCATCGTCACAGGAGATCTGAGAATCAAGTCTCTTGGTTGCCTTCGGTTCAGTCTCCTAGGAGTTCGCTGAGTAGTGAGCATGTTTGCTAGCCGGTTTCTGTGCCGCTCCAATCGTCGTTGTCGTTGTACCGACTCGAGTGCTGCTTAATTTCGTCAAAGACTGTGGCCAGTTGCAGGTCTCGATGCAACGTGGTGTTTCTTACATACCAATCGCAGCCGGTAACTAGTCTCATGACTTTATTCTGGGCAACCTGGACTCTTCGGATTTGGCTATCACAAGCCAGACCCCAGATTTGGCAGCCATATTTCCACATTGGTGAGATAATTTGTTTATAAATTGTCACTTTATTTGCCAGTGTCAATTTGCTGCGCGAGCAGAGTAGCCAGAAGCACGTAAGCGAATGGTGATGGCCTTTACATGCTTGGAGAACGTGAGTCTGCGATCCAGTATCACTCCAAGATATTTGGCATCATTCGCCTGGGGTACAGGAACTCCCTCCAAGAGGACGGCTGGTGGCGTTCGCCGTTTCAGCGTGTAGCAGACATTGGAAGATTTGCTGCTGTTGATAGCAATGTTCCAGCGCTTTGCCCAGTCCGCAAATTTTGTGGCATAGTCTTGGATGCCGTCCGCTGATTTCTTGAGTGAATTTAATTGAGTTGAAGTTTCTGTAGTTCAAATTTGTAGCATACTTTTGCGCTTGAAAGTGTTATAAAAAGTCTTGAATTCTATTAATAATTTACTTATTAATGTGTAGCAAGCTTTTGGACAGTTGAGTTTGTTATTGAAAACTAAGCCGCATAGAAAATTGCAGTCAATTTCAAATAGTTTAAATAGTAATTTTAATAGGTAAATGCTTTAAAGGCGTTCTCAGTCTCTTAACGCTTAGCACGTCTCAGACTTCACACAGTTTTCAAAAACTTCAAGAAATATTACACAGAGCTTAATTTGCTTATTTCTCAATTTATAAATATTTATTTATAAATAAACAAAAAACTGTCAACATATTTAACAAATGTGCAAAAATCTGTTTAGGCTTGTTAAATATGCAAATATTGTAGCATACTTTTGAGCGCGCTTAGTATGAGATGCATACAAAAAAGAGATCAAATATGAAGATAACATTTAATTAAATATAAAAAACTTATTAAAAAAATTCTTTAAAAAATTGTCATACATTTATTTAAGTTTTATGTATATTTTTGTATTTAAAAAAAATTGTTAGCGTACTTTTGGGCAGCACTGTTTGAGCAGACATGTCTCAGCCGCAGCGGGCTAAGCAAACAAAAAGTTGAAGAAGATCAAATTATACACAAGTTTTTATGCAACGAGTTTGTTGTAGGCTCCAAATTTATTTTGTTAGTGATTGAAACATTAGGTTTTTAAATAAAAGAGAAGCAGGAAGAGGTGGGAAGGAGTTGAGGCAGAAAATGATGAATATGTATTAATATTTCTGATAAGAATGTTCCGTAACAAATTGTAGACTTTAGCAACAAACACAAGACGATAAAACTGAAAGTAAAAAGAAAAAAAAATATGAAAATAAACGAAATTATGTATATATATATATATATGTGTATGGAGCAACATGTTATTATATAATTATAATTAGTTGATGAAACTTTTTGTAGATAAATTCAATATTGTAGCTGATGATTTTTTATATATATACATACATATATATATATGTATATATATATATATATATATATATATACTAACAATACTTAGCATATACCACATAAAGTATATGAATTATAGAGCAATGAAGCTATTGCATAATCGTAATCGTAGGCAGGGTTAAACATAGTAACTAAAGACACAAATTGTTGCAGTGCAAAGCAAAGGAGAAACAGCTAGAGAAAAGCTATATATATATATATATATATATATATATATATATATATATATATATATATAGATATGTGAATAGGTATGACATCTATCTAGAGGATGCGAGCGAGAGAGTCGAACATATTAAATGCTATATACATATATTATATTATATATACATTATATAATATATATATACACATAAATACTTATATATACAATATATATATATATATATATATATATATATATATACTTACATATAAAGAAAAAAACAAAACGTTGTTGAATTTTAAAGATCAATAAGCATAAAATACCATAAATAAATAAAGTAGTAAAAAATACTAAAAAAAATTGTTAGTTGTTGCAAAAAAGAAGCTAAAAAACTGGCTTAAAGTAAAAAATAAAAAAGTTAAACAAGACATACACACACACACACACACACACACACACACACACACACACACACACACACACACACACACACACACACACACACACACACACACACACACACACACACACACACACACACACACACACGACACACACACACACACACACACACACACACACACACACACACACACACACACACACACACACACACACACACACACACACACACACACACACACACACACACAAACACACACACACACACACACACACCCAAACAGCTGCGTTTTGTAGAGCCTTTAATTTGGAGAACTTTTGGGCGAATGCAAATAATTTTTATATACGAACGAGAGTTGCCAGAAGAGAGCAGAAAGTAAACATAAATAACTAAAAGGCATAAAAGTAAACAGCTAAAAGTAATCTAGAACTAACAATTTGTAAAGCGTTTGTATTAGTAACAAAAAAAACAAAAACAAAAACTAAAAACTAAAAACTAAAAAAAAAACATATATAGAGAGCAATGCAAAAGTAAAATAGAACTTAAAAAACTAAAATCTAAAAATTAAAAAAAAAAAACTGCGCCTAGTTGTTGTTGCCAGCGAAACTTAAAAAATAAATCAAGTAAAAAGTAAAAAGTAAAAACTAAAAAAAAAAAAAAAAACAGCCTATGCAAGGACACTAACATGTACCTAGATATACATACAAAAAACAAGAAGAAAGCAAAGTAAAAGAAGAGAGAGAAAATACAAAAAAATACAAAAGAAAAACCAAAAAAAATTGCTAACAAACTAAACACAAGTGCTCGACAAACAAAGAAAAAAAAAAATGCTGCAGATATATTAGTTTAGTTTGTAATTTAAAAACTAAAAGAGAAAAACAGTGAAAAAAAAACTAATTAATTTTGTTAACTTTTTGTACTCGTCTCTAAATGTAAAATATTTGTTTATTTTTTATTTTCAAATGTTTTTCCCTGATTTCTCGAATAGTTTCGCATTGTTTGACAATATTTCAATAATGTTGAATTAGTTTAGAGCTATTAATTTTGAAGGCGTGGCAATTATGTTTTTAATTTAAAAACTGCAAAAAAAAAACAAAAAAAAAAAACAATAAAGGTTTAGATACAAATTTTGAAACGATAAATGCAAAAAAAAAACAAGTGTGTTCTTATTTATATATAAAAAAAATAATATAGTAAGTGTGTTAATTTAGAATATTTATATTTATATTTAATTTAGAATTTTTTTAATTATTTTTTATTTTATTAATATTATTAAGTGTATAATTTAGTACCTTAACAACACATGGATGGTTAATTTAATTAATTTAAATATCATAAATACTTTTAAAATTGAATTTATTACTAATTTCAAATTTTATACATAGCATAGCTAGGCGCCATCTTTTTCTGTTGCCTACTTTGCCGCTTGTGTCCCAAATCAACCAATCGCTGTTAAGCTGGCTGCACTTCTGAAGACAATGTTAAGCTTAAATTAAGATCTCTTTCTGTGTTAAACCACCAATCAGCATGTGCTATTAACAGTTGTCTTTGCTGCAGTCTCTGCTAAGTGTGATCTCTTTCTGTTACCTACTTTGCAGCTGCCTTTAAGCAACCAATCAGCGCGCTTTGCTGTTAAGTTGCATGTTAGCGCCGTCCTAAAAGCAGACTATGTTAACTTAACAGCCCAAGCATTGCAGAATGCTGTCAACTTTTCAAGGTTAACCTTGACAACGTTTCTGCTTAAGTTAATTTATGGTTTTTGTTTTGTTTTGTGCATATTGTTGCTGGGGTCAGTTCGGTGTTGCATAACTGGCAGCTGCCGCTGTTGCCAAGACCTTGACGCGTGCAGCAATGTTGCCAAGCTGCGCGTCATTGAAATTTCAATTGATTCAATTTTAATATATGCCAAAAGCCCACAAAAATACAAATTATCAAAAAAAAAAAAAAAACAGCGCCACGCCTACCAATCGCCATTAACTTATGCAAAACGCTTACGAATTTCCTCATTTTTTTTGGATTTTTACAAATTCCCAAACAATTTCCGTTGATTAACAGCAACATCTACAACAACAACAACAACGCGAGCAGTCGCATAACTGTTGTTCGATTACTTCCTATGAAGAAACGTGCGTGGCAAATGCTGCAAACAAATGCGAGCAATGTTAACACATGGATTCCATATGTAGTTATGTATACACACGCACACACACACACACACACACACACACACACACACACACACACACTGATTACCAAATTACGACAGCATAAAAAAAGTAACTGCAATAACAACATCAAACAGGCACTTAAAATGTTAATAACAACATCAAACGTTAAACTGGAAATGTGCAGCAAGTTGGCGTCGCAGTCGACGTGCGCGTCGGCGTCAACAACGTTGAACTTGAGCTTGAAATGTGAGTGAGCGAATGTAAAGTCTCTGCTTGACTGCGCTGCAGAGCTTAACATAGTTGTTGCTGTCGCTGTCGCTGCCTGCTGCTCTGCTGTGCGCTTGGGGTCTCTCTTTATGATCGGCAAATGAGGTCAAAGCGTCGCATACGTAATGTGCGTTAAATGACAAAACTTATGAAACAAACAGCAGCAATTTAATTAAATTTTTTGCTTTTCTTTTTCCTTTTTTTTTTGCAATTTTCTTGCTTCTCTTGCGCTGAGTGGCGCCGGAAGCACAACAACATGCGATATATAAATGATGAGCCTGCGTGGGCGTTAACATAACAGCAACCGGCATGCCACCATCCCCTTCCCTACCCACTCTCTTTCGCTGCCGCTCAGCAGCTGCCCAAGTTTGGCGTCGTCCCGTTTGACAGTTGACGCTTTGCCGGCAAATATCAGCAGCAGCAGCAGCAGCAGCAACAACAATAACATTTATGCTATGCTCACTTGAAGAGAGCCCCACATTGATGACGCAACAGCGCCGCTGACTGCCTAAGAGAGCTGTGACATAATCGCCTGACAATGTATATATGTGTGTGTGTGTGCAAGAGAGCGAGCACCGCTGCTGCTGTCGCTGCTGCTGTTATGTTGTGTGCTGGGGCTCGCTGCTCCGTTTGCTTGCGGTTAGCGCTCAATGCCTTCATTTGCTGTCGAACAGCGGCCGTGTCAAGTACAGCAAAAATAGTTAGCGCTCGCGCGCTTACGAGCAGCATTCGAACACGTTGCCCTACACACACACACACAGACACACACACACAGCTGGCGGCGCCCTCTCTCCGCTCGTCGCGTAACCGTAGCCGTAACCGTAACCGTAACGTAAGCGCATTACAAAACAACGTCAACGCGTCGCTATTTTGTCAACGTAACCAGCAGCGCTTTTATCGTCTTTTATATGCAACTGTGTGCGTGTGCGTGTACGTGTACGTGTACGTGTGTGTGTTTACATATGTATGTGTGTGTCTATGCTCAATTCGCCAAGCATAAATTTGAAATCAGCTAAGCCCAAGCAACAAGAAAAGGAAAAAGAAAAAACAAAACGTATTTGTTTGCTCCGCGCGTTATGTGTAAAACCCGTCTGTGGGTTACGTAAAGCCGAGTTGTTGGGTTCTTACAAAACAAAAAAAGCAAAGAAAAGCAAAAAAGAAAGAAAAAACGCAAAGGCAGAAGTTACGCGCACGCCTCGACTGAAGGCACAACAAAATCACTAGAGAAAATATAGAAAAATTCTACAAAAAAAAAAAAAATAATAATAAAAATAAAGAAGAAAATAAAGAAATTCTGAAATTGAGCAAAGAATTTTTTGCACTGTTTTGTTGTTGTCTCGCGTGTGGCAATAAATTTTGACACAAAAGAATTTATTGTGTGTGCGTACGTGCGTGTGTGTATGTGCGTGTGCGTGTGCGTGTGTGTGCCAGTGTCTGTGTCTGCTCAGACAGGAGGCGCGGTCGTGCAGTACAAGTAAAAACGAGAAGAAGAAGAAGCAGCAGCAGAATCAGCAGTTGTCAGTGCGACAGGTAAATTAAAATATCAAAGAGAGAGAGAATGGCGCTAAGAGAGTGCAAACATTGAGGCTGCTGTGTCTCTCTCTCTCTCTCTCTTCTGTCTGTGTTACGACATCAGGCCACACGCCGTCTGCTCTGTGTGCGTGTGTCACTCTATGCGTGTGCATGTGTATGTGTGTGTGTGTGTGTGCAATGTGAATGAACGCGCGCTCAACTTAGTTGCATTTTGCTCTTTGAACAACAGTAGCAGCAGCGCCAGCGCCAGCAGCACAAGAAAAACGGTTTTTCACTTGCGTTGTTGCTGTTTTTGGTTTTGTTGTTGTTGCTGTTTCTGCGAATTGATTGTGAAAACAAAATGCGCTGCAGCGCACTGTTAGAGTGAGGGAGACAGCGAGTGGGGGGTGGCGGGCAAGTCCCATTTTGCGCCGCTTACGTGTTGCCATATTTTTAAAGGCATTACTAAGCGGTTTTCTGTTTTCTGTTTTTGTTTGCGCATATTGTTGTTGTTGTTGTTGCTGCTGTTGTTCTACGTGTTGTTGTTGACGTTCTGGCAAATCAAATTGGCCGCACTTGATAATAATTTATATTTAATTTGTGATAAAAAGCAAAGTCTGAATAATATTTCATGACAAATATATAAATTTATTTAAATGTATTATACATATATACATATGCATTGTATATATATATATTTAAATATTTAAATCAAATGATGTAATTGCAATGCAAAATGAATAAACGACAGTTTACAATAGATTCAAATTAAAAACGTGCTGTAAAACATGTTTATTATACGAAACTAATAAAAGCAAAAAAAAAAAAAATAAAAAAAAAATCAAATTCGTATTGAATATATAATAAATGAATATATCAAAAGCAAATTATAGCTATAATAAAAATTCAAAATATTTCAAAATATTTGTGTATGATAATTAAATTAATAGAATTAAAGTAAATTATTATTATTTTAAACTGTTGAATAATTAAAAATTAAAAAGAAATAAATAAATAAATTTATAATTAATTTTTATATATTTTTTTATATTTAAATGTAAAATTTAAAAATTAATTTTATTTTTATTATTTTATTTTTTTAGTAATGTTTTTTTTTTAAATATATTAAGGTTTATAATATATTTAAATATATGCATTTCTTAAATAAAAAAAAATATATATAAATATTAAAACAAAAAATAAAATTTAAAATATTAAATATAAATATATGTCATATATTCTTTAATTTTAAAATTAAAAAACAATAAAAAAAAATCAAAATTATATAAAAAAAATAATTAATTAAATATCAATATATATAATTAATTCAACAAAAATCAAATAATAATAATATTAATTACTATAAATGTATTTAAAACTATTTAAGAGAATTTCAGACGTTTGCTTCCATTTGCAAATGAAAATAATTATTATAGTTAAAGAAGTAAGGAAATTATGCACTATTTGCCGTAAACTATTTTATGGGGCACTCTAAACGGCTATGCAAACTTCCAATTATATTATTTAACTACTTTTGTTGTTGTTGTTTGCTTCGTTGTTTTTTTACGCGCTGAAGTTGATGGAAATGCAACAAATTGCTGCAGCAACAACAGCAACAACAACAACAACAACAACAGCTGCAACAGCAGCGACGCTTGTCACATTAACAGACCCATTAGCCTTTGCACCCACCCCCAAGCTACCTACCTCCCTCGCCCCACTCGTGCCCCACTCCCAGCAACTGGGTGCAACGTTTGCCGGCTGCAGTTTACGTGACGCGCGCAGCGTTTGTCGCCCCAACGTTCGTCGTTTGACGACGCTGACGCTGACGCTGACGCTGACGCTGACGTTACGACACGCGACGCATTATGCGACCAAACAACAACAACAACAACGCGGCTCTAACAAACTGTAAACTGTTAAGCCGTAAAACCTTTAACTGAACATTGCAAACAAAATATTTCCTTCGACATTATGCAAAAAGGCCAAAAGCGCAAAGCAGAAAAAAAGGGGGGAAAAGCAGCAGAAAGGCGAATGAGTCACAATTGGCCAATTGGCCCTTATATAAATGTAAATGGCTTACGGCAATTAGTCAGAATTTCAAGTAAATTTCATTATGCAATCAGTGTGACAAATGGAACAAAATAAAAACTAAAAAAACGAAATGGAAAATAGAATTTTTTCTCAGTCAATAATTATTTTCGCCTTTTGCTCTCGCTCTTTTCTTCTGCTGTGCTGTGCGGCGTTTATTGTGGCCATAAAACGCGCCGTAAAAAACCAAATGAAAAGCCAATAAAACAAATATCAAAGCAGAAATCACACACAGCAACAAGCAACAAGCAACAACAACAACAACAATCAGCAGCAGCAGCAGCAACGCGCAGCTAGGAAAAATGCTTATGAAAATTGTATAATAAGTTCGAAGGCGATTTCATAACACTTTGAATTGTGCGCAGCTCGCAGCTCGCAGCTCGCAGCTCGTGTTTATTGAATGGCAATCACAGCAATTATGTAATTTCATTAGGCCCAAAACTTTATGCCTTTCACACACACACACACTTGTGGAGTTAGCTGTGTGTGTGTGTGTGTGGGTGGGTAAACCTTTCGCCCCATTTGCATTTGACATTGCATTTCAGGGCAAATTTCTTGTCGCCACCCGCAACAATTGACTTAAGTAATAATAAGTGCAAGCAAATGGCCTCGTTTGTATGGCAGAGCACGACTAGCAAATACCCTGCAAATTGCTAATTCTTAAAGATGCAAAAGTTATGCGAATAATATGCATATATAAAGCAGACTAGGAAGTTGTCTTGGGAATATATCACATATGTATAGGTATATATATAACTGAACAGCATTGATTGCGCTATATTTGTATGCAACTGTGAAACAGTCTAATCAATTTCAGCCTGTCTAGCTGTCTAATCTGTCTAACGGTTTGTTATCATGCTCTAAAACAATATAGATCAGAACTGAAGTTTCAAGTCATTTTGCTGTAATACAAATTTTCTTGCTATAGGGTATATATATTTATATCTATATCTTTGTCTTTTTAAACTCTAGAACTATTTATGAAACTATAAAAAATAAGTTTGACTTAATAAAAAATTATTTTTAAAAGAAAAAATATCATTAGAATTGAGAAAACTGTTTTTTTTGTGTATTTATAAACAAATATTTGATAAAAATTATATATATTAAAATATGCACACATTTAGCTAAGCTAAACTATATACCCGCTTGGCGTATGCTCTCAAATCCAGGGTATACTTAACAAAAGCAGTTGACGTCGTCATTGTAATTGGTTTTTGTCTCGGTTTCTGTCGCCGTCTGTGCAGCTGCCTTCGCCCGCTCTCTCTCTCTCTCTCTCTCTATCTCTCTCTCACACTCCCTCGCTGTTCGCGGTTCTCAGTTCCAGTGTCTAGCGTTCCAGTCCCCGTTCCAGTCTTTGTCGCCAATTGCTCTGCCAAGTCGGCGACAACAGGCGACGACGATAAATGCAATCGCAAAAACATGATTGACATTGCATAAGACAGAACTCAGATGATATAATATACACATAGTATAGTCTATAGTCTATATATGTATATATAATAACTGTATATGTTTGCATATATCAGCTCATATGCCCATACGAGAACAGCAACAACAATCAGTTAATTTAGAAATGTTTATCAGCACTGCTCGCAATGTTATGCAACACTGAAAGCGAAAAAGAGTCTGAGAGTGAGAGTGACAGAGAGAGAGGGGTCGAGCGATAGCGATTGCATCTAGATACACGTGCGCGTATTACGAGTCGTATACATAATTTTTTTATTTCTATTTTTATATTTTTTGTTAACTTACGCAAAAGGCTTTAATCTAAGCAGTCAAAGGCGCAAGCTGTTTGCTAACTTTTGCCAACAGCAAATGCGTCACATATTGACTATTGGCCTAATAGATGTTATGAACAGTTGGAATACATGTAGAGAGATATATATAAAGTTAATGCCTGAAGTGCTTTCTAACAGCCAGACGCACAGTCTGAAGTATTTGAAGGTCGTTTGTAAGTGCAGATAAAGCTGCATATATAACACACACACATAGGCAGACACACACACACACACATATATATATATATATGTATTGATAATAATAGCAAAAATAGATATTTCGCCATAGGCAGTCAGTCATTCAAGAAGTGTCTGCATTATAAATCATATCGAACAGCTGTTGCTTGCTGAGCGAGCAAAGTCTGCGCTTTACCCTAAAGGGAATTGCAAGCAGACAAAAACAGTGTTGGTTAACGATTGCTTTCTAATGTGTTATAAGCATGGTACAAAGCCAATTGACCAGTGTTGCCAACTTTGTAAAGTTGCCAGAAAAAGCTAAAAGCAATGTTAAGGGCAATACAAAACACGTTCACTCAGTTTACCTTTTTTTTCCCGCTATTCTCAAATTTTTCCAGCAATCGAACTTTGAAAAAAGCCAGATCTGACGGGGACAAAGCGGAATTGGCAACACTGCAATTGACATATAGAATGAAATATAGGTATAGCACTTGTTGCAGCTTTTGTAGCTACATAAACAGTGTTGGTAAACGTGTTCATATTAAAAGTTACTTAAAAATGAGTAGAATGAGTAGGAGCATAGAGTAGGGAACTTAACTCCTTCTATGGTTTGATAGTTACTTTGAATAACAAAGGGCTTTTAATCATTTGCAGCACAGTGTTGGTTAATGCCCATATATATCAGCAATTGTGCTATATAAAGACTTTTTGTTACTTTAGTTAAGCAAAGTCTAGTGTGAGGTATAGAAAAACATGCCGTCTTAGCTTTTGCTATGTTTTTTATAGTAATTAAAGCCAAGTTTTATTCATAAACAGTGTTGGTAAACGTTAAATTTTAAGAAATTTTCAGAAATAATATTAAATGTATTGCAGAGTTTGTTTTTTGTAGCTTAAACGTTTGCTGAGTTTTGTATTGCTTCAAAGAAGTTTTCACTTAAATCAGTTGAGACTTATAAGCTGCAAAGTGAACTTAAAGGCCACATCCTTAGCTAACACATTTCAATTACTCATTCATTAAGTATCTCAGTTTATATTCTAGTCAAAGGTCTGCGAACACAGCCAGACATAGTATTTAACAAATTTTCTTTTTTGTGATACATTTGAGAACAACTCGGCTGAAAATCATTCAATTTCATTGTTGCTTCTATTGTTGGCGCAGCGGAATCAAATTGATATAAATAAAAATATGTATAAGAACCAAGAACCTTCGTGGCAGGCCATATACATTGTACATATGTATATACTATGTTGATGTTGCTGTTGTTGCTGCTGTTGTTGTTGTTGTTGCTTGTATCTTGATTCTTGGCTAACTACCAATAGCATAGACAATATTTTTCAGCATTACTTAACAACAACATTTATGCAGAATAAAAAGAAGAGAAATAATATTTGTTGGCCAAAGCAACTGGGCCAACAACTGGGCGTACATAATCAGACGATTCACAAAAATACGAAAATGAAATGAAAAACAACAAAAACAAAAAAATAGTCGGAGACTAGAAATCAACATTTTTATTTGCACGCAATTTTCTTTTTGGCACACTTTGATTTCGCTTTGCGTTGAAAATGTATCTCTGGCTGTTTATCTACGCCTGATTATACAGAAATGTGTCTGTGTGTGTGTGTGTGAGAGATGTAAACAAATTATAGCACAAAAAAAACCAAAAAATCAAAAAAAAACCTAGATTGTTTACATAACAAAACCAAAAACATTCGAGCGTTGCCAATGGCCACGGCGCGCAGTTCACACATAGTGTGCGTGTGTGTGTGTGTGTGTATTGGTGTGTTGTGCCGGCATTGTTTATCTTCAAGATACAAATACTGAACGTTCTCAAGAAAGAAAAAAAACGTGCGCACATAACACAAGCAGCAGCAAAACACAAACACACACACACACACACACACACACACAGACATAGCCGCTCTTAAGCCCTGAGAACAGTTCTAAAGAGTGTGAAAGCGAGCGCGTGAGAACAGCAGCAGCTGTGTCTGCTAAGAGCGCGTTTAACGCTGTTGCTGTTGTTGTTGTTGTTCTTCGACTGCGAGAACGTTCCACTTTGTTTTTGTGTACGTGCGTGTTTGTCTGTGTGTGTGTGTGTGTGTGTGTCGACGTTTCTGATTTTGATTTCGTTACTTGCGCCAGCGTCCGCGTCAGTTTGCTTTGTGATTCAGTGTTAATTTTCATAATATTATGTAACAACATGTGCGCTGGCTGGCTGGCTGGCTGGCCCGTTGGCCCGCAGGCAATTGAAATTAAGTATCATATCAGAGGCAATAATCGCAGCAGCATTAATCATTTGCACAGAAAGAGTGAGAGAGAGAGTGTATGTGTGTGTGTGTATGTGTTCTTAGTTCCAGCTGGCTGCTGCTGCTGCTGCTGCTCTTTGCGGCAAGTTCGTTGACCGTTTATGTAACGCGCCAAAGTCTTCAAAAGTGGCTGCAAAGCTCAGAATTTTAGGCCAGTCAATTAACAGCATACGCGACAAATGTCACGTCACTGCAGTAAAAGAGAGAGCAAGAGAGAGAGAGCGAGAGTGCGCGTAGCAGAGAGATGCAAGTAATGGCAGTTAGCATGAACTGTGCACTGGTTGAGTAATAGATACGGTAATTCTTTATTCTGTTTTCGCTGTCATGAAATGGGCAGGCAATAAAACGAAAATTAATTCAAAGAGAAAGAGAGTATAGCGGCCAGAGAATGAGAGAGCGCGTGTGTGAGCGAGTGAGTTAGCATGTGTGTGTGGCTGGCGCTCTTTAGCTGCGCGCTCTTTGCGTATGTGTGTTTGAATTATAAAACAGAATCAAAAGCTGGCGATGGCGGCAGAATCAGGCAAACGGCATTTTATATACGTTACGTAAAATTCCTACACACACACACACACACACACACACATACTTAGCGTCGATTTGATTTCTCGTCTCGTCTTCTGCTTTCAGATGCTCAGCCGAGCGCGTCGTCGCTTCCGCTGACCCAACACCAACAGCAGCAGCAGCAGCAGCAGCAGCAGAGGCAGCAACAAATCAGCAACTCCAGTGACTGCCAAACTGCGAAGGGCAACGCACGCGTCTTCGCTCTAACACAAAACAAAAATACAAATAAATATAAATTTAATTATAAATTATACATGGCATATATATGTATGTATATAAAAGCAAAATTAATTGAAATAAATATATATAGAGAGTGATATTTTTTGGAGCTGATATGAAGAGCTCAAAAGTCGTTGCCATCGACCAGCAGCTAAAGTGAAGTGCATAAAAACAAAAAGAAATTCAAAATAAAAACAAAACAAAATTAAAACAAACGCATATTTAATTTTGAAATAAATTTTGTGCAAAAAACAAGAGTAAAAGGAATATAACAAAAACAAGAAAACAAAAAGAAAAACAGTTGAAAAGCAACGCCAAATACTGCGACGTCGCGCTGACGTCGACGTCGTTGAATACGTGACAACGGTCAGCTACAGCAGCAGCACCAGCAGCAGCAGCAACAACAAGAATAGCAGCAGCAGCAACAGCTGTCAGGATGCCGCTCTCACAGGGCTACTGCATGAAGCCCTCGCTGTCTAACAAGCGCGCGCTGAAGGCAATGCGCAAGGAGAATCAACAGCAGCAGCAGCAACAACAGCAGCAGCAGCAACATCTGCAGCAACAACAACAACAACATCTACAGCCTTTATCTAGCTCTATGCATGCGCTGCTCCACAACAACAACAGCAACAACAATGGCAAGCAGAGCTCATTGCAGCTTTCGTATTTGATTGGCGAGTCGTTTGCGCGCTCGGGCAGCTTGCCACAAGCTTTGAATGTCTATGAGCTCATAGCCAGTGTCCAACTGGATGGCCATGTGCCGTTGGATAAGCTGTCCTCGCTAGCCAGCGCCTTGACTGCCCACATCAGGCAGCTGGGCAGCGTGGCCATGCGTGAGTCGCGATTGAAGGCGCAATACCAGGAGCTGCTGCAGTGGACGGCGCTGGGTTTGGGCTTGGATTTGGAGGCGGAGCAGGATTTGCTGGACACACGAGAGCTGCGTGTGCCCAGTCCAGCCTTGGGTGAGGACTACGATCCGCTGCTGTGTCCGCTCTGCTCGGATCTGCTGCGCAGTCCGGTGACCACGAATTGCGGCCACACGTTTTGTGGCCAGTGCTGCGAGACGATCACCCAGTGCAACATTTGCCATGTCAAGTTTCCGCGCAGCGCCGAGCGCATGCCACAGGGCATGGCACTCACCAGCACCACCAGCACCAGCTCCACTGCGAGCGGCAGCACCATCAGCAGCATCAGCAGCAGCAGCAGCCACGCGCCCAGCTCCTCATTGCGTTTCTTGACGGGTTTGCCGCCCGCTCCAAGCGGAGCTGGCTTTCAGCATGGTCTAGGACTGCGTCTCTCGATGGCGGCACCCACCACAGTGACCACCACGACGGTGGCATCCACCACAGCCACAGCCACCACGACAATGGCCTCGAGCAGCTCAGCATCGGCGCTGGTCGCCGGCATGGGCGGCGGCTATGCGCTGGGCGTGACTACGGCCATGAAATTCATGCCGGATGTCTTGATCAGGCACCTGGTGGAGAAGTGGTGGGGACCCGAGCTGCAGGCCAAGAAGATCATCGAGAAGGCGACCAGCTGCATGCATCTCAATCGACTCGACGATGCCCTCAAGTTCTGCAATGCCAGCCTAGAGAAAGGTGAGTTCAAACAAAATCTCTTCTCAGATTTTTTAATATATTTAAAGAATTTAAATTAATTTGGTTTTTTTGTCAAATTGAAATGAAAATTGCATTAAATCTATTTATTGAAATATTTGCAATTTGAGTTCTATTGAAATTGTTTAAGTTTGTAGTCCTTTTTTTTGCTAAGTGTATCGGACGAAGTTTAAATACTTCTGAGGTCAAGGTGCAGGCGAAACTTAAAAAAATAATAATTGAAGTTTGGAGTATAGAAATCAGGCCAGGTCAATGTCAATTAGTTTTGCTGTACACTGGAAGAAAAATTGTTAAATATACTTGTTTGTACACTGACAGAAAAATAGAACAAATTTAAAACAATACTTAACTGTTTCACACTGACAGAAAAATAAAACAAATATAAATTACATTTTAAATGGTAGATTAAAAGCCATTTCTGCTTTTTACACTGAGAAAAAAAAACAAATATAAATCAAAATTTGAAAAGAAAAATTTTAAGAATTAAGATTATATGCAAAAAAAAGAAGAAGGAACAAAAAAAATTGAAGACTTGATTTATGTATATACATATGTATATCTGATTGTCTTTTACACTGAAAAAAAATCTAGTTTTGGAAGGCAGCATAGGCGTAGCATGTGCTTTAAATAGTTTTTCTGCACTTTTATACAGCTCTGTTCATAAAAATAGTAGTGCGACGGTAAACCCTTTTCAAATAATGCCATATTTGCGCTTACCTACAAAGCACACTAATTCATATATAATGATTGCCCATAATCAATGGGTTCAGGGTATAAATACCTCTCAAATAAAGTTCTAAACTTTTGCCCCTAAAACTTTTGCTAAGTGTAGCTTATAAATAGCAATTAGGCAATAAATTATTAATATATTATTGATCGCAAAACATATTTTGGGGCTGTGTGCAATGGCTAAAGAGTTAAGAAAAAACTTGCTCAACTGCCACACCTTTTCGCCCAGTGTAGCGTCAAATTGTGTTTGGTTTTTATCTTTTGATGATGTGCTCGAAAAATCAATAAAGGGATATAAACACACGCATAGGGAGAGAGAACGAGAGAGAGAGAGAGAGAGAGGGAGAGAGAGGGAGAGAGAGAGAGAGAGAGAGAGAGAACGAGAGAGAGAGAGAGAGAGAGAGAGAGAGAGAGAGAGAGGGAGAGGGAGAGAGAGAGATAGAGAGAGACAGAGGGAGCTGCAGCTAAATGCTGTTGCTGACGTCAGCAGCGAAACTACGCAACAGGTTTTTCAATAGAAAAGCCTTGTGCAGTGCAGCTAGGCCCTGGCCTGGCCTGGCCTGGCTTGGCCAACAGTTCGTATGCGTGATGTGTGTCAACAGAAGCATTCGAGCTGCTGGCATCATTTGTCAATTGTTGTTGTTGCTGCTGTTGTTGATTGTAGCTGGTCTAATTGTGTTGTTGATTTAATGGTCACTCTTCCTCTCTCTTTCGCTCTTTTGCTCGCTCTGCTTTTCCTCTGTATGCCAAGGATTCGCTTATTAAATATTTACAAGGCAAATTCCAAGTCAAAACGAGGTGGCATATCACTTGGGACATTTGCCAAGAGTAAAAGCCAAATACGACAAACCAAATTAAATTCTGCACTTAAGGGCCAACAGCAACAGCAACAGCAACAACATCAACAACATCAACAACATCTTTAACAACATCTTAAACTTTTGAATTGCTTTGACAACACTCCATTTGGAGATTATGTTGCAGACAGATACTTTCCTAAGGCACTGTGCATGAATAATTGAGGCGTTGAGTCAACGCGTTTCCGAGGCTTTTCCCAGTCACACGTAGACAACAACAACAACAACAACAACTGAAACAACAACAACAAATAGCTAATTAATCATTTGCGACACTTTTTGCCACCTCCGCATCAGCTCCACAAATAGTTGGCCAACGATTTTTTAATTTTTTGTTTTTTTTTTCTACCTAATTTTCTGCTCATTTCTTTTCTATTTTCTAGTTGCTTTTAGATTTTTCTATTTTCAATTCTCTTGTGGTTTTTCTCTGTATTTTGTTGTTGTTACTTTCTGAAAAATCACGTCGATCCACGCACTTAGAAATCCATCAAACAAGTTGGGGTAGATGCAGCAGAAGCCAAGCGGCGAGGCACTTGACTGGATGGCAGATGCCAGATGAAACGTTTAACGTTGCCCAGAATCTGTCCGCTGCGGGGCAGTAAGGGGGCGGGGGCGTGGGGCGTGGGGCGTGTCTCTGTGTCGGTAAAATATGAAAGGAAATTCGTAGCGATGTGGCAGGCAACAGCTGATGGGCAATTTTCACACAATTGAACCAAAAATTAAGCAGATCAATTAAAGTGGAAGAGGAAGAGAGGAAGAAAATCTTAAATGAAAATGTGATTTAAAATAATAAGGAAAATAAACTGAAAGTAGATGTAGATGTAGATGAAAGTATGATAAATAATAGATAAAAAGCAGAAATAAATAATAATATAAGTTAATAATAGACAAAGTCAAATAGATTTGGCTCGAAGAATATATTTAGCTAATAAAAATAGAAAATTGATTAGATAATGCATAATTAATGAATCATAATTGACAAGTAATAAATAGTCATAATAGATAAGATTTTATAGATGGAGGCAATAAAAGTAACAATAGATAAATAATAGAAAATTGAGCAAAGAAAATGTCATAAATTTTAGGTACAAATATTTGTGCGAAATTATCAAATAAATTGTATAGAATTAAAAAAAATTTAAATTCCATAAGAATTGCAGAAAGGCAACAAATAGTGAATGCCCAACTGGGATATACCCTGAACTCTGTGCTGCTATTTCAATCATACTACGTTTCTTATCGACATATATCTTTTCTGATCGATTTTCATCGATAATAAGGAAATGGGATGAGTTATCGAAAAAATTATAAGCTCGTAATGCGTATGGTCTACACGAGTATACATTTCAAATTTGAGATCTCTAGCTTTTGTGGTTTAAAAGATCGTTGCGTTCACA
The DNA here is from genome assembly GCA_035045365.1 of Drosophila leonis. Lineage (NCBI taxonomy): Eukaryota > Metazoa > Arthropoda > Insecta > Diptera > Drosophilidae > Drosophila > Drosophila leonis. Next base: position 11,688,528 of record JAWNPC010000454.1, on the reverse strand, counting down.
CGGACGGACAGACGGACAGACGGACAGACGGACATGGCTATATCGATTCAGCTTGTCGAGCTGTTTGTCAGCTTTAGAGTTCTTTTGTGTCTTTTTACTTAGTACTTAGAGCTCAATTAAATATTTGCCTTGATCTTCAAAAAATAAGTATTTCTTTATTCTGTGCAAATTCAATATTCAATATTTGAATATTTAGCCGTTACGAGCTCGAGCTGTTTGCCAAAAGCGAAGAATTCAATTGTGCTGCAGCCAACTCAGTTAAGCACTTTGAAGTGTGTCAATTTGTTAACGAAGACACTTCAAATATAGTTAGAAGAAGATAAACATAAAGCACTTAAAGTGAGTGTTAACTATATATAGATATATAATATAAATATATATATCTATATATATTTATCTATAAATAAAATTTATAGAATGTGTTTACTTTTTGTGTGTTTATCCATTCATAAATGCTCTCCATATATTATACAACTATTTATTTAGTATATTTTCTACTAATTAACTAACTAATTAAAATAAAAATCGCATTTTACCCAGCTTAAGCCAAGCTAAATTTCAAATATTACGATCTAGTCTAGGTTTTGGCTTGAATCGAACTTAAGCTGAAGAGCTGCATAGCTTGATAGCTCGCTACACAACGTATCATACCTGCTTCACGCTTGCTACTTATACAAACACTATTAACAGTAGCGACCCCTACCATATCATATATATAGATATATGTATGTATAATATATGTATATATTCCAATTATAATGTCCATGCATAGTCTAATAGATCACATAATATTAGTATATTTATTTAGTTGATTGCCTTGTGCGCTTTGGCCCAATGCCTATTGCCTAATAACAATGTCTAAATATTAAGTGGGTGTTTCGATAATCAAGATACAGGATCTACAAATGACCAGGTGCTAGTTGCAGGTGAGCACCGAGCCAGGGGCGTGGGTTGTGCTGAGGCTTGTTGCGTGACTTTTACGGTTTGTCGCCCACACAAAAAAAAACAAAAAAACAAAAAACTGAGAAACTCGTGTTGCTTTCATAATTGTTTGTTATCAGAGTGAGTGTTGTTCTAGTTCGAGTTGTTGCTGTTGTTGGCCAAGTCAACAGCAGTGATTCAAATGCGTTGATTTGGCCAACTGAAATGCTGACGCATCATCGCACGAGCCACACAAATGCTCTGTTTACCTGACCAAAATGCAAGCAGCATGAAATATAATTAATGGCAAAACGTTGCTAAACACACGTAAACACACACACGCACACACACACATATATATATATTTTGTTTTATTTTTAAGTTTTATATATATATTTTTCTATATTTCTTTAGTTGCTCTCACTATCAGTTATTGACTTTTGCGCTGATAAAAAACTGTGGAAGAAAAGAAATTTAATATAAGCAAAACAATTTTTGTTGTTGATAAAAGCAGAACAACAACAACAACAAAACATAAATAAAATGCTGCGTCATTGCGTTTAGTAGAAGCCAAAAGTCAAAGTCAATTAGCTGCAAATCAAAATAGAAAAAACACGCACAGCGTTGCCAGATCGCTTTTTGCTAATTTGTTATGCCACTTGGCCAAGGGCAGCTCAAGCAACAATAACAACAACAGGAGCAGCAGCAGCTCCACTTGCCACCGAGGCAACAGTGAGAAGTGTTTGCTTTTTGCTTTTTGGATGAGGCACTTAACATTCAGGCACTAAATGAGCCGCAACACGTGCCAGACATGAAGAAGCTTACCAACACCCACACCCATGCACACCTACACACACACACACTAGATAAAGGCTGAGCTGGCTAATATAGTCGTCGACCTCATGCAACATGCTCGTGTGCCACATGTGGCATGGCGAATTTGCAATTACAGCCACGACTGAGCACACAACAAAACAACAATTCAAAAGTGCTTGAAAACTAGCAAAACTGAACGACTAAGAGATGCGCTGGAAAGCGTGGAATTTGGCAAGGAATTTATGTATATTAGAGGGTGTCTATAGAGTGTACAGAATATAGAGAAGAAGAGAAGAGAATGAATGAATTCTTCCGACATAGATCATTTCTAGATTTAGCATATCTCAAAATACTCAAAAAGAATTTGCTGGAGTTGTAACTCTCCACAGGCCTAATACCTAACACTTCCAATTCTTATACCTCTTAAAGCATTATTTCTAGATTTAGCATATCTTATCCTACTCAGAAAGAATTTGCTGGAATTGGAACACTTCCAAGACTTATACCTCTTAAAGCACATTAGAAACTAAAACTAACTAAGACTTCAACAACTTATACCAAACTAGATACCCAACTTTGCATAGTTACAGGGTATAGCTTTAACATTTAACTGCCTGACTTGGGCCAAGTGGAAAGAGTTGTTGAACAGCCGCAAGGACTCGACTCTCACTCGACTGTGACTCGTGTGGCGGCAGGAGGCGCTGTCCACTGGCAAAATAAATTCGCTGTGGTTTGCTGTTGCAGCCGCCTGTGGAAATGCCCACATATCATGCAACGCGGTGGCATGTTTGGCCTTTTAGTGGCCTCTGCACGCAGCGCCCTGGTAATTTATGCACACACAACACACACACACACACACACACACATATATATATATATATATATACGATATAAAAAGATATATATCGCAGATCGTATAATTTGATGGCGTGTGGACTGTGGACTGACCGAAATGTGCATTAAATGTGAAATGTGAAAATGTCCGAAAGAATTTAGCACGTGCCCGTGCAATCATTGTGTGGCGGCAGGCAGTAGGCAACCCACCTGACCATAGTTGAATTAGAATTTGTTTCTTTTTTATGGATTTAATGTGGGCTGCATTTAATTAGCGGCTAAACTCAAATGATATTCGTACTAGCCATGCTACTCATTTGGCTAATGAGGTCACACGAATTCTAAGGAAAAACCGAATGACGACGCATTCATTAGACCAAATGTTTGCTAATTGCTGAGTTGATTCGATACAAATTGAAAAGCTGACTTAATTGTGAGTGGTTCAAAGAAATATTGAACAAATATGGAAAGTAACTAGTCACAGGGGCACTATTAATCAGAAAAAGTGAACGAACATTGAAGCAGGAGTGCCTTTCTGTGCGATTCTCATATGAATGCGAAGCATGGGAGTGAGCATGTGAATCACTCGAGAAGATATTGAGCAGGGGTAATAGATGATTTGGTTTTTTCAATCAAAAAAGTAAAGGAAAAACTAAGCGAATCTCATAGATATGCCTTTCCTTGCGATTCTTAGTAGAATATACAGCAGAGTAAACTATAGTAACTCACATTTAGTGTTAGCTAATTGGTTAAGCACTCTCTCTCTCTCTCTGTCTCTCTTTCTCTCTGTTCTCTCATTTGTATTTCAGGTAAACACAGCAGCTTGGCTGCCTCCCTTTGCGCTTCTCATAACTGTAAATTTCTCCAATATGAATTGACTCTTCAACTAACTACAGTTGTTCATTATAGTCAATGATGGCTCAGCTAAAAATTGCTTAGATTGTAGACCTGAGCTCATGCGCCCCTCTCTCTGCGTTTCTCAAAATTATATTTATAGCAAATTTATACAGAGCAAGACTTGCTCAGCTTGCTTACTCACTCATATTATTGCCCATTTGCTGATAAGCTCTTGGCCCCGCACTTAAGCACCTCTCTATGCGATTCTCATAATGCTGACTCAATCAAAATGTTGATTTGTCAAATATATTAAAAATTAATTCCCCTGCAAAATTCTATACAAATGCTCAGCTGATAAGCAGCGCAGCCCTGAACTTGACCGCCTCTCTTTGCGCTTCTCACTATGATAAGCCAGCCGAAACACAAACAATATCATTGCACTTTCAATTGTGCCTGGCTAATTGCGCACCCAATTGCACGACCATCTCAAGGGCGTACTCTGAACTCGTGTGTGCTTTTTTTGGTTGTTGGTTATCGTGGTGCTGCTACAGCCATAACCCAAATACATGTCATGCCCGATAGACGTGGTGCTATCAGCCATGTCGTCAGCTGAGTTAGCAGCTGATTTTTGGATACGTAGAGTTCTCTAAAGCTACCAAAAGCCAATTGAGTGAGTGCACTAATTAGCATTTGTTTTTGGCTGTGGCTTTTGCTTTTAATTAGTCAGACAGGCGCAGGCGGATTATTAAAGTGGGCGTGGCAGCTGCTTGTTTTTTGTCGTTTTTTGCTTACTTAATGCGCAGTTGAGCTGTATCCAAAAAAAAGTTCTTTGTGAAAGCGAACAAAGGCCTGCTAAGTGAAAGACAGACAGAGAAAGAGAGGGAGAGGGAGAGAGAGTGGAAGAGGGACAGAGCGCAAGTCAAGAGACTTGGCGCAAGTTTAACGACCCACAAATTGACTTGGCCTTGAAGCAAAGCCAGTTGCCTGCACTCCTCAAAGCCTTAGCTATATATATCTCTATATATATATTTATCTGCACATATATATATAAGTATATATATAGTCATATCTCTTAACGCATCTAGTATAAAGTTGTGTTAATTTTTTTTGTTTTTTGAATTGATTTATTTGATGTGTGTTTCGTGCGCGGGTTTCGCATCTTGCATTGCCGGCATTCCCGGCGTCTATTTCGCAGATACTTGCGCTGTGGCATGCGGCGCCTTTTGGCTTTCGGTTTCTATGTTAGCCTCCCCCTCCCCCACCTCCTGGCTGCATTGTTCGCGTCTGCTGCACATTGCTGAAATGCCAGCGCACATTTTTTTGTACTTTCTTTCGCTCTGTCAGCGTTCAATGCATAGAACAAATTCGTTTTTATTTTCTGCTCTATTCAAATGAGACTTGTGGCCCAGAAATTGTTTAGCTGAAATATTTATGCGCTGTCTCTGACATGGCAGTGGGCGTGGCTGTGACTTGAGTTGTGTGAATGAAAGTTGTGGGGGGGTAGAAGAAGCAAAGGCGAAGAGGTTCGTAGCTTGATTAGATTAGATTGATTAAGTTATGGTGGGAGTAGCTGGAGGCAATGTATATTTCTATATATATATATGTATTATATATGTATTATATATCTCCATGAAACTATGTCTTATATATCTTATACACACTTCCTTCAGCTGCCATTCCCAGTCAAGTCATTTGTACGTCAGGCCTGTCCGTCCGGTTAAAGGAAACTTCCATCTTTCAACTCCTGAGAGCTAGAGTCCCTAGACGTAAGCTCACAACAAGTTCATTTGTCGAGTTATTGATAAGTTTATAAGTTCTATAACCATTTGTAGTTGTTTTGTATTAAGCGTTTTAGTTCTTTAGTTTTATACTTCATTGTATTCCATCTTATTTCCATCTTAAGTCCATATACTCGAAAGAGGAATACTATATGTATGCATACAACTTTATTTGATTTATTTTATTTTTACTTTTAACTTCCATAACATCCATAACTATTCTATATATAGTATTTGGGTTAACTTCAAATTCTTTGTATCAAATCAAATACTCCTGATATGTATCCTTTGTTTCGCTCATCTTAAACAGATTTCCCCACTTGCTATCATTAATCAAGATCTATATAGATTCATAGCTTTCTTGCCAAACATTTTTAAAGTACAAATTCAAATCTTTTCAGTTTCCAACTCAGCTCCAATTTCTTTGTAAACTACAATTTGCAAATAAGAAATTCCCAAATCCCAATCTTATATATTCAGAGTTACATATATTATGGATCTAGTACAAATTTAGTTACATTTCCAATAAATACCAACAATTTTGTGGCACAAAATCCTATCATTTATCATTCCCCCTTTGAGCAAGTGCTACTATAAATTGATAGACGCTGCGCGCCCCGCCTAAAGGGGCATCTCCAATTGCCTTGGGCATTATACAAGATTCTTGATACGGAAAAGTCATTTTGTTTCGTAACGCGCGCGGCTTGTTATGCACATCAGATAATGCCAGCGGGAAGTCGTAACAGCCAGGGCAATGCATAATGATAATAATAATAATAATGATGATAATAATACGAACAATACTAGTAATAAAAGAACGCCATGATAAACAGGCCATAACTCATCGACACCGAAATAAGCCATAAAAATCAACAGAATTTGCCATCGGCAGCATATTAAAGGCCAACAAGACAGAGTGTGATGTAATGGGTGGGAGAGAGAGAGAGGGGGGAGAGAGAGGGGGCGAGTGTATATGTATATGTATCGGTTATATCCAGTTCTTAAAACAAATAGCATGTTACAGTGACTGCATAATGAGGCATTTAGCATGCGGCATGTGGCATGTGGCATGTGGCATGCGGCATGTCTTAATTGAAACTAAATGGCAGCCACATTATGGAAATGCAATCAAATATTTGTTTATTGCATAATGAGCGACGCAGCTGGCTGGCAGCAATAACAACAACAACAACAACAGCAGCCATTGCAGCAGCCAATACTGTCCTCAGCTAAAGGAGTGGCAGCACAAGCCACAGGCATTGCAACAGTCTGGCAACGCTGGCGCTGTGACTCACTTGCCATTAAGTTTATTAAGTAATATTCTATTGTGAATTGTGAATTGCAATTGAAAATTCACTTTCAACATTTGTAAACAAAACACGACAGCTACAACAACAAGAGCTACAACAACAACATTGGATTATTCAATTGCAGCAACAGCAACGGCAACGGCAGCAGCAAAAAATCAAAAGTAAGTCGCTCGCTCACACAGTCTGCGCGCGCGCTACCTCTCCCTCTCTCTCACACACACACACACACACACACACATTCACATGCGCTCTCTTTGCGCCCGTTCACTGTGCTGGGCTCTCGCGAGTTTGAATTACAGTTATGTCATAGAACGTAGCTCGCAAAGCAAATGGCGGGCCGCTTGCAGCTGCTTGTTGTTGCTGTTGTTGTTGTCGCTGCTCATGTTCGCTTTATCGCTGCTGTAACTGTAAGCGATTTAACGGCAATCAGCGACGATTGCAATTTGCCTTTTACATACATACATACATGCATACAGATGTATATATGTATGTATTGTATATGTTTATATTGAGCAATAGACACGAGCTGGGCAAATGCTTAACTCAGATCTGGCTTAAGGCATTATTGGACCAGGCTCGCTGCCCTATCAATCTGTTAGGCAATAGCAAAGCTTTTGCCATTTGCATTTCCATTTGCCCAGCTTAACAAATAAAACGCGCCTAGCCGTCGGCGAGGTCAAAGTGCAACTTGTTCAGCACAAGCAAAGTTCAGTCATAATAGAAACAACAGGCAAACAAAAGCAAAAACTGAAGGCGTAGCATTTCAATTTGCCACACAAAATGAGCTATCAAAGAGCAGAGCGACACACACACACACACACATACATACGCCGCAAGTTATGCAACAGTTGCCGCTAGAATATCAGGTGGTTGCTAGAAGAAGAAGAAGAAGGCAGGCAAGGCAAGGCAAGGCAAGCACTCAATGCTGCAAATTAAATAAAAAACTAGCTTTTAGCTGACCAAGCGGGGAGGGGGGCTGACAAAGCGCATTACGTATTCATTGAGAACAGGCAGCAATAACTTCCATAAACACACACACACACACACACACATATGTATATGTATATATGCATGTCTTATTACATCACAGCTCTGTTAAAAGGCGCTGAGTGTAGCAAAAAGCTAATTAGTTCAGCTCTGCAAAAAAAAACTTCATATAAAGAACTCTGAACCAGCAGCAGCAGCAGCCGCTGTAACGTCGCAATAAACGCCAATTATACAACACTGGAGAATGACACAAGATATCAACAATCACTTTTCAGCCATTCGCCTGTTGCCGCGTTGCCACATTGTTGATTATTTAATCGCCACACAGACAAAAAAAAAACAAAAACTTATTACAAAATTGCCAAATTCACTGCTGTTGCTGACCCCCTTCAGCCCCACCGCCAACCCGCCCCTGCTGCTCTCAAAAGGCAAGCGAGACGAAAAATTGAGCGCATTTACAAATCACGATTTAATTTTCAGTCGCCGCCGACGCAAAAGTCAAGCGTTGAAATTGGCAACAAACAAATGAGCTAAAGCGGGACAGCTGCAGGGGCGTGAAAAAGACAAAAGGCTAAGGCGTGAGTGCGAGCAGAGCGGTTGCTGGCAATCGGACGAGCTTAGGCTTATGCTTAACGTAACGAATGAGCAAGAAATACACTGGCGATGACGCTGACGCTGAGGCTGACGACGATGGCCAACAGTTGGCTGCTGTCTGCTGTCTGCTGCCTGCTGCTGGGCTTACATAACCAGAGCTCCACTTACCAAACAAACATAATAAAAATGACGTCGGCAGCAGCAGCAGCAGCAAACAAAAGCAACAACAACAACAACAGCAACAGCAATCAAGCAATGTTTAGTAACGCGACGTCAGCGCCTGACTGCGACGGCGACGGCGACGCCAGCTGCGACAGCAACGTTTGACTTTGACATACTTTTTTGGCCGCAGTAACAAAGAGCGCCAGCAGAGCAACTGTCAAATTTTGACATAAGCCAAGCTTGCGCCATTTCTCTCGCTCGCTCGCTCGCTCTTAAACTTATGCGCTCTCTTGCAGCAGTCGTGCTCTTTGGCCCTGTTGCTGTGCTCGTGCCAGCTGCACTCTTCGTTTGCCTCTGTCGCTCTCACTGTGGCCACCACTGTTGCTGTGCTGCTCTGGCGCACAGCTCATTTCTGCTGCACTCTTCGCTCGCCTCTCTCATGCTCACCACAGTGGGCCGCTGTTGTTGCACAAGCTTACGCTCACGCAATGCTTTTGCCTAACTTCGCTGCCCTCGTCGACTCAGTTTTTTTTTCGTTCGTTTTTTTGGCAGCTTTGCATAAAAAGCCGGTTTTTGGTGTCATTTCTGTTGTTGTTGTTGTTGTTGCGTCTCTTTTGGCTTATGTATGTTAGGGGCTGTTGGCGCCTCTGTAGCATTACATAAGCGCGCGAGGCAGAGAGTCGCTCTCGTTCTCTTGAGCTGCCGTTTAAGTCTGTGCAGCTGCCCAAAAATAATTCAACATTAAAAATAGACAGAATCAAAGAACCTGCCACGCCGCCCTCCCCCTCGGCCAGCCTCTCGTAGTTTAAGTGGATTATTGGACAGCCACAGCCTGGGGGTCTCAGAAATCAATTAACTGCGCGTCAAAAATGCCTGACCACGGCCTGGCCGGAAGTGGAAGTGTAGCTGTGTGTGTGTGTGTGTGTGTGTGTGTGTGTGTGTGTGTAAGAGAGTCCAGAACACACACGCACATAGCACATTTATCAAATGTCAACGACAACATATGGCAAATGCCTGCGCAAAGTCAATATACAACATATGGCATAACAAGCGTGTGTGGAGCTTGCTGGGCTTGGGGCTTGGGACTTGGGGCTTGGGGGAATTGTGGCTTGTGGTAGCAGTGACTGTGGCTAGCACGCCCATATCTCAACGCAACAGACCAAGGCGCTGCCCCATTGTGTGTCCCACAACAAAGACGCCGCAACTCAAACTAAAGGCGATAAGACGAACCAAAATGCCCTAAACAATAGGAAAAAGACACATAAAAATTACAAAAAAAAGCAAACTTATTTTTATAGTTTGCAACAGCATTACCCGATATTCTACTCTATCTCTATATTTATCTATAATTGTTTCTTTTTCTCTGTCACCTACATAGGCTTAAGCACATCATGCCCATGCTTCAGCCATTTTCACTGAGTATTTGGCAATGATCTATGGCATAAGTTGTATGTCTTTATTTTACATTCAGCATTTGCAACTTGATAAAAAAGGCAACTGTGGGCGTGGCTTGTTCTATTGCTAATCAGCAAAGTCTACTTGAAATCTTGTTGCTGTTGTTGTTGGTTGTTTGTTGCCTGTGTGGGCTTTGATGCTGTTGACTTGCTGGTCTTTTGCTAGTTGTTGTCTCAACTGCATAAGCTGCTGGAGCAACAACACTCAACTGCACACAATGTTAAGCTTTTACAACAATCTAAGCAGAGGAAGCAGCACAGCAGCAACAAAACAACATGCAATAAAAATGCCCATAAAAACAACTGAACTCTATCTAATGCCCCGCACAAGTTGCACAAGAAAATAAAATAAATATATATATATTTATATAAAAGGAAGCGAACGCAATAGAGAAGCAAATGGCCAAGACTAGCGGCTACACTGACAGAAAAGTAGACACAACTAAGCTAAGAGGTTAACTAAGATTTGAAGATTTGAAATGTGAAAAAAGGAAATTTAATTAAATAATCAAAATTAAATGAAAATTTGTTTTGTGAAGAGAAAGATTTTGCTAATATATATCAATCATAATTTAAGTCTCTTAAGAATCATCTCTGTTTAATTACAATAAAATATTTATAATTTTATGTCTTAGAAATCTTAAACAAAATATATATTTTTCAAATGTTTTAAATTGAAAAAGTGTTTTCAAAAATTGTAATATATTTATATAAATATTTTATATATATTATAATTTAAAATTTTATATTAATATATACAAAACATAGTTAAAACTTTATTAATTTTATTTTATTTCCTTCTGTGTATTTTCTTCTAAAAATAAAGTTTTTATTACCCAAAACTTGCTTTGGTTCTTAAAATATTTTATGCCTAAAACAAGATTTAGGAACTAGAAAAACAATTAAAAATTCATGTAAACTTTTTCTATATATATTTTTGACTACAAACTAAGATTTTCTTATGCCAACTCAATATTTCTTTGCTTATTTTAAGACTTTATTTCAGCTTCAATTATTACAAAAATTTGAATCAGCAGCAAGTCAAAGGCTTTTTCTTTGCGTGTAACTCTGCCCCAACTCTTTCGCGTAGCCCGCTTGACCTTGAACACAGTTTGCAGCGGCGCTGTCGACGTTGCCATCGGCGCCGCCGACGCCGCTGCTCATTGAAGCGATTCTCTGTGGCTTGTGTTGCTTTTCACGCTCATTTTCCAGCTGAAAATTTGTGCTCTGCGCCTCATAAAAAGCGTGTTATTTATTTAATGTTAACATTTTGCAGTTAGTTGCAAATTTGAACAGTTTGCAACAAAATTTATTTGGAAAATTTGTGGATTTTTGTTTTACTTGGGGATTTTTGATTGCAATTTGCAATTTGTGTTTACACGCAAAGAAATCTGAATTCATATTTTTAATTTGCGTGTGTAAATTGTTGTTGCAGGTTGCTGTTGTTGTTGTTGTTGTTGTTGTTAACGCTCTACATTGCTTGAAGGTTGCGGCTGGCTGAGCAACAACTCGCTTATATAACAACTATTGGGAGATTGTTTCAATACGCCGCAACTCAAGGCAAATGAGTGAATTTTCGGGTATATTGACTGTGTGGGAATGTATGTTTGACGGGGGGATATGCAAGGGGCGTGGCTCAGATAATAAAGTATATACATATGTCTTATTGATCATACTAATGATAATGATAAGGACAATGACAATGACAATGACAATGACAATGACAATGACAATGACAATGACAACGACAATGACAATGACAATGACAATGACAATGACAATGAAAATGAGAATGACAATGACAATGACAGTGACAATGATAATGATTATTATAATGATTATGCTTATGATTATGGTTATTAGAATTATGACTAACTCACCATTCCCCTTGATTACGATAATGACAATCCCAATGGTAATTATTATGATAATACTAATGATAATGGTAGTGATGACCACGATCGTAATGCTAGAACAATGATAATTCTAATTTTATTGCCCATAATTCTGTTGATGAATAATATTAATGATGATGATACCGCTAATTACTCTAATGTTAATTGCAATGCTAATTATACTGATCATGATGATATATAGTATATTTCTAATGATCATAGGCATGTTAGGCAGGGTATCTCCTAGTCGCGCACTCTCCACTAGAGCATTCCTACTTGTTTGTTTGCTTGTTGCTGCTGCTGTTGTTTTTTCTTGTGGCTTATTTGTTTGGCTTACCTTGAAATGATTTTTAGCTCAGCTTGGAGTTTAAATGCGGCTGTGCGTCTGTGTTGTGCGAGTGTGTGTGTGTGTGAGTGTGTATGTGCTCGTATGTCTATTTGCTTTTGCCTCTGGCTATGGCTGTTGCCCAATGACGCATACGCAGTGTTGCAGCCCCCGCAACCAGTTCTTTTTTGAATCAAATTGCGTCGCAAAACAAAATGGAAATTCATGAAAAGCAGCCGACAGTTAGCGCGGCCCGGTTGTGGGTCGGTCAATCACCCATGGAATACGCAGACGCTAATCAGATGCAGCTTCTCTATTTCCGTCTCTCATGTGCGAGAGCTGTTGAAGTGTGGTTCTTGTGTTTTGTGTATTGAGCAGCGCTTAGACCAACTGCTCGCATTTCCAGGCGAGCTGCTGCCTATTGACCTTGGCTTGAACCCGCAAGCGTTAAATTGACATTTGCCCGCAGATAGAATCTTTACGCTTCGCTAAACCTAAACGAGAACATTACCGTAGCGACTACGAACTGGAGCAAAACGAAGTTTAGATACGCTAAAGAAAAGGAAAGTAGAGAAAAATACTGGAAAGCAAGTGTTTAGTGCAAATGATAATGAGAATAAGAATAATAATGAGAATGATAATGATAATGAAAATGAAAATGAGTATAAATATAATAATGAGTATGATAATAAAAAAGAGAATAAGAATGAGAATAATGACAATGTAATGAGAATGCGAATAAGAATGAGAACTATAAATATAATCTTAATGATAATGCTAATGCATTAGTGATAGTAAAAAGGAGAATAAGAATGAGAATAATGACAATAATAATGTAATGGGTATGAAAATGCGAATGAGAACGAGAACATTACTTTGATTAATAATGATAATGCATTCGTGATAGTAAAAAGGAGAATTATGAGAATTAGAAGAACAATGAAAATGACAATGACAATGACAATGTCAATGATAATGACAATGATAATGGCAAGGACATTAAACATTACAATGACAATGACAAAGTGAATGTTAATAAGAATCAAAATGATGATACTTTTAATATTGATGATCATTATGCTAATGATAATGAAACTGATGATTAATATGCTCACACAGCTGTGTTCATGAAAATAGTAGTGCGACTAAATGTTGGACAACAGAATTTGGCGCTAAACAATGGTACATAAATATTTCTATATATTACAAATATATTATTTACATATATATATATATATCTATATAATATGTATGTCTATCACAATACAAGTCACAAGTCTTAGCTACCCCATTTGCTAGGGTATTTAAACGCAGTCGCAGCGCAGCGATTTCTTTTTACTTGTTTTTTGCTGCTTCTTCATTTTTTGTTGGCTTTGACATTTGAGCAGCCTGCTTGTGGGCGTTGGCCGCGCCCACACAGCCGTAAAAAAATGACGCAAATGGTAGTAGAATATCTTTCGTCGAAAACATGAAAATCATGGAAAATGTGCGCTTTGAAAATGTCATAAAAATCGAACAGCCAAACACGAAAATTCATTGTTATTTTATGTTTATATATAAAAATATTTGATGAATTTCCTGGTAGTGAATGTCAGGTGAAATACAGATAAGAATTTATATATATATCAATATTATATATATATTTATGTATATTGTGTATAAGATATAAAAATTACGCATACGCCGCATGAGCCGCGCGCTGTGAAGCCATTTGAATTGCATTTCAAGTGCAATCGCCTCGCCATCGCCATCGCCTGTCAGTGCAATAATTAAATTGTTGTTGCATTTTAACAATTTCACAATATTCGCTGGCTTTTTCACTCTCTCTCTTCCTCTCTCTCTCTCTCTCTCTCTCTCTCTCTCTCTCTGAAGACAAGCATAATTAATGGACTCTTGAAATTCTGTGGCAAATGAAACGTTTAATAGCCGAGCCGAGCCGAGCCGAGCGGCGCAAACAAAGCGTTTCGCTTCCTGTTTTTAGTATAATGCCAATGCCAATGCCAAAACGGCATTAAAGCGTAACTCCCTCTCGCTCTCTCTCTCTGTCACTTAAACTATATCTCTCCCTCTCTCTTTTACTCTTACAGTCTTAGTAGAGATTAGCATTAAATGTCTGTCAAATTATTTATTAAGTGTTTTATTGAGCAGGCAACGGCATTTGACAATACTTTGTATTTAGATTTATTTACAAAGTTGTTGGCTAGTTGGTTGGCTAGTTTATACAGGGTATTAGCTAGTCGCAGTTGAAGGCTTGGTAACATTTTTTAATATTGAGTTCCATTCGACTTTTAAGTTGTAAATTAAGTTTTAGCTGGGCAGCTAACATGTAAATAAATATTTTATATATATATCTTTAGCTGTATTTGATTACATAGCAAATCAAACAGAAGCTGCAATGCAAAAGCAACAACAACAACAACAACAGCAACAGCAACGAGCGTAATTTGAATAGCCTGCGGCTGCTTTGTCTTTTGTCTATGTTGTTTGCTATTGCTCGCAGCATAAAGTTAGCGCCCTTAACAAGCAGCCCCCTTAAAGCACACACACACAGTCACACACTCAAACACACACACACACACACACACACACACACTCATACACACACACTTGTATTTTGCGGCGCAATTTAATGGGCATTCAGTTTTTGTTGGTATTTGGGTCAGTTTGGCTCCAGCTTTGCGCGTTTTATTTCCTTCAGCGGGCTTTACATAATGAACCAACTGTGCGTGTGTGTGTGTCTAGTCTCCCTCTCCCCCTCCTCCCCCTCCTCCCCCTCTCCCTGTGTGTGCGTATATTTGCATTGTGTGTATTTGCACAGAGCATAATCAAAGCTTGTGCCCAGCAGTTGGCGGCGGGAGCATGCGGCGTATACGCAACATTTATTTTTAGCAAATTGTTTAACGACGCTTTTTTTCCCATTTTTTATGTGCTCGTTTTTGTTGTTGTTGTTGTTGCGTTCGCTTTGTGCACAATTAAGTTTTGAGACATAGCACATATACATAGTATGCTGATCTAGGCAAACAATTGCGGACAAGTTTCTAAGCACACTTGAGCCAAAGAAGCAGCCAAAGCGGAAGTCGAGACTTGGCAGAAAGCAGCAGACAGAAAAGAAATGAAACGAAAAGAACAGAGAAAACTTTGTTGCAGCTGTTTAATTTGTTATAAAATTTAATTTAATTTACTTATTGTTGCTGTTGTTGCTGTTGCTGTTGCGCTACTTATGCAATCAGCGAGAATAAAGCGAAATTCGCAATTCGCAAAATCATTTTTAATGTACGTGACGAAATCTGATTTCAATGCGGCCAAGAGAATACACACACACATGAGTGTATATAAGTGTGTGTGTGTGTGTGTGTGTGTGTGTGTGTGTGAGATTGCAAGTTTATATATATATATTATTTATATATATAGCTCGACTATCTTGCAGCCAAATGCAATTTATCAACAGTTGGGCTTAAATTGTCTGCAGCGTTACGGAAAAATGATCAAGCGTAGGATGCGAGGGAGTCGCCATCACATCTCTCCCTCTCTCTCTCTCCTTCTCTCTCTCTTTCTATGGTATACTGTGTGCTTGGCTAGCGTTAAATTCTCTAATAAGTGCAAATTGACAACAACAACAATAGCAACAACAACAACAGCAACAACAGCAACAGGCGCAATGCTGCCTTTTGCATTTTAATTGAATTTTTGCTCGAGTTGTTTTTTTTTTTATTTTGTTGTTGAAGGCAATTACGTTTATAAGCATGCTGACTATATCGAACGGGAAGTCGACAGCTTTAGCAATGAGATATATATATATATATGCATAATATGTATATATTTATATATATTTTATATATATTTTATATATATATCTTGCTTGCTGCCGCATTCTACTTGATATAGAACTTAATTTCTTTGTATTCATTTAGTTAGCTAAAACATGCTTTGCCTTGTTCTTGGCGGCTGTCAGTTAGCATAATTGCAGTTATATAATAAGTCAATTAAGAGTTAAACAATAGAGTTGTGCAGTAGTTGTCAGCTTAGCAGAGAGAACAGAGAGACCTCCTCTTCTCGGGCTGCCTCCCACCTTGCAACCAGGAGCTATCCCGCATTAACCTTTAAGGTGGAGCCCTTGTATATGCTCTAGCTGAGCACAGCCATCTGTGTTCCTGCGTCCAGGTCTCACTTTTTCCGCCGGAGAACCTTTTCGGCGAAGTCACAGACTCTTTTCCAGGCATCTATGCTGTTGCACATTTGCTGTACTATAGTCTCTACTTTAACTTCACCGACAGTTTCTGCCAATTCGGTTCTTTCTTCTGACCACTTTTCGCAGTTAAAGAAAGTGTGTTCTGCGTCGTCCATTGCATTGTCGCAGTAAATGCAGCTGGATTCGGCAGTTTTCCCCATCTTATTTAGGTACTTTCGAAAGTAGTCATGACCAGAGAGCATTCGTGTCAGATAAAAAGACGTGTCACCGTGCTTTCTAGATCGGGGATATCAATATATTTGTAGCTGCATAAATGTTATTTATATATTTTTGAAGCTAAAAGTCCAAGCTTAAATTTGAACTTAATTGAATGTTAATTAAATTTCAAATTCATTTATTCACATAAAAATTTATATATATATTCATATATAATCACTCATTCATTCACTTTTATAAAGTTATAAAAATAGCTAAAATCTTAAAACTTAAATATCTTAAAATCGTCAAAAACTTATTTAAACTTATAACTCAGAATCTTTAGCAAAGAATCTTTTAAGAAACAAATAATAATTTTGTTTTCCATACATTTTTAAAATTATTGTTTTTATTTTTGTTTGTTTTATAAATTAAAAATGCAGATAAAATATACAATTTTATTTATTTATTTAAATATAATAATTATTATAATATTATAATTATTTTTATTATTATTATTACTATTTTTAGTTTAATCAAAGGAAAAAAAAATATATATTTTGAGCTCTTTTGAAGATATATAAATTAAATTTGTTTGGGGAACTTCAAAATGAAGCTAATATTAAACAAAATAAAGCTTATATTAGTTGCTAGTCACACTCTATATATAGCATAGATAGCTAAATATTTGTCGGTCGTAATACACATATATACAATATATACATATAATACATCTAGTATATCTGTCTATATAGTAATAAACGTTATCTAATTGGTTGTCAACGCAGGCCAAATTGCTTTTTGCATAATTCGCATAGCACAAGCACACTTGGGAGCCAGCTCACATCCTCAATTTACCTGGTCTTATCTAGCTAGCTATTATCACCTAAACACCTACACAAACACATGGAGAAAGACAGACAGAGGGAGAGAGAGAGAGAGAGAGAGAGAGAGAGAGGTACAAACGCTTGATATCAATTTGGGGCAGCAACAAAAAAAAAAAAACAGAAAATGAAAAATATTGACAAACATTTCGAATGCGTGTTTTACATAATCAAAAGCATGAATAACACTTGGACAACAACAGCAACAACAACAAGCAACATATTATGAGCAACATTCAATGTTGCAACAACAGCAACAAAATGCAAATCTTTGCTGAAGCTGGCGATGAGCAGCAAACTGCATTTTGGCTACTGCCTGATATGTAATCATTTCTTTTTTTTTTCTTTTTTGCAACATTTTGTATAACAATTGCAACAACAACAACAACAACAACAAGTAGAGGGCTAACACACACACATATTGAAATCTACGTAGCGCTTGTTTTTATGTTGCGTAATGTTAGGCTACATAATCGCGTTTTTTAACAGACGCCTCAGCCAGTGGCTCTTAACAGTTAACAGCACAAGAGCGCGCATCAGCTGAAGAGCGCCAGCATGAAATTGCTCTTAAAGTGTTAACAGTGCGCCTTTCTAGAGCGCTGTTAGGCGCGCGCGCAACATGTTGCTGGCAGCTGGCAACACATGCATGTTAACAATGCTGGCAACATGTTAAGGCATGGGAATGGTGCAAGCAATGTTAGTTAACAGGCGCGTGCCGTGCTTTGACAGCAGCAGCGCTGTCAACGTCAACATCAGCGTCGACAGCGAACTAATTGTAAAATTTTGCTAGTTTGGCTGGGTGGGTGGGTGTTTGCGTGTTTTTGCTTGATTTCTGTGGGCTGTTATAGTGATGTGTATATAAGTATATATATTTCTTATTCTTTCTATATATTTGAATTTGCTTGGCAGGCGATCGTCTCCAAAACAAAATTTTGTCAAATTTTGACGTTTTCATTTTCGTTTTAATTTTCTTGCCGTTTGACATTAAGTGCGCGATTGCGCTTAAATTTTCATGAATTGGCGCCCATTAACCAACAATTAGCCTACAAGCTTTTTCGAATATTTTTCTAATATTTTTCGAGAGTTTTTCTAATATTTTTCGAGAATTTTCTAATATTTTTCTATTTTTTTTCAAGTATTTTTCTAATATTTTCTAAATATTTTTTTAGTATTTTCTGAAAATTTTTGTAAAATTTTTCTAATTTTTTCTGTTTTGTTTTTTTAAGATTTTTCGAATATTTTTCAAATATTTTTTTACTATTTTTCAAATATTTTTCAAATATATTTCAAATATTTTTCTACTATTTTTTTTAAAAATATTTTTCTAATATTTTCTGAATATTTTTCAAATATTTTTCGAATATTTTTCAAATATTTTTTAAAATATAGTTCAAATATTTTTCCAATATTTTTCTAATATTTTTCCAATATTTTTCTAATATTTTCCCACTCTTCTTCTTTCTAGTGCCGAGTAATTTCAAGAGTCTCTGTCTGCGCGCCGAGGTCCTGTTGAAGCTGAGCCACTATCAGAGCTCCTTGGCGGATATTGAAAATGCGCTCAGAGCGCGCTGCACTTCAGCCAAGGTAAGCTAAGCACATACAGTAAGCACTCGCTATAGTTAGCTACATCAATGACATCTTCTCTACCAGGCTCACTATTTGCGCGCTTTGGCTCTGAGCGGCTTGGGTCGCTTGGAGGAGGCCCTGTTCAATGGCTTTTTGGCCATTTGCCTGGACAAAAACACAAATCTCAGCAATTCGGAAATCTTTCAACATGATCTCGCCAAGGTGAGTCCATGACTCGAAACACTATACCTGCAACTGCTCTAACTTCAATATTCTCTGCAGATTCTGCAACGTCTTTTGGCTCAAACGCCCAAGAGTCGCGATGCTCTGCCGTCGCTGGCTGCGCAGCAGCAGCAGCAGCAGCGCAGCAAAGCGCCGTACGCGCTGCTCTGGGAGCAGCTGCGGCGCCGCAGGAAACAGCATCATCATCATGTGCATCTGGACGATGTGGAGGATGAGTTCAGCCTGAGCTGCGAGCAGCAGCACTACGACAACTACATCATGGACGACGAGGAGGAGGTCGTCGAGGCAGCTGCCATGGACGGTGACTTTCTATTTCCGAGTGCGCTCGACTACATTGATTCGCGCCAGGTGTACGATCAGCTGCACAGCGCCAAGCAGTTCGAGCTGCAGGCGCGGCGACGTGCCAGCCGCAAGCATTGCCGCAGAAAATGGGCAGCGGCGCAGGCAGCGCAGTTGACGCCAGCAGCGACTATCGAAACGGGACGTTGCAGTCGCTTGGTTAGCGGCGTCCTCGAGCGCACGCAGCTGGAGCTGCAGCGACTGAGAAGTGAGTCTAAAGGCTACAAATACTGAAAATACCAAGAAAAATACCAAAGCTAGGGAAGGAAAAACTCTTTAGGCAGGAGTAAACGGAGGTTAAAAATAGTTCACGAATTCACTCAATGTTTGGGCTAGAAATACTAACAAAAATACCAAAACAAAAATACATACACTACAAAAAATAATAGAAAACTTTAAAGAACACATCGATTTATGTAGAAGCATAGAGAATATTTACGGTATAATAAGTTATATAATAAGTGTCACAGAGTAGTTCGAATTCATTACTTTAAAATGCCATCCTAATCAAATCTCTCTCTCTTTCTCTCTCTTCCCCTTAGAATTGGATAGTTCGGGGCAGCGACAGGTGTCGGTGGGCAGTCAGCTGATTGATGCCAGCGATTTCGACTGCGTGCTGTGCTGTCGCACGCTGTGGAAGCCGGTGGTGACGCCGTGTGGACACACCTACTGTCTGGTATGCTTGGATCGTTGCATGGATTACAACTCCTCGTGTCCATTGTGCATGTCACCACTTGTGGAACTAAATGTCAATAATCTGTATCAGGGCTCATCCTCGCCAGTACCCTTTGCGCTGGCCAAGCGGCCAGTTACGAAATTCCTAGAAGCCGCAATGAAACGATTCATTCCAGACCACTACGAAACCAGATTTCGACAAGAGATCGATCAGGAGCCATCGGTGCCCGTATTCATATGCACCGCCGCCTTCCCCTCGGTGCCCTGTCCACTGTTCGTCTGCGATCCGCGCTATCGCCTGATGGTGCGACGTGCCCTCGAGTCCGGCGACAAGACGTTCGGCATTGTCCAGCCGCACAACGGCAAGTCGCGCTACTATGACGTGGGCACCATTCTGGATATCAGGGACTGTGTGCTGCTGGGCGACGGCTGCTCCATACTGAGCACCATTGGCTGCAAGCGCTTCAAGATCTTGGCGCGCAGCGAAAAGGATGGCTATGAGACGGCCAAGGTGGAGTACATCTATGACGAGCCGATTGCCATTGATCAGGTGCAATCGCTGGCCACGCTGCAGTCCTTGGTGCTGGCCAAGGCGATTGTCTGGTTCGAGAGTCTCAGCACCGAGCAGAAGCACGAGATCTTCCAGAGCTATGGCCAAATGCCGCCGGTGGAGCACAGCTGGGAGCTGATCACAGATGGACCCGCCTGGGCCTGGTGGATCATAGCGCTGCTGCCGCTCTCCCAGCAGCTAAAGGTGAGTGGAAATTGAACTAGAATTTAATTGAATTGTAACTGATTTTGACTCTCTCTCTCTTTGGTCAGGTGGACATCTTGGCTACGACTTCGCTGATGAAACGTCTTCGTGCCATAGACAAGACGCTCGACTGGCTGCGCGAGCTGAGGCAGCGACAGCCGCAGCAGCAGCAGGCGCCGCAGTCGCAGTCCCAGCTACAGCCACACGATGATCTCAGCCTGGACTGCGAGGAGCAGGTGGCCGTCGACGAGGTGGCGGCCAACAGCGACGAGTGCTGCCTGTACGCCGAGCCACACACAGACGAGGAGCTGCTCGTGTAGTGCAGCGGCCTCTCAAAATCTAGAACTAGCTTAAGTTATATAGATATAGATATCGATATCGATATCGATATCGATATATGTGTATGTGCATAGTGCTAGGTTGTAGCTGTAGTTGGGTGTCTAAAGCGTTTCTCAATGTGTAAAAGCAAATTCTGTGTCTAAAAGCCATTCGTATTACACTTTAACTGTTATCCTAGGGGCCAAAACGAAAAGATATATATATATATAGATCTATATATATATATATTTAACTTAGCAGAACCAAATTATCAGTAGCAACTGTAACTGTAACTGTAACTGTAACTGTAACTGTTAGCTATTAGCTCTTAGCTGTTAACTTTAACTGTAACTGTTAACTAGCAATGTTAAGCAACTGTAGCTATAAACAAAAACTGTAAACTGAATGTGTGTAAATGTTGAACTCGATGTGTGTAGCTAATGAGAGAGATTTACAATATATAACTAACCATATATCTATGTATATATATATATACTACACATACAATCAAAAGTCGCGCCCCTAACAATCTAGAGAGCCACCCCATGTATAACTTGTTGAAACCATTGCAAAAAACACATTCCAAAAACCAAGTCAAAACTAAACTAAATCGAAATCTCTGCAGCAAAGAAAGTAACTTTAACAACAACAACAACAACAACAACAACAACTCATGGTTTCTACAACAACAAATGAAAAAATACACAAAACTTTTAAAGGGAAAATACCAAAACTATGTAAAGGCCAAGAAAACTTTTTTGAAGAGGAAAAAGCAGAGAAAACTCTTTGAGAGTTTTTCTTCATTTCTAATTATTTTTCTTTTCTTAGACTAAGCGGCTGGAACTATAAGACAATCTGCAAACCTATTTTTTTCTTTGTTATATACTCTATATATATATATATATATGTAAAACAACAAAAAAGGAACTATATGAATATAAAATAATAATAATAAGCAGCAGCAGAAGAGGAAGAGCGCGTAGTTAGAACTTCATGATTTTCAATTTTGCAATTTTGTAAACGTTTTGGCTTTAGCTTTCATTTATAAGTACAGCTATCTCGCTCACACACACTCTGTCCCCCTCTCTCTCTATCTCTATCTCTATCTCTCTCTCTCTTTGTTAAGCTATATTCAAATTATATTATTATATATATGCGCAGGATTAAATCTAGCTCGTTTCTTCTGTATTCTTAAAGGTATATATATATGTATGTATGTATGTATGTATGTATATATATACTATAGCTATATCTGTATCTGTATCTAAAGTCCGCATTCCTATAAACAAAACACCCACACACACACACACACACCCACACACGACAAACTTTAAATAGCAATTAAACTAATTTAATTAGCTTTAAGCCAATGCCTCATGCCTCATTTCAATTGTTTTTGTTTTTGCTCTGCTGTTTTTGTATTTGTAAAGCAAATGAATTTTAAAAACAACAATTTGCTTTGCCAGTCAGCTCATTTAACTACATATATATATACATATATATATATATATTTATACATTTAATATATGTGTATAACGGTACTTGTATATAGTTAGGACTTTGTTAACTCTACGCCTTATAAACGAGCATAAACAAGCATCTTCTTCTTATACGACCACGAATTTAATTTTAATACACACACACACACACACACACACACACACACACACACACACACATACATTTAGCACCTTAGCTATGTAATTTTATACAATCTATAATTAAAACAAAAACAAGAAAAAGGAAAACAAATTTCAAACATAATTTGTAAACGTTTTTTGTGTCTAATTTATAAACGAAAAAAAAAAAAAAAATGAGAAAAAAAAAACAAAAATAAAAAATAAAAAAATAAAAAGAATATCTTCGATATATATATGATAAATAATTCAGTTGCTTTTCTACTCGTATTTCTGAATTCTTTTTCAAAATAAACTGAAAACGAAAACAAAATATTTTACATATGTCAAGCCACCAAATTTTACAGCTTTTCTACAACTTTTATTTATTTATTTTTTTGTATGCCCGTTAGACGAAGTGAGCGGAGTATATGGGCTTTATGTAATGTCTTTGCTGTTATAGAGATTGAGGCCTTGCAATTGGGCATTTATATATTTATTGTCTGATAAAGTTTTGAGATTTTGTATACTCGTTCAGGAGCTGCAAAGTGTATATCAGTTGTGTCCCCATGCTAATATGTGACTGTTTATCTTGCTCTATTAAAGTTAGATAAAATATATGTAGCTAAATTAAAATTTGATATACTTATACACCTGCCTACCCTCGTCTCAAATTTCATTTGATATGTCCACTATGAACTTGACAAAGTTCTTTTTACAATTTATAGCTGTGTTCATTAAAATAGTAGTGCAACTGGAATGTTGGACAGCAACATTTTGTGATAACTATAATATTTTCAACACTATTTGAAACGAGTATTAAGCTTATATATAAAATAGTTTTCTAAATATTGTTCACAAATTTGTACCGTCTAAATTTTCAGTCGCACTACTATTTCCATGAACACGGCTGTATATGCTATTGCTTGGATATCTATAAACGCTGGAGACTTGGAATTTGCTGTTTGTGTGTACCTTAAGGTGTGTGAGAAATTGAAAAGATTGCAAAGCCTCTACAGTTTATCTGGGCAAATCAAAAGTTTGGCAAGTTATTGAGAGTTGATTCTAGAGGGCGTGGCAAATTTAAAAAATATCTATATTATTCCAAGTTTTATAGTGTTAAAGTTCAAAAATTTCTAAATCTTTCTTACAGATTGATTAAATATTACATTTCAGCTATTAAACTATGGAAGATATGACGATACAGTTTTCTTTTCTATTTGATATGCTCTGAAGTATATAAAAACTATAACTAACTCTACAATTTTTAGAACTACGCATAACATATTTTACAGTTGGATAACTTTACAACTGTTCTATAGCTATATTCTATATCTGATGCCTGCCCAAGCTGGAAAATCAATAAAATTTCGAATTAATTTCAATTGCTTGATCACCGTCAGCGAGTATTATGCTGTCAGTTAGGCCCCACTGCACTATTCCAACTTGTTTTTGTTATTCTTTTTTGATTCAATGATATTGCAATGCATTCACCTATGTAGCATTTAGCATCTGGCATCTAGCCTTCGACTTTGGAGTTCAACGCTACGAGAAAATTGAAAAGCCAACTAGAAGCATTGATAGAGCTGAGCTGACATGCAAGGCATACGATTTACCTAGCCTGGCTTGGTGCGGTGCGGTCCGGTCCATAAATATTTAACACTTGCTTTAATAGATATGTGGCCACTGCACTATATACAAT
The DNA here is from genome assembly GCA_035045365.1 of Drosophila leonis. Classification (NCBI taxonomy): domain Eukaryota; kingdom Metazoa; phylum Arthropoda; class Insecta; order Diptera; family Drosophilidae; genus Drosophila; species Drosophila leonis. The sequence goes on along the minus strand of JAWNPC010000454.1, from coordinate 11,664,134 downwards.
CTCAATATATCCTGTGTTGCATAAACCCCAATAACACTCGATAAACAAAATTCCGCTGTGCAGTATGCAAATTGCAAGCTATTACTTCAGCATATTATAAATACGAAATATATTGACTCCAAATCTGATCAAAATGCTAATTGATGAAACTTTTGATACGCATTTGCATCGATCATTTGATATGCCAAAAACAAAAACAGCTCACGACGGAGGTTTTAAGGTTATTTCAATGTTTCTGCTTTGGATGTCTTTCATCTTACAACTCTTTCGCGTCTGTCTGTCTTTGTGGCAGCATCGCCGCATCTGCAACTCAAGTTTCAAACTCTGTTTATGAAATATTCATAGCGCACATTTGCATACGCAAAAGATAACAGAATGAAGATGCTGTGAAGGTCCAGGGGATGACTTACAGATGCTCTCAGAGAGCATAAATATGATTCAGGCATGTTCTACTCGCAACTGTGGTTACATTTGTTGTGTTCTGCTTCAGTTCAGCTGTTTCAATTGTCATTTTTTGGTTTCCTAACATTTCGGTAAGCAAAGCGTGATCAAATATGAGTTCGAATAGGTAATTTTATAATGAATTATTTATATAGAAGGATTCATGTAAATTTCTTCAGTTCCGCCTTTTGCTTCTCCCCTTCGCTTTTAGATCCCACTAAAACAATCGCCTGCTAATAGCATCTCTTTCTCTATCAATCATTTGTTCTGCATCTCTTTCACTCTCGCTCCATCTTATCTCTTATCTTATCCCTTTACTTCTGTATGTACCTCTTACTCTTGCTTTTCCTATCAAGCTGCCTCTGAGTCTCTCTCTGTCTGTCTCTCTCTCTCTCTCTATCTCTTTCTCTCTTTCTTCCGCACTTTTGAGCTTTCTTCCTTTCTCTCTCTCTCATTCTCTTTTCCTAATGCTCTGACTCTGGCTCTATCTCTCATTCTTCCGCATATTTTGTATATGTCCCTTTTTCCATCTCTCTCTCTCTCTCTCTCTTTTTCCTTTCCTATTGCGCTGACTCTGACTCTCTCTCTCTATCTCTTTAGTTCTGTATCTCTCAAGCTTACGATTTCTTTTCCCCTCTCTCTTTCTGTATATATGCATTTCTCTTACTCATGTCTTTCTATTCCTCTCTCTCTATCATTCAGTTCTGTTTCTCATTCATTCTGTTTCTCTGTCCTCTCTTGCTCTTCTGTTTGCATTCTCTCTCTCTCTCGCTCTCTATCTTTCGATCTCTTTTTCAATCCTCTCACTTAAACTCTCCTTTTTCTATCATCTGATCTGTCTCTCTCTACGTTTTGCTCTCAAGATAGACAGATCTCTCTTATGCTCTCTCTCTCTCGCTCTGTCATTGTTTCTTTCTTCTTTTACAGCTCTCTCTGTCTCCTTGCTCACCTTACAATACACGCCCTCTTCCCCTTCTTTATGATCTGTTTTAAGGGTTGTTCCCCTCTCACACTACAATTTCCTACTCATTATAGTGATTTTATTTCCATAACTAATATTTTCCTTATAATTTTGTCTTATAAATAGGAATATATATAATAATGAATTTCCACTTAAATCGAAATGAATTCTAATTATAAATCGAAACGCTGCACGTTTATTGAATAAATGTATTTAACGTGTGATGCGAAGTCAAAGGCTATGATTAGTCTGCTAATGCCAATGGCAGTGCATGATGATTAGAGGCTTCCGCCTGCCTTAACCTACGCCAAGATCGGCAACAAGACCCGTCAGACCTTGAGCCAGCAAAGGGGGAGCAGAGCGAAAGAGAGAGAGAGATAGAGAGAGACGTATGCAGTTGCAGTCTTATCTCTGGTGGCATGCCACAAGCCATGCGTCCTTGCGCCAAGCATTTGCATTTGAGACGGCCCTGCGCCTGGCTGATAACTGTTAAAGCAGCTGTAAATGCCAGAGATAAAGCTAAAGTCAGGCAGGCAGCGCTGTCGACGATCGTACTTGACAGAGAGAGAGTGAGAGCGAGAGAGTTGTTGTAATATTAAGTAATAGCCGGGCCGACACGCTCACAAATATCAGCGCCAAGGCAGAGAACGCGCGCGCATATCGCGTATACGTACCGTGCGCCAGCAGCGAGTGCCGGCTAAACGAAGCGAATGCCCAAGTGTGTGTGTGTGTGTGTGTATGAGAGAGTGTCTCTGTATGTGTGTGTGTGTGTGATGAGAACATTTCGCTTTTGTTGTTGTTCGCTCGGCATGCGCTCGCAATTTGGTTGCATTTCGCTGCATTTTGTGCTCGCTCGACGCTTATCCACACACACACAAACACACACATGCACACACTCAGCTTGTTGTTGTGTTTTTTTTTTGTTTGCGAGCGCGTCGCAGCTTAGAAATTGCAATTCTCGTGTCGCTAGCGGTTTTTGGGGCCTTTTTTCTTTCAGTTAGATTTTGACACGCGCAGCGACAACGAGCCCCAACAGCGCGTCTCTCTCTCGCTCCATTCGTTCGCATACAGTTCAGAGGCGCCACAGCGAGGGCCCAAACGTAATACAGCCACTTGGCTATATATCTACAATATATATCTATATATTTGTATGGATATATATCTGCATTATAACTCGTTTAGCATTGCATTCGCTCTATTCAAATCGTTGCGTCTAACGGACTTAACAGCTGTAACTCGATCGTAAATGCGTTTTCTTCTCGCCTGGCTAAAGTGTGTGTGTGTGTGTGTGTGTGTGTGTGTGTGTAGAGAGTGTGTGTGCATGTGTGTGTAAGTTTGTTGCTGTTTTGGTTTCCTTCCTGTGCGGCTACTGGTGTTAAAAACACAAAAAAATGTAAAAAAAAGTTTTAAAATAAACTAAAATGAAAAAAAAAAACCAAAAAAATATAAAAATAATTATAAAAAAATTAATTTAAATATAAATATAATTTCACAGGTTTATTAATGCACTCTAAAGCAAAGTAAACTCAAAATTTGATATTATATCATTTTTAAATATTTTAAATAAATATGTTGAATCAATAAAAAGTTCAAAAGAGATCGAAGAAAATATTTTAAATAAATTTATATAGTAAAAAGAAAAATTATATACAAAAACAGCAAAAATCAGTGCCTAAACAAAAGAAAAACACAAAAGTTGAAACAATAAAAAATAAATAAATAAAATAAATAAAGTGGTTTGTATAGTATAAGGAACTTAACTGTTTGCTGGATGGTTAGACTCGAGTGGGGGCACGCGAACAGGCAGAGATAGAGAGAAATTCGAGAGAATTCAATGAGAGCTAATCAAAAGTGCATTCAACCAAAAGTGTCTGACGTATGCCGTGCCCAAAAGAGAGAGCGCGCTAAATGGCGGCTCAAAGTGAGCGGCGAAAAAAGCAACTGGACAAACAAATGTTGAGGCAAAAACTAATAGAACGTTATGCAACACTGGCCACAGGCATGCACTTACAGAAAACGTGCGACGGCTATGGCTTAGTATTGATTTTAGTGGTAGTGGTTTAAAAAAAAGCTTGTTAAAATTTTTACAAAAAAAAAAGTATTTTAAATATTTGTAAAAAATTTTATAAAATTAAATATTTTATATTTTTATTTGTTTGTGTTTTTGTGCAACACTAGTTACTCCAAATTAAATCAAACCAGAATGCTATGCTGCTCAGATAAAAGTCAAGCCCTAAAAAATGTGTTTTTATTTGAAAGCATTTCATTTTGTTAGCTTCATTATTTTTATTATTTTTCTACATTTTTGCAACACTACAAAAATAAAGATTTGGAGGCAAGAAACATAATAATTCGAATTTGATTTTTTTTATTTAAAAAAATGTTTAAAAAATAATTTAAAAATTTTTTTATTTGTGTTTTACATATAATTTTGTGCATATTATTTTTTGAGAACTTTGAAAAGTTATAAACTCAAAGAGCATTCAGTATTGGAATTTAATATTAGTTTTAATTATTTTGAATTGAATTTTTAAAAATCTTAAAATTAATTTCGTTTGTGAAATCAAAAAAAGAAAACAAATTTCATACATAATTTTTTAATATTATTTATTGCAATTTTTATGTTGCACTGTAGAAAGCGCACAACTAAAATACATAGAAATATGAGAATTTCTTGCTTAGCTTTCCCATATTATTACTTTTATATTTTATTTTTACTTCTATTACAAATTGAATTCAGTGTTAAAGTCGTTGAGTTTGATGGGATTGAGCCGCCGCGTTTGCGGTTTTTTGGGGACTCGATTTTATTTGTATTGAATTTTATTTGGATGGGGCGGAAGGGTTGGGGCTTTTTGTCAAGTTTTGAGCAGCGTCTTTATTTTTACTTTTATTATTTTGAAACGTCATCGTCAGCGTTTGAGTCGACTGTCTCAGTGAGTGAATGTCAGCGAGTGTGTGTGTGTGTGTGTGAGTGTGTTTTACCTCGTGTGCTTCGCTGTGTGAGTGCGCGTGTGCATTCTGCAGTGGTGTGCCTGAGTGTGTGTGTGTGTGTGTGTGTGTGTATGATCATGCGCCAGGCAGCTAAAATGCCAGCGTAAAATCATTTCAATTGACAACCCGCAAATAATAAACAAATATGTTACAACTATTCAAGCAGTCAGTTCTAATTAATTCCAGAATATATGATTAACTATGTTCATTACATAGCATTAAAATACAATTTGTCTGCAGTGCTCAAACAAGCTTCAAGCATTATGATTGCTCTTGATCAATATTGATCAATAACTATTAATATGGTAGGCATAGTCAGATCTCAGCTGTAGCTCGATAACTCCATAGCTCTTTAAAAGTATTTAACTATAAATAATTATCAGAAATTTATATATTATACATATTTTCAGTAAAAAGAAATATTCGAACGGCTTTTAGCAATGTTTAGCTAATGGCCAACTGGCTGAATGCGTCATAAAGCTGCAAAACAAACTGTTCGAAAATATTTACTAATATGGCAAAAATTAATAATAATTCAAGTTTTCAAAATGAAAAAAAATTAAAAAAAATACTTGAAAAACATATAAATAAATGTAATTACTAACAATCATTGTTTAACTATTACTAATGATGACTTAAAACAAAGCAAAGTTTATAAACAAAAACACAAAAAAATATTTACAAAGTGAATGCCTTTTACGCCAAAAGCACTCGAGCTGCAACGCATCCGCATCAAAAGTGAAGATGAAGTGCCTAAGTAAAGATCGATTAACTCTGAGAAACAACCCGAATCATTATAATAATACTATATAGTATATATTATAACTAGATTTGTGTACAAGTCGGTAAAGCAGCTTCGCATGGAAATTATCTGAGCGAGCAGAGATCAGCGTGTGCATGAAATGGGAAAAGGCCTTAGCTATTGGGCCTAGGCCTAACTAAGTGCTAAAAGTTTATTAGAAATCAAGCGTAAAAGGCAAGAGAGAAAACATATGTAGAAAGCTGGCAAATCAATGAATGACAGACAATTGGCAAAAGATAAAAATAAAAATAGGAAAAATTTAATTAAGTCAAGTTTAAAACAACAACAGCACCAAGCAGAAGAGCGCAGACAATTGAGATGTAGAGTGAGAGAGAGACAGAGGTAGCTTGTAATTGTATAGGTGTGTGTGTGCGAGTGAAAGAAAAAATATTACAAAAGTCGCAAAGCTTTGGCAAAAAAAAGGCGGAACGCAGCAAAACAAAACACTGCAAGAGTGCTGTGGGTGCTGGCAGGGCGGTATTATCATACACAACATACACAAACAGACACACGTACACACAAATACACACTAACACAGACAGACACACACATACAGTGACACTATGCTGTAATCGCAATGCAATTAGCGCAGCCAGCAAAAGCTCAAGTTCACTGACAAAGAAATCAAACACTGTCACACACACACAGACACTCACACACACACACACACACACATATGTACACTAATACAGAGGCAGAGCAACTATGCGATAATTTGCGCACTGAGCGAAGCTTTAGAAATGCAATCAAATGACGTTCGCTGCCGCCGGGTGTGAGCGAGCGAGAGAGGCAGACAGACGGGCAAGCGTGCTAGAGCGAGCAACAGAATGAGAGATGGGAGAGCAGGCGTTCTAATGCAAGCATGTGAGAGAGTAGAGAGCAATGAACAGAGAGCGGTGAGCGGCGAGTGGAGAGCGTAGCTCGGCAAGCTGAGAGCTTTCTGGCATGAGTAGGTCAGTCAACGATCTTGCGGCTGCAGTTGGCAACCGGCTTTGCAAGCTTTCTGCTTCCGCATTGCAAAAGAAGCACAAAAAAAAACAAATACAAAACGTTTCTCAATGCCAAATGAGCATAGAATGAAAACAACAACAAAATGTTGTCTAATGATTGGCTGTGTGTGTGAGTGTGTGTGTGTGTGCAGGTGTTGGGGGTGGGGATGGGAGTCATACAGTTGTCGCAAGCTCTGCTAACTATTTGTTTTGTTTAGCTTAAGCCCTGCATTTGGCTAGATTTATTATGCAATTGCCTTGCTAAGGTGAAGGCGAATGAAATGTAAAAAGCTTCTCCATTAGATTTATGCTATTTATAGAGAAGTCTTAACTCTATGCATATTGAGTATAGGAATATATAGTACATATAACATATTTATTTATAAATATATCGGTTGTTCGGCTTGGAATGCTAATCTACTTTCTGGGTTTTTATTCGGATTAAGATTATATGAATATATTATATGAGTATTACATATTTTTATAACCTGAACCCATTAAAGTTGGGAAATCGGGGTATAATATTTTTTTGTTCTTGGGCTTATATATTAGATCTTACAACAGGCTACCCTTCCTCTCTCCCTCTCTCCACCTCTTCCACTCTCTATGTCTTTATCTTTGACTAAAGTAGATATGATCTCTCTATCCCTGTCATTTATTTTACTCTTCCTTTCTCCTTCTTATTCTAGCTCTATCTCTTGATCACTGACCATCTCTCTGTCTCTCTCTCTCTTTTCACTCACTCTCTTTATCTATATATATATATATCTCTCTCTTTCTCTCTCTGTCTCTTTACATGCCACTTTTTGTTTCTTATATCTCTGTTTATTTCTCTTTCAGTCTTATCTAAACCACTTTATAACTTTAACTCTATCTCTGAATTGTTCTCTGTGGCTGCCCTTCTGTTTTTTTCTCACCTGGGTCTTTCTCTCTCTCTCTCTCTCTGCCTCTCTTACTCGGTCAGTCTTATCTAATCTACTTTCTATCTTTACTTTAATTTCTGAGTTCTGCTCTATAGTTCTCTTTCTGTATCTTCTTCAACCGAGCCTTTCTCTCTTCTAGTGTGAGAGTCTTATCTGATATGCATTATCTGTATATGTATTCCTTTCTCTCTCGCTCTCCTCTCTTAATCCTCTCTTTCTTCTATACATTCTGTCTCTCCATCTCCCTTTGTTTTTGTATTTATCTGTCTATCACTTGTCCTTCTTCATCTTCCTCTAACTCTCTTTCAGTCTTTTCTAATTCATTTTATACCTATGCTTAGCTCTATATCTCGACACCTCTGTGGCTCTCCTAATGTTTCTTCCCCACCTCTCACTCTCTCTCTCTCTCTTTTGTCATACTCCACTTTGTATCTGCAGCTCTTGAAGCCCACAAACTAGATCAGTAAGTCATACTAATCAATTGTCTACATTGTTGTCTAATGTGAGCTTTAACCACCTTGACCTATGCACCACTCTCTCACCCGCACTCTACCGTCTCTCTCTCTCTCTCTTCTCAGGCACTGCCTCTGTCTCAGTCTTAGCTGCTCGTCGTCTATTGGCTATTGGCAGGCAACAAACCGCACTAATTGCAATTCGAGCCATTAAACAACACGTTGGCAATTATCAGCGGCAACAATTTTGTGTGTGTGTTTTTTTTAAAGCTGGGCAAAACCACAGTACGTAAGCTGAACCCAACCAGTTGCTAGAGCAGCCACAACAACAACAGCAACGATAGCTACTTAGGGTTAACCAGCAACACTTGCAACAACAAGAACTTACCTGCCGCCCAGCCGAAGCTGGAGGTGGGCAAAAGCTGTCGGCATTTCTGGCTTTGATGTGTATTTAAAATGTTTGTTGTGCTGCAACTGTTGAATACATGTGGGAAATTATGATTCGTTAAATGCTTCGCCGGACAAATGGCTAAACGGATTAATTAAACAGTAGCAGCAGCAGCCAACATACACACACACACAGACAGACACACATGTGTCTCTGTGTGAGTGCGTTTTAAGCCGCTTGTTTTCAGCATGTTTAAAGCCGTTTGCTGGCAACGCTTTTAATTAAGGCAAAAACTTGGCCAGCTGCAAAGCCCGGCAAATGCAAAGCGACTTCGCAACAGCAACACCTTTTCTTTGACATTTTCTTTTGGCCAACACACACAACTTGTGTGGCAGCAGTGAAAGTTTTGCTTTGCCAATACAACTCGAAGCCCCAGCAAATTTTGCAATTAAGCAAGCGATTGTTATGCTGCAGATGCTAAAAAGCGCGAGCGAGCATTTCACTTAAGCCATTAGCATTCAATTTATATATATATATATATATATATCAACTGCATGAAAATGTAGTGTCAGACACACACACATACAGACACCGACACAGGCGCACTCATACACACGCACGATTATGCAATATGTGTGTGAGGCACGGGCAAACGCAGCCAATTGGTTAGTATTTGGTTAGCAGCTGCTACACACACACACACACACACACACCTACACACCTACACACACTCACATAGTCTGTCTATACACGCACACAACAACAAGTCATTTAAAAGGTTGTTATGGCATTTGCTGTCGCATTTAGTAACAGGCGCAAAATAACGTAGCATACTTTTTAGGGGTTGCAAAGTGCAGCATCTGCCACGGCTGCAATGATTGGCGCTTGTGCGCTGCTCATTGGGCACAGGGCACCAACTGCTCAACACATGCGCAGGCGCACCAGAGAGTTACGTAATTGCAGCAGCAGCAGCAAAGGCAACTTCTTGATGAAGGATGATGCGGCTGCTGCCAACAGCATAAATCCATGAACAATGCCTGATGTATGTGGGTGTATGCGTGTGAGTGTGTGTGTGTGTGTGTGTGTGCGTGTGTGTGTGAGTGTATGTGTGTTTGCGCATTGTCGACAGCTAATGTATAGTGGAAGGCCAGCAGCAGATGTTCAACTGCACTTGTTGCTGACGGTACGCGAAATTCAGCGCATTAAAAAAATATCACAAAAAATAAAAAAATTATAAAAAAATGTACATAAATGAAAAAATTAAATAAAAATTATTTTCAATTTTCAACAGCTCAAAACTAACTGAAAAAAAAGAAAGTCCACAAAATGTGTCAAATATTTCAACAAATGGAACTCAGCTGCCGTGTGAATGTAACCTAAACGGAAAAATCCATTTGAATCAAAATTTTAAGAAATTAAAAAAGAGAACTATGTAAAAATTCAAATTGTGGACTGAACAAAGTTTTAGTGCAAAGGTGTTTGTTTTTTTTGTCCTTTCATTTGTTTAAATTAAATTAAAAAACTAAAAAAAAACTAAAAATTATCAACAATCTGGACGTGGATTATCTAATAAATACGAAAATGGACGACGAAAGCGATGATAAGGATGACACGAAAAGGTGAGCAGAATATGTATACATATAATTGCATATATATGTAACATATTTTATATATATATATATGAACTACATCACAAAAGTGCTGTGGGTGGGGCGCGCTGCAAGTGACAGTTATGATTTAAAGACGTAGACAAAACGGCAACAACAACAACTGAGCAAATAGAACAAAATAAAATAGAAACAAGTGGAAAAAAATATTTGTATAAGGCCAAGAGTTGAATACTCTTTAGAAAGTTTGAAGCTTTCAGTGTAAGCTTTAAGTGAAAGCCTCAATTTGTAAGGAATTGTGCTTATTGTAGTTTGTTTGATTGTTAAGTCTGAGTTATATATTGATTACGGTTTGTTTCAGATATATTGAAAAATAAATATGAATCTTTAGATATGAGATTTGAGTCTTTAGAAAAAACTCATGTTTTTAAGCGATTCTATTTATGGGAATTTGGAAACTAATTTAGAATCACATAAGATTTATTTGTTATCTTTTCAGATATTTAATGTATTTTTTATTTATAGCTTAAGTTCTTGAATTCTTAAAAATATTTGGAGAAAAATTCAAAATTTACTAAAACTACAGCAATCGATGCTGCTTATATATTATATTATTATATATTATGTATATATTCTATATACATACTAAACAGTTATATATTTGATATATCCATTTATATTTATATAATATATAATCCAGCTAAAAATAATTTTGGTTTTTGCATGGGCATTATGGAAGAAATCAATATTTCTTTAAGGTTTGCAGATTTTACATGCGAAAAGTTTAGTTTTTAATGAATATTTTTATGGGCAACTATATCATCTGAATCAATTAATGCTTTGACTGCAGAGAGACTTGATTGCAGAGACACAGAGATAGATGAACAGAGAGCAGCTTAATTTGCTTAACTGATGAGCAAGAATACTAATAGACAAGGCTAAACCTAAAAGTTGTTGAGTTTAACACGAAGGTTGCTAGACTGTTAGAAATACATCAATTTATCAATTTTTTAAAATAAATATATACTTATATATCGATTATTATTGTTATGCCAAACATTTTCAGACTATAATCGCATTGTAGCTCAGATATCCCACATATTTCAATTTGCTTTGGCTTTTTGGTTAACTGAAATGACATTTTTATAAGTATTCATATATACACTTCATATATATACTTTATGTTTCTAAAAACCTCTCTTTTCCCATTACATGCTCATATATTCGACAAATTTGCATTATTTTTGACATTTTCATTAGCTTAAATGAAATTTTGCATAAGTCGAGCAGCTAAAAATGTGTGTTAATTCATTTTGCTTCGTTTATGAAACGTTCGCTATGTCATAATCGAGCAACAGCCGCCTTTTACCTACCCTTCGTGCCCAGTTCCACAGCTAAAGACAAAAAGAAAGAAAGAAAAAACTGGCTTAGTTGGCAAATTTGGTGCACACTTTGTCCAGGTAATAGACACCTTTAATCGAAAGCCGAGTGAAGTCCAATTCCGAGCTTTAATTAACTGAAATTTGAGCGTAATTTGTTTTTTGGACATTCACCGAATTTTTTTATATAAATATAAATATATGTAGGTATATATATACATACATATATATTGGTATGTATATATATGTATATATAATTATATTTAATAATAATTGTTTTTCTTTTTGTGTCTTGATTATTGCATAATATGTAAACGCGCTGAGTTTGTATTGCAATCAAAGAAATATCAAATTAGTAACTCTAGAGGAAACAGAAAAGAGAGAGGGAGAGGCAGAGGGAGAGAGAGAGCGAGGTAGACAGACAAAAATGAGGTGATATGAATATTTATATATAGAGGGAAATAAAAAAACACAAAATATATATATTATATAGATATGCTCACAGCTCCCTTCTCTCATGCTCTCTGCCTTTTATAATTTTGCGCAATATATATATTAACACAGGAAAGGTCTTTCGACTGGTGTCTTTTTTAGCTGAAAATAATAAAGATATATAATCAACCAATTGCTTGATAAACAAATATATATATATATTATTATATTATAATATATTGTACATACTTCATTCATATAGAACAAAAGGTTTTTAAACTGAAAATTATATATAGGTAATGAACGGATATGTTTGATATATAGAAGTTGAGTAATGGGCAGAAGGATCTATGTGATGTATGAAAGATATATGATAGATAGTTAGATATGATATAAAATGATATATGTAATAGAGAGTTAGACTCACAATTTAGCAGAGAAACATATATTAAATACAATAGTATAGTATGCCATATATACAGCAGTGGTCATAAAAATAGTAGTGCGACAGGAATGTTTTTTATATATATATGTATATAATATACATATATAAATATACATATATGTTAATTTTAATACTCGTTTTGAATTAATTTACAAATATTAAGTGTTTCACAAAATTTGTCTGTCCAACAATTCGCACTACTATTTTCATGACCACAACTATATTAAATATTATATATATATTGTATATTAAATAGTATATATGTATAATATTCATAAATTATACAAATTCATATACTTTACAATTCTTGTTCAAGCTAAAAACTTGACTTTTCTCTGATTGGCTTACACACGTCAAGTTCAGTATCTGAAGAAGAAAGAAAATTGTATCTAAATCCGTTTAATACAGTAACCGAGTGAATAAGAGCTGGCTAAGCCAAGGCAACTACATTATGTGGTATGAGTTATTATGTTTTTTTTTTATCAGCTTCTCTTGCTCAATGAATTCCAATTCCAGGAATTGACATAAACAACAAGGTAGCTAGCTGTCTCTGTCACACACACGCTCTCACTCTCTGTCTCGCTAACCATTCTCTTGGACTGCTCCATAAGTTGCTCTGTATGCGTTTCATTTTATTGACACGCAAATGTCAAATGCAAAACTCGAAGCCCAAAAATGTTTGCTCTAGCGCAACGAATGCAAAGCGACAATAGAACTGAAAAAAAAACCCCGCCCACAGACACAGCTACGCAACCAACCAACCCCACCTCATCCACTCATATCAATTGCCTAAGCATGTATGTGAGAGCATGTGGGCGGATTTGTCTAATAAACGCCAGACAAAGCATCAAGCGCAGCACACACGTGGGCCAAAGGTGAGCAGCTGTTTCATGTGTGTGTTTGGGGGTTGGGTGTTGGGCGTTGGTTAGTTATTGAAATCCTTTTACACTTGAGCTAATCTTAATATGCCTCACTTTTTTATTTGCCTTTATCATATACAGTTAATCTTATCATCATTTTCTTTGGTTAACCCGAAGTCTTCTTTGCAGAAAGTCCCGCAACTTGAGCGAGAAGAAGCGCCGGGATCAGTTCAATTCGCTGGTGAATGATTTGAGTGCATTGATAACCACATCGAATCGCAAAATGGACAAATCCACAGTGCTCAAATCCACAATAGCATTCCTAAAGAATCACAATGGTAAGTGCCCCGCAATAATCAAATGGGAAATCAATTCTAAGTTTTTCTGTTGGTGCTTGCAGAGGCAACGGACAGATCGAAGGTCTTTGAGATACAGCCGGAGTGGAAGCCAACATTTCTCACAAATGATGAGTTCACGCACTTGATGCTGGAGTCTTTGGATGGCTTTATGATGGTGTTTAGCAGTCTGGGCTCCATATTCTATGCGTCGGAAAGTATTACCTCGCAGCTGGGCTACTTGCCGGTAGGTGGCGCCACCCAACGTCAACAATTCACTTATTCATATTGCATTGTTGTCTCTCTTCAGCACGATCTGTACAACATGAGCATCTATGATCTGGCTTACGAAATGGATCACGAGGCCTTGCTGAACATCTTTTTGAATCCCACACCTGTCATCGAGCCCCGCCAAACGGATATTAGTGCCAGCAATCAAATTACCTTCTACACGCACCTAAAGCGCGGCGGCTTGGAAAAAGTCGATGCCAATTCCTATGAGCTGGTCAAATTTGTGGGCTATTTTCGTAGGTAGTCGAGCACTGCAACTCGAGCGGAGTTACTCAAACTAAGATCTTCTCTATAGGCAACGATGCCAGCACTACTGCGCACGCCAGCTCGGACAGTCAGAGCAACAGCAATCAGCCAACGTTGCCGCGCATCTTTCAGCAGAACCCGAGCCTTGAGGTGGACAAGAAGTTGGTCTTTGTGGGCACGGGCCGCATACAGACGCCGCAGCTGATACGCGAGATGAGCATCATTGATCCCACCAGCAATGAGTTCACCTCGAAGCACAGCATGGAGTGGAAGTTCCTCTTCCTCGACCATCGAGCGCCGCCCATTATAGGCTATATGCCGTTCGAGGTGCTGGGCACCTCGGGCTATGACTACTACCACTTCGATGACCTGGACAGCATTGTGGCCTGCCATGAAGAGTGTAAGTAAAGGCAAGACTCAGCATTTAATTGTAACTCTAATTCGCAACTCTTCGCTACTTAGTGCGTCAGACGGGCGAGGGCAAGTCCTGCTACTATCGCTTCCTGACCAAGGGCCAGCAATGGATTTGGCTGCAGACGGACTACTATGTGAGCTACCATCAGTACAACTCGAAGCCCGACTATGTCGTGTGCACGCACAAGGTGGTCAGCCATGCGGAGGTCATCAAGCAGAATCACAAAGAGCGACAGAAGCCGAGCAAAGCCCTAACCTCCTCGAGCAGCAGCAAATGTGCCTCGGCCACGACGACGCTGCGGGACTTCGAGCTGAGTAATCAGAACTTGGACAGCACACTGCTGGGCAATACGCTGGCCAATCTGAGCAACGAAGTGGCTGCTGCCACATCGCCTACTGTCGACTCCTCGCCCATGTGGTCGACGGGTGCAGCGCCTGCAGCAAGCACCTGCCAGTTGAACTCGGTGAAGACCTCGCGGCCTGCTTCTAGCTATGGCAACATCAGCTCCACAGGCATCTCCCCGAAAGCCAAGCGCAAATGTTACTTCTACAACAGAGGCAACGAATCGGACTCCACTTCCATGTCCGCAGATTCTGTGATCAGTCGGCAGTCGCTAATGACGCACGTCAGCTCGGTAAGCTCTTTCATATGTCCTGCTCGATAGCTTCTTCCTCTATCTCTGCCTTCACAGCAAAGTCAACGCCAACGCTCGCATCATCATCACCATCAGCAGCAGCAACATCAGCAGCATCAGCAGCATCAGCAGCAGCAACAGCAGCAGCAGCAACAGCAACAGCAACACTCGCACTCGCAGCAGCAGCAGCATCAACAGCTTACCCAACATCATTTGCACCAGCAACAGTTGCAGCTGCAACAGAGCTCTGGTACGCCCAAAATCTTGCCCATGCCGCTGGCAGCCACACAGATTGTCACGAGCAGCGCTTGCCAGTTTCCACAGTCCAGCTATCCGCTGACCAGTCCCCAGCTGGTGGCGCCCAGTTTCCTGGAGCCTCCACAATACCTCGCTGCCATACCCATGCAGCCAGTGATGGCGCCGTTTCCGGTGGCGCCTGTGTTGTCGCCGTTGCCGATGCAGTCGCAATCGGAGCTGCTGCCGGGCGCTGTGGTCATGACCTCCACGCAGAGCCAGCTGCAGGATCAGCTGCAGCGCAAACACGACGAGCTGCAGAAGCTGATCATGCAGCAGCAGAACGAGCTGCGCATCGTGTCTGAGCAACTGTTGCTGGCGCGCTATACCTATCTGCAGCCCATGATGCCCATGGGCTTTGCTGCCAGCAACATGGCTGTCGCTGCAGCTGCCGCCGAGGGCAGCGCTGCCAGCGCCCATGTGCAGCGCAACTTCAACTTCAGCGGCAGCAATGCTGTCGAGCCTCAATTCAATCAATATGGCTTTGCTTTGAATTCAGAGCAGATGCTCAACCAGCAGGACCAACAGATGATGATGCAGCAGCAACAGAATCTGCACAATCAACAACAACACAATCACAGTATGCAACAGACTCAGCCGCAGAATCCGCAACAGTTGCAGCTGCAGCCGAGTCAAAGTCAACAGCAGCAACAGTTGCAGCTGCAGCAGCAGCAGCAACCACACAACCACCAGCAGCAGCCGCAGAGCAACATGTTGTCGCGGGAGGATATGGAGGACATAGATGCTTTCCTCAATCTGTCGCCGCTGCAGTCGCTGAATCAGCTCAACAGCAGCAACACCAACAACAATGCCAGCACCAGCAGCAACAACAACAATGGCAACAATGCCAGCAACAGCAACAGCAACAACAATGGCAACAGCAGCAACAGCAACACTAACAACAACAACAGCAACAACAACAACAACAACTCGAATGCGCCTGAGAACACAAATGAAGACTCGCTGCTTTCCTATATGCAAATGGCCACCGAGTCGGGTGCCTCGCTCAACTTTCACATTGGCATCAGCGATGATGGCTCCGAGTCGCAGAGCGAGGACAACAAGCTAATGCGCAACAGCAGCAGCAATCAGCAGCAGCAGCAACAACTGTTGCAGCCACAGCCAGCACCACAGCAGCAACTGTTGCAGACACAACAACAGCAGCCGCAGCCACAGCCGCAGCAAGCTAACTTCTTTGCTGCAAATCCGTTTGGCAGCTCGGCCCAGAGTCAGCTGGCAAATGATTTGGAGATTTTGCCCTATCAAATTTCACAGGAGCAAACGCAGAATCTGTTCAGCTCGCCGCACACAGCGAACAATAGTCAATAGAGTGAAAGTGGGCGTGGCCTGACTGAACTGACCAACTGAAATTCCTTAAACTTAGCCATAGACAGACAGATATATATATATATATATATATATATATATATATATATATATATATATATATATATATATATATATATATATATATATATATATATATAGATATAGTTATAGATATAGATATAGGCAGCTGTTTGTAATTTGTATTATAAAAATCGTTTCTAAGTCCTACAGCACATGGCTCTCTCTTTAGCGTACATAGACAATAGCCACAACTAGTTGTAGATCTCAACAGACTGAGTATTGCGCTAAACCTTAATTCACCTTAAATATATATATTATATATATAAGCTATATACTATTTGTACACTAGGCTCAAGTTCTCAAAAATTGAATTTTAGTTTTAGTTTAGTGAAAATTCGTTATTAATTTTTGTTATCAAAAGAACAGCCCAACGTTTGCAACTAAACCAGTAAGTGCCAGTGGCGCACACAAGGGATCTCTCACACACACATATATATAAAAGGCATACCACACACACATAGATACATTTCCATGTACATATAGTCAAAAGCAACTAAAACAAAAGAAAATATACAAATACCATATCATTCAGATATACAATATATATACAATATATCTACTATATACATGTATATATTATTTTTAAAGACTGCGCCTCGTTTTAAGCTAAAGATATATATCTAGTTAATAAGTCGAAAACTCAGGTTGAGATTGCAACTGAATTATTTGCTGTGAACATATTCAAATATTAAACAAAAAAACAAAAACTGTTTTCTATTTTTATTGTTTTTTTTTCTATTATTATTTGACACAACTCGAAGTTCTGTTATATATAGTATATATATAGACAGATATCTGTATTAAACTCTGTTTCAGTTATTGTTTTTATTAGTTAGTATTGAATATGTTACTAAATCACATTCACATTCACATTCACATTCTATGAAAGCTGATAAAGAGCCAAATGCAAAGAACTTAAATTATATATATGATATATATCTATATGCTATGAATTGGCTTTTAGTTAGCTATAAGTACTACCTGTACATGCCTATACGAAATAGTTGAAAACTCACTTTAAGCCTGTATATAAATGTATTCTATAACTCTTGTAAATAACTATATATATATAAAGTATAGATCAATAATTAAAACACACGTGTTGTAATAAACAAGAGGTGAAAAAGAAGAGTATATTATATGTTTTCATATATAGTTAGAGAGTAGTATATATATATAGAGAGAGAGGGTATCTTATAGCTAAAATCTCGCCACTTAAACGCGCAGCTTGACAATTGCATTCTGAAGTATTTGGAACTCGGCATTGATATTGTTCATCAGATTAGAGATTTGGGGCTTGGAGTCGAGCACCTCCACACTCTGTGTGTAGGCATTGTAACGCACACCAAAGGGACGCGGAATAGAGTTGGCAAATTTACTAAAAATAAATTTTAAATTTGAGTCAAAACTCTATAGAGTTGCAAGCAATCCCAGCTACTTACATGGTCTTCTCTTTGGCGTTCTCGAAGCTGTCGGCCACATAGTAAAGCGGCTGGAATTGTGTAATTGGGTATTTGGTAATGCCCGTCACTTCTGGCTCAAAGTCCTTCAGCTGCGGCTTGTCTGTCAGGCAATACTCCAGCTCGCCATAGGAGGAGAGCAGACCAGCGCCAAACGCCTTCAGCTCGCCCTCCTGACGGCACATGCCATACTCCACAGTAAACCAGAAGATCTGCACGAAAAAACCTTAAGTAAATGATAGACAGAGAGAGAGATAGAGTAAACTCACCGTGGATAGCTTCTCAATGTAGTCATCGGGTGCACCCAGAGAGGCCAAGCCAATCTCCTGGCAGAACTGCGCAAAGGCTGGATCAGCGAAGAGCGGCACATGACCCAACAGCTCGTGGCAGACATCCGGCTCGGGTGTATACATGGGCTTGCTTGGATGCCTAATGTACTGGGTGGAGTGGAAGACGCGGAAGGCCAGGCCAGCGAGGAAATCGCGAGAGCTGAGCAAGCCAGCCACTGGGCGTAGCGTAAAGCCCGTGCAATCTAGAGAAGAGAAATCATGGTTTAATATAATATAATAATATATAATATTATATAATATATAATATAATAGAATAATATAGTTGCCGAAATCTCTTACAGATAGAACGGCATCAGACAGACAGATGAACATAGCTCGATCAACAGTTCATTCTACAGATCCAGAATATATGCTATATGCTGCTTACCCCTCAAGAAGTTGGACACATCCTCCAGCTGGGGTATGTTATCCTCGCGAAAGCCGCAATTGTCCACGAGCAGGGGAAAGACGTGATTGTATTCGCGGCAAGCGTGCGTCTTGTACAACTTGGTCAGATTGCGAAAGATGATGCCCCAGGTCTCGATCTCCTCCTTCGTGTAGTCCACATGGGGCAGCTGCTCGCCGTGTTTGTAGTTGTAGGCGATGTCCGCAAAGTATTTGCGACGCTTGCGGTACTCGGGATCTGTGAAGCCGGGATGATCGGCGTCCAGCTCGGCGCCATAGCTCAAGATCTGATTGGCGAAGCGATCCAGATCACGTATACGTTGTGGAAACCAAGGCACAGCCGTTGCATTGTCCTTATAATCACGCGAGATGATGTTAAAGTAACTGCACTGCTCCTTCACATCCTCAATTGCTCTGCCCAGGGCGCCCGACTTGCCATCGCATTCCACAAAGAACTCGTAGCCGGGCACACGGAGCGACGAGCGCGATTCGATGTGCAGTAAATTGATGTCGTGCTTCTTGAAGATGGCCAGGGTATTGGCCAAGGCTCCGCTGGAGAGTGAAGAGTCCTTGGGCGAGAAGAGCAGGCAGGTATTCCTGGCCTCCTGCATGTCCACGCCCTCCGCTATGTACGCAGAGTCCTCAATGCGCGTTGGCTGTAGAAAAAAACTCAGCAATAAAAACAACAAAGTCGTACCAGTTAATTCGAGTTCTTATCAATTCGTATGCTAATCGACTTGCATAATAGTCTGACTCAGCTATCAGTTAGGCATCAGCAGAAGTGTCCATCAATCAATCAAAGCTAATGTTCTATATTATTGCATTTTGTTTTCATATACATATATGTTACAATAGATGCTAAATGGTTTTGCGTCTTGGGCATTGCAAACAGATATTAACGTCAGGGAAATTTTATTGCATTGCTTTGTGTATTTTGTATTTTACAACTGCTGATCGCTCAGGTTACAAAGGTTAACATCAAACCAAGATCTAGCTTGATGCATATCGAAGGTTTCCATTCTAACCGCAATGCTCGACTGCAGGGCCGAAGCCTAAAACTAGGTTTCATCGAGAATATATATACATATATATGTATATACATATGCTGTGTATAGCTAAGCTAAGCTGAGACTTGACTCTGGTTTTTTAGTCAACTATAAAAATGTTAAGCTTGAAATATAAGACATAAGTCTTGAGATTAGAGGCTTGCTTAGTATTGACTCTGGCTTTTAAGTTAGCAACAAAATTGTATTTGAAGCTTAGGAGGCAGTTCGGTCTTAATAAAAGTTTATTTCTTAGACAAAAAACTAATAGTCTAAATAGATAATAATTATATTATCTATTTATTGAGCAAAAACTCTAACTATGCATGGCATACATTGGCTTTTCTGCTCAAGTTTTCAAGTTCTCAAAGTGTTTGCAATTTTTAAGAAATGTATTTATATATGTTGTATTGTATATACATAATATTCAAAGTTAATTTCTTTTTGCATCTCTACGTTACTAAGATCATGTTCATTATGCAGAAAATTTAGAAAAAATTGTTTGCAAATTTTGTATTTTTAAAAGAATTTGTTTGCTTTTGCAGGTTCCCTAACTTCTATGGTTCATAGTCTTAAAAATTCTTATGTAGAACATATCAACTTAAAAACAAATCAAACTCGAAACAAGTTGGATTTCAGATTGTGAAATTTACTACAGAATTTTTGTTGTCCTTTTAATATAGCTCAGATTCAATAAAAACCATTTGTGTTTATTATTTCCATATTCAATAAAAAAACTAGTTCTAAAACGCTTCAGAAGCTTATCATAATTATTCTCTTTCAAATATTTATAAATATTCATCAATGTTTTTTTTGGAATTTAAATTTCATCAAAAGCTGGTTTAAAAAAACTGCATATGTATATATAGAAATATAAGACACAGGTATAAAGATACCTATATACATTTATGTTTACGCTTATTTAGCTGTAGTAGAATTTAGTCAATAGTTAAGAACTGTAAACCTAATTAAATTTAATTGGCACTAACTGCTGAAGCCTTTGTCTAAGACAACAATTGAGAAATCGGATTTTCAATATTCAATTATATATAAATTACATTATATTAATATAATTATAATTCCTTGCATTTCTGTAACCATCAAGTGAGATTAGCTTGATCTATAAAATGTTCTATTGTTTAAACAAATATGAACTTTGATAATTCAATTAAATTTAATATTCTTCATTTGTTGTTCCATACTTTTAGCACCACTTTGTGTCAACTAATTGTTTACGATTTAATTTGAAATGATTTTCACTTTTTCTATAGTCTATATATAGCATAGGAATTGCGTAGTGTACGAACCTTATCGAAGGAAACTTGTCGCTGGTACATTTTCTACGACTCGATCGACTAAAAGACTTTTGCTAAGAAGCGAAACGGAACGAAACTAAACGAAACGAAATGAAACGAAACTGAGACAAACGCACCGTAAAACACACGAGTTAAAACTGATTTGGCTTTTGAGTTATTCAGGCGCTTTTATAGACTCGCCAGAGTAGCTAATCTCTGTCAACAATAATATCAACAATAACAACCAAAACTGAGTACGGAGAGGGCGATCGGAGATCAGAGCAGAACAGCATCCACTTCGTAGAATCTTTCGCACTCGTAGGGTTATCAGCAGAGCTGGCGTCTTCACATAGATCATTAAGTTGTCTATATGAGTGCGTAAGTATGTGCTTGTAGAACATAATTCTTATCTTGGAATATGCGCTGCTTGTGGTCTTTTTCAATAGTTCAAATTTCGCAAAAAAAAAAAACATATATTTATATAAAAAAAATATGGAAAAAAAACACACAAAAAACAATATTTAAACGAAAATAATCAATATTCTAATGACAAGTTCTAACCAAACGAGTTCAACGGCATTTCTGCTCAATTATTGGAGGTAAATAAAGTTTTAATAGGCGCGCATTTAAAGCGCGCGAGGCTTTCTAAAAACACAGCTCTAGTTTGAGTTCCATTCCACAATAATATTTTGATTAGCTCGGCAACCTGTCTTAAGTTTGTCAGCAAGTTGCACACACACACACACACACACAGTTGCTTATCAAGTGAGCAACCACAACAACAACAGCGATTGCTGACCCGCCCAACTGCCTCAACAAACTGAAAAAGTGTGCAAAATCAGCTTTCATTCAATCAACGCGGCCGCCTTTTCGGTTTGTGTGTGTGGAACGTGTTTTGTGGAACGCATCTGCAGTACTCAGCTTTGGCGCCGCACTCACGTTTACTTGTACCAAAATCGGATTGGTGGTACTATTGAAATATTGTTCTGTTCTTTTTAGGCTATAACACATTTTGATTAGTTGTCTCCCGTTTTGTCAATATCTATATTTTTTAAATAAAATAAAATAAATTAAAATAAAATAATAAAAAAATTTACTATTTTGATAATGTACCTTGTTTTCTTTATAAATTTAATTAATTTTTTTTTAAATATTAAAAAATTAAATTATAATAAAAATGCATATAATAATAATATGTTGTACTATAAATAATATAATGAAATAAAAATGGAAGAATATACCATAGTATATTTACATTGTATAATACCATTATTATTATTATTATACCTTCTAAATTATCTAATTTATAAATAAAAAACTTAATTAAATACAAAAATATTATTAAATATAACTTTTTATTTATACAGAAAGTTAAGAAACAAAAGCACAAATGCAGCATTTAGAAAATTATCAATTTTTTGTTACTTTTGTACTTCTTTTGTACTTCTCTCTCTCTCTCTCTCTCTCTCTCTCTCTCTCTCTCTCTCTCTCTCTTTTAGATTATGCAGCATTGCATTCCGCGTCATCATAAGGTCAACAATTAAGAGTTTTTGTTATGGTTCGCTTCAGTCTCCAGAAAATCTGATGCAATATGCCATGAAATTTACACATTACGAATTTTTGAGTTATCAGCGTATTTAGAGAACGGGGCTTTTGGGAAGCTTAAAGCTTCGTGATGTAAAGCGGAGCACGCATATACAGACTTTTATCAGTTCTCACATAAATTGTGTGGCTCAAATCTAATTTTGACCTTCAGGTTACTAATAAACAAATTTTCCCATTTAAATGAAAACTTTAATATTTCCATTCTATATATTTTGAATAAAAAAATAGTTTCAAAAATACATTTCATAAAAATATTTATTTAAATTACGCATAAAAGGTATACAAAAATAGATCGCATTAAAAAAATAGTTTTACAAAAATGTATGTAGTTTTACAAATGTTCATTATAATATAGAAAAATAAATAAATAAATATATAAATAATTAGAAATTATTATAACGACGCCAGAGCGAGGTGAGGATGCCGCGTTTCAGTTGCGTCTTGCCTGACGTTTGCGGGCGCACGTTCTTCAGGGTGCAGCCCACGGGCAGATTGACCTAGATAAAGATACAAACAAAGAGTGAGAGAGAAACCAAATACAATTAGATATAGATGCAAAAAGAGATGAAGATACAGATACATATGTAAAGATGCAAATACAAATTGAGATAGAAATAGGGGTATACATATGCCAAGATACAGATACATATTTAAAGATACAAATACAATACATATACTTATAGTTAGTTACAAATACAGACACAAATAGGTGTTAGCATTGGCTGCAAGACAAACCTTCAAGAGCCTTCTCGCATTACAGTTAGTAGAAGCTTTAGCTTTGCATTGTGATCTTGGATGCAGTTGCTCGCAATTGAACTTACGAATTGGCTGGAGGTCACTCTGACTGGCTCCTTGCCAGGACAGATTACATAGGATTCGTGGCCAGCAAAGAGATTGCTGTGCGTGGGCTGGGTGAGGGCAGCGGGAGCAGAGGATAAATTCGGCTCCGGGTAGCTTATCTCGGCATGAGAGGGCGGGGGTGTTGGTGCAGCAGCTATATAGGTATTAGAGATACAAATTATATCTATCACTAAAGCCTGACTACTGTTAACTTACCCTTGACATGTATCTGGAAATTGCATTGCAGCGTAAGGCCATCCGTGGTGGTGGCTTCGTAACGGATGTCGTGATCACCCCTGCCGAACAGAGCGCCCGGGAACTAGAAATAGAGTCGAGTTCAATAAACTCAATCTAACATTGATTTAATTTCATACTCACGGATGATTTGTAAATCTTCAGTAGTTTGCCCTCGAAGCGTGGCTCCTCCCAGACAACGGAGCGCAGATTCTGATTCTCCTTCAGGTGCACCTCAAAGGAAGGTGGACAGAAGCGAGACGAGGAAGAGCCCAGATCAATGCGTGTGCTCTCAGCAGATCTCAAAGGTGTAGATGAAGCTAAGCTCTCTTCAGCGGCTGGTTGCGCAATCAGGTTCTCGGAGCGTACATCAATGAGATGGGCATAGGGTCTTGCGGGAAGGGAAGCGGCTGGAAACTCTGGCCTGTTCGCTGGTCTGAATCCTGTCATGGCAACAGGTCTGAAGCCTGGAAAAGGGGGCAACGAACTCGAACTAGATGCCTGCTTGATGGTGATGATGGTCTCACAGCCCACGCTCTGTGAAGTGTCTGGATCGTGTGCCCTGTAGACAATCTTGTGCGTGCCAGCGGGCAGATGAGCCTGTAGCTGCTTGGCCCAAGCCGGAAAAGCAACCACATGTCTATAATCCAGATTCGTAGCGGGACGTTGGAGTATGACATGAGCTTTGCTTTGCAGTGGATTGAGTATGATGACCACGTTCTCGGGGCACGTTATGTAGGGTCTGGCGGGCAGCCGCTGAGTCGATTGCTGCGAAAATAGTTGCGGCTGATTGAAAAGTTGCGGTTGCCTGAATGACTGCTGTTGCCAGGGTGCCGGAACCTTCGTGTTCGTCTGAGAGCCGAAGAAGTTCGAGTTAAAGGGCTTGCAGTCCAGTGCTCCCAGCGGCGACCAGCCATTGAAACAAGTAGTGAACATGGCTCCAACCCGCACATAGCCCATGTTGCACCGCAGCTGGCAGATGGCGCCAAAGCTGGAGGGGCCCAGTGTGCAGCTGGCGGGCGAGATAACGCCATTGCGTGGCGTTGGCAGCGCATGACAGCCTGACTGGGCACGAGAAGTGGCAACGGAATTCCAAACACGTGGTTGTGAAACAGCTGCAGGGTGAGAGATATTGTTAAATAACAGCTGAGAGTGTTGGGGTATATGTCTGATACTTACGCACACACTTGTTCTCCTGTCCCTCCCAGCTGCCGGAGGCGCCGCAGCTGCGAATCTCAGAGCCAATTAGCTGATAGCCAGCATTGCAGCGCACCTTGCAGCGTGTGTTGTAGAAGAGCTTGCGCTTGTGGCGATATCTGTTGCAGTGCGCCTGACCATTGGCCGGGGCCTGGAAACGCTGACACTGATCTCTCACCTGGAAGTTGGGGAACAAGGGCTGAGCGGGCTGAGCGGGCTGAATGGGCAAAGTGGGTAAGGAAGGCAGCGGGGCATTGGAGACGGCAGGTGTGACGGAAGGTTCAAAGAATGTCACGGGACGTAGCGTGGGCAGCGGACGCACAGGCATCACAGGTGGTGCAGGTGGTGCAGGTGGTGCAGGTGCAGCAGGTGCTATGGGAGCTAGGGGAAATGGTGCTACTTTGGGCTCGATTGCAGGCACTTTATAGCAGCTGCGCTCGTCGAACGACAAACGTTTGCCCGCCTCACACTCACACCTGAAGCTGCCTGGCTCATTGATGCAGCTGCCCTCGCAGCCGCCATTGGCCTTGGCGCACTCATCCACATCCAGGCAGTCGCGCGCATTGCCAGAGAGTTCGTAGCCAGCTGGGCAGGCGCACTTGTAGGAGCCTTGGGTATTCCGGCAGTCGTGCGAGCAGCCGCCATTGTTCAGGCGACACTCATCAATGTCCACGCAACTGCCATCGGCGCCCAGCAGCAGACCAACATCACATTCAATGGGCTGGCAGCCCTGCTCCGTTTGGCGTGCTCCAGGCGGGCAACCCACCAGGGCAGGTCGGCAGCTGCGATCATCCTGCTGCAGCAAATAGCCCAGCGGACAGCCACATTCATAGCTGCCCGGCTTGTTGATGCACTCGTGAGTGCAGCCGCCGGAGAGCAGGCCAGCGCACTCATCCACATCTTGGCAGCTCTGTCCATCGGCCTGCAGCTCGTAGCCTCGCTCGCAGGCACAGGCATGCGCACCTAGAAGATTAATGCAAATGCTGCTGCAATTACCAAAATCCACAGCGCACTCATCGATGTCCAGGCAGGCGAAGCCATCAGGCGCTAGCTGGAAGCCGGCATGACAGGCGCAAGCAAAGCCCCCCGGCTGATTCAAGCAGAGCTGCGAGCAGTGCCCATTATCCAGCTGACACTCGTCGTTATCCTGGCAGCTGCTGCCATCGGCAGTCAGGCTGAAGCCCAGAGGACAGGCGCACTGAAAGCTGCCCGGCAGATTGATGCAGAAATGCGAGCAGTTGGCATTAGACATGGAGCACTCATCAATGTCCAAGCAAGCGGGCAAAGCAGTTGATGAAGATGATAAAGATGATGCTGATGAAGCTGCAGCTGCGATGCCCAAGGCATAGCCAGGCTCACACAGGCAGGTGTAGGAGCCATTGAGGTTCTCGCAGCGCATGCTCGAGTCGCAGCTGTGCCTGTTGCTGGCGCACTCGTCAATGTCGAAGCAGTAGCCATCGAGGCCCTCCATCTGGAGCAGCTCATAGCCAGCGGCGCACACACACTCATACGCACCTGGCAAGTTGCGGCAGAGCTGCTGGCAGTTGCCATTGTTCACCTCACACTCATCCACATCCTGGCAGCTCTTCTGGTCGGCACTCAAAGTGTAGCCCTTGCTGCAGGTGCAGGCGCCGCCTTCGGCGCTCAGGCAGAGCTGCTCGCAGCCATTGTTATTAAAGGCGCATGGATCAGGTGCCACACAGGCGTGTCCTTCTGGCTCCTGCAGCGACATGCCACGCGGACACAAGCACTGATAGCCGCCGGCGGTGTTGAAGCAGTCGTGGCTGCACTTGTGCGTGCCCAGAGCACACTCATCCAGATCCTGGCAGCTGTACACATCGCTGGCATAGCCCGGAGGGCACAGGCAACTGAAGGTGCTGTTGTCTTGGTTGGGCTGGCAGCTGCCCGGACGACAGCGCTCATGTCCCTGCTCCCGACTACACACGGTCTCCAGCACTTCGCAGCTATGCAGATCCTCGCCCAGCTTATAGCCTTCGGGGCACTGACAAGCGTAGCCGCCACTGGGTAAATCCTCGCACTGATGGGCGCAACGCCTGCGACCCAGCTGCGGATTGTCCAAGTCCTTGCAGCCATCTGGCACACAGCTGCTCGCATCCTCCAGCAAGTGGAAGCCCTCGCGGCAGCTGCAGCGATAGGAGCCAATTGTATTCTCGCACTCTTGCTGACAGATGCGATGCGGCACATGATCTGCATTATTATTGTCCTCCACAATGACCTCACATTCATTAATGTCCTGGCACTCCTTGCCATCCGGCGAGAGCACAAACCCAGCATTGCAAGTGGTTTTTTGCACAACTGGCTCCTCCACACTTGGCTCTTCAACAGGTTTGCCTTCGACTTCATTCTCCTGCTCTGTTTCCTCTGTGTCCTCTGTCTCCTCTACAGCATCCTCTTTGGTGTCCAGCGGTATGACACAGCGATAGGAGCCAGGCGTATTCTCACAGGCGTTGTTGCATTCGGCCAACACCTCCGGCAGTGCGCACTCATCAATATCTGTGGAAAAGAGTTAAAGAAGAGACACCAGGCAAGGCTAGCCACTCACCTTCGCAGCTGCCGCTTGATACATTGATCTGATAGCCCTGCTGGCAGGCGCATTCATAACTGCCCGGCAGATTATTGCAGATCTCAGCACAGCCACCATTGGACTCCAAGCACTCATCGATGTCTGCAAGGCAGAAATATATATATAATATAGACAAAGAGAGATAGAGAGAGGGGGAATGTTTGACCCACCATGACAGCTTGCATAGTCCTGTGGATCCAGAGTGTAGCCCTCGTTGCAGCTGCACTTAAGCCTTGGCTCATTCTCGCCAGGGAATAGCAGACGCTCGCATTTGTGAGCACAGCCACCGCGATCCTCGCCGCAGCTCTCGTCCAGGAGACGTGGAGTATAAGGATCCTCCGTGGGCTCAACTACAATATTGATGTCTGTAGCAGGCGTAGCAGCAACAGTCTCTGGTTGTGTCTCTGGCTCTGGCTCAGGCTCTGGCTGCACCTCCGGCTCTGGCTGTGGTGCATCCACGTGCACCACAATTGTTGGCTCCGGCTCAGGTGGGGCTTGTACAGGAGCGACTGGTTCAGCAATGGGCTCCACTTCTGCCTTGACCTGGACTTCGGTCACTGGCTCAGGCAGCTGTTGCTGTTGCTGTTGCTCCTCCTCCTCCTCCACCTCCTGCTCTTCTTCCAGCTCATTCTGTTCCACCTTCTGTACAGGTGGCGGTGGTGGTGGTGGTGCCACGGGATCCGTCCCTGTCCCTGCTGGCTGTAAATCGCTCTCCAGATCCTCCTCATCTGTCGTTTCGTATTCATCGTAATCATCCAGATCTTCGGTCTCTTCGGTATATTCGACGCGAGGCAAGCAGGTGGGCAGCTCGCCCACCCACTGATTGGCGCTGCAGTAGAGTGCTTGGACCTGGACACGTTCGAAGTCGTAGTTCTCATTGCAGGCATAGTAGGCCACCAGGAAGACCTTCTCGCCACGTCGACGTCGTTCGTATTTCGATACTATGCCGTGATTTATTTCAGGTGCCTGAGCCTTGGCCTGAATGCAGCTCAGATCCAGTCGCTGGACTAGGTCGTCAGCCACATTCGGCTCTTCGGGTATGGACAGCATCTTCTTCTTCAGCTTGCTCACTGTGGACGCAGAAGCTCACTAAGTATCTGCAGCTAAGCGCCACTGCTCACTCACCCTTCCCCTTGAGGCAGCTGGGCGGCTCGCCCTGCCACTCCTCGGTGTCCACATTGCAGATCAGCTCATTGGAGCCCTGCAGCACATAGCCACTCGAGCAGCTGTAGATGGCCGTGTTGATATCTTCGCTCACGAATAGCTCTGCCCGAGCATGATCCACAGGCGGAGGCGTCCGACAGTCCTCATAGACAGCGTGCGTAACTGTCGAACATTATAAATTACATATATTATTTTGATATTAAAATGAACTCAAACTATTAGCACAGCCATCGCTCTGATAGTTCTTTAGTTTTTTTTTTTATAGAGCATTACGAAGAGCTCTTCCAAAGCTTTGCTAAAACAATTTTTATTATACCTCTGTTTATTTTTATCTTTACAGAAATTTACGATCAGCATTTATGTTTATAGTTTGTAAATTCCGGCCGGTAATTAAGTGGGGACCTATTTGTAGGGCTAAGGGGACTCTCATAACGCTAAAGATCTATGTGCCAGAGACAAACTGGTCATGAATCATCAACATGTTGAACTAGATCTCACCTATATGTATCACGATATCATAAAAAAGGTGAACAGATATATGAATATATTATATACGAGTATAAGAATACATATATATATTTTTATAGCCACGAGGGGGGTATGAACAATTTAAGACTTTTAAGTGGACATGCGACAGAAAAATAAAATATAGTTCGGACATTTGCTATGACTAACCTAGCATGTCTAGATCTTACTCATGGATGTTATAGCAAATGGTTTTTATAGTCAGATGTGGATAGCTTTATGAGCCATTAGGAAAAGGTTACACGTTTTTCTGGCCACTCTTCCATATGTATTTCCAAATACACCCAAATTATTTATCACTTTCCGCACAAATGTGCAACGAGAAAACTTTCGAGCTGTCATATTTGAGATCTTTATGACAGATATTTGCCTAGGCTTACGCCCACTTACCTCCAGAGAGTGCAATGCAGCCGAGCAGACATAAAGCAAAATGTGCTCGCAGCATTTTGACGCCTTCGACTATAATCTGGTATTATATATGTTCGATCGAAACTATTTTGCTTTCCACCTTTACACGCTCGAAACTTGATTTCTCAGCTTTTCTCCTTCTTCTTTCTTTTTTTTTTTTTTTGTCTTTTAAAAATAACAAGCCATTAATTAATTTTTAGTTTTTCTTTCAGAACATTTTGGAAGGCGAGCGCAGGCTGAAAATATAGATGTGTATAGGTAGCTGGTATAAAAATCCATTAAGATTAAGGCGGCTTTATAAATAGCACAGCATCACTTCATCTGCATATATGTAGATTCGATTCGTGGATTGCTACAGGGAAACAAAAAACTTTTTTCACATTTGTCAACGCGATAAGAACACTCCACATCATTCACGAAACTATATGCAAACTATAAATCAATCGGCGACGTCTGTCAACAGACTCGATTAGAACTTCAAATAACACCACAAGGAAATATATATAGATCTATAGATATATAGGTAGATTGCACTTGATGATATCAGATAGTTAAACTATATCCATGGATTTGCTTAAAGGAGGCAACGCACCGTTCCCCACAAGCGCCAAGGCACGACTGACGACTCGTCGCAAGGGAAGCCAAGAAATTTGTCTCCAAAAAGATATATTTATGCTGATCTTTCATGTCTATCATAAAGCAAATTAGCGCGAGAGCTCTGCACAAGTGTCGTTGTCGTCCACAGGGAGAACGACGACGTCGTCGGCCTATTTTTAAGAACATCATCATCATCAGCATCAGTTGAAAGTATGATCATCAGCCATCACAATGATCATTGCGAATGCTTGAGAAATTGATGAGTTCTCTCTGTGGCCCGGTGCCAAGGAGCGTGTCAAAGTTGCTTGCAATGAACTTGATGGCAATGCAGCTCACTAAATGCAATTCATATTTAACCAAATAGGGAATGTAGTCCAACAAAAAATGCTATTAGTCTGTGGCAGAGACTTGTTACTGCCGCCGGCATTTAGTTTTCTCTCATTAAATGCAAAGAATGTTTAGCTGGAAAAGCGTGCTAGAGAATTAGCCTAAGTCCTCATGGTAATCCTCAAAATTGTCAATGAAACACATTAGTTAACTATTTTCAATTTGTTTAAAAGAAATTTATAATGGGAATGATTTCGACAAAATTCAATTTAACGAAACTAAAAACTAAACTAAAAAATTGTTTGTATTGCTCATGGCAAAGCTATTGTTGTTGGTAAATGGAAAACATT
Organism: Drosophila leonis; assembly: GCA_035045365.1. Taxonomy (NCBI): domain Eukaryota; kingdom Metazoa; phylum Arthropoda; class Insecta; order Diptera; family Drosophilidae; genus Drosophila; species Drosophila leonis. The sequence continues at coordinate 11,633,476 of JAWNPC010000454.1, read as the reverse complement.
TGTCTGCAAATTTGTTTTTATTTAATAAAATTTACATAAATTTTAAATTTGACTACAGAATAAACTAAAGTTGTCAAATGGTTGATCAATGAAAAAGATAAAGATAATCAATTCGATATTTATTTTAATAAAATGAAGCAAAAGTAGATGGAAATGTAGTTCAATTATACACATTAAACAAGGCAGTTGGTAAATAAAAAAGATTTTATATTCGATTTCCATAATTAACAAAAATTCTAATAAAATATAATAGAAATAAGCTAAAGTGTATGCAATACAAAACAAAAGTAGAAACTTTATTGCTCATGACAAATTTGCTCTGTTTGACAAAGAGATGTGAAATAAGCGCTAAAGAAATAAATCTATAAAAAAGAGCTTGAAGAAATATAAAGAAATAGTTATTAAATCTTGACACAAAATGATATTCCACATGATAAGCTTTCGCTAATGATACGAGGATTGCTATTTATATGTCGGGAATTGGCAACGCTAGCAGCAATAGCAGCCCTCGTATGACTTTGCCTAAGAAAAAAGAATTAGTGGATAATTATGAGTAGAAGACACGCGTTAAGCTTCATGGTACTGCTCATGATGAGCTCAAGCTGCTAACTAGTTTGACAAATATTTAAAATGAAAGAAACCAAATATCATTCTATTATACTCATAGCCTGCTCACTTCTTTAGTAGCACAGCAAAACCCGGAAAGAACTGAAAAGCAGTCGAAATAGAATCTCATTTTCGATTTCTGAGTAGAAGCATTAATATTAAAAAGCTGATTTGATTAACATATTAAAGCATTTTATGGCTAATCTCGTAACAAGAGCTGATTTGTTGGGGTCATCAGACCAACACTCAAACACGCATAAGATTTTATTTCATTTTCATTTTTATATATATGTATGTAAATATATTTTTGTAGTTATATTTAAATGTAAGATTTGTGAAGGTGTTGAGCAGATGATTTATAACAGGTGACACGATGGAAAAGCTATACAAAAACTAAGAATAGATATTAGTTGGTTACTACGCGGTATTATCAGCCTTCTTCTGAATGATTAGCAGCTACGGTTCACAGTGTTTGCGCCTTCAGGCTGCCATCCTCGTTGTGGGTGCGTATGTACTCCAGAGAGCGTAGAATGTAGCTTGGTGTGGGCGGCGGCTGTGGCAGATGCTTGCCCACTACATGGAAGCCCAGCTCATCGGCTATATAACGCGTCTCGATGGGCTCGCCCTCCGGCGAGGTGTAGCTAAAAATGCCAATGGTCTCCAAGGCGCTGCCCGCTGTCTGCACATCGATGCCGTTGCTGGTCTTAAAGGCAAACTTGAAGACGCCCTGCTCGTCCAGGGGCGAGACTCGATAATCCGTAATCTCTGCATAGCGTTCACTCTGACCCACCAGACGGCGTATGCGACGCACCCGCACCAGTCTGGCATCCAGCTGACTCCAAAGCAGAGCCAGACACAGCAAAGTGATCAACAGCTGCGTGGAAGGGGAGAAGAGAGAGAGAGAGAGGGGAGAGAGGTGACATCTTTATCAGCATATTGGATCGATACAGGTCACGTGGCTAGCACAAGGTCGTGTGGCTTACAAAATTTCGCATATCTGTTGAGAGTCGCACACAGAGAAACACTTGTAAATTTCCAAAATTATAAATTATAATTATCTTCAAATAATCCAAAAATAGTTTCGTTCGTTTATTCGTTTTAAGCCAGCGCGTCGATCGCGTCGCGAGCTCCGCGAGGTTCAAAGTTTGCCAACGTACTGCAGCCTCTGCGAGCGCGTGTTACCAACTTTATACGTATATCTAACATAGTCATCGATGAGCGAAGAAGCTGAAAAATCAATAAACATAAACAAATAAACACGACTCTATTGTTTCTCTATCGTGGCTTGATTTGGGTTGGCTTGGAGTCGTGTCGCTTGTCGCTTGTCGCTTCATTCCACGATGGCCATTCATCCATTTCCGCGCTAATAGCCAACATTCTGTTTGTTTAGCTAACCATATTTATTTATGACTGCATTTTATGTTAGTTCTTAGTTCCGAAGTAATTATGAATATCCGAAAAAATGTCATTTGATTTGCATTATTACTGCTTAGGCCAATCAACTCTGACATATATACGATTTGGACAACCAGTTTAGCTAATAAAAAATATTATTTTATAGTGTGGCTCATAATTTCATATATATTTCACATATATTTTATACAAAATAATATAAAAAGACATTTTTTATATTTTAAATAAATTATAAGAAGGTTATCTTAGAGCTTGTCGAAATGAAATGAAACCAAATGCTGAAAGAGTTTGAGTTTGTAAATTACATGAAACTATTTACAGAGTTTAATTAAATCTCTTCAAGCAATTGGCTAGTAAATGAACAGTTTTTACTTACCTTTACTCTTAAATACAATCATATGGAAAACATTATTTTGATAACTTTATTCCATGTAAACTTTTTGGCCTTTTCGCTGATAGTTTTACTTAAAAGATAAAACGTTTTTTATATACATATTGTATAAAAGACTTAATTTTGATCAATTTATTTTATGAAAATTATTTGATATGTACAAAATATTCCATAAAATATGTTAGCTCTTACTTAAAAGACATCAAAGTAATAATTTAATAATTAATAATTTAATTTATAAATTGCTTATGCTGTTTGGTATTCTGTCAAAATAATAATAATGATAAAATATTATTGATCATAATAATTGTATTAATTTAAGACCTTGCAAAATCACAATAAACAAATTAATTAACTGCTACCCAATCATTTTTAATATTGATCAAGAATATACTTCTTTTTTTTGTGTGGCTGAGGTAGGTAAAAATGCTTTATGGACCGTCAGTCAGGTCGTCACTCTGGCTGGTGTGTCGGACTGCAATACTGCTTACCGACTAAAAAACCTCCTCTTCTCGGGCTGCCTCCCACCTTGCAACCAGGAGCTATCCCGCATTAACCTTTAAGGTGGAGCCCTTGTATATGCTCTAGCTGAGCACAGCCATCTGTGTTGCTGCGTCCAGGTCCCACTTTTTCCGCCGGAGAACCTTTTCGGCGAAGTCACAGACTCTTTTCCAGGCATCTATGCTGTTGCACATTTGCTGTACTATAGTCTCTACTTTAACTTCACCGACAGTTTCTGCCAATTCGGTTCTTTCTTCCGAATCAAGAATATACTTATTTATATATAATTATATATAATATTTTTTTAATCATATATAATTTATACTGCTTGCAGGTTCAAGTCTACTTAAACACATTTTCTTCAGATGACATTTAACTCTCTCTCTCTCTCTCTCTTTCTCTCTCTCTCTGTTGTCTTTATAATCTCAACTCTTACTGATGAAAGAAGAGTTTAAATAGGTTTCCTTCACAAATTTCATACAGATTAATAAGCATAACTAGATTTGAATACCCTGAACATCCTGTTACTCAATAAGCTGCCTGCTTTGGTCTCTCATTAATTACCTTCCTTCACGCCAAAGGCCAGCCATTGTTCTCACCTTTTGCAGCTTAATCCAATTAACAAGTGTTTATTAATTTGCACACATAATTCTTGGACAAATATGACGCGACAATACGGAAGCTGTGAATCGTCCCCACACACATATATTTTTATGGTTAAAAAGCTATTAAAAATCATCTTTGGACGTCGCGACGTCACATGCCACTTAGTATGAATGCCAATCCAATGAAAAACTGATATTAAATGATCGAATCCGATAAAAATCACACAAGCACACACAGCATGAGATAACACGTCGAAGAACATATCAAATTGAAAAGGAATCTTTAGTAAATTTCTGTAGTTCCGTATCGACCAGTTAATGGGCCCACCAGCTGAGTTCTAAACCGCTTCAAAGCTAATCAACGACTGATTCTAGAAAAGATGTGAAGATCTTTAGGCCGATTCACAACTCAATGACCATTCGATCAATCGATCGATCGATCGATCGATCGTTAGTACTGACATGCCAGTTATGCTAATCGAGCAACTAGAAGTGAAACCGAAAGCTACTTTATAAATATATATGCATATGTATGTTTAGATATACTACATCATGTGCTTAATATAAATTAAGATTTTGTCTAACATCTACTGGCAGCTTCGAGATGAGCAGCAGCCGCAGAAGCAGCATCAACAGCAGTAGCAGCCGCAGCATTTGTGACTCGCATTCAATTCGATTCGAGTTTCATGTTAACTATATATATATTGAGCTATGAGATTCATGAGATTCTCTGGCTAAACTAATGGATATTAATGATAATGCCCATGAAGCAATGCGTTCAAGACTTTTTTGCGCGCTTTTGACACCTTTTTGAACACAATTTCAGCAATTTTTTGGTTTATTTTATTTGAATTTATTTTGTTCAACAATTTATTTTGTTTTATATTTAATTTATTTAATATATTTCAATTTGTATGTCATATATTTCATTTCATTATTTTTTTTTTATTTTATTAATTTATTTTTGTTTATTTATATTTTTATAATATATATATCATAATTTTTTCCTTATCATTACATTTTGTTTCATTCCACATCATTTCATTCCTTATCATTAAATTTCATTTATTTTCTTATCATTTCAGTTCATTCCATTTCATTCTACATCATTTCATTTCATTTTATTCCATTCCATTTCATTTCTTATCATTTTGTGTCATCTCATTCCATTCCATTCCATTCCAACTTGGTGTCAAATCATTTAAGTTCATATCTTCATCTCCCGCCTCAAACATCAATAGCAAATGTCGCAGAGCTCTTCATAATTAATGGATTGATGCGCTGATTGATTTTTAACGCCTTGAGCGATGCGGCAAAGTTGTGTGTGGGAACTGTTATGCATATGGAATAGTTTGATTTCTCTATCTGTCTTTGTATTTCTGTTTGTTTGGGTGTGGTCAAGTCGTGCAAGGTCTAGGTCGACATACCTTTCAGTGAGCTGCACAGTGAAGCCAGCTTTGTGAAGTGCAGTAGTTCAAAGTGTCTGCCGCGCTGTGGCCCCGAAACCAGTTTAACGTTTATGAAATGTGTCAATTATTTTCGTTTCGGATCAATTTGGCCATAATTTAGGTTCATTAGTCCATGTCCAAGATATTTGTGTTAGGCATAATTCAAATGCCACAAAAGTTATTTTCTAGCTACAAAATTACAGTAGCAAATAAATCTACCTTTAGCATTTAGCGTGCATGTTCTTTAATTGCATATCAGATTCATTTCGCATTACGCACAGCTCTGATAGACCAGTTCTCTTATTTTCTTGTCAAATTATCACGTTTATACCCTAATTTTTTTATAGCCTTCTGGCTAATTACAGGGCTTTTATATTAAAGTATATATTTTCAAGATCATTTATAATTTTATTATATATAATTGCGACACTTTCCAAACAGGTTTTGCACCACTGTGCGACACACCTACAGATATTTCAGAAACAATGAACAGATCTGCATGCGCTTATCAAATATGTCAACGATCCTAAGTGCTAGCCAGTTATACACACAAATGTTGAATGCTTTTGTCATCATAAATATGCATGTATTATATAAACTTAACTTTCATATAATCATTTAGAGTATTATTATTAAATTATCAAGCTCTGTGTCATGCATAGTCTCTGACTTGGCATACTCTTTCACTTGCAGATAGTAGGTATATATGTTATATATGTATGGAAATTAGAATTGATTAGATCATCAGAAAGATAACAATAAGATAAAACAAAGTTAACTTATAAGAATATTAATCAACATTATTCTATTCGTAAAATGGAACTACTTTATCATGGTCTATCAAATACTAGAGTTATCTAAGAAGTCTTAATTATTATGCTAATGAAAACATGTCGATTGAGATCTTCCGAGTTATCAATCACAGATCTTTGTTATCTTATGCGAAAGGAACTTATAATTTCGAAAGTCACCTGAGAGTATATTCGTAGTTCGTCTTGCCTTGTTGCACTGTCTAGAGCTGCTAATAATGAGTTAGAGCTGGATGCTGAAGTTCCGGTAAAGCTGAGCGCTCAGAGAATTTTGATACGAAAGCTTCTTTATGCATTTGCCAGATGTTTTAATCCCAGTTTCAAATTAACTTTCGTATCACACGGATCGCGCAACGCTTTTGCTGTTCATATCACATTCAGATCAACGTCCGTGCATACCTATATAAACATATATACATATATATATTTACAGTTATTTGGCGCGTACAATCATGTATTCCAGTTATCAAAGTCGACGCCAGTTTGTCCAGGTTTGTGCGTTGTTGTTTTCATTTGGATTTTAGATCTCAGCTCAACAAAATTCCTGCAGCTGCAGCTGCTCTTGCCCTTCTTCTACTCACTGCTAATTGCCACCTGTGCCGCACGCCCTGCCACGCCCCATACAATCTACTATCACAATCAGCCGCCAGATGCGAATGGCAACTACCAATTCGAATACCAAACCTCCAATGGCATCACCACCAAGGGGGCGGGTAATGAGCATGGCGCAGTGGGCGTGGTGCAGTACGTATCAAAGGAAGGATTACCCATAACCTTTACCTATGTGGCCGACGAGAACGGCTATCAGCCGAGCGGAGATCATGCCATCAAGCATCTGGATCGACAGCTGGAATATATACGCACGCATCCAACGGTAGATGAGCTGAAGTCGAGACGCTGGTAGTGATCCAGAATATATTATATATATATTTGATATGTATGTATATCTAGATAAATTGCACAGCTATCAGCATTTGAGATAAGAAAACATTATTATTATATTTATGGTATTATATGTAGCAAAACACACAATTGAAATATGAAATTGATGTTTATTGCTATTAAATGCAAATTGTGAATTCCGTTTGGAATTGCACACAAACATCGACATGTATGTAAATATATGTACAGAATTCCAAAAATAAATATATTTGTATATATATTTATATAAGCTGGTAGCAATAAGAAATTCTTTGCCAACTAAACCTGGTCTTTACCAAGCCGATAACATCTTTTGTGCCACCTGAATATCTATTGAAAATGAAAGTGCTGCACTGAGGCATGCACGACTTGCAAATATGGCGCAATTATATTGTTATTATATTTACATTTTGAAATGACGTCGCTGACTTATAAATATATAAATATATATAAATCCATATATAAGTATGTCTCTTCTTTAAATTGAAATTAATATTCTTTATACTTGATATATATATTATATATATATTGAATATATATTGTAGTATGCATCATACACCTTCGAGACTCTTTTATGGTTATAGGGAATGCAAACCTGTTGCCTAACAGCTGCAAACTGTCAAAAATGTTTCAAATATTTAGCAGCAAAGCACAAAGAAAGGCAAAATTTAATGATATGCAAGAAATAGCAACATAATTTTGTACCATATACCTGAGTTTATATATATGTATATGTATATAGATTAAATATATTTTTAACTTACTAAAAAACCATAGAAAAATTTAAATTCATTTAGCAATTGATTTATGTGCACATTAAAGACTTCAATTAATAACATTCATTTATCATACATAAGATAAATATCTAACATATTTACAGCTTCATTATTTTCATTGATCGAAATTGGCAATTCGAACAACCTTTAGAACGACTTTCGTATCGTAACACCAAAAAAGAGGCAGAAAAAAAATTAATGGTACTCATTTGCATGGCGATTTGGGCTAATTGAGGCCGTTGCATAATATTGACCGACTCTTGAAGCTAGAGATTATGTAATATCACAAATAAACCCCAAGCAGAGCCATCAAATCGCGCTTTTCATGTCAAGCCGCTAACAAATGTTAACGTTGCAACTGTTCAATCCCACTTAGGGCACGTCCTTGACTGAAATTGATTTGAGCAGCTCGGTGAGTGGTCCAAATGAAGATTCTGTTTAGCCAAATAGTTGCACATAAATCAAAACGTAGCTCGAATTAAACAGAGATGAAGCATTACGTGAATTGATTTATAAAAAAAAAATAAAACAAAATAATATAAATTATTCATGAATTTTGCTTGTAGATGTTTATTTTCATAGTTCAACACATTTTTGTGTAGAAAATAAATGACATGAAGAGTGTCAACTAGACTGCTGTTCTAGTGGGTTATGCCTGACTAGGCAATACCTCGTATAATAAATTCACGTACTGAAATCTACATTTGAATATTTAATAAGCTCAGATTGATCTGTTCTGGCATACCAGACTTGATATATATTTCTTGGTTTTACTCTATCGAATCGCACAAATTTCTTTTGAAAATCAACATAATTGCAAATTTAACTCAGTCTTACAGACTTCACAATATATCTAAATTTTTTTTATTACAACTTCTTCATTAGGATATTCCACTTGTCCCGTATTCCGAGCGCCACATGAAAGTTTAAGATAATTACAAGACAGATTAACACTATATAGAGTATGGAGCGCCAATCAAACTGCTTTAGATAAGCTTTCCATGTGCTTCGACATTTCTTTTTAGGAGTCCTCTTGGCTAGCAGATTTTCCACCACCTCTCCTATCCATTGCTGGTCTGTGAGATCCTCTGTCTGGGTGAAGTTGCTCACCATTTCTACTTCTTCTTCTTCTTCTTCTTCTTCATAATCTGTCAGTTCTTCTTCATCGTCCCATTCCTCCAGCACGTCCTCTATCCCAAGATCCTCCTCCTCGCGTTCAAATTCTTGGTGCATGTTACTACGGCCTTTTATCTCTCTGATCTGCAAGGCTGTTAAGCAATATAGACGCTGAACAATGCCTTGAAGGGTTTTCAATGCAGCCTGCTTGGTCCTTATGTTGGAATAGAAGTCAGTATCTGAAGACATTCCAACTATATGAATATAGGTTTACACAATATTATATAAAAAATATATTAAAAACCTTTTCGAGCCGCAAAAGTGAAGAAAATTTTTGTTGAAACTTAGATTGTTACTCTGTCGTGGAGATTTGATTATGACTGTAATAGACTTTTTGTGAATACGTTCGAAATTGAGAATGACTTAAATTTCAAATATAGCTAGATTCTATACATATTTTCTAATAAAATGAACTACTGAAGTTTTCTTTCAGGGTATCAATAATGCCACGCCAAGATTCGAGATTCAAACTTTAGTGCTAACAATCTGCAGATTTATTGCCCCGAGCAGAGTAATAAAAATGCCCTAAACAGCGGGCGGAGCCACTGAAAATCAAATTTCAATGTCAACTACAATGTTATCAACGCTGAAAACAGAGACAAATAAACGATTTGAAATGTACAAAGATTTAAAACAAAAACTTTAGACTATTTGCATTTATCGAAACAAAAGACTTTAGCATAGCTCATTATGCGAATATATAAAACCCAATCAATTTACATGAAGTCCCAGTCGAGTTAGGTTCAATGCGCGTTGCAATTTGTTTGCATTTTATCCAAACGTTATCTGAATCTATCTACATCTATATAAGTATAATAAAAATTATATATTTATATGGCTTTGCAAATGCTTTATCTGCATCTACATGCAAATTAAATTTCAAACACATCAAACGAAATGCAAAAATATATAAAACGAGCTTTTTTGCTGTGTTCTTCTGTTGTTTTCTCATACACAATCGGATATCTTTACATGTGTCATACAATACACGTATATATATAACACTCATATATATATATATATATATCTACATTCATATTTGTTCGCCTGTGTGCTTATCATTCATGAGCCGATCTATCAGTGAGCGCAGCTCAGCTTGGCTTTATCTCATGTGTAGCTATTTGCATTGTGAACTACTTTAGACAGCTTTTGTTGTATGATTTTTTGTTTTTGTTTGTTTTCTTTCTTTTTTATTTAGTGTTTGTTTTATAATTATTTTTTGTTTTTTCTTTTTGTATATTTATTATAATTCAAGCTTCTGTTTTAATCATCTATGAACTGTTTCTTTCTTTTTATGTTGTTTTTTTTTACATTTTATAGTTTATGTTTGTATTTGTTGTTGTTGTTGCCTATGCTAAAACTAAGCCTAACACGTTCTCTGCCAAGTCCAGCCAATAAACAATTGCCAATACCAATTACCGGGGCCAATAAAAATGAGCTTCGGCTGCAATTGTGAAGTGATTCGATCTTGATTACAGATGTTCTTCTAGTTGTTGTTGTCGTTCTCAACTGGAGTGTTAATACATAAGCTAAATGTTTAAATGTGTAAGTGTAAGTGTGTGTGTGTGGATGTGTATTTAAAATGCGGGTGTGTGTGTGTGGTGTGTGTGTACGTGTGTATGTGAGTCTGCATATTTAGGATGCTGTGCCGAGCTCGATTTAGCAACTGTTTTGGTCTATATCTGTTAAAACCTACAAGAAAAGAAATGCCTGTCAATAAAACAGATATCAATTGGATATGGTTGGGATGGGTTTGCTTACCAGTTCTCATCGCATGCCAGAATTGTATAGTGTTGGCGGCCCCGCTCCTAGAGCCAATCCTAGTCCGTTTTCGTTTCAGCGAACTCTTCCAGCGCAAAGAAGCCAGCGGTGCCACCGGTGCTACTGCTGGCCGTGCTAGTGGTAACCGCAGCAGCTGCCGTGGTCACTGTCACCGTTTCGCTTGTTTGCGCGTCCTCGGCAGCCTCCTCCTGGGCTGCAGCTGCGGCAGCTTCCTTTTCTTCGGCACTCGCTTGCGCTGCCTCCAGCACCTGCTGCTGCACCTGGACAATGGGCTGGCCATCCTCAGTGTAGGAGACGGAGACGGGTATGCGTGTGCCATCCTCGCTAATGACATGCGGCCCCTCCTCACCATCCTGACCTTGCTGTATGATAATCTGGCCCTCGGAATTTAGGAGTGAGGCATCGATCAGCTGCTGCTCGTTGTTGTCGCCATGGACGAGCACCATCTGGCCACTGCCATCGGTCATCATTTGCAGTGTCTCGCCCTCGAGACCCTCGCCCGACTGCAAGACGCCCACGCTTTGCAGCAATTGCTGGATTTGCTCCGGATCTTGTACTATGATCTGATTACCATCGGCGTCGGTCAATATGTGGTTATCCAGCTGCAGCAGGTGTCCGTTTTCATTGACAATGAACTTAATCTGGCCGCCATCGACCTGGGCCTGCATGGCCTCATCCAGCTCCATGGCCACCTGTTGTTCGCCGCCGGATCCTTCGGCTGCCTCACCTTCAGCTGTGGCCGCCGCCTCAGCCTCAGCAGCTTCGTTGGCCGCTGCCTCCGATTCAGCTGTTTGCTCGGCCGTTGGCGTGTCACTGGCTTCTCGCTTTTCAACCTCCCCCTCCGCGTCGCCAGATTGTGCGGCCTCCTTGGACTTGTCTTTAGCTGATGACTGATCTGCCTTGGAGCCGATCTTCTCGCTCGCCTTTCCGCTGCTGGCCGCATTGCCATCAGTTGAGTCCGCGGCACTGGCTGCCGCTGCCTCATTATCATCGTCCAGACTGGGCATCGAGACTGGCGCTGCATTCGATTTGGCATCGCTTGCTTTGTTGTCATTGCTGCTTTGGGACTGTGACTCCTCTTCCTCAGCTTGATCGAGCACAGGCATGTCAATGCTCACCGAAACGGGCGCCTGCGAGTTTGGCGAATGCTTCTCAGCCTGCTCGCCGCTGGCATCCACTTGTGGTATGGTTATATTGAAGGTGATGCCACCGCTGCCCTCCTGTGAGGTGATGACCATTTCATTCTTGCCGGCCTTCTCGCTATCGTTCTTATCCGAATGCAATTTCTCGAACAGACTCTCAATGTCCGCCTCGGCATTCTGCTCGTTCAGCTCCTCCTTGACGCCAGCGCCCGAATCTCCAGGCTCATCGCTGAGCAGCGCAGTGGCCGCCGAGTTGAGGGCTGTGGTGCCGCCGCCAGCAGCTGAGCCCTTCTTATCGCGCCTATGCGTCTCCATGTGGTGATTGTAGTACGTCTCCTGGATGAAGGTCAGCGAGCAGATACTGCACGAGAAGAAACGTATATTATTCTCGGCCTCAGCAGCGCTGGCAACAACAGTGGCGCCTGCCTGAGCCGGCACGCTATCGCTGAGCGCCTCGTCAATTGTCTCCTGCAATAGCTTTTGTGTATTCAAGTTCTGGCTGCCACCGCTTGCAGCATTCAGCTTCTCGGCCTGATGCAACTCCACATGTTTGACCAACAGCTCGCGCTTGGGGAACGTCATGGCACACTGGCCACACTTGAAGTAGTTCGTCTGATGCTGCTTGGCATGAATGGTGGCCGCTTCGCGCGTCTCGAAGCGCTGCGAACAAAGACGGCACTTGAAGGGCTTCGGCTTGCCGCTGACATGTTTGCGCATGTGTTCATCAAAGACGCCCTTGTCGGTCGACTTGAACTGACAGTGATTGCATGTATACAGGGCTGAGCCGGATGCGCTAATGGACTCGGTGACACCAGCTGCAGCCGCAGCAGCAGCAGCAGCCGCCGCTGTCACTGGCGCTGCTGCAGCAGGGATGGTTGTGGTGCTGGTGACCAGCACATTTGTGGCATGATTCGTTTCCATGTGCTTGCGCAGGCTGGCCTCGTTCACGAAGTTGATGTGGCACATTGCACACGTGTTGTCCATGGCCGTATTATGATCCCGGACCATGTGCTGCTTCATGGCACCAAAGTGCGGGAAGATCTTGCGGCAGGTCTTGCACTGGAACGTCTGCTGTTTGCAGGTCTCGTAGTGAGTGTTAAACAGACGCATGTCCGAGGTCTTGTAATCACACGAGGTGCACTTGTAGATCTTTGTTGCCTTCCGTTGCATTGGAACCTGTGTGCCGGCTACAGCGCCGCCTTGTGGGCCAGAGGCCAGCTTCAGCTGCTGTGAGACTGCAGAAGAGAATAACAAGTTAATAACACTCACTAAGATTTATTTGACCAGGCGCTCGTTGCTCACCAGGCGTTGATTGCTGCACTAGCTTGCGTGTGCGCAGCACCTCCCCACCACCAGCCTCCTCTAAGGAGCGATTGCCTGCACCACTGGTTAGCTTTTGCATCTTGAGCGGTGGACTGGCAGCGTCTCCATGACTGCCGCCGCTATCCTCATTGATGCCATACTTTTTGTTCAGCAAGTTCAAAAGATTCGCCTTGACCCGATCCACATCGTTCTCCAGGCGATCAAAGTAGTTGACCAGATTGGTGCAGCGCGAACACACGAAATCCTCATTGCACACAATCACCAGGAAGCCTTCACCCACTAGCTGGGCCAGCTTATTCGGAAATTTGGTGGAGGTATGCGTGGTGCACATGTCCGGCACCGCTGTCTGCGTCTGACTGGCCAGCAGTGGCTCGTCACAGATGTAACAGCGTGCGGCTGCATCCGAGTCCATCATGCTTTGCTGCTGCTGCTGCTGCTGCGCTACGGCGTTCGATGCGGGCGTCGCCAGACGCGTCGTTTTCAATATGCGTGGCTGGCCGGGACCGGTGACGGTGACTGCTCCGCTGTTGAGCAAATTACTGAATTTGCGATAGGTGGCCGAGCTAAGTTGATTGTTCATTATATACGCGTGTGTGCAATGTGTGTCTGTGTGTGTTTGTGTGCGTCTGTGTGTGGATCTCGTTGGCTATTATTCTAGTATATATTTCTTCACTTTTTTTCTTTTTAAAAACCGCCTGCATTCACTGCCACATTTATTTTGAGTCGAGCACAGTATGAAGCAATTTATAATCGGCACTCAGTTGAATTTTTATATTCTTTTTTCCTGTCGTTTTTGTTGTTCGGCAAGCGGACAACAATTTGTTTAGGTTTTCATTAAAGTTTGTATGCCGCGGCGTCACTTCGACTGTACTAAATTCTATTAAGAGTGCTGTATTATTTAGGGTTAAATGCTGATGAGCTGCACCGCATAATATAGTTGTCTCGTTTCAGCGCACGCATGCGGCTCGTTATTTGCCAATGCGATAGTCGGCTGTCTCTTTTACACGATGCGGAAATGGCGGCCGTTTTGGTTGGCATACACGTTCAGACGTGCACGTCAAACAACAATTGACGTGTGCTGCGCATCATGCAAGATTGTAAAACGTATTTAAATATTGTTTGAGTCTGTAAAAAATGTGGAATTTTGCATAAATGCAAATGAAATATTTATTTTAAAAATAAAATTAATATTTCAGTGTTAATTGAATGTGTTATTAAATTCTGTATATTAATCAGTCACGCGTTGCAGTTGTTGTACGACACGTCAGAGCATTAGTTGGCTCCGTCTAGTACTGCCAACTAACTCTAGGTGTCGCTCAATGTGCGCGCTATTCAAAACTTGTCATGTTTAGGTTATGCTCCAAACTAGAATTTATGGCTGATATCTTTACTATATGAACGAACATTCCTAATGGGACGATAAGATTCCACAGCGATTTGTTATATATGTTCAGCGCGATTTCGCGCGTCCGAAGAACGGTTTATGAGGATGGTAAATACGGTAAGTGCGGGTGTAAGAGATCCGACGTTTGGCAATATTGAGGCTTGCGTTATCAGCAACCTCCGTTCACCGATAATAATAATAATAGTATACACATATGTATATATATTTATATATTTGGTAACGGTGCCCGTGGCCAAAAAGACGTATTTTCAGTTGCCGAACGATACGAAAAGCGAACGCATTTCAGCGTATAAAGTCGAACATTTCAAAATAAAAGTGTGCTCAGTCAGTTTTCTATTGGCCAGTTCAGTTCAGTTCAGCTAGTTACTGTTGTTGTTGTTGTTGTATTCAAAGTGTTATCGAAAATTAAACGAGTTGCAAAAACAAATTGAAAATCGCTCGAATTAATTGGCCCATGTTACGGGCCCGCAACGATTTCCATTCAACGCGTCCGGCTGATTTAGTTGTTTAAAGCACCTCGCTAACGTCGATTGTGGCAATAATTGTTGTGTGGGCAGATCTAGTATAGCGAGCCAATCACGATGTACGGGCGTCCGGCACTGGGCATTAAGAACTTTGACTCCCTGAAAACCTGGGCCAACTGGGCAGGTGCTCTCGGCGTGGTGAGTCACTGATGCAATGTGAACGAGCTTCTTTTTATCTCAGTTTGACCTCAATCGAGCATTCGATAAGAGCGACATCTATTGGCCAGCGGCTGCAGCAACAGATTCAATTGTGGAGAATGTACCTGAATCTGAAGAGCCAACAAGCAGGAAGCAAAGAGTTTTTCTGCTGATCAGCTGCGCCTAATCAATCACAGTTGTTATCGAAAACTGATTCACTTGACTGCACATAATGCACCCATTGACGTGTGTCAACAAACAAGCTGCCCCCCTCTCTCTCTCTCTCTCTCTCACTCTTTGTCTCACCTGCTCATTACAGGTGCAAGCTGTCATATGGATAGGCCTGACGATAACGGCCATCATTGCATATAGCTGCAACATTTACATCACGAACAACATGAACTATGGCGACTACATTAAGGTGATCTTCTTCGATGTCTACTTCCACGGCAGCTGCAAGATGTCCCTGGATGCCTATCAGAACTACAATCATGAATTGATCGATAGCGTTCAGACCGTCTTCGATCCCACACAGCTGCTCATCTGGGACTGTGTCTACCTTGGCCTGTCCGTCTGCTGGTTTATTGTGTCTGTGCTGCTCTTGACAGGTGAGTCGAGCGAGCCACCTTTCGCATATATATATAGAATATAATATTTGTATCTCTTCATCTGTTAATATTGATTAATATTAAATCATCGCTGGCGGAAATTGCAATTTCGTTATTTCGGGTGATTCACGTGGCGCGGCATTTCAATAAACTTAAAGTCACTTTTATCACTATCTAGCGTCATTTCAATAACATTTTTATATTCAAGCAGCTTAACCCAAAGATAAAATCAAAAGCCACGTAACTAACAAATGTGACTGCTCCAATTTAGAGAGCAGAACTAAGAAATACCCTTCTCCTTAAAGGTGAAAAAAAATATATAATTCTTACAGTCAAATCTCCACATAATATAAGATATAAGAAAACAGTTCAGAGTTCAGTTCAAACATATTCTTTACCTGATTTACAATCTATATATGTACATATAATATAAGTTTAAAGCCAACAGCAATATGCCCTTTTGGTTAGCACAATGTGTACAGGGTATACTAGCACAAAGGAAGGTAAATGATTGGTTTGTTTGTCTTTATATTTTTTTGTACTTTTTTCTTTAATATTTGTGTTGTTGTGTAATAAACGATGAGGTTTCTCCACATTTGCCTGATTAGCTACAAAAACAAGCACGCACACATTGTTAGTTAGGGATGTATTCCTTGTCAGAGTCAAGTACTTTCTGTCATTCATCAGTAATTACTGTACTAATTGTCCACTTGATAGATGAGCTCAAAACTCATTCGCTCAAAACTGATTCGCTCAATAATAATAATAATTTCGGTTTCTTCATTTTCCCCACTTCTTGCAGCCCTGAAGAAAGATAGTGTGCAGCAGACGGTGAGCGTGATCTATAGCTGGGCCTTCTTTGTGGGCGTGATCTGTGCCATGGATCTGGTGGCCGGCGTCATCTTTGGCGTTGACTATAGTCGCTTCCATGCGCGAGCCTCCGAGTTCAATGCGAACACCATCAACGCTGGCACCGTGGATCCCAATGCACCGCAGCTTATGGCTGGGGGCGTGGCAGCCATGTCAATGATGATCATCGCATTCAAGGGCTTCATCATGTGGCTGATCAATGTGTATTTGCTCAGCTATCTGCTGGCGCGAGCGGTGCAAATTCACCAAGATAAGGACGGTTCGGTAAGTGACATCATCTGACCCGATGGCTCATGTAATTGGACTGCAATAAATCAAGCCAGTTGTCAGCCCGCCCAACTAACTACTAAGATCAATGAGCTGCGTAGACATGCGACCCTCTTGTGTGGCTATGTAAGCGACAAATTAAATTCTGTGACTACCGATGACTACGACTACGACTACGACTACGACTATGACTACGACTACGACTACGACTACGACTACGACTACGACTACGACTATGACTATGACTACGACACTTCTATAGTTAGCGCTCGGTGTACCTACGAAAAGTGCGAAGTATGTACGCAGCCAGCGGCTTATCAGCTGGCAGCGTCCAGCAGTCGATAAATTGGCTTACCCACGCGCTGATAAACAATGGGAATTTTTATGTCGTCGTTTCAGTTTTATGCAAAAAGCAACTGCAAATATACCCTGTAATCATGCAAGTCATCTGCTTGCTCTCTATCTTGCTCTGCCGTCTCCCTCTCTCTCTCTCTCTCTCTCTCTCTCTCTCTCTCTCTCTGTCTTTAATAATAATAATAGCATTCGAAAGCTGACTGCTACTAAACTTTAGCTCTTTTTCCTTCCATTTGGACTGCATGCAGTTACATATCAGTCAGCCTTTGAGAGCAGCCCTTCGCACGCTCTTGCTATGATTTTTTCTCAAAGCTGCAGTCTCTATCTTTCAAATTTTAACTTCCTTTATCTTACAGGACACGCTGTTCATGCCACGCAAGAACTCCAACGATATACTCAGCAGCAGACCTCCAATACGCGCCTACGAGGAGGAGAAGTGAGTTTGTCTTTCAGTTTCAATGAATTCTCTTGCTAAATATACTTTTTATACGCACAGACTGGAGGTGCAGGCTTATACCAATGATGCCTATATGCCGGAGACTCGCTCCACGGCGGAGACCATCGAGGTGAACGAGGAGGCCATTGTTCGTGCTGCTCATATGTCGCGCGATGCGAATCTGATGGATCGTCGCTTCCGCAGCATCGATGCCTTCCAGCAGTATCCGGCGCCCAACCCGAACAACCGACCTGGGCGACAGTCCTCGCAGCCTCCTGCCCAGGAGACAATAGTTATGGTCTCCACTGGCTTCCCCATGCCCGATTATTCACCACAGCCCAGTCCCAATCCCAATGGCATACTACGTCATCAGCAGTACTAAATGTGTGCCAAGGCATTTCAACCTAAAGTAATCCACATAATTCTCAAATATGTAATGCCCCCGCCCCCAGCCGCCAGCCGACGCCAACGCCCTCGCCCTCGCTCCACAAGTAAAGCCAGCAAAGAAGTAAATCAGTTAAAATTAAGTAAGACAAAATGTACATGGCGCCAATTGTAGTTTTATCAGAGTATTATGTTCTATTTATTTACGTTCAACTAACAATAGATGTATATATGTTATTATCTGTGAATACAATATATACAAAATATACTTATTTATACTTATTTGCACACACAGTATAATTAAATGTGTTTGATTTTTATTCCACTGCTGATAAGAGAACAGACTAATGTTCAAAATGTACGCTCTATTGAATCATGCACCCCAGCAACGATTTACTTTAGATTGTCTAATGTGCAACGTCATTAAATAATTTAATTTTGTATTTTTTCCATTTTAAATTTAGCGCTAAAAGCAAAATGTTTTCGATTACTCTAGCAGCACTGCCAATATACACTAAATTCTTATTTCACACAACATATTGATTACTTTGCCTTTACATAGCTCATTTTGCGCAGTTTCAGTGATATTTAAGAATTCTATACAAAATTTGTATCCCTTGTTTTTGCAATTTAAATTTAGCGCCAATACTGAAAAACTATCGATTACTCTAACAGCGCTGCAAAAATACTAAATGCACACAAAATAATGAGCACTTTGCGTTTACATTGCTCATTTTTGCGTTTGCGTTGCGCAGTTTGCGCATATCCATCGAACGCAGGTCAATCGAAAGTTCACAAAAATAATTCATAATATTGATAAGCCGGTTGAATTTGACGACAGATTTTGACTTAAAACGTTGTTGTTGAGCGTAAAACGTAGTACGCTGCCTCAATACTGCTCACTTCATTTTGAAACGTGCTCGGGGACATAACGTGCCGGTGAAAATCGTAGAGCAAATTATATATATTGTAGATACTCACATTTAATAATTTTCAAACGAAAATGGTTTTCATAACAAAATTCGCTCGTGTTGGTGTACAGGTGGCTCGCCAGGTGCGTGCCATGCCTCTTGCAGCACCACAGTGGCGCAGTTTCCATGTCAGCTGCATCCTCGACAAAGGTAAGCCCATATAGATTTATGCAATCAGACCAAGCAAACACAACAAAGGTTTGAGAGCCACTGGTAGGGAGTCAGCTGTAAATGCAACAGGCATTAATACGTTTCCCATCTAGCAGAGCGACGCTTCACAGACAAACACGAATGGGTCGAGATACTGGATGACAACAAAGCCATTGTCGGCATCTCCAGCTATGCACAGGAAGCATTGGGTGACGTTGTGTTTGCCCAGCTGCCCGAACCGGGCACAGAACTCAAGAAGGATGATGAATGCGGTGCTCTGGAGAGCGTTAAGGCAGCCAGCGAGGTTTACTCGCCCATCAGCGGCAAGGTGACAGAAAAGAATGGCGATGTCGAGAATACACCAGCCCTGGTCAATAGCAGTTGCTACGAGAAAGGTGAGATATTCATTATATTCACAGTTGCGATATTCAGCACTAAAGAGTTCATACGCAGGTTGGCTGTTCAAGGTAGAGATCAAAGATGCCGCGGAACTAAAGAAACTCATGACTGAGGAGCAGTACAAAATCTTTCTTGCCAACAGCGAGGATCATTAAGACAGTTATGGTATTAACTGCCTGCAGATAACACACACACACGCTGTAAACTCATACACAATCTGCCTGAAACTCACCACTCTCATCATCCACATAGTCACCAAATACACAAATATCCATTGGATTTCGTTACGCTCTAAGAATAAACTGAAAAGCCAAATATTACACTTGAAACAATCACAATCGCAATCGCAATCACAGAATGACCTACGGGGTGGCTCCTCAACATCGCTGCTCCCCCCCATGGAATCACTGCGGCTGCGACTGATAAGACAGTCGAACTGAGAGCGACAGAGTGAGAGAGCGAAAGAGCGGAGTGCGAGTGTGAGAGAGTGCGCTCTTATCAAACCACTCAAAATCCACTCAATGTTAGATCATTGCCGAACAGCATGGCGTTGGCTCGCAGCGGAAATAGCCGTTGCACGCAACATGTAACAAAATCTGTTGCTGAGGCTGCGATTATCACCTGATTACGTGCACTAGATTAGGACTGGCAATAAACACACCCTTAAGCCAGGCGTGGAAATGTACGTACGTACGTACCGTTATGTGGTGGTGATAAGCAACTGATGATGGGCAGGTCGAGCGTCTGTCAGTGTCAGCCCACAAATACAAAGATGCTGATAAGCTCGCCAAGTTTGAACTTGACGGCGCGAGAAAGGTTCTTGTGTGTGCGCGCGCTAAAAGCTCACCGGGCGAAAGCTCTCGGCATAGCAAAAAGCTTGATATCGGGCAAACGCTGCGCTCAGTGCTCAAATTGAACTCGAACAGTGCGGTACAAGAAGTCGTGCGCTGCGGGCAGTAAAACAAACAAACACATACACATACATATAAATATATACATATATATATACATACATATATATACATATATACATACACGCACACATTATTAGTCAAGGGCCAAACAAAGTGACAGTTAATACAAGGGGCACAGTGACAAGTTGCATGAGCAAAGGATAATTGTTATAGATTCGCAGAGCCAACCAAGTGGAACTAAAGATACAACAGACGACGCAAAATGCCAACGGAAAAATCAATATTCAATCCGAATCCGGCGATTAGCAGTAATGCCTACATATCCAGCTTTGATGAGTACACGAAATTCTACAAGGAGTCCTTGGACAATCCCGCTGAGTTTTGGTCTCGCGTAGCGAAACAATTTCACTGGGAGACGCCAGCGGATCCCTCGAAATTCATGCAATACAATTTCAACATCTCCAAAGGACCCATCTCCATAAAATGGATGGAGGGCGCCTCGACCAACATTTGCTACAATCTGCTCGATCGGAATGTGCGCAACGGACTGGGCGATCAAATAGCCTACTATTGGTAAGTTGGCAAAAACCAATGTTGGCCCTTTGGCTAGGTCGCATGAAAACAAAAGTAAACGTAAAGGATAATTACGTATTGATTTTTGTGTTTTGTGTTGTTGTTGTTGTATTCATGCTTTTGCTATTACGAAACGCGCTCGTGACGTAGGCGAAGTGCTGTCGCCGCCTTCCTTTACCTACCCTTGATTCGCTTGCAGTGCGCAGGCACGAGACGGCACGAACAGATGTTCGCCGTTAACTTAGGCCGAGGCAGAAGCAACCGTTACTTTGCTCTCTCTCTCTCTCTGTCTTTCTCTTTCAAGGACAGAGTTCTTCAGCTCTTTACGAGTTGACAGCTGACTGAATATTGTGAATTCATTAGTTAAAGTCGCAGCGCCTACTTCTCGGGAAGGTCAATGTCAGAGCTCTGCGCACAGGTACATGCATACATATATACATACATTTATCGATATGTAATATTTGAGTTGTAAATTGCAAAGTTTATTAGTTTTCTTCTCCATGTTTACTTTGTTCTGCTCAAATATTTAACACCTTGCCTCGCCTATTGGCAAGCAAGCAAACGTAAATACTTCAAAAATACAATTGAAATACAATCTATAGGTATTACGAAATTTTCCCATCGTTTGAAATTCGTAATCGAATTGATTTATTTTGTATTTTATCAATGTCTAATTATTAATGACTGAATCAGGTGCCGCAATTGATTCGAGTGTTCTTCAAAAGTCACAAATGCCCTCAGATTGCAATCAATTACGTCTTATTGCGCTTGTTTTTCTTTTTCATATTTTTTGTGTGGAATATTTGATGTCTTGCAGGTTATCGTTCACAAAGTTCAAATCAATCCCGACATAAGAAACAAAAAAAAAAAATCGAAATCTTCAACTAATGTTAATTTTTTCTAATCTCGCGGGTTATCAAGAGTTCAACGTAGTTCCGCAGACGCGTGCGAAAAGAAATGCAAATCGTAATATATATTTAGAGAGCATAGTACATCAGGTACATACAGACAGACAGACAGACAGACATAGGTGGCGCGGAGCTGGACAAGGTCAAACCAGGAATGTTTCTAAAAACATTAAACTGAAATCCCAAATACATACGCTCATCGGTGAGATAAGATAAAGCGCGTAATAACCAACAATTAACAAAAAAAAAGCAGGAAAATATAGATAATACACAGACGAAGTAATAAAGTAAAAAAGCAAAGCAAAATCTCTTTTTTTTCTTTCAACTTTTACTGTGCCATAAAATTAAAAGTTTCAATACAAGCACACCTGTACACATTTGTATTGTCAGTTTTATATAAGCGCGATTAGCACAAGGCGCTCAAATTATTTATTCAAATTGAAGTCGCTGCGAACGCAACAAAACGAAATCAAATATTTCGCGCCTTAATGTGTGTCACAACGTCTGGCAATGGACAAAGGCGACACAGAAAGAAGAAGAGGAAGAAGAACTAGATGAACGAGAAACAATGCCAGTGTCAAAAGTTAAGAGATTCAGTTCGAAGCGCAGCTTCCGCGCTGCAGGTCACAGCGCTTCCTACCTACAGTTTTAGCTGCACTGCGCGGCCCACAGAAATCACGCGATCATATCGTCCGATTACTCACAACCAATCACATAGAGAGAATTCATAGGCATTCACACATGCGCTAAACCGGCTAAAAAGTGTGCGTGTATTAGTGTGCGTGTGTGTGTGTGTGTGCGTGTGTAAAAGAAACGAAAATGTTGTTAGTGCTGACACCAGCTGAAGCGCAAGCGAAAGGGCAAGCACAACAACAACATTAATTGGGCAATCATCATGCATACATACATACATCATATGTTTGTTTGTTTGCTTTTGTCCCCTTTCGCCCACGTTTTGTTATCACTTTTCGCAACAGTGCGCATTTGTAATTGGTATCAAATTGTTGATGTGCCCTCTTTATAGTAGAATTTACTCTGTACTTTACACTCCATATTCCACATTCCACATTCCACACTCCACACTCTTTTTATCACAACAAAATGCTTTGACACTAAAGCCAGTTTGCATAATTTAGCATCTGCTACTTTGGCTGGACTAAAATCATACGATGTTGCTCTCAAACTGTAGGGCAGAACGGCTATTTACATGCTAAACAGCTTCAAAGCAAAAAAAAAGCCAAAAAAGCTGAAATTCTTCACGCCAACAACAAATGAAAACATTCGATGCGATTTGTTTAATGCCTTTTTAGTGTTTTGTTTTTGTTTAGCTTTCAGACACGCGAATCAACAGCTGCTTACGCTAAGATAATTATTAATCTTGTTGCTGTTGCTGTTGTTATTTCTGTTGCCGGCTGCCGCCGCACCTCCTCACATGATTCTAGCGTGCATGCGTTTCTTCCCAATACAAAATATGCGAGTTTTTTTTTGATTTGCGATAAGCGAGGTGGGCCACGCGTCTGTCTGCTGCCAATGAATGGCCCCGTCGTCGGTCAAGATCATGAGCTGTTGCCGTCTTTCAATTGGTTTCCAGGCAATGCGCATGACTAGCTAGTAAATTGATTAGCTGGAAGATTGTCTAGCGACAAGAGGATCGCACAATTGCTTACGTGAAATCGAAACATGGAAAACATCGCGCCATAGGCCGATCGGCTAACACTCATAATTAGTCATTTGCAGAGAATGCTCACAACAGTTTGACAAGAGTGTAACAGTAGTGTGATGTGCTAAGTGCGAGCAGTGCTTGCTAAACCACACAGAGAGTGAAAATGCGGGAGCGGGAGAGAGCAATGGCCTTGATTTAAGCACAGGCTAACTTAACAGCGCTGTTAGCTTTAACAGTCACTGTTATTAATCATAGTGCTGTTGTGCTGTTGTTGTTGCTGCTCGCCATTTATCAAGTATTTATTGTTTTTGCTTTCGATATATTTTTAACATCTTACTAATTAAATATCATTTCATTTCACATGCGTTGAAAATTATTTCGCTAGGTTAGTAGCAGTAGCAGCTATCGCGCCTCCACATATAGTATATAGGCCAACTCATAAAATATACGCGAATGAACTGTACTTTGCACCGGCCTTCCGATGATAGCTGAGCTAAAATAGCTTGTACGTCATGATTGCGATCTACTAACTTGCTTATTTCCTGAATGGCATCCGAATCTTATCGTTCCATATGACAAAGCGATTGGATACTTCCTCCCCCAACCCCTTAATATTAATATTTAGTCATTGATTTACAGCTTTTATATGACATTTGATTCATTTCAACGGTTTTTTTTGTTTGGGCTTTGTGCCGTAGTGCACGTCGCGATGTCTAGCACTACGACAGTTGACCTAGACCAAGACCCGTAGCCGTAGAGGTTCAAGTAGCTTTCTCTATTGCAGCTTGTCCTTGAGCAAATTTACAATATTTGTGGCTAGACATATGTATATATATATATATATGTACTTATATCCGTCACGATTTTGTATTCGATTGTGCATTGCATTTTGTTGTTAAGTTTTATGCATTTTGTATTTGGGTGCAATTAATTCTGCCCAGACAATTCAATGGATAAAAGTGCGCTGGAAAAGTATATGGACTAGCAACAGGTTTTTGGCTAGAGATTTGTTTAAATCTAAATTTATTTATGTTTTGTAGATGGGTTGCTTTGGCAAAGCTTAAGGTTTCATTTCTATTAAAGAGAAATTTATAAAAATTAATTAATTAATTAAACTTAATATTTATTATCAATAATCAATGGATAACCAATACTTAGGGTTAATAAAACGAAAATGTAGGTTTATTAAAAAAAATGTATATATATACATATATTTAAATTTTTATTTTTATTTGTTATTTGTCTTATGATCTGTCAATGCTTTTCATTTCATTCTTTTCATATTTTACGTTAATAAAAATTTATTTCTCAGAAAATTGGGAATTATTCGTTAATCATATTCTCTTTTGGGAATATTTTCGTATACTACGTATAAATGAAAAAAGAATAAAATAGACTCTTATACATAGAGTATTGTATCTTTGCAGTCAAGATTTTTGTGCCGTAGGTTTACTTAAATTGAAGCCTATTGACTATTATATACACACGATATATACCTATATATGTGTGTCTATGCAGTGTATAAGTAGTCAATGCAGCTGTCGCTTTATGTGGTCGGTTATTGGCTTTTGTTGCCAAGTTGAGAATCAAAGAGAACGGCGCTGCTCAGCTAGCAACTAGGGGAGAGGCGAGGGCAGCTTATCAAATCATCACAATTATGTTGCAAATTCAAATGAAATAGCTAGCGACAATTAGGAAGCATCAAATTGCAGTAAGTGATCCAATTGAGGTGCTGCGTGGGCGTTTAAATAGGTATCCACTTAGCTGTGGACTGGCGACGGCTGTCTCTCTTGCTTATAGCTGGGCAGATTGCCAAAATGGATATATTATTAATTTCCGCATTTATTTCTTATTATGTTGCAGGGAGGGCAATCACCCGGATGATTATTCACGCGGTCTCACCTATCGCAAGCTGCTGGAGGAGGTCTGCCGCTTCGCCAATGTGCTGAAGGATCATGGCATTAAGAAGGGCGATCGCGTCTCCATTTATATGCCCATGATTCTGGAGCTGCCCATTGCAATGCTGGCCTGTGCTCGCATCGGTGCCGTGCACTCGATCGTGTTTGCCGGATTCTCGTCGGACTCTTTGGCGGAACGCATGTTCGATTGCAAGGCCAAGCTGCTGATCACAGCGGATGGCGCTTGGCGTGGCGAGAAGCCGCTCTATCTGAAGGCATTGTGCGACACGGCGTTGGAGAAGGTCGAAGAGATGGGCCATTCCGTGGAGAAGTGCATTGTGGTGTCGCATCTGAAGCGCGTGACGCCCTGCCAGGATAATCATGTGGACCAGGACATACCGTGGACCGATGATCGCGACTACTGGTGGCACGAGGAGATGGAGGATAAGGAGCCCGCCTGCTATCCAGAGTGGATGGATGCCGAGGATCCCTTATTCATGCTCTACACGAGCGGCTCCACGGGCAAGCCCAAAGGCGTGCTCCATACCACGGCTGGCTATCTGCTCTATGCTGCCACCACGTTCAAGATCGTCTTTGACTACAAGCCCGGTGACATCTACTGGTGCACTGCCGACGTGGGCTGGATCACTGGACACACCTATGTGGTTTACGGACCCCTGGCCAATGGCGCCACCTCCATCATCGTGCGTATAACAATTAACATGCCAATGCTTATTAAATTAACTAACTTTATTTTTACTTTGCTTGCAGTTCGAGGGCACGCCCTTCTTTCCGGGCAACGACCGTTACTGGAGCGTCATTGACAAGTATAAGGTCACCCAGTTCTATACGGCGCCCACGGCCATACGCGCGCTCATGAAGTTCGGCGAAGCGCCCGTGCTCAAGCATAATCTGAGCGGACTGAAGTAGGTTCACCTGCCAAGCTCAAGTAAAATGTAAAACTAATTCGATTCTCTCTCTCTCTCTCGGTGCAGGGTCTTGGGCAGCGTTGGTGAGCCCATCAATCCAGAGGCTTGGCTATGGTACTATCGCTACATTGGCAAGGAGCAGTGCTCCATTGTGGACACATTCTGGCAGACGGAAACTGGTGGACATGTTATAACGCCTCTACCTGGAGCCACGCCCATGAAACCAGGCTCTGCTGTAAGTGAATCGCTATTTGTGATCTAGGCCATATCTAATATAATTTCATCTTGTAGACTTTTCCGTTCTTTGGCGTCAAGCCCACTTTGTTGGATGAGTGCGGCATTGAGATTAAGGGAGAGGGCGAGGGTTACCTGGTATTCTCGCAGCCCTGGCCGGGAATGATGCGCACGCTGTACAACAATCATGAGCGTTTCGAAGACACCTACTTCTCCAAGTTCCCAGGCTACTATTGCACTGGAGATGGTGAGTTTGACTATACTTTCTGTCTATATCTATATAGCTAACTAATCTTCTACTTGTAGGCGCCCGTCGCGATGCTGATGGCTACTTGTGGATCACTGGTCGCGTGGATGACATGCTGAATGTCTCTGGTCATCTTATGTCTACTGCCGAGGTGGAGTCTGTGCTTACGGAGCATCCACGTGTTGCCGAATCGGCTGTGGTGTCTCGCCCGCATCCAGTCAAGGGCGAATGCCTCTACTGCTTTATCACGCCCAATGAGAACGAGGCGTTCGACCAAAAACTGATCGCTGATCTGAAGAAGATGGTTCGTGATCGGATCGGACCGTTTGCCATGCCAGATGTTATACAAAATGCGCCCGGCTTGCCCAAGACACGTTCCGGCAAGATAATGCGTCGTGTGCTGCGCAAGATTGCCGTCAACGATCGCAATGTGGGCGACACATCCACGCTGGCCGACGAGCAAATTGTGGAGCAGCTGTTCGCCAATCGACCCGTGGAGGCCAAGTAGACAGACCCATTGACACAGTTACTCTTCGCTTATCGAATGACCTTGCTGCTCTGTAAACCTTTACCTAGCTATAGGCTAACAGTTGATCAGCTTATAACCACATGAATCTTGTAAATCTCCTCCCCCATATTATCTATGTTAACGTTAAACTGTTGGCCCCCGCCCGCCTCCTGCAAGCCGGGCTTACAGATTCCACTTAGTTCGTAAGCTGTGTGCGTAAGTAATGGTTCATCATGCACTTGGATACAAATGCGAAATGCACCCTTTATTTTCTTTATATATATATGGATTCTTGATTCTATATCGTTTGTGTCCGTATATTCTGTAGTTAATATTATACTGAGCACGCACATTTTTCCAGTTCTTTTGTTTCTTTGTTGTAGTCTTAGCTTAAGTTCTTGCTAAATTCGTTGTGATACAAATTTAATTATATATTGATTATGTATGTATTTTTAGTAGAATTGATATAACAAAATATATACACGATTCCAGTAATATCCATTAACAGAAAAAACAACACACTACCATCATTTTGATTTGAACTTTAGAGCATTTTTCTTGTAGTTCTTTATAAGTATTTATGTTTTATGTTGAGTTCGATCTTCAGTCACTTCTAGCACCAGCCTAGCGCACTAAGGAACACGTAAGTCCGGATCATAGATATATATTTGTGTCGATATTTACTAGACGTTCGAAACGTTTGTTAGCTCTTAAGATTGGAAACGAAACATATCAGTGTTGCATAAAGCTTATCAACATTCCTATATATATATATATATTTATTTGATATACATATTTACATATATATCGTATACGCTATATAGTCAGTCGCAAAGAGACTAACCGCAACAAGTACATATCATTGAACGAAACTGCTGCTAAACTCAAAATTTATATAATATATTTCAATTATATAACATATATATATAAATTATATATATATATGTGCCATTGTTAGTCGGGTTTGCTCCGATGTTCAGAGTTATCTATCTCAACTGAACAATCAGGCAAACAGACCATAGTAAGTATTTGTTATTTATAGTTATCAACGTTGGGCGAGAGAGTCGAAAGAGATTTGAATGGAACGTAGTGCTTCTTAATCTAAATGGAGGGTCGTCCCAGCAGCGGCCCTGTCTGATTGTATAAAGTTGATTAGCTTTAGAGCGTGTGTCGATGCGAAAAGAACTAACATTATTTAACCCTGATATATATATATGATGTACATACATATTTAATACATATATATATATATTTATCGAATCATATATATGTGTATAATAAA
Organism: Drosophila leonis; assembly: GCA_035045365.1. Classification (NCBI taxonomy): domain Eukaryota; kingdom Metazoa; phylum Arthropoda; class Insecta; order Diptera; family Drosophilidae; genus Drosophila; species Drosophila leonis. Next base: position 11,604,921 of record JAWNPC010000454.1, on the reverse strand, counting down.
GTTTATTGTTTCAATGTGTTTAAATGCAAAGTGGAGTTCTCTAATTTAAGGAAACTAAAGAGGTCCTGAACAGCGAGGATGCGGGCTAAAGTCTCAGCCTATATCGTAAACTTAACCTAGAATAGTATTCAGCGGCTGGGCAGGAAAAGAGCCTTCGACTTAAACTTCTACAATAGATTAAAAATTAATTATACAATATCTAAATTAGTTAACTATCTAATTCTCTAAAGACCATCCAGCATCAATTGTCACAATGCACGCACTTCTAAGAACTGTGTACTATCCTTGTCATAGCAGACAATACTCCAGGGTAGACCCTCAGCAGGCTTGCCGACTAGTCTCGGAGCTGAGCAAGGAGGCTTGCAAGGTAGAGTAGTTCACTCGAGTAGCCATGTCATTGATATCCATGCGAAATCTCTGCAGATAATGATGCGGGCTCAAGAGCAGAAACCCAGTTACACGACAAAGGCACATGAACGCGACCTGGTCACCAAGTGGGATCGAGCTGTAGAGCGCATGCTGGTGAATGGCATCAGAGAGGTGTTTCCCGACCACGAGATCATTGCCGAAGAGGGCACCGAAGGCACAGCCGACAGCTGGGTGCTCACAGACGCGCCCACTTGGATCATTGATCCCATCGATGGCACAACAAACTTTGTGCATGGATTTCCCCATTTCTGTACTTCCATTGCTCTGTATGTGGAGAAGAAAGGCGTGCTTGGCTGGATAGAGAATCCGATGCTGAGGCAAACTTACGTCTCACAGCTCGGCAATGGGGCTTACTTTAATGGGCGGCAGATGCGTGTCAGCGGACAGCGAGAGCTGAAGCACTCACTCGTCTACATGGAGTGCTCAATCAAGGAGCATGAAGATGCTGATAATGTGAGCTTAACGAATATCTTTAGGCTGGGCACCACGGCGCACGGGTGAGTGGAGATTGAGAGCTTGAGACGGAGTCCGTTGATCCGAAAGTTCTTATCTCTAGCATACGCACCATGGGCTCAACGGCCCTCAATTTGGCCCAGGTGGCTAGTGGAACCTGCGATGCTTACCTCCACTGCGGCTCGCACGTCTGGGATTGGGCTGCAGGCGTGCCGATGGTGCAGGAGGCAGGTGGCATTGTCATCGATCCATGTGGTGGACCCTTCGACATTTATGCGCGTCGTATGCTGGCAGCAGCTACACCTGAGCTAGCCTATGAAATCGTGCCTCTGATCAAGCAGCTGTTTCCCCAGCCCCGAGACGATGTGACAAAGTAAAACTGACAAACTGAAAATGAGAACATTTTTATAAGTAGGCATCAGAGCAGACAGGGAACATTTTCGGCATTGGGAATAAAACATTCATTTCAAATTTGTAGTGCGTAAAACAGACAGATGCAGAGCATTAGTAGGAGAGTTTCGGCATTCAGCAGCAGTCGTGGTCTGCTTGCCACTGTTGCCAAATCTATTCCTTACTACATGACCAAGTTCAATGCTGTTGCATCTGATAAATGCTGCTTACAACTGAAAATGCCATTTAAACCGGCCACTTGGCGTCTAAAGACGATGCACAGCATGGTAAACGTCCATAGAAATTCAAATCGGAAGCGTAAACTACTTGAGAGTACATCGAAGACATATCCATTGAATAAGTGAGTAGAAACAAGATGGAGCAAGAAATTTCTCAAATGTTAATCGAAAGCTCATTCAGGTTTAGAAGCGAAGCTGCTCCAGGCAACGAGTTCACTCGTAATCTGCTGACCGGCAACTGGCGCAATCTTTCAGGTATGCTGCCCAACCTATTCCAGCGTGAAAGCGCTTCGAACTGGACCGCCAGCAATGGTATAGATGATGTACAAAATATGATGGAAATAGACACTGAGGAAATGAAGTCTCTGGACGACGACACTAAAAAAGCTCAAGAGTAAGTCCTCAACCCATTTGCCACTAACAATTGAAAAGGTTTTCAAGTTGTCAATTATTTCCTATAAGACTGCGTCGACTGGGCAGAAAATATATGATCAGGTGCAGAAAGCCATGGGAGATGAAGTCGGGCTTATATGAGATTGGCTGCCAAGCGTGGCATGTGGGCACAGCAATTCTGTTTTTGAACCAGGACCACAAGGCACATATACTGCTCTCTGCTTCGATGAGGAGGTGGACAGATCAGCTATTATCATTGCTCAGGCGGTTGCATCCAGAGCTCCATATAGTGGAGCGCCGGGGCTCAATCAAGGTAACGAGCCGTGAAAACCCACCGCCTGAAGATAAATCAAATAGGAAAGGTGCTGAGAAGCCACGGAAATCATCAAGACGCGACCGAATGGTATCTGCAGATCCGACTTTGCCCGGTCAGCATTACTGATGATAAGGATAAGACGACAGGCCGAAAATGGATTTGCCAAACTTCCTACTTGTAGCAGGCATATTAATTTAAGTCAGTAAATCAGTTTTTATTTACAAATTTCGGGTAATACAGAACATTGTTGAAAAATGTTGAAGTTTGCATGGCAACGGTTGTTGCGACTAGAGAACGGGTCTATCAAATGGTCTTCCACTGCCAATTGTACAGTGGATGTCGACAAATGTGCCACGGCGAGCTGTGCGCTGGTCGATCAGGCTGCAAAGGTAAGGCACAAAGAGAGGGGGTGATAGAGATAGAGCTAGGTCCAATAATTTGCTCAACTGGCCTAAAGCAACTACTTCTGCTAGCTTTTGCTGGAGGCGAACAAACAGATTCGTGTCTTTGAAACCAAAGCGAATAATCAGGATTTGGTAACACTCACAGACCGTCAAATCGAGGAGTTGTTGGTAAAGGGCTTGAGGCGAGAGTTTCCCGATCATGTCTACATTGGGGAGGAGGGCACCTCCGGCCCCTCGACGGGCTGCAAGCTAACCACTAAGCCCACCTGGATCATTGATCCCATTGATGGCACCATGAACTTTGTGCATGGCTCTCCCTACAGCTGCATCTCCGTGGCCCTCTGGCTGAACAAGCAGCCAGAGCTAGCGATATGCTATTGCCCCCTATTGCAACTCAAGTTGACAGCTCGTCGCAGCTGTGGCTGCTATTTGAATGGTCGTCCAATACACACAAGCGGGCAGACAGTGCTGCGGCGCTCGTTGGTCTTGCACGAGCTGCATGCCTCCAATATGGGAGTCGATCACAAGGACATGCTGTGGGCAATGACAGTCAACCTTTTTCGCAATGCACAATCGTAAATGATCTTTGTCTGAGTTTTGACTGTTTAAGCGGCACTTTTATCAGATCTCCACAGCTTACGCAGCACGGGCTCAGCTGTGATGGATCTGTGCCTGGTGGCCATGGGCGCTGCCGATGGCTACGTCGAGTTTTTGCCCCATTGCTGGGATCTGGCAGCGGGCACATTGCTAGTGCGTGAAGCAGGCGGCGTAGTCATGGATCCAGCTGGAGGCGAGCTCGATATTATGTCCAGGCGTGTCCTGGCCGCCGCAACGCCCGAGCTGGGCTGCCAAATGGCCCAGCTGCTGGCCGACAACCACATATATCACAAACGAGATGATGAGCCTTAGATGGCATGGGGTCTAATATCAAAATGTGAATTTGTTTCCAGTTTGTCAGCTTTGCTTAGGCATTCACACACACACCCACACACATATATGTATATATATATATATATTTATATATACATAATACATTGTATAATACATATACGTGCTGCAATTGTTTTTAGGCTTCTGGCCAGTCAGAGCACTTGTTTACGAGTATGCAGTTGGTAGATTAGTAGCAGAAGCAGAAGTCACTCATTTTATTGCCATGGCCGATGAGAAGAAAAACGATCCGAATGATAGGCCAAGCGCTACGGAGAAGCCAGAGAATGCTGCCACGAGCTATGGGCTCGAGGATCATGAGGCGACCGCTTGGGATCCGCGGGTAAACGAATTGAAAAACCAACACTCGATGCACAGGCGCATGTCAGGGGCACCAGCCACAGGCAGACCGCAACCTACCCCAAGGACAGTATCCACAAACACGAGTATGATAAATAGAATGAATGAGCAGCGCAATTCTCAAGGTGCCTCAGCCGCTAAGGCACCTACGGAGGCATCAAGGTATTCGAAAACCAAAACACAAGAGGAAACATCTCGGATTGAAATAGCTACTGAGACACCCCACTCAGTCATCGTTTACAATCCACCGCCAGGCCAAACGGTGGCTAACGAAAACCTCAAAGGAAAAACCGCAGGAGTAACCAAAATGATCAATACTGATGTCACCTTCGATCCATCGAAGCAGTATGCAACAAAGACAACAAATACATCGGGCTTGGTCTATGAGGATCAACCATCCTTGCCACCGCCAACACCACCAACACCACCATCTCCACTACCAGCACCAACAGTAGTACCAACCGCAGCATCAGTGCCGCAAGCTCCGAAGAAATTGAAGCACGAAATCGATGAAATGTATGACTTTGCGGTTGCCTTGGTCAGGCGGACGGGCGCCTTTGCCTTGTCAGCCAACAAGGTGCGAACTGTGGGAAAGGAAACTGAAAAGAGTCACAGCGCGCAAGTTGCCAGCGATGTGGAGTTAACGATGACCAAAGCGATTACTGATGCATATCCCGATCACAAGTAAGGCAGAGTAGTTCGATTTTCACATCTACATCATTTCCTTCCATTTGTCCTGTGCAGGATCATCGCTGCGGAGGCGGTAACTACGTCGCATACCCAAAAAGTGACGCTTACCAGTGACCCCACCTGGATCATCAACCCAATTGACGGTGTCATGAACTACGCTCATGGCTTTTCCTATTATTGCATCTCTCTTGCGCTGATGGTAAACAAGGAGACATCCTTTGGCATTGTTTTCAATCCACCTTTAGACGAGTTGTATACGGCACGCCATGGCGAAGGTGCTCGCCTCAATGACGTGCCAATTCGGACCAGCGGCCAGGATAAGATCAAGAATGCCCTGATACTTCAGGAGTACAGTTCTGATATGAACGAAAACCGAGTCACGGAGAATGCCAAGCGGCTTATCAAGAAAACTCAAGCGTAAGTCCGTCCAACTAACAAATTCCAAGCTTAGCAATTTTTATACCCTGAACCCATTAAAAATGGGAAATCAGGGTATAATGGTTTTGTTAAACTGTCAAATGTATGTAACAGGCAGAAGGGGGCGTGGCAGACCTCATAAAGTATATATATTCTTGATCAGGGAGACGAGCTGAGTCGATTTAGCCCTGTCCGTATGTCTGTCTGTCCGACTGTCCGTATGTATGAACGCGTCGATCTCAGAACATATAAGAGCTAGAGACTTGAAATTTTTGTAGGTCCCTGTATAGTACGCGCATATCAAGTTTATTTTAAAAAAGTCATTAACTTTTCCCGTTTTATTGTTATCGATTAAAAATGGGGTGGGGTTCAGGGGATCTCCTAGTCAGGCACCACCGACTAGAGTTTTCTTACTTGTTTTATACTGATTTGAGTGGATTTTTTTGAAGGCTGCGTTCTATTGGTTCCGCGGCCATGGGCATGGCAATGGTGGCTTCTGGCGTCGCAGATGTCTTTTACTTTCTTGGCCTACATGTCTGGGATATGGTTGCTGGCAATATACTGATAACTGAGGCAGGCGGCACGGTAATTGATCCGGCTGGCGGTGCAGTTGATATTATGTCACGTCGCGTCCTAGCGGCTGCCGTTAGGCCACTTGCCTTAGCAGTGTCTGTCGAACTAATGCAGGATTATCCGTCGCCAAGGGACGATGAATCAGTTGCTTTACAGCCCACAACAAAGGATTTCAGTGCACAGACGGAGTTTTCCGATTCAAGTGATGAAGTTGAGTCGGAGACTTCGAGGACGACAACATACCATAATGCCCAGTAATCAAAATTCTCAATAATTTATTCTATCAAAATTCGTGTAATCAAGTAAATATTGCAGAACGAAAAAAAAACGTTTTCTTTTCTTTTCTTTTCAACTGATAAACGATAGTAATCGATGTCAGCTTCGCTGCACCACAACCTCGTTTGTGCTGACTTGGCTGTGCTGTTTGTGCCGTTGTTTTTCCTAACAAATAAATTGACAAGCGATGGCATTAATTAAGTTTGTCTCGCTTCGTTAATTTGCTGCTGATATTTGTGCCATTTATAAGAAACGTTTGAATATCTTACATTTCATGAGTAATCGATAGTCAACGATTGCGATTGATGAGGGAGTTTTGCCGCACCACAACCTCAATATTGTGCCTATTTGCGAATTCAACATTTTTGCAAGCATTTGGCAACCCTAGTCAAACAGCTGTTCGCGACAAGCATTTAAAACTTTTCACATTCGCTGTGCGCAAACATAATTTAATTAAACACATTCATTCGTTAAGTAGACGTAAGAAAGCAGCAACTGGTGTAGAATGGCGGACAGCGTAGACTTGGGAAAATGCTTTGAGATTATTAACAATCTGACAACAGAGGCGGGTCGGGTGAGTTTTTGCTACGGCTTCTCGACAAGTAGTTGATAAATAATTTGAAGAGTTTTCATTTAGTTGATTGCGCGAAACAATGAGACGCGGCAGGAGTTTGTTTGCAAGTCCGGGGACATTGATTTGGTCACGCAAACCGACCAGGATGTAGAGAAGCTAATCATGGACGGTATTCGCCAGTATTTTCCAGATCACAAGTTGGCGCTTGCACTTTAAATCTAAATCCCAATGACTAATACGCTTCTTAATGCAGATTCATTGGCGAGGAGGAGAGCAGCTCCGGTGGTGCAGTCAATAAGCTGACCGATGCACCAACCTGGATAATCGATCCCGTCGATGGCACCATGAACTTTGTGCATGCCTTTCCGCACTCCTGCATTTCCGTGGGCCTCAAGGTGAATAAGGTCACCGAAATTGGCATTATCTACAATCCCATGCTGGAGCAGCGCTTCACGGCACGCCGTGGCCAAGGTGCCTACTACAATGGACGTCGCATACAGGCCAGTGGACAGCGAGAGCTGAGCAAGGCCCTTGTCACCAGCGAATTCGGAACCACGCGCGACGAACAAAAGATGAAGGTGGTCAATGAGAACTTTGCCAAGATGGCCAAGCATGTGCATGGGTAACTTGAAAGCTGCTAACTGCTTGTTCAACGAACTCATTGATTATTCTGTCTATTTAGTCTGCGCGCATTGGGCTCTGCTGCTCTGAACATGGCCATGGTGGCTCTTGGCGCTGTTGATGCCAACTACGAGTTCGGCATTCATGCCTGGGACGTTTGCGCCGGTGACTTGATTGTGCGTGAGGCAGGCGGCGTTGTCATCGATCCAGCTGGCGGCGATTTTGATATCATGTCACGCCGTGTTCTGGCCGCTGCCACGCCACAGCTGGCCCAAGATTTGGCCAAGTTGCTGACGCAATACCAGCCCCTGCCAAGAGATGACTAGAGCAGCGCAGCGCAGCGTAGCTCTGTGCTCCTTTACGCCTAACCAAATAGCATTTTATTACAACTAACCAAGTACCTTAAAGGCAATTCCATTGTTAATCGAAATAAACCTGTTGACCTGTGTGGTGGGTATACAGATATAACATATACTACAATCCGTCTGTCAGTCAATCCCTTTTTTTATATAATATGTAAACAACAAGGAAAATGCATTGTTAATCGAAACAGAACTGAATATCTGAATATCAAAATGTATACAGCTATATGCATATAAGTCATTCCATCTGAAATCTAATCTATTTGCTACATATATATTAAAGTCTGTATGTAATTGTATAACTATCTGTTTATTCAAAGACGTTTGCTTGTTTGCTTTTCAAGTACTTTTTTTTCTGTAATTTTATTACATTTTACGGCGCTTGTTTTTGCATTTTGAATTTGTTTTTATATATCATTTTGCTATTATGTATTCTTATCTACTTGCTGTAGCTTATCGTTGTGCATACTGTTGCTTCCGTTATGTATATGTATATATATATATAATATATGTATAATGGAATCAACAATATGCATATTTAGCATATATTTTAGCTGATAGTAAAGCAATTTTGTTTTGTATGGCATGTAGACAGAAAAGTTGCGGCTTATTATAACAACAATTGTTAGATCAGATATATCAGATATAGAAGTTTAGAATATTGCACTGATATATATATATATATATATATATATATATATATATATATATCTCGCTTTACAGATCTTGATAAGCTTGAATCTAATTGCCAAATAGTTTTTTTTTCCAGCTATAGTCGAATTCTTGTTTAGTGTTTAGCAAAGCGGCATAGATATATGATATGATCATATCTATATATATATATATATATATATATATATATATATATATAGTATATAATATATATAAATATTTTATTTAACTGTCCTTTGAGTACTTACACTAGCTAGCAAGAGGGAAATAGACAGATTGAGAGATTTGCTTGCAATAGGAAGTTGACATTTTGTTCTCTTTTCAAATTTTGTTGTTGATTTTATATATTGTTTTTGTTTTTTTTTTTTGTTTTTTATTATTTATGTTTTTTAGTGGAGTATTTGATGTAATGAATGTAGTTGCTAATCGTAAATATCATTTAAAATTTGACACATTATTCAAAAATGTAATCAAAGCTACAATAGGTAAAAAATTGCATCTATATATTAAATATATATGTATTTATATATATATATTTCTATATATATATATATATTTATATCATTTTAATTATGTATTTTAATTAAATCAAGTATTAATGCTACATTCACAGGGGGTTTTCACTGAACTTTTGGGATCTGCAGCTAGAACAATTGTTTAGTTAAGAGTTTTCGTTACATACAGACACATAAACATACATATTATGCATATATATATATATATATATATATATATATATATATATATATATATATATATATATATATATATATATATATATATATATATATATATATATATATATATATATATTCTAGTTCAATAAGCGAAAGGTACACATGGAGCATTAAACTGGTTGCTACGCCATTAGATCTGATGCGTAGCTCCCGCTATAATCTATATTTAGTTTTTTTTTTTAATTTTTACAAAATCTTTTCTATATAAATTCAACAATTAAAGAAGAGCTTTAAAGTTTTGAAGTCAAGTTTTAACATATGTATTCGATTTTGAAACGTAATACACAGAGAGAACAAATTTAGCACCAATCTATTCAAAAAATTCATCAAATCATTTTGATTGTTCCAAGTTATACAAATGAAGCACTTAAGATTAGGCGATATATAAATCTCTTTTTTCTTTTTTTTAAATGAATATGAACACGTTTCCAATGATCGATAATCGATTGATCGCTGATCGATAATCGATTTCTCACACACTCCAAGCGAGAGCTTCATTTAGCTTAACTTAGAGAAATAATAATCAAATGGTTAAAAATTAATTTAAAATTTATTTACAATAAAAATAAAAACGAGCAAAGAAAATGTTTTGGGTCTTTTTGCTTGAACTACGCTAGATACCACTAGGTTTACATAGTATATATATAGATTGTATATATTTGATATATATTGTATATATCATATATATTTATAAGTAGTTTTTTTAATTATACAATATTATTTAATTAAATAAAAAGATGTAAACAGTACTTTTCGAACTTCAGTCGAGTTTTTCTTAATTTTTCTTTTCTTTTTTTTTGCTTTTTGAAAAGTTTCAATACGAGAATTGAGTGAGTGGAGTTTAAGGATTACTTAGGATAGTTGTGCATGATTTGATGAGCTTGATCAATGAAATAAATAAAACTTGATGTTGCGCATGGGATATGTACGGCTAAGAGCTCAAGCAGAAATCACAAAAAAACAAACAAAAACAAGTAAGAGTGCTCTAGTCGAGACTGCTCGACTAAGAGATACCCTGAACCCTGCGAAGATGCGATATTCAAATCATTTTATGCTTCTTTTATATATACATATACACAAACAACACATACACACACACACACACATGCACACGCACGCACAAGCACTTTCTCTGCTACTGCGCAGTTTACGCAGCGACTGCGCGCGGGCAGCGCTTGGGCTGCAGTATGGGCTATATTTTGGAAACTTATTTGTTGAATAGGTTTGTTTCTAGATGGACTTTCGTAATCAAACTTTTACAGCGTAATAATGACATTCATATGTATGTATTTGCCAAAGCACAAGTCTCTAGTATTTGAAATACGTTTTTTTCAAATTTTGGGGGAAGGGGGCGTGGTATCCAAAATCCAAAAATTGCAGAATGTTTGTATTCATTACACAGATACACACAGTAAATCTGAAATCTATAGCTATAACGGTATTCAAAAACGAAGAAAAGTTATCGAGTTTTATCGATAATAAGGAAATGGGATGAGTTATCGAAAAAAAATGATAAACTCGTACTGCGTAGGATACACACGAGTATACATTTCAAATTTCAGATCTCTAGCTTTTGTGGTTTGCGAGATCACTGCGTTCACACGGACGGACGGACGGACGGACGGACGGACGGACGGACAGACGGACATGGCTATATAGACTCAGTTTGTCGAGCTGATCAAGAATATATATACTTTATGGGGTCTGCCATGTCTCCTTCTGCCTGTTACATACATTTTCACAAAAACATTATACCCTGATTTCCCATTTTCAATGGGTTCAGGGTATAAAAAAAAACAAAAAAGTATCTCAAAGTCTATAATCGCAGTTGTGTGTATGAGAGAGTTGGTGTGTGTATCTGTGGGTGTGTCTGGCGAACGTCTTTAACATTGCTAAATATGTAATGCATAACTTTATAGTTGTAGTCGTAGTCGTAGTTGTAGTTGTAGTTAACTATGTATCTTGTATCTTGTATCTGGTAGCTTGTATCTTGTAAATTGTATCTTGTATCTGTTAGAATGGTTTATGTTTGCCCTTTCATATTATGAATAGTTGCAGAGTTGCTTGCATCCTCGCCTATATTATTTAACTTAAACGTACAGTTCGCAGAGCTGATGCTCCAACTTCTACAGCTCATCGTCCGCCTTGGGTATGTCGAAGATTTCGGCAAAGAGCGGCGGCAGACGCAGCTTGGTCCAGTTCATTCGCAGCCAGTCTAAGTGTGAGAAGTGCTTGGCGCCCAGCGAGCGCAGCTCCGGTATTTTAGCCTCCAGCGCCGGCATCAGCTGCAGCGCCTGCGTCGAGCCAGCTCTCGATCTGAGTATCTGCACACGCAACGCCTCGGCCACCAGCTCGCGCGCACGTGCAATTACCTTGGGCTCACTGAGACCCGCCCGATCCGATGCCAGCAGCACCATGGCCGAGAAGAGACCAATCTCTGTATCGCTCAGCCCATAGGCGTTCAGTGTGTTGGCAAAGTTCAGCAGGGCGTTCACAAAGTCCGACTGCAAGGGTGAGAAAGGTAAACTGAATTAGATCTGTAATGGAGTAAGGAGAGTAGAGGGAGAGAGAGAGAGAGAGAGCTATCCCTTGTCCATTAAAGGAACTGATCTTTGCTACTTCCACTCACATCGTAGAGTATCTCGAGCTGCTGTCGTGTCAGATAGGCGCCATCGTCCAGCGTCAGCGTCGTATCATTGATCAGGCGTGCCACATGGGTTAGCCACACCTCGAAGAAGCCCAGCTTGATGAGTATCAGTTGGTCGTCCTGGGTGAAATCACAGAAGCCAGGTACGCGTTTAGCGAACTCCACAATGCGCTGCACGCCGGGCGTCACACGCGCCGAGAACTGTTGCCACAGCCAGATCTTTTGGAACTCTAGACTCTCAGCCACAGTGGTGACAATCTGCAAAGCAATGAATACGCTCGATTAGTTATAGTTGTTACTGTTGCTAAGTACTTGACTTCGCATGCTTACGCCATTTTGGGGCACTGTGACGGGTCGTCGCATCAGTTCACGTGTCAGCTCCTCGGTGTAGGAGCAGTTGAGTCGATGCGCCTGCGAGACGCACATGATCACATCGTAGACAGTCAGCTCGTTAGCTGTGCCGGCGAGGCCGTCGTGATGATCGATCGAGGGATGACACATGCCGACGCCCACCTGGGTCATGGCCATGTCGCTGCTGCTGCCCATGTTAACCAATTGCTGATGATGGCTGCCCACGACTACAGCTGTTGCATTACTGCTGCTGTTGTTGTTGCTGCTGCTGCTGTTGTTGTTATTGTTGTTGTTGTTGGCACTACTATTGCAACCGCCCAGCTCCGATGGCGACGAGGCTATCGAACACATTTGTGGCGTTTGTGGTGTACTTGGTGTAGTTACGCGCACGCTGTTCGCATGCGGCTGCTGCTGTGGTTGTTGCTGTTGTTGCTGCTGCTGTTGTATTAGATTTGTATGCAAATTATTGGCACTGGTTTCATCCACATTTAGGGGCGCGCCGCTGCCTGCTGAGGCTGTAGCGGCGGCTGCTGCTGCTGCTGCTGCACCGTTCAGCTCACGTGAACGCTTGGGTACGCGACCATAACGTACAGCTGCAAGAAAGAGAGAGAGAGAGAGGGAGAGCGATGTCAGTTACGTTTGCAATTCAATTTGAATATTAATCAAAGCAGCCGCAAAGTATGCAGAGCAAATGTAATTTGCAAACGCACAAAAGTATGCTACATTAAATTTCAACCTGCAGCTGCCAGCCGTTATATGCTGTATTATAAAAGTGTAGCATACTTTTAAGCATATCATTTAAATAATCATTTTATTTATAAAACTTTTCCTCCCACAAGCATAATTAGCTGATAAACAAATATTAGTGTAATTTGTTATTTGGCCAACATGGCAACAGAACTTGTTGTTTTGCGTCAGAAAACATATCAACCTATTTATTAGTTTCTAAAAGCAATTTAAATTTAAATCTTAGCCAAAAATGTCACACAATAAAACTGGCACACGCATAAATCTTAAGCAAACACAAACACACACCACACAAACACTCATCGACCGTCGCAAATGGGCAACGAAATTCTTGTGGTATCTCAACTAGAAAATGTGTGTACTACAATTTGTATTTGGCAGGCAGCAAAATGATTGTTGCTGCAAATGAAATATCTTAATAAGAAATTGTTCATTAGCTCAGTTTTCACTACACAATGCGAACGAAACAAATTGCAAAAGTATTTAAAACGTGAAATTTCTTTTGTGCAACCAAAGATACACGGCATATTTCATTAATTAAAATCGCATTTGCCTTTTGGCAAGCGACGTCGCAGCTGCCACCAGCAGCAACTGGAGCAGCAGCAGCAACTGGCGTTCACTTTATCAGTGGGACATTGACCCACTGCGCTCAATATATATATATATTTATAAAAAAAAGACTGTCGGCAACTGATTTTTGTTGTTGTTGTTGTTTTCGCTTTGTCTTGTTGTTGCTTTTCGTGGTATTCGCAGCACAGCCAGCGGCGTCAGTTTCAGCAACAGCTACAGCAACAGCAACAGCCGCAGACAGTCCAAAAGATACATTTGTATCTTGTAGATAGTCGTATTTATGTGTGTGCACTTATGACGAAATGGCGTGTGAGTTGTGCAAATTGGTCAGAGCGCAGAGTGGGCCAAACTGGGCTTGCTCAAGCTGCGCTGATAGAAAATTGCGCATACGCAGCGTGCGCCCGGAAAAGTTGTGAACGTGTGGAAAAGCGCGATCGTACGCTCCAAATTGGCCAACACATTGACCCACATCTGTTGCCTGTTCGGCCGTCCGGCTGTTTGGCTGTTTGGCTGTTTGGCTGTTCGGCTGGCCTTGTCACTATGCATCAGCCGCTCATCTCGTTAATTGTCACAGCTTGTAAATTAATTATGACATAATAACAACACGCAGGCAGCTGCACATAGTGGAGGCCCACCTTCAACTCTGCTAATTGCCAGCGGCGGACTCTGCCCTACTCTGCTCTGCTATGCTCTGTTTATTTTTATGATTTCTAAGGTGTCTTCAATTAGCAGCTCATTTTGGCCGCTGCACGATTTGTTTGCCCAGCGCTCGTCAATCGTTGTTAGCTGCTGCCTTTGTGCAGATATTTTGTATTTTTTGTATTTGCTTTATTGACTCTATCTCAAGGGTATGCAAAGCCACTCTGTAGCTGCCAATAAGTGGAGCAGTTGAATGGAATGGAGTATGCAGCAGCTAAGTATCACAGCATATTTATAATTCATTTGCAAATAAACTTGACTAAATGGGTAATTGAACTCGTGCAGAAGATTCGGGTTAAGTTTCAGCAGGTAAACAAATTTTGAGAGGAATTTGAAATCAAATCTTCGCATGGTAAATTTAAATGAAGAATAGAAATTTTTAATATGTATGTACATGTATATATACTTATTATAAATTACTAAAATCTTCAAATTTCAGCAGCTAATGTGAAGTAAGCCAAGCCAAAAACGAATTTGCAGCTAAGTCTAGTATTTGTTTTTGCTATTATATTGAATTTGAATTTAAGCAGAGTTTACTTTAACAACTCTAACAATCAAACTGTGACTAAACGTAATGCCGCACTCAATTGTAGCTCAGGTAAATAATTTGTGTTTGTATTTGGCGCAGCGATAATCTACAAAATTAGCCATTCAATCGTGGCCAACTTAGACAGGCTGCTCCACATATTTTTTGTTGCCACCTGCCACCCACTTGGCCAGCCACACAGAGGCCTCCTCAGGCGCCCACTTGCTGGCAGCTCAACAACTGTGCAGGTCAACATCATCCATTATGTACAGGGAAGGAGGGAGAGCAGGGAGCAGGGAGCAGGAAGCGAGGGCAAAGTGGAGTCACATAAATAAGACTAAGCCTAAACTTCTTTTCCTGCTAAAAGCATCTTAAGTGATTTAGAGCAGCCAAATGACCCAACAGAGAGGGAGAGAGTGAGTCAGCTTTGTGTGTGTAGGCAAAACTTGTTTCACAGCCTCCTCCATTTGGCCATCCATTTGCCTGTTCAGGATTTGGGTCATCCAAATGTGGGGCCGCCGCTGCTGCTGCTGCTGCTGCTGCTGTTGACCGGCTGTTCACTCTACGGCTATTAGCATGCGAAGCTCGAGCTGTAAGCTGAAGCCAACTGCCAGCCAAGCAGCCATCAACTGCTCAACAACAACGTCGCATTCACATAATCATGCTGCATATAGTTGATTTTTCCTCTACTTTATTTTTTTTGGGTTTATTGTGCGCATGAATGGGCTCCAGCCCCAACGTTTCCGGGCCCTCGTTGCCCGCTGCCCCACTCTACAATCCGTCGGCATAATTTGGCCCGCAGTTGTTGCTGACCTCGTTTGAGGTCGTTCATTCACCTGTCGCTGCTGTCGCCGTGCTGCACTTTATGCACTCCACATTTGCAAGCGCATGTATGTGTGTGTGTGTGTGTGTGTATGTGTGTGTGTGTGTATGTGTGTGTGTGTGTGTGTATGTGTTTACCCAGTTACGAAATTGTCCAAAATGCTGCGGCTTGGGTGAAAGTTTGTTATTTTTATTGTTGTTGCTGCTGCTGCTGCTGCTGCTGTTGCTGCTGCTGCTGCTGTTGCTGCTGTTGCTCTGCTCTATGCATGTTGGTGCGGGCAGCTTAAGGCAGCTCACATAGTTTGCGCTTCTAACTGAAGTCAAGCTTTATAAGCTGAGTAAATCTAGTTAATTTCTCTATATCCAAAGATAGCTAAAGAGTTGAGAGACTTATAGTAATAATAGTTCAAGTGAAACTATTACTAAATAAAATATTTTTGAAGAAAATATTTCACTAACTCAAACAAAAATTTGATCAAATGCAAAACAATATATTTAAGTATGAAATCTTATTTTTATAAGGATTAAATATACAAAATATATATATTTGATATATATATAGGAAAAACTTAATTCATAATTCCAAGCAGTAAAATTTTTCCTTTGGATTTGCAATATTTTCACTGTGAATTTTAATTTTCTTCTTCTTTTCTGTCGTTGCTTAAATGTTAGGGTATTTCAAATTTCATCATTCTTGCTCACTTCTCGTTTCTCATTTGTCATTTGTTTTGTTTTGCTTCAAGGTGTGTCCATGTATGTGTTTGTTGTTGTTGTTGTTGTTTCTGGAGCAGCTAAAATTGTTAGTTGCGTGCTAAATTTGCAGCAACAGCAACTACAGCAACGCCAACAGCAGCAATAACAAATGAAATAATAAAAAAAAACCACACACAGAAATACAGCAGCCGCCACGCCCACCACCCCAACGCCCAGCGCCCAGCGCCCACTGGCAAATAAAAATTGTGTCAAGCAATTTGCGTATATTAACGCAATGTTGTTGCTGTTAAAGTTGTTCATGTCAATGTAGTTGTTGCTGTGATTGCTGCTGTCGTTGCTGTGGCTGTGGTGCGTAATTGTTGCTGCTGTCACTGTTGCTGCTGCTGTTGTTGTTACTGTAATTGTTGCTTTAGTTGTAGTTGTTGTTGTCTCAGCTGTTGCTCTTTGTAATTGTTGCTGTTGCTGCTGCTGTTGCTACTGCAATTGCCAATTCACGCCAGCAATTGCAGCTTAAAGCACATCAGCATGTTAGTCCCTGCCCACGGGACAGTTGTGCACATTTTTGGGAAAGTCACAGACGAATTTCTGGCGATCGAACCATGTGCCCAGCTCACAGAAGCCCAGCACTGGGCAGTTCTCCACGCAGGTCCAGAAGAAGCGACAATGTGCGGCATGTGGCAGTATTTGGCCATGGAAGCTGCACTCTACCTCTGGCTGCAGGCAGTCGTCAGGTGGAGGAGGAGGAGGTGGCGGAGGAGTTTGAGTGCCATTTGGATAGAGTGCGGAGCAGCCGCCATCCGAGCGTGGACACTTGCCAGGCACACAAGCGAGCTGCTGTACATCGAAGATGAGGGCTGGCGGGCAGAGCTCATGCTGAATGCTATTCACGCCGCACCTGTAGTAACCTCTGCAATCTGTGCAGTCAGGCACCAGGTCACCGTCCTGATGGCCCGTGCAAAAGCAAAAGCCATTCGAGTTGCAGATTAGCTCACCGAGAGTCTGCCTAACGCCCAGCAGCACCAGCAGCAGGCAGAACTGAAGAACTTTGAAAGGATAAACTCTGTCAGAGAGAAGTTCAGCGAGCCTCGAACTGTGAAACACTTTACCTAGCGGCATCTTCAGTACACGAAAGAATCTTAACTGTGGCCTGATCGCTGACTGCCTGCGACATTTTATAGGACTTTAGCTATAGCTGAACTCATAGATTAGATTGATAGATAGATAGAGTTTGTGGACTCAGCTCTTGACCTGCTAAGACTTTGATTCAAATAGCTTAAAGTGATTTACACGTTGATAGTGCTCCATCAGTATTTGTATAGCTGAGTCTGAAGAGTTTGCAGAGAGGCGGAAGAACTGACTTGGCTTAGGCAAGTTCAACAATCGATAAGTAAATGTATCGATAGTTACTTATCAGTTGTTGGTTGAGATCGATGATCGATGAGATGTTCATAAAAATAGTAGTGCGACTGAAAGTTCTCTAGCAGACAGAAATATGTAGTAGACTATATTAAGTTGATCAGAAATGTTTATAGAGGTAGAGCAGGTATTGTCAGCTAGTACATATACCTCAATATATACCTCAAATATGCCCCATATATATCTCTCTATATAACAACTTTATAAAGCCATTAATTTGCTGTCCATTTATATTATAAAATCGCATTTAATAAGCTAATATCCTATTAAGCTTGCATCCATTATTCATTGCTTAGCCAATTTATTGGCTTTGAGCTCTACTTTCATCAGCTTTAAGAATTTTTTAAAGATTAAACTGATTCGCTTTCATCTGTGGTCCATTTCGTTTCATAGTTCGCTGCACAGTTACCATAAATTTCGGAGGCGATCTTTTTGCATAAACTTATTGCGATAGTCAAAAGGTGAGACCCACGCACTTTGGCCAAAAAGGTAAAGAAACAAGAAAAATGCAAAAATTTGGCAACAAAAGCCAAAACAAATTGACGTCGGGTCTGCAAAGTAATCGCCTTAGCTGGGCAGGCGAGCGAGGGCCAGAGACAGGGGCACAGAAGCTGGCAAATGGTATTGGTATTTTGCCTAAATTAGGCAATAACTGCAACTGGGCGTGGCAGCAAAAGGCAAAGCGAGACGCGAACGAGGCGAATATGAATAAAAAATCGGCAAGAAATCAAAAACAAAAATCAGTCAAGACATATGCAAATTTTGAACTGACCTACTCCCATATGAAAAGCAAATGAAACGACGAGCCAACAGAGTTAGAGGGAGAGAGGGAGAGGGAGAAAGAGAGAGAGAGAGATGAAGAGATACAAGTCTAAAATTGAATACAAATCGAAAAGTTTGTTATATATGTAAAGTGCGTGCGATGTTTGATGATGATGATGTTGATGTTGATGATGATATCAAAGTTTTATTTTTGGGGGCGTTGTACGATCTTTCTACTGTTGCGCTAACACTCAATCAATCAGTCAGGCAGTCAGTCAGTCCATCAACTATAAATGCTTAAATAAACGCTCAAATTGTCAGCAATTAACGTGTTTTCATTATGTTTTCATGCCTCGCTGCTGGCATGCAAATCCCTAAAAGAATCGAAAAAAGTTAAGCTGCTTAGCTGCCATGGAGAAAGGCTTTCATCCAAAATATATATGGGTTGAGTGGCGTTTTCAATAGAAAAGCTGGACGGACGGACGGACAGGCGGACGGTTGGCTAGATGTCCCCACTTTAATGCCCCATTCACAAGTTGGCGACACATAACATAACTATTGCACGGCTAACCTATGGCTCTCCATATGTCTATCTATGTATCTCTCAGATACACACACACACGCACACATATATAATTCACTTAAGCGCGTTCAACGAAGCGGGATGAATGACCTCAATTTGAATAGTTGTCCATCTCCTCTCTGTCTCTGTCTCTCTCCCCCTTCCCCTCTCTTTCTCTCTCTGTGTTTCTGTCTGTTTGCCCTCTCGTTTCGTTGCTGACTTTTTGGGTGCCATTTAAATCTACGCCGCCTACTTTGTACACTGGCTTTTTAGCCGCTTTTTCACATCTCTCTCTCTCTCCCTCTCCCTCTCTCTCACTCTTTTCATTTACTTCTTTTTGTGTTGCTTTATTGCATTCTCGTTCAAAAATTATTCAAATGCTCTACAATTTTCGGGCCAGTTTTCTCCAAGAATTGAGGTTATAATCATAACTGTTGATGTTGTTCTTGTCCCCTCCCCCTGAACGCCTTTCCAAAGTGGGCGTGTCTCGTCCCACTCGCTGCTACGCCTCGCTTCCGTCTCATCTCCATTCAAAGTTTTTATCTGTTTGACACAATTTTCTGGGCTGAGCAGCGGCTGCTGCCTGCCTTTTCCCTTCTCTCTGCTGCGCACAGATTTTGTTATTTTTTTGTTTTTGTTGTTTAGTGACACAGTTTAGATTACACACACACACACACACACACACACACACTCGCTCGCCTAAGCATTAAGCTGTCTCTTTTTTGTATATTTTGACTACCTAATTAGATAAAAAATACAGTTGGCTGACGTTGGAGCGCCGCCTGCCGTCCGCCTGCCGCCTGCCCTGCTGCCAGCTCCCTGGGGAGGTGTTTAAAAGTTGCATTCACTTTGGCTCCACTGCGGAGGCGTGTTGCCATCAAGCAACTTAGCTGCAACTGCAGCAGCGGGTGTCAAGTTGTCTCACTGCCCACGGCCCCCCGCCCCCTGCCGGTCTCTTTGCCACATTAGAGACTCTGTGTGTGCCCCACTTTGGCGCTGCAAACAGGAATGTTCTATAGATACAAGCAATGAGGGCAACTTACTGTTGCCATTTGATATGTTTTAGACTTGTCTAAGGGACGTTTAACTAAGGCAAAATGTTAAGTGAACAACAGTTAGTGAGTTGTACCTGGTTGGCAGGAACTACCAAGTTGATCGAAATTCTACTTTAAAGTTAGCAAATCGATACGATTTTGATGTGGGATATAATTGTGTCTGTTTATCAAGAGTAAAGAGTTTGTGGCATGTTCATCTAGCTGTACTTTTGTCAGTTTGCCTGTCCGTCCTGCCTTCCTTGTGTCCGTCCTTCTTCATATGCAGTTAGCAACATGAAATTTGAAATATATCTACTCATGTATGTAGCCTTGTCAGTTGAAGTAGTAAGATGTTTTGAATAGGCCTGCTAGGAGCGTATCTGCACTATATCTTCAATAGCTACCTAGGCCTAGAATGCACTCTTTGGGCTACTCTAAAGATATACCAACAAATGTCTGCTGCAGTCATGGCATATCGGAACAAAACTATATCTTCTATGGAGTTAACACTAGCAACAACAAACTGAATAAATATAATCAAATAATAAAAAGAAAACTTATATAGTTTATCTATATAAATATCCAATTCTGAATAAATATCCAATACAGATAAGGCACAGCATAGCCTATCTAAAGAAAACCTTGCTGCGTGCAAAGTTCAATGAAAAAAGTAAAAATTTGAAATGATTTTTAAGCAACGCCCACACAAAGCCTCATTAAGCGTTTGTTGAACTCAGTTTTATATTTAAAGCGCGCATTCAAATTAAATTTTAGCCAAAAACAATAAAAGCAGAAAAAAGTCGAAAAAAAAACGAAAAACGTCAAATAAATTAGCCATGAATGTTGATTAGATATAAAGATATATCGCTGAAACTGTATTGCAAATACAATAATTAGAAAAGCATTTTGGCAGAGCGGAAGCGGGCTAACGGGGCGTATGAGTAATGCCGAAAGTTACGCAAGTGGCAGACTCGCCTCGCCTCGCCTCTCCTCGCCACGCCACGCCTCGCCCCGCCTGCTTATCAAATATTTGAACTAAAATGTGTAGCTAAATTAAAACAAACAACGCGAGTTCTAAGACATCAGACAGTAGCCAAAAAAAAAGTGGAGGCAAATAGCGAAGCGATGCTCCAATTTGATAAGCGCTGGGCGCATTAGCAATTAGCGAATTAAATGCTGACCGAGAGGTGAGTGAGAGAGAGAAAAAGAGAGAAAGACAACGAGGAGAGGGGGCATGAGGTTTGTGCTATAAATGTTTCCATGGGCCCACATCCCGCTTTAATGAAAAGGCAAACAATTAAATTAGCCAAGACGAAATGCGAATCAACCAAGAATCAACAAGAATTCGCATCGACAGCGAGAAACTAGAACGCGCCGCATTTGTGAAATGCCAATCGTTCGAGACGAGACGATATATATATTTATATATATATATAGAGAGGTATAGGTATATGTATACGAGATCAATGCTCGCTGGCAGCTGCTGTCGATCCATGCTGCGATTGGATCGTTGTTAGGGTGCGTTCGGACTGTGATTGATTGAATTAATAATACAAATTAGCAGCGCCAAGTAGGTAAGATCAATGATCTCGCTAAGGCAGTAGCTGTCCGATCGTTTGCCAATGATCGTGCGCCCCGCGTGTGGGCGTAGCTCGCAGACTGCACAGATCACAACAAGATGAAAAGACGAGTAGCTGCACTCACTGATCGATAGCGAAGTTTTATTATGATCAGCTGTGCTAGTTTATCTCAGTGGCGATCAGTCAAGCGAAGCCAAGCGAAGCACTCTCAACTGATCATTTGGCAGCGATGAAGTGAAGTTTTATTACAAATGCACGAAAGCGCTTTACGATCAGTCTAGCAGATCAGCTCAGAATGGATGTTAGATCAGATTAGCTAAAGATCACTATACCTTCTTATTGTCTGTTCTTCTTTATCTTTCAATTTCTGCTGCCATCAGCTCATCATTTGATGACTTACAACTAATTTGTTAAATATCATAAAAAGCCTTAGGCAGCAGCTTAGCCTAGATCGCTGCATAAGCAGCTGAGTTCATTAGAGAAAGTAATTTATTAAAATAAAAGTAGTTAATATTAATGATTGAGCGCTGTAGCTGTCTCCCTCTCTCACTCTCCTGATCCTCACTTCGTAATCGTTGTGTCACCATAGAACGATCGCTAAGCTGTTTAAGTAATACATCAAACTCTGATTAATGCCCAAAGCCAAGTTAATATTTATGAAGATCAGGCCAGCTAGAGATCTTTATGATTTACGATTGGGCATTCTTCTCTCTCTCTCTCTCTCTCTCTCACTCTATTTACTTCTCTGTCTGTCAACATAATAAGATCACAACATGATCAGGTCGTGTAGCTAATGAAAGAGTCAACGAGAGTCGTTGGCTTCATTATGATCGCGCACGATCAATGACCGACAATGAAAGAATTGCAGCAGCAGCAAGAAACAGACAGCAGTAGCAGCAGCAGCAGCGGCGGCAACTTTGGCTGAGTGATTTCTTCCTCTGCAAGGAGACCCCCAAAGACAAGCGCAGCGCCTCTGGGGCACTGGCCAATGGCTAACGATGCCAGCAGGGAGCACGCCCAGACGGAGCGTTGAACTATAAACGTCGTCGTTGATCGTCGTCTGGTCGTCAGTGATCGCTGTTCTTGTTGCTCTTTATTTTGCTTCTGTTGTTGTTGCCGTTCGCATTTCATTCTTGACTTTTTTTTTGCTGGGCGCTTTCGCTGTTTGGCAACGTCATCGTGGGGCAAACAAACATTATGAACCCGTTCATAATGAGCGACTCGTTTTGCAATCTCATAATCAGCTACCGGCTCCAGCCCAAAGCATCGCAAACAAAAACAAAAACTCTTCTTTTTGTTGTTGCTGTGCACAGTGCAACGATCGCCAGTTTTTGGGCATGCCTTCTCCCTTTGCCAGCTCCCTCGCTCCCTTTGCCCATGCTGTCTGTGTCGCTGTCTCTGTCTCGCTCACTTGCCCTGCCTGATCAGCTGTGTGTTTGTGCTCCGATCCCTTCTCTCATCTCGTTTCGCTCTTGTTGCTTTTTGCATATTTACAGCGCGCTGCTATCAAAATGCAGCGCTGCCAGCGTCGTCGCACTGGTGCTTCACCCTTTGCAGGCGTCGCGGCGCGTCGCGTCGTCGTCGTCATCGCGTATGAAAGTGTCAATGCACTTGTTCTTGTTTCAGTCGCCCATACACATGTGTATGTGTGTGTGCGTATGCGTGTGCGTGTGCTTTGCTGCGTCTTCACGTGCGTCGCCAGTGCCTCCTGCTGTTTTGACTGCACCCGCCTCTCTCACTCTCTCTCTCTCTCTCTCGCTCTCTCTGTAGTTGTTCAATCCTTTTTGCTTTCCGCTTTTAAAGCACTGGCACTGGCTCAGCAAACGCTGCCGTTGCCGTCGCCGTCGCCGTCTGCTGCGTCGAGTGCTTTGCCGTTTTTGTTTCCCCTTCTTCTCTTCGTTCGTACGGTCGTTGGTCGCTTGCTCTCTGCCTTTGCACTTTGGTGCATCCTTGTCTGGCGTTTGAACTTTTTTTGTTCGTTTCGTTGTTGTTGCTTTTGCTGCTGCTGTTGCTGCCGCTGTGTGTGCAATCTTTGTTCTGCAGACGTCTGGCCTCTGCTCGGCCCCTCGCCGCTCGCCACTTCTCCTGCCCCTTCCGCTTTGCCTCTCTCTCTGTGTGTGTATTGGCATTTGACTCCATTTAAAGTTTGTTTCGCTTTATTTTGCAAATAAAATTAACTCAACTGCCGGCAGCAAAGTGCAAGTGAAAATTGCAGATGCAGTCGCAGCTCTAGAAAGCTGCAGTTGCCAAGTGCTGACCCCTCCCCCCATTCCACCCCCCAGCTTCCTTTGTTAACCCACCTTCTGTGCCCCTTTGCGTCTGGCGTTTGCTAATGAGCTGAGGCGTGGCATAAGCGCAGTTACGCATAAATGCAAAATGGGCACACATTAGCTTAAGGGCTTGCCACTTCGCACAGCAAAGCAGCAACAGCAGCAGTAACGACCCAAGCGCAGCAGGACTTTTCAAATTTGTATAGTAGACAGCAGAGGTAGGCAAGGTATGCAGCAAGCGAGTAAGAGTGGAAATTACTTTGTTTAGGCATTGTGCAGCTAGTAGAAATAGACCTATCTATAAGATAGGATGTGAGAATTGTAGAGAGAGGCGATGCGTATGAGAAATTAAACTCAATGATTGTAAGTTACCATGGAATAGAAATTGAGTGAGCGGGAGAAGGTTTAAGGGAGAGAGTAAGAGAGAGAGAGAGAGAGGGGGGAGAGAGAGAGAGAGAGAGAAGAGAGAGAGAGATAGAGCGAGGGACATTGAGAGAGAAGAAGAGAGAGAGACTGATAGAGCGAAGGTCATTGAGAGAGAGACAGAGACGAGACAGGGAGAGACAGATAAAGCGAGGGACATTGAGAGAGATAGATAGATATAGCGAATTAGATTAGGAGAGAAGAAGAGAGAATGAGTTTTGTATACATTATCCCTATCAACAAAAGGGAGAGTGGAAATGAGTTAAAGTGTGACAAAACGAGGGCAGTAATGAACTAGACAAAACAAGAAACTTACTTATATCCAGAGAATATAACAAATCCCACCAGACTTAAGGATATTTCAAATACAACTGCTCTGAAGTTCGCTCAACTCTATTACAAAGTCTCGACTAAAAACATCTCTTTGTGCATTACAATTCGTGTTAGACAATGGCTTTTGTTGTCTCTCAGTTTGTACGCTGCGAACAGCGCTCGGTTTATATTTGTGTTAAATTTTCCCAAGTTGAAAAGCACGAAAGCAACTTTCCGCTAGCCAACAGACAGCATTTAACCTACTTTAAACTTGTCTTCTGCATTTTTGGGCACAGTCATTAGCCAAGCAGCAGCAGCAGCCACAACAACACCAAAGCTATATTCAGTTTTATCGCATGTCTCATCAACAACAGCAGCAGCAACAGCAACAGCAATGGCCATCAACAGCATTTAACAGGCCCATCAACGGGCCGTCGTTGGCCTCAGCTACCTGTCCACTTAAACTTCGCTTATGGCCCCAAGACCGCACCACCCGCCCCACCCGTGCCACTTACTAATTCAGTCCAATCACCACCTGTGTCACATTTTAATACATTTTGCAATAAAATGCGCACTAAAACAAAAGGCGCTCTCCCGCCTGAAGTCAAGGCAACATCAATACCCTTTTTTTTTGTTTTTGCCAGTTGCAGTTACTTTTAAGACTCTTTCTCAACCTCCGTGGTCAGCTTTTGACCTCACTGTCCCTGGGCTCAGTCGACTCTCCTCTGCTCTGTTCTGTTCTGTTCTGTTTGGCACTCTGAATGGTTTGTCGGCGCTCGTCTATGACAGCCACAACACAAAGCTTTCACACACACACACACACTCGCACCTCTTGCACTTCTTAAACACACACACATTATGAGCTGCACTCATGAGCTCTGTTACTTAATCATCATCATTATCAGCAATGATCATCAAGTCGATTGTAATTATCATTCGGGCTGTGGTTACTGTGGTTATGCTCGCCTGCACCTTGCCACATATTCTAGGAGGGTTGGAGGTGTCTCTCCCTCTCCCTCTCGCGCTCGCTCTCTCTCCTTTATTCTACTTCAACTCAGTCCAATCCATTTGGATTCTATTCAATTTGGAGGTCATTCTTAGCTAACTGCATCTGTATCTGTATCTATAGCTGTTTTCTTTGTATCTGCAGCCAAGCATGACAACAAGAAGAAACAAAGCCAAAACTGAAACAGTTTGCGGTATATTCTTGGCCCAAAAATGTCAATTATAATGAGTGGTGCGAGCCACGACTCTAATACGCTTCACAAATTTTTCACAATTTTGTTTTCATGTATATAAATATCTAGTTTATTATATACTGATGGATATGTATGTAGATACTACTAATTGGAAACAGAATATAAACTTAAAAGCATTATGTTATTCTGTTACTGTTAAAACAGTTTTAGTAATGCATTAAAATGTTATCATATTTGGGAAAATTTAAAAAAGATGATGATATTCTAAAGGAAATTTACATTAGCTGTCGAGTATAGTTAAATTATGTTAACTACATGTTATTTAGAGAATACATATGTACATATGTTAACTTAACATTCCATTGCTGTTATATGTTATTAAATTTAACATAATGTTATAAGAAGTCTATTATTTGTAGCATATAACAACAGATAACAATACTCTAATGTTATATCATATATTTGATATGTTAAAATGATTAACATAATGTTAAAAAGATAATTTTACAACGAAAATGTTAAATACAAACAATGTTTAAGATTGTTTTTACGTATAACAATGAGACTTCACACTAATATACATAATAATATATATATAATATACATAATATAAACAGCTTTAATATGTCATACTGCTTAACAGAATGTTAACAGAATTAACATACTCAGCTACATCTAAAGCTAAAGAATAATAACAGAATTACTATATTCAGCTACATTTCCAGCTAAACATACTGAAATACCTTTACTGATACGCACACATACTAAGTTTCACCTCACTCTAGCTGCTACATTCCTATGCAAAAATGTTAACAGAATGAATTCTAGAGAAATTATGAACAGAATATTAGATACAGATGAAATTAACAACTTTACATAAACTATGTACAGCTTAGCTATGTTTAAGTGCTCAACAAAATATCATTTGAAGAGTATGTTATCACACTGTTAATACACTTACTTTGCAGCTAACATACGTCGTTAACAGTCAGTTACTAAAATGTTAAATAAGAATATGCTAAAATGTTATATGCAGACTGTTAACTAGTGAACTGTTAAGGCTATTGCCATTCAATGTTATCTAATATATTATTAGAAAGTATTTCTTTGTTTTTAGTCTCTAAATGATGTTTGTCAATTAATTGCTCAACACTAAGCCACACCCTTAACCAACACTGACACATAATCAATACAATTATGTGAGACACACACACACACACGCCCAGCTGAATTGTTGACACATCAAATCTAAATTGTCCAGCCCATATAAGTTCATTAATGTCACGAAATGAAACACACTTCAACGTTTTTTTCTGTTTTTTGTTTTTGCCATGTGAACCGAAAGAAAACCGGGCAGCAAAGTAAAGACAGAAAAAAATGCCGATTAAAGCGAACGAGCAGACAAAACTGCGAGCCAACAAAAATAAAACTAAAAACAATAATAAAAATAATAATAATAATAATGAATAAATAACACACAGAAAGTATCTGTATAATGGCCACTAGCGCGAAATATGTGTGTGTGTGTAGTAAACAACAACAAATATGTGGGTCAATTTTGTAATAAAGTTTGTGTGTGTGTGAGGCAGAGGCAGAAGAAGCAGAAGAAGAGAAGGCGCGGTGCCAGTCTGGCAGCCATAGAACTGCGGCACGCAGGGGCATTTCATCCCCAATTGATGAACAGCTGATTGACAAGCTGCAATGATTGGTTGGAGCAACGATCCCAAACTATTCCCATCTCTCTCCCCCTCACACACCTCTCTCTCCCAGTCTCTCTCTCTCTCTTTGGTTAGGCAATTATGTTGGGACTGGGTAATTGGCTCGCTTAACTGTTAATGGGCCAACTTGAGTTGAGCTTAACGGTAAGTTTTTAAGACAGTCTTTAGATGGGAGTTTGTAGATTGTAGAGTGGAGAGCATGGAGACTGTGGCGACTGTGGAGACTGTGTAGACTGGAGCAATGACTGTTTTGGTCACTGAGCTTTGAGCGTTAGCTAGAAGTATCTCATGGATACATTAACTACAGCTCGACTTTGTGCTAGTTTTTGTATCTTTTTTTTTTTTTCTTTCGCTTTGTTAGTCTTTAGCGCTCGGCAGATGATTT
This sequence comes from Drosophila leonis, assembly GCA_035045365.1. Classification (NCBI taxonomy): domain Eukaryota; kingdom Metazoa; phylum Arthropoda; class Insecta; order Diptera; family Drosophilidae; genus Drosophila; species Drosophila leonis. Next base: position 11,577,351 of record JAWNPC010000454.1, on the reverse strand, counting down.
CATGCCTTTTGTGAGATTTAATTGTTATTCATTTGGCGGTGGCGCGCGCGCTCGTCATTCGCTGCGTTGTGTTCGCCTTTGTTTGTTGCTATTGTTGTTGCTTTAGTTTCGTTTTGGCTTTGGCCAAACCTTGAACCGCACCGCATTCAGTTTATTGGCCGCGTTTTTACAACGAATACCGTTGCGAGCTAAACGTTTGGCTCGACTGGCTGCCAGTCTGCTCTATGATGATTACGCGATGATCATAATGACGCCAATGATGTTGATTATTTATGAGCAGTTTTAGCTGAGTTGCTTTCTGGCATATTCGCAGATACAGACAGACAGAGAGCCAGGGCAGGGCAGGGCAGGGCAGGGCAGGGCAGGTGAGGCGTTTGATTTTGTCGCCAAAACCAAAAAAACCAATAGATAAATAGTCAGATGCATATATACAAGTAGATATAGAAAATACTATAGATAAAGATATAGCTAATCAGTTGCGCAGCTAGTCAAATAGAATGCAAATATAAAAGTTATAAGTTTAGATACTTTTATAACTGAGTGTGAAGAGTCTGGCTTACATAGTGCAGCTGAAGACAGGCAGTTGATTTGCTGTTTGGGATAGATTTAATGGAAAAACATATGCTATGGATAAAGCTAGAGATTAATATGCATTAAATCAGATAAAAATTTGTGTACTATAATAGAAGTATAGATGCAGTTAAAGCCACTAAGGCCACAACAAGACTCAGATACAAATATAGAAATAGAAATGTAAATGTAGATATCTATACATAAACAACAGCTTTTACTAGCATAAGTACTCTGAAGAGTGTGAAGAGCTTTCAGATGACTTTGACAATGCATATGCTTTGTAAAAGATAATCATAAATAGATAGATGTAGATGTGATGCAGATATACAAACAGCTACAGCTGTAGCTATAACTACTAATAGATACATAGCTACTAGAGATACAGATGCAGATATAGATGCTGATACTGTAGACTTACTAATATATATGTGCAGATACTGCTACAGTTGCATACATGAAGATACTCAGTTACTCAGATTCAGAGAAATGTGTCTATATAAATATATTTGTATACCTAAACAGATACATGTAATGAAGTTACAGACACATAAGATACAACTACTAATAGATAGATAGATACAGATACATTTGTATATTAAGATACAGGTGTAACTTAATGAAGATACAGATAGATCTATAGCTATAGCAGCTACAGATTTTAGTGTGTATTTAGATATGTGTAGATACTGCTGTAGATTTACATTAGATACAGCTACAGTTACATACAAGCAGATACTCAGATACACAGACAAAGATACATAGGTCTATAAACAGATAAAGATACATCGCTGCATATAATGAGCGTACACAGCTACAGCTATAAGCAGTTTGTTAGATACACAGTTAGAGATACAGATACAGATTTAATATAAACTTATATCAATACTCAGCTATAGCCACAGCTAAAGATACAGCGACTACACCCACAAACATTAATTTTGAGTCAGATTTGGAAGAGACACGTGTCGCTTGATATCCTTGGGTCACATTCTGGGCACCAGCTCGCCCTAACTTGGCTGCCTCTTGCTGTTTGCCTTTTTGTTGTTGCAAATAATTTATTTATTTATTTATTTATTTATGTTTGCAATTTGCTTTGGCTCGTATTTTGTGTTTCTCTTTATTTTTTGTTGTTTGTTGTGTTGACTCGGCCGTACAAGGACGAATTTAGATGTTAATGAACTGAGCAAACAAACTTTTTGACGGCAAGTGCGGCATTGGCTGTGTGTGTGTGTATGTGTGTGTGTGTGTGTGTGTGTGTGTGTGTGTGTGTGTTTGTGTATTTGCAAATTTTGTTGCCAATTTGTCAACTATTTAATGTGAATATTCGTTGGTTAAACGATCTACATGTGTAGAACATAATGGAGGCTAATTTATTCATAGCTATGCGGCTAGATGCCCTGGAAAACTAGCAGCAAATGGGGTATATTGCTTGGATAGTTATTGGCGAAGAATTTGGTTTTCTATTTGAGGCAGTAATTATGGTTGGCAAGAGTGCATTCATAGCTTTTCGACTAGATACCCTGCAAAACTAGTAAATGGGGTATATTGTTTAGACAATGTATTACCTAAACAGGTAAGTAATTGTTGGCAGAAGAGGCTAGAAGAGCTAAGTTCTGATTATGTTCATAAGAAAAGCACGTTAACTAAACTTTTATTAAAATATTAAAATTAAATAAATTATTTATATACCCTAATTATATATATGTAGCAATTTAAACAAATATTAATTCAGCAAGCTTAAATTTTGCTAAATATTACCCACTTTAATTACAATTTTATACCTAATTTTAACAGTTTTTAGATTTTACAGAGTATCTAATAGTCGTGCTTACCTTAGCAACATTTCATAATTTGATTTGTTGCACAGGGATTACGAAACGTAGCCGCAGCAGCAGCTGGAACTAGTTGCCTGGCTATCCTTCTATGATCGCAACTGATTGCCGTTGCTGTTGCACCTGTTGGCCAGGTAGTTAGCAATTTTCATAGCTTGGTCATTTGAAGCAGGCAACAGGCTGGCAATTTTTATGTTTCCGGCTCTGATTAGTGCTGAAGATGCGCCCTAAACCGGAATGCAAATGCCAAGCGACTCTAACTGGGCACAAATCAATTGGCCAAACCAGCAGCAGCAGCAACAAAATCAAAGCAGCAGCAGCAGCAGCAGCATCAATAATTGCAACCAGTTTTGCAATAGTCGCGGAGTGTTGAACTAAACCAGTTTTTTATTTACTTTTTTTTTTGTATTTTCAATATATATTTCTTTTTTTTTGGTACGGAAAATGTAGGAAGTAAAATGCAAGAGCAGCAGCAACAATAACAATGCAACAGACAGGAAGTTGCAGGCCTTTTTGTAAGTGAATGAACCTGCGCGAGTGTGTGTGTGTGTGTGAGAGTGAAGGAGTTGTAGCTGTGTGTGTGTGTGTAGATTTTTTGATGATTATATTAATATTAAGCATACGCTGTGTAAGACTGAATTATTTATGCCGCAAGTGAGCGGCAGCGGCAGTCAGTGTAGAGTGGAGAGTGTGCGGAGTGGAGAGTGTGTAGAGTAGAAAGGAAATGCGAAAGAAGAATTCAATTTACCATTCAATTGGGAGCAGCTCCTGCCGCAAGCTTCGAGCGGCTGCTATCCAAAAATAGGCGCTGCCAATTCGCCTCAATTTTGTTGTTGTTGTTGTTGTTTTTGAAGCTGCGTTCGTTGGCTTTTTTTGTTAATTTTATTGGTTGCTGTTGTTGTTGTCTCGTGTGTTGATTTCAGAAACTTCACTTAAAGGCAACAGTTTGCGCCGCTCAGCTGCTTTAATTTCACTCTGCTCTGCTTTTTGATTTCGATTTTTTGATTTTTTTGATCTTTTTTTTTATATATATATTTTCCTTTTTACCTCTTGTGACGTTTCTTTTCTTTTTCACTGTCACTTCGCAGCTGGAATTGGGGAACTCTTGCTGCCTCTCACACACACACACAGAGAGAGAGATGGTGCTGCTGCTGCAGCAGCGGCAACAGCGGCGGGCGGCCGCAACTTCAACTTGATTTTGAAATTCAAATCACAATGCCCGTGAGCAATTTATGCAACACACTCGGTGGCCAGGCTCTGGGACGACGCATCAATTGCTGCAAGTGTGTGCGTGTATCCGTGTGTGTGTGTGTGTTTATTGAACTCTTTAACGCACTTTATAAGTTACAATTTTTGCTGCTTCTTTTTCTTCTTATTTTTTTTGATAAATACACAAAACGAACGCGAATTCGAGCTGCGAGCAGCGTTTGTTGTGTTCGCTTTTCGGGGAGCGTTCGCGTGCCGCGCGCTTGAAGCAACGAGAGACAACTGTAAACGAGCTAACGAACGACAGCGAAGCGACGCGAACGAAAAGCGGCCGCTGCTGCGCGGCGACGTCGACGCAAAGCTTTTACACCAGCAGCCTCAGCGAGCGTCGCAGCAGCAGCAGCTACAAGAATATGAGAAGCAAAACAAAGAAGTGCAAACAGCAGCATGGGAGCGAGAGAGCGTCTGGCAGTCAGTCAAAGCTGTGCATGGCACGTATTGAGAGAGCGAGACAGAGAGAGCGAGAGAGAGCTTTTTTGCTTGCAGAACTTTCGAATGCAGCAGGAAGCGCTGCAGTTGGCAGCTAGCAGCGACGTCGATGTCGATGTCGATGTCGATGTCGACGTCAACGTCAGCAGCGACTGCAAACCAATTGAAATTGAGTAACGAGATTTGTGTGTGTTGCATCCGTGAGATTGCAACAAAAAGCTGCACAACCGGTGTTAGATGCATTTGCATTTACATTTTGAAGCTGCGACTGCTGCACATTTGGCAACGTGGCCAGCGGCACGTTTTACAATTTGCAATACCAGCAAAAGGCAAAAAAGGTAGGAAAAAAAAACTGAACATGGCGACTGCTTGGCAGTTACATAAGCCTTGATTTAGATGACGGCTTAGATACGTCTCTTTCGCTCCCTCTCGCTGCGATTGTGTGTGTGTGCGGGTATTGCCAATAAGGAAGTAACTTTGCATGCCAGCTTTGTGCGCTTTGAATGCATTTTTTTGATCAAGTTGCTGCCTCAAGGAAACAGGATAAATCGCTTGACAATTTTCCGCTGCCAATTTTTTTAGACAACAAAAAAAGGAAAAACTTTTACTATTTCCGCCAGTCATGAAATAGATGTAATGAAAAATTGAAAGAAATCTTAATTAAGCTGATAAACTGAGAGGGAAAACTTATGTAAGCCATGTGGAATGAGATATGTATCTGCAGGCTGAAAGGAGTAGCTGAGAGGTAGGGTTGTGTATCTATAAGCGGAAAGGATATACGAAAGAGAAAGGAGAGAGAGAGAGAGAGAGAGACATATGAGATACAGCTGAAGTACTGAGCTATGTATCTATAGGCAGGAAAAAGTATCTTTCACATACATAGCTAAAAAAAGTATCTGAAAGATACAGGATGAGTTATGTACCAGAAAAGAGAGAGAGAGAGAGAGAGAGATAGAATCTCTGAAATAATTTGGATTGCGCTATGTATCTACAATAGGAAAAAAGTATCTGACAGATACACATAGCTCCACACCTATGTATCTAAAACATACAGCAAGAGCTATGTATCTGAGAGAGTGAGAGCGTATCTATGAGCTACAGTAAATACAGTTTAAGTGCTTTTCTCTATGATGTAGAAAGAGTTATTCGTATCCACAGTCGAAAAGTATCTAAAAGATGTAGATTCATCTAACAAAAGTACAGTTGCCGCAAAACATATATTTTTATATATATATTTCATTTGAATCGAAATTGTAACATTTCAATGCAGTTTTGCAGCAAATGGTGCCAAGGCGCCACGCCCCATGCCCCACGCCCCACGCCCTACAGGCCCAGCCACGCCCAGTGTTTTCGAATCTAATTGCTGGTTGAAATAGTTGCTAAACATGGTCGCCCGACCGTTATTCGGTGCATAAACCCCAGCAACTAATTTGCAGCACGCACAACATGCAACACCAAAAAGGGGCATTGAGTGAGGGGCACGGCGAGCAGGAGGGAGGGCGGTGGGTTTCAGGTTGCAGCTGGGGAATGAGTCTCAAGTGCTGATTTCCTTAGCGCTGCGGCATGTCAGGCACGTTTAAGCACGCTGCCAGCTTTGATTTAATTTAGTAGCAACTTGCAACACTTGCAACGCAACGCAGCAGCAGCAGCAGCAGGAAAAGAGTCATCGATCACGACCGCAAATGATCTTCATCATCGTGGGGTGCTGTGTGTTTATGACACAGCTGCCAGCAGTTCGAGCAGCAATTTAACATGCAACCTCATCAGCTTCAGCATCAACTTCAGCCTCAGCGTCAGCGTCAGCTTCAGCTTCACTTGATTAAGCAGTTAAATCAAAACGTTCAATGCTTGGGCATGCCGCATGCCGCATGATGTAGCCAGAGCCGGCGACTCGGAGGTGTTTTCAACGAGCGCCTGTCAAAGTTGCCGCCGCGGCCACACTTGAGAGCGCACGCAAAAGGTCAACGCATTCTCTCTCTCTCTCTCTCTCTCTCCCTCTCTCTCTCTCTCTGTGTGCTGCTAAAGGGAAATGCCACACAACAGCAACAACAGCAACAACAGCAACATCACTTAACGAAGCGGCGTGTTAATTGAAGACAAGCAGGCAACTGGCCAAAGCTGAGGTTGAGGTTGTTAGCCAGCGACAGCAGCAATAACAACAGCAACAACAGCAACAACAACAGCAGCAGCAGCAGCAACTGTTGCTAGTGTAGTCTAAGCTGCTTGTTGGGTGTTTTATTCGCATTTCTGGTAAAAATCAAACGCTTCACTGATTCGTGCGTTGGCCGCCAACAGCAGCGACAACAACAGCAACAACAACAACAACAGCAGCAGCAGCAGCAGCAACTCTAGCAGCAATTGCAATTGTTGCTGTTGCAATCAGCGCTGACTGCATTTGCAGTTGTTGCTGCTGTTGCTGTTGCAGTTGCAGTTGCAGTTTGCTTCCTCATTTTTGTTGCATGTGCAACCGCATAACTTAAATGCTCCGTTTGCCTTGCTGCCTGTGCTGGCTTTGCTGCCTGCCCGCACTTTGATCTGTGTGCAAATCTTTTGATTTGCCTGTTTGTCTGTCTGTTTGCTTGTTGTTTCTGCTTGTTGTCTTTGTCTTTGTCTGTGTCTTTGTTGCACAGACGCTCGTAAATTTGTTGCAATTAAACAGACACCCAAAGTGCAGCTCAAGTGCCTGCAATAAAACTAGCTGCAGCGCAGCTAATGCAATTTTTTAGCTCTTCTGAAACCTAAATCAAATTACAATAAACTAGATAAAAAGTATTTGCAAAAGATATGTGCATAAATTATGAGTACATGATGTTTTAAGCACTCTGTATCTAGATTCATTTTGAAGGGATTTCCAACTGAAATTGTTGCTAGTTTCTTAAGCAGTTGACTTAAAGAGGTCAATTTGCTTTGAGAAATAACTCAAGTCATAGTTCTTAGACAAAATTTCAAATTTGTATTCGATTTGTATGCTGTTCAGTTTGAATGCTCTTATATAAGACTTCAAAGTGAAGGACTTGCATCATGTTTTATCTGAAGCTGAAAATCAGATTTGCTTAATTGAATTTGTCATGCCCAGAGTTCTCTTAACTGTTAATGAGTTTATACTCTTATGATGTATGCAAAAGGAGGAAAAATAAGGAATCTGTGATAGAACCTGCATAGGTATAATATATACATATGTATATTCATGTGCATATGCAAGCATTGGGCGATAGCAAAGAGTTGATATATCATATTATCTATACTCATAGACAGTCAAACAAGCAAGGAAGCTTTAGGTATTTGTCTTATAGTTATTTAACTTACTAACTAATTACAATATATTTGAATATATTATATATTTAGTAGCTAGTATTTTAAAAATGTAATTTTAATATTTTTATATAATTTTTAAATTTTTAAAAAATATTTTTTTAACTTAGAAACAAAAATATTCATGTTTTTGTTAGATAAACATAGGCAAGTTTTTGAAGCTTTCAGCTTTATTATAAATTTTTGGTCAAATTTGATTTATATATCTATAAAGATACACAAATTCTGGAAGAGCTAAAGCTTAGTATTTTTATTAGTATTTTTGGTATATTATGGTATATACCCATCAAGTTAGGTAAGTGCTTCAAGAGTTTGAGTTTGGTATATTTATTAGTATTTTTGGTTGTTTAGTTTTTCTTCAGTTCTCATAAAGTACAAAATTTATTGAAACAAAAGTTATTTAAGAAATGGTATGTCAAAATGCGTAACTTAACAGATATATCAGACAAAAATTAAGAGAAAAAAGAATACAATACTAATTACAGCTGAAGAGCAGTTCGTCTCAACAGCAACTCATTAGTATTGTCTGCATTGCCGTCTGCAACTTACGTGTGCAGAAAAGACTCTGAAGCATTTAACAACTTTAGCTAACAACATATACTTAAAGCCAACTAACGTATTTATATAACTTTTTCAGTTAAACTTTGCAAGCGAGAAGCTGTCGTCAGCAACAGCTGCTGATTGCTGCAATCCAGCAGCAGCAGCAGCAACATCAGCAGCAGCTGCAACTCGCTTTGGTCAATTTATGTTTTCGCATAATGTTGCAATCACTTTTGGCTGCATAATGGCAATGCGTAATGTTTTCCGGGTGGCGTCTTCAACGGCAAACGACGCGTGAAGTGGCAGCAACAGCAGCAGCAACGGCAGCAGCAGCAACTGTTGCAATTGGCAGCTTTATCAAAGCTGATAAAAGTCCAGCAGAATTGCGGAAGCGTCAAGAAAAATGCGTGCAACGCCCGTCACGTTGCTAAAGCGCAGTTCAATGAACCTAGCCAAGCGGGTGCAATTGTCAATGTACTTTATGCTGTTGTTGTTGTTGCTGCTGCTGTTGCTGCTGCTGCTGCGATGAGTCGTCAACTATTAAGTATACGCAACAGCATATATTTATATGTACATGGCGAATGGCAGCGCATCATAATCATTTATTTTTGCACTAGACGCGACAACAATGACTGCAACAACAACACCAACAACAGCAACAATTGCAACAACAACAACAACACTCTCAAGTGCCTTGGCTAATTTTATAAACTTATTTTATTCATTCTCTGCTTTTAGCAGTGATTTGTTGTTTGCTGTTGTGTTTGCTGCATTTAGTTGAAGTGCTTCACATTTTCTTCCTCTTCTTCTTCTCCTGCTTCTGCTTCTTTTTATAATATTTACTAAGAAATTTTGTATGCAGCGCGCGTTGACATCGCCACGGAGCAGGGCTCTCACTTAGTTCACTCTGATTGACATTTAGAAGTCAACGCTCGCACATTGCAGTTGCAATTGCAGCTGTCTTTGTCTTACTGCCAGCAGCAACAACTCTGTCTGGGTGCAAAGTCAAGCTGCAATCATCTGCAGCAGTTGCGTGGAGTGTCTGACAGTGTGTGTGTGTGTGGGCGATGTTTTGTTATTAATTGGCATTAGATAGTTGCAAGCAATTTGTACAGGTATTTGTTGGGCTGTTGAAGATGTTGATGCTCAGAGAAGTTGGGTTTACAAAGGTGGCAGATGTGAGGCGAAGTTAAGGAGTTGATGAAGAGCAGCTGCTCTTAGAATAGTTTATAACATTATAATTTATATATAAATGATGACTAGAATAGTTAACAAATTGTAGAAAATATTATCAAATTGATAGATTTTGTAAACAAAAAACTTTAAAAATATCAAAGTTGAGTATATTTTAAAACGCAGATCGGACGGGGTTCAGGGGATCTCCTAGTCGGACACCCCCGGGGTTTTCTCTTATTTTATCATTAACTTAAAGTTGCTGAGTTTTCAGACGTTCCTCAGCTTCGATAGCTTAAGATTAGTTTTGTAGCAAAATTTATATTTATTATTTCTAATTTACATTTTATTTTTTACATTATGCTGTAGCAGAGCAGACCAATTCCTCTCCAACTCTAGAATTGCCTCTTCAATTGCCCACCCGATTAGCTCTCCAATTACCTTCCCAATTGCCTCTTCAACTACCTCTCCAATTGCCACTCTTTTAACCAGTTGATTCACTCCAAAGTTCTTAGATGTTTCTTCTCTTCAATCATTTAAGCCTCAATTCCAAATAGACATTTGGCTTAGTTTAAACTACTTCAATTAAGCTCTCTGTTTAGCTCTCTGTTTATCTCTCTCTCTCTCTCTCTCTCTCTCTCCCTTTAACTAACTCAACTAATCTAGCCCATCTCCCTCTGCTCTCAGCTCTCAGTCTCATAGCATTCACACCTGCAGCCAGCTCAAGCCGCCGCCAAGCAGCTCACCTCTGCGACTCATTGAATCGATTTCAGGTGTGAAAGCAACACTCATTTATCAAACAGTGACAATTGCTACGCCACAATTTTGAAGACAATTTCCGAACTGTTCTGTGGTTTGTTTTTTCTCTTTTGACTATTCAAGCAAAAAATTACGCATACGCCGTGTGGAAAGTTACAGCGCAAGGCAAATGCAAACGACCTGACGCGAATGCCACCCGCTGACTCATTTCGCGTTGTTTTTTGGGCAAATAAATTTGCAATTGATGCAGAAATGTGCAAATTTTACAGCAGCAGCAGCAGCAGCAGATAACAAGAATTTCATTTTGTTGGCCAGCGTAAATACGATTAGTCATTGAACAGCAGCAGCAACTGTTGCTGCTGCCAACTCAATTGCCAAAGTTTGCCACAAATTTTTGTGCATTGAACTTTTGTGCTGCAGTTCACAATTGTTATTATTATAATTTTGTATTTTTATTTTTATTTTTATTTTTATTTTTTGTACATGTTTTTTATATGCTTTGCGCTCTTTTGTCAGCCCAAATCTGTTGTTGACGTCGCTCGTTTGTTTATTCTGGCACTTTTCTTGCGAATTTGTTTTGCGCAGCGACAATGTGTTAACTCAACAACAAATAGGCAACAGCAACAACAATTGCTGGCGAAGTGCAGCAAACGAGCGCGTCTAATTGCGATGTTGCTGCCAGGCGCGCGCATGCGTAACAACAGCAGCAACAGGCGAGAGGCGACAGGCGACAGGCGACATGCAACAATGACAAAGTGTTGTTGCTCATGTTGATTGCATAAACTAGCAGCTGCAATTAAGCAGCTAGAATGTTGCAACAACTGCAACAGGTGTTGCTGCTGCTGCCGATGTTGCTGCTGTTGCTGTTGCTGTGCTGACTTAACTTTTCACATTTCATGGCAATTGTCACCAGCGATTAATCGCGCATTTATTTGAAATGCTAAATGCTTATAAATAAAACAAACACCAACAACAACAGCAACAACAGCAACCCATTTAAAATACATAATTAAAATTTAAATGATATTTCGGCAGCAATTCACAAAAATTTATATATTTATTTTCTGTGTGTCTTTGTTGATGTTTGCAGTTCGTTTTGTGTCGAAAACTCATAAAAAAATTGCGTGCATTGGACTTTGCTGCTGACTCGGCGACTGCTGACTGGAAAGAGATGACAGAACAGCAGCAACAACAGCAACAACAGCAACAGCAGCGGAAGTGAGTGCGACTGAAAGTGAAAGGCGCTTGCAGAATGTAAAGGAAGTGCAAAGCGAATGCTTTAATTTTGTAATCCTCTCTTTGGAGTCATTGAACACGGCAACACACCTGAGCGGCCAGGCTGAACTGAGCTGAAGCTGAAGCTAATGCCCAGACTGATTAGGTGTGAAGTAAGATATGATAAGATATGATTGTAAAGAGAACCGGATCGAATACGGAACTTTAAAGTACTTTCAACTGTAAGCAGCTTCCACATATCGATAACTATCGATAACAACTCCTTGATTATATTGAATATAACTCGCAGGCTATATGAGTTAGATTTAATGAATTTTGTGTATACTAACTAGTTGGACTAGCAGATACCCTGTACATCAAAACAATTCAAATAATTAAATCCATCAAGCTTTTTACGACTAATCAAAGCACATAAATGGCTCAAGTCACATTTATATCTTGAATCTATCGATAACTATGCCTATAGCCATAATATCGATAAATATTAATTCTTAAGCTTTGATTTTACTTTTATCATGACTCGAAAACTTTAAGAGTTACAAACATAAAATTTATATAATTCATTTTTATATACCAACTGCCCGACTAGCAGTTACCCTGTATTAACTTAACTTCTTTGTCGGTTCTTCTCTTTCATTCCGTTCTTCATATTTTCTTCAAGATACTCTAACTGAGTCAATATAAACTTGATATACTTGGTATGGGTAAGCAGTCTATATCCATTCCGCTGTTGATTCCCATTAGGAAACTATAAATTTGCTGCGCGCCTTATAGCTCTACATACTTTTCGCACTTTAACTGACATTAACGAGCATATTAATCCATTTTATGGACAGCTTGGCAAGCACTTTGCCATAATTCCATCATAAAAGCCAAACAAATAACGCCCCAAAAACCCGCAAATAGCCCGAATGATTTGCTTTTTGTTTCAGTTTATTTTTATTTCTTTCTCCCTTTCTCTCTCCCTCCCCCTCTCTCTCTCAATTTCAATTGGCAAATAGAAGTAGAAAAAGTTCAAACAATTGGATTTGGCAGAAAACAATGGCAAAAGGTGTTTGCTGTTGCGCTTTAATGTAGCCAAGCAAACAAAGCACAGCAATTGTCGACCAGAAAAAACACGAGTGCACAACAACAATGGGCCAACAAAAACCACAGCAACAGCAACAGCAATAACAATTCGCATTCGTCTAGAACTGGCAGCTGACCCAGTTTTAAGCCACAATTACAATTTCGTCTCTCAAAAGCTCCGCTGTTTGTCTTGAGCTGCGCAGACGCAGCAGCAGCAGCAGCAGCAGCAACAAGAGCAACAGCAACAGCTTGTCTTTTTTTGGCTGTTCAAAGAGTCATCCAACAGAGCAAATCTCTGTGTGTTGCTGACATTTGATAGTTTGCTTTCAAATTGACTACAATTGGAGTCAGACTCGATGTCGAGCTGTTCTATGTTACTATGTCGCCTTGGCTGTTGCTGTTGCTGTTGTTGCCGCTGGCGACAACTTTGTACCCATTCCCAAGCCAAGACACTTGGCACTGTGGGCCTAGTTGCTGCTGCTGCTGCTTTGCTGGCCCACAAAAATTTGGCATTTTAATTGCATTTCGATTGGCACGCATACGCCACGTATGACAATCGTCGGCGCTTTTAGTCCTGCCAATGACAGCAACTTTTGCAATTAACCCAAACAAAATACATCAAATTGAATTAGCGCACAATTCGCATTGCGGTTGCTGCCACACAAAATGGAGCAAACTTTTGTGGCTTGTGGAGAGTGACCCAATTTCGAGGCGACAGTTAAATTCATGTTCTAATGACGATTGCTGAAAATACAACTATGAAATCATAGAACAAGAGCAAAGATTTGAGAGGATGTATAAAAGCTCCTAGCTAACTTTGAAGTATAATAATTGCTTGAACAAAAAGCTTTAAACTTTGTTCACATTTTTCATCACAATTGAATAGAATTTATGCTCTTAATCTGACGAAAAGCTGTGTTTCCATGGCTTAAATTAAGTTTTATTAAACAAAGTTTGAAATCTTGTTGAAAAATATATTTTTTAAATGAGTTGTTTATAGAAATAGAAACAAATAAATAAAACTTGAAACCATTTCATTAAAGTTGCTTAATAATTAAATTAAGTTTTACTCATTGAAATGCTTCAAATTGCGCGCTAAAGCCTTAAGCTTTGTTGCCTTAAAAAGAAAATATGAAATATAATGTAAAATTTTAACTTTATAGGACATTCAAAGTAAAGCGCATAGAATGACATCCAAATCCAGATCCACATTCAGATCCAGATCCAGATTCAAATCCAGATCTATTTCCAGCTCCCAGATTTGCTCTAGTTTACACAATGTTGCCTTTGCCCCATTGCTATTCATCCAATCAAAAAACTTGTGCCACTTTCAGCCCATGTCATTGCACTTTAAACGTCGCAGCATTTGCAACAAAAGCGTGCCACGCCCGCTCCATAATTGCATTTAGTTGCCGCTTTGCATGACCCAAAAAATGAGAAAGAAAAACAACAACAAAAATTTTCTGCTAAATAATTTGAGAGTTTTTCGTTTTTGTGGATCGTAATGAAAATTGCAAAGTTAATTGGAAATTCTCTCACGGCGTGCGATTGGCAGAGTTGGCACTGCCATAAACTCGCTAAAGCCAGGCCAAAAGCTTAATTAAACAACAGGCCAAACGAATCAAAACGCCCAGCAACAACGGCAACTGTTGCAACTACAACAACAGCAATCACAAGCTGCCACAAAAGCAATTTGAGTGAATTATTGAAACGTTTTCATATGCAACGGCTGCAGCAAGTTCCAAGGATTGAGGAAGCTGCAGCAATTTGAAAGAAAAACCTGGCTGGAAAAGCACCAAACACGAATATTTTCTCTCCCTTTCTCTCTTTCTCTTTGTGTGTGTGTGTGTGGGCTGACTCTGGCTGCTTGGCGTGGGCAAGATTGAAGGAAATGTTTGCTCAACGAACGCAGGCCATAAAAAATGGCAACAAATGTTGCAGGGCGACTAATAAATGTTGCAAGCGGCAACAGTAACAGCGATTCGCAGTGACAACGCCAACAACAACAGCAACAACAATTGTCTCTTACACACCCACTGAGCATGCAACAAAGTCACAATCCTGCCCCATGTCCCACCCCCACCTTTTTTTAGGCAATTAATTGTGCAACATCAAATAAATTGCATTTAAACGCAACAACAACAGCAACGACAACAACTGCAGCAATCGCAGCTCGCAGCAACATTTCACTCTGACAAGCTTCATAAAAACTAATTTGCTTTTTTTCCAGCCTCCTTTCGGTGCGATTGCCCTGAGCGTGTGTGTGTGTGAGTGTGTGCCTGAAGTTAACCAGGAAGTACACCCACCTATGCCACAATATGTCTATGCAACAGCAGGCTGCTGATGTTGCTGCTGGCCGTGTAGCTTGTTAGCGAACCCAACTGCGCTCATCGCATTGAGTGAATGAGAGATTTTTGAGCTTAGATTCAAGTTTTATCAACAAAGATAAACCAGGCAATGCTGTGTATTGAGAGTTGATGTGTTAACAGCAAGCGATTAGCGATTGCTTAGGCCTTACTATGCGATTCTCATGCAAGGAGTAATGAATTGGTTAGGCTACTATTGTATTTGTTTTCAATACAGAGATAGATATTTCTTTTATAACAAAGCTAAATGTAACATAGATTCAATATTATATAAAACGTTTTAAGCCACATTTCTGTTAGATCAAAATTGTTTATACGAAATTCTATTGGCAAAAGTCAATGAATTTGCATGAGAATCACATAGAAGGGCTGACAATTGTAAAGGAAATTATGAAATTTCTATATGTAACTCTAGAGAAAAGATGACCAGCAAATGCTTTAATTATCTCTCAATCTATGTCTACGTTTTATAGATTCAATTTACACACATAATATCTCTATATCTCTATATCGATATCCATTTCACACACAATTTACAACTCAATTAAATAACCATAAATTATTATATAATACAACGTAATCGTAATCCAGTTTGGGCTAACAACATTTAACACGACAATCTAACCAAAGCTCCCACTGAGTGGCTTAAATGCTGCAGCCTAACGGCCTGGCCAAGTCACCATCGACTGCCTTATCTAAGTCTCCACATCTTGTGGCAGACATTATCTATAATCTTGGCATAGTCACACAGCTATAGTTGGCTAATAAAGCTGTGCACGTTGACATTCACTTTTTGGTAATCTAGAGCTAGGTACTTACAGTCGCGGCTCATGCCAGCCGACAGGCATTTCTTGAAGCGACAATATTGACAGCGATTCCGATTGAGCCGTATGACCAGGCACTTGCCGTCCCTCAGGCAACGATATTCAATCTGCTTTTGTATGCTGCGACGAAAGAAACCCTGCAATAGAATAGCGTTTGAATGAAGTCTCTTGAGTTGCAATTGTGAATGTGCAACTTACCTTGCAACCCTCGCAGGAGGTTACACCATAATGATAGCCCGAAGCTTTGTCGCCACAAACTTTGCACGGCACAAACGACTTGGAGGAGACGCCGTTGCTGTTGTTGTTGCTGCTGCTGTTGTTGTTGTTGTTGCTGCTGCTGTTGTTGTTGCTGCTGCTGTTGTGATTGCTGTTGCTGCTGCCGTTGCTGGAGTCAACAATGCCAAATTGCTGTTGCTGCTGCACGTGTGACTGCTGCTGTTGTTGTTGCTGTTGCAGCTGTTGTTGTTGCGAGTGTTGCTGTTGCTGTTGTTGCTGCTGCTGCTGCTGCTGCTGTGAGTGTTGCTCTGCAATGACAAAGTGCATTTGTTGTTAGCTCCTTTCCACATTACTCATACGCCACTTGGCCAAATGAGCTGGCGTCAAACGTCTATCGCCTGCTCCATATCTCTTGCCACACTCCCAACTCTCGCCCCATTTGTCAGTGACAAACGCTGACAGCCTGCGCGCGCGCCTGTCAATAGACTTGCCCACCTCCAATGCTACCTGGGTGGGTGGCCATCCAACGGCATTTGCATTCAGGTGCAAACAAATTATATTAATGGACAGCGCGATTGTGGCAATATTGAGTTGGCATTTGCCACAATTAACTGGCAAAAAGTGAAGGGCTTTCAAAATTGAATGAACTACGTATGTGAGCTAATGAAATTTGTATTAATTTAATAATATTTATTAATTTATTTTTAATGAATTATTTTAATGCATATTTCGATATTTATGGACTGCAGCAGATCAGCTTTGATATAACCCACTTAGGGCTCTCATATGCCTTTATATATATATAGTTATTGATCAGTCTGTTTGATGTTTTAAGATTTGCCATATTTGCTGTGTTCATAAAAATAGTAGTGCGACAGAAAATATTGCCTTAAACATAATATTTTGAAATCAATTTGAATATATATACAAATATAACTATATATGTATATTTTTATATATATAACTATATATATTTATTTTAATACTAATTGTTTTCAAAATATTAGTTTTTATTACAAAATTTTGTTGTTCAACATTTCAGTCGCACTACTATTTTTATGAACACAGCTGTTTATCTAAATTCCTAATTTAAAACAGAATTTCTGTTTACAAATGCTTAGTAATTTTCGATCAAACATACATTAAGTAGGTGTATTCAATGTATCTTATCACTTTATAAGGTAAGGGTATCCAAGAGTATATATTTGCTAGACTCCAAGAAGAACAGACTGACAGACGACTGATGGCTTTGTGAATATGCAAGTACAATAAGAGGCGTGTATGTAGGCGTGGCAGAACCCAAGTATATATATTTTTATACAGGATGAGGAGCTGAATCGCTAAATTGGATTCTGTATTATTTCAGCAAGTATTTGTTAACAAATTTTGAAACAAAGCTTACAAAAAACGCTTGCTAAAAATTGGTCCTCAGGATAGCGCACCCAAATTCAATTGTGAATATCTCACTTGATTTGATAAACACAGTTACCAAATTTTTTCTGAAGGTGTCAAAATTGATATTCTTTAAGAAATATGTTACTTTAAGAGGACTTTTTTTGAGGATAAATCAAAGATTAAAGCTTGCTTTGATTCCCGACTATATAGACAAAAAATCACTATTAAAGCTGACAGATATGGAAAAACTATTATTTATTTTCTTGGAAATTACGAATTCAACTGAAAAAAAACTTCATTAGCAGTAACAGGCATGAAGATACGCGAAACACAATGAGCAAAGCATATAGTACGAATTATATGCTTGTCTTAAGATATCCAGCAAAAAACTGGTGTTAAAGACAGTTTTTAAAAGGCTTAAAGATTTGTTCCGAAAAGCTGGTTTTAAATTTCATATATAAAAGAATCTTAGAATGAATGCAATAGCAGCGCTGCGCAGCGTGCAGGGTATCTGCAGTCCTCTCATATTTAGTTAAATTTTAAATTTTTCAAGTTCTCCTCCGTTTTTTTTAGACAAAATTCTTGTTATTTTTGCTCGCTGCAGAAACAGCCTTCAAAATGCATTTAGTGAACGCAATTACAGCAGCAGCAGCAACAGACAGACTGACAGACAGACAGCAATCAAATTCAAATGCGAGCAGCAGCAACAAAAGTGCATTCAACTTTAACTTCAGCAACTTCGGCAACAACAATGCTGATGGCTGCTTGAATGTGCGATAAGGAAAAATGCCAAAAAATCACGTATACGCCACAAGCAACCACCTACACAAGAGCAGCAGCAGCAGCAGCAGCAACGACAACAGCAGCAGGAAAACTCTTCAACAAGCCGCACACAAATTTCCACTGCAAGCGCCGAAAATTTGCAATGCAAATTGCACAGGAAAAATTGAGGCAGACAAGAGGCAACAACAACTCGAGAAACTCTGCTGGCTTCTTGGCATTTCATTTCATTTCATTTCAATTTGCCTTTTTCTAATGCAAAAAAAAGGCAAATGAACTAAGCGCGGAGTTTGAACTGCGAATTGCAGTTGCTGCTGCTGCAGTTGTTGCTGTTGCTGCAGTTGTTGCTGCTGCTGCTGCTGTTGTTGTTGCAGCAATCGGCATTGCCACACCTCGAAATGCGAAGCGAAATGAAATGAAATTAATGTGCAGCTTGCACGCGCCAACGAGCGACGCACTGGCAACTGGACGCAAGAGCTGTTGCAGCGGGGCAAGAGGCAAGGGGCAAGGGGCAGGGCAGGGCTGAGGCTTGTGTGGGGCATATGCCCCAGTGTTACGGGCTTGTGCAATTGCAAATTGAATTTTCAGCTAAGAGTGCAAGAGCGGCGGGGTGGGGCGACTGGAAAATGTCAACGGCAAAGGAAATTCAAGTGGCAGTTGCTGCTGCTGTTGCTGCCACAAATGCTGCAACTGCAACTGCAACTGCTGTGTGTTGCTGCCACAATTGTTGCTGCTGCAGTTGCTATTGCTGTATCAGTTTGTTGTTGCTGTTGCTGTTGCTGCTGCTGTTGTTGCTGCTGCTGTTGTTGCTGCTGCTGTTGCTGCTGCTGTTGTTGTTGCTGCTGTCGCTTCATTTTCGCGCCGCGTTCAAATGCAAATCACTTGGCCGCCTTTGTGAGTTGACAATTTAGATGCCATTGTTGCTGCGCTGGGCGGAAGGGCAAAGAGGAGGCGTGGCAGGGACAGAGACAGGGGCAGGGGCAGCTGCCGCTTGGCATTTCCGCGTTGCCAGACAGTGGCAAGCGATAGACAAGCGACAACAACAACGCAAACAGTTCATAATTTTGTATTTATTTTCTTCGTTTTTTTTTTTCTTTGCATTCAGCGATAAAAGACGCAAAGTAGAAGGAAAACTGATTGAATGCTTGGAAAATCACTGCACAGGGGGCGCAGTTGAAAAATGCCAAACGACAACAGCAACGAGTTTTAACAGGGCCGCATGGCCGCAGCCTCCACTTCAACCGCAATTTAGTTTCTTTTGCCGCCTCGCTAATTGCGGCAATTAAATGCTGCAAATAAATCCTGGCAATTGTTCAAATGCAAGTGCAACAGCAACAATTGCAGCAGCAACAACTGCAACAGCAACAACTGCAACAGCAACAACTGCAACAGCAACAACTGCAACTGCAGCCAATTAGAAAGCGCGCACAAGTTTCCCTTTGGCACTCAGCAAACTCTTTTGGAGCCTAAAGATTCCAGAGTAAACTATACAGACATCAGCAATATAAAGTTATGATTGATATAGAAACAGTTGCCAGCAATTGGATTTTATATATGATAAAGAAGAGCTGGAACTATAGACATATGTTTATAAAGTTTTTAGTTCAAAAGTTTGGTCTGCCAAGTGCTTGACTTCAACTTGTAGATAAAGGATATATGGATAGATTTTTTATTTTAATTAAAATATTGTACATTCCAATCAGAAATTGTTCAGTGCCTTCTACAAAAACTAACTCCCACTCCCACTAGCCCATGGTCAACTCATATTATTCTGCTCAAAAATCAAAAATGTTTATAAAATACACAAATTTGTTGACTTTACAGAAGCTCAAAAAGTTTGCCTAAAAAGCTAATTTCGAGTGTTTGATAAGAATACAACATAAACACAAATTTATGGAAAGCAAAAGAAGACTTGAAGTCACACTTAAACTAGAAAGCGAAGCAAGCACAGCAAGCTTAACCCCCTTTAGTATCAAGCAAAACTAATATGAAAACATATTTCATAGAAGCCAAGGCATGAATTCCAGAAATTGATAGGCCAGCTTCACGAATCGAATCACTAGATAAGCCAAGCGCACATTAAACTTTCTTTAAATGCTATGCCATAGATTATCCAATGCTATTCATATAATATATTGCAGTTCCTTTAGCTTGTTCAGTTTGCGGAATTGATTTGCTGCCAAACGAAGCCTAATTCAAGTTAATTAAAATGTTTGCGGCAATCAAATTAATTTTAACTGAGCAATTGGCAAATGCAATTTGAAAGTCATTTATGAAAATGAAAACAATTTTGCTATGGCTTTCAAAGCCAATTTTCCTGGCTGTGAAAACAACAACAGCAACAACACCAACAACAACGAGAAGAAGAAGAAGGAGAAGAAAAGCGAATTGCATTCATTTTCACATTTTCCATGCTGCGCTTTAATAGTTTCCGCAACGCAAAGATGGAAAGAGGAAAGAAAAGATAAACACGAGTGGAGGCAGCAATTGTAGCTGTTGCTGTTGCTGTTGCAACACGGAAGAGAGACGTGACACGCTGTCTGGCTATGGCATACCTGTGTGTCCTTTGCTCAAATGCGCAACAGTTGCCGACGTGGAGCTGATTGCTGGCGAGGATGTTGCTGCTGAATGGCCGTTGTGTTGCTGCTGTAGCTGTTGGTGCTGCTGCTGCTGTTGTTGATGTTGATGATGTTGCTGATGTTGCTGATGGCTGGCATTGAGTAGTGTTGAACGATTGTAGTGCTCACCACTGGATGCCGACGATGAGGATGAGGATGAGGATGAGACGTTGACTGAGCTGGAGCTGGAGCTGCAGCCGCTGCTGCGTCCGCTGTCTGGTGAGGAATGTGCCCCGGCCGAGCTGCAACTGTTGCTGGCGGGACCAAACTGATGCACACTGCTGATGGTGTACAGAGCACCTCCACCATTGCTCAAAGCCGTGCAGCTCAGATGTGCTGCTGCTGTTGCTGCCGCTGCTGCTGCTGCAGCTGTTGCTGGTGCTGCTACAGCAACTGTTGCTGGCGTTGCACTATAGAAGCTGTCGCACTGCAGCAATTGCAGCGGATCTGCTTCGATGGCACTCAAACAATGCTGCAGCTCCTGTGCTGGGCCAGCTGCTGTTGCTGCTGCTGCTGCTGTTAGCGGTTGCTGCTGCTGTTGCTGTTGTAGCTGTTGCTGCAACAATTGCTGCTCCTGTTCGTCCTCTGGTTCAGTATCTAGGCTGCCCGCTTCGCTGAAGGCGCCTTGCGTCGATGAGTCCTCGGGCGTGTCAAAGAAATGCAAATTGAAATCCGAATTTGCATCGAAAGCGACTTCTGGCAATGCTTCGTGTTCTTCCTCCAATTCGTCCTCCTCCTGCTCCTCCTCGTCCTGTTCATCTACTTCCTCGTCTTCCTGGGTTTGTTGCTCCTCGTCTTCGTCTTCCTCTTCCTCCTCCTCTTCCTCCTCCTGCTCCTCCTCCCCCTCGTCGTCGTCGTCGGCCTGCTGCAGCTCTTGCTCTGCCTCCAAAACTGCAATATTGCTGTTGTCCTGCTGCAATTGTTGCTGCTGCTGCTGCTGCGGGCGTGTCAGTGGCTGGCCCAGATTCTTGACCACCGTATCGATCAGCAGTTGGGAGCGTAATTGTGCCTGTGCCTCCAGCTCTATTTGGTATACATCCATGTTGCTGGCGTCGCTGCATTCGCATTGGCATCCATTATCATCAACAACATCATCACGCAAATTGAATTCGATTCAAGCAACATTTGCATTTTTGTTTCACTTGATGAACAGTTCAACAATATTTTGATATGATCTTAATTATGATATATATATATGACACAGTATGTCCAAAACTTGTTATATTCCTATACAAATTTGTATAAATCTAAAACTTTTAACTTCTTTTTTTAATAAATAAATCAATTTTTTATGGTAATTTAACTCTTTTTGAAATATTTTACAAATTTAATAAACAAACTTCTCTATGCGATTCTCAAAATATTTTTTTTAGCATTTTTGGCATGATACCCTAAGCCTTAGCTTTAAACTATCTATTATTTTTTCTTTTAAAACAAAATTTCCTTTGCATTCTTTCTATATTTCCAATCTATAAAAATCTATAAATTCTAATAATTTTCTTTATATATCTTCCACTTCTTTTTATTAAACATATGCTTAAAAGCTAAACAATTTTCACACTTCACTTTCACACAAGCTTAAAATTGATATTCAATTTTCATCAATATAATTTTCGAATCACTTCCATGTTTGTTAAACCCGTTGTTGGAACTGTTCGATAAGTATCCATAGATCTCGACAGTTGGATATGCAGGACACGTTCACTAATTAAACAAATTGAGAAAGAGAAACAGAGAGAGAGAGAGAGAGAGAGATAGAGATAGAGAGAGGGAGTGAGTGAGTGAGGGAGAGAGAGCGCGACAACGACAACGACGGCGACGACGTAACAGCGTTTAGGAAAATGCCAAATGGAAATTGTGAAAATGTGCGATCGCGCGTACAAAACTCTCGCCTCGACGAGATCCAAGCGCCAACTTCGCAGCGCTCCAAATGCGCAACAGAAATTCAAACCAAACTGCAGAACTGCAGAACCTACGACAACGACAACAACGACGACGGCGACGGCGACGACGACGGCAGCGACGGAGCACAAGAAAAGAACAAGAATAAGAAGAAGGCGCGTGCGTATGTGTGTGTGTGTCTGTGTGTGTGTGAAAAGAGTAGGAAAATAGCATGTATGTGTGAGTGTGTGTGGTGTGGTTGCATGGAGTAGGAAAAACTTTTGTAGCGCCGCACTGGGCACCAGGCTGACTCAGAAGCAGAGGAGCAGCAGCAGCAGCAACGGCAGAGCAGCAGCGGGAGGAGTGGGAGCTGAGAGCTGCTTGCTGGGAGCTGCTTCTATCTTTCTAATCTGCAAAAACAACAACAACAACAGCAACACGCATTGGCACTCTCGCTGTTTGTTGTTGCTGCACTTTTCCATTTGCTGGGGCCACTCGGTTCCTGGTTGCTATTTTCAATTTCTATTGCCCGTGGGCAACAGCAGCAACTACGAAGGCAGCGACGCCAACGCCAACGCCAACGTCAGCGTCGACGTCGATGTTGACGTTCACTTCAAGTGCACACACTTCTTTCTCTCAAGATCAATTTCACACACACAGCGAACGGCAACGGGCCTAGAGATGAGAACCGTTACAAAGTTTGAGAGAGCAAGAGCGAGAGCGAGAGCGAGAAAGAGTGAGAACGTAAGCAAAATGGCAGCAGAGAGTCAGCAGAGTCAAAGAACCTTTTGCGTCTTTTGAGCGTGCCAGAGAGGAAGAGCAAGAGCGCAGCGAACGAGCGGGAGTTCTACAATGCGGAAGTGCAAAAATATTGCACTCGACGTAGTTGTTGCTGACGCTGCCACTGCTGCTGCTTCTGCTGCTGTTGTTGTTGTTCTTTTTGTTGCTATGCAGTAGAAAGTGGCAAACAAGTTTTGGTGCCAAAAGATTTTGAGCAGTGAGCGAACGCCCGCTACATAGCGGAAAGAACTTTGTAGACGAACGACAGAGAAAGAGAGCGGGAGAGAGAGGAGAGTCACAGAAACAGTTGCAAATGAGTGAGAATCTGAATGTAATTACTGGAAGTTAGCTAGAAGAAGAAAACTAAAAAAACTAATTAGAAAAAACTATCTAACTGGAGCAAAGAAATTAAAATAAATTAATTATTATTTCTTAAATATTTTTAAAGTTATTTATTTTTTTATTTATTTAAAATGATTTATTTAAAATTATTTTAAATAATCTCATTCTCATTATATAAAAGTACAGTAGTCATTGCCATCAAAGTCTTTTGCTTTGCCACTTCAAATCCTATTCTTGTTGTCTCTATAACTTTACTAGCTGCCTCCTTCACGACCCATCAAAACGCAAAAGGAACACACAAAAATATACATAAATAAATAGAAAAAATTGTGTGCAGAGTTTTCCACATTTCGCAACGGTCGCCATGGCGCAACCGCCTCACACATTTTCCATGACGAATGCCTGGCACAAAAGAGAAGCAACGAAAGTCAATGATCAGCGTGTGGCAAAACGGCGTCGGCCGCAACTGCGGCTAGTTTTGCTATTTTTCCAACGGCAGCGAAAGCAGCAGAAACTGTAAATAACAAGAAACAGCAAAGGCAGCGCCGAGGATCGAAAGCGAAAAGTCAACGAGGCGAAGAACGCGCGCAGACGGGCGCAACGGGAATGCTTCGTGTAGCCGAAGCGAATGCCCGACGCGTCGCCCGAACGCCGACCGCCCCCAACAATCGTAACATGTTCGATTGCATTTGCCTGATAAAACCTGATCTTTGCAAACACACACACGACGACGACGAAGAAGACGACGAAGACGACGACGACGCCATAAGACACGCGACGTCAACGTCGACGCCGACGTCGACGAACCAGGAAGAGAAAAATGAAAATGCCGCTCGTTGGCGCTGCTACTGCTGCTGCTAGCTGCAGGCGAAGATTGTGTAATCGCTGTGAGTGTAACTGCGAGAGAGTGCGAAAGAGCGTGTGAGAGAGAGTGTGCGTGTGCGTGTGTATGTGTGTGTGCATTGAGTGAGAGTTATTTGAAGCGGGTCGCCCTCTTCGCCGCAACCACGTGGCCTGTGGTTGTTGTTGTTGTGGCTGTGCCCATTGCCTATGCCAATATGACCATGCCCATTTGCTGGCATGCGCCCATTGCATTTCACTTATCAACGCGACGGCGGCGGCTGCTGCTGCTGCTGTTGCTGTTGCTGTTACTCATTTTTTTTTATTTTTGCGTTTTTATTCGCTTGTCTCTAAGTTCAATGACTTGAGCAACGTCACGGGCAGCAGCAACAACAACAACAGCAACAACAAAGTGGCGCAAATGCGTTTAGTTTTATTTATTTGCTCATTATTATGCCCCTGCTGCTAGATTCTTAAATTCTTGTTTACTTTGCACATTTTTTCCATAGCTTCTGTATTTGTTGTCGTTGTTGTTGTTGTTGTTGGCTAGATGGCGCTTGTTCTTGTTGCTGCTTGGAGCTGCGCTGATATGATAGCTTAAAAAGCTGTAAACAAGTTCTCGAGTAGGCGCAGTAAATTAACACTTGAAGCAAGAATTAATTGGCTTTTAGTTGAGCTCAGATGTTGGCAGAGCTGAACTTGGACTTGTGTTTATTCAACAATTTTATCAGCGCAATTTGAAATAATTAAGAATAAAGTTCTAAAAGAAAATTGGCTCTTAAAAACTTGTCTTATCTTATGGAATTATATTTTGGCAGAGCTGCTCATACAACACACTTTCTTTAAATAGAATATATATTCAAGAGACAAACTTATTCTTAAATAGAATTTATATAGAAAATCTTTATATATAGAAAATCTGCAAAAATTATAAATAAATTATACTATTCATATCCCACACATATTCATATTTCTCATGATTTTCCTCTTTTTTCTTAGAAATTAGAAAATAAATATTGTAGCATACTTTTGGGCAAACCGCTGTCAAGACTTTTTGCTTAGAAGAATGTTCAAATGCTTTTCATACTAAAATTCTAACTAAGGAGCTAAATAATATTATTATAGTTAGAAAATATGTTCAAAAATTATAAATAATATTGAAAAAGCACAATTAATAAGACAAAAATTTTAATTGTATTTGAATCTCAAATCTCTTCATTTTCTCTTTTATTTATGATGCGCTTCCCAGCTGAAAGGAAGCAAACAACTTTATTGAAGTCAAGACAAATCGATTAAAGGCAGTTTGCCTTTGAGACACTTATCACAGCCAGTGGCAGGCCATTTATGTAGCTGCAACACATGCCTGGCAGCAGGATCCTCAAAGGGATAGCCATCTAAAACAGCAGCAGCAGCAGCAGCAGCATGAGAGGCAGTAGAAGTAGAGACAACCGCCCGCAGTTCGTGCCACAATTTACCGTCGCATGGCATGGCATACAAAATCCATATAAATGTCACACACATAAAGGCAGCAGCAGCAGCAGCAGCAGCGGCTGCCACACATGTGCCTTGTGGCACACAATGTTGCCTGTGGCACACACTCTGGCTGCTGCAGGGGCTGTTTATCTGTCGTTGGCAGCGCCACCGAAACCGAAAACGAAACCCAAACTGAAGCCACCCAAAAAAACCCAAAAGTGCAACACACAAAAGACATTTTGGAACACAGTTGGCAGGAGGCGGCCGAGGGGCGTGGCCTGGGCGGGTGGCATGGCTAGAGGCATGTGCAATGTTAGCCTGAATGTCAGCAACCTCAATAAAATGTTGCGATTTCATGTGTTGTTGTTGCTGTTGTTGTTGTTGTTGTTGCTGGCGTTCCTTTCCTGGGTCATGATCTGTTTCGTGAGGGAAAACCGGGCAGCTATAAATAACAGAACCAAAGCGCACAGGCACCAAAAAAAAAATAGAAAAAGAAGCAGAAGATTTGCAAGCAAAGTGTAACAAACGTTTGTAATACCCTGGCACAAAGTGTGCTGGGCATATTGGTTTCTCGAGTTGAAGTTTTGATAAAAAACTAAAGAGGCTAAATTAGAGGAAAGCTTGACCTGTCAGTAGAACTGAATGCTATACTATATGCAAATGTTAAAGTAAGTAGTAAGTAAGGTAAGTACTCTGTCTCTCTCTCTCTCACTCTTCTTTTCCACAATCTTACACTGTCTTTCTCTCTCTATCTGTCTCCCCCACTCCCAGGGCTTCTTTTGCATGTTCACTCATCTCTGCTATTTCTCTCTCTCACTCTCTTTCTCGATTTCTCTCTTTCTCGGTTTCTCTCTTTCTCTGTTTCTCTCTTTCTCTGTTTCTCTGTTTCTCTCTTTCTCTGTTTCTCTCTTTTTCTCTATTTCTCTCTCTCTCTCTGTCTATGTATTTTCCATTCTTCTGTCTTCTTCTTTGTCTCTTGCATGAATTCTCATCTCTTCTCTGTCTCTCTCTCTCTCTCTCTGTCTCTCTCTGTCTATCTCTGCCTCCCTCTGTCTCTATTTCTCTCTCTCTGTCTTTCTCTCTATTTCTCTCTATCTCTCTCTTTCTTACTCTCTCTGTCACTCTTTATTGATCTCTCTCTCTCTTTCTATCTCAAACTCTCGCTCTCGCTCTTCCTCTATAATCAGAAAGCTAGCCAGGGAGAATAAAGAGAGCAGTTGCAAGCGATTTATTGAATACTATATAGAGAGAGAAAGATATACCGGGAGAGAAACATTGTATATACCGATCAGAGCTGTTAAAAATTCCATTTGAATGGAAATTCAAAATGGGTTTTCAGAACAAAAACCCATTTTGAATTTCAGAATGTTTTCAGAACAAAAACCCATTTTGAATTTCCATTAAAATGAAATTCTTAACAGCTCTAATACCGATAGAGAAAGCGAGAGTGAGAGAGGGAGAGAGCGCTAGCAACACAGAGTGTAATTATACAATAGTTACAGAAAGATCGAATCAGAGAGAGACAGTTCTTAGCACTATATATCATATAACTCTTCAAATAATGCTGACGATAAATCAGAATAGTTTTACAGTAAACACTCGTATAAAGACAATTATCAATTCAGTGAATTAGTACAGCTTTGTAGTATTAATAGATCAATAGATCAATCAATCAATAGATTTTATACAAATTATAAATCATCAAAAATTCCACACATAGAAATGCCTCACATAGAAGCCGCCCACTTAGCATACTCCATAGAGAGAGTATATAGTAAGAATATAGAGTATTGCTCAAGTTGCGAGTATGACAAAAGGAGCATTAATTAAAATAAGCGCATGTGGGACTTACCCAACAAGATGTCGCTGGAAGCCGAATGCGAGCTCAGCGAAGAGGTTTGACCATCCGAGGGGCTCTGAGGCGGCTCTCGCAGCGGACTGCTGGGCGTTGTGGGCGGTGTGTTGGGGCAACGTTGACTCTGGCCAGGTGCAGTTGCAGCTGCAGTTGCAGTTGCACTTTCAGTTGTTTCCTTAACTGCTGGAAAATAGCCGTTGAGCGTGGGTAGCCTAAAGAGACAGAGAGAGAGAGAGAGAGAAAGAGAGAGAGTGAGTGAGTTAAAGCTTATTTGTGAAATAAAATATTCAATGTCAATTTAAATGGAATGCCGCTGCTGAAGCGCAATCAAGTGACCTATGAGCCAACGTGAAATGGTTATCGTTTTGTCAATTGGCCCCACCACACGTAATTGATTGGAAAAGTGGCCACTCAGTGCTGTTGTTGTTGCTGTTGCTGTTGTTATCGAAGGGTTAGGCAACAACAAGCAACAAGCAAAGCGCCCCTAGCCCTAACCCACCCTCTCAGCTCCATATAGAGTGGCATACTTTTTCTTGCTCCTCTTCTCTGGTTGGCTCGTTATGCCACGTAATTGGCCATTTTCCATTTGCCATTTTCCTCGAAGTGCAACACACACAATTTATTGAATATCAGCCACACACACAGCACATAGTGGAGCACCACTTTGATCGATAGTTGCTGTCCAACTCAACCAGCAAAATAAATGGTCAAAGAGAACATTTAAATAGAACTTGAAAGTGGAAAGTTGAAAGTTGAAAGATGAATTCTTGTTCAACTTAAGCTTAAGTCACTTCAAGTTGAGTTATTTTCTTTGGCTTTTGCTAGTTCGATAATGTCTAAGATTTACTTTTACTATATATATATATATAGTATATATAGCTATGAATCTATTTAGCTCCGCGCTCTTGCTTAGGCTCTGAATACCTGCAAAGTTTCCAATTCTAGTAATATATATAAATATAGTAATATATGTAAATATTTATATATTTATATTTATTTATATATTAATACAGATTTCAACTTTCATTACCATATCTAACCCATCTATATCTATCCATCTATTTATGTATATCTAATTCATCTAGTTTAGCTGCGTCTTCATAGTGCAAACTCTCTCTTCTGTCACATAGCTTACTTTGGCAGTCACATTCGAGGCTTAAAATTCCATTATGGCTATAATTTTCTCATAGTCAAAGACTTTGGCTCTCTCTTAAAGTAATCTTTAGTACTTTAGTAATTACTAAGAGATGTGTATAGAATCTCTTCAGTTTCTAAAGCTTTGCTGTCTCTCTCTCTATAAGAACTGTCACATTACGCATATGCTCGCTCTGTTAGCCTTGCATAGCTTCCAGCCTTTAGCTTTCTATTATAAATTAATTTTGAATATTGTAAAAGCATCTGTTTTCCTTATATATCTATGTAATCCTTCCTCATTTACATCTATTTAATATTTTATATAAATTTAATTCTTTTTAATAGTCGCAACTCTCACATTACGTATACGCACTGTAGTATACCATGAAGGACTGGATATAGGAAGTTATTTCGAACAAAGCAGGCATTGCTCATTACTGAAATTATTTTTTAGTTTCTGCTAATAAGTCACAAAATGCCATAAACTAAAAATTAAATTTAAAAATAAGTTACTTTTCTACCCAAAAATTGATTTGTTGAAGTCTATTCTATTGACCAAGAAAAAATTGTCTTTATAAAATGTATGAAAAAAACGATTTTAAATTACATTTAAATTTACATTAAATAAACAAAATTTAATACACATTAAATTTTTTTTATTTTTTTCGTATTGTGTACTTGAAGAGTCATTGAATAACCAAGGTTTTTGTATATCATCTTTTTTTCAAGTGCTTTTAAAATAAAAGTTATAAGACCAATTTTAATGTAAGTATGGGTGCGCCTAACCATTTGACGAGCAGTCTATATTTCTAGTTCTTTAACTTTTTTCATAGTAAGAACTCTTCATTCAGGCTCTAAGCCCAATTTGAGTTGAATCGTAGCTCTAATTCCTGAAGGAAAAAGTCAAGATCTATAAATGCCTCTCTCTATACATATTCAACATTTAATATATGCCCGCTTTGCTTTCATTGTTCACACTTGATGCATACGCACAGTAATTCCTACCTAGCATCTACCCGCCTGACAGACTTTTCTAATTAGATTCAATATTCAAATTGCAGTTTAAATATAAAATTAGCTTAGCTTAATTCCATTGCAATATCTAATCTCCATCCACAATTCATTTAGCTACATGTCTCCTATCTCCACTAACTTCGCTTACTTCGCTTTCGTAGTAACTCTGCTCACATGACGTATACGCACTGTGTGTTGCCTTTTAGGCTTCTCGCCCTTAGCTTAGTTTTGTGCGCAGTGCAGTTGTTGCCATTGCCGAACGTGGGCAACTATAGTCAAACAGGCAGCCACAAGCTAACTTGCTTTGTGGCATCGTTTGCATTTGACAGCAGCCAAAAGGAGGACAAAAGTTGGTCTAGAAACGACTACTAAATACCCTGTATTTTGCTATATAATGAAGAAAAAATAAAAAAAAATTGATGAAAGAATTAAGAATTTTTAGATTCATTTTTTGACCAATTTTGCATTTGACAGCAGCCGAAAGTTTGCCCAGAGACGACTAAGTAATACCCTGTATTTTGTTTTATAATAAAAAGTAAAGAAAATAAATTTATGAGAAAATTTATAGTTTTTTGTATAACTTTTCTGATAAAATTAATAATATAATAAAAAATATAATAATAAATTTTATTTTTAAAAAATCTTTAAACTGCTAATTTCTCTCTCAACTCATATGCCTCTTGATCAAATTTTTGGAGCGCTGCTTAAAAAATCAATATGCATACTGTTTGCATGGTCAGCGCGGCAGGATGTGAAACTCCGGCAGCTGCGGCATGCCTCATGTTGCATGTAGCACGTTTGATGTCTGCTATGCCGTCGCTGAGCTTTATTGCATTTTGCTTTGTAGCCCAAGCATTTGGCATTGCCTTCTATACCAACCAATGCCCTCACTCTATCTCTCTCTCTCTCTCGCTGTCTATCTCTCTCTTTCACTCTCTGTCTCTGACTGTCGTGTAGTTTGCTTTTACAATATTTCCACGTTGTTATGCACTTCACACAAGTGCAGCATCCCAACAAGCACTCAAACTAGAGATTTTCTTGTTCTTGTTGTTGTTGTTGATGTTGTCACAATATTTTCGCTTTTCGATGCGCTGCTCGAAAGCAGAAGTGAAATATTTGCCCATGTGGCGTTTTAGTTGCTGCCAAGGAGCCTATCTATCTATCTCTCTGTGTGTGTGTGTTTTCTCTTTGCTCTGCTGCTGAAATGTGCAAAATTGAACTTTTGATTTATGCATAGAGATGGGGCGCACGGCTTTAGCTACGAATCGGCACAATCTCATCATTTGTTATGCGACGGCCTGGCAACGTTTATTTCTCGACTGCTGCCACTTTTCACATTTGCTCGCTTATCAACACCCGCACAACTGGTATTGTGCATTGTGCATTGTGCATTGTGGGCGTGGCATGCCGGCTAACAACAATAGCAGCGCCTTGTTGGGGGCAGGATGTAGGTTAGTGGCTCACTCGTCAGCCAAATGAATGATGATGAGGAGCAACTGCCGCAGCAGCAGCAGCATCAGCTCCTGGTTGTTGAAAAGTTTTTTAAAATTATGTGACTGTTAGACAAAGGACTTGCCACATGCCACACTCGTGCCTGGGCAATTGTTTGGTTAATTAAAAAAAAACAAGAAACACACAAAACTAGAGAGCATAAAAACCGTGTTCAGCTCAGGTGTGGCCATTAAAATGGGGCACATGCAACATACATATGCAACAAAACTATATATAAATATAAATATATATATAGATATATGTACATATAAATAACACTTGCCTGCTTTGCTGTTCGCTTTGCTGCTGCGGTGGCTGCTGTGGCTGCTGCTCGATTGGCTCGTTGTGATTCAAACATTTAGAGTTTGAATACTCCATGGATTGCCGGCCCTCAAGGGGGCTGGCCGCTGTTGGTTGCTAGCACTCAAATACATTTAAACAGCTGCTGTGGGTGGTGGGCGTCCAACAACAACAACAACAACAATCGCAAGTCTCAAAAAAATCGGGGGCGAATCTTTTATGCGCTGCGCCTAAAAGATGCCATGGATTTTTTTCTATTTTTGTTCTTTTCTTTGCACTTTCACTGCGGCGATTTCAATTTGCTTGCGGCTTCAGCGAAATTCACAGTTTTTTTTTTAAACAAATTTCTTCTATTTGCTTTACTGTTAATTATTGTCTTTGGCAAAATTTGAGTGATTCACTGCGTTGGGTTTTTGTGCACACATTCGCCATTGCGGAAATGCGGTCGCTGTTTGTTGGTTGCACTCATAACTGGCGTATAAAACTGTAAATCGGCTTTTGGACACTGCAGCGTTGTTGCCCGCTGCCGTTTGGAGACCGAGCGACCAGCCTCTGGGCCGAAAAGCACGACGACAGCGACAGCGACGATGATGATGGCGACGACGACGACGGTGACGGCGACGACGACGACGACGACAACAAAATGCAGCAAAAGTTTTTAAAGCTGCAGCGGCACACACTCGCACACACACACACATGCAGGCACAGGATATGACGTTGAACGAAGAGCGAGCTAGCAAAACAATCACATGGTTTAAGCTCGCCGCAACAACAACAACAACAGCAGCCGCTACGGCACAGCAGCAACTTCAGATATATAACGGTGCCGCAAAAACATAAACAGAGAGCGCTGCAGCCACGCCACGCCACGCCGACAGGGCGAAGGCGGCGAAAAGAGAGCGGCAAGGCGAACACTGCAGGGCCAAACCAAAATAATAATGCTGCCATTTATTTGTTATTTATTCATTTTCTCTAGATATTTAATATAATTAAAATTTATTAATATTCAATACTAACATTTTATATGCACTTGCATCTGCATAAAACTCAAAAGTTTTGCGCTCTCACACAGCTGCGCGCTTACGCTGCCGGCTCTCATCTTTGCGCTCGCTCTCTCTTTTTCGCTGCATTGCTCTGCTGCTGCGCTGCCCACGCGCTGCAGAATGGCGTGCACATAATGGAAATCAGGTCAGGGCCGTTTTGCTCACGCTGACTACACTACACACACACACACACGCACACGCATAAAGAAAGCTTTTGTTGTTTTGCATTTTAGCGGCAAAAGCTGTCGTGAGCTTTAAATGAATAACTCCAAAGAGAATCAAACAGCATTTTTCAAATTCCTTTTTTATAGGTACACAAATTTTGTTTAATCATTAGTAACAAATATAAAATATGCTGTATAAATACGTACGTTTAGAAGCTTAACTGTTAATTGTGTGTATGTATATTTCAACTTAAAACAAATACGAAAATCGAGCACCGTCTAATCATTAACATCGAAATTCATAAGAACAAAAGGACGAAACACAAACTACTGCACACAGTGTACAAGAGAAAGAGAGAGAGAGAGAGAAAGGGAGACACATTGAACACAATAGAAAACTTAAAAGCTTCTTTTTACCTGTAGACATTTTCAAAATGGCGTATAAGTTCTGTAAGTCGTTTAAGGCACTCGGTTAGATTCAGTTAAGTTCTGAGTTAATTAACAAAAATGTCGTTATTACAATTAGTTGGCAAAACACATCGTGAGAGCTTTTCACACTTCGCTCCATTTTGTTATCCTTTTCTTTTTCTTTTTTTTTTTCAGCTACACACACTTTTGTAAACAGGCACATTTTGGCTTTGAAATCCTCCTAAGCTTTGACTGCGCTGGAGTTCATCTTCTCTAGAATTGGCACAACCATATCGAACTTGGGTCGCTTGCCCGGATCCTCGTTCATACAGATCGCTATGAGCTTCGACATATGCGACGAAGTGCCAGGTGGGATCTTGACGCGTAATCCTTCCAGCGCTATCTTCATGCCACACTCCATGGGCGACCATTCGGCGAACGGCACCTCGCGTGTGGTCAGCTCCCAGATGACCAGCGCAAAGCTCCACATATCGGACGCCTCCCAGTTGCGATCGGCTGGCTTGCGCTGCAGCGCCTCCGGTGACATCCAAGCGGGCTGATAGATGCGCCCCTTCTCCTGGAACGAGAACTTTGCATCGCCCATATTGATGCGCGCCGTCAAGTCATCGTCGATCATCACATGATGGCTGTTCAGATGATATGTGGGTATTATGCGCTCCAGCGAGTGCAAATAGGCCATGCCGCGTGCAATGTCCAAGGCGAATCTTACGGCCTGGCTGGTGTCCACGACAACGCCCGAGGCGCCATGCAGCAAATTGAAGAGCGACGAACGTGGCATGAACTGAACAGGAGATTAGGATTAGATGGAACTGAAAGAGATGGCACACGATGTGGCCTACCTGACTGATTACCACCAAATTGGGCGGCGAGTTGCAGGCGCCAATGATGGGCAAAATATTGGGATGCGAGAAAATGCGCAGCTTGGGAAACTCCTCATTGAAGTCGCGCGAAATGCGCGAGGTGCACTGACGCAAGGCAAGAATCTGCAAGGCATAAGAATCGGGTTTAAAGGCCAATGCTAATGTGGCTATAATGTGGCTGCTCACCTTGGCTACAACATCGTTCTTTTGCCAACGACCACGCCACGTTTCAGCCGAGGGCGTCACCGAGATCTTTGTGTGCAAGTCCAAGTCTCCCATGCTGATGCCCTTGAAGCGCGACAAAGTGGCATCGCGTGAGCGCGTCTTCATGCCCAGCCAGCTCTGCTCCTTGAAGCTGATGACCTTCAGCTCCTGGCCGCTCTTCTCGGCCAAATCCTGTATGCGTTTGCCCAAACTGGGCTTAGCCTTGTCCACGGCCGTGTGGCCATCCTTGTTGGCAATGCTGACCAGAGCGCCCGCATTCAGCAGATCCTCACAGATCATGTCATAGCCCCAGAAGCAGGCATAATGCAGCGGCGTATTCCCATGCTCATTCACTGCATTCACATCCGAGCGCTCGCGCAGCAGCTGTATCCAAATTATGAATCATTATCAAATTTTACAGGGTATTTCAATGCTCACCATTTGCACCACTTCACGATGCCCGTGGGCGGCGGCCAGATGCAGAGGAATGTCATCGCCCATGTTGGTGGCATTGACACGAGCCCCACGCTGCAACAAAGTCTCCACGAGCTTCGTATGCCCCTCCTTGGCGACCCAATGCAGCGGACTAAAGCCGTGATCATCGCTGCAAAAACAAATATGCAGAGAGAGAGTGAGAGAGGCACAGCGTGAGAGTGACGCACTTATGCGAGTCTACACACACTCACACACACACATATTTGCGTTTCATTGTATGTGTGCAACTTGTTTACACAACACAAGAATAAATCATGACGTCACGTCCCAATTGGCTGGCGACTATTGCCCAATATAGCAACTAGCCAGCATATTATTGCAATTTATGCACAAGTCAGCTCGAATTTTAATTGTTTTTCTTCTATTTGCACTAATCTTAAACACTTTTAACTCGCTTTTACCCCAAATTCATGTCATGCTCGGTCTCATCCAGCCAGAGGCGCACTTGAATCGAGTTGCCCTCGCGGCACCAGTGAAAAATATCCTCCATAATTGCACTACAAATGTATATTATATATTTTAACAATGTTTTGAATACAATTTGCACTTAATTTACATTTAGAAACGTTTAAAATGTGTAAAATTGCAGCAGTTGTTGCTCTGGCTCTATGGCTGTGCTGCTGGCTGGTCACATTGTTTTTATGCAGCGATAACAGTCTGCAGACGTGCGATTGTTATCGATATTCTGCTCAATGTGACCGGCAAGCGGCGAAAGAACAGCTGTTGTGTTTCCGTGGCCCAGTGAATGCTTAAAACGTGCGTTTTTGTATATATTTAAATTATAAGCTATTATTGTTGTATCGAACAAGTATTAAAGTTAGACAATGAAACTGAGCACATATAATTTTCTAACTTCGATGGCCATCAAGGGCGTCAAGGTGGGCTATCCCCTAAAGCTAACGGTGAGTTGTGCTCTTTCCTGCATATTGATTGTTTCAAGAGTTTTAAACCTTTGCGCAGATTAACAAAAAAGATGTAATTGAAAGCGAATTCAATCCAGTGTTTATAGAGCGACTGCTGCCCAAACTGGACTGGTCAGCAGTTTATAGTGCAGCACAGGTGGTGAGTGGAGAAGAGGCTATTAATGTCTTGAGTGGAATTCCATAGACTAAGCTGCAAATTCTCTTCCAGGCGGAACTAGCCGAGGACATTCCAGCAGCGCAGCCCGACAATGTGGCAGAGGATGAACAGCTGTTGCAGCGACTGCATCATTTGCTGTTTGAAATCGACGTGCTCGAGGGTCAGCTGGAATGCCCCGAAACGGGACGCGTGTTTCCAATAACCGATGGAATACCAAATATGCTGCTAAACGAGGATGAAGTTTAGCCAAATGGAAATAAAAATAAAATAAATAAAAGAAAATAATAAAAAATATATAATATATAAAAATAACAAATAAAATGTAATGAATAATACAAATATTTAAAAAATAATACAAATATATATTAAATGACAAAATATATAATAAATAATCAAAATATATAAAAAATAATAAAAAAAAATTTAATATATAAAATTATATAATAAATAATACAAAAAAATAATTCATAATAAAAATATATAATAAATAATCAAAAAATAAAAAATATATAATATATAATAAATCATACAAATATATAACAAATAAAAAATATATATAAAAAACAATATAAATAAATAAATAATAAAAAAAATTAATAAATAATATAAATATATAATAAATAATTAAAAAAAATATATATAATAAATAATCAAAATATAAAATTAACAAAAAAATGTAATAAATAAAAAAAAATTAAAAAATAATTATTGAAAATAAATAAAAAATATAAAAAATTAAATATATATCTATATATATATGAATATTAGTTTCAAAATACAAATTAACAATAATTAAGTCATTTGAAGTTAGTTTTTAAATATCGATCTAAAGTATATTTCAAGCTGCAAAAAAGTTGTTAATACGAACACCAAAAAATAATCAATTGGATTTGTGGATGGAATTTGTAAGTGCATGGAAAAGACATGTATGTATGATCTATATATACATATATATCTATCTATATATAAATGGAATATGTTTCATGTATATAGGGAACACATCGAGAGCAAATTGTAGTTGAAGTCAAGTTTAAGTGCTTCTTGGTTATTTTTTTGGCACGTGAAGTATCTCTGCCAGGCTTATTCTAATTGCATTTGATGTTGGCGCCTTTGCTGCGCGCATAGATGCTGCCTTTGCTCAGCTCCTTTTTGGCGCCCTTGCACAGCTCCACGTTGCGGCCAACTGCCTTATAGCCACGCTCCCCACCTATGAGGCCAGCATCTGCGCCTTGTGGCGTTTGCTTCTGGCAGAGCGTTGTGTTTGGTCCATTCCAAGTGACGTAGTCGGCGCTGTTTAATGCAAAATATTATTAAAAATCTAATTTAATTATTTAACTGAGACTTACAGCAAGAGATGCTCATCGGCTCCCTTGGCCAGCTGCGCATTGGCTCCCAGCGTAGCCATTCGTTCGATTAGCGATTGAAATTCACCCGACTCCAAGTGTTGCCCATTGTCCAGCTGCGAGGAATGCTGTCGCTGTCTGTGATAGATAAAAGAAGTTACCTAAGCATGAAGCTAATAAGATTTGTATATAGATGAGAAATTTGCGAACTGACAAATAAATTATATACAAGTTTCAATTAATTTAAATTTAAGTTTTAGATATTTTTTAAAATTAATTTTAATTTTTATCTTTTCAATTTTCAGCATTATTTTTTACTTTAATTTTTTTTATTTATTTTTTCTTTAAATATTTAATTTGTTTATCAATATTTTTTGTTTTTTAGTTTTTAATTTTATTAAAAAATATGTTCTTTGAAAAAAATTATAGATAAAAACAAAAAAAATATTGATAAATAAATTAAATAGGTAAAGAAGAAATAAATAAAAAAAATGAAATACAAATTTTTAATTTTTAAATCTTTTTTTTATAAACTTTCAATATATCTATTTTTTTTGTAAATTTTGATTGATTTTAATATTTTTTCTTATTTATTTATTTTTTTACTTTTATTTTTTTTCTTTTTTTATTTTCATTATTTTTTAAATTTTATATTTTGTTATTTAATTACATAATAAATTAGTTAAATATTTTTGTTTATTTGTAATTTATTTTTTTTATTTTTTATTTTAATTTTTTATTTTGTAAATAAATTTATTTTTTATTAGTAGTAGAAATTTTATTAGTAGTAGAAAGTAGAAATACTTTATTTTTGTAAATTTTTCAATCAATTTTCTTTTGTCTTCAAATTCAGTTCGCAAATTTTTCATACTACCCTCGCATATACACACACATACACTCATATAGGTATAGGGTAAATAAATTCTAACATGCCCACAAAATCAAAGGGAGTTGAATAAAAGTTAAATCAATAAACGTGCAGCAAAGCTAGCTAAACACAAACATGCACAACTGTACAAAATGCTAACGGCAAACGGTTTAAACGGTTAAACGGGCAGGCATACTTCAGTGAATCGGTTTTGGTGCGCGCGCGACTTTCAAATGCCTTCGCTATGGAGCTGGCCGACACAGTGGACGATCCCAACGATGTGCTATACGAGGCATAGCTGATGTTGTTGTTGTTAATGTTGTTGTTGCTGGTATTGCTGTTGTTGTTGTTGTTGTTGTAGTTGTTGTAGCAGCTGGAACGCGCTAACAAGCTCTTGGTGGTTAAGCGTTCGTAGTTGGGACGCGTGGGCGACTGTGCAGGCGAGGCATTGGAACTGGAAATGCTGGCAGCTAACTGGACCGGCGGCTGCTTCAGCTCAGGCTGGAAGCCGGCAGCGTTAGCCAGCTGCTCCGGCGTTTGCACATGGCTCAGGATGATCTGTGTGGTGGCCGTGGTGGGTGTGATGACATTGATGGATGGCAAATGGCGGTGTTGCTTATGTGGCTTGCTGCTGCTCATGATGATGATGACAATGATAATGATGATGATGATGATGATGATGATGAGGTGGGAACGTGGCAGCAAGCAAGCAAAAGGTGTTTGTTTGTTTGTTGTTGGTGGTTGAGGCAGCAACAAAGTTTTACAAAGAAAATGGGCAATCGATTAACAAAACGAATAAAGCAGCAGCAGCAGCAGCAGCAGCAGCAAAGGCAGACCCAAGGGTTTGGATAGAGGTGTCTATATAGAGCTAGAGCAAGCTGTTGCAGCTCGCTCGAGTTACGCACCTGTTTGTGGCATCCACTTGATCCACCTTGAGCTTCATCTCACTTGCTGCAGGCTGAGCTTGGCTCAGCGTTTGCTTCTGGCTGCGCTGCTCATCCTCGTCCTGCACGATTTGCAGGATTTGCGTGGCTCGATCCTCGGCATAGTTGACAGACTCCAAGGCCATCAGAATGATGCGCTCAGCTATGTGTGGATACTTTTGCTTGAGCAGCGACTCCACTGGGGAAAGAGAGTAGAGAAAGTGAGTTGGGTCAATGAGTCAACTCCAGCTTAGGCCACTCACTCTCTGTCTTCTGCTCGGCTGTGTATTCCTTGGGTCTGAGCGGTATATGCTGCACCGCCAGCTGCTGGCCAGCCTGCTGCTCCGACTCCAGCTGCGGCGGCCGATTGTTGGGTCTGTGCGGCTG
The DNA here is from genome assembly GCA_035045365.1 of Drosophila leonis. Classification (NCBI taxonomy): domain Eukaryota; kingdom Metazoa; phylum Arthropoda; class Insecta; order Diptera; family Drosophilidae; genus Drosophila; species Drosophila leonis. Next base: position 11,538,058 of record JAWNPC010000454.1, on the reverse strand, counting down.
CTGCATGTCCCGCTTGACATAGCCCAACGAGAGCAGCTTCTCCGAGGCGAACTGCACATTGTTGTCCGCATTGGCCAGGATGTCCAGCAGCAGCATCTCATCCGCCTTGGGGAATATGTTCTTCATGTATCTGCAGTGGGGGAAATTTTTATAAATTTTAATTAAATATACAAATATTTTTAATAATTAAAAATAAAATATTAATAAATTATTAATTAATAATTAAATAAAATATTAAAAAATATTATTATTAATATAAATAATATAAAGAGCAAGAGTAAGCTAATTAAAGCTAAAAGTGATATAAATAAAAGCTAAATAGAAAACAGATTAAGACATAGAAGAAGTCAACTTAAAGTTCGGATTCATATTCAAATAATTTTGATCCTTGTTGCTTTAGTTCATTGAGTTGCCTGTGGCCATTAGCTAATTGCCTTTCGCCTGCAATTACAGCTCAATCTCTATCAAAATCGCACCTTAATTTCATTTTGGGCGAGGAGTGCGGCTTGGGTGAGCTGCGCCACTGCGGCGAGCCATGCAGACCCACAGGCACGACTCCAACTCCAACTCCAGCTCCAACTGCCGCTGTTTGCTGGTGTCCGCTTTGCATGCTCATGAGACTACCGAAGCGGCCGCCGGGCAGGGGACTGGCCGTGCGTGATGTAACCGTGGCTCGACTAGCGCCCATGTCCAGCCGACGCGCCGGTGGTGTCATATAGAAAGCGGAATTGCTGTGGAACAAGTGACGCTGAGCGGGCGGCGTCACAAAAGGACCAGGCATGGTCACCGGATGCTTTTCCACCTGCAAAGCGCTGATGACGACTGCCTCGCGATTATAATAGCTGCAGTTAGTAAGCGGGTGAAGAAGAGAAAAGGAGAGAGAGAGAGAGAGAGGGAGAGAGGGAGATAGTGTGTGTGTGTGGGTGCATTAAGCAGCAGCGTGTGAGAAGACATAGATATACCAATATGCACAGATTAGCAAGGATACGTAAGCTATATTAACTATAATCTATATATATATATTGTATATAGTAATCAAGTCTTACCGCTTCAGCAATAGGCGTATGTGATTCTCGTCGGCTGTGGGAAACATGTTTTGTATCTTGGTGACCACCGCTTGGGTATCGCTGAACGAGGTCTCCTGAATGGTGGAGCGACGCGACATATTTGAGGGCAGACGGGCGCGCTGCAGCGGCACAGGTGAAGAGAGCTCCTAGACAGGCAGAGACAAAAGACAAAAGACAAAAGCTATAGCAAGTGTTTGCGCTGAAAGAGGCTTAGCTAACGCCCACCAGTTGTCCGCGCGAGGAGGCAGAGAGCAGCGGACTCGTTGATAGATTGTGTAAGGCGCGCTCCTGGAACGCACGCACGGCAGTCAGATTGTTGCTGGGATGCACCACATGGAAGGGTGAGCTGTGATGGGAGTGCTGTGCCAGCGGCTGCAAATAAACCAAATTCAAAAGAAAATTTGCAGTGCAACATTTTATACGACACTCAAAAGTATGCTATGAATTTTTATTACACGCCGCCCATAAAAGTATGCTATAAAAACTTTATAGATTTCGCATAGACTCAACTACTTATTTCTACTACAATATAATATTGTACATGCAATTGCATGAGCTCACCTGCAGCGCTATGGACTCTGTGGAGCAGCGTTCATTTTGCAACTGTTTGTAGCTGCTGCGTCCGGCACGCGGATCCTCCAGCTGCATAGCCTTGGTCAGATAGTTTATGTAATAGCTGCAATGACATAAAAATGGCAAAAAAAGGCAACTGCAAATCAAAGGCCATAAAATGCTAGCACACAGGGGTTGCTTGCCGGCTCTGGTGGTGAATTTCTCAATGCTGGCACATTTGGGGCAGAGTGCTATGGCACAGGTAAAGGGTACGGACGAGACCTAAACAGCGACACGTGCCAAGTAGCTGCCAAATGGCAGCAACAGCAACTCACATTTGGCAGCTAATCGGGGCGCTGTGATTGCGAGACGAAACGAGACGAGATGAGATGACAGCAGACTCCTGACAAGTGCACACTTGAATTTAACGTATGACAGACAGTCGCTGCTTAATTGCACACACAGCGCCGAGGCAGACAAATGTGAGCAGAGAGCGAGCGGCGCAAGTAGCTCGCAAGTTGAAGTAAGGCCTACATTACTTCCGCCTGACACAGTTTATGCGCCAAAGAGGCCAATTGACATCAAGTGTTGTGCTTGGCATAATGAATAGCACGTCAAGACAAAGATAAAGCAACTGCAAAAGTTACACAGCGCAATTTAAGGTGCTGCCTAAAAGTATGCAATATAAGTTTAACGGTCATGCAAAAGTTACTCTATGCACAGCGCAATTTAAAGCACTGCCTAAAAGTATGCAATGGAATTTTTACAGTCAGCCTTTAGCCAAGTAGACAATTGTAGACAAGTTAACAAGCACTCAAATTGCTTGGCTATCAAAAATGTATATAAAATATATATATATATATATATATACTTTACAGTCTCTTGACATATAATAAGTTCACAGCAATCAATTTGCCTCAAGAGCTGTCATGCTATGCCCGTGCACAGCTTTAATAGGCGCCGCCTAAAAGCATGCAATGAAAAGTTGCCGCCTACAGCCCTCTCAGCTTACATTTCAATGCAATTCTATTTCTCTTTCTTTTTGCATGCATAAATATTTATGACGTTTGCTTTATGCATTTTCTGTTGCTGCTGTTGCTGCTGCTGCTTACCAGTTGCCCGTCGTTTGATCATATTTGCAGTCCCAGCCGGGCGGCAGCTTTTGATAGCCATTCGGTCCGCCTGCATCGCTCATATTTGAATTTGATTTTCTATTTTATTTTTGTTGAATATTTATAGCAATTTAAACGGATATTCGCAGCTTGTTTGCCAACTGTCTGCAACCCCGAAAACTTTGCTGGATTTGCCCTTGCCACTCACTACGAGCTTTGTAGTTGTTGTTGTTGCTGGGGGTTGTTAACCACCACCGAAACGTCGCACACACACACACACTAGCACGCTCGGTCGCTCGCACACAGACACAACAAGCACAGTTATTTTTGTTTACAAGGCGCAGCCGGGTAAAAAAAAAACCAAAACACGCACACACACACACACACGGCGTGCCGTTAGTGACAGGATTTTGTATGTTATGCTCCTTGCTGTCGTCCTCGCCGCTTTTCCAACGAACGAACCGCGCTTGGCCAGCTTTCAACGTCTACTGACTTGGCCCGCTCGGCGAGATGCTGCGCGGGAGCGAGCTTTTCACTTTGGCGCCAAGCTCCAGTCACGTTGCAGTGTTGGTTAACGCATGAAATATAACGGCTGTTGTTGAGCTTTGCTTTGACTGCCACTTGAAGTCTCAGTGGAGAAAAGTTTTCAGTATATTCATAGACAGAGCACAACTAAATACTTCAAACATAACTTCCAACTTTTTGGCAAAATATATTTATTGAAAGGCAAACAAAATGTCGTTCGTACCGCCGGAAATACGCATCACGCGTATCACAAATACGTATCTGCAGGATGCGTTGGACGAGATCGATGAGGGGCAAAAGAAGCCCAAAGGACCAACCAAAGCCGAAAAGAAACAGGCGCGCAAAGAAGCAGCGCGTGTGAAAAAAATGGAAGAACAAAAGTTGATTCTGCGCGTGAGTAAAGCTGAGATTTATTTCTTTGATTCTCTATCTCTCTCTCTCTCTAAGTATCTTAGTCTCTGAATATATTTTATCTGTCTTTCAATTTGATTTTCTCTTTGTCATTCTTTCTCTCAATTCCCTTATTACTTTCTTTTTCCGTGTCTAACCTTCTCCCATTATCTTTCTCGCTCTTTCCGTCTCAGTCTTCTTTTTCTCTTTCTTTCCTCTCACTCTCCATAACTCTCCTTTTTGCACTTTGCTTCTCTTGCCCTCCTTCGGCCATTATATTTCTCTTACTCTCTTGCCATCTCACTCTCTGCCTGTCTCAGTTTCATTCTTTTTCATTCTGCTTCTCCTTTTCTCTAATGCTTTCTCTCTCTTTCCCTCTCAATCTCTGTCTCTCTCACCTTCTTTCTTTCCCAGTCTCTTTCTCTTACACTCTTTCACTCTCTTCCTCTCTCATTCTCTTTCTCTCTCTCCTCCTTCTCTCTCTCCTTCTCCTTCTCTTTCTCTCTCTCATTCTCTTTCTCTTTCTCTCTCTCATTCTCTTTCTCTCTCGTCTTGTGTCTCTCTCACTCACTCACTCTTTCTCTCTCTCTATCTTCTATCTCTTTCTCCACTCACTTTCTTTCTCACTCACTCTTTCTCTCCCAATCTTTCTCTCTCACTCTTTCTCTCTCTCACTCCCTCTCTCTCGCCCTCTCTCTCTCCCTCTCTCTCTCTCCCTCCCCCTCTCCCTCTCTCTCCCCTTGTTACCTACTCCACTAAAGAATCCCCTTCTTCTGTAGCATGGCCTGCGCACAGAGATGGAGATCGGCAAGCGCATGGATCTGCGCGGCATGGAGGAATGGAATGCCATAGCTGAGGAGATTAAGTTGATAGAGCTGCGCGACGAGTTGATTCAGTGGGGTCAGAGCGCCGAGCGCATTCTAGAAAACAAGAACGATCGCATCAATATGCTGATGCAGGATCTGTCGCATACGAACGAGCAGCATGCGCGCAACTTTGGCCGCACTGTGGAGCTGATCGATCACATCGGCGAGTGCTATCACGCCATGCTCGAGGGCAACAAGCACATGTATGAGCAGCAGGCGGAGGACTTGCTCAAGGAGTTCTACGATGAGGTGCATCTGCGCACCGAGGAGGTGGAGGCCATGCACGAGAATAGCGAGAATATCATCCACGCCTCGAATCTGTTCACGCGCGATCAGCTCAAGGAGGACTATCAGATCTACCAGGAGCAGCGCGACGACTATGTGAACAAGAAGATCGCAAGTCGCTTCGAAATACGGGATGAGGTGGTCGGCAAGATGAACCATATGCAGCGACAGCTGAACGAGTTCGTCGATGCGCTCCACAGCACCGACTTGGATGTGCACAAATACGAGCGCATACGAATGCTGACTGAGCGCCAGCAGCAGTTCGTGGAGGACACCAAGAAACTGAACCAGGACGAGGTGAAGTATATCGGCATGTTGAACGAGATACAGCAGGAAACGCTGCGCGTCGAGACGGAGAACAATGCGACGATCAACGATCTGCGCCTGGAGTTCGAATACTTTTCGAATGTGCGCAAGAAGATCGAGGATCGCATGCACGCCGATCGCATTACAACGCACGAGAAGCTGCGCATACTCAGCACTGCGTGCTACGAGCTGACCAAGGTACAGTCTTCACTCGGCATGTTCAACTGTCAACTTCATGCGACACTTTTACTCCATAGAAATTCGAGAAGATCGTCAAGAGCGGAGAACTGTTGCTCGCTCTCTCCATCACCTGCCGCAAGCTGCAAACGGAGTCCGAGAAAATCATTGTGGGCGGCGAGATAATCGAGCCCATCGATGTGGGCGATGTGGATGACGAGTTCACGCTGCAAACGCTGGACATTAAGAAGCATGTGGATCTGACAGAGGAGGATCTGGTCATGCTGAACAAGAGCCTGAAGAACTTCTGGCGTCAGCAGGCCATGGCCCAGGCACAGAACATGCTGCTGCTGGAGGAGAAGCGTCAACTGACCGAAGAGAATCAGCGTCACATCGACTTCATCAAGTCCATGAGCAAGACGGACAACGCCGAGGAGCTGCGCGCAGCCATGATCGTTAGTCCGTGCATGAAGAAGGTGCCGCTGCTCTTCGACACCCAATGTCGCTTCCACAAGCTGCGCGTCAAGCGAGAGTCGGCCACAGCCGGTCGAGATGCCAAGCGCGAGGCAGTCAACTCCATCAAATACATCTTGCATAGCAGCAGATGCAGTCTGCATGATCCACAGAAATCAAAGGAGGATATATAGAGTCAGTGCTAAATGATTCACCTAAACAAATGAAATAAGAGTGAAAACTCAATTTAGGCAGCAGAGTTTATTAGTTTTTTGGTTCGTTTTATTATAAAGTTGAAGATGTGAGTGAAACATCAGTTCAGCTGAGCAAGTGAATATAGTCAGTCTATAGTGAATTAAGAGTAGAAATTAAGTTTAGCTAGTGAAACACGAATTCACTTGTTTGAGTGAATTTATATAGATATAGTGAGATATATAGATATTTATATTTATATATGGGTGAAATTCACATGAACAAGTGAATATGCGTTTAGTGAAATAAGAGTGGAATTACAGCTTAGGCAGCTTACAGGGTTTGAATGTATGCACATATCTTCATATCATATATGTATAGACCATAAAAGTTGACGTTATATCAATTCACTCATACAAGTGAATATGTAGTTAGGTGAAATAAGGGCGGAAATCTAGTAAAGGCAGTTTATATAGAAATTATTAGCATTTTATACAAGATGTATATATAATGTTAGGTATATAAGATATATATCTATAAATTCACCTATTCATGTGAATTTGTATAGTGAAATAAGAGTGGAAATCAAGTAAAGTCAACTTTTTCCAGACTATATGTATATATAATGGTAGCTATATATAGTAAATGTCAAAATCTTATCAATTCACTTATTCAGGTGAATTAAAGTAAAGTGAAATAAGAGTGGAAATCCAGTAAAGGCAGTTTCTGTAGAAATTAATAGATTTCTTTAGCCATACGTCTATATAATGTTAGGTATATATCATATATATAACTATAAATTCACTTATTCAGGTGAATTTGTATAGTGAAATAAGAGTGGAAATCTAGTAAAGTCAGCTGACATTGAGTTTTTCCCAAACAGATTAGTTATATAGTATAAATAATAAAATTCCTGAATCCACTTAGGTGAAATAAGAGTAAAAATACAGTTTTTCAAACAGTTCACAGATAATTTATTAACATATATATCATATGTGTGCGTGTGTATATGATAAGCAATTCACTTGTTCAGGTGAATTCAATTCCAGTGAAATAAGCGTGAAAAATTCAATTCAATGCATTTTAGGCAGTTTAACACAGCTAATTTATTAGCTTTCAATCAATCAATAATATCGCATACTATGTATCAGTTGTCTAGGCATATATCATATATATCATATATATGTATATATATATATTATAAAAAGTTAACTGTACTCGAACTTAGGCACTAATCAAATCCTTTGGTCAAAGACAAATGCAAAAGCAAATTTAATTCACGGCATATGTAAAGTGTTTTTTGATTATGGTTGATATGATTCCTTCCTCCATTCACTTGAACCTCAGGGGCTGGATCTTGAGGCGTTCGGCTAGGTCGGCGCAGGTTTTCAGCTGATTCTCCAGATACTGAATGCCGCCAGCCTGGTCAACGGCCTTGATGTTGTTCTCCTCCTTGTCGCCGGCCAGCAGCACGGGCTTCTTGGGATCGGTCTGTGGCAGGTGAAAGGAGTTAGTTGTGGTTAAAGCTCTTTCAGCTTCAGTGCTTACCGGCTTGGTGCTGCGCAGAATGGAATTGAAGTCGCTCATGCGTTCCTCGAACTGGGGCGCAAAGCTGTTGGGATCGACGGCAATGAAAACTTGGCCCAAGTCGGCGGCAGAGTTGGCGCCGGCGTGCGTCCATTTGCGCACGTGCGTGGCGTAGTTGGCGCCGGACATGACACCGGACAGAATGTCAACCATGGCGCCCAGGCCGTAGCCCTTGTAGCCAGAGGTCAACTCAGTGCCGCCCAGCGGGCACAGGCAGCCCGTCTCGAATGCCAAGTTGGCATCGTTCGTGATGTTGCCCTCGGGATCCTGGGCCCAGCCATTGGGCAATTCGGCGCCCTTTCGCCGCTGTATCTCAATCTTGCCCACGGCCACAGCTGTGGTCGCCATGTCCAGCAGGAAGTGATCCTTGCCACAGCCATTGGCGCCCACCGAGAGTGGATTGGTGCCCAGCGCCGCCTCCTTGGCGTTGGTAGGCGCCATCAGCGGCGATGTATTGGTCATGGACATGCCCACCAAGCCGCTCTCCATGGCTCTCAGGGCATACCAGCCGGCCATGCCGTAGTGATTGCTGCCCTTGGCACAGACCCAGCCAACGCCCACGCTTTTGGCCTTCTTGATGGCCAGGTCCATGCAAAAGTTGCCAACGACGGCGCCCAGTCCGTTGCGTCCATCGACCCAAGCTGTGGCTGGTGTCTCCTTCAGTACCTGCGGTATGGCAGCGCCATCCGTGGAATTGATGGCCAGATCATTGATGTACATCTCCAGTCGGTTCATGCCATGACTGAAGTGGCCCCGATGATCGGCAGCCACCAAGAGATCAGCTTGAGCCTTCGCATGCTCCTCGGGCACATTGACAGCCTTGAAGCAGTCGATCATAAAGCGACGCGACTCCTCCACCTCCACCAATTTCAGACACGTACTCGACATCATGCGCGATAAGCCAACTAGCACTGCAAAGAATCGAAATTGAATTTGAGAATTTGACTTAGATCCAAAGTCAAGAGACGAAAGCAAGGAGACGACGTGTTGCTTCCAGATGCGTGACGGCCAAGCGACTAATTGGGAACCCTAAGGCACCATAAGCAGTCGGTCTGATAATTAGACTAATGCTCACCAACACAGCGATCTCTAGAGAGACAGAGAGCGAAAGAGTGAGTGAGTGAGTGAGTGAGGGATGGGTAGGGGTAGGGGTAGGGCGGTAGGTAAAGAGCTCACTCTTTATCGTAGCTTTCATTTGTTGTTGTTTACTTTTTGTATTTTGGCAAAGCCTGAAATTGCCAGAGAGGCGTGAACATATATTTATGTATAGACTTATCAGTTGCGTGTGTGTGTGTGTGTGTAGCTCGATTTATATTCTGTATTGATATATGTACATATGTACCATAAAGATATATAGGTATATATATACATATATATATATATATATATGTATGTTTGGCTAGTTTTTTATGCAGCACACGAACTTTGTTTGCTTTTTATAAATTCTCATTAGGTTAGTGAAATTTGTCACGAAATGTGTGACACCAGACTATGGGACTGTGAGCATGTTGAACAAGTGGGCATATCATGTGTATATATAGCATAATATATTACAAAATATATAACTGTAAGTCAGAGTTAAGCTTACTCATAGATAGTTAGAGTAAAGCTACAAAAAATATGCTTTTCTAGCTGCTTTTAGAGTAAACAATTCTAAAAAGACTTCAAGAAAACAAATCTAGAAAAAACCCGCTTCAAATTATACCTATTATATACATAAATTGTATAATATATACATATTCTGCTCTGTCCAGCAATCTAGAACCGGACCTTGAGCCAGGCACCTAGCAAAGAATATATAGAATTATAATATTGCACATAAACGTGTGTGTGTATAAAATGTATATATTAAAATCATTTTCAAAATATTTCAATTCAAACTCCAGACAAAAACCATAAACAATATAAATTATAAACTTAAAAAACTAGAAACTAGAAACTAGAAAAAGCCTGAAGCGTATTATACTACAATACAATAGAAGTAAACGTTTTGATAAAAAAAAATATTATTGAAGATAAAAAATGTATATAAAAAATAAAAATCATAATAATATATTAATGAAAATAAATTATTATAAAAATTGATAAATAACAATATATTTATATAAAATAAAATATATAAATAAAAATAAATATACAAAAATTGTTAAGTAAGAATAAATTAATATAAAAAAGAATATATATATAAATAAAAATAAATATACAAATTTTAAAAAAATTAATAAATAGTTAAAAATAAATGTACAATATATAGAAAATATAACTGATATATCAATAAAAATAAATGTATATAAAAAATAATTGATATAAATAAGAAGAAAAAATTGATAAACTAAATAATTTAATTAATATATAAAAATATTTTTAAAAAAATATAAAAAAATATTTAAAAATAATTGATACACAAAATAATTTATATATAAAAAAATAAACAAATGTATATATAAAAACAGTTGATAAATAAAAATAAATATCTATTTAAAAATTGGATATATAATTAAAGATTTGAAAATAAATAAATATAACAAATACAATAATTGATTTAAAAACTAAAAAAATTGATAAAAAAATGTATAAATAATTAAATAGTTAAAAATAAATGTATATAGAAAATATAACTGATATATAAATAATAATAAATGGATAAAACAATTAATTTATATAAATAAGAAGAAAAAATTGATAAAAAAAAATTATTTAAAAAATATAATAAAATATTAAAAAATAATTGATACACAATAGAATTTATATATAAACAAAAAACAAATGTATATATAAAACAATTGATCAATAAAAATAAATTAATATTTAAAAAAAAGATATATAATTAAAGAAATCAAAATAAATTAATATGAAAAAAAATTGATATTTAAATAGTAAACAAATTGATATAAAAAATAATTTATATATACGAGATATATTTTTATATACATATATATAAAATAATTTATACGAGAAGTGTTCAAAAAGTATATAAAAATAAATTATATACATATAAAAAATGAATACATAAATAACAATAAATATATATAGAACATTAGAAAATTAAAAAAATATATACTAAAATTTTTAAAAAATACTTCAGCTATATGCCATAAATATATAAATTAAGTGAAACTATAAATGATATTTCATTTCTCATTAAAAAATGTCAATTAAAGTAAAGCAAAAGGCAAAAAAGTCTAAGTTTGATCACAGAAGCTAAGTCTAAGCCAAACTAACTAACTAACTTCATAAGATATAGCACTAAATATATGTTGTTGGTTAATCTGTAACGAGTTAAATAAAACTCCCGGATCACATTAACAAAGCTGCGTGTTATTCAATAGCATATTCAACTCCACTCTCTCGTGGTAGACGCGCATTACTCGATTCCATACATATTCTTAATGGCGCTGCCAGATAGTTTTCTTACATTTAACATAAACATAACAGATATTGTGTTGCCATACAATAATACCGATTATTTTAACAGTATATATATATATAATAATATACATATGATAAACGATCTCTGGCTATCTCTCAATACATTCCTATAGCAGCAGTGAGTGTATTTGCTCTGTCGCCTAGCCATAGTCACGCTTCTATTTGCCTCTGGCAACTTGTTTCGCTGGGGGCTCGCAGCACAGCTAACAACACGCACACATACACACACACACACACATATATATATACCTATGTGTGTGTCTAGTCAAATATTTAGTGTTCAGCTATGTATGTATGTTTGTCTGTATGTATTTCCAGTTTTATTTTGAATTTGTCAAGTCTGTTGCTGCTGCTGCTCGTGTGTTATGTGGGATGTTTGAGCATTTGTATTTTTGTTGTTTGCTTGTTAATGACCTTGAACTTCACTTGCTATCCATTTGAATAGGGCGCCCACACTGGTAGTACACGGGCAGCCAGCCCATGGATGAATTAATTATGCGACAAACTGATGGATGGATGGGTTGATAAATGTGTTCGATTCATTGATTACGGAATGACGAAAGCTACGGAATGACAGTACAGCCCTAACAAAATATCGAGCGCTAAGTGTTGCTAAGCTCTTAACAACTGCCACGCCCCCCCAGCCAGCAATGAATGTGATAATGAAAGCGAAATTTGATAAGTCGTCGGAGTACTATAAAGTCTGGCTGCTTAAGCAATACAAAATAACAAATATATATATATATATATATATATATATATACATATAGACACACATATATATATATATATATGTATATAACATCTCTCTGATAACCTTACAAACCGATTCTTAGCAGCACCACGCGTTGCGGCTTTCTTATCAGCAACAGGCGCTGCGCGTATTGTGCAGCACTGGATTTTGAGGTGTTGTCGTTAGTCAAGCTGCCAAGCTCCATTGTTGCGTGTTTACCAACACTGGCTGCAACCGCCTCATTAATTTACTTCAACTTCCGTTGCACATTTTCACTTTGAATTTTGACAGCAAAACAAAGTAACAAAAATGTAAAAAAAATAAAAAAATGTAAATATATATCTAATTTTTTTTGTTTATATTTTTGTTATATACAATATATCTGAATGTTTGTCACTTGTCAGCGCCTATTTCGACTTGTACAGCACATTGTTTCAACTCTTAATTGAAGCTAAACGAGTTTTGTTTTTGGGTCTGGCGAGCGTTGAGTGCGCCTTCAATTAGACAATCAAATTGTCATTAGTCAAGCGAGCGAAATGGAACAATGTTTGAACAACAATGGAGCAGTGAACAATTGAAATTGAATAATTGAATATGATAAATATGATATATATCTATTATGTATTATATCTATTATTTGGCATGATGGTCACTTGTAGATTAAGCCAATTGTTTTTGATATCCATCACAATTCAAATATTCAATTTGTCACATGAGGATTTATACACTGAATCTTTGACTGGCAAATGCCATGAATCTGCATACTCCAAGTCATCTACTAGAGAGGCACCTGTACTTGGCGCTCTGACTATGAGTTACTCTGCAACTTGAGCTGAGCTGTCATATGTAAGTTTTTTAGCTCAAATATCATTCAACAATAAATTGAATGCATCAAAATTACATAATTTTATTTATATTGAAATCAAAATAAATTTCTCTACAACTCAATCAACGTCGTCATAGCTATTTTTCAGACAGCGCCGCCCATTTTATTAGAAATTTCAAATATAACTTTTATGAGTGAACAATTGCAACGATCTGAGTTGCAAAAACCACATTTGTTTCTATTAAAAAACGTCTCTGATTTTATGACTAATAAACCAAATTTCACATTGATCACACGTGGGTGGGCATTGAATAACCACAGCGCAGGTATCTCAAGCTGAATACCTATAAGGAACAGCTGAGTTCAGGCAAAAATAGCTAACGCGAGTGTCAAACTGTCGCAAGCGTCAAGCAAAGTAAAGGAAGCTAAAGATAGGCATATAAATCATAGCGCATAGATAATAAACAATTGCATGCGTAATTAGAATAATAAATTCTCCACTTACCGCCCAGATTTGCATTGATTTTAGGCGCTGCAGCTGCGCTGTAACGCCTACATTGCTGCTCTTGTTGTTGCTGTTGTTGTTGGCGCCTTTGAAGTGTTTGAATAGACCGCCAATTGGCGCTGGCGTAGGCGTTGGCAGCGACCGCACGACGCGAGCAGCACAATGTCAACGATGTCATTGCAGCGAATATGGTAAAAACGAAAACGAAAACGTTCTAAAGTGCTAAAAACAAACAAGAATAGCAACAACAACACGGGACAGCAACAAAAAAAAAAGCCAAAAACAGAAACTAGTTGAGCGCTACGTAAAACGCAAATAAATAGACACGTAAAGCAACAATAACAAGTCGATAAAAATCAGTGACTACGTAACGAGACCAAAACAGCTGACGTTGCGACGTCTACGTTAGCGTCTCTGCGGGCGTCTCTGCTGCTACTGCTGCTGCTGCTGCTGCTACTGCTGCCTGTGTTGTTGCTCTCAAGTTTCGTTTTGCCTTTCGCCTTGCACTTTTTAGTTATTCTCTTAGCTGCGTCTGTTTCAGAACGTTTCTTAAGCGCGTCTTCCACAGTCGTTTCCTCTGCTTCGTTGGGAGATTAAGCGCGATTAGCGGTGAATTGCCCAAGCAAACGGAACGATTCGAATGTTTTTAGCACGACAATTAACTACACAAATACTACGTAAAGTATAATTATTTACAAACGAAATGTTTACAGCTTTATGTAATTACTACAACAAATAAACGTTAACAACAATGTGTAATTTAACAACAACAACAGCAACAACGACAACGACAACAGCAAATCAGTGTCAAAATGCGAATCTATTAGAGATTTTGTTTGATTTATTTAAGTTTGTGCGCCTCGTCGTGTTGCGTCGGAGCGCCAAGTTGAACTGCCATGAACTGAGTTGGAGACGTTCTCGTCGACGTCGTCGCCTATCGGACTATTCCACACGGTGCCTCAAGCTCTGCGGCGATTAGCTCAATTGAATCAAAGTGAAAGAAAATTTAAATTCATATAGAAAGAAAATCTGCTCGCGCCATGCGTAGAAATGCGTAGAAGCGGGCGGACAGAGCGAGAGAGTGCGAGAAAGAGAGCGAGAGCGAGTGAGATGGAGCCAAGTGTGAGCGCTAGCAAAATATGTGGCCTTGGGCAGACTGTTTGACAGTCGACGCTTGTGCAGTACCTAACAATTAACGTTAAATATAGTATATAAATTAGCAACAACTAGCAAAGAGCACTTGAACACACTTTAAGTTTATCATTTAGTTATACGAATTGCTTTTAGATAAAGCACATTTCATTTGTTTACATTGCGCGGGTAGTGCTGTAAAAGGCGCGCTTAGCCAAGACACAAACCAAACGTGACGTAAGAACTTAGCGGCAAACGTAACAGTTTGAAAATAAAGCTTATGAACAAAGTTGTTGTTGCTATTGTTGTTGTTGTTTTTGCTTTAACTTAATATGGTAATTTGTATGCGTTGTGTGTTTCTGTGTATATGTTAATATTTGTTTTCACCAGCTATGCGCAAAAATTATTATAATTTAAGTCACATTTCTATTTACGTATGCAAGCAACAACAAAATTGTGAACGTTATGTGAGTTGGCTTTATTTGTAATACCCTGTAAATGAGCAACAGGGTATTACGTATCTGTATGTACATAAATAAGAGACAGCAGTAGGCGTATTAGAGCCCATATAGTTAATAACTGAGTTGATCTAGCCATATTTGAAATTGTTCGTTCGTATGATCAGCGCAATCTCGTAGACTACTGAAGCAGAAGTTCTGAAATTTGAAATATACATTCTTGTATAGCATCTACAGCTAATGTAAATCATTTTTGGTCTCTAATTTAATCTATTTCCTTGTTAACGATATGAATTACATGATTATTATTATATAATCAAGCATAAAAGCTATAGAGTTTATATTCTCTATATATGAATTAGTAGTTTATACCTAGCTGATGAAGGAATCCAATTTGATATACCTTAACTCTTTGAGTCAAACATTTATATATAAAAATGTATTTCAATTAGTAGAAAGCTGAGCTTTGGCACATATATACACACTGATGTCATTAGAATTCTCTGAAAATTTCATAAGGATAAAGCAACTAGAACCACAGTTATTTCATAACTATTTTCTCATGAAGAGAGAGAGAGAGAGAGAGAGCGAGCTATATGAAGCACTTGCATAAAATGCGCAACAGATGGCGCTAGTGACAATTACCGCTGTCTCTATTGCTGTCTCTGTCTAATGGCAGCCATACGGGGTATATTGCAGTCGCGCACAGCCCAACCTGCCTACTTTATTTACTTTTTAATTGCTCAACCTGGCAGCGATTACCGTTGTAGGAGATTCGCCTACGCGTACAGGTGCGCGCTATCAATATTAGGCTAACTTGATTCAATGGGCCATAGGGCCAAAGATTTTTGACAAACTCAAGTTTGTTTTTGTTGTTTTTTTAGATTTGGGCAAATGCCTGCGGCACATAAACAATAAATTAACAGCAAATGCTAACAAAACAAACAAACGATAACAAACACGCACAGAGGCATGCCAGTGTGTGCGAGTGTGTGTGTGTGTGTGTGTGTGTGTGTGTGTGTGTGTGTGTGTGTGTGTGTGTGTGTGTAATCATATGTCATCATCAACAACATGATGGCATATTGTAGAACCAACTGCTGAGTCAGAGTTGACATCCAAAAGCCACAAATTGGGGCCGACTCTGGGGGGCACCAAACTGGGCTTTAGCTTTGCCTCCAGCTGCTCTATTGCTATCTCTGTCTGGCTACATATGGGTGTGCAAGCAGTCAAAAAGGGCATATTGGTTGTGTGATATACTTAAATCGGATAATATATATACATATATATGTATTCTAATTTATATCAAAATATTATGTTTTTATCACCAAATTTTGGTGTTCAACATTTTAGTCGCACTACTATTTTCATGAACAGAACTCTATATTTTATATAGATCTGTTTACTTAGCTATAACTTCTACAGTTTTAAAGCTAACAGCCTAAAATTTGCTATGTGTCTAGGTCTTGAGTTCCTCTACACAAACCTATCAAAAGTTTCATGCATACGTCTACTATGGGCGTGGCATATGGGCGCTCAAAACATTGCAACTCAAACCGTTTTCAAGCTAAAATGCCAAAATTTGTCAGCTGAAGTTGCTCAACTTATGAATGAAGTATTACGTAAGTAGTATGCCCTTTGAGGGGCGTGGCAGAGCAGCAAACCCTAAAGCTGTTTTAGAACCAGCTTTTCTTAGCTGAATCACTAAAAATCTAATAGCAAAATAAGTCATGAAAATGAGTCAAATTGAAGTTGATTCAAGCTCAGCAAACCCAAGTTTCAAGCACTCCGAGCGCGTATTATGCAGCTGGTTAAGCTCGACTGCAATTTTCTCTTGTTTTTGGTGCTGCTGTCGAGTAGATTTCGCTGAGCGCATTGCGCTGCAGAACGCCGGTCGAGACAGACGCAAGCTGTGCGTCCAAATTGATAAATAATCAGCACGTTCCAGTAGCAGAGGAAGAGACACAGACACACACAGAGAGAGAGAGAGAGAGAGAGAGAGAAAGAAAGGTAGATACATAGAAATAGAAATAAATTTTAAAACAAGCTACTAACTAACGGCAGTTAAGTCTTGTCTTTGCTCTAACAAAGCAATCGACGCGTCGACGCTAATTGCTTTCGGTTCGTTCAGCTTTCGTTGCCAAAAGCCCAAAGTAAAAAGTAACAAAAAAAAGAAGAAAACTAAAAAAAGTTTTTCATTTGTGAATCGAGCATTCGATTTGGCCTTGCGAAACTTTCCGGGTGAGTACTTAAAAATACAATTTCAGTTGTTGTTGTTGTTGTTGTTTGGCATTGAGCGGCAGCCAGAAATAATTGCACTTAATTGCAGTTAACCGAAATGGCCAACACGAACGTGAAAATCATCGAATCGAAACTGGATCTGTTCCAGGCCCCACAGCATTATGCTCTGGCCCATGCCATCGACTCGTCCTTCGCTGCTGTCCGCGGCTCGCTCGCCTGGCAGTTCGCCCTCGTCTACGGCGATGTGGACGACCTGCGACGCCGTCGCGTCACCAGCGGCAACTGCGTCGTGCTCGAGCATAATGCACGATTCGTGTACTATTTGGTGACCAAGGGCAATCTCTATGCCGGCAGCACCTACGATGATGTCCAAGCGGCGCTGATATGCATGCGTGAGCATATGGTAAGAGAGCGGAAGAGTGGGACGGACGAAGGTCAATTGTGTGGGAGTGAAAGAGAGAGAGAGAGAGAATTGAGTGGAAGAAAAGGGGGAGAGAGAATTAGATAGTTGGAGAAGTAGTAGAAGTAGAGTATGTGGAGTGCAGAGAGAGAGAGAGAGAGAGAGAGAGTGAGAATGAATAATAGATAAGCTGCGTGTGATAGAGAGAGAGGAGGATATAAACAGCATATTATTATTATATGTCATATATTATCAGCATATTATAGATTAGTTAGCTACGTAGTCAGACAGATAGTTAAGTGCCTGATAAGAGAACAACATAACTATGTAAATATGGAAAGACATTTATAGAATGGGCTTAGTGAAACATATGTAGAATAGATAAAGATAATGGAATATCTGATTAGAGAGGTGAATGAGAGAGAAAGATAGATAGAGAGAGAGAGTGAAATGGAAAAAATGAGATATACTATGATGAAAAGGAAAAGAGATAGAGATGGAGATGGAGAGAGAGAGAGAGAGAAAAAAAAAGAGAGAGAGAACTTGAGAGAAAAGAGAATGAGATATACTATATACTCAATGAGAAAATGTTGATGAAGAGTAAGAAAGAGAGAGAGAGAGACAGAGAGAGAGAGAGAAAGAATGAGAATTAGATATACTCAGATAGATTGAGATATATGTATGTACATATGTATATGTTGATGAAGAATAAAAGATATATATGTATATATATATATATATATGTATGTACATAGAGAGAGTGAAATATGTACAGAATATAGAGAGAAAATGTGGAAAGTTAAAGAGAGAGAGAGAATAATATGAAAAGAGAGAGAAAAGAGAATAAGGTATAATAAGATGATGACAATAGATAGATAGATATTAGTGAAGAGCAAAAGAGATAGAAAGATAGCGAGAGAGAGAAAAACATATACTAATATAGATGATAGTTAGATAGATATTGGTGAAGAGCAAAAGAGAGAGACTGAACTAAGTGCTGAATAGGGAGAGTGAAAATATATGCCAAAGATAATAATCTAGAATTCTCAAAGTAATATGGGTTTTAGCCTAACCCGCAAGCATACAATAAATAACTTTTTCAGTTTAGTGAGGGTATACACAGGTCGGCTATGCCTATGGCACACAGCTTTGCTTGCACAGCTTCTCGTTAATTTACCGTTAATTGGTTGGCATCATAAATATGTAAACAGGCGTATTTATCTAGCTATATATAGAGAGAGACACGCATATGTTAATTAATCGGATTCCATTTTGTCAATCACGCATCGCAGCGGAATCATGAAATCACCAAAGTGGCCATGCCGCGGATTTGCTGCGGCGGCGAGGAAGGCCTCCAGTGGAAGCAAGTGAAGCGCATTATGCAGCAGATCTTCGCACACAGCGAATATCCCATTGAGATCATGATATGCGAGCATGACGATATAACCAGCGAGGTGAGTGCCATGAATGGGGCATGAGGGAATGATAGATGTATTCATTTGTCTCTGGCTTTCCAGCTGGCTGCACCAAAGTGTCAGATAACCGAGGCGAAGGGCAACTTGTTTAGCGCGCCGGAAAACTTCGCTTTGGTGCACTCGGTGAGCGCGGACTTTGCCATGTGCGCCGGGATCAGCTTGCAGTTCCGCTGCAAATATGGCCAGGTGGACGAGCTGAAGCGCCAGCAACGGCACACGGGCAACGTAGCCGTGCTGGAGCAGGGCGGTCGCTACATCTACAATCTGGTGACCAAGGAGCGGGCGCACGAGAAGTGCACCTACACGGCGCTCTACTATGCGCTGCTGGCCATGCGCGAGCACATGGTAAGCCAGTTTACTCCACTATAGTTAATAGCTAAAGCAATCCAATCCGCAGCGTGAGCATCTGGTCAGTAAGCTGGCCATTCCACGGCTGGGCTGTGGCATCGATCGTTTGGACTGGCTGCGCGTGCGCAGCCTGCTGGAGCTGGTCTTTGTGCGAGATGGTGTGGACATCATTGCCTTCTTCTATGAGCCGCCCAGCATGGAGCGCGACACCATCAAGGTGATCTGTCCCACCTGCAGTCACATGAAGCTCATGCAGCTGCCACGCAGCGTCAGCTCCTCGCGGCAGTCGCTGCACAGAGAGAAGACGCCCTTCTAGCTGGCAACAGGAATTCTTTGATTTTTTTGTATATATAATTATTAATTTATAACATTCGAAATGGGTTTGCATGGGTTGCAGGGCACCAAATGCACCGTTACTTATATATCTAGTTCTTAAGCGTTTTGCATAGTTCGAGAGCACAAGGAAATTACATTTATTTTACGAATATTTATATCTATTTATATATATAATATATATTTACAACAAATAAAAAGACAATGCCTGCTATTTGGCTTTAAACGAAGAAAATGTGTTTAACTGACTTTTCCCAACTATCATCAGACAGTCCATGATGAAGCTGTCTCTCTCTCTCTCTCTCTCTCTCTCTCTCTATATGCCTACAGCAATTGCCTGATTGTTCAGTCTCCTATACATATATATATATATATATATATAATACAAATAAGGAAATGTCTTCTTTTCAAATTGCAGAGATTCGTCGCGCCTTCTGTCGTGCCTTCGTGCCCAGCATGACTGGCTTCAACTTGCGTGAGTTGGATGGAGATCTGTTCTCGGCACCGAAGACCCACTCGCTGGCCCATTGCGTGGGCGCTGATCTGGCCATGGGTGCGGGCATCGCTGTTAGATTCAAGCAGCTCTATGGCAAGTTGGATGAGCTGCACGCCCAGAAGGCGCACAGCGGTGAGTTGGCTCTGCTAAAGGATGACGAGCGCTACATCTACTATTTGGTGACCAAGTCGCAGAGCTGGGCATTGCCCACCTACGAGACGTTGCAGTCGTCGCTGGAGAAGATGCGTGATCACATGGTAAGCGACCCTGATTGCCAACATGTTTGCTCTATGACTTCATCCACTTGCCCGCAGGCCAAGAACGACATACACCAGCTAGCCATGCCGCGCATTGGCTGTGGCATTGATGGCCTGCAGTGGGACAGGGTCAAGGCCATTATCAGTGAAGTCTTTCAGCGCGAGGATGTCGACATTACGGTCTACAACTATGTGCCGCCACAGCAGACGCAATAATTGAATGAGTTCTTCGATTTCTTGTTCACAAAACAGTTCCTCTATTTATTTACTGCTGCATAATTATACACTGTCAATTCAGTAGCATCTGCTTGAAATATTTCAGCCAGCATATCTCTGACTTTAGCCCAGTTAAGACCGTCCAGGCCGCAGCCAATCCTTGGCAGCGCCAACCTGCTAACATTATGCTTAGCCTGTTGCAGAGAGAGAGAGAGAGAGAGAGAGAGAGCGAATTGTTGTAGCTGTTATAATCTAGCATTGCTCTTACCATATGCTGCTGCATGGCGCTCAGGGAGCTGTGGAGCAGCTGATAGGTGGGTTTGCCCCAGCTGCTCTGCTTAGTTATCAAATAGTAAATGTAGCGTCCATTGGACTCCAGTATAGCCACGCCGCCGGGTTTCACATTTTGCTTTTCCAATTCAGCAATTTGGCCAAATTTATTACTAAAAAAAATAATAATTAAAATTAACAAATAAAAATTTACCGTAACAATTTACCGAAACTTGACGGCAATGCCTTTGCCCATACGCAAATCGGCGGCAACGCAGTGGCACATGGAGTACTCGGGACCAGCCGAGAATAAGTCACCATTGATTTCTCTTATTTTGAAATCTGACATATTCACACTCAGCTTTTAGGTCAAGCTACAACAAAAATAAATTTTTCAAGTCGATTTCCAAATAATACCGCGCGAAAGCACGCGACGACGTTGACAAGCGAATGGCAAGAACAGTCAATAAACAGAACAGCTGATGGGTTGGTTTACTAAAATGGGTAAGTGTTGAAAAGTGATAAAATATGGTATAGCAGCTGGTAACTGCTACATTTGAATGATGAGCAAGGACAGCAACTGAAAGCGAAAATAAATTAAATAATTATTAATATTAGTAATAATGAAAGACATTTGGCATGACTCAAATCAAAACTAATTGCTAAAATGCATTATGCAATTGAGTTTATATTTAAATAACATGATGCAAAAATCACTTGCTGTGACTTCGCGATCTGCTACTCTCAGTATTAAATCGCAGCTGTGAAAGAATACCAAAAAAATACCAGTGTTTGATAACAAAATTAAGCGTACAATTTAGATAATGTAACTTTAAGATAGTTTTTTGGTTGTTAAATGAGTTTTATTTTTAATTTTATTGCTGCTTTTGTGCGCAAAATGCTGGAGCTGCTACAAATCGGAGGCAAACTAACGCACACGCTCAGCATTTACGTGAAAACCAATACGGGTCGCACACTGTCCGTGAACCTCGAGCCGCAGTGGGACATAAAAAACGTTAAGGAGCTGGTGGCGCCACAGTTGGGTCTACAGCCCGAGGAGGTGAAAATTATATTCGCTGGCAAAGAGCTAAGCGATGCCACGACCATTGAGGTGGGCTTCTTCTATGCAATAGAATAACAAAGCAATAAAAATATTATGAATTTTGATTCTAGCAATGTGATCTTGGCCAGCAGAGCGTGCTGCACGCCATCCGCTTACGGCCGCCTGTGCGTGAACGCAAGGCCAGCGCCTTAATGGAGGAGGAGTCCAGCCCAGAGGAGCCGTCAAAGCCGTTGAATGAAACGTTGCTCGACTTGCAGCTGGAGAGCGAGGAGCGCCTAAACATCACCGACGAGGGTGAGCAACAGGTGCAATTAGCTAAGTTGGCATTGTTTACCTTTCACTCACCTTCGCAGAGCGGGTGCGTGCCAAGGCCCACTTCTTTGTCCACTGCGGCCAATGCAACAAACTGTGCAAGGGCAAGCTGCGCGTGAGATGCGCCCTATGCAAAGGTGGCGCCTTCACCGTGCATCGTGATCCCGAGTGCTGGGATGATGTGTTAAAGCCACGTCGCATACGCGGCCACTGCGAGAGTCTCGAAATTGCGTGTGTGGACAACGAGGCGGGTGATCCGCCCTTTGCCGAGTTCTATTTCAAGTGCGCGGAGCATGTGTCAGGCGGCGAAAAGGATTTTGCTGTGCCCTTAAATCTAATTAAGAACAACATTAAGGATGTGCCGTGTTTGGCCTGCACGGAGGTCAGGTGAGTGCTGCGGCAACTCTTCGATTTCGCTCTTACCAACCTCTTTATAGCGAAACTGTTCTGGTCTTTCCCTGCGCCTCACAGCACGTCACCTGTATCGATTGCTTTCGCGACTATTGCCGCTCGCGTCTCAGCGAACGCCAGTTTATGCCGCATCCGGACTACGGCTACACTCTGCCCTGTCCGGCAGGCTGTGAGCATTCCTTTATAGAGGAGATCCATCACTTCAAGCTGCTGTCACGCGAGGAGTACGAGCGCTACCAACGCTTTGCCACCGAAGAATTTGTGCTGCAAGCAGGCGGCGTGCTCTGCCCACAGCCCGGCTGTGGCATGGGTTTGCTCGTCGAGCCCGACTGTCGCAAGGTGACCTGCCAGAATGGCTGTGGCTATGTCTTCTGTCGCAATTGCCTGCAAGGCTATCACATTGGCGAATGTCTGCCCGAAGGCGCCAGCGGGGCTTCTTCCAATTCCTGTGAATACACTGTCGATCCGAATGTAAGTGACTCACATGATTCACATCTGCTTGTATAATCCTTCTATTGTACGTCTCACAGCGTGCTGCCGAGGCGCGTTGGGAGGAGGCCAGCAATGTAACAATCAAAGTGAGCACCAAACCCTGCCCCAAATGCCGAACGCCCACCGAGCGAGATGGTGAGTGGCAGATTATGGACCCTCTTATACAACAGCATTCAATAAGCAAGCCTTTCACTCCTTGCAGGTGGATGCATGCACATGGTCTGCACACGCGCCGGCTGCGGCTTCGAGTGGTGTTGGGTCTGTCAAACCGAATGGACGCGTGACTGCATGGGCGCCCATTGGTTTGGCTAAGAGTTCGCTGTGTGCTGAGCGCAAACTTTGTTTATTGTTTATATTCGTGTTCTACTCTCTGCTGGCTGTATTTGAAGACTGTTAAAAGTTTGTTTAAAAGAAAAGTGCATGAGCGGGTTAACCTGCAGCCCTACATCAAATGGCAAATAAATTTGTAAAAGTTATTATACCTATAATATATAGATTCATTATTTTTTTAATATATATACTAGATCTATCTATATGGTAGAGTCTCTATATATTTTAATAATTGTAGCCATATATTTATTATATTTTTCATTCATTTATTTCACTTCGTTTAGAAGTTATTGCGATTACCTTCACACCCTGTATGCCGTCTAGCGAATCAATAACAAAAACACCCTTGACTATATGCGTCTAACTGGGTATTTCACCATCCATCTGCAGCACCCTACCCCACTGTATAATGCCGTTGCGTGCGCACGCTTTGTTTACGTTTTCTTTTTTTCCTTTGCTGCTTAACCTCTGTAACGTTGTCGCCCACAATATTTTTGGTGGCTTTGCTGTTGACTGTAGAAACCGCAAAACACAGCACGTGCATCTAGAGAGAGAGAGAGAGAGAGAGCGAAATGGCGAGAGAGCGAGCTGCGTACAGTTAGGCAGCAGTAAGCGCTCTTAAGCTCTCTCCCAGATTTAATCAATAATAATGGCGCGTATTGACTGTGCATATATGGAAGTGTAAGTATGTGTGTCTGTGTATATGTATATATATTCCGGCATTTACATATATAAATATACAAGTTGTTATCAGTCGAGTGTCGCATGAAATACTTCCATTATGCTATGCCTCCAGTACAGTATGCCCCTTAATATGCGCTATAGTTTTTATCGCCGCCGCTAACCGGAGACATCAATAAAGCAGGCGCATACATACCCATTGATAACATGACTAGCACTGAACCAGGGAAACCCCCCGGGCGCTTGCTATTTGCCTGCGCACTCGCTCTCTTTCTACTCGGTCACCTTCTCGTGCGCATTTCGTGTGCCTGTGTGTGGTGTTTCCTAGTTTTTGTTTTGGCTCGCTCTGTTTTTGTTCGGTTTCTGTTTTGTGCTCTAATTTCGTAAGCAAAGTAAGTGAATTTACAAATGACATTTGCGCGAGAGAGTTTTATGCCCCATTGCAATTGCCAAATGCGCGCGCTCTCGCACTCGCTCTTTGCCCGTTGCCTCCCTCACTCTCTCCCTAATTCGGCCTCAGCGAAAGCTCGCTCGCTTGCTCGCCCCGCAAGCAGCGCGTGTGTGGGCAGGTTGCCCATCAAATCGGGTCACACAGTTTGCGCTGGGTTCCCAGTGCAGCACAGCGGTTGTGCCGATTTTTTGTTGTTGTTGCCTTTTCCTTGCTTCTTTTCGTTATTGCTTCTTCGCCCCTTTCGATGTTGGTGTCGTTTCGCTGCTTTTCGCCGCCGCCGCCGTCTTTTGCCAGCTTTGCTTCTTTATATTTCGGGGGTACGATGGCAACACTGCTGAGGCTGGCTGCCAGTGTATAAATGGTAGCGCGCCAGCCGTATCGCATTTCAGTCTACGTTGGACTTTGGCGCGCGTCGCACACACAGCGCATACGTAACGCATTTACATTCAAGGGTTAAGCAGTCGGCACCGCCACCGCCACTTGGCAATGCCCATGTGAATGTGAATCTGAATTTGAGTGTGTGTATGTGCATGTGTGTGTGTGTATGTGTGAAGCTGAATACGAATGCGAATGTGTCTACGAGTGCTTGCAGTTCTGATCGTTTGCCGCCGCTCTTCGATTTTTGTGCGAGAGTGCGAACAGTGCTCAATGCATGAGAGAGCATGAGCTCTTGAGCATTCACAATATATAAGTATTTTGAATTCGTATGCAACACTTCAAATCTAACGGTATTTTGAATTGAAAGGAAAACTGACAAAACTGACAATTGAGTGCAAGATAATGCAAATTGACAAATGCAAAAAAAGTCAAATTAATAATTTTTAAAATAAATAAAATCTATGTGCTTTAATTAATTCCAAGTGAGTTTTTAGGTAAGTATTTATAAAAAGGCTGAAATTATATTTAAAATATTCTTATTTAATTTAAATTATGTATTTTTAATATTATTTAAAATAAAATTATTTATAATCATAAAAAAAAGACTTTGCCCCATATCCTATGCTGCATTATTTTTCACACACTCAATGCTTGCGCTCTTTCACGCACTTGCCCCAATTATTGAAAAGCATCAATAAAGATAACAACAAAACAGAAATGCATTAGCAACACACACACGCACTCACACACACGCACACAATCATACGCAGCTCTCAATTAAAATTGCATTTACAAAAAAAAAACACTGCAACATACATTCGGGCACTGTCAATATTTGCTAGCTCAAGTGCGCTCGCATATTGTGACGTACACGAAACGACGTCAACGTAACAATTACTATGTATGCGTACGTATGTGTATGTGTGTGTGTGTGTGTGTGTGAGTACATACTTGTACTTGCCTGTGTACACTAGCATCAGTGCTGGGCAACTGTTAAAAAGTGGAGAGCATAGCAAAGCATTAATGAAGCTGCGCTGAGCAGGCAGGCAGGCGGCAGGCAAGCAGCTCGACTCGATTCGCCGTGGCTGCTGCTGCTGCTCCTCTGTGTGTGTTTTTATTGATTTATATGCGCTAGAACTGGGCGGCTGTTGCTGTCCCAAAACAGTGTAGCAACACATACATACAAACATACATATGTATGTATGTATGTATATGCTTACAGGCAGCATCTCATGCCATACAGCTTCCGTTTCCTGCTGTTCACTTGCAACGCATGAGCGTAGAGAGAGAGTGCGAACGAGTGCGAGCGAGCGCGCGCTACTTGGCACCTAAGCCCCGTTGCAGTTGCTCAACACATTTGCGAGGCTCATTTCATTTACAGTTTTCTTTCTTTCATTTTTACAGTTTTACAGCTTGACACACGCACTTAACATAACCCGTTCCAATTGCCTCTCGCGCTCTCTGCCGGTTGAGCGCTCTCTTCTGCTCTGCTCTCTCTCAGCGCTTGTTTACATTTACATTGATTATGTTATTCTGCATGCGTGTGTGTGTATTTTTGTGTGTGTGTGAGTGTCTGCTAATAGAGTTGCTGCTCTGTTGCCCCCACTCCGCTTTCTTCTTCTCTGCTTTGGCTGTTTTGCTAATTTCTTTTTACCGCCAGCCAGCAGGACATCTTCAAAGTCGCCCAATCAATAAGTTGACACACCCAATTCATCAAAATACCAAAATATTTATTGTTTTAGTTATTTGTTTTTGATATATATATAAAATAAAATATATTGGAATTATTCAATAATTGGCATACGTCAGCCGTCACACACAGCTTCACTGTGCGGCCAGCCACCCACTTCATATGCTCTACGCCCTCTCTCTCTCGCTCTCTCTCTCTTTCTCTATGTCGGCATGTATGCACTTTTGTGGCTCATTAACGGCTTGCGTGCTACCAAACTGCCTTGTGGTTCTCGTGCATTCATCTTAATGCACACACACATGCACACACACACACACAGTGTGTGGCTCGCTTGCTAGGCTAAGTAGCTTTTTGATGTTGTTGTTGCTGCTGCACAGCAGCTGCCCAATCATCCTAAACAGCCAAACAAGCATTCATCCTATCATCTATCGCCGTCTTCTGCTGCTATTCATCAATGCAAACCACATTCATGCCAAATACTTCAATTACACA
Source organism: Drosophila leonis (assembly GCA_035045365.1). Classification (NCBI taxonomy): domain Eukaryota; kingdom Metazoa; phylum Arthropoda; class Insecta; order Diptera; family Drosophilidae; genus Drosophila; species Drosophila leonis. The sequence goes on along the minus strand of JAWNPC010000454.1, from coordinate 11,511,131 downwards.
TTTCTAACTTGCATTTGCACATGCCTCTAAATTACTTTGGCATTCCACTTAAATAATTATGAAACCTAATTTACACATCTAATAATTGAAATCAAGTGAAGGCTTTGAGAGCTGTTGAGAAATACAATTAAATGCAAATTTTTAAAGCTTAAAATATTTATTTATGAATTTTATCTATGATTTTGAATACTGTATACCCACATTTTATTAAAATTTATTAAAATTGCTATCGGATCTAAATATAATTAATAAAAAATAATATAATTTATTTATTAAATAATTATATTTTTTTTTATTTCGCAGCTTTTACGTTTTATATAAATTTATATAAATTTAAATATTTATTTTCTCCATTCTTCTTATCATTTTATATTTTTTATATTTATTTTTTAAATAAAACTAGCATTAAAGTCAACTTGTTTAACAGCTGCACAAATTTAACATTCTGTTAACAGCAAATGCATAATTCACAACAAATTATAACAGCCTGACGAAAATGTTATAAGTGTTATACATAATAGCAGCCAAAGCGATCTTTGAGTTGGTTTAACAGATGCAAACGCGTAACATTCTGCTAAAAATATATAACAAAATATATGTAAAATATATAATAAAACCCTGACAAACGTGGTATATGTGTTATATGTATATAACAACTCACAGACAAGCTTTTAACAGCTGCAAAAGCTTAACATTATGTTAAGTGCCAAGCAAAGTACTATATATAATATATAACAAAGTACTATATATAATATATATCTCATGCACTTAGCAACAATTATAAATAAGTTAAGCGAATATCAAAAAGAATCTTCCCAATCCAGCTGAAATGCGCATTCGTTTTCGGTGCATACTTCGAGGCGTTTGCTCTCACAGCACATTTCTATAGACTTGATTGGCCGTTGGCTTAATTTAATGTCTATTTGGCAGCAGTTTCTGCTGTTAAAACGATGTCGCATTATGCTGTCTGCTCTTGTACTCACATAGCATATGCTCATGTCCTGCAGCTTTATTGCCTTGCGAAATGAGCATTAAATGTTATTGTTTAACATTAATTGAATTGCGGGCGCATACGAGTTGAGCAAATTAACGCCGGACACCTAGCCCTAGTCCTAGCCCTAGGACTGACTCCGCACATGAAATATTCAAGCTTTAAGTGCAGGCTAACATTTTACACGTTTCGTTCGCTTGCAGGCCTTTAAGGACAGGACAGCACAGGACAGCACAGTCGCCGCACACACGTCAGTCGAGTATAAAATCAATAAGAGACACATGTAATTGGATATAGCCCAGGCATTGGCAATATGGCCGGCACAGCAACTGTTAAGGGCACGGGGCAGTCAGCTTTGGCATTGTTATTGTTGCTGTTGCACGAGCGGCGCCACTAACTTGCAAGGACAACCACAGTTGGGCAACATGTCGGACAGATACGCCGCCAGCTACTACGAGCAACTGCATCCGGCCCAGGCCCAGGCACAGGCCCAGGCGCAGGCCCAGGCCATGTCTCACTATGCAGCGTCTGGCTATCGCAGCGGCTATGGCGGCGCCTATAATCCCTATGGCTATGGCTATGGCAGCTCCAGTCCGGGCCCGGGCCCTGGTCCTGGCCCCGCCTCCTACACTATGCCCAGCTACTATCGCTATGCGCCCTATGCCTCGCCCCACTACAGTCAGCCGTCGCATCAGCATCAGCATCAGCATCCGCATCATCAGGCGGGCATGTTCACGCCCGCTGGCCAGCAGCTGATACCCTCCAGTGTGCTGCACTATCCGCCACGCCCACATACGCAACACGCCTATCAGCAGCAGCAGCAACATCTGAGCAGCAGCAACAGCTATGAGCAGCCAGCGCCTGCGCTTTATAGTGCTTCCGCCTATGGCCAGGCACGCGGCTTTGCCGCCTATCAGCCGGCCACGCCCACTCACTATGCAACGCCTGGACGTTCCACAACGCCAGCACCGAACCGCACAGTGTTGCCACCCAACTATTTGGAACCCTTACGCAACTACACAGAGCAACATCATCAGCAGCAACAGCAACAGCAGCAACAGCAGCAGCAGCAGCAACAGTTGCAGCTGCAACAGCAGCAACAGCCCAAGCTGGAGGAGCTGCAGCCAGAGCATATTAAGCTGGAGCATGAAGTAGTGGAGGCAACATCACCAAGCCAAAGGTTAACCACATCGCCGCCATTGATCAGCGCCACCGGCACGGACAGCGGCATCAGCAATTGCAGCACGCGAGCGCGCAGCGACAGCAGCCAGAGCACGCCCGTCTACAGCGGCGAGTATCCAGTGAATATGTCTGTGGAGTCCGCTTCCTGTGTCTCCTATCACTGTCCAGCCGATGGCAGAGACTACGAAGAAGAGCAGCAACAGCAGCAGCAGCAACAACAGCAGCAACAGCAGCAACAACACCAGCAACAGCAGCAACAACAGCACGTGGCAGCAGCTGCTGTTGTCGATATGCCCGGTAAGTTGTCAGCATTTGCATTACGCTCCATTTAATGTACAATTATGCAGGGGGCGGCGCAAGGATTGTAAATTTATGCAAACATATGTCAGACTAGATTATGTAACAAGTCTGTATGACCGCCCCCAGGCAGCCCAAGCAGTCAAAGCAGCAGCGGCTACGTATTTTGAGCACTGTGGTTAGCTGTTAAAATACAAAATTCGCTCTTAAATTAGGCACCAACAGTTAACAGCGTGAATAAGCAGCCAAAATGTTAAATAGACAAAAATAACAGCGCTAAAGCATGTTAATAGCAGTGCTAACAGAACACGATCAAACGAGAGAGAAAGAGAGAGTGAGAGAGCAAACTTACAGCTGCATGTTAAGTTACAGAGCAAGCGACTGTTAATGCTCGTATGACTGTAAACTTAGCATAGAAGCCTAGCTTTGATTACAGAAACATGTAAGCAGCATAACAACTTATTTGAATATTTAACAGTCAATGGCAAGTTGAGAGTAAGAGAGAGAGAGTGAGAGCGCGCTTACAGCTACATGTTAAGTTACAGAGCAAGCGACTGTTAATGCTCGTATGACTGTAAACTTAGCATAGAAGCCTAGCTTTGATTACAGAAACATGTAAGCAGCATAACAGCCTATTTGAATATTTAACAGTCAATGGCAAGTTGAGAGAGTAAGGGAGAGAGAAAGAGAGCGCGCGCGACCTTTCACATTTGCTGTGTAGCTAACAAACTTTGCATAACTTAATTAAGAAGCAACTAAAAGTTGTTTAATCAAACTAGAACTAAAAGCACATATTATATTATACATAACTTTTCACATCACATTTTCTATTCAATTATAAATGGCAAGTTGAGCGAAGTGTCCACTGTGCTGCTGGCTGCTTGCTGCTTGTAAGCCACTGCGTATGCTTGATTTTGCATGCAAATGAATGCAAAGAGCGTCCATTTGAGTCGCCATCAACGCTGCCGTCAGCCTCATCAGCAGCAGCGGCACTCTGACAGGCAACTGTCCGTCAGCCAGCCATTTGACACGACATGACGGTCAGTCGAGTAGTTGAGCAGAGGAGAGGAGAGGAGAGGAGAGGAGCGTCGACATTTTGCAAACACTCAACCAATCAGCGTTGGTTAACTGCTCAAATGCTTCCGCTTCCTGTCGCAACGACTTAGCACAAGGTGGCGTGGGCTGTGTCGGCTGTTGGCTGTTGGCTGTTAACTGTGACGAGCCTACGTCATGTTGCTTTAAAGGACTTGAAAATTAGCTGTCTATTTAGACACGCAAGGCGCAAGGCACAAGGCTTTGCCTGGGCTGCCCCCTTTGATGAGCTGATTCTGATTTGACTTTTTGGCGGAGGCGTGTTTGGCGAATCAATAAGTTAACTTGGCTGATGTCGCACCCACACACAGTGGAGCAAGTGGTTGGAAGGTGTTAAGTGTGTAGGGTAGCAACACACACACACACACACACAGGCAGACGCACACACATTGATAGGCTCGCTCGGTGACCCAAACTCCAGCATTTGACAGCTTTTCTAAATATTTCCTAATGCAAACGAGACTTGTGGGCATAGCCTTTGCTTATCAATGGGCGCTCAACTTACACACACACGCACACAAATATGAGCTGAGGGTGTGTGCGTGAAATGTCATCACAGCGGAGCATGTAAATGAACTTTACAACGCAATGTGGTGGGTTATTTGTAGCTGCTTGCTGTTTGCCCAACACACACAGAGCCACACACACACGCACACACACACACACATAGAGAAGACACCCTGGAACATGGGGGCTGTTCATGCAATATTTGTTGTAGAGGTATCCAACATTGACGCAAAAATCAATGTCCGTTATGACAAGTCAACTGTAGTACGAAAAGAAGCAAAAGAAAAAAACAGCAGAAATAGCAGCAGCAGCAGCGGCAGCAAAGGATGCGCAATAAGCTGAAAGCTTATGCTAAGAGCAGTTTGAATAAAGATAATATACAGCTTATATATATGGAATATGATTTTTAGTGAAAAAAAACTAAGGAAGTAAAACTTACTTAAGCTGCGAGAGCTGTCGAAAAATATATAAAAATAAATATTTTTATTAAATAAAATAAATGCAATTATTTTTTCTATATTTTTATTAAGAATTTGATATGAGAAATTCTTCATATTAAACAAAATCTTTAAAAATTCATAAAGAAATTTATATCTGTATTCTGGGAAATACCTTTCAGACTATACCTTTCTATAGACTTGAAACCAACTCTTTAAGCTTATATATTCAGATTTTTATAATTTCAGATTTTTGCATATTTAAAATCAAAATATTATATATATTCTATATATTCAATACTTTCGCCCAATAAAATATATAAAATTGTTATAAATTAAAAAATATTAATATTTAAAATACTTATAAAATAAATTAAAAAATATTAATATTTCAAATATTTTTAAAATAAATTTTAAAAAAATTAATATTTTAAATATTTTTAAAATAAATTTAAAAAAAATTAATATTTTAAATATTTTTAAAATAAATTAAACAATATTTATATTTCAAATATTTTTAAAATAAATTTAAAAATATTTCAAATATTTTTTAATGTATAACAATTTTATATATTCAATTGGGCAGAAACTAATAAATCTAGTACGCATATAATATTTTGATAAATTGACATAATAAAATTAATTTAGTAAATTCTAAAGACTTTTCAATAATTTCAAACAATAATGCTATTATATGGGCAGGCGAATGCTAATAAAAGATTAATAAAGTAATTTAATATTGTTATCCAATCAACTATTATTAAGCTAATATGCTCGCACCCACACGCTATTATCAGCCTTTAAATTGATTATAATTGATTTATTTGACGTGAATAGCATTACAATAGCAACAACAACAGCAACAACAACAATTCAAATCGAATATCGCGACTCGTCGCTGGCCACAACAGAAAATACGTAAACAATGCGAGCTCAGTCGCATGCGCTGAAAAGTATGCTATAAATTTTTACACTCCAAATGACACACGAATGTATGAGTGTGCCAGTGTGTGTGCCTGTGTGTGTGTGTGTGTGTTTGACACGTTCAACAAGTGCATGTTGATGTGTCGCTTACCCACAGACACACACACACACACACACACTCTCTCTCTCTCTCTCTCTCTCTTCGCCTTACTCTCTTAGCTACCCCCTTTGTAAAAAAAAAAATATAGAAATATCACAAATTTGATAAGCGAGTGCGAAAAAAAAGAACACGGCAAAAGTTGCGGCGCTCTCGCGCTGGTCAACCTGTGACTGAACCTTTGTCTTTTTAACCCTTGATGGCCGCCAGCACGCATGACAAAATAATTACAAAACGCCTCACAAATAATATACAAAAAAATATACAAAAAAAAATATTAAAAAAAAAGAAAAGTAGGAAGGCAATCTTTATTGATTTTTATTTAACACACGCTGCCTGCCTGGGCGCCTTTTTTTTTGCCAATTTTCCAGATGACATAAGCGCGACGGCAGCGACGTCAGCGTCAGCGGCAGCGTCGCCGCCTATTCTGAATGATACTGATAAGGCGGCCAAGGCGGAGCAGCCGGATGTTGTGAACCGTGCGGAAATCAATTTGGCGAAGCCCAACAAGCAGACACCAACAACAACAGCAACAACAACAACAACAGCGCCACAGGATATTGGCGAACAGCAGTCGGCAGCTAATCAAATCAACGACGATGCAGCCGGGGTAAGTTGGCGCAAAATTACAAATTAAAACTGCAGTCGGCAAGGGCGCAGGGAGACGAGCTGCCTGCCTTGTCTAATTAAGCAACAGACAGGTGACAGCAGCAGCAGCAGCAGCTCAATTAGGCAACGCAGCGGCACGCAGCTGCCATGACAAATTAGGGCAAAGCAACAAAAAAAAAAAAACTAAGAAGAAGCAGCAGCAAAGTAACGACAGACTGATAATGACAGACTACAATGATGCCCCGTTACAACAGCAGCTGAAGCAGCGCAGCAGCAGCCGCCGCAGCAGCCGACTCAAAAGAGAAGACGAAGAAAGCGAAATGCGTTTAGCTCCATCGACCGGCATTCTAGGCAGAGCGCCAGACAGACAACAGAGAGCGAGCGCACGAATGAGCGAGAGAGTGCGCGTGCGCAAGCAAAGAGAGAGCCGAAAGCCTGCAAACAGGGTGACTCAGGCACAGCAGTAGAAAGAGAGCGAGCGAGGCAGAGGGAGCTTGCTAGCCGGAAGCCTAAATACAGGGTACCTCAGCAACAGCAGCAGCAGCAGCAAAAGCGGGCGCCTATTGATTTTTGGCTGAACTTCAACGTGCTGCTGCTGCTGTTGTTGTGCTTGGAAGTGGGCTGGTTGGGCGTGGAGTTGCCTGGGTAGGGTTGCTTGACAACACGAGCTATGAGCACGCGCCTAGCGGGCCGGGCCACCTTCGCTGGCAAGTTTCAAGTGCCCGCCACTCGAGCGTAACAACTTTTTGCGCTGCAACTGCAAACTAAATCGATTTTTTGTTGTTGTTACAGCAGCAGCCGTCAACAGCAGCAGCAGCAGCAGCAGCGTCGGCCACGCACAACTGGAGTCCCACATCGAGACGACCACGCACGCCGCCCGCGCCGCAGAACTCGCCCGTTGGCTATGGACTCTCAGCAGCAGCTGCAACAAACGCTGTGCCACCTGCGCTGGCGCCACTGCTGCAGCAGCAGCAGCAACCGCTGAGCAGCAAGCGCAATGCCAAAAATCGCAGCAGCAACAGCAACAACAACAACACAAACAACAACAATCGCATTATCGAATGCGATCTCATACCGAGCAAGAAATCAAAACGCAAGGCGAGCAAACGGGAAACGGAAACGGAAACGGAGCATGTCGAAGCCATGGAGTCCACAGTGCGCGAACAAATAAGGGTGAGAGCACACGCACACAAAAACACACAAGCAAACGCAACTTGAATACCCCTACTTGCTTTACAAATTTCTTAGGAAACTAGTTTGACTTTGTTTATTTTAAGATAATAAAATATTTATATTTTCTTGAATTCGTTTTTTGAGTTCTAGAAGCTTTTTCTTTTAATTAGAACAGTTTTTAGCACTGTTAACATTGATAGGAGAGATAGCAGAGCCCATATACAGCGGTGTTTTCATGAAAATAGTAGTGTGTTCATGAAAATAGTAGTGTGTTCATGACAATAGTAGTGTGTTCATGAAAATAGTAGTGTGATCATGAAAATAGTAGTGTGTTCATGAAAATAGTAGTGTGTTCATGAAAATAGTAGTGTGTTCATGAAAATAGTAGTGTGTTCATGAAAATAGTAGTGTGTTCATGAAAATAGTAGTGCGACTGAAATGTTCGATACAGCAAGATGGACGTATGACAAGCTGAACGAATGGGAAAACTCTTCATGAAATCAATTAATATTAACATTAATATAAAGAAGTACAGTTTTTTCAGCATATCTAAAATGAATTCGAAAGTAAAATATCCAAAATTAATGCAGCATAAGCAGAAGAGGGCTCTACTTTTTTGAATGAAAGAAAGAAATCCTTTTTAAAATTGAAACAGATATAAGATATAAGTTAGGGTATCTGTTAGTCCAGCAACTTTTACTAACTTAAATTGAAGTACAGTTCAGTTAAATGTAGTTAAATGCAGAAACTAATTGATTTAATTCAAATTCCTTGCAGGATATCAAGCCTTTGCCTGGCTTTCAGCAGGCGTTCGGCTCCACCGAAATCGGACGCTTCTCGGAGCGTTTTCTGCAAACGCCCGAGAGTCTAGTGGAGCGGCTGGCCGAGGAATACGCAGCGAGTTGCAGCAACAGTAGCAGCAACAACAGCAGCAACAACAACAGCAGCTGCAACAGCAACAACAGCAGCAACAATAACTGCAGCAGCAACAGCATGAGCAGCAGCTATTACGATGCCCCAATTGGCAGCAACATGCACAGCTATTGGCCATACGAGGAGCAGCCTGGCTATGGCTATCAGAGTCCGAGTCACAGCCTGAGTCAGCACAGTCAAATGTCGCGCAGTCGTATGCGTGGCCAGCTCTATCCCTACTATGCGGCGGACTATGCGGCGTATGAGCGCTACGGCTATGCGGCCTACAGTGCGGCAAGCAGAGCGCGCTATAACGAAATACGCTGCAATGGCTACTGAAGAAAGCTCACAAAGAATATATATATATAGATATCTATATCATATATATATATATAGATAACCTTGTCGTTTTGTCATTTAAAAAAAAAAAAGAAAAAAGAAATTCTCTCTGTGTGTGCCTTTTTCGGTCAAAATTCGGCAATGCCCCGAAACAGATTGTAGAGTATTTTATTGTCGGGCATTGCTGGCGTTGATTGCGTGCAAAATTCATATAACAAACCAAAAAATATAGTAAAAAGAAAAACAAAAACAAACAAGGCCAAAATGTAAATTAAAAATTAAGCGTTAAGTAGTTGAATGTTGAATGAACACAAAAAGTTTGCCAATTGTGCAAGCGATTTGTCCCACTGTACATACTCGTAGAGCAATGCATTTCGTTTTGTTTTCCTTTGTTTTTCGTTTGTTTCTAAGCAACTTCTCTGCGTATTTATAATTAGTAAAAGATGTGCCATTGAAAACAACTTTAATGCGACAAAAAACACGTTTCGTTTTATATAAGGTTTTACGTTTTTTAGTTATATATTAATATATATTATATATACAACAATACATATTACAACGGTACTTAATTAAAGTTATTAATTTTAATTTGTAATTAGTTAAAGCAAAGCACTAAATATTTTAATTGATTTTACTTTTCTTTTCTTTTCTTTTCTTTTTTTTGTACTTGTCCAATTTGAATTGCTAAACAATTTGTATTTTTATTTTAAATTTTAAAAATTTATTAGTTTTAGTTTCGATTTAAGTGCCTTAATTTAGTTACATTAAAAAAGAAAAACAATTGAAGTTTTCGACAAATTTGTATCAGTTTTAATGTATAAAGAAAAACCAGTTCAGGTTTCAAAAGGGCCCAAAAAATAATTAAAAAATAAACAAAACAAAACCAAATCCAAAAAATAAAAAAAAAACACATCGACAAAACATTCAAAAATGTTTTTTAGTCAAATCATTACAAAAAAAAAATAAATATTAGTTGTTAATTAAAAAATTATTCACCAAAAATAAAATGAGAACAAAAAACTTCGTAGTGTTGAAATTTTATGACAAATATTTTCAAAGTTTAAAAAAGAAATTTAAAAAAAAAAGAAAACAAAAATAAAAATAAAAAAAAAGAAAACAAAAATAAAAATAAAAAAAAACAATTTAAAAATGATATATACATGTAGCTAATTTTAAGTCCTTGTGTAAATAAAACAAATATTTGAACGTTTAAATTTTATGAAAAAATAAAAATAAAAATAAAAATAAATCAAAAATCAAATTAGCATAAAAAAATTGGAATTTTTTCACTAAGCGCTTTTGCTCCAGCAAAAATAAAAGCCAAACGAATTGAGTTTATATGTTGGGAGCGTTTTTTAATGTTTTTATTTTTTACTTGTCTTGTTTTTATTTGTTTGTTTTTTGTTTTGTTTTTAACTGTTTTGTTTTTATTGATTTAATTAATTTATAAATATTATTACATAACCTAGAAGTGTGTTGTTGTTGTTGTTTTTTTTTTAAATAATTACAAAAATAGTTTTTGTTGTAAAAACAGCAGAAAAATTGTGTAAATTAGTTTTTTTTGTTGTTGCTTTTTTCGAGTTGAGCAGAAATCAAAAGGTAAAAATTGTAGGCTTTTCGCTTTAAGACTTACGAACTAAAGGAAATCATATATGATTAAGTGACTCATTATATTTATAAAAGAAATAGCAGAAAAGCATAAAGAAAGCTGATTACAGTGTGTGTGTGTGTGTGTGTGTGTGTGTGTGTGTGTGTGTGTGTGTTGGGAGACTGTTACGAGTTGGCTACAAGTTTCTCATTTTAGTTTTCTTTTTGAAGTATATAAATAGTTTGTTCTGTTTCTGTTTCTGTTTTTTCTTCTTTTTCTCTTCTCTCTTTTTGTTTTTGCCTTTTTTTCTTTTTAATAATAATAAACAATTACACAATTATTGATTTTGTTAGCATTATTGCCGCGATGCTGACGATGTTGTTGTTGCTCATCAGCAATAATTGGGTTTATAAATTAATTAGTGTGTGTTTTATATCGTTATATATATTTATATATCATCAATTGTGTTTGCCTTTTGTTTTTATTTTTATTTTAGTTTATATATATAATTTTATTTTTTTTATTGATTTTTCCTCTTTTTTTCACTTTTTGCATAAGCTATGAGACGACGTGTCTTTGTGTGTGGTGTGTGTTGTGTGTGAGCTGTGGATGTTGGCTCGCAATCATGAGGAGGACGCCGCCGAGGAGTTCTTTGTGGAGCCACCGGCCGAGTTGGTGTTGGAGTTGCGCTGCTTCTCAATGTACACGTTGAGCAGACGCACCTTGCTGGGATTCATCACCGAGAGCTTGGGCTTGAGCTTCTCCTCGCCGAGCACTAGATACAGCTTGACAATGCAAAAGACCGCCGCCTTGCGCACCATCGATTGCAGATCATCGGCGGAGCGTGCCAGATTCGGAAACACTGTGTCCAGGTGAGCATCTGTTATCTCGGTGCCGTGCTGTTCGGTTACCTCGAGCAGAATTTTGATGGCGCACAGATTGGCTGGAAAGGCGCCCGTCGCAATCACCGGATTCACAATGTTTATGGTCAGATCTAGGGGCAGAGCCGGCGCTATCCTTGGTATCATGGTGTCAATCTCGCGCAGCGCCTCCTTGCTGTGCTGATAGCAATTCATGATCTTCAGCAGGATCAGCTCGAGGAAGTTCAACCAATTGTGTCGCATCTTATCGCTGCGCACAATCTTGCTGAGCACGTGCAGGCCAGAGATGATCACATCCGTATGCTCCGCCTCCAGCATGTGGAGCAGCATGCGCATTATCGACTTGAAATGCTTGTTGGGCAGCTCACAGTTGCCGCCGCGTATGCAGATGCCCAGATTGGCGAGCGCCGTCTGCAGCTGCTCCACGGACTGCTCCTTGTTGAGTGTCAGCGCGACGCGCATCACCTCGCTCTCGTGCAGATTGCCTGGCAGTATCAGCTCCCCATTCTCCGCAACGAGCAGTGAAATCTTAGCTGTTGGCTGTGCTGCTGCTGGAGCGGCTGCATCCAGTCGCATCGTTGCCGATTCCGGCGTATTCGATTGCGTGGTATTGGCCGACGATTGGGTTTTCGAATTCGATGACAGCGAGTCCTGCTGCGCTGTCAGATCCCGACCGGATTGCTGTTGCTGCTGCTGCTGCTGCTGATCGATGGCGAACTGCAGATGATGTCCATTGTAGCCATTGGGCGCCAGCGATTGGTATTGGCCGCCAGCGAAGCAGGAACGTATCTCCTCGGAGGTCTTCTGTATATTGTGCTGCACCTCCAGCTCGGAGAAGCCATAGTTCACCTGCTCCTGCTCCACAGACGATTGCCGTGAGCGTGGACTAGAATTCATGTGCATATTGAGCGATGAGAATGGCCCCACACTCGGACTCTGCAGCGGCTTGGGGCTGCTGCTGCTCAGCGGCGAGCTGCTCGGCGAGTTGGCGCCGCTGCTCTGTCGCCTGATATTCGACTGTATGCAGAGGCGTGCCGTATCCTGATATCCCTTGGGCAGCGCCGCCAGCATCTTTGTCATTTGCGGCGTATTCAGATTGTAGAGCGCCACCAGGCACTGGCGCGCCTGCGAGCGCAACTCCATCGACTTGTGATCGCCGGCCATTTGAGCTAGCTTCAGCACGGTGCGCTCACAGCTCTGGTTCTGGTCGCTGGGAAAGTCGCTGCTCTTGCCGTACGTGTTGACCAGCTCGGCGAGGAAGCGCAGTATGGCAATGCGTGTCTTTGTCGTCGGCGTCTGTGTGTTGTCCGAAATGATGCGGAAGAGCTCCTTGAGCTGCAGCTGCGTTGGGAAATACTCGTGCACCACTTGCAGTGTCTTCCAGATCTTGCTGTGCATCGAATTGAGCAGATCGGTGCCCAGCTTATTGAACAGCCGCGTCAGCAGTATGAACAGCCAGTCATGGAGCTCGGGTGCATGCACCAGAATCAGCTCAGTGACCGTATCTAAAAACAAAGAGTAGACTTTAGTGTGCGTGTCCATAAACATTTTGCGAAACATGTCCAGGACGCATTGCAGCTGCTGTTGGGTCAACTCCTTGCCATCGGCCAGATACTGGGTGAGGCTGATCAGGCCATCCTTGCGCTCGCCCCAGTGCGTGGACGCGCAATATTGTATAATTGTCTCAATGTCATCGAAGGGCGCTCGCTGGCTGTTCCAGTCGAGGCGATTCCGGGACCCACTGAGCGAATAGTTCGACATGGAGTTGTTGCCACGCGTATAGCTCGAGTCAAAGGAACGCTCCGAGCACACGGAGCTCGCCTCCGAATCAATATCGTCGGATTCATCACGGCCCAGCAGCTTGCGTCCCATGCGTATGCCGCCGCTGCGCATAAAGTCTCCGGACACATAGTCGGGCATATCGCCATCGCCCGTATTGCCGCCGCCCAGCGAAAGTTCTGCTTCGCGGGATTGGGCCAGCAGACGAGATGCAGCTGTGGTGCGTACTGGATTATTGCGTTCGGGTGTGCGTCGTGCACTGGAGCTGGTTGAATAGATGCTGCGCTTCATCAGTCCAGCGCCGCCGCCGCTGCCCAGGCGATTGGGACTCGTCTCCCTGGAGCTGGCGGTGCTGCGCGGTATGCCAGATGCCTTTTTGGGTATGGCTCCAGTGGCACCGCCCCTAAAGTAGCCGCCTATGCCATAATGATCACGCAGCTTGGTGCTGGGCGACGTGGAGCGTGAGCCGGGCTGCGATTGCGAGACGCCAGCGCGTGTGCGTCCAATGCGTGTGGTGGGCGTCACTGTGCCCGGCGAGACATTCTGGTGGCCGCTATTGGAACTGAGACGTGGTCGTGGCAACGAACCACCCGCTGCTCCAGCTCCAGCTCCAGTTCCAGTTCCCGCATGCAGATTACTGTTGGTGGCTGCCACTGGCTTCTTTTGTCTGGAGTAGAGCGTGTATTGAGCCCGTGCCTTGGCGCGCTGAGCCGCAGCCGTGTCCACAGCCGAGATGGAGCGCATGCTGGGCGTGGCCTTTTGCAATGTGTTTGTGGTGCTGCGTCCGATGCGTGACGGTGCAGCCGGACGCTGTTGGGCGCCATTGGAGCCGCCACCACCACCGTCACGTTCACGCTCCAGTGCTCGCTGTGCAGCTATATCCAGATTGCCATAGATCTGATCCGCCAGCTCGGGAAAGTGGCGACGGTATGCCCAGTAGGCGAGTCGCGAATGTCGACGCGCTTCGCTGTCCGCATCGCCCATGGACTTCTTGAGCGTGTCGCGTAGGATGACCGCATGGCGTTCCAGTGATTTCGTTTGCCACTCCTCGAAGAGCAGCACCATCAGCTCGCAGAGTGTCGAACGTATATCCTTCGACTTGGACTGCTGCAGCGTCTCCAGGTAGATCTTCAGCAGCTTCGGCGCATGCGTGTATTTGATGATGTATTTGAGCGCCAGCGTCGAGGCCGATGCAATCACCTTGGCCGAGTTCTGGATCAGCTGTATCAACTGTTCCAGTATGCTCCAGCAGAAGACATCGAGTTTGTTGCGCAACGTCTTGGACATGTACGCAATTGTGATGCACGCCTCGCGTATCACCTGCGAGCGCAGCTCCTCCTTCAGTACGTCCAGGAAGGCCAAGGACAACTCCTTCAGCTGCACAGTCATGAATTGCTGTTGCGCCTGATAGTTGAGCAGCAGCAGAGCGCGCACCTTCTTGAACGCATCCACACGCTTCTCCCAATCAGCATTCTTATCGCTTATAATAACTAAGATTTGTTTGTATATGTCATCCATGTCCTTGGCATGGAATATGGTCAGTTGCGGCACCTGCTCAAAGCTGGCCTCAAATATTTCCATGGTGACGGCGCCCGCATCGCCGGCCACATCATTCGGAGTGGGCTTCTGTCGCTGGATCGATGTGGCCGAGTGCAATTGTCGCTTGACAATCTTTGTGGGTCGTTCGCGCACTGAGATGTTGTCGCCCTCATCCAGACCGTTGCCATTGCCGTTGCCATTGCTGCCGTTGCGCAGCGCCGACGGCAGCAGCAAACCCTCCAGCTTCACCTGATCGAACTTTTGTTCGAGCAGAGCCAACTTGGAGGCGGGCATGTCGTCCATGCGGCGCAGATCTGGTCGCAGGCGATCGCCCACATGCTTGTAGATCTCCACGAGCGTCTGTATGGCCGCCTCGCGCACATTCACTGTGGGATCACCGAGCAGTGCACACACTGGCGTTATATACACACGCACGCTCAGCTGCTGTGTGCCGTATTCGTTGAGCGCATTCACAATCGTCTGCAGGAACTCCTCGCGCACTTTGGCATTCTTGTGCTTGAAGCAGCTGGTGGCCAGTTTATCAATTAACGTTTGGGCCGACTGCACTTTGTGCTCCATTAGATCGCGCAGCAGCAGCTGCGCCTTCTCGCGCACAGTGTCCCGGCTGTCGCCCAGACGATCGATCACATGGGGCAGCATTGTCGCTGTGTACGCATTGAAGTCTGAGCCCAAGCGCTTGATCAGCTCCGAGAAGGCCTCGAGTGACTTTTGTGCGATCTTAAAGTGACTGCCCGTCAGCCAGGGCATCAGGTTGTCAATGAGGAAGCCCATGTCAGTGCACACAATTGAATTGGTGTCGTCGCTGAGGAATGTCACCAGATCTTCAGCCAATTGTACCTTGACGCGCATATCCGCCTTCGGCATCTGTTGAATGAAGCCATCCAAATCGCTGGGCTTGCGGTACGCCATTCTCCCTCTCTCTCTTTATTGTGGTATGTGTGTGTGTGTTGCAGCTGCAATAAAAGTGAATGGATATTAGATTGATTTTCGATTTTGGCTTGGGCAAATTGTATTAAATATTTATGGGTTGCAATGCAGGTCAACAGAATTTGAGCAGATGAAATGCATAGGAAAACGAAATTTAAACAGCTTCAGATTGATTCGTACTAAATAAAACATCAAAACAATTGCAGACTGCTAATTTCCTCAGTTAATAAATAGTAGAAAACAAAAAAAAAACATTAGCAAACATTAGAAATCTGCAATAATTTTGACAAAGCTAAATAAAAGAATATAATTTTAAAACACCAAATTCTGTTTCATTTTTGACAAACTAATAAAAACTAAATTTGATTTCAATTTTTCAAATAGCGCGCAAAATTCAAATTTGTGAACTGCGCGCGCGCACATCAAATGCAGAAAGAGCAGAAGAAGCAGCAGCTGAGACCGTCGCAAGAAGAAGAAGCACAAGCAACAGTCGCACGCAACGTGCAAAACGGGCAACAATTTATGAGTTTATCCATGTGGACTGCTGTATGCGTGAGTGTGCGTGTGTGTGTGAGTGTGTGTGTGAAAAGTGAAGTCAGTGTTTGGGCTGCGAAAAGTAGGTGAATGGCTGCGCGGGTGGGAGAATGGGGGAATGGGAGAATGGGCACGGACAGCGGCAGATGGCAGTGCTGGAATGACACGAAAGCCAGGGCAGAGTGCAGAGGGGAGGAAGTAGTAGGTGTGAGCGAGGCGTTGTTACGTCGTCGTTGTGCACAAATATGAATCATCTCACCGCGACGACATCCAGGAGTGCTGCTCGCTTTGTGGGTGAGTGGGTTAGGTAGTCGGATATATAGGCAGTTAAATGTCCAAAACTACAAAAATAACAAACTATAAACAATAACCCAAAAAAGGTTGCGGCGCTGCCGCTGCTTCGCCTGTTACTGGCTCTGGTTACGGAAGCGACATAAACGGTAAATGACGAGCGTCGCTGTTAATAGCTGCAGCGACAGCGACGTCGACGTCGACGTCAAGCCGTCTATGGGTGGCAGCCAGAGAGAAAGAGTGAGAGAGAGAGAGAACGCGCAACAAAAAGAAACAACATATTTATGGAAATAGCTAAATGAGATAATATGACAGCCAACAGCAAGTTATATAGAGGTAGAAGAGTGTGTCGACAATTACTAAGCAACAACAGCGACTTGTTTGCTCACTCACAGAAAGAGAGAGGAAGAGAGAGAGAGAGAGAGAGAGAACGAGAGAGCTTTAAGCAACAAATTAGCATTGCATACGCAATTTTCTATTTATAATAAAACAACAAGAACAACAACAGGCAACAGCAACTGAAATTATTATAAAGCGCTTGGCGTAGCTTTCGTAACTTTTGCAACTCCAACTATACGATAAGATAGGGCTAATTGATTGAAGGCTGCGGCCGCGCTGTTAGTTTTAGAAAAACAAGCAGCAGCTGTTCCGTTATTCCCACTAGCCAATTGGACTGACTGACCGAGGGCGAATTTGTCAAATTTAAATGTCACATGAAAAGCGAAAAGCACAAAATAAAAACAAAAAACCACAAAAAAAAAACGGAAGCGGAGGCGAATGCGAATGCGTGTCTTGGCCAAATAGTTGCATGATCTTTTTTTAACACGCTCACAGATACGCACACACTCCTCTCACTCTCTCACACACACACACACACACACACACACACATGCATACTTCTATGCCTAAATAAATACTCACTTTATTTGCAAATCCGGCTGCTGCTGCTGCTTCTTCTTCTTCGGCTCCCTCTCTTCGCTTTACGCTCAATTTTTGTTTTGGGTTGGGTCTGACGCCAGCAACAACAACAACAACAACAACAACTGCGTCTGCTGCTGCTGCTGCTGGTGCTTGTTGGCCGCCTTGGGCAATGTTAAAAATTGATTTTCCAGTTGGAAATTGAACAAACAATTTGTAATGCACACAAATACGGGTATTAAATAAATTCTATGTCGTTTCAAGCACAGCCAATTGAACAATTGCCAGATGAGAGATCACAGTTTTGCTATTATTATTGCCTCCGCTCACCCACTTCTTTATTTGTGTTGTTGTTGTTGTTGCGCGCAGTTTCACTTTAACAAGTTAAATGTCATTTGTTGGTGTTGGTATTGTTGTTGCTGTTGTTTTTGTTGCAATATCGCTGCTCTCTTTCTCTTTCGTCTACCGTTATTGCTGACTGCTAGAGGTGTTCGTCGACGTCGCAGTCACCGCGCCGTCGGGCTGCCGCGGGTTCAACACAAATTCCAACGTCTTCAAAGTCTCGTCTGCTGCTGCTGCTGCTGCTGTTGCTGTTGCTGTTGGCTGAATTCGTGAACTTTTTCAGTGACGCGCTGTTTGCCTGTATTTTCGTTCTCTTGCTCTCTTCCTCTCTCATTGCTCATGGGTCAGATTTGCATTAGCAATTTGGCCGCGTTGCGGTTGTACGGTTTAACAAACATCACATTTTGTTGCACATTTCCAATGTTTGGTCGTTCTTAGCTTATGCGTTATATTCTTTTCACACTTTTTACATCAATTTAATACCGATTTTGTTGCGCGTTGCGAAAAATTGCCTCTTCTTGCTCATCGGTTGTTGCCATAAATCGATACGAGTCTTCACATCGATAGCATATACAGAGTTGCAACTGCTGTCTGCTTATCGATAGTTGATTGAGAGTGTGTTAGCGATAGTACATTCTAATTGTAACAGTCTGGTAACGCTTGCATGCAAATTGCGCGTATATTTAATTCGAATTCAAATGATGTGTTTATTTTTGATAAATATATAAAAACTTGATAAATATAATGATTGGATGACAAGCAGGTGAGTCGGCAATAATATGTAAAACGTTACGCTGATAAAACTGTCAGCAGTGGTAGAGTATGACAGTTTAATCTACGTATCGTAACTGTTTTAAATGTTTGTTTTTGATAAATATGTGTACAAAACCTTGAATATAATAAAAACAAAGTAAGAGTGCTCTAGTGGAGACTGCTCGACTAGCAGATCCCCTGAACCCTGCAATGAGCCGTTATTCCAAACATTATTTCTGCCTGTTACATACATTTTAACAAAACCATTAAACCCTGATTCCCCATTTTCAATGGGTATAACAAGTAAGTAAACTCTAGTCTGTGGTGCCCGCTAGTGGATACCCTGAACCCCTAATGATTTGCGTTTTTTAATATGCGCAGTTATTTATTGTATTTATTAAAGCAGCAAAAAGAGCAAACTTATAATAAATTTGCGACTAAAATAACCAGTTTTCACTTCATGCAAGATCTGATAGCAAATTTGCCATAAAAAAAAAGAAAAAAAAGAAAGATTAGAAAAAACTTTTATGAACACCGCCACTTCATGGCTCGAGCGTCATCTCGCATATCTAAACCAAAGTAGCCGCTGTTAATTAAACTTCGATTCGTAGAACAGATGCGAATGCACGCGCTTGAAAGTTTATCAAGGAAAAATGCGCACGCTTGGCGCTGTTTGCCACATGCTTTTGCCAGTTGGCCAAATGTTTTGTTTAATAAGTTTTGTGTTACTTAATGGATTTCAATGAAATTTTCAGCATATGATCTCTATATATTCTATTGAATTTTTGTGAATTGTATATAAGTATATATGGAATAGGTTTCTTAAGCGAAATAGGTTTAAGCATAGAATAATTTATATATATATTTATGTATATTTTTATTTAATAATTATTTTTGTATATATTTTTATATACATTTTTAAATATATATTTATATATATATTTATATATATTTTTATATATAATTTTATATACTTATATTTCAGTCGCACTACTATTTTTATGAACACAACCCTATATCCTCTATTATCTGTCATTTAAAAATTTTACTCTAAGCTTAAACCTATTCCGTTAGCTTAAGCCTATTCCGTAGCACTACTATTTTGATGACCACAGCTGTGTTAAAGTGTAGAAGGAGGTTTGGCAGGCCTTATAAAGTATATACAGCTGTGGTCATAAAAATAGTAGTCCAACTGAAATGTTGGACATATACACATACACATATATATATATATATATATATATATATATATATATATATATATATATATATATATATATATATATATATATATATATATATATATATATATATATATATATATATATATATATAATATACATATACATATACATATATATATATTTATTTCAGTAGCACTACTATTTTGATGACCACAGCTGTATACACTCTATGGGGTCTGCCCAGCCTCTGTTACATACATTTCAACAGAACCGTTAGACTCGGATTTCCCATTTTCAATGAATGGGTTCAGGGTATAAAAAATATATTTGCAAGCAAAGTTCCGCCGTCAGCAACAATATGTAAAACGATACGTTAAATAAAGCTTTCAGCGGGGGAACCTGTAGATACTAAACGTCAACAAAGACGTGGACATTTTTTCTTGTGTTGTACTTTGGTTCCATTTTTATTTGTAAACTGATTATTTATGTACAGAATTTCATTTAGTTTTGAGATTGAATTTGAGAACAGAGTGGGGTAAGAATTGATTTAAGTGCAAATTAAGCTAAACAGTCTTTTAATGCTTTGAGCCATTCTGATGTACCGCCTGTGCGCGGCCCGATGGATCTTCTGGGCAGCCCCAGTCCAGGCGTGGCACCCATCGCACCACTGTGCGAGCTGCTGCTTCGCCAGGAAACTGTTGCTCAAAGATGGTGCGATAGTAGTACGCCTCCTTTGTCGTCGGCGTGTTGTGTGGAAATCTCTCGGCAGCCAGCGCAAATTCCGCATCCTCGACATGGCTGGTGGCCACGCGGCGTATGCTATTGATCCACTCATAGCCGACGCCATCTGAGAACTGTTCCTTCTGGCGCCAGAGCACGGAATCGGGCAGATAGTTCTCGGCAAAGGCGGCGCGCAACACAAACTTCTCCAGCCTGGACTTCTGCTCATCCTTGAATTGGTTGAGTGGTCCAGGAATCTTGTCCTCCGGTCGTATGTTCATCACATAGTTGACGAACTCCGTGTCCAGGAAGGGCACACGCAGCTCCACGCCCTTGGCCATGGCCACCTTGTTGGCGCGCAAACAATCGGACAGATGCAACTGCTGCACACGCTTCACCAGCTCTTCGTGGAACTGCTCGTAGTTGGGCGCCTTGTGGAAGTACAGATACCCGCCAAAGATCTCATCCGCGCCCTCGCCAGAGAGTATCATCTTGATGCCGGTGCTCTTTATGTAGCGCGCCAGCAGCAGCATGGGCAAGCTGCATCTGACAGTGGTCACATCGTAGGTCTCCAGATGGTAGACAATGTCCCGGATGCCATCCAGTGCATCCTCAATCTCGAAGATGAGCTCCGTGTGGTCGCTGTCTATGTACTTGGCCACCTGGCGAGCTGCCTCAAAGTCCGGCGCATCTCTCAGGCCCACCGAGAAGGTCTTCAATCTGTAGCCGGCATTGGTCTCACGCATAATCTTGGTGGCAATTGAAGCTATCAAGCTGGAGTCGACGCCACCGGAGAGCAGCGCCCCAAAGTGAACATCGCACTGCAGATGCGTGCGCACGGCAGACTCCAGGCTGCTCCTCAGCAGCGACAGGTCGCAGGGCAGACTGGGCAGCTGATCCATCCAGGGCTGCTCAAAATGTCGCCAGCGACGCATTGCACCCACTTGCCCGAAGCGCGCCTCGCCAGGTGTGAATGTCTCCACGTGCTTGCAGCAGGCGGTCAGGCACTTCATCTCGGAGGCCACCCATATGTTGCCCTGTGCATCCTCGCCAATGTACATGGGTATGATGCCAAATGGATCACGAGCCAGTAGCAGCTCCTTGCTGCGCCTATCATACAAGGCAAAGGCGAACATGCCTGTGATGTGCTGCAGCAGCTCCACGCCGTAGTCTTGATACAGCTCCAATATGACGTGGCAATCACTTTTCGGCTTATAGCCGCCACGTCTCTTCGCTATCTGTGCAGACAGTTCCAGATAGTTGTAGATCTCGCCATTGGCCACCAGCATTAGGTTGCCATCATCCGAAACAAATGGCTGATCGCCGAATTCGACGCCCACAATGCGTAGACGCTCGTGGACCATGGCTACTCCCTGCTCTGCTATAATCTGCACGCCCGTGGAGTCGGGCCCACGATGCCGCTGCCTTCCGCTCTGCCTGTAGGCCAGCTCGCGCAGACTGTGCTTGCAGCCCTCCAAGCATTGTGCCTCTATGGGTGCTCCGTCACTGGAGAATATTGCAAATATGCCACACATAATTCTCAAGATTAATTTATCGATGTGAAACGTGTATCCCAACGTTATACAATAATTTGCTATTCGCCGCCCCGTCCGTCACTTAGCGCAACTCAACACCAACTGCTAGCGCCACGCTATATTAAAGCCCGAAGAGAAACTAAAAACGTGTGTGTGGTTAGTTGCCAATTATATATAGATTCTCACTGTGTCTTTTAACAGTGCGGTAATACCATAATGAAATTGCATCATGTTAACAGCGCTGCAGTGTTGCCGTTTTTTCTGGAGCAAAAAAAGCTAGATCAACCAAAAAAAAGTCCAAAAAAAGCTAAGTCGCGAGCAAAAAGAGTTTTAAAAAAAGCTGTTATTTATTAGGGACGCTACATGCTGTTTGAGCTCTGCATATACGCTTTTATTAGTTCCAACCATGACACTAGCGTTACCTGTGACAATACCGACCAAATTTTTACTGTTCATCTTCTGAAATGCAAGCTCCTTTCTCAACCCTTCCACCATTTTTCTTTCAAGCCTAAAAAAAAGTGGATACTACAGCTCCACGTTCTACAGAAAAGCAGTTAACAATCACACTTAAATATATATAGATATTTAAAAATCAATTTAACACATTATTGACACCAACACTGACATACTAAGCAATTTTGTATAGCTTATATCAGTCGACTCGTCCAGCAGCAAGCTAAATTTTGAGTTGCCAATATCCTTTACAAGATTATCGCAAAAATGCGGAGCTAAAATGTTTTTAATAGCTTTAGCTTTTTTTTAGCAGCCCTGGTTATATAACTCAATCGTGTAATCAAATTGCATCATATCACTAACCATACAACAATGTGTTGTATGGTTAGTGATAATATCACTAACACATATGACTCAGTTGTAATGCGCACATTTGTTTAGGGTAACTAAGTTTTTTTTAGCTGCCCTCTCTATATATTGTATGGTTAGCGTCATCTCTCACGATTGAGTCTTTAACAGTGGTCATCTCTCAACGAGCTAAGTCTCTCAACTGTTAGTTTACATTAACAGTCACATTTGAGTAATTGTGTCTTTTAACAGTGGCGTGCTCTCTGAGTCTTTTAACAGTGGCCTCATTGACCCGCTTCAATTGTTTGTTATTATTCGCGCACGTGCTAGAAAAAATTCAAATGCAACGGCGGGCAAATAATTGTTTCTACAATTTTCCATTCAATTGAAAGTTAACAGGTTCAAATTCAATTGTTTTCCGCGTGTGAGAGTTCAATATTTACATATTTTTTTTATTAATTGCTGTTTGTTAAAAATACAACAAATTTAGTTTGGAGAAAAGTAATATATGTATATACAAATTTATTTATTAAAATCGCTTTTTTAAGAATTATAAAACTCAATAACTCAATATAATGTTTAAGTAATAAAAATATTTAACATTTCCCATAGGCCTGATCATGTGCCGCCTGCGCCCGCCCTGAAGGATCCTCTGGACAACCCCAGTCCAGGCGTGGCGCCCACTTCTCCACCGTGTTGGCAGCTGCCTTGCCTGGGAACTGCTCCTCGAAGATGCAGCGATAATAGTAGCCCTCCTTGGTCTTGGGTGGATTGATGGGGAAACGTTGTTCAGCCGCGTGGAGCTGGGCATCGCTCACATGACGAGCCGCAAACTCGGGCAGGGCATCGATGAGGGCATAGCCGACGCCATCCGAGAACTGCTCCTTCTGGCGCCACAGCACAGCATCTGGCAGATAATCTCCAGCGAAGGCTTCGCGCAGCACAAACTTTTCCATGCGCCACTTGCGCTCACCGGCAAACTCATTCAGAGCACCTGGAATCTTGTCCTGTGGACGTATGCTCATCACATGGTTCACCAGCTGGGTGTCCAGGAAGGGCACACGCAGCTCCAGGCCCTTGGACATGGTCACCTTGTTGGCACGCAATATATCAGAAACGTGCAGCTGCTCACAGCGTGTGACCATCTCCTCGTGAAACTGCTCGTAGCTGGGCGCCTTGTGGAAGTAGAGATACCCGCCAAAGATCTCATCGGCGCCCTCGCCAGAGAGTATCATCTTGATGCCGGTGCTCTTCACGTGCCTGGACAGATAGAACATGGGCAGGCTGCAACGCACCGTGGCTATGTCATAGGACTCCAGATGATAAATCAGATCGCGCACGCCATCCAAGCAATCCTCCACAGTGAAGCTGATCTCCGTGTGCTGGCTGCCGATGTGCTGGGCCACCAGGCGAGCATGCTCGAAATCTGGTGAGCCGGGCATGCCCACCGAGAAGGTGCGCAGCTTATAGCTAGCATCACGTGACCGCATAAGCCGGGCAGCTATGGAAGCTATCAGGCTGGAGTCGACGCCACCAGAGAGCAGCGCGCCAAAGGGCACATCACACTGCAAATGGGAACGCACAGCCAGCTCTAGTTGCTGGCGCAGCTCTTGAAGATTCACCTGCCGCGTGGGTGTCAACTGCCGCCAGCTCGGATTGTAGTAGCGCACGGGTTGGAGCTGCTGCAGCACTGTGCCCGCTGCCAGGTGGCCAGGAGGAAAGAGCTGCAATCGCTCGCACACGCCCATCAGGCACTTCATCTCCGAGGCAAACCACAGATTGCCCTGCGCATCCTGACCCATGTAGAGAGGAATAATGCCAAAGGGATCACGTGCCACCACCAGCTGTCGGCTGCGACGATCGTAGAGCACAAAGCTAAACATACCTGTGATGTGTTGGAGCAGCTCCTTGCCGTGCTCCTCGTACAGCTCGATGATCACATTGCAGTCGCTCTTGGGCTGATAGCCGGGCAGACGCTTGCCAATCTGCTTGGTCAGCTCCACATAGTTGTAGATCTCGCCATTGGCTATCAGGGCAACGTTGCCATCCGGCGACAGCAGCGGCTGATGTCCCGTTTCCACGCCAATGACAGCGAGACGCTCATGCACCAGAGCCACGCCCTGTTCCTCTATGACTAGGACACCCGTGTCGTCGGGTCCGCGATGCCGTTGCTTCCCGCTCTGTCGATAGGCCAACTCCCGCAAACTGTGCTCGCTGCCCTGAAAACTCGTTGCTCCAATCGCCTCTCCACTCGCTGAGAATATGGCCAAGATGCCGCACATGTTGAGCCGTTAAGATTACGACTATTTCTCTAACTTTACGTTGCACCTGTAGCCAGGCTTCATCTGCTCGAGCAGCTGCTCCGACTGCCGCTTTTATAGAAAGTTGGTCAACAACTTTATGCCCAGTTTTTTGCCTAATTTAATCATTTAACGAACCCAAACAATTGTTAAAAAAAAGGCGTTAAATTTGTTTATCCCATTGAAAATCGAATCTGAGGGTGTTCTAAGTGCATAATGAACTCTGACTATACCCTATAAAGCAATTAGACATTTCCGTTTTGGAATAACTCTATTAATTTGCTAAAAATTAAATTTACAAAAATATTTTATATAGTTTTGAGTCCTGAGCTTTGTTAATCTATGCACATGCAGAAGTCATTATTATGCTCTAAAGAGTTTTATTTAAATAGTTCAGCTAGCACCAAGGCTATTCAATAACTAACTCCGAGTCATGGGAAGAGCAGGTGAAGCAGTTGCATAAACTGACCAACAGATGGCGCGCGTAATGATGTGCGAGTGAGCGAGCAAGTGTTATTAGGCAGCAGCTCTGTGCAAGCGTTACGGTTATATATAAATATAGTTTTTTGCCTTGAGCTTGGTTAATCTACGCACATTTAGACGCCATTATATGCTCTAAACAAATTCATTTAAATTGTTCAGCTAGCAGCGAGGTTATTCAATAACTAGCTCGAGCCTTGGGAAGGACAAGTGAAGCAGTTGCATAAACTGGTCAACAGATGGCGCCCGTGATATGCGAGCAAATCTTTATAAGCAGCAGCTCTATGCAGGCTATGCAGGGTATCTTCTAGTCGCTGCATCTCAACTTTTCCAGCACACAGCGCAAAAAAACAGCAGAAAAATAGCTACTTAGGATTTATTTTTTCATGTACCATATTTTGTTACTTAAAAGTGTTGTTTAGATCAGCAAATTAAGTTTAAATAATAAAATACTAAATTTCATTGTTTCATGCCATACTTAAATATATAAGTACAAAATAATATTTTGTTTTTATAGCGTTTGCTTTTGGCTCAGTGTGAAATGTGTATCAAAAGCGGATTTGGGAATTGAATGCCAATGCAACTAAAAAAACAAAAATAATTGTTAGCCGCACGCCTAATTTGCACAGTTGTTAGTTAATTAACAGTTTTGAATTCGGCTTGAAGTATTTGCATTTAGAGCTTGAAATAAATAATAAACAAAAAAAGAATTTATAATATAAAAATCGAGATAAGGTTTTATGACGTTCCCACCAACCTGAGAATCTAAAGCACTAAGGCACATTAAATACAGAATAAAATTTGAATAAACACAATTTTAGCACGTTGAGTGAATTTTTTGAATTGATTGAAGGGTTCAAAGTGCGCTGCCAGCATTTGGAAAGTAAAACTATTGCTGTCAAACATATACGTATGATATGTATATATTATTAATTAATTCTATAAGGTTATCTGCAGTTAGCAACAATTCAGAGCAAGTTGTTTATTTAATCTCAAACAAAACGTAAACAAAACATTGAAGCCTATGCATTGGTTTTTAAAAATTGCGCTCATTAAACAGCTGTGAAAAATAATGATATCGATAACATTTATAAGCATTCGTGGCGAATAGCAATACTTGCCAAAAATATAAACAAAGCCGTTAGTTGACTTTATTAATTCAAATATGTTTTACACTTATTATTATTTTTTACTTTCATTTAACAAAACGTTTTAAATTATTTCACAGACGTGGATGGTTGTGGCTGGTCAACTGTGCTGCAAAAGGATACTTCAGGGAGTGCGTGCGTGCGTGCGTGCGTGCGTGCGTGTCACGATCACTCCATCTTCTGTGCGAATGGTTTTGTGCAGTGTGAACATTGGAATAACAATCAAATCAATTCAAAAATAATTAAGTTCTGCAAAATTTAAGCATTCAAGCTAAAAGAGCTTTATTTCAATTAATATAATTGCAAATATAAACAATATGAGGGTTTTGTTACATTTATTGGCGCTTTGCCATTCAAACAGTCAACGTCTGCTCTGGCGCTATCGATAAATGCTTGCAATCGCTTTACAACACTGTCGCATTTGAAATATACTGACAGCTGCCTGCATCAGGCAGCGATGCAAAGAAAAAAATTGTATAAATTTTCAATCAAATATAACCAAAATTATTCAATATATTTGTAAATAAAAATGTACACAGATGAGGTGCGCACGCCGCAAACACTCAAGACGCGCTATTATGCCAGCCTAAACGAACTCAAATGCCGTGTAACAACGAGCGGCAGACGAAGCAGCAGCAGCAGCAACCATTTTCTAGCAGCGGCGTCTGCAACGCCAACGAATGGCGCCAAATCGAATAAACCGAAGTGCAGCCCCCAATTGTATGGCACGGTGTGCACACCGCCACCCAAACGACTACAGAAGGTGCGAAATCCTTTTGAGGGCGCTCTGGCAGAGCGTCTGCATTTACCCTTAATAGCCAGGTGAGCTTAGTGGATCAATTTTGTAAATCAATTCTGTATTAATGCTTTGTCCATCACTCTGCCTAGTCCCTCACTCTTTCAGTGTCGTTCGCGCACGCCACAGCTCTGCTCCACGCAATTCGAATGGGACATTGAGGAGGTGTCGCAGCTGAAGCCGGCGGATGTGGAACCGCATGAGACACAGTTCCATGACTCGCCAGATCCCGAACAGGAGTCCAAGGCACAATTGGCAATTAGCACATTTTTCAAGGAATCACACATAGTGCCCAGTCCCGTGGACTGTCCGCTGCGCAAGCATCGCATCATACTTAACGAGATCAATGCTAACACGCCGATATCGAATAAGTCGAAGCAGCGTTCCAGAGACTGCGAGGTGCAGACGGAGCTCAGTTTGCCACCTGTGCTGCCCAAGGCATTGGAGGAGGCACTGCGTCCTTATCTACAGCCACATTTGGCAGGCGCCCAGCTGAGCAAGTCAGCCAGCGGTGGCGACATCTTCAACAGCTCCATGCGACGCAAGCTCTTTGATTTGCAGAACATCATTGTGCTGGGCGAGCTGGATCAGGTGGTGCAACAGCAGCAGCCAGCAGATGAGCAATGTGCCCAGATGGTGGGCTCCAGTCCGCAGGCCAAGCAGACCGTGTTTGCTGGCCGGCTCTCCGATTCGGCCGGCGAGGGCTCCAGCAGCTTTGGCTGCCTGTCGCCCATTAGGAATCTGTGCGGTCTGCCAGCTGGCACACCGGACGATGGCAATGGACGGAGTAGCGGGCGCAGGCGCAAACAGCTGCTGCACGAACTCGTGGAGCTGCCCTCGCCCATTGCGCCATCGCAGCACTTGAGCCGGCGCCTGTACAGGAGCAGAAGCAGTAACAGCAGCGAACACGTGACGCTCTCTGAGCTAACGGGCACGGCACGAGCCACTTGTAAATTCACGCCCGATCGCAGCTCCTCGCCCATGGCCTTGGAGTACTCCACGGACAGCAGCATCAATCAGCGTGTGAGCCGTCTGCATATGAATAGTGCGAAGCAATTGCCCAATGTATCAGTGCTGGAGGAGGCCAACGTGGATAATGACGAAACAACCGAGGCGGACTTCGATACAGATGACGAGGATGAGGATGCCGATACAGATGGCATGCAATTGTCGCAGCTGTCCACGCACAGCTTCAATTGTAGCTCCAACTCGGATACGCCGCGACACCGACGACGACGACGCTCTGCTAACAGAAAGAACTTATCGCAATCCTTTGGTGGAAATCTATTGGACGATGTGGAGCTGGGACAACAGGTGGAGAAAGTCGAGGCACTACAAGCTGAAAGCAGCGTGGCGGCTGCACATCGCACTGGCTTCCAGCGCACAGACAGCGGCTTCAATGAGACGACGAGCAACTCGAATTTCGCCTGCTCCCAGGAGCTGCCCAGCACCTCGCTCGATGTATCCATGGTCTGTTGCTCGACGCCTTCCACGCGCTCCTGACATTCTTCATGCGAAGTCCAAATTGTAATGCAATAACCCTTTTCTTGATTTAGTTAAGGATCAGTCCGAACTGCAATGTAGCCCACCGTATATATGTATAACCAAGGCCTTTCATGTCTATTGTTTAGTTTAGTTGCTTTTAATTGTGTGTGTAAACTTTTTTAGCAAATTTAAATAACTGTTGTCCATGTAGTTGCCAAACTAGTTCAATAAGTTGTCATCGTTTGCAATTTCCGCATAATTGTATTTTTTAAATATTTCATTCATTTCTATTTCATAAAAATAAATACAAATACAAATTAAAACAAGAATTTCGTTTATTTTGAATTTTTAAATGCCGCCAAGCAGTTAACATAAACAGCGGCTGTTAATAACAGTCAGCCAGACTTTTGTTGCTTTGAATTGCTATTAAATTGAATAAATGACAAAATAAATATTGCAGCTTTGACCCCTTGCTAGTGGTATTTATTCAATTTAAAAGCAAATCAAAAATGTTTATTAAAAATTATAATACAAATAAAAAGAGCTGAATCCGCCGCACATTTAAATTTCGTTACCTGCCTGTTGACTTAACAGGCGGCAACAGATCATGTTAGCCGTAACAGATCACTTTAGCATTAACACAACCAATTTGAGTTTAACAGTAGATAAAACGATAACATTCGCTCGGAGAGCACGTTTCACAGTTTTCTTTTCAAACATTTGGAGGAGATAAAGCAAAAGAACAAATTTTAATAAGTTAGTTGTTGTTTTGCCGCCGAAGTGCTAACGTGTCGGCACGTAACGCGCGCGAAAGCGAAAGAAGAAAATTTTCAAAAATTACCAGCTAAATGTATGTTTTGGCAATATAAATAAATAAATGTTGAAAACATAAAGAAATTAATAAATAAACTAAAAAAATAATTGGTTTATGCGTGTTTGCATTTAATTTATACGCGTTTGCTGTTTAATGCATTTAATAGTGGTACGCATGCAAAAATACTGTAATATCAGCAAACAGCAGCAGCAGCAACAACAACAACAACTATAGTTAAGACAAACCACAAAAATTGCTGCACTAATTTTCACCTGTGTAGTGTGTTCTTGTTGTTGTTGTAGTTTGCTACGTTTGGCTGCTTTTTGGCTATTTTGATGTGTGAGTGTCGGCGTCTATGTGTGTATGTGTGAGTAGCGGCATCTATGCGAGCGCGCGCGCGTGTGTGTGTGGTATGCGTGAGTTGTTATAAATAGGCGAAAGAGAGAGAGAGAGAGGGAGAGAGATAGAGAAAGATCACTTCTTGCAAGCAAAGAAAGTGCAAAAAAACAACAAAAACTAAACGAAAAACACAAAATATGTTTATTTTTATAGGCCAACAAATAAATTAGAACGCCGACAACATGCGAATGCGTAAATGTGTCAGGTGAAACAAAAAAAGAAGAAAGAAAACAACAAATAACGAATGAAATTGTATAAATTACCGGATATAAATTCTTTTAGTGTGCTATTTTCTTAATGAAATGAAATGAAATGAAATGCCTGACATTTGGCAACACTGCTCAAATTCCTGTTACAAGAAACCAGTTAGACTCTTAACAGGCGTGCCCCCCTCTCTCTGTTAAGCCAAATCCTATTGGAAGCCGCCTGCAGCATCCGTTTTTGAGCGAAAGTTTTTTATGTTCGTCTCGCCAAAGTGTGCAAAATAAAAAAAAGAAGAAAAATAAGTGTGTGCAGCCTGCCAGCTGTTGATAAAGCAGAGAAGCAGCAAAATCTAGTCAATTAATTGTTTTTTTGTGCGCCGTGAAAGTGCTCAACGTGTTCAGTTCAGATAATAAATACAATTTTCTACAATTGCAGCGAGATCTGTGAGTGTTTTTTATAATATATTTTGATTGAATGCAACATTGAATCTAACTGCAACAACAACAACAACAACAGGCGTCAGCGTCAATGTCACTTGTTGCTCTAACTTGTTATTGAGGTAAGCCTTTATATCAAATACATACTGTAAATGCATATATAAATTACCTGTTTAATCTAGTTTAGTTAAGCTTTACAGTCAATTTCTTAAGTTATGCAAACTGCGTGCGGCTTTACAGTTATGCGTATCCTTGAATTCAATTTCAAGTTAACAAAACAGTTAAAAACTGACTAAAGTAAACTAAAGCAAAGGCAAAATCAATGAAGGTCGACAAGAAATCAGACTTTTGTATATAAAAAACAAAACAAAAAACAATTTATAATACTAATTTTATTCAGACTGCTTGGAATTGGGAAAATCTCTTCCTTTAACATTTGTAAAGCTGGGATCATTAACAGTTTGCGCAGCTTGATTACTGTTAAGTTCCACTACAATTAGACCAATAAGCCATATGTTATACACATACAATATGCTGATTGGAACTTGTCAAATTGAAAAGTTTATTAAAAGTTTATGTTTTAACTAACTTTGAAGTCTTGTTTATTTAATATTTAATATTATTATTTTGATTAAATATATATTTAAAAAAAATATATATCAAATAAATTATTTTTATTTAATTTTAAATTTTATTATTCTCAGAATTCTTATAATAATAATATTGAAAAATAAAAATAAAATAAATACCAAAATAATATATAAATTAAATCAAAATAAAATTAAAATAAAATAAAAATAAAATAAAATAATAAAAAATTATTTACTTGCAATTTTTTATTATTATATTTTTATTTAATTTTATTTTGGTATTTATTTTTTAATTTGATTTTTATTAAATTTCTTAATTTCTTAATATTGAAAAATGAATTAAAAATAAATACCAAATTAAAATATAAATTAAATAAAAATAAAATATATATAAAATAAATTATTTTTATTTAATTTATATTTTATTTCGGTATTTATTTTTCAATTTTATCATTCTTCAATTTCTTAGAATAATATTGAAAAATAAATTAAAAATAAATACCAAATTAAAATAAAATATATAAAATATTTTATTTTTTTTAAATTTATATTTTATTTCTCTTTTTTTTTAAATTTTATTATTACTAATTTTCTTAGAAAAATAAAATGAAAATACAAACAAAATAAAAAATACACCTGAAAATAGAAGTTTCTTCATCTGCCGAAAGTTTCCAGTTGCGAAAGAATTGAACAGTTTTGGCCTTAAACTCGTAACTGAGCACATTTTGACCCTTTGGGCTGTTGGCTGTGTGTGACACATGTTTGTGGCAACTTCTCAGCTTTTCTTTATGCCTCTGTCTGTCATTCCTTTTATTATTTATTTTTTTTAGCCGGTCTCTCTTGCGGCTTTTGTACAACTTCCGCTAAATGTGAAGTTGTTTCGTTGAAAAAAAGAAGAAAAAATGTAATTAAACCAAGAGAATGAGACGCAAAGGGGGCACAGTTAGATAGGCTGGCTGGTTGGCTGGCACGTAAGTAAGTAGGTAGCAAACAAAGAGTAAAGCACACATACAACAACAGCAACAATAACAAACAACAAAACAGCTATAACAGCTATGTCTGTGTAAACAATGAACCCAACTTGCAGCAGCAGCAGCAGCCTCTCTCATGGGAGTCGCAACTTGTTGTTGTTGTTGTTGTTGTACCCGAAAAACCGGTTACATGAAATCATGAAACTGAACAAGAACAAAAACAACTAGTAAAATTCTAAAGCATTGCCATATGCACATTGTCTATCTGCTATCGCCTTCCCCCTGTCTCTCCCTCTCCCTCTTACACTCTCTCTCACTTTGACTCTTTCACTCTGCCTCATTGTCTCGCTCTAATGCGCATGCGTGCAACTTGTTGCCAGCTGCTGCCGCTGCCGCTGCCGCTGCTGCTGCTGCTGCACTTTCATTAAACGTTTTCTGCAGCCAGCCAGTTGAATATTTCTATAAATATGTATACCCTAGCTTAAGTGGGGTATATTGGCTTGACACTTAAACTAATTTCATTCAAAAGTATTAACTACATTGCAATATATTTTAAGCCAATTGGGTTTTATCCTATTCAACGTTTGTTTGTATACAAAACTTTAGCTGCACAATTAGAGTCCAATTGGTTTTTATTAGCGTAAAACTTTGTCTTCTGCATTTAAGCTTTGCGGAAGTTAGCTAACATTCCAGTTGGAATATGCGTATATAACATTCCTAATTGCAGCATTCTAATTGGTTTCTTCATATATTCTGTTTACTATGTGAAAGGCTTTTAGTTTGAGTAAGCAAACTGCAATTTAATTGAATTTAGCATATTAACTGTTTTTATATATATACTTCCATTCCAATAACTTCTTTCAAATTTATGCTAATTAACATTTCTGCTCTATTCCATTGCAATTACATTCATCCAATTGGCTTTTTAACATGTTAACATTTGTTTACTGCTGTTATTCCTGCATAAGCACTTGTAAGCAATCCAATAGGAATACTGGTAATGAACATTTCTTATCGATATTTAGCATAGGCTAAAGCATTACATTCCAATTACATTATTAAAATTTGGTCTTTAACATTTTAACATTTCTTTACTGTTGTTACCGCATTAACAATTTGAAACCAATAAGAATGCTATTTATCAACATTTCTGATCAATATTCAGCAAAGATTTAAGCATTACATTCCAATTACACCAATCCAATTGGTTTCTTTAAACATGTTAACATTTGTTCACTGCTGTTACTTTCCTTATGAAGTTATCCAATAGGAATACTGTTAATCAACATTGCTAACTAGCAAACACTAAGGCATTACATTCCAATAGCAGTAATCCAATTTGCTTTTTATCATGTTTAACATTTGTTCTCCAATTGGCATTCCCATTCCCTTACGATATTCAGCTAAACTTAAAGCCAGAGCATTTGCAATTCGTTTCTGCTGCTCAGCGCTCGATCGTCTACTTGTTTTTCCTGTTTCTTTGCATATATACAAATTCAATTTCTAATATATAAAATGCAAACTCGTTTTTGCATCCTTGTGGCACACTGACATCTTTCAACGTAAATTTGCTTAATTAATAACACAAAAGCTTTTGCTTTCAGTTTCTTATTCAGCTTCTGCTCTGTCCCCCTCTCTCTCTATCTTTCGGTGTTGTTTGTCCAGTTGTTCGCATTGATTTGCAAATTTTGTGCTTCTCTTGACGTAATTTGCTTAAATATTTTATTTACCTGAGCGAAATCGAAACGTTCGCTAATCAAGCTGCCTTTTGTCTTAGTTAATTACGGCGACAGCTCCGTTACGATTTAATTGTTGTGCAGTGACAGTCAAGGACTCGCACCCATACACAGTGCTGGCCATATAAATGTGTCTACATTTTTATTGCTCTCGTTTTATGGGCTTTCAAGTTAAGTGAAATTTATATATAAATATGAATTTCTTAATAAAAAAAAACATATTTGCTTTAGAGGTGCAAAGTGTGTGTGTGTTTCTATGTTTATATTTGTATATACATATGTATATCTATGTATATTTATCTACCCTATAAACATGTTGAGCATTCCGTTTCGCTTGTCTTTGTAATTCAATGCTGTGGAATGCTTCCAAGGAGGCGCCTTGGACAGCTGTTTAATTAGTCTGCGGCAACAGCTGCGCTTGCCAGCCAAAACTTAAGCAGAACAAAGCACAAAATATGGCTAAATTGATGACAGTTGGTCGCATATTTAATGCACTTACAATGGAAGTGAAGGGTTCTTGAGCTGAAAGTTATGGGAGTCAGGTGTGGGAGCATATCTATATATATATGTATATATATATATATATATTCAGTTTATCACAAAATTTGGCTGTCCAACATTTTAGTCGCACTACTATTTTTGTGACCACCGCTGTATGCACTCTCAACTTGCCCAGCTCTGGTTACTTCAACTCTTGAGAATCACGTAGAAGGGTGCCATAGCAGCAGCAGTAACAGCAAAAAGTTAATTTGTATAAACAGAGAGAAATATTTATATAAGCATATCTTTGCTCAACTCTTGAGAATCACATAGAAAGGTGTCACAGCAGCAGCAGTAACAGCTAAAAGTAAACCAAGTTTTCAGTTGATATAGGTTAACAGCTGCAATTTCATAAATACATTTTTGTATATTCTACAATATATACACAACTATGTATATAATACTCGTATATATAATTTTGTATATATTTATGGTTAGTTTTTTTTTGCAGTGTATAAATATGGCTTATACATTGAAGTAAACAATTGCACATAGACTTATCAACATATATGGTTATATGATGATATACTCATGTTACTGCATATATAGATATCTTGATATAGATATAGATATAGCTATAACAGATATATAAGTTATGCCCTCATCTTTCGAGCAAGCTTCACTCTACAAAGTGGCATAAAACAGCTACAACAAAAGGTTAATTGGCTGCATCGTTACAAATCTGTTGACAATTTGCGTAGACTCCACAGTCGAGAGCAAAGTGGAAAAACCCTGCGCACTGTGACACCAAATCCAGACGTTTAACCAGACGAAACGGAAACAAGGTCTTGACTGTTGCCATTAATGAGCTGAAGATAAAAAGGCGAACACAAAAGTTGCCGCTGTTGATTATTAAACAGAGCAAAAGTTAACCTGCCAAACTTATTGCGCGTAGACACAACTTGTTAATTTGTTCACTTTGCATTGTAAGTTTATAGCGTGTAACGGTAAATTTCCCTTGATACCCAGCAGCAGCAGCAGCAATAGAGACTGCAACAGCTGCTACATCATCAACAGCATCAGCATCAGCATCAGCTGCAACCTCAAAAGTCAGTCAACTAATTCAATTAGTGCCATGTGAATTATTTGCCCAAATCTGATAGAGCCCAGGGCCAAGGGCCAAGGGGGGTGGGCTGCAGGTCGGCTAGAGCGGGGCGCCAAGGGATGTCGGATAAAAGCTGATATAATGAAGCCATTGTAAATTCACTTTGTGTTTGCATTAGAGCTGGAAAACAGGTTACAAGCCAAACTACAGAGAATCTCATTTATGTTGCACTTAGCTTAAATTAAGCTCAATTTGATATGAAGAAATTCAATTGAAATATATGAAATAGAGATGAAATATTGCCACATTTCCTATGAATGAATATATGGGAAATGTGGCAAATGAAATCTAAATTGAATGTGAAATGTGCAATTTGTATTTAATTTAATTTTTTATTTCATTAATATTGTATTTGATAAATAATACAAAAATTTATAAAATAGTAAGAAAAAATCAAATTTGTATTAAATAAATAAAAATAAATACAAAATTGAATGAAATAGTAAAAAAAATATATAAAAAGTACAATTTGTATTTTATTTTATTTTTTTCATTTAATTTTGTATTCAATTAATAATAATAAATAAAAAAAAAAATGTCTAAAATAATACAAAAAAAAAAAAAAATTAAAATTAAATAAAAAAGCAATTTGTATTTAATTTTTTTAAATTTTGTATTTAATAAATAATAATAGGTAAATAAAAAATATATTAAAATAATACAAAAAAAATTTAAATTAAATAAGAAGTGTATTTTTTATTTAATTTAAGTTTTTTAAATTTAATTTTGTATTTAATAAATAATAATAATAATAAATTAATAAAATATTTTAAAAAAAATACAAAAAAAAATTAAAATTAAAAAAAGAGCAATTTGTATATAATTTTATTTATTTTTTTTAAGATTTTGTATTTAATAAATAATAATAATAAAATACAAAATGTATAAAAATAATACAAAAAAAAAAAAAAATTAAAGTTAATTAATTATGTAATTTTTTTTCATTTAATTTAATCTTGTATTTAATAAATAATAACAAATAAATAAAAAAAAATTCAATAAAAAGTGCACTTTTTAAATTTAATTTAGATTTCATTTGCCACATTTTTTTTTATTTATTTTGAATAAGTAAACAACAAAAGACTATACTATATTCAAAATTTTTTCATTTTCTAGCAGATGAAGTAAAGATCACCAATAGCAAATTCTCTTAGCAAATAGCAACCTTTCTCTTAGAGAAGTCTATATCTATACAACAGCCTGGAATTAAGCGCAGTTTCTCAGCTCAGGCAGCTCATCTCTTGAGCAAATGTTTTCTATATTTCATATATCTTAGATTTAAGATTTAAAACGCTCTAAAATTCGCCTCATTCTCTACTTTGTTAAGAGAACTTAATAGTTTTTGATTATATATGTACATATATATGAATATGTGATATGATATATACATACGTATATATATTATTTTGATATATGAATATACGTATAAGGCTGTCAAAAAAGTCTTGCGGTATTTCCGCAAGCTTGCCTTTGCAAGCGCGTAGTTCTAGTTGTATTCGTCGCATCGGTTCACGCTAGAGCTTTTTGGAAAGCTATTTTCACGTACTAACACGTGTTTGATTAATTGTTGTTTGAACAATTGCAAATTCAATAAAAATACCGCAAGACTTTTTTTTACTATAATATTCCTATATTCATCTATTCGTCTTAAAAAAAAAGCTGTATAAAAGTTTAAAAAAAATTGCAATTCTGTATTTCTTCGTGTATATCATATCTTTTTTAACATAAGTGCATTTAAATCTCTTTCTAGCTCTCTTTCTCCGTTCCTTCTTTCTCTCTTCGTCTCATCTCTCTCTAGCTCTATTTCTCCGTCCCTTCTTTCTCTCTTCGTCTCATCTCTCTCTCTCTCTCTCTTTCTCTGTCTCTTTCTCTCTCTCTTTCTCTCTCTCTCTCTCTCTCTCTCTCCCTCTCTCTCTCTTTCTCTGCCACTCTTTCCCTCTCTCTCTTTCTCTTTAGCAGATTCCCACCTAGACAAATCCTAATCCTAATTAAAATTTCTTCTTTTTCTCATTTTGCCTTCTACATTTCATATTTCTTACGTTTAATTCAACTCCATTAAATTCGCACATAATCGCTATCTTACTCTTACCTCTCCATCTCCTTCTCTCCCTCCCTCCCTCTCTCCACCCCTTACCATCACCAATTAGTCACGCTTTCATCTCTGCCAATCATTTGTCCATCGCTAACACCTTTGTAGTTACCACGACCTGGCTTAAAGTTTTTTTTTTTTAGCTTTTTTTTAAGAGTTTTTTGTATTATTTTTGTTTTTTCGCTAACTGGACCGGCCTTTGGCCTGGCTTATTATCTTAACCAAAAAGAGAAGAGGAAGAAGCAAAGCATTTTTTGTTCGTTTGTTTTGTGCCAGTTCTCAGTTCTCAGTTCTCAGTTCGCAGTTCTCAGTTGCCGCATTGTTCTGCGTTTTCGCAGCCAACAAATCGCTGGGAAAAACAAAAAGTTTTCTATTTGAACATTTTTGTGGGTGTCACATGCGCCACGCCCCCTTTTTACACGCTACACAATAACAATTGCGCCTTTGTTTACCAATTTGTGGCTAATTCGGCGACTGCTGCTTCTTCTTCTTCTTCTTCTTCTTGTTTTGTTTTTCTTTTTAGTTTGTTTCGCGTGTTTGTCTTTTTGCATTCAGTTTTGTTTGTTTACTTTCTTTGGCTTGGTTTAGTTCGACATTTGTTTTATT
Source organism: Drosophila leonis (assembly GCA_035045365.1). NCBI lineage: Eukaryota > Metazoa > Arthropoda > Insecta > Diptera > Drosophilidae > Drosophila > Drosophila leonis. Next base: position 11,472,998 of record JAWNPC010000454.1, on the reverse strand, counting down.
TCGCTTTTTATTTATTTATTTATTTTTATCTTTCGGCTGAGTTGAAAGTTCATTTGCCGTTTTAATTGCTAGCTAAATAGCTCGAAAGTTATTTGTTTTTCGGTTTGCAGCTTTGGGCGCTTTGCGGAAGCTAAAAAAAAACTTTGAAACTTTTTGTGGCTTCATAAATAAGCTGAAAACGCAAGCCAAATAAATTAGTGGCAAAAGCAATTGAAAACAGAATTTATATAGTCAGTTGAGGAACTACAATTTTGTAAATATCTTTTCATTTCTAGCATTAAATATTTATTTTTTATTTAACTAAATAACAATTATTTATTTACTTTGACAGTTTGTAAGCTCAAAAGTCTACAAAAGCACAGATCAATTGTAATATTATTTATATTTATTTAGCTAACAGCCATGATGAATAGTTTTCTAAACATTTTCAGTTTTGTGTTTACATAACGGTTTATTGTGAAAAATGACACAATAACGGTTCAATTATCAGCTGATGTCTATTGAGTAAGCAGCTTGTCAAGAAATGCAAAGCATATTTAACTTATAAGAGCTGGCAGCAGCACGATAAAATCATGAACAAATAGCCAGAAAAGTCTGATGTCTGCATGCCAAAGATAAGTGTGACCAAATGCCATGTATAAGAAAACGTTAGCTATATCATGCAATATCAATGCCTATCGCACAATGCTTATGCAATAACATTTTTATCGTTATCAATGCTTATATCGTTTTCTCTGCTTTGCACATTCGCTAGATTTGCATAGGCAACAGAAAAGTGTGACCTTATGCAGCTTATGCAAAATTATCAACTGCCTCATGGCTATTGCACTATTATGCAATAGATTGTTATCGATATCTCATATGCGTCGACATATGCAAACGAAAAGTGTGACCATATGCAGCTTATGCTACAATGTCAACTGTCACATGGATATCGCAGCTTAATGCAATAGATAATTGATTGTTATCGATATCTGCTTTTAGCATATGCAAACGAAAAGAGTGACCATATAGAGCTTATGCTAAAATATCAACTGTCACATGGATATCGCACTATTATGCAATAGATTGTTATCGATATCTCATATCATATCATATCATATGTGTCGACATATGCAAACGAAAAGTGTGACCATATGCAGCTTATGCTAAAATGTCAACTGTCACATGGATATCGCAGCTTAATGCAATAGATTGATTGTTATCGATATCTGTTCATCTGCGCCGACATATACAAACAAAAAGTGTGACCAAATGTGATTTATAATAAAAACATCAATTACATATATCAATTATGGCAATATGCGCTCGTCTTTTTTGCAAAAGAACATTTGCTCGAAGCAGAGTTCATTGAAACACAGCGAAAAAAAAGGGTAACACGTGTTGCCAATGAAATATATAAATTGAGATCGGTGGCTAATTGGCTCAGAGGCAAGCGACAATACGGAAAAACCGACAGCATTAAATTTATAACAATTTAATGGCCAATTAGTGGCAAACGTAAACTGTTTCTCTCTCTCTCTCTCTGTGTGTGTGTTTGTTTGTGTATTGCGGTCTAGGACAACCAAAATACACACACTCGCACACACACTTGCACACACACACACATTCACACGCCCACATTCCAGAATTTTGGGGCAATCTGTGCGCTCGCATTGAAATCGAACGCGTTTCCATTTCGAATTTCAAACCCAATTAACAATTTGCCTGGCTGCACAATTTCCACTCGCAGCCAATTTGGTTGACCATTAAATTGGCCAGCAAAACTGTTGCAACAATTTGTATACACACAAACATATTTTAGACCGCAAAGAATTCCATCTCACTCAATGCTGTGAGCCTTTAATGCCATTAACAGCACAGCTACTCGCCATCCCAATTGTGGCCTATTGAAAATGCTCTGGACTGAGCCGGCGCCATAGAAAATGCGGGCTACAGGTAAAAGTTTTTGACGTTCTTATAATATTGTGTATATATATAAATATATATATATATAAAGTGCAAGTACTCTTTTGAAACTAAGTTGAGCAAGTGTACGCAGAGTATATACCCTGTAGAGTTAGAGTAAAGGAGTATAGGCAGAGTATCCTGCAGAATCTGCAGTTAGCAGAATTTTGTTTGGATATCAAAAATATATTATAGATAAAGCTAAAAGAAGAGAGAAAGAGAGAGAGAGAGAGAGAGAGAGAGAGAGAGAGAGAGAGAGTAAAGGAAGATTTTAAGGTTTTTAGTTTTAGCTTTAAAAAAGTAAAGAAAGAGTTAGAAAATATAGAATTTAAAGAAGAAGTATAAACTAAAATACTAAATATTTTTAAATTTGATAAGAATCTGAAAATATTTAAAGTGAAGTATAAGAAATTAAGTTATATATACAAGGTGCAATCAAAAGTTCCAGTCTGAAAATTTTATCGTTTGATTGTCTATTTCTCTGTCATGTTGTGTCAAATTTTCATGACATTCGGACGTATAGAAGCCGAGATATCGCGCTAAAAGTGACAGTACTTTTGTTGTGTACGTCGAACAAAGAGCGAACATCAAGTTTTGTTTTAAACTTGGTAAAACATTTACCGAAACTCATCAAATGATGAAAAAAGTTTATGGCGACGATTGTCTATCCCGTAGCCGCATTCACGAGTGGTTTAAACGTTTTCGCGACTTCTACTTGTTCGGAAAACTTCATTTGGCAATGAAAGGAAAACGGTATGCTGACATTGATGCTATTCAGAAGGCTTCGACCGCCATACTCAACGCCATAACGAAGGATGACCTAAAAAAGTCATTTGATAATCTTCTTGATCGTGCAAATCGTTGTATTCAGTCCGAAGGGAACTATTTCGAAGGCGACCAATAAAATTTTTGCCAAAGAAAATCTATTTTTTATTTTTTTTATAAAGTCCTGGAACTTTTGAATTGCACCTTGTATTTTATATATATGGAATTCTCTAAATCAACTTAAAGTCGAAAATTTCTTTCAATTTTTGCTAACTCTCATATTTGTATTATTTTTATATACAACAGTTATACATAGGCATATACTACACACCTGTTGCCTGCCTCTGTTTTACAGGGTATATTTATAATAATTTTCTTTTTAGCAAAGGAAAGTTTTTTTGACAGCCTCTTGAAGTTTTGCCTTCCTTTTTTTATGAGTTTTTCCCGTTAACAATTCTTTTAACTAGCTTTTCAAATGGAGCACCACTCAGCAGCTTCTCTCTCTCTCGCACCTACACTCTCCCCCTCTCCCTCTCTCTCTCTCTCTCTCTCACTCTGTGCAGCTGTAGTATTGTATATTATAGAGCAATATTTCTATTTAGAATTGCTTTTTGCTATTTTTATTGTTGCCGTTCGGTTGTTCGTTTCTGTTCGCTGGCAGTCACGGGTCTATTTCAGTTAATTATCGCACCCGCAGCAGGTTAACTTGACGCTGCCCGGTGCGAGGCAACTGCCCCATAAGCTGGGCCCCGGCCAGGGCCGCCCCCCTACGTCTGCACCACCTTCGGTTTCTACTACTCCTCCTCCTCCGCCGTTACCTTCTTCATAACGGGCCTGACGCAACTTGACTGATATTTTTGCTCGAATGATCTAATCAGAAACAAGTTGATTTGAATTGTTGTTAGTGTTGCTGTTGTCGCTGTTGTTATTGTTGCTGGCATTGCTTTTGTCAGTGGGTAACATTGACGTTGTGTGGGACAATCGATTGCGTTTTATTGTTGTTATTGTTATTGTTTATGGTTTCTATATAGTAATACTTGTATGAACTGATATGCACTTTTATGAATATGCTCAAAGCACAAAGACTTCGAAGCACACGTTCCACATACAGCTAGAAATTACTATGTGTGGAAGGCATTTAATGTTTTAATGGGTGTTACACTTAAAGATATACATAGCTGATTTGATTAGATGTCAATTCAGTTAACGTATGATTCGAACTGCATGTGGATGCCAAGTGGAACATGTGTGGATTCTATGTTAAACTGAAAGCTAAATGAACAGTACATATATTGATAGGATTATTATTATGATATGTGGACTGTATGTGGAACACAAGTTGCACATGCCTATTCTATGGGCAACATGTGTACATAGAACATAAATATACTTATTTACAAGTGAAGTATCTGCAGTAATATGTATGTGGATTACGTGTGGAACATAAGATGATTAACACCTCATGAGCTGCAAATGTGTTGACCATATAAATTAAAGTTACGAATAACATGTGTGAATGTATGTGCGGAACTTGTGTGGAACACATTTAAAACATAGCTATCTCTTGTGGAACATATTTAAAACATAATTAAAAAATGATGAACATACAATATGTATATTAAAAATGAATTAAAGTCTCAAATGTGAGGGGAAAGGTATGTGGATCGTATGTGGATCATATGTGGAACGTATGTGGATTGTATTCAGATTCGAAAAACATAAATATTAGTTGTATTAAACTTGAACAATATTTAACTGCATTTTGTTTGTGGAACCTATTTGAAATACTATATATAGTGAATATTCCTACATATTCTTTGATTACAGATCTTTTAAGTTTACTTATTTATCATAAAAAGTTTGTGAAACCTTTTTTAATATTGCATATTTGATAATCCATTATCAGATATAGTTATTTTATGATATCTAAGCACGTAGCGCTCATCAGTTATTACACAATTGTTAGACTCTTGCTTAACTTCAATTTCCTCGTTTATCGTTTGAACTATGTTACGGTCATTTGTCGCCTTCCGGCATTTGTCGCATGACGATTATGACATTTCCCGATAAAATGCTTTTATTCTACGTGCTGGCTAAAGTTTTTGTTTTCTTTTTTGCAATATTGCGTTAAGCTAACCAATAATCGAGTGTTTCGCATGTTCAACAGAAAAAAAGTCATGAAAAATATGGCTAAAATGAACTGACAGCCTTTTGTTTTAACTGACATGACAGAAAATATAAAAAATTCATTAAATATAGAGTAGAAGAAGCAGAGCATACCCTATAAAAACTAGTTGAATATGCCAGAGCTGTTAAAATTGTATTGGACAGAAATGAATAGATCATTAGTCGGAGTCTCTTATAAATAGTCATTTGGCTTAAATGCCCTTTTTTGTTGTTTAAACAGTTAAATATTTAAGTTAAGCAAAAGAACATATCAAATTCTATTCAATTCTATTAACTGCTGACGCTTTTTGTTGACAGTTTTTTGTGCGCCATATCGCCAAGTCAAGAAGTGAGACAGAAAAACGTTAACTGATATGCCAAGCGAAATATGCACAGACAGCAATAGAGAGAATGAAAGAGAGAGGGAGAGAGGGGAGGCACATGACTAGTCAAAAGAGGAATTGCGTGTGGGGTCATCAACTGGGCTTGCGGCCCTCGGGCTAAAAACTTTATGAGCGTAACAATAACAATAATAACAAACAACAACAGCCAAAGAAATAGAAAATAACAAAAAGGAACCGAAGAAATATTGAACAAAAGAGCAAAAGTTTGATTAATGAGCGGGCGGGAGGGGTCTACTTGCAACAACAAGAGCAACAGCAACAGCAACAGCAACAACAAGAGCAACGTGCAACAAATGTTGTTTAGAAAAGTTCTACTTGCAAGAGTCTGGCTAAAAGTTATTGGCCCAATCGTATCTGGTGCCACAAATTGTAGCTCAAACCGCTATTGAGGTCAGCTTCCAATAATGAGCACAATAATAATTGGATGAGTGCTTCAGAAATTTATACTTCAACGCAAATTGAAGCACTTTCGGGGCAGCTGTGAAGATCATCAATTCATTAATTCTATTCTCCACTTTCTTCATATGTACACTTCATAGAGACTTTGTAGTTTGTGGGTGGAATCTATGTCAATGATTGCGGCTGACTTTAAAGCAACAATTTTAGCAATATGGGGCTTATGATCTAAGCTGTTTATGGCATGTGGATGGTGTGTGGAACGTAAGCAGAATGAATTTAGATAGTAAAACTCTCAGCTTGATCTGTTTAGATGTAGAATCTGTATACATCTAAGCTGTGGATGGTGTCTGGAACGTACAGCTTAACTGTGTATGTTGTGGATGACAGAAATTGTATGTGGATGGTGTGTGGAACGTAAGCAGAATGAATTTAGCTAGTAAAACTTTCAGCTTAATCTGTTTAAATGTAGATTCTGTAAGCTGTGGTTGTCATGTGGAACGTATGTTAAATGAATTTATATAGAAGAAAGCATAGCTTGATATTATTAATGTGGATTCTGTATACATAGCAGCTATGTATGGGATGTGGATGGTATGTGGAACGTATGTTGTGGATTTATGATTTATGTAAGCCATAGCGAACATATGTGGAACCTATGTTATGATTTTAATTAGCTAGAGCTAAGCATAACTTGATCTATTTGATAACTAACATTACATGTGGATCTTTACATATACGAAATGTGTGTCTAAGTCATGTGGAACATGTGTGGAATGCAAACAAAATCTGATCTATTTATAAAGATTCAAATATGAATAACCTTTGAAAGTTTCTACACATTTCCCAAATACTTTATGACGCACAATTCTACTCCTTCCACATATTGAATAATTTAATTGAATTCCTTTCGGTTACTTAGCTTCCTTTTCATTTATGCCTTTGCTTTACAAAGGTTTTCATTTAACATTCCGACCGCAATTCGCGTTAAGAGCTCTTGACCTATTAAAAAACGCAACTTTTTTGCTCAATTTGAAGCTCTTTCAATGTCATTCAAATGTCAACAGTTGTCGTCCAGTGGCTCCAGTGGCTCCCACTCATTTGGTGCCTTTTGCAGTGGCCACCGTAAAGCACATAATTAAATATTTAGATTGAATCAACAATTTGCCGAGCGACTAACGAAAACTCTATTCTATTATTCATGCCGTGAAAAGAGAACATTAAAAATGCAATTTCAATAAAAGCACCAAATGAAATTCAATTAAAAACGCATGTGACACAAAATATAATAAAAAAAAGCAGAAAATAAAAAAATAAAAAAATAAAAAAACAATTAAACTTTTTTCAACAAATATCTATATGTAAGCCCGCACGATTATTTACTTAACTTCATGAATAAATTCACTGTCGAATATGCTCGCACACGTTAATTTTGTGGCGTTCCACAAATCGCTTGGGATCCCACAGAACTTGATCAAAAAACAAAAAAAAAGTTACCGAAAAATGCAATTAAAAATCCATCGCTGAGAGTTTACTCAAAGTTCACAGAGAGTGTGTGTTGGGAGTTAGAAAACTTTTCGCTTTTTTTTTTTTTGCCGGCCAACTGACTCAGTCACGCACACTAAGAGAAAACAAAACTGAAAAAAACGCCTGTAAAGCGATTTTCCAGCGCGTGCCACAACAAATTTTTCCCCAACTATTCATAAGCGCAGACAAAGGGCGTGCTCTGGCAATGCCTCTATCATCATGATGGCCATCATCAACGGCATCATCGTCATCAGCGTCACCTGTTCATGTACTCAGCATATTTTTGCATATCCTGTCGTACAAATATTTTCCCATGTAACAGCTTCGCACTTTAGGACTTCACATTCCACACGGCATTTGGCCCTCCTTCCGTCTCTCCCGTCTAACTGGCAACATTGTTGGCCAAAACGTAACGAAACTTGGCGCCAAAATAAACAATATCAATTAAATGACTTTTGCCAACAGCAGCACAACGAAGCGTGAAGACCCTTTCAGATGATGAGCTCTAAGTTTGCTTTTATTATTTATTTGATTATTATTTTTATTTTTGTTATTTATATAATAAAATCATCCTTAGTAGTTCATTTCTTAATGTAAATATAGTTAATATTAGAATCAGTATAATTATCATTGTCATTATCATTTTCATTACGGTGGGGATGGGGTTACTTGATGTTACTCATCTGACTTTCAGTAGCAATCCTTGTCCTCCATCCTCCACAATTGGCCTGCTATTATCATTAATATTAGGGCTATCATTATTCGCATAATTTTTAATATTATTATCATTATTATTGTCATTGTCATTGTCATTCTCATTGTCATTCTCATTGTCATTCTCATTCTCATTCTCATTCTCATTCTCATTCTCATTCTCATTCTCATTCTCATTCTCATTCTCATTCTCATTCTCATTCTCATTCTCATTCTCAATCTCATTCTCATTCTCATTCTCATTCTCATTCTCATTCTCATTCTCATTCTCATTCTTATTGTCATTGTCATTGTCATTCTCATTGTCATTGGCATTGTCATTATCTCTATCATTGTCATTGTCATTGTCATTGTCATTGTCATTGTCATTGTCATTATCATTAACATTGTCATTAGTATTGGAATTGTCATTCTAATATTCAACTGTTCTGTCATAATCATTATATTAAATATAATTATCATTAGCAGTTTCATTATCATTGTTCATTCTTATTCTTACCCATATTCTTATAGTTATCTTTATCCTTTTACTCATACTTATCGTTACCTTTACCCTTATCCTTATCATTACATCCACCCTTATCATTATCCTTACAATTATAATTATCCTTATCATTATCATTATCATTATTATTCCTCTCATTTGTCTAACTCTTGAGCTTAGCCAGGCATAACATTAGCTAACAATGTCGTGTCTTCACACAGATTCCACGCAATTTGTTCGCACTCCAACAAAGGCATTGTCTGAAGCTATTATACCTTGCATAGATACCCTAACCGAATGGTGCTAGAGTAAAAGTTTTCTCCCCAGCTGCGCATAGTCAGGCAAATGACAAGAGCAAATGACATGAGACTGGGTTAGCAATAGAGAGAATGTTTGAGAAGTGTGGCTAAGCTCTGGGCAGCGGGGTGACAACTAAAAACCGCCGCTAAACAAAAGGAAAACAATGTAATGGCGGCAAAAAAACAAAAAGCAAAAAACAATAAAAAAGAAAAACATAAAAAGCCACGCACAACAGCAACAAGAAACAACAACAACAACAACAGAGACAAAGTTGCCCACAGAGCAAACCACAGTGGAACGCCTGTCCGCCTGGCAGTGGCAGACGCCTTAATGGGCGGGCAGCTGCCACACGTAAGCAACTAGAGAGAGAGAGAGGGTGAGAGGGAGGGAGAGAGAAGGAGTAAGTGAGTGTGAGAGTGGGAGTGAGGGAGACAGCAACTGTAACAGCAGCTACAAAGTGGAACAATGCGACATGTTGCGCTCCAAAGATTTTGGCTAGCAAATTTTGCAATCACACACACAACACACACACACAACTCACACACACACACGCACACATACACCTTTAATGTGTTTTGCCATTTGATAAGCCGTCGTCTGTACGTGTGTGCGGCAAAGGATGCGATTTATTAGTAGCATGAACTAGGCTCAAATTAATTTCTGCTGCTTGCTTAACAGAATTTTGTGTGCAGCAATTGGCATCGCAGGCTGAGCTAAATCGATGCGCAGCCAATTTGTGTGCCAAGAGCATCGTTAAAATTTGACACTGCAGTGCACTCAAATGATGTGCAGGGGCTAGATTTAAGGGCTGCCTGCAATGCAGTTGAATAGCAATTTTAAGTGCTTCGCAAATGTGGACTCTAAGGATGCAAGCCAAAGATGTAAGAGTAGTAGGAATAGTAGTAATAGTAGTAGTAATAGTAGTAGTAATAGTAGTAGTAATAGTAGTAGTAATAGTAGTACAAATATTAGCAGTAATCATAATAGCAGTAAAGGTAGTAAAAATATTATAAATAATAGAAATAGTAAAAATATTATTGTAAAAATATAAATAGTAAAAATAGAAGCAATAATAATAGTCAAAATAGTAGCAAAAATAGTAGTAATAAAAGTTTACATTGAAATATATTCTGACTGATCCCAAAAATCAGATCAAATATCGTAAGAGCTGTCTTAGTGTTATACTCTTTCAACAACTTCATCAAACCTCAATCGATTCTAAAAATCAAAACTATTTTATAAACTGCTTTTGCTCTTGCTGCATCCAGGTTCTACTGCGATTTGATTGTTATTTAGTTAGTTTTCATCAATTATGTATACAGCTGTGGTCACAAAAATAGTAGTGCGACTGAAATGTTGCATAGCAAAATTTGGTCATAAATATTTTGAAAACAATTTGAGGCGAGTCTTAAAATTCTTTTCAAATTATTATGTTAATAACTAAAGTTTTGCTGTGACATTTCAGTTGCACTATTATTTTTGTGAACAGAGCTGTCTATATAAATATATATAACTCATATGATCTGCACATCAGCATTACACTGTATAAAATGACTTGAAAATTCTATAAAATTTCCCAAAAAAAATTTCCACTCAAACGACTCATGGAATTTGTACTTGAAATAAGCCTTTTAGATTAAACATAAGCACACAAATAACTATATATAATAATAATATGAAATTGGAATGATAAGCGCGTGTGGCAAAAACTAAACGAATCATAAATAATATAAACAATTTGTAGATTATGTTTCATTGATAATGGCAGTTGGCAATAGCTGTGAGAATAACGTTTATTCTCAAGTTATAAAATATGTTCTTATAAATAGGGCTTACTTATCATACTATCTGCCATTAGTCACAATATTTGCCCAACTCTTTGGCACTTATCTGAAATTTAAGGCAGTCATAAAGTTGGTAAGCTTTAGATTTTCCCTCCCAGGAAAATCCAATTACATTTGGAATATCCAACAGCTGAGCATAGTGAAAATTATGAACTATGAAATTCAGCCATTGCAATTTGCGCAGTCATTGAAGCACTTAAGACACGGATTTTGATAAAAAAAAAAAGAAAAGTAAAAGAAAGAAAAGTACATTTTCTTATCATGCGCCAGCCTGAAATGCACTCGCAAGACAATATCATAAAAAGGCGCTCAGCTGCGCATAAACTTTGAAATACTCTTATAATTAAATTACACAATATTGCGACGAGGCTTATCACGAATCAAATGATTAAAAGCCAAATGTGGGCAAACGGGGGGCAAAAAAACCCCATCGTTTTATAATAATAGATTGCACCCTTAAAGGCTAGATAAAAATATATAAATGTACGAGTCTATAGAAAAGTTGGGGTATCAATGCTCTAGCATATACCCTGTCCTTTTGTTGAGAAACATTTCTGTCATTCTGTCTGTCTGTCTCTCTCCCCCTCTTTCTGTCTATCTATATCTATCTCTCGGTCTATCCCCCTATTCTTCTCCATCTCCCTCTCTTTCTCTCTGTCTATAATACATCTCAATATCTCTCCTTATCAATATCTCGCTCTCTCAATTTCTACCAACATCTCTCTCTCTCTCTCTCTCTCTTGCCCCTCTCAATCTCTCTCTTGCCCCCTCTCACTCTCTCTGACTCTCTCTCTCTATCTTTCTTTCTCTCTCTCTCTCTCTATCTCTCTCTGTCTATAATTTATCTCAATATCTCTCCTTATCAATATCTCGATCTTTCAATCTCTATCAATATCTCTCTCCTCACTCTATCTATCTCTCTATCAATATCTCTCTCCTCTCTCTATCAGTATCTCTCTGTCTCTCTCTATAAATATCTCTCTCTCCACATACATATCTCAATACATTCTAAAATCGCCTTTCTATGCTCGCTTCCCATGTACAGCAAATAATGCTTTAGCTAACATAATAGAAATTTATTTACTTAAAAATATTCACTTTCAATATCAAATTCAGTTCGAATCGTAATCGATATGTCGCCTATCTGATCGCATATGCCTGCTCATCTATTTTTTTTGTAAGCATTTCTTAGGTGTTGTTTATCGGAAACCACAAATTTGTTTAACAAAGCGGCAAAGCATATTCAATGCTCCATATAAAATTCACCCTACCAAGATTGAGGAGGGGGGAGAGAAAAGGGGGAACCACAACGGCAAAGAGCAGCAGAAAGTAGCAGCAGAGGGCAAATATCCGTGGGGAAAAGCAAATAAATAACGGAACCAAGCTAAATGTAAACAATGAAAACGATGCGCAGAATTTAGGTAAACTTTTGCCAACAACTCTGCCGGCAACTGGCAACTGGCAAATGGCAACAACAGATGCAAAACTAGTTACCTCTGCTGGCCAAAACGGTGAGACAACAATGGCAGGTGATAGCGCGCGCAAGGTACAGTCAAGAAAAACAAGTAGAAGAAAGGTATGCAAGTTGTACTAGAAGCACCTGCCCCTTAACTACACACACACACACACACACGCACACACGCATACATATATATGCAGCAAACGGTAAATGATAAACAAAACAAAACAAAACAAAACAAAACGAAACGAAAACAGACTGCAAATGGCACAAAGCGAAATGAAATGGAGCAAATCTTTTAGCGTGGGCGGCGGCAATTGATAATGTTGCCAGCCGGCGAGCTGCGCTGCACCCGCCACCCACTGAGTGGGTTGGGGGAGGCAGCGTTTTGGAAACAATTTGAAGGCCATAAAAGTTGATGTGGCGGCAGGCAGTAAAAGGAGGCGTTGGGTGGGCGGGGCATAAGAACTATGACAGCAATTGAGTAGTGCAAGTCGAAGACAAGGCTTAGCTACTTGGATATTGACGACGGCGACGACAACGACATAGACGTCTTGACAGTGACAGCAACGGTACCAAAGGCAAACAAGCAAACAAATAAACATAAAGCAGCTGTTTCTTGGCGCCTTCAAGAGCGACAGAGTCAGAGAGCAAACACAGTGTGTGCGTGCGTGCCTGTGTGTGCCTGTGTGTGACTGTGTGTGTGTGTGGGAGAGAGGCAGAGCGCAATTGCAAAGAGAGCAACGCATTTCGTCTGCCGGCTGCCCACGCAAAATTTGTGCGACGCTATCAATCAGTGCAACGAATTGCACATACGCACAGTGGCACAAACCCAATAAGAAAGTTAGTGAATATGCTAGAGCCCTAAATGCAAGCCAATTAAAAATGTATTATTATTAAAATATTTTATTAAATATATAATATTTAATGTAATAACTGCAGCTAATATATATGCATTAATGTAATGGAAGCAGTTGCAGCGCTCAACAAATTCAAACCCTTTTTACCGTCACTGGTGACAGTGTCAAAGAACATAGCAAATGCGATGTTTTCAACTTCGGCTGTGTTCGTGGCGCTCTCTTCGTTTGTGACTCTCTCTCACTTGCATACGCTCTCTCACTCACTCTCTCTCTCTCTCTGCATGGCTTCTTTCTGGTACCTTCGCTCGCACTCTGACACTTGCCGCCCACTTGTCAGTTGGCATTCACTCATTCATAGCTAGACTGGCGGCCAGCATTCTCTTCCCCCTCCACTTCTCATGCGCCTGCCATTGCCCATTGGCAAACGAGACGTGGCCGCCGCCGTCGCCGTCGCTGCCGCTGCCGACGACTGCAAAACGACGCTGCGGCATTTTGGCCACGGCTTTGACTGTTCAGCGCTTGGCCATGTTTCAAGTGTTTCGACTGCGTTCAGTTTCAGTTCTGTGGCTGCAGCGCTAGCTACAAAACGGACGCTTCCAATTGGACAAACGGCAGCCGATGCCGTTTCGCGCTCTCTGTCTCAGTCGGTGTCTCTGCGTGTGTGTGTGTGTGTTACGTTGTGTGCGCCAGCGGCTACGTAAAAGTTAAGCGAGTCGGGGTAAAGAATTATTCGAAGCGCGTTCTTTTTGGTGCGTTGTGTCGCTTCAATTTTTATTACGTATACGCCGCGTGCCACTCAATCGTCATTTGCCTTTTGCTACTATTTGCTATTTGCTGTTTGCCATTTGTCATTTACCGTTTGCCGTCTCCGTTGCCGTTTGTTTGGCAATATTCAGTTGACTTGTGTCACAAGGCAGGCCAAATATGAGACAAATATGAAAATGTAAATGCCAAGCGGGCGCAGAGCACAACAAATAGATAAAGCAACAACAGCGATAATAGCAACAACAACAACAACAACAACAACAAATCAATGTCGATAAGGCGGCGCACGCGGCAAACAATTTGAAATTATTAGCAAAAAACAACAACAACAAAATAGAAAAAATAATAATAAGAAAAAAACCAAAGAAAAATACCGCAAAAAAAAGTAGTAAAAATTCAATTGTAAATTTTTTCCAACGCTTTGTTCATTTCTACTTTGTTGTTAATATTTTTGTTGTTATTGTTGTTGTTGTTGTTGCTGTTGCTCTTCACGTGATATACGCGACCGTCTAAGATAAGCAAAAACGGTAAAAAAAAGTCAACAACAAAAAAAAAAGTTTATAAGATAGATTGTTGAATCTTTGGACAGGCGAACGGGCAGCATATGACTAGTTTTTATAACAATTTAGCAAAGTAGCAGCTAAAGTGTTTTGATAACAAAATAAAAGAATAAACAAACAAAATAAATAAAAATAAAAAAAATTAATAAAAAATCAAAATAAAAATCTGTAAGCTGAAAATTGTTCAAAAACTAACAAAGAGTTATAAGAAATTATACGTTTTACAGGTAAATTAAAATTTGATTTGTATAAGAATATTTCGACTAATTGACTAGATTTATAATTCTTGACCTAAACTCAAAATACTTATGAAAATATAATATTTATATAATTAAAAGAATATATACATATATATAAGGTTGTCAAAAAAGTCTTGCGGTATTTTTATTAAATTTTCAATTGTTCATAAAATTGGTTATAATAATGCGATTTAAGTCAAATATGCGCCGTTTTGTTCGATGACGAGTTCCCAACGAGATGCCAACTTCATAATGCCCCTCTTATAGAAGCTCGCTTCCCTATTGTCAAAAGACTCGGAGAGCCAATTTTCACAAGACTCTCTTGGGGACAACTTCCGACTACCAAGCTCGTTCGCCATGGACAGAAATAGGTGGTAATCACTTGGTGCGAGATCCGGACTATACGGTGGATGCAAAAGAACCTCCCATCCGAGCTCCCGGAGCTTCTGGCGCGTCACCAAAGATGTGTGTGGCCTGGCGTTGTCCTGGTGGAAGACAATTCGGCCTCTGTTGATCAAAGATGGCCTCTTCTGCATGAGTGCTGCATTCAAGCGGTCCAGCTGTTGGCAGTACAGGTCCGAGCAGCTCATAGTGGATGATTCCCTGCCAATGCAAAGACAAGCTTGCGGAAATACCGCAAGACTTTTTTGCCAACCTATTATATATGCTATACAGATGATTTCCAGCTGTTGCTCATAATAAAAATTACTTTAATTATTTTTTTCATATTTTCAACAATTTGTTTTAGCTTTTTTTTAAACATATTAAATTTATAAATATATTTTTATAGTTCGCCAAATGATGAAAACGAATTAAATAATTTGATGAAACCAAAAACAGGTCACATTAAATTATTTATTATTATTTGTAATAATATCAATCAGGTTTTTTTTTATTTTTTGACAATTTAATTAACGAAGTTTTTGCTTTAGTTAATGCATATTGCTGCTGGAATATATTGGGAATTATATATATTGCAATTGACATAAATAAAACTATAAAATTGTTAGGGCAATGTTATTAAATTATTTTTAGAAATATACAGGGTATTTGGCATGCCTGCCCAGCTATTTGCAGGGTATGCTGCAGGCAATCATTCCTGATTAACATACTCTTTACCAAATTTAAAACATTTTGTTTTCACCTGTTTTGCTTCTTATCTTCAGGAAATTCTTAAGTATCATACTCAAAGCCCATAGAAATGTGTTTTTATTTTTCTCTTGAGCTTAAAGTTTGTTATGCCCCAAATATTTATTTAGATCATTTTACATGGCAAACAAATTTGATTATTCATTGTTTGGCAACTTTCAAACATTTTGATTAGTTTCAAATAGTTTTTATGCTGCAAAGCTGTTTACAGGGTATTCTGTACACATTCTTATGCTGAGTTATTTTAAACATATATTTTACAAGTTTTCTTTGTTATCTTTATAATATTTTAAAGTATTACACTTAAAGCTTAAAGCATTTTTTCTTTTTTGTAAAAGCTTAAAGTTTGTTATTCTTGGAATGCATATAGGGTATTACTTTATGAGAATACCCTGTAGCTCTAGAAAATGACAGAAGGAGAAGAGAGGGAGTGATTGTACCCAAGTCTTGTGATGATATTTCTAAGCAGATCCTTGAGCTTAGTCTATGTAGCCAAGTCCTTACCGCTGTTCGACTGATTTTATGAATGAATAAATATGTCGAGAGACTTGACAAACTATATATATGTATATATAAATAGGTATATACATATATAGATCGTCTACTCTTTATCTTTTCCCTTTATTGCTTATCAATTTGACGAATTCCGGGTATTTCCTAGTCGTTCACTCCCCACTTGCGCACTCTTACTTGTTCGATTTTTGTCTTTGATTTAGGCTTTTGCCCATCAAATTTCCTTAATTCATTTACGCATTGAAAGTTTTGTGTTTTTATAGTCTTTTATTTGCTGGAACTTGTCCCAGTTGATTGCAAAGTTTGAAGTGTGTTTGCTTATGTGGCAAATGCCAGCTAAATGAAAAAGATATTGCAGAAACCAATTGGCCACAACAACAATAAATAAAACGACGAAAATTGCCAAAAACCAAAACCAAAAAATAAACTAGCCAAAAATCAACAGAGCTAAAGGGCCAACAATTTATGGTCGTCGATGTAGTATATTGGCTTTTGAAATTGGAAATATATACAGTGAGAGTCAAGAGAATAAGGCAACCTTCCCGCTCTACATAAATGTTGCATATTTTCTATGTCATTTGAGCTATAGTTCTATAATTTTTTTCTATTGGCCTCTGTTTAATTCTTCTTAAAAGAAAGTCAAATTTGATTCTTCATCATTTCAGCAAATATTTAAAAAATATAAATATAAATTATAATTTTGTTCTAAATTTTTGGCTATTTTTCTTGGCACTGTGAGCGAGTATTATGCAGTCAGTTATGCTCGCTCGATGGCAATTTAATTTTATTTTTTGTTAGTTTTCAATTGACTGTGCGTGTGGGCGTAGATGTGTAGGAGTGTGTGTGTGTGAGTGTGTGTGTGTTCGTGTGTGTGTGTGTGTGTGTGTGTGTGTGTGTGTGTGTGTGTGTGTGTGTGTGTGCGTGTGTGTGTGCGTGTGCGTGTGTGTGTGCGTGTGTGTGTGCGTGTGTGTGACTGTCTGTAAGTGCCAAAGCACTCATCATTCACATGTGACCAATGGCTAGCAACAACAACAACAACAACAACAACAACAACAACAACAACAATGGCAACTTCTGCTGACAGCTCTCATAATTTATGGGCCACTTATTGATTACGAATCGTTTCAAGGTTTGCAGCAGGTAAATTTGCCAGCAACTCCAAAGATGTCTATCAGCAGGATAAGCAAGCGGTTTGTTAGCAGGGTTGTGGCCAAAGAGAAGCTGTCGCAACTTCCCTCTCAAAATTTGGCGCGTTTTTTCTGTACTTTGCTTTGCTGTGCTGTGCTGTGCTGTGCTTTGTTGGCCAAGCGGAAACACATTGCGAGCTGTGACAGACTTTCTGGGACAGTTTCCGCTTGTTGCAATTTTATGGCCACAAATGGGCACACAAATGGCGCTGCTGGTGCTGCTGTCTCTGCTGCTTTAGGTTTTTCTCTGCTTTTTGGCTAATCTGTTGCCAATTTGTTGACCCCGTTTTTGTTGGCCAGCTGTCAGTTTTAAAGGCTTTAAGCTATTGCTTATCCTTTTTTTATTGCGCTTTGTTTAGACAACTATAAATTTATATATATTTTTTTTTACTTTTTTAAGGATTTGATGAGTGCTGTCCATATGCCTTTCTCTCTCTATCTCTCTCTCTCTCCCTCTCTCTCTCCCCCTTCCCTTTTTCTGCTTAGTTATTTTGCATATTGCTGACTTTTTTGTTTGCTTTGACTGGCATTATGCAAATGCTTCCTCCTTACCCAATGGCCTCGCTTTGCTTGGATTCAAAGAGATTTCTACTTTTGCGTAGCGGCGTAATTTTTTGTGGGCTTCGCTAATTAGCTGCGTTAAATTTATGTAGATCAGCTTAGGCATTGCTTTTAAGCCGACAGCTAACAGCCAAACAGCCTAGAGGCAACAACCAGCCACCAGCCACCAGCCACCAATGAAGCAGCAGCACGTAAAACCAAAAAAAATTGCTGCAAATAATTCCGTCAGCAAATGAAGAACTTTATGTAGCATACTTTATGGCGTTGCGTGCAATAAACTCGATTCCCGATTCGGCTAAAGCCCATCCTTCAACCTGCTGACTAATGTTATTTAAATTAAAGCTCATTTAAGCTTTACATCTGACAAAAGCTACACTTGTTCTCACATCGAAATTAAGAGCGTGCTTAATCTTGAGTAATCTGCAATTCACAGAGTTGCAAGGTTAATTGCACTGCTTAAGAAGAACTTATTCAGAATTAAAGTTCAACTAAGCTTTGCACGTTTTCACAATGAGCTTGAAAGCTGTATTAATTGTTTGACTTAGCTTTAAGTGTAAAACGTTTGAATGAAAGCTTAACTTAGTTGCAGATATCCTTGTCTTGAACTGAATAGAGCTTCAAGTATTACAAATAAAAGTTTAGTTTAGTAAAATTAGTTTAAATTAAAGCTTACTTATTTACACATGTTGGATATATAAACTTCTAATAATACAATTGACACAGCCTCATTTCTTATTCATAATATGTATTGAGCTTTAAAGCTGCAGCTTATATAGGCTTTAGCACATTAGCTCATTAAAGCTTAAAGCACCATTTATTGTCAATTATAGAATTGAATGGGATTTAGAGCCTTGTGTATTATAATACTTAAATGTAAGTAAGTTTAAAGCGCTTGCAAGCTTAAACATGCTTATATATTAAAGCTCTCATAAGTTGCAAATGTTCTTTCTATGAATATTAAAGCTTTATAATTGCAATTGATCTACGAGTATAATAAATACACAATGTGAGCTTATTAGTTAAGCTTGAGTTTAGCTCACATTAATTGAGCCTTTTATAAACTTGTCATATGCCCACATTAAAGCTCAAAGCTAGTTTATTTGGTTTTATTTATTTATCATATATTTTATTTTTATTTATTTGTTATTATTTATTTAATTTATATTTATTGGTTTATTGGTATATGAATTGATTAAAGCTCATTTAGTTTAAGATTCACATGTCAACAAAACTCAAAGCTTAAAGCAACTGCAATAAACTTTTTACATGCTCAGCAGTTAGCTTAAAGCTTAGTTTATTATAATTAATGCGCTTAAAACTAATTAAAGCTCAACAATACAATTTCGGCAAAGACATACCTTCTTAAAGCTTTTTAGCTCAAATTGACATCAACTAAAGCTTAATTTGTGCTTGACAAACTTCAGATAAGACTAAATTTAGCCTTTCACAAAGAGACAAATACAAATTTGAGCTCATTAATTAAGTTAGTTGAGGCTCGCAAACTATTTTGAGCCATGAAACGCAGTTAGGCGTTCCTGAAGGCCAGCTTAAATGCATTCAGACGTAAAACTTAATTAATAACTCATGTGTGTGGCGTGCTTCAAGGAAGCTCTTAATAATGGCGCTGTGTGTGTGTGTGTCAGATAATGGCTAAGATTTATATAGATATATATATATATACTTGGCTATTAAGTCAAATCTAATATGAGCTGAGCTACTTAATTTTTGCTATATATATATTATCGCTTATGAACGTTGCATATCAAGTGACAGCGAGAGAGATGATCAATAAGCCAATCTCGTATAACCAATTGACAGCCGATAAAGTCAGCCATAATCCAGGCAAGAAAACTTGGAAGCAAGTCGAAAATCTTTTCATTTGCCTCTTCTTCTTTTTACTCGAATTCCCATTCAGATTTTTATGGTGCAAAACTTTTTGGCAAAAGCATATATTTACATATATATAGATATATATATGTATATAATGTATAAGTATATATTTAAGCAGACTGCAGCGTAAAGCTATTCAAGTGTAAAAGCACACACAACACACAACACACTTACCCACACACGGGCAAATCATTTTTGCGTAAAATGGCAAATTCTGCGCATGGAAAACTCATTTATCAAATGATGCCACAGCAGCCGCAACATCGCACAAACAGCAGCAACAATAACAACAATAAACAAATAAAACGCTTTAAATTAATCCACTTTAAGCCACTCAAAGGCCGCACCACAGACCAGCAAAAAGTCTACAAATAAAGACTTAAAGGTATAATATACTTTATATATATATATATATTTATATATTTATATTTAAATATATTAAATATCTTTATCTAGAAGAAAATTCCAAGCTGAAATATATATATTTATATATATATATAAATATATAATATATTAAATAAATGTCAGTAATTTGTCGATGCTTTTTTTTAAATGTTTGCCAAATGGAATTTGCTCTGTATTTGCCAGCAAAAATATTTTCCTGACATTTATTGCACTCATTTACAAGGTGAAAGGGGCATATTAGTTTTGTACACTTACAAGAAATTTTGTTTATATTCCAAATTAAAAGAAACTATATCTGCCACAGTTTTAGTGATAGAATTAGGATGTTTTTGTCTTTAAATATCGAGGCATATACTAGGTATAGTAAGTACTATACATAGTATATATACTATATACATACATAGTATATGATAAGGGTGTAAGAGATATGCACGCCTACTAAATCCATGATAAATCATTTTAAGCTGTATCTGACACAATTTTACTAGGTAAAATGAGTTGTTGATGAGCTCCTTCTATCTATCTACATATATATCTGATTTTAGACCCACTCGAGCACTACTCTAATCTACTAGAGCTCTACTCTACTCTACTCTAATCTACTCTACTCTACTCTACTCTACATTACTCTACTCTACATTACTCTACTCTACTCTACTCTACTCTACTCTACATTACTCTACATTACTCTACATTACTCTACTCTACTCTACTCTACTCTACTCTACTCTACATTACTCTACTCTACTCTACTCTACTCTACTCTACTCTACATTACTCTACATTACTCTACATTACTCTACTCTACTCTACTCTACATTACTCTACTATACTCTACTCTACTCTACTCTACTCTACTCTACATTACTCTACTCTACTCTACTCTACTCTACTCTACTCTACATTACTCTACTCTACACTACTCTACTCTACTCTACTCTACTCTACATTACTCTACTCTACTGTACTCTACTCTACTCTAATCTACATTACTCTACTCTACTCTACTCTACTCTACTCTACTCTACTCTACTCTACATTACTCTACATTACTCTACTCTACTCTACTCTACTCTACTCTAATCTACATTACTCTACTCTACTCTACTCTACTCTACTCTACTCTACTCTACTCTACTCTACTCTACTCTACATTACTCTACATTACTCTACATTACTCTACTCTACTCTACTCTACTCTACTCTACTCTACTCTACTCTACTCTACTCTACTCTACTCTACTCTACTCTACTCTACTCTACTCTACTCTACTCTACTCTACTCTACTCTACTCTACTCTACTCTACTCTACTTTATTTTACTCTACTTTACTCTACTCTACTCTGTAAATAAAATGATAAAAAATTTATTTTACAAATAGAAAAATGAAATTAAGCCTTTTTTTTAGCTTGAATTATTATTATTTATTATTATTTAGTATTTTGCAGTTGTTTGCGCCCGACTTTTTACTAGCTTTACACAAAAATTAGCTTGTCTTTTTGGTCAGTTATTTATTTATTTTATTTTATGATTGACATTTATAAATAATTTATTTAAAAATATTTTTGGTATGTCATTGCGATGGCGCTTTTGCGTGTTATATATTTTATTTATGATGTATATATACAAATATATATATATATATTTATTTATTTATGCCATTTTCAGCTTCAGAATTCCTAGAATTCCGAATGAAGTGTTTTTAGGCTCCTATTCAATTAGGCTTAAAAGGTCTTAGTAAACCTGAGCGCGTTATAAATTGAGATTATGGCGTGTTAATTAGTTAAGAGCTTGAAGCTTTTTATACATAGAAAGGACAGGCTATATGCAGCATGCTAATGATATATGCTTGTGAGCAAATGATTTTAAAGTTGCTTTAGTAATATTAATAATTGCATAAGAGAGGGTTTATACGAGCTTTTAAGTACTAGATAAGAGTAGTTAATAGTAGATCAAATAACAAAAATAGATGGGTATACAAGTCTTCTTAAAGAAGAATCAAGTTTTCTATTTAAAAATTCATTTCACAACGATTTGCTTTTATGTAGAACTATAAATGTACTATATAGGACTCTAGTAGTAGTGTTCTGACTCAATCGTTCTGATAAGACTTAGTTTTTTATGTATTAAACGCCAACAATTTTTGTAAATGACAAATTTAGCAAAGATAAGCGCAAAAGTTCATAAGACTCTTAAGTTTTTAAATGATAATTCTGATGAGCGCTCTAAGATATAAAAGACAAAATCTTCAGCTTGAAGCAAGAATTTAATGATAACAGAAAAAAAGGGAAATATGCAAAATAAATTAGTTATTTATAATAAATTAACTTTTTGATAATGAATCCCATGACAGTTATAAGAAATATTAGTTTGATGTATAATATATAAATAAAATTTAGTATTTTTAAAGGAATGTTTGTTAAGCTAATATATTGTAAAATGCATTGAAATTTCCAAGAAAAACAAAATGGTTTTTATAACAGTTAAAAGATATAGCGATTAGATTAAATCTATATTATCTATGATAATTATGTGTGGAGCATCATTAACACTCCATAAGATTTGGCTAATTACAAACAGATATCGACTCAAATGTCCATGCTAATCAAGAATATATATACTTTATCTATTACCCAAAAGTCCATTTACACATTTCCTGGCATATTTTGAGTACCATCCACAGAAGCTGCTTAATTTACATGAAGCTCAGTTATTTGCTCCAAAGTAGTTCCTAATTTATGTTCGACAGACAAAAGTGTTTTAGAGCTTATGAAAAAAAGTTTTTGTTTTATGTAAAACTTAATTCCACTAAATTTATTTGAGTTTCATAATCTCGCTCAAACACTCGAAGTGTGTGCCAAAGGCGAAGTGAAGCGAGCGAACCTCTTTTGGAGTCGCCTCTCTCTCTCTCTCTCCCTCTCTCTTTGCTTTTGCCGGCATATTGTAAGCAGAGTAAAGAGAAAAAAATTTTTCAATTTCAATATAAAGGCTGAAGACATGCCATCGGTAGGCTATGGGGGCGTTGGCAATTGGTTGGTGCGGAGGGGGTTGGGGCATGGCTTTATGGGCTACACGACACGCCTCAAATGTGGGTCACACTACACCACAATTGTTGGGTGTTGTCAACGTAACGACCCGCTTTTGGCCAAGGCGCCGCTCAAGCGGGCTGCACATATGGCCAGCAGATTCACCCACTCAACCACCCGCTGCCTGCTGGTTGCCTGCGGTTGTCGTCAGCGTCAACGCTTAAATCGCCGCCATCGTTTCAATTTTTTTTTGTGTTTTTTTCTTTTACCGTTTCAACGCCAACATTTTATTGCTGCATCCTTGCAGTTTTATAGACTCATCCGCTCTCACTCACACACACACACTCACACACGCTGCCTCTGCCTCTGCCGCGCTCTCTCTGCCTGCCGCTGGCTTAGGCTCTGTTTGTCTCCGTCTGGCACGCCTCAACAATTGAGCATGTGTTTCCTCTTTTGCACCCACTTGCAAATTGTTATTTACAGTTATTTTAGTGCATTGTACGAACGGAGGCGCTAACGGAACTCAAACTGGAACTGGAAGTCGTCGAAGTGTGCGTGAAGGCCTTTAAAGTAGAAGCACACACACAGACACACATATGCACGTGCACACACACACACACACACACATGTGCTTACTCATGCCCATCAGCTTTTGTATGTAGGCTCGTGTATCTAAGTATATTTAAGAGTTCAAAGCAGAAATGTTGACGACATGAATAACAACAAAATGAGTGGAAAGGTGGGAAGTAGCAGAAGAAGACGAAGACGAAGAGTAGGAAATAGAAGCACAGGTTTGATAACAAGAAATCGCCAAAAAAATAAAACGAGCAGGAAGGGAAATAAATCGAAAAACCAAGTAAAAAATGCAATAGCGAAGGACATCGACTAAGAGATGCCCTGTAAAACACATTTTCTTGTTTATAATTGTGTTTATCTTGTTTATCATTATGTGATAGATTAATCGATAAGTAATCGATAAGAAACGGTGTATTTTATGCAGAAGCCTCATCATGTTGGCCTGTTATCGATTAATCGATATGTTTATGCAGTATTTTATATACAAAAAATATATTTTAGCACAAAACTAAAATATTAATATGACATTTATGATTTTATATAGAGGCCTCATCATATTAGCATATTATCGATAAATCGATAACATTGACAGATAACAAACAGCCATCAAACTGAAATTCTCTGCAGTTTGAGTGCTTTGCATAACAAATTAAAGGACATTTGGTAGCATCGACCGATGTGGAATGTCGAGCAGCGGTTGCCCAGGGTGCAGCCCCCGACCGAGTGGAGCAAGGTCTGTGTTGGGCTAGACACTAGGTTTGGGCGGGGCACATGTGCTGCAGCTCGGTTCTTTTTTGTTGTTTTGTTGGCCAAGTCGTTTTTGTTGCTTCCTGGCTGACAGCCATTTTTTAGGTGGCCAAAAAGAGCTCGTTAAGCCAAAATAGAAGGTAAGCGAATAAACGATTCAAAGGAATCCACTTTAAAATACACCAAATCCCGACCACTCAAGCAAGATATTGGACTCAGCACAATTGTGGAATATATAATCGCATATGGGCATGCATAAATAAAGATAAGCGTGTTATATATCGTGCTTATATGCAAATAGTTATTGATGATAGCATAAATAAATATTGTTTATTATATAAACAATGGGTAAACCCCACAAAAGAAAAAAAAAAACAAACAACAACAAAATCTAATTGCAGGCGTAGCTAGAATAGAGATAAAAGTAGTAAAGTTTTATGATAGGTTTTTTGAATGGAAATTTTTTGGCATAGATAGAAAAGATATATAGGGAAATTAGTGTTATGACTCTATGAGTCTATAAATAGTAATGAATGAAGCGAGTTGTATAAGATATAAGTATAAGATATCAGATATTATATTATATATTTACTATGTCTTGCGTCTGCTGGTTCATTAAACTTACCAAGTAAGTGAGTGTTGTACAGACAGCTTGCCAAGAGAGCCACACGAAGCCATATGCCCTAATGACACACACCAAATGCCACAAAACTTCACGTAACTTTCTTCCAGTCACGTCACAAATTGTCAATAAACGAAATTTTGACACTTTTGTGTGAAGCTGCATTAAAAAATGAGAGCGACGTGTCAGCTGTACTTAAATGGAAGCTTGCTTCTTTAATTTGACAAAAATGTTCCAAGAATTCCACTGACAATGGCTAAAAACTCATGAAATTGGGGTTTACTTAAAGAGACCTGCAAGAAGAGCCCAAAACGTGCTCTATGACAATGCAGGTTCAGTTTTCTTAAGTAAATAATGTTGATTAGCAAAAACGTTTTCACTTTTGTAAATTAGAGAACAAAATTCTTTTCAATCTATATATAATTTATACAATAAAATTTATATTTTATAATACATATTATATAAATTATAGAATTATAAATAACAAGTAAGAGTGCTCTAGTCGAGACTGCTCGACTAAGAGATACCCTGAACCCTGCGAAGATGCGATATTCAAATCATTTTACGCTTCTTTTATATATACATATACACAAACAACACATACACACACACACACACATGCACACGCACGCACAAGCACTTTCTCTGCTACTGCGCAGTTTACGCAGCGGACGGACGGACGGACAGACGGACATGGCTATATCGACTCAGTTTGTCGAGCTGATCAAGATTATATATACTTTATGGGGTCTGCCATGTCTCCTTCTGCCTGTTACATACATTTTCACAAAAACATTATACCCTGATTTCCCATTTTCAATGGGTTCAGGGTATAATAATAGAAAAAAATACTTTTAAATCTATAAATAATTTATATACAATAACAAAATTTATATAATTCAAATTTCAATCATATTTCTTTGCTCAACTGGCACACAAAAAAGCTTCCATTTCCATCCATACTCAAAAATATTTCGCCTTAAATTTATGCCACAATCCTATTCTAAATCCCCACTTAACCCTCTTTGTAATTGCGGTGCAAAACTCTTGCTCCTCAAATGAGTTTAATTCCCATAGCAATATCTTTTTCATTTTAGCTGAAAATATATTTTTAATTTTTTTTTACAATTTCTGCTTCATAAAAAAGTTTGCCTTAAAAAGCAATTAAATAAATTTCCTTTAAAACATAATATGCCTCAACTGAACTTGAACTTTTCTGGCTTCTGTTGCTGTTTGTTTTCGATTATTACTAAAAATATTAACACAGTATCCAATTATGGCAGGCAAGCGGAGTTTAACGCCCGCCGGAGTTCATCTATGACAAATGGGCGGAGGCGGGAGGGGGGCGGTTCCAGTGAAACTTCCCTTGCCCATGCTCGCTATATATGAGTCGAATGCCTGCCATTTATAGCATTCAGTCTGGGCGCTACGTGCCGTTGAGTTTCAAGCCTTGTCGCCTCGCAATTGGGCCCGTGGTCGCTGGCATTCCGGGTCTGTCTGTTGTCCGTATTAAGCGCACATAAGCTGCCCGTAAACCCCTTTTTCAGAATCTCACTCGCTCGCTCGCTCGCTCAGTACCTACATTTAATACAAATTTGTCCGTTCTGTGTACTCCCAAAAGCCAATTACGTGCTCAAATGGCTGCCGGAAATGAGAAAGTGAAAGAGGGCGAGAGGCAGAGAGAGCGAGAGAGAGAGAGAGAGGGAAAGACAATGAAATGAGCGCATATATGAAGAGTGGCGGATTATGCGAAGCCATAACATTTATAAGATCACGTGCTCAATTATTAAGCCACTAAATAAATAAATAGCGGCATTCGGACACGTGCCGTGTCCTGCCGCAAAAGTTCGGAAGGAGCTGAACCGTATTTAATAATAATAAACTTCTTTGCTGGCAGGCCCAGTGCCTGTGCCAGTGCCAATGGCAGGGCCGAGGCGAGGTGCTTAAATTTAGTTGGGCTCATTACTCATACGCAGCGTGGCACGTATATTGCGTATACGCAGCGAGATAAATCGTTCGCTTTGCACAAAAGCAAATTAATTAATCAGCAACAGCCAAGAATGAAAGAACAAGCCAAATAAAGAAAAAAGATGCCATTGCATACCCTGTAATGGGCAAAATATGAGCCGAAAATCGATTAACACAAATTAATGTTTATTACGGCCATGACAAATGTAAATATATAGCTTACAGCGAGTATATTCATGAACAAATGAAGATTGATGGAGTAGAATCTGTATAGCATTATTACAGGGTATGCGTATGTTTGTATGTGTGTAACTTGCCAGTTAATAATATCATATAATTTCATATAAGACTTAACAATTATGCTCATTAATCAAGCAAGAGTGCTTAACAATGACAAAGTGCTTTGTATATATCATAATTACAGGGTATTTTTCGCAAAGTGATAATTAAGTTGCATATATATTTCATATATTTCATATATTAAATATGATATATATGATATATAAATATTTAAAAATTATTTTAATAAAGATTTAACAAAGATATCAAAATTACAGGGTATTCGTAAAAATATGTATAAAGAAAAGTTAAGTAAATGTACATTTTATTTCTTATTATTTATAGGGTATAAAGTTAAGTTGGTATTATATTATATTTTATGATACAATCATACATTATATCTACAGGGTATCTATATTTATATATAATATATAATATGTTCCCCATATTATTTGTCTGCCCTTTGCTGGCAGCAAGCCCTCAAGTTCGCCTGTTGCTTTATACAGTCTTTATATGTCAATAATATAATTACAGGGTATCTATTATTACACACTTTCTGTCTACACTTTTTCGCTGCTCTTTGCTAGGCACAAACTCATTTGCTTTGCACATAAATGTTCAATAAATCAAATCCATTATTCCAGGATATCTCCTGAGTACAGCATACCCTCAGTTTCAGTTCAGTTTTTTCTTCGCTGTTTTCGTTTTGGGGCCAGGCGCACACGACCTCGTTTGTTGGGTGATAAAAATCGCGCAATTAGCTGGCGTTGATTTTCGCACAGGACATGCATATTTGATATATAGCACACGGCTGGCTGTTGGTGGCGCGGGCTCTACGGATCGAGCCAATCTAGAGCAGTCTAATTTACTCGCTAGAAATAATTCGCTTTGCTTTGCCTCTGCCTCTGCCACTGCTGGGTCCGGCCGTCCGAGCGTTTAAGCGAAGGTGCAAATTAAATCAACATGCATATCCGTTTGACACCATTTCGCAAATAACCCCAGAATAAGTAAGTGCAGTGGTGAGGAGACTTGGTTTTAGGGGCTACGTTGGGGTCTCTATGAAATGGCGCGCATATTGTAAATGACCAAAAAAGAAGAAGAAAAACAGCAGCAACAGCAAAAATTTGTAACATAAATTTGGGTCCCCGAAGCATGTGTGTGTGTGTGTGTGTGTGTTGGTGTGTGTGTCGCTAACCTTGTTAAAAAGTGGAGCGCAGATAGATGGGCAACATGGGGCAGGGCTTGCAGGTGGGCCACAGAAATATTTTCGGTCTGCAGTGCAACAATAACAAAATATAAGCGAAAACATTTTCGCTCGAATATCACAATTTAAAGTGCTCCATGCGGGCAGAACTTGATGGGGATTCCCCGACAAGCAAACAGCATTAGCCTCACATGATAAAATCAGAAGCAGAAGCTGAGGAAGAATATAGCATAAAGCAGAAAATACTCGAGTGGAAGCAATAAGTTCCTTGGCTTATTGTAAATGCAGCTGAGCAGACGGAAAGCTGGCTAACATACATATGTTATCTAGCATATATGTATACATATGTATATGTAATGCAATGAAATTTTACAAAGAAAAAATATATAAAATTAGATTGAGCATTACGAATATAATGGAGCTGAGTAGAAAATGGCAGTTGAGCAAAATGAAAAGTGGATTGAAGTGAAGTGAAGTAAAGTTAAGTTAAGGTAGAGCTGAAAATCTAGCATAGATGAGCAGATGAAGCAGAGTAAAGGAAAGTTAATGTAGAGTATGTCTGTAAATACAGAAGGAAATCAGTAAAGAAGTTGAATAATACATAAATAATTGAAATAATAATTTTACAAAATAAAACAAGTTAGAAAACTCTAGTCGGTGGAGCCCGACTAGGAGATCCTCTGAACCCCGACCGATCTGCGTTTTCAAATATACTCAATTATGTATTTATTAATGCAGAAAAAATTTAAGCTTGTAAATTTAAAAAATCGGTATCCAAAATATAACAAAAATGGAAATTGTATAAAATATAAATCAATCTAAATACCAAATTTGGAGTCTCTAGCTCGAAAGATGTACGATATATAATTTAATAACTTGATTTCAAAAAGGTTTTTAATCGATAACAATAAACGGGAAATTTCAAATCTCTAGCTCTTATAGGCTCTGAGATCGACGCGTTCATACATACGGACAGACGGACAGACAGACAGACGGACAGACGGACAGGGCTAAATCGACTCAGTTCATCACCCTGATCAAGAATATATATACTTTATGGGGTTTGCCACGCCTCCTACTGCCTGTTACATACATTTAACAAAACCATTATACCCTGATTTCCCATTTTCAATGGGTCCAGGGTATAAAAAAAGAAACCAGAACAAAATTTATTTAATCAAAACAAATATTTTAATTTTCTTTTAATATTTATAAAATTTTAAATATAAAGTAAATAATTTTCTTAAGCTTATTTAGCTTGTTTAAAAAGCATAAAATTATTTTTTAAAAATTAAAAAAAATCAAATAGCTCAATAAGGAAATAAACTCTAATTTTTATTGTCAATACTTTATTATCATATTGTTTTTTTCTTCTTAAAATATTTTCAAATATTTGTCTAATCCCATAGCTTATATATATAGCCAAAGATATTAGCTTGGCCGAAACTTGTTGCTGTTGTTGTCTTCCACTTAATTTATTTGAAAATGTTCGAATACGAAACAATTCATTGCTCAACTACCTGACCTAAGCACACAAAGCAAATATATTAATAGCTGTATAAAAATAAAATGAAGCAAAAAAAAAAAACAAAAAAAGAAAAAACAATAAATTGCTAAAGGAAAATGCGAGACAAATAACTAAAACTAAAAAAGAAAATTAATTTTTTCTTTTCTGTGTGTCAACTCAAACAAATTCCAGACAAATAAATAAAAATAAAAATAAGTTTTTTGTATATATGTAAAATAAGTCAAATAATTTGAGGAAATATTTCAGCAAATTGCCTTTGGCACACAAAGTTTAATTGTTTGTGCTGCTTCAAAAATAGTTAATGCCACATAATCCCAAGCCAAATCTGAATGACAAAGGCACAAAAAGAGAGCGGGAGAGTGGCAGAGTGAGAGAGAGCGAGAACATAATGCATTTGGCGTTGTCTGACAGACGCTTAAATAAAAGATTTTTTTTTAATTAAAAATATTTCACCTGCGAAAAGCGACGACGACACAATTTTCCTCTTTGCGCGCACATAAATAAATGCAGCCACGCACAGCAACAACAAAAACAACAATAAAGAGCAGCGCGACAAAAATGAGAACAGGAACAGCAATTTAAAATACAAAAGACACGAGCCAGCTGGACGAATGAAACCACAGGGGAGCGAAGGTGGGTAGGGGGCAGGTAGCCAAAGCCATAGCCATAGCCATAGCCAAGCAGTAGGTGTTGCCACTTGTCAGTGGGTCAAATGAAAATGAGCCGTGGGCGTGAATATAAATAAATGAGCGAGTAGCGGCGACAAAGGAGAAAAAAGGGCGCAAGGCAATAATTAAACCGATACGCAAACAATTGAACGCTAGATGGCGCTGCAGGTGTTCGACAAGCGGCCGCACAATTAGTGTGAGCGAGAGAGAGAGAGCGAGAGAGAGATAAAGCAGGCGCGGTTTTAATGAAAAGCTCACAGAAATTAACTCATGGCTTTAAAAAAAAAACATTCGTTAAACATATAAAAACAACAACGGCAACTTAAATGATGGACACAGCTTAAAGCAAGTGACAATGACAACACCAAAAGGAAGACAGCGACAAAAGCAATAACAACAACAACAATGACAGCCACATGCTGTGTGTGGGCGTAATGGTGGGCGTGCGTGTGTATGTGTGGCTGTGGGTGTGTCATCAGGCAGTGCTGTTGTATCCTAACACGTTCTACTCAATTTTGAAAGATGACCAAAACGACTGCTAAATTGTATGCCATCAGTTGTGGAACAGTTGACTTTTAGGGATGGCATGGGCCAAAAATGAACACATCAGCTACGTAAATACATTATCTGTGTCCGCAATGAACGAGAGCGTGGAGGGTGGGCAGAGGAGGGGGTGAGGGCAGCCAGCCGAAATCAGCAACTGTAGCGATGGCAAATTTTTGAGTCATTGTTGTTGTTGTTGCCTAATATGGACTAGGTGCGTGAGAGGGAGATAGCAAGTGAGACGCTTATATGTAAAAGGCAAGCAAAGGGCGAGGAGTGTGAGTATGAGGAGGCAGAACTGAGTGAAGAGTGTGAGTGAGTGTAAGGCGTCATAAGTAAAAGGCAAGGAAAGGGCTTGCATAGCAGAGAGACAGAGACAGAGACAGAGAGAGTGAGGCAAGAAAGTGTGATTAATCTCTTAATAATAGGGTATCTTAAAGGGGTATGTACATTCAACTCGTTAACATGTAAGCGATTAGCATATAAAACATGTTAATTAATTCATTACTAGTAGCAAATCGCAAATGATTTTATAAATAGTTTAAAGCATAATTTGCTCAGTGTGAAAAAGCAAAATAAAAATAAAAAATATTAACAAAACAAATTAAATAAATTTGTTTACTCAGCAATAAACACAAATACAAATTGGCTGAAAATTATCTATGACTGCATTAATTGCTTTGCTCCCAAGGGGTTCCGCAATATATTTGATCTCTGCTATAAACAAGCTCATTCTATAAACTATCTTTAAGTATAAACCAGAATGCTTTAAATCTGTTCTGCTTGGATTATGACAGGCATTTATTGCATTTAATATGCTCTGGCAATAACTTATAGCTTGTAATTATAGACAGCTTGATAATCCTTGGAATTTCGTCTGCTTGTGTGGCAGCTGGACGAAGGTCGATAAAAGTAGTAGCCGGGGCGAACAAGGATATTGTGATACAATTTCCATTTATGTGTGTGCAGCTTGCTGCATGTTTGTTGTCTATCAATACAAAGGGGGGGAGCACACACTGTTGCCTCAAATTGTGGCAAGCAGCAGCTGCAGCAGCAGCAACTATCGAATGCCGAAAATATTCAAGGCAAGTCATTCTCGTACATCAGGGCGTATGCGTGTTTCCAGTTGGTCAGCCGAAGGCAGCTTCCTTGTTATGTGCTCTGCCGCCCCCATCTTTGCCACATGCCACTTGCCACATGCCTGTGCGTGCGTTGGCTTCTTAAGTTATTAATATTGCTGTTGCTTGAGCTGTAGATTTATGCAGCAGCCAAATAACGTAAGCCATAAGCAAATAACTTATGAAATAAAGACGTTAAGATAAAACATAAAAAAGCGCCCAAACAAGCAAAGAGAAAGCAAGAGAGAAATGTCAGACAAACTCTTCAAGCTTAATTCAAACTAAGTGGCCTCAACATCAAGGCAAGTGACGACGAGGATGACCTGCTCTAGGGCACGGAAGGGACGCGTTGAGCTGAATGCCTCTCGACAGGCGCAATGTGCAACATGAGTCCAACATCAGCAACAGCAACAGCTACGGCTACAACAATAACAACTGACGAAGCAAAAACACCTGCAGGCATCGCTGTCGCAGCTTTAGATCAGGTCTCCAGCGCAAGACCCTCTAATGAGTGCCCTCATCGCTGAGGCACAGTGGAAACTGCGAATTGAAAAAGAAATAGTAAAAGTTTTAAATTGAAATAAATATATTCATGTGAATAATTGAATGAAGCTAGCTATAGTTTAATGACAATATGAACAGAATCTACTTAAATCTGAAAAATATTATATTAGAGTATATGAAAAGGGAACAAAGATTGTTGCATAGTTTAAGGCACTGCTGCTATAAGTCTTAGTTTTCTTAGCTAACTTATATAACTAATACTCCTAACTCTTTGAGCTCGTCGATCATTTATATCAATTTGCTTTTCTTAATGGGCTTTTTGAGGTATTTCTGGTAAAATATTTATGTTTTATCTTTCGTTTTTCATAATTTTTAGGTTTTTAAATTGTATTTCTGAGAAGCTAATATTATTTTCTTTTTAATGACAAATGAAATGATTAGGCTTTATATTTTGGACACACTAAAGTTTACTTTTCTTAGTGCTTAGTTACAAATTTTTACTTTGGCATAGCTTTTAGTGATATTTATTATATGAAAAAAAAAATAAGAAAAAAGAAGAAAAAGGCATAAAACTTAAGTAAATTTCCATAGGCCCTCAAATATGGGCATATAATAGAGATGGAAACTATAGAAATTTAATTTGTAAGCTCTCGAAATTTATCGATATTTTATATATTTTTTTCTAATATTTTCTTATATTTTGTTTTCAATGAATTCCTTGTAGCTGTAGCTTCTTTTCATCATATAAAAGTTTCCTTTTGATTAACAGAATATCTTTTAATCATAACAGATCGAGCTTCAATCTAGAGGTCTAGCTCGCTCTTTCTCTCTGTCTCTGTCTCTGTCTCTGTCTCTGTCTCTGTCTCTGTCTCTGTCTCTGTCTCTGTCTCTGTCTCTGTCTCTGTCTCTGTCTCTGTCTCTGTCTCTGTCTCTGTCTCTGTCTCTGTCTCTGTCTCTGTCTCTGTCTCTGTCTCTGTCTCTGTCTCTGTCTCTGTCTCTGTCTCTGTCTCTGTCTCTGTCTCTGTCTCTGTCTCTGTCTCTGTCTCTGTCTCTGTCTCTGCCTCTGTCTCTGTCTCTGTCTCTGTCTCTGTCTCTGTCTCTGCCTCTGTCTCTGTCTCTGTCTCTGTCTCTGTCTCTGTTTCTGTCTCTGTCTTTCACTCTATATCATACTCTCTCTCACTCTTCCTTTCCCTCTCTCTCTCTCTCTCTCTCTCTGTCCTATTTGATCTTCATCAACCCATGCTACTCCAGCTATTAAACAGCTCTGACTATATCCATTTCCTATGTAGCTCTTCCAACTAATATATACCCATATCTTATTACCCCTCTCTCCCCTATATCACACACTCTACTTGCCTTTCATATGAGCTTTCTTCCTTATCAATAATATAGCTATTCAATAACAAATCACTTCCTATATCCAGCTCTCGATCTACTTCATGCAGCAACTCACGTAATTATTTTCTTCGTAAATTTGCATTCTTCCATTTTTGCAGTTCATTTTCATTATAACTTAATATCTGAACCTTGCTTAGTCAGTGTAATTGTGGATGAGTTGGCTTTGGCCAGCTCTTGGTGGCTTACAAGTGTTGCATGCCACTCAGCCTCGCAGCCTCTCCGACTCTCCGCCTCTCCACCTCTCGAGGGCAGCGAATTATGTGCTTGCATTGAGTGCATTAGCACCCGTCTAGCATAAGGATGAGAAGCGCAATGAGAATGCAAATGAGAGCAGGAGGAAGCACGCAGCTGATGTGTTTGGCAAGGGAAGGGATGTGGGAAGTGAGTCTAAGGATGTTAGTTTTAAGCGTTTGCCCAAGAGGCGACGGCGACGGCGACGGTGGCGAGGCCAAGCGTAGGCATTGAAGCAGCCAAAGGTCTATTGTTATTGTTGCCTTCCTTAAAGGCAGAAGCAGAAGCAAAAGTAGAAGCAGCAGGAGCGGAGGTCTCTGTGGCAGCGAGGAGTCCAAAAACTGTGCCACAGCAATGCAGGGCAACGTAAATTATAGTTCATTGTTGTTGTTTGTTACTCAGGTTGCTGTTGTTGGTGTTGGTGTCGGTGCCTGCTGTGTGCCCCAAAAAATGAAATCAAAATCAAATAAAAGCGAGCGCACGTGAGTCAAGCTGAGTTCCATGCAGCGCAAAGGCAACTGCCACTGGGACTCGCCATTGCTCTGACTGTAGCTGTAGCTGTTACTCTAGCTGTAGCTGTAGCTGTAGCTGATGGCTGGCCATGCAAATTAAATTCGAGTGCTGATTGTCCTCCACGTTGCTCCCCACTCCTGCGCCACATCCATTTGCGGCACACAAGCAAAATAACAGCAACAGCAAAAAAAAAGGGTCACAGGTGTTTTTTGTGCCAATTTCGAGTTTGTTTTGCGTTTAACGGGCAAACTTCAACGTGTGCTGGCAACAGTCCACACAATGCGGCAAAGAAAAAAGTGCACGCGCCAAGGGAGTCTGCCACATGCGGCACACACACAAACGAGACTCGAACGAGTCCCCAGAGATATGGCGGACTTTTAATGAGTTGAGCTCTAGATATCAATCAAATGGGGAAAAGGTAGTAGAAAAAAAACGAAACACTCATTTAGCATGCGCTGGAAGCTGTGTGAGTTAATGAGAATCGCATAGAAGCGCAATATAATTTAATTCTAATGACACACGTAGTTCTCTAACAGCAAACAACAAAAACTTTTCCACCACATTCCAATAGACAGAGAACAAGACTGCGAGACTTACTCGCTATGCATGAGAAGTGCATAGAGCGGCTACAACAGTTGAACGGAATGCGCAAAAGTAGTTAGTCAGTAAGCAAGCATAAATTAGTTCTTAAGCATTCGAAATAGACAAAGTGAGAGTGATGTGAGGGCTACATGAATGCCATGAGAAGCACATAGAGGAGCATAGAAGGGAGTTGAATGAAATTGCAAAAAGTATTTAGCCAGTTGCAGGGGAGAAATGTTCTATGACAATTTAATTAACAGTAGGCGAAATGAGAAATATATAAGGCTTGTCTGCATTCATGAGAATCACATAGAAGTGCATAGAAGGGAGTTGAATGAAATTCAAAAAAGTATTTTGTCATTTACAGGGGAGAAAATGTTCTACTAGTATGACAATTTAGTTAAAAGTAGGCGAAATGGCTTGCCTGAATTCATGAGAAGCACGTAGAAGAGCAGGAGAAGGGAATTGAATGTAATTCAAAAAAGTATTTAGTCATTTTCAGGGGAGAAATGTACTATGACAATTTAATTAACAATTGGCCAAATAAGTAATATGTAATAAGAGATATAAACTCATGAGAATCGCATAGAAGGGCGTTAAATTTTGAATGAAATAGTTAAGGAAAAAACTTCAATAAAGTCTTATATATTGTACCATTCCACTAGGCAAAATAAAGAGCTGTTAAAGCTGATCTTGCATGCTCGAGAAGCACATAGAAAGGCGTTAGTTATGAAAAAAATATGAAATAAGTTCAGTGAAGCCCAGACTTAAAAGCCTCCACTAGTACTTTATTTAAATGTAATATATAAAGCAACTGCATAAAAAATACGTTTATCTACTTCTCTCTTATTTATGTTTTTATTTTTCATAAAAACTTTTACGAGCAGATTATGTCGTAGCAAAAAAATGTTTGCTAGGACAACTGAATGTAAATTTTATTTACATTTGCGAAGTTGATGCTGTGCAGCAGCTATGCTGATACCTAATCCCTACTCTCACACACACACACACTTGACAGTTTATTTATGGACTTACAGAGGTATCCCCAATGAGAGGGCATAGCAAATGAGTAACTCAGTGCGCCGCATTGAAAGTTGTTTAAAAAAGGGGCTTTGCAACTGTGTTTATTTAAAAATGCTCTTTGCGACGCGACGCGACGTCGCATCAGAGCTTCGTCTTCAACTCAAATGAACACGACAAGCCTCAGCGGCTGTGGCCGTTGCCAAAACTTAGTTTTCGTTGGCTATTGAACCACTTGAGCTGCCAAGGACATGGAGACGACGCACTCCCAGGACTAATACACTGACATTATTCATACACTTCAGCGCATCCAAAAAGGAAAAACAAAAGAGAAAAGCACAAATATAAAGCGAAATGTGTCTAGTTTGTCAGTTTGTGCGATAGTTGATAGCTTTTCCATTAGCACAATTGGCTCGACTGTTGCTTCAGCTACTCCTCGGACTCTACTCTGCTCTCATCTCCCCCTTTGTCACTCGGCTGTGTCTGCACTGCTGCCAGCAACAATTTATCTTGCTTACGCTGACCAGCAAAACTTTATCATGCAATTGGATTTTGGCCTTACGCATTTTAGCCAGTTAACCCGAGCTACCAGCTTCTAGGATTTCTATGATAAAAATGCATAAAGCAAAAGCAATTAGAGTTTTATAGTATGGGCGTTTCTGACTTGCAGACTATGCCCATTATTATTGAAGCTATATCAATATTATTACATTTGCCAGCATTATTATTATCATTATCATTAGGAGTAATATCCATGAACTGATGTGATATCATTATGATTATCTTCATAATTGTTATCGTTATTATAATTATTATCATTACATATCATATTCTTATCATTATCACCTTTAAAATCATTGAAATGATTAGCTTCATTATCATTCATAATCATTATAATTAATATCACTATTATTGCCTGATCATTACAATTATCAGCAGCATTATGATAACAATTTGTTTATTATACCCTGAAACCATTGAAAGGGGGCAGTCAGGGTATAATGTTTTTGTGAAAATGTATGTAACAGGCAGAAGGCGGCGTGGCAGACCCCATACAGTATATACGTATGTATATTCTTGATCAGCTCGACAAGCTGAGTCGATGTTGCCATGTCCGTCTGTCCGTCCGTCTGTCCGTCTGTCCGTCTGTCTGTCCGTCTGTCCGTGTGAACGCAGCAAACTCGTAAACCACAAAAGCTAGAGATCTGAAATTTAAAATGTATACTCGTGTATGCCATACGCAGTACGGCATCATGATCATGATCATGATCAAGATATATATATATATATATATATATATATATATAATCATTATTACAATCATCATGATTATTACTCAAACTTTTTTAGATTTATCACAATATTTATGTTATACTTATGATTAAAATTATTGTTAAATGTAATATTATTAACAAGCTTAATGTTAATAATATATGAATTCTTAAACATTTAAATATTTACCAAAAAACAGAAAAGGAGCAGAGCACAGCACGTCCGACCAGCAGCAGATCACGAACAGAACTGAAAATGCTCTGCTGCTTGCTCGCGCTTATATAGGCGCCGAGAATCCACTCAAAATGCAGAAAAACTCAAGAGCATTATTTGAGTGGAATTTTAGGCGGGATCAGCGAATATCAGAGTGAATTGAGTCTTTCTTGGGTTTACTAAGAGTGGAACTAGACTAGAGGGAAACAGACGGAACAGACAGACGGACAGACAGACAGAACAGACAGACAGACAGAACAGACAGACAGACAGAACAGACAGACAGACAGAACAGACAGACAGACAGAACAGACAGACAGAACAGACAGACAGAACAGACGGACAGGCAGAACAGACAGACAGAGAGACAGACAGACAGAACAGACGGACAGACGGACAGACAGACAGACAGACAGACAGACAGACAGACAGACAGACAAACAGAACAGACAGACAGACGAACAAATCTAGTTCGTTTGAACTTCTCACTGTGAACAAAAATATATATAGTTTATAGCCCATCAACTATGTCAACAACTGCCTATATCCTTAAAGCCTAATAGCCTGTTTACTCACCTTTAATGTGCTGAGAGTCTAATAAACAATTGACATGACTCCTATGGGCAAAGCACGACTGGGAAATATGCCAGAAATAATTTATTTTTAAGCCTCCTTTGGGACTAATCAGCTGCGTGACTTACTTTATATGATTTGTGGCATTTTCTCACTCTCAACCTCTCTCTCTCTCTTTCTTTTGCAGGCAGCTATAAAAGTTGGAAAAGTCGGAAAACTTTGCGCAGAGGTGCTGAGCAGTGAAATTGCAAGGTGCCAACAGTTGTGGACGCGCTGCTGCCATGAGAGCTGCCTCGGCTGCAGCGTTGCAGCAACAGCAACAACTGCAATCATCGTAATAATAACAATAATATTGTTATTAATAATAATAGATGCAGCAGCAGCAGCAGCAGTGGCAGTGGCAGCAGCAACAGCTGCTCCAATGATAACAGAACAAAAAAATACCTAACCATATGAAACACTCTAGAAACGAGAATTAAACTCAAAAATGCAAATTACAATTTACATGCAAACGACGCAGAAGAGGAACAACAACAACAACTACAACAACAACAACAACACGAGCTGCAACTACAACAACCCTTGGTCAGAGTTGCCAAGTGTGTGAATAACTAACTAATACAATATTCTACAACATATCAGCGTCAGCGTCAGCATCAGCTTAGCAAGCGACGTCAAGATGATCAAAGGCATTTTGATACAGCGCAAAAGTCAGGAGGATGCCAGCTACACAAAGCAGCTCAAAATGGAGCATGCCGACCTGGTCGCCGAGATGCAAACGGTGGAGAGTCTGCCCACGCACGAGCGACTCCAACTGGCCAGACTGTAAGTTCATAGATTCTCTGAAAGTCAAATCAAATTTATTAAATATAAAAAGTGAAGCAGCAAAATAGAAAAATAATGAGAGAAAATATCTAAGTAGAAAATATAAAAGCAGCTTAAAATATACAAATTTTAATATATAAATATATTAAAATACAAAATTATTAATATATTAACATTGGGAAAATAGAACAAATTTAAAGTAAAAGTATAAAAAAAATTGAAAATATTAATAAAGCAATAATAATATATAATTATATAAAATTATTAATAATACATAAATATATATAGTATAAATAATAATAATATATAAACAAAATATGTTTAAAAAAAATTAATAGTATAAAAATGTATAAAAACATAAAAGTATTAAATAATAATATATACGTCAATGGGAAAAATACATAAAAATATATATAAATTCATGATAAACTAAAAATATAAAATATATATAAAAATATATAAAAAAATAAATAAAAACGAAAAAAAATGTTTTAAATACAAAAAAGAATTCATAAAAATACTAAAAAATAAATAAGTTACATTTATAAAAACAAAACAAAAATTAAAACATAATTTATATATGATAATAAACTAAAAATATAAAATAACTACAAATAAACAAAACAAAAATACAAAAAAAAATTTTTAACTTAAAAAAATAATTTATAAAAATACAAAAAAAATACTTAAAAATAAAAAAAATTATATAAATAAAATTAAATTAAAACATATATTAGAATAATTTATGACAATTTATGATAAACTAAAAATATAAAATAACTACAAATAAACAAAAAAAAACTTTAAGCAAAAAAGAATTTATAAAAATACAAAAAAAAGTTATATAAATATACAAAAAAAATTAAAACACAATTTATATATTACGATAAAATAAAAATATAAAAAAACTACAAATAAACAAAAAAAAAAAGAAAAAAAAATATTTTAAATA
This sequence comes from Drosophila leonis, assembly GCA_035045365.1. Taxonomy (NCBI): domain Eukaryota; kingdom Metazoa; phylum Arthropoda; class Insecta; order Diptera; family Drosophilidae; genus Drosophila; species Drosophila leonis. The sequence goes on along the minus strand of JAWNPC010000454.1, from coordinate 11,432,500 downwards.
AGAACAAAATTTTTAAAATACAAGAAAAATACTTAAAATTTAAAAAAATTTATAAAAATACAAAAAACAATTTAAACAATATTATATAAAAACTCTAAAATATAAAATTTATAGACATATACATAAAATACAAATAGTTTGTTAACCTGCTAACTGTTAAAGACTGAGTTATATGCTGATTAAAAAATAAATCTAGCTATAAATACTCAAACAGTGAGCAGGTTAACTTTATAAAATGTTCAAGAACCTAACGGTTCGATCAACCAACAGACTCCAATATACTAAAAGCTATAGCTAGTTTATGAAGTCCAACTCAGGAAAGCTTTCACGTGCTGTATCCTGATGGGTTATAACTGGGCTTATATGCGTGCCACTCTCCACTACAGCCAAATAGAAGCTAAAAGTAGCCAAATCAGGTTTAAATATGTTATATAAACTTAGTTCGATTTGCTAGCTCATAAGATGCGTGAAAAACTGATTCAGCTTGGAACCAGAAAATATTCTTCGAAATTTACTAAACCTAAAAGTTATATAACAATTACATGATTAACGAAGGCAACGAAAGTAGTTATGGGGAAGATTGCTGCAACAATCTCGGCAGCCAGAGCGAAACAGTTAAAATAGTTATTTTCAGTATAGGCCAGGCGAAGTAGAAGCAGTTACAAATCTTGCCTAGCAAACTGGAAAGCAACTGAACGGGCACACTTAACTGACTTTGCTAATTGGAGGCTTTGTTCATACTTTGTTCTATTCGCGAAGAGGAAGCAGGCAAAATCCGAGATTCGAAATTGCTATCAACGTCATTTGACGATCTATCAATTTGGCCCAAGGCCAACTCACAAAGTCACGCACGTTTGATGTAGTTGAAATCTCTTTAGGACAAATCTCACACTATTCGAACTTTGACGGCGAGCGAACGAGCGAGCGAGCAGCGATGCGAACTTTGAAGTAAGAAATGAAAAGTTGTAGACCAAGTTTTGATTGCTTTGTAGCCAACTTAGTTAAGAGTGGATGACGTATATGTAGTTGTAATCACATTAGCGCAAATAAATACCATAGCAATTAAACATTTATGAATCCACTCATAAAAACGTCACCAGAAGTTTGTAGACTAATGCAGCTTCCGCTTTGCAGGCGACGCGCTCAGCAGTTGAAGCTGGCCAGGCAGAAGGAGAAGGAATGGCTCAAGCTGCAGCGTGCCAAGGGGCAGACGAGCAGTGGCGGCGGCAGCAGCAGTGGCGGTGGCAGTGGTGGCAGTGGCAGTGGCAGTGGCGGTGGCAGCAGTGGAGGCGGCACCGTGGCCAACATATTGAACGGCGGCTCGGGCGATACCACACATCATTTTCGGCATGCCAATGGCTCGGGCACGCTGAGCGGCCGGCGGCACATATCGTTCGAGAACAGCGTGGTGCTATTGGAGGCAGCGTCACGGAACGATATGCCCGAGGTGGCGGCACTGCTGCAGCATGGCATCACACCAGATGCGGCCAACGAGGATGGTTTGACGGCGCTGCATCAGTGCTGCATCGACAACAACGTGGACATGCTGCGGCTGCTGCTGGACTATGGCGCCAATGTGGATGCGCAGGACAGTGATAAATGGACGCCGCTGCATGCGGCGGCCACCTGCGGCCATTTGGAGCTGGTGCGCATACTCATACGGCACAATGCCAATCTGTTGGCCGTCAATACGGATGGCAATATGCCGTATGATCTGTGCGACGATGAGAATACCCTGGACTTTATTGAGGGCGAAATGGCGCAGCGCGGCGTCACCCAGGAGCTCATTGATGAGACGCGCTCCTCCACGGAGCGTGTCATGCTCAAGGATCTAATGGAACTGGCGCGCACCGGTGCTGATCTCGAGGAGCCAGACTATCAAGGCGCCACGCCGGTGAGTCACAACACACACACACACTCTGGTTGTGCACAACAACTAAACTGACACTCGTTTCTCTCTCTCTTTGTCTCTCCTGCAGCTGCACATAGCCTCTGCCAATGGCTATGTGCGCGTCGTGGAGTTTTTGCTGGAGCAGCACGTCAATGTGGATGCCATGGATAAGGATCTGTGGACGCCTGTGCATGCGGCAGCATGTTGGGGACATGTAAGTGCAGTGCTTATGGAATTTCAATTTCTTGTCTTTGACTTGACCTGTTCTAATTGCCTTCACAGCTCGAAGTTCTGGAGATGCTGGCGCAATGCGGTGCTGATTTGAATGTGCGCAACAAAGATGATGAGACGCCCTCAGGTAAGCTCAATTGACACACTTCTCCCAAATGATATATGCCCTATATAACATAATTCTTTTAGATATCTGTGAGGATCCAGAGATACGTGAACGCATCGAGCAGCTGAAAACGGAACAGGAGAGCAAACGACTGGCGGAGGCGCAACGAAGGCGCGTTCGGCGCTCACAAAGCAACAATACCAGGTAGACTATAAACGCATACCCAGCTGTGGGCGTGAAAATAGTAGTGCAACTGAAATGTTGTTTTAAAATAAAATATATATTTTTAAAATATAATATATTGTTCTAAAAGTATAACCTTTATCACAAAATGTTGCTATCCAACATTTCAGTTGCACTACTAATTTTATGATTATATCTGCATAATATCTAGCTATATACGAGTATACATAATCATATTTGCCTTCTCAGAGCCCAATCGGTGCGTCGCACCAGCCTGCGCGACAAAACGCTTACAACCAAAAAGGATGCTGTGGAGGAGGCTCGCCTGCGTCTGCAGGCACAGGAGGCGACCGATCCCGGTTCCACAGCAGCCACAGCTGCCGCTGATCTGCCCAATGGCTATGGCTATCACACGACCAACAACAACAACAATAACAACAATAACATTAACAATGCTGAGAAACGGCCCTCAACGGCCAGCCTGTCGCACTCCAAGTCCGCGGATGCTGTGGACAATATAACGCTCACAACGACACATTCCTATCTGCCGCGTCGTCCGCCCGACGGGCGCGAGAACGACGAGCAGCTGCTGCTCAAGGCGGGCGATCCGGGTGCCAGTGGCGGCGGCGAACTGCAGCGTGCCACCTCGGCCGCAGCAGTCATACTGACTGACAAGGGCACCGCTGCCAGTGCTGAGGCGGTGCAGATTCAGTCGTCCAAGGCGGCGGGCAATGGCAAGATCAACGTGCAGGTCACTGTGCTAGTGGGTGAGTAAGACAAAGATTAGCTATATAAACACACACACACACACATACACGTACAACACCTGCACACTCACACACACACACACACACACACAGTCACAGCTTGCTCCAATCAAGCAGCGCCGCTTAAATGCTTCTCCCCTGTGTCAAATGTCGCCGTCTAATGTTTGTTTAACGACTCTACTTAAACGAAAGTCAAAGTAAAACTCAAACTCACAGCTAGGCTAACACGACTAGGGCATGCTCTACCAAATGTTTTGTATATAGAAGAGTAAATAACTATAATATTTTCAAGTAATTTAAACTCATTTCCATCTATAAATATCATGTATCATATAGCCTTACAGGGTATTAGCGTATTGGTAATGCTTGCAAAAAAAGTCATATACAAATTTACATCATCTTCTCTAAACTTTATCTAAATTTTCATAACCCACACATAACACAGCCTGAGCTACTCTATATAACAATCACAGGGTACACACAATTCGTTCAAAAAACATTAGCTTTATATATAAAAAAAAAAGACGAAAAGTGAAATAACATTTGCTTGTGATTTTATGTTTCTGTTTGTCTTTTTGTTTTTTTTTTTTGTGTTCGACTCGTTGCGCTCGTTTTGTGTCGTCTGCCTGCCTGCATCATCATCAACAAATAAACCAACCAACCACCCAAACCACCCAACACAACCCAACTCATGTAGACACAAACAGCACGCATCATCAGCAACAGCAACATAGCCAGCAACATCAACAGCAGTTGCAGCAACATGCGTTGCTGCTGCAGCAACATCATCAACAGCAACAGCAACATAGCCAGCAACATAGTCAGCAACATGTTGCTCAGCAATATGTTGCTATGGATGCGGGTGCCGTTACTTTATCAAATTTGAAAAAGCAACGTTCGCTGTCGCGCACCGCCAATGTGCTTAATAATTTCGAGCTTTCATCCACAAGTGCTACAACTGCAGCCACTGCAACCACTGCTACAACAACAACAACAACAACAACTAATGGTTCTGTTTTAGGAGCCGCCACTACGGTTAATCACAACAACAACAACAATAACAACACAAGCAGCGCTAACAACAACAATAACAACATGGCCGCCGGTCCTATCGCTGCGCAGCCTTTGGGTCTAGGCGCAATGAGTCCCAGCTTATTGGACTTTGAGACAGCTGCGCCAGTGGCACAATCTGGCAACGCCAATTCGGTTAACAAGTTCTGTGGCAACACTGGCGACGTGGTCAGCGACAGCACGAGCACCAGCCGCAAATGCTGTGTGCTAATGTAAGCAGCCGACGCCACAGCGGATAACAGGGTATTATTACAATGGGATTGCCAGCCGACTAAGCTTACCAACAAACTGTAAAACTAGAGAAGTAGAGAATGTGTGGTTTTTTCTATGTATGTGTGTGTGTAAATGGGGGGCGGGGAACAGCGAAAAAATCAAATCAAAACAAATTAGCAATTTTGAAATGCCTGGCAAAAAGTGTCTTTTATTAGCATTTTAGTAGAAAAACAAAAAAAAAACAGTTCAAAACATTACGAAGGAAGGCAGGGGGTGTTCAATTCTATGAGCTCCAAATTTGACTAAACAGAAAACCGAAAAAAACGACTCAAAGTCGTGGCATTTTCCTAAGCCAGCAAATATACGATATATATATAGTATATATATATCTGAATATATATACACGATTTAGGTTCAGAGAAGAAAAACAAAAGAAATTGAAAATAAACCCAAAACTTGATGTTAAGTAGTTTTTAATGTTAAGAACTTTTGTTTTTTGCTAGTTCTTTAACTTTTGCTTAAAAACTAAATACAAATGGAAAGTAAATGGCAAGGCAAAGTATTATGCAAAAGTATAAAAAACAATATACAATATAATATATATATATATATACATATATAAATAAAGATAATAATAAAAAACATATACTATTAGCGCAATTGTAGCTACATGAAATTCAAATACAAAAAATAATAATACAAAGCAATAGACAAATTGCTAACAAGCAATTTAACAATAAACAATTCAACATTTCATATATATATATAAATGTGTGTAAATTATACATCTAAATGTCAAATGAATTCACTTCCAATTCAAAACAATTATAATAATAATAATAAAAAAACGAGAGAAACTAAATTTGTTTAAATGGTTTGAACTAAATTAAGTATTTGCAAAACTTTCTTTGCGCTGCGTGATTTGAATTTTAGTTTATTGTCAAATTGTATTATTTAAATAAATAAATAAATAATTTATACAATTTTTAACATACACATAAATATATTAATGTATGTATACGAAATTCCAGTTAAATAAGCAAACAACGCGCAATTTAGCAAATGAGACTTTCTTTGATTAATTTAGTCCAAAGGCAAAATTTTGTAAAATAAACAATTGAAAAAAACAACTGAAATATCAAAATAAACTTTTTGTGTCTTTCTTTTAGCTTTAGACTATTTAAAATAAAACAGCAAATTCCATTTGTTATTCTAGATTTATTATCATTCATCACATCGTATTAGTCCACCTTTGGGAGCTTCGCCTTCTGCGCTTGCTCCTGACGTCTTATTCGCTTGTCCACCACATGGCGCAGATGACGATCGGGCTTGACCAGCTCGCTCTCATCCATGGGCTCGATAACTTCGCCCTTGCGCGTAATAACTGCTGGACGTGTGAGCATACGGAATGCTGTTTCGGGCACAAAATTGCGTCCAATGGGCGCACGAATGCTGGCCTCATAATCGGCCAGGGATTTGAATGGAAATGGTACGCTGGAGACGCGATGGGCGCGCGCTTGTTTATTGCTCGTCTCGTTAATATAGACATTGTCCTTGTTGTCATCGCGACGCTTCTCGGGTGCTGCCAACTTGAGCAGCAGTCGCTTGTGGCGTCTCTCCGTGACCTTCTGGGATATGCCAGCGCCTGCCCAATAGCCCCAACCGGGCATCGCCAACTGCAGCTCGGTGTTCTTGACTTCCGAGTCGTTTGTCTTATCCTTATTAAAATCATTTATAATATCATCATCCTCAAAGGCCTCGCTAATGGTCAATTGGCGCTCGGCCGCAGCATCCGCTTCATCATATTCCGCTGCATCGTCATCGGCCAAAGCATCGTTCATGGCATCCGAGGTGCGCATTGTTTGCTTCCACGATATGGTCAGCACCTTATTGGGATCAATTTCAGTCGGTTCAGCTTTCTGTTTCTTTTCTTCTTCCAATTTAGGCAACTTGGCAACAGCTTCTACAGCTTGTTTAGACTCGACTTCATCTTGATTGAGTGGCTCATCGATTTCCACACGTTGTTTCGTCTTCTTGAATGTCAAGTCCTTCAAGTTTTTCAGTTCATCCCGTTTCTTCTTCGGCTGCTTCTTTGATTTCTTTGTCGGCTCTTTCAGCAGCTCTGCTTGCTTTCTAAGCTTTGCTAGCTTCTGGCTTATTATCTCGTGTAAATTGTCCTCTTGCTCATCGAACATGTCATCCAATGTTGTAGCTTTAACTGGAGCTTCATCAGCTTCCTCAACAACCCAACCATTTTCCACAACAATCTTGGGGTTCTTCTTCTTTTTAGGTGACTGCTTTGTGGCTTTCTTAATCTTCTGCTTCTTCTCAAGCTTAGCAGTTTCCACTTCGGCAGTATGCTCAGCCAACAACTTTTCATTTTTATTGCGCTCTGTCCAATATTTTCGCCAGTTGGAATCTCCTACCTCAGCTTGACTTTCATTCTTTACAGCTGTTTTTGATTTAGTCCATGGATTGAATGGATCGAAAGTTTCTTGTTCATTTGTTTCCATTTTTCCTGCTGTCTGTTGTTCATCCTCGCTGTCTGTATCCACTTTCTTTTCAGTCAACTGACGACTCACAGCCAATTGCTCGGCAAGATCTTTGCGCACATCTTTATCGTATTTGGCGCGCACCTGTAGATTCTTGGCCCAGGTGCCGGTATTTTTGTGACGCAAGCTTGCGCGTTCCATCACGCGACTCTTTTCTAAGGCATTTAGCTTCTCTAGGGCAGCCTGCGGATTGGTCTTTTGCAGTATCTCGAATTCCTTCATTTGCTCCAATATCTTTTGCCGCTTCTGCAGCTTGTGGTATTTCTTGGACTTTATCTTGTTTTGCAAGCGCGCTTTGGCCGACTTCTGAGACTCGCGCATCTTCAAATAGGCCAGCTCGCGGCGTCGAGCGTAGAGCTCATCGCGTGTCACTTTATTTTGCAACATCTCCTTTTCCCGCTGTGCCAATGACTGCTCATCGGTATTGTCACCGATTTGCGCCTTGCGTAACTGACGCAACTTTTTATTGCTCGCCTCCAGCTCTTTGCCCAACTCGGATTTGACGCTTGTCTTTATGGCCTTTGCGTGGGCCGCCGTATTTATGTAAATCGTTTCCGACGGTATGGGAAATATCTGTAAGAATTCATTTTAGTATGAAATTCTTTTATAATATCCATGCTGTCACTCACCTGAGTCTCGGCGGAGCGCTGCTTGGCCACGACAGCATCCCAGCGTCCAAGTTTCTTTTTAACACCTTCGTAGCCAATCGTTCGCTTGATGCGATCAGCAACCGGCTTCTCCAGTGGCTTATCAAGAACCTTTTTGGTGCTGTGCACATTCTTTAGCTTCTTGCCGGTTTCAATGTGCTTGGACGAGTGCAATATTTGAACCAAATCGTTGACACCCACTGCCCTAGTTGCGTGCTGTGTTGTTTTGGCACTCTTGAACAACTGGAACTCATTCTGCTGAGGCTGGCGCTCGTCGCGTGTCGATTTGCGTATATGCTGCACATTGCCTAGGTTGCCAATGGACTGCAGCAGCTTCTTGTGCGCAGCGGGATTATAATTTTCCTCATCGTCACTCATTTTAAATTAGAATTTTTAAAAATCAGAATTAAAAGCTGAGCAATTTTACGAAACACGCGGTGACAGAAACAGCTGATTGTTATCGAGCAAATTCATTCACAATAGAAACTATCGTTATCGTTCTATTCGAAGGTACGCTGTTCGCTGAGTAAAAAACTTAAAATTAAATTATTGACATGCGGCAAACACTTTGTTTATTATTTGTTATAGCATCACAAGTAGCTTTTTGTTTTTTGGTGTCGTACATCAGAATATCTTTAAATGTATTATTCACAAAGTATTGCTATATTAGTAAAGAGTGAAAATAAAAATAAAAATATTCATTGCAATAATATCGGAAAGTCAATACCACAAAATATCGTATATCAAAAAAAAATGAATAGAAATCGATTATCGAAAGGTAAACGGCATAGCCACAAACGCGAAAGTGCTAAACATTCTCGGAGGCATCGTGCCATGGCCGATACAAAATCCGGCCGTTATGCGAGAGGCAGCGCCGCAATATCACCTCTGGTGCAGAGCCCCGAGAATCTGGAGTGCAAAAATTTTCAGGAATATCTGCGCACTCGCCAAACACCCGAAACATTGGAAAAACTGTATAGCTACCCACCTATTTGTTTGGCTGTCTACCGCGAGTTGCCTGAAATTGCAAGACAATTCGTAATTCGTATACTGTTCATAGATCAGCCCGTGCCACAGGCTGTGATCACCTCATGGGGCACACAGCGTGTGGTCAAGTAAGTCAAGAAAAGAATCTTTTTTACACGACATTGAGAATTCTGTAATATTTGCAGGGAACAAGTGGAGGCTACGAATTGCTTAACCGCCTTATGTGTTTGGCGTGTGACAGCCATACCAGGTGGCTTGGCGGCCTGGGAGCTGTCACCCACATTCAAGAAAAGCGTTCGCGAAGTGCTGCTGGGAGGAGGCAAGCCCTGGGCCATAACCAATACACTGGACAGGGACTCCAAGCCACGGGACATTACGTTCCTTGACTCGTATGCCATGTCTCGCTGGCGTTGCGTACTGCATTACATGGTGGGCACAGGTGGTCGAAATGGCGCCACCGACGCCGAGGCCATCAGTCCAGACGCCGTACGCATTCTGCTCCATGCAAATCTTATGAAGCGCGATGAGCGGGATGGCATAACAATCACACGTCAGGGCTTTCAGTTCCTGCTACTGGACACACGCGCCCAGGTCTGGCATTTTATGCTGCAGTATTTGGAGACTTGCGAAGAGCGTGGCATCCGCTTGCCTGAATGTCTATCTATGCTCTTCCAATTGAGCTTCTCAACGCTGGGGCGCGACTACAGCTCCGAGGGCATGAGCAGTCAGATGCTGACGTTTCTGCAGCACCTGCGGGAGTTCGGCCTGGTATTTCAGCGGAAACGCAAAGAGGGTCGCTTTTATCCCACACGACTGGCGTTAAATGTAACCAACAAGGATGCAGCGAAGGCCTCCACTTCGGCTGAGGAAGAGCGCATGCAGGAGCGCGGCTACATTGTGGTGGAGACCAACTATCGCGTCTATGCCTACACAGATTCACAGCTGCAGGTCGCTGTGCTGGGCCTGTTCACCGAGCTGCTCTATCGCTTTCCCAATCTCGTGGTGGGCGTGCTCACCCGAGACTCTGTGCGTCAAGCGCTGCGCGGCGGCATCACAGCCGAGCAAATTGTCAGCTATTTGGAGCAGTATGCACATCCCAACATGAAGCTGGTCGAGTCTGCCATTCAATCAAAATCCTGCCTGCCACCCACAGTCGTGGACCAAATCAAACTCTGGGAAATGGAACGCAATCGTTTCACCTACACCGAGGGCGTTGTCTACAATCAGTTCCTCTCACAAAATGATTTCGTAACGCTGCGCGACTACGCCCAATCCCTCAAAGTGCTGGTCTGGCAAAGCGAGCGCAACCGCACCATGGTCGTGCAGAAGAATGGTCACGACGATGTCAAGCGCTATTGGAAGAAGTACTCAAAAAGCGGCGGCTAGCGCCAAACTATTCTACATCGTATTTAAGCTAACTCGTTTAATTTTACAAATAAGCTAAGTACACGTCTGAGAGCAGCTGCCTTCTGTAACAAGCACAAAGCCAAATTGTTATTCAGGCCAACTGCAGACACGTTCAATAATAATATGGAATACCTCTTACAATATATATATAAACATATATATATTTGAGCAACAAGTTTGATTGGCAAAGGATGAATTTAGCTGGCAATTTCATTGAACATCGACTAATCCAGTCATATATATGTTTATATGTATATATATATATAATAATAAATTACATTAAAGCTTGGAAAAAATTCATTTTAAATGCAAACTTGGAACGTTTAATATAAAATCGGACGCTGTGGCATACAGAGATTATAATAGCTCTTCTTATCCCAGAAATCCAAGCCCTTCCAGCCGCACCAGCCCTTTATCTGTATGGTGGCCAACTCATCGGCTCCAGTATAATGAGGATCAAGTATCAAGAACTTGGCCTGACCCGTCTGTACACAGTAATCCACGCCGATTATTGTGTGTGCGAGCACTCCGCCGCCGATCATAACTGGTGTGCCCTGGGTTTGGAAATGCATGGCCAGCTCTGAGGCAATCGTCGAGAGCTCCGCACCAGATGCAACGTGCAATATCTTGGAATCCACATTGAGGAATCCCTGCAAGCACATGCTCAGCTCTGTGGAGCCAATCCACTGCGAGGAGCCCACAAAGGAGGCTGGCTTGTCGTTAATTTTGTGCAAATATTCCTGTATCTCCAAGTGAGTCGGTATCGGACGTTCAGTGTAGCCCTGCAGCAGGAACCACGAGCAAATCGTTTGCAGCGAACGATAGGCACAGCCCCAGCCCTTGTCCTGCACCTGCTGTTGCAAATAGTGATAGTAATGATAGTTCCCATTAACCAGATATTCTTTGCCATCGGTCACGCCGCTAGGCCGTACGCCAAGGTGCGTATTAAGCAGCGGCGTCCAGGTCGCCGTCTCCTCAGTAGCTATATCATCTTGGAAACGACACTGGTTAGCGCGTCTGAAGTAGGGCCGCGTGGCAGGCAATGCGAACTGGCGATGGAGACGCTTACGTTTCTCCTGCACACTGGGCTCATCATCGCCCAGTTGCTCCAGATAAGCACAGCTCAAAAAGTGTCCAAATTCCTGTGGATAAAAATGATAGGTGAGTGGCGAGAGCAGCTTAACCTCCGATGTTGTCTCCTGCTCGGTAAGTCGCTCGCTCAGGCACTGCTCGAAGAGACGCAACGAACGGCAAATGCTCTCTATAAGCACATCATACAAGCGCAGGAGCTTAGTCTTCTTGCAGAGTATGGCCATGGCTTCCAATTCCAGAGGCACCTCTTGCTTGACGGAATCCTCATTCGTAATGCACACACTCAATGCTGGATGTGGCAAGGAATCGCCTGCTCCATGCTCGCGTGTGCGAGAGCGCAACACATCAATATTGATCACATCGTAGGCACAGCCTACGGCGCCATAATACTTGGCCAGATCAGGTGTAGCGGCACCTTTCTTTTTCTTGTCGCCGGTTGAAGATTCTGTTGGAGTGGGAATCTCAGCGATGAGTTGCTCAATAAGTGAATCGCAGTTGAAGCTCTGATGCTGTATGCCACAGTTGCTGCTCACATAGATCTTGGTTTGTGCCACATTAAAGACCAGACTGCCATCGGCCACACGCTTGCGGAGTGTGTGCATCTCCTTGGCTATGGCCTCGGGTGTGGGCAATGTGTGCAAGAAGAAGCCACACTTTAATCGTGTAAAACAAAAGTCGTTATACAGCTGTGGGGCCTCCATGACTTCATACGGCACACTCTCCAGCTTGCCATGTATAAAGAAGGATGCACGCAATCCCACAAGTGTGCCCAGTTGACATTGCAGCAGGATCGGATTATCCGTTATGTCCACCGATGAGATTATCTCGTTGAGGTGAGCTTCTGTATCAGTGCAGTCGCCAAATTTGACCAAACCACATAAATCCAGCTCGGCTGGGAATTTGTGCTGTATTTGTTCATAGTTCAGTTGACCCACACTTGATTCAACGTTAAAGCTCAATAGCAGCAAAGTGCTCTCTCCATAAAATACGCCGTATAAACAACCACTGCACTGCAGCTTGACGCGTTCCAGTCGCTTCAAAATACATTTTCAAATCACAATGGGATCATGTGCATACATTTGAATAGCTTACCTTAAGCAGAAAAGCAGATATTCTCAATTTGGGAAGCATTTTTCAGGAAACTAGGCGTGAATTTGGAGTATTTACGTACAAACTGCACAGCTGGCAAATATGTTATCGATAGACGTGTTATCGTATATGAACTGCATATAGACTATTTAATCGACAGCAGTGTGGCCGTACTACGAAATATATGTAGTAGTTTTCACTTTGGCGCACAACAGTGACATTCGAATATTTGTTTTGAAGCATTTGAATACACACACATATAACATTTATTTAATACAATATATATATTGAATTCGGCAAAGATTATAGATTCGCAAAAAAGGCTTTTAACCAAGCAAGCAATTTTTTGTTATTTTCGCAATTTATCATTACTGTTTACTCAGCCGTTACCAGCTCGAAGCGTTTTCTTGGGCGTTTCCGTTTTTCTTACTCGACTTTAATTCTATCAATGTTATACATTTATATACAAATACAATATTGATAATTGCATGCTGCCGCCTTTACATTCCTAGTACATTCTCCTTTTAATTGGAATATTTTGCATAAGTTTTGTTTTTTACTAATTTACAATTTGTATTAGGAATTTTGTAAGATACGAGATACTACAAACTACTATTTTTCCACAATTTTCTAATATTTTTTTGTTTTCTTTTGTATTTTCTTTCTTTTTGTTTTTGCTAATTTTGTATATGGTTCTGCACAAAAACCGGCATTCAAGTTGCCGTGACAATACACAATCCCGTGAATACAGTTATCAATTCATCCTGCAGCTGGTTTTTTGATCGCTTCTCCTACGTTTCGTTCGTTTAGTTATGTTAATATTTTAGGCTGAACATTTAGATAAGCTAAACATTAAATTTAAAACACAAACATCCAGTTCTGTGGCGCTACTTCTTTTGCTTGGCAGCCAAAGTTGCGTCTGTTGTTGTTGGTGAAGCTACAGATCCCTTGCCTGTTATTGATGATGTTGTTGTTGACTCCTTGCGGAAATCACTGGCGCTCATTGGCCTAGTCGTTGTAATCGAAGATTTCTTAGATGTACTGATTTTGCCTGCAATTCAAAATAAAATCATTGATACATCACATCCATCTCCATTATAATCATAAGCTTACCCAGTTCAGCCTTCTTGGCCTTGTCCGGATGATCGGCTTTGGATAATGGCTTTTCTAGTGTTTGTGGCGGCGACGATGTCTCGCTCTCCCCATGCTCTTCAATAGCCGGCAAAAATACTTCCGACGCACTGCTACTGTCTTGCATGCTAGTGGGCGAATCCTTCTCTTCGGCAATGCGTGGCAAAAGCTCACAGTTGTTGCTGCTTATGGCTACATTGTTCGTTGCTTGATTATCTGGATTAACTGGAGGGGTGGCTGTGCCACTAGCTACTGCTGTTGTTATTGCTGAGGTCGTTTGCCTTTGAGATTCCTCAGTGCTGCTATTGCCCAACTGTTGTTGTTGTTGTTGTTGTTGTTGCTGCTGCTGTTGCTGTTGCTGCTGTGCTCCAGATGCAACAGCTGCACCACCAGCCGGTCGCCAAGTGGCCGCCACGACACGCTGATGCTGATGGTGTTGCGTTTGCTGTTTAATAGGCGGTGAGCAGCATAATGGCGAAATTTTAGTCTCAGCGCTACGTGGATGTAGTCGATCTGGGGACAAAGCGCGTCGCAGCAACGGCGAACTCGGCTCAGCGGACTTAGTGCGTGCAAAGCCAGCTTTCTTGTTGGTAGCACTCACGGCAGTTTGCAGCGTGGGCAGTGTGCTGCCTGGACTATACGATTGCGTGGTATTTGATGCGCCAGGCTGATGGCCCACCAGTGGGAAGGCCAAAGGCGATGGCGAGCGAGTGGGCGACGACGGCAAAGGCGACGGAGACGGTGTTCGCGCTAAAGGCGATAGCGGTATGTGACCCACAGACTTGCGACGATTCGGCAGCGCATTGCTGCTCGAAGTGTGAAGCGTCTTTAGGCCGCTGCCTGCGGAGCCGCTGCTTGTTGAACCACCAGCGCCGCTAGATGCAGCATGTAGCTTGTGCTTAAGACCATGCAGAGTAGAGGGACGCTGATACAGCTGCGGCACAACGCCAGTGGGTGAAACTAAATAGCAAATTGTTGTTAATTTCAATAGTTAATAGCAACATAAGCTAAGTACTAACCAGGCACGTTGCCCACAGAGGTAGCGCTATTACCCACAACGGCGCCCACGTGCGGCAGCAACACAACTGGACTGGCCGGCGGCAATGGCAGCTGTACGCTCAAAGCTGTGAGGGGTGGTGCGACCATAGACTTCACTCCATTTCCATTACCTGCGCCATTGCCACCACTCGAACCGGTGGGCGTGTTGGGTGATGAGGATGAGGGCGAAGTGGACTGCGATGATGAGTTAGCCGCCGATTGACAGCAGCTGCTGTGATACGAAGAGTCCAACGGTGACAGATTGCGTGCAGATGGTGTGGTGGGTGAGCTGGTGCCCGCCGAGTACTGCCAACAGGAAGAATATATGGATCAATAATCAGACAATCTGATAGAGCTATATTTCACTCACCTGTTGCATCTCGGCATTTGCTCGCTTGCTGCTTATGCGCCGGAATAGCGACGTCTTACGCTTCTTGTCGTGTTCCCGTTTTGTTTGCTTCTTCTGGCGATTTACGCCCTTCTTGGCCAGCTTGCTCTGCATGAGGTCCCGCTTGCGACCACCGCTCTGTATGCTAGTGTGCTCCAGAGGCGTGGCACGCAGTGTCACATGCTCACCACCACTCAGCAATAGCTGCAGCACCTGCGTGTGAAATAGGCCCTGGATGGGCTCGCCGTTAACATGCGTGATGAGATCGGCGGGTCGCAGTCCTGCCTCAAATGCAGGACTGCCCTCGTCCACGGCCATGACCAAATGGTGCATGGTATAGAAATCGGTGTCTCCATAATAGACGCGTATGGTGTGCACAGTGAAGCCAAAGCCACGCGGCCCACGCCGTATTATGATGGGCGGTTTAAGATTCGTCACCAGTGGCGACAGCTCCCGACATGGCGATGTGTCCCTTGAACTAGCGGTGCTCGAGCCATTGCCGCCACCTCCAGCGCTGCCCGGTGACTGAATACCACACAGCTGTGCCGCCAGTTGCGAGTTGTCCAACGAGGACATTAGCGACAGACCCAGAGCCGAAGCGGACTTGACGATCGAACGCGAACGATGATGCTTGACATTATATGAGTTGGGTCCACTGCTGCTGTCCATAGACTTGGGCTGGTGTTGCAGAGCCAGAGGCGACTGTTCGCGTATATTCATATTCTCCGTGGAGGAGCTGCCCGCGCTGATGGTTTCATCTTCAATGGAGATGGAGAAACGTGGCAATATATCACGCGCACAAACGCCCTTGCGCTTTCGATTGATCTGTGGCGAAAAGTCATCGCTGTCCGTTTGCGAACTCTCCGGTGTACTGCGAGAAATGCTGCTCACGCTGGTTGGTTGTGGCGTCGCTGTGGACGACAGTGTCGGTGGCGGCGGTGTGGCCGGTGTGCTTATAATGGTCGTTGTATTCGGTGGCATACTGTGACGCTGATTCAGACGCACAGCTGCCGGCGTTGGCTGTTGCAAATAATGCTTGAGCATGCGCAGCTCAGCATCATTGCCAATGGTGACGTTATGCAACAGTTCCGGCAAAAACTCACTGTCCGGTGTGGAGGGTACCTTCAAACAACTGGACGAGAGCTACAAATGAAATGGAATTTTATATGTCAATAGAACAATAGGGAAATATTTCTTGAGTTACTCACATCCAGCTTACGCAACTGTGGCGTGTTCAAGAACTTGTTGACCACGCCCTCCTGGCCTGCAGCTGACGGCAACAGTTTAGGCATTGCGCCTGTGGCTGCCATAGTCGCTGTTGCCGTCGCATTTTCCTGTGCACGCGAGGGCAACGTTGTTGGCGTTGCTCTGGAGCTGTCCGTTGTCGGCGCCGTTGCATGGCGAGACCAGCTATAATGCTGCTTCCGATATTGCGGTGTGTAGGAATTGAAACTACCAAAAACTGGCGTATCGTCGGTGTCATCGGTATCTTCGCCACCCAAATCGTGATTGTAGCGATCCATGCGAGCTGTTAAAATAACGATAGCAAATTAGTAATTTCTGTATGAGAGAAGCAATTGAGCCGTGGTATACGCACTATCAAAGTAGCTGGTATCATCCTCGTGCGACAGTTGCGGCACGAACTCTGCCTTCTGGCGGAGCAGCGAATTCCAGTCCATGCCCTGGAAATAAACATGCTCCTTCACTTCCAAAGCACCAATCTGACTGCCCAAGCGATCTCGCGGATTCTGCTGCAGTAGCTGAGATATTATATCCTTTGCCTCCGATTGCACGGGCCAATCCTCGCTGTCCGGCCACTCGATATCATCGTTAACGGTGTGCGCGAACAGCTCCTCGGCGGTCTCCCCGAAGAACGGCACACAGCCAATGAGAAACTCATACAATATGATGCCCATTGACCACCAGTCGACGGGCTTGCCGTAGCCCTGTCGCAAGATTACCTCGGGTGCTATATACTCAGGTGTGCCATAGACCTGCAGAGTGAAAAATAGTTTTAAATATCTATAAATATATATATTTAGACAAATCTATATATACCTGCTTATCGGAAAATTGTCGCGTCTCTGAATCAATGTAGCCCTCATACAGATTGGTGGCCAACGACATGAGACCCATCTTGGAGAGGCCAAAGTCGGTGAGCTTAATGTGACCGAGGGCCGTGATTAGCAAATTGTCCGGCTTGAGATCTCGATGGACAATGCCATAGCTATGCAGATACTCCACGGCTAATACTGTTTCGGCGAAATAGAAGCGCGCCATGTCAGCGGGCAGCGGGCCAATGTTCTTCAGCAATGTGCCACAGTCACCGCCCTCCACATACTCCATGACCAGGCAGAGATGCTTCTTGGTCTCAAAGGAGCAGTACATGCTAACCACAAAAGGATTGTCGGCAAACGACAATATATCACGCTCGGCGAACACCTGCTCTACCTGGTTGCGCAAGATGAGATTATTCTTGTTGATCTTCTTCATTGCAAAGCGCTGGCGTGTTGTCTTGTGCTTCACCAGGTAGACGGCGCCATAGGCACCATTTGAGATCAGCTTGGCAATGTCAAAGTCGTTTTCATGAGGCAGCGGCTGCTGTTGTTGTTGCTGCAGTTGTTGCTGCTGCTGTTGTGCAGCAGTTGTCTCTGTTGTTGGCGTATTGAGCTGGCTTATGGCTAATGCAAAACTGGGCGTCGGTTGGGTATCACAGCCCACCGGTGTTTGTGGCGGCTGCTGCGGTAATGTTGGCTGTGGCGTGCAGGTGCCACTGCCACCCGAATTGCCTGTTTCCAGTGTGATGCCATCCAGTGTGAGGTTGCTCAGCTGCTTGGCCGCACAGGTCAAAGGTGAGTTGAGCAGCAGTGAACCTGCTGCTGGCTGCGTATCCAGCAGCCTGTCCCCGCCAGTCACCTGCTCTGAGCACATTTGCTGCGTCTCGCGCAGCTCTTGCTGCAGCTCCGCGATGGGATCACGATTGAGGCCGAGCTTGTGTATAATGTACTGCGGTATATCCGCCTTAATTACGGGCATGGCTTTGGCATGACCTTCGGCTGCCTCGAGCAGCTCGTAAAACTCTTGCGGATCGAATTCGAGACATTCGAGTAAACGCGCCGGCCGCGATATAATCAACAACAACTTTTTGATGACACCACTTAGCTCGGCAGCCGCTTCCGGGGACTTCTCCTTGGTCTCCAGCAGCAGACGCTCCAGATTCTCGCTCAGCTCGTAAAAGTACTGTGACGTAATCAGCT
The DNA here is from genome assembly GCA_035045365.1 of Drosophila leonis. Taxonomy (NCBI): domain Eukaryota; kingdom Metazoa; phylum Arthropoda; class Insecta; order Diptera; family Drosophilidae; genus Drosophila; species Drosophila leonis. Next base: position 11,414,450 of record JAWNPC010000454.1, on the reverse strand, counting down.
TAGCCTCCGATTTGTGCAGACAATCACGAGCCATTTCCAACACTTGATGGTGCACAAAGCTGAAATATTTATCAAATTATATTCATGACATCACATGCATTTGCAATAGCAAATCAACACCTACCGCACAATGGGCTGTGAGTCACGAAAACTGTTGCATGCCAGGCTCTTGTTCTCGTTGATGAAGTGCTTCATGCGCTCCTCCATTTGCTGAGTGGCCTTGGGAAAGCGCTCCTTATACAGCGTATTCATGACAGCTATCTCATTGTCCACAATGGGCGAACGGGATGGACTGGAGAGCGAACGGGAGCGTGGCCGAAAGTAGGGCGACATGCGACCACCCGGTAAGGACGTCATCGATGCATTAGCCGCATTAGCATTGGCATTAGCATTGCCGCTGCAGGCGACACTCAAATCGGCGCAACAGTTAATGCATGCGATCGGTGGTTTCAATGGCTGTGGCTGCAGCTGTGCGAGCTTCGGTGCATGCTGTGGTTGTTGCTGCTGTTGTGGTGGCTTGTGCGCAGCGAGCAATAAAGCACAGTGCTTGGGACAATGCTGCTTCAAATGCTCCGCACAGCAGGCGCCAGCTGCAACAGCGGCTGCATCCTCCTGACCAGGCGGCAAATTGTGCGGCAAATGATTTAACGCCTCCTGACTGGAGCATTGCGACTGCACAGACAAATGATAAGATTAAATAAGATTAAATGCAAATGAGATCTGAGACTTACCGATAAATTAGAACTGCCTGGTGTGGTGCCATAGCCGGAGGAGGGCAGCGATGCCACCGACCAGCGTCTGCCATCGGCAACACCGCGACAGGAGGCGATGCGTTTGATGGGCGCAAATGCGAACGGCATGGGCGAATTCAGACGAGGACTATCCGCCGGACTAGCCGAATAGGGTGAATGAGCACGTGACCCAGCAGCCATGGCAGCAGCATTGGTGACCAGACTCAAGCGATGATGAGCCACGCCGCTCGAGCCGCTGCTGCCAGTACCCGACGAAGAGCCACGCATGACCACGCCATGCAAGTGATGATGCTTGGACAGAGCAATGCCACTGCCAGAGCGTGAGATATTTAGACCAGGCGAAGCTGTTGAACCAATACCTCCAGCACCTGCTGCTGCTCCTGACGCCGCCCCCGGCCCTGGACCAGTGCAGAGCTCATGGCGAAAGTAGTTGCCAGTGAGACAGGGCGCAGATTTGCCTAGCGAGGAGTGGCGCATACGCAACAAATTGGACGCTTCTACAAAATCCAAATTATAAAAATACATTAATCACGCAAAGATGGGGGACTGGACCACTTACCGCTGCTGACGGCGCGCAGCGAGTTCGTATGCTGCTGGTAGGAGATCTTGCGCAGCAGCGCCGTATAGCCGCGCGAGTGCAGTGAACTGGAGCTGCCCGAGAGGCCGCCCGACGAGCTCTTAGTCAAATTGAGATTGCGTATTAGTGAGGAGCCATTATTGCTATTGCTGTCGTTGACGCCCAGCTTGCCCGGTGAGACAGGTAGCATTTCAACGCCGCTGCTGGCATCAGCGCCGCTGGCATTAAATGAACCGCCAACCGCCAGATGAGCATGCGCTAGAGCGCTTGCATTTGGTGCAGCTGCAGCTGCAGCGGCTGCATCATGATCCGAGTCCTCAAAGATGAGCACACGCGCCGAGTAACTGGACTGTGGACGTATGCGAGATAGATTGGCAGAGTTCAACTGCCGCTTGGCCACGGGACTGGCATCGCTGCAGCTGCTGTTGATGGACAAGTCGCATATGGCGCTAGCATCACTTGCACCAATTTCACTGGCCAAGCTGCGATCAATGAACTCTTGCTGTTGCTCCTGCGTGGATGCATCTCGTTTTTGTGGTGTTGATGTTGATATTTTGCTGCATGTTGCATTCGCTGCTGTTGTTGTTGTTGTTGATGATGTTGTTGCTGTTGCTGTTGCTGCTGCTGCTGCTCCTTCCGACATCGAGGACGTCTTTGAAGCTAAAGTCTCCTGACGGCTCATGATGTTTACGCGTTGCTTGATCAGCACACTTAAAAGACTTGCATGTTGTTGTTGTTGTTGCTGTTTCTGTTATTGTTGATCGCGTTGCTGTGGTTTGGCATGGCGGCTGCTGATGTTGCTGTTTCTGCTGCTGCTGCGGCTTTTGCTGCTACTTCTGTGGCTGCTGTAAATAACCAAAAATAATAATTAGCATGGAGCTGACAACGTTGCCCCAGACACTGGCAATTGCTACAATAAACACACACACACACACACACACACACACTTACACACACACACACACTCGCACGCGCGCAGGCAAACAACAAATTCGATATAATTTTTGTTGAATTTTCATTTTCACACACGTCAATGGAAATTTCATTATAAATTTATATATACATATACATATCTACATATATATCTATATATTTGTATATGGTACATATAAAATAGTTCACCTGCTAAAAAAGTGATCACAAATATATACATATGTATGTATGTATGTATCTATACAGTGTGCTAACAAAGTCTTCGTACATGTTGCTATTTTTATCTTTATTGACTTGCAAAATTAACAAGTACAAGGCAAGAAATCGTGTTTCAAATTATTTATCCAATTCGCTAGTTTATCAAAAAAGAAAACAACATCAAAGCAGACATAAGCAGACTTTACTATATCTGTATGTATATAAAAAAGGCTCAAATTGAATGCAAAAACAGCATAAAAACTTAATAGCATATATAAAAAAAACATGCATATATTATTTGATTAAGATTTCAATAAAAAAAAAAACCCAAAACAATTTTTTACCATCAAAATTGTATATACATATATAAATATATGAAAGCCTGTTTTATTATCTGCACTCTGCTTGTTTGCGAAGGTTCTTCTTTGTGAGTGCACACTGTACTGTGATAAAAAGTCAGTTTACTTAGGGCTATAAATTGATGTACATATTTGTATTCATAAATATGGTTTTTAAAATCGAAAGCGCGACGTTTACCGTTGCATTTGCAATGGGGTGGGGTTAACTGTCAGGCCTTGATGCAGGGTATTTACAGTTGGGCATATGCATGCAGAGACAGAGCGTGTAGCGATCGTGCGTCGCTAGTTGTCGTAGTCACGACGTCGACGGCTGTCTCTGCGGTTATCAGTTAAGTGTTGGGGTTTGTTTTTATTTTATTTATATATGTTTAGTGCCACTTATTTACACATACACATATACAAGTCAACCTCAGTGTTTGTGTGTGTGTGTGTGTGTATTTGTATAGGTCCCACTGTATATTTGTTTGAATTTTATTCGCATGATAATTTAATTTGTTGTATTATTTGTCAAGTGGTTGTTTAAGCCGCCAAGGGCAGTTCTTGATGGGGGGTTCTATTTAAAGGATTTTGACGCACAGTAAAAACCCCAAAAATCAACTTAATTGCGTTCACAAGCCTCAACAAGAACCACAACAACAATAATAATGACACATACATTTGTCATTCAGCGGCGACTGTTCCACACCCTGCTCAGTGGCAGAGGCAATGCAAATACATCCTTATTGTCGTCTGTGTATGTGTGTGTGTGTGTGATGATAGGTGTAGACTCCTTATGGGCCGCCCACTGGCTGCCTTGTACGCACACACGCACACAACGCACAGACACGCACTCTTGGTCACACTCACACTCGTACACAACACACACAGAGAGTGTGGGGCAACAATTGATTGTTACACACACGTTACATGCACTTTGTATATTTTTGCACATTACATGATATACGCTGCAAGTATAGCGGATTTGCACACTTACGTGCACCGCACGCACAGCTATAATAAACTATTAAATAATTATAGATTCTAATAAGCGACCAGAGCGACGAAAAATCGTTGTTACAATATCAATTGCCTTTTGTACGCTACGGTCACACTAGCCACACCAAGTTGGGGATGATAAACCAGAATATTCAATCGATAAGCTATACATCGATATATCGCTGAAATATTGTATCGGCCTTAAACACAGCTTAAAAGGGGAATATTTGCTGGTTACATTTACTAATTTTATTTACTTTCTTTTTTTTTATCGAATTGTTATTGTAAATTAACTCGCATTGCTTATTATCTTCATTATTTAAAATAATCCGAATAAAAAGCAAAAAAAATTATAATTAATGAGAATATGTGTATATATAAAGCAACAATCGTTAGCCATAATTCATATTTGTACTATGCGAAGTCTGGTAAGCGCTTGATATGTTCTTCTGGGACGTTGATTGCTGTGTGTGCTGCGTCTGATCTGTGGCAAGGTGGTTATTCTCCTGACACCATTCAACAAAATCGTCAATAAGCACGGGCCAAGCGCCCTCCGAGTCATAGTTGCTCATCCGATCATCGATGTTGGTGGCAAAATCCAGCAGAAGGTTCCAAGTGTCCCTTGAAATCGCACGTTTGTGTTTCTCTTCGAGGAACTTGCACCAGATGCCCAAGAATTTGAAACGGTCACTGAGCACAATGCACCAATACGCAATGGCCATGTCCAGATCAATGCCTTTTTGGCCCGGATCCTTTGCATAGTTGAAAGTAAAATGATAGAAATCCTTAAATTTGCCAGCATCATTCAATTCCTGTTCCAGTAATGGCAACTTTGACTTGAGCTTCTCTATGCTGTCTATGCCTAAGTCACACATGCCATTGATAAACTCATCCCGCGAGAATTCGCACTGCACCTCAGCATGGAATTTCCAGGCAATGATGAGCACAAGTTTGGAGTCGGGACTCAATTCCAGATCCTCAAGAAATCGTATGACACCCGATGAGCTGATCTTCTGGGCATCGGTTGGGTCGCGATAGCGCATAAATAGCTGCTCGATACGCTTGCGATCGAGCTCACGATAATAGTATTCAGGATTCTGAAAATAGTTATCGCTAGCCAAATCCATTTTCCAATCATTCTGTTGCAGGCAGAAAATGGCTGTCTGTTCGCCCGTCTGTGTTAGTGAGATAAATTTCTTCACCTTGTCACGATGCTGGCTTGACTTTAGTTTGTTCTGCAAAAATAAACAATATGAATATTCTTGGCCAACCACCAATACATGCACACAAATTTAATGTAAATGCGAATTGCATAAATACACCAACTACAACAATTTGTGCGTGCGCTGGCGCTTCTGTGTTGGAAGAAGCAGCAGCGAGCAAAACAAACAAAATTTGTCCGCACTCAAATGCACAAATAATACAAGTAAATTTAGTTACTTGCATAGTGCTATACACTTACCATGGTTTATATATTATATTTGTTATTATTTACTAGTTATTTTGTAAAGTTTTCTCTGCGTTTTTGTTTCGACTGTCGAAACCCAGAGATGCCTTATGTATCGATTTATTCGCAACGATTTGGCAACACCGCCAGTGGCAACACTTGATGTTTATCGATAATTTACATCTGACTCAGTATTGATTTTCAGAGAGCAACAACAAAAAATACAAAAAAAAAACAAAAAAACAAAGCAGACACAAATCCTTAGTGTAAAAGCAGCGAAAGTCGCCCAGATGCATTCCCAATGTCTGGTCCTGGTGCTGCTGCTCTATGCAGCCGTAATCCAAGCCAGTGATATAACAAATATTGTGTTTGGCAATGTTAAGGAAGGTGTTGTGGCAGCTTTTGGTGACTTTAATTCCGATGAACTTACTGACATATTCGTCATTCGAGATGACAGGAAAGTGCTACAGATATTATATGGTGCGTATATGCTACACCCTTTGAAAGTGACAAAAGTAGTTCAAATTTATGTATGCATTGTGAAAATGGGCTACGCGTCATAAGTCTTATAAATGGAATAGTTAATTATAGCTTAACTTAATGAATATCTGATAATGCTTCACAGGAGCTGATACGGAGCCACTACTACGCCTGGGCTCCTTCTGCAGCTTTGATGACAAAAGGATTGTAAGTGTTACACCTGGAGACTTTGATGGTGATGCCTTGATGGATGTGATGGTCAATGTGGAGAGAAGCAAAAATATCTATGACGTCTATATCAATTGGGGTAACACCACAATGTTGAATTGTTCGAAAGAGCCCATCATCCAAACAAAAGGCGAGGCAATGGCTCTCGATTTCAATCACGATATGATTATTGATCTGTACGGATTGGATCCGAATGATAAGCGCTGTTTCTGGGTCTTTAATAGCAAACGTGAGCCCCCGACACCCGTGCACCAGGCAATGCCCGCTGGCCTCACAGCTCAAACATTGATCATCCCGAACGCGAATGCATATTTGGATCTCAATGGCGATTATCTGGCCGATCTGTTTCTGCAAACGAAGACCTCCTACGAGATCTGGTATGGCATCAATGAGCAGGATGGTGACGAGAAATTTCGGTATCAGCATTCCATCACCTACGAGCTGGTGGGCGCCAACGATTACGTTGTGGGCCAAGCTGTTTTCATGGACTTCGAGCTGCGTGGCGTGCAGAATATTGTCGTACCCTTTTGCGTTCAAGAGCATTGCAAAAACTCGACCATATTTGTGCACGACGGACAGATGTTCTATGATGTCCATGTGAACTTTAAGGATCCAAATGGCGTCACCTGGGCATTTGTGCCGCCAGATCCAAATGATGTGTATTTGAAGACAATTACTGCACGCAGCGGTGACTTCAATCTTGATGGCTATCCAGATTTGCTTGTCACCCTGCAACCGCTGAATGTGGCAAAGCCAGTGATGCAAACGTTCCTCCTGGAGAATGTCGCCTGCAAGACGTGCAGCAAGAAATTCAAGCGCACCTTCGAAGTGCACTGGTCAGCCTTGGCGCCCATGGGCAATAATACAGTGGCTGGTGCATTCTATGACTTCTATCAGGATGGTGTGCTCGATGTGATACTCATGGAGAAGCAGCCGAATGGCAATTATCGTCCACTTGCATTCCGCAACACACTCGACTACGATGCCAACTTCGTTAAGGTGATTGTGCTGACTGGCCTGGTGAATGCCCTGAATCCCACATTGCGCACACCGTTGGGTCGCAAGAAGCGCACGTATGGCAGCAATTTACCTGGCCCGATCATAACCTACAGCACAACCACACAGGACGGCGATCAGCAAAGTGGTAGCAGTGTCCAACTGCCTCAATCCGCCTACTTTGCACTTCAATTGCCCTACACCTGCTTCGGCCTAGGGCGCACACCCAACTTTGTGGATCAGCTGGTGGTGGGTCTGTATGGCAAGTGGCATAACTGGACACAGCTCATACCCAACTCACAGATCATTGTGGTGCCCAAGCCGCTCGATCAGCCACAGCACTGGAAGGCGTTGCTCTTCGTCACGCCCAGCAAACTAATCGTGATGAGCGTCGTAGCATTAGGTGGCACTTGTCTCGTAATTGTGCTCATCATATTGGTTCTGTACATTAAGGAGAAGCGCGAGGACCGACAGGAGCGCTTACAAGAGTCACATAGATTCCATTTCGATGCGATGTAAAGATCAGTGCAAAAATAACAATTTTAGCAATTTTGTGTGAACCAATTGCAGTTGCTTTATTATTTTATATATATTGTATTTAATCTCTTTCATTTGTTTCACATAGTTTCACAAACAAGAGTTGTTTTAATTATTACAAAACATCCAAAGCATAGACAGTTGGCTCTATTTAAAACTGGTTATGCGTATAATTGTGTAATTTATATAGTTTAAAAAATGTGATAAAATAAAAAACATTTAATGAATATAATGATGAGGATATTCTTTTGGGATTATGCGATAGTTAGAATATGTTTTCTATTTAAACGAAATACATGGGATTAGTTTTCATAAATTCGGGCACAATCGTACGACGTTTGTATTCCTCCTCTGGTGATCGGCTTAGACGAGTTCTGTGTTCAAATAAAGAAACCGATTAGTAATATGAACAATTTGACTTTCTGCTGTGTTGCTAACCCATATATGTAGACGCGGCCTCGCGCTGCAGCCAAGTGAGCCAAATAGGCTGGGGCTGGGTACGAGACGGAGCGATTGCAACGTGGAAACATGTGACACAAATTGTATGTCAATTGTTGCAACACATCAATATCTAGATTGCCCGTGTTCTCAATAACATTGTAGCGTGTGGGCTTCGCCGTGCCCTGAATGGACTGATGGCTGACCATGAAGAATTGCATCTCGTTCGGATGAACAATGGTGCGATCGACCACAGTGCCGGGCTCAACGTTGTTGTATTTGTTTCTTGGATGTGGCGGAGTCGTTGGGAAGAAGCGTGTGTGATGACGCTTTACCACAATGATGCAACACATCTTTGGCTTAATGCCCAGCTGGAAACCAAAAGAATATCATCAGCGCTTTCGAATACTGTACATAGATTGAATGTTTATGTTTACCTTGGTACAGGCCACATAGATGCCCTTCAGTTCCAGGTTCTTGATTTTCATGAATTGGCCATCGCTGACGCCATCGCGATAATATATAATGTGATCCGGATAGCGTTTCTGATGCTGTTGATACACACTCAAGTGTTCGGTCACAATGGACTCCATGTCTAAAATTTCCTCGGCTGCACCGCCACCGGCTCCGCATTGCAATCTATATTGCATATTGAATGAGCCACCGTAAGCGTCATGTGATGCGGCCACACCCACCACACTGGGTATATCACGTTGATCCGGCGAAGGATGTGTGACATCTGCACCCAAATACATGACATTCGTTATCTTTGTACGTGTATCATCCTTGAGCTTATGATTAATTCCATTCAGCTTGGAGTTGACCTTCAACAAAATGTTTCCCACTAACTGAGGGTTGAGGCGACGCTCCGCATTATTCTGCTTGATGCACTGCGTCAAAATGCCATGCTGCAATTCGGCTTTCTGTTTGATAACTTCATAGGTGGCTCCCCGTGATGGTATGATAACAAAGACCAAATCGTACCGTTTGCTCTTCAGCTCCTTGAAATGATCATCCAAATTGCGTTCGTCTTTGAAAGTACGAATATCTGCCCTGGGCTCCAAGCAAACGTTCACGTCGCGACATTGCTGAAGGACCTATTGAACACAGATACATACATACATATTAGACTAGGACAATAGATGCTGCACAGATTACTCCGGGACTACTCACCATTTTCTCGAAGTCACACACTTTGTTGTAGTGCATGCGTGCTCCCTCGCAATGGAGTATGGCCCACTTGTGAGCCTTTGGCTTTGCATCCAGAAATTGACAGTTATCCATGCGCCAAGCTCCATTCGATGGGAACGCAAATTTATTATTCTTGTACTCCAGCTGCGGTGCAGGCAGCAGGCGACTATTCACCGTGATAAAATCACCACCAATGTGTATACCAAATCGACTAATAGTCGGATCACTGTTGTGATTAAAGTATTTCATTAGATCCATGATTTTCCTCTTGCGCTCGTCTGTTGGTGTGGCTGCAAAACGTATCATTCCGGAAACCTGATTTGAACCGTCCTTGCGCTGCATGATCAAAAGAGATAATTGGATGGATTGGGCGTCGGGTAGTGTTTTCATTCGTATTACTCACATTTAGGGCCTGTCCCTCTTCAATGCGGCACAGTTCAATGGGCAAGTAAATGTTCTTTGCTGGTGGCCCAACGTGCAGGCACGGCAGCTTGGGAAATTGCAAATTATAGTTGCGTGAACGAAAGTATTCACTGACCGTCATCGTTTTGCCTTCCAATTGGAACTTCTGCTCACTAGCCGGCTGCGGCGACAGCCCGTTGACTTTGTATACGCGAGGTGCAGCCCCAAAGCTCGCCGGTGCCTCGTACACGATATTGATGCCCTTTATAAATTGTATGATGCGGAAAGTGTTACCTAGAACTGTTGATTGATTTATTTTCGCCCTTAGTTCGTGCTGCTCCAGGTACTCAATCATTGGCATTGCTATTGGGAACGATTTGTGTGAGACATCGACATTCACAAATGGTTTATCGCCCAGCACAAAGCTCTGATACAGTCCAACCAAAGCCTCATAGCCGTCGCCCAGATCGTAGCGTTCGCCGTTACCAGAGTTCTTGAAGAACGAGCGACCCGCACGTATGGCACGCGAGTGACATGGTGCGGCAAGCACCACCTCTAGACATTGCAGTGCACGCATCGGCTTGTCGTAAATCTTGTCGTTCATATAGCTTCGCAGTGAGCTGAGCTCCACTAGCGCATTATCCGTCTCCTTAAGGGTTAAGGTATATTTAACGGCGCGTCCATGACGATCTAACACCTGTAAGGACACCAGAGTTGGTTATTTCAGGTAAACAGAACAGAAAATTGATGTTTTCACTTGCCTGCACTTCGCCTGTTGTGCTGGGCAACTTGTCCACGGAGTAGCACGATTTGCGTCCATCGAAAGCGGCGATGGCTTTATTCAAATGCTGAATGCGAAACACTTCAAAGGCGTTGCGATAAAATTTCTTTGGACGTTCCGGCACAATGGCGATATCATAGTGATATGCACTGTTTGGCATCTTTGAAATGTCCACATCCAAATAATTGATACCCACTACGCCGGCGCGACCCAGAGTGCCACGCTTTATGTTGCCTGTTTGGGGCAGTGGCGGGCCCATGGCACCACCCTGTGATCTCTGGTCATAGCCACCTTGCTGACCACGCTGCTGATAGCCACCTTGCTGGCCACGTTGCTGATAGCCACCTTGCTGGCCGCCTGGCGGGCCACGCTGTTGATAGCCACTCTGTTGGCCGCCTGGCGGGCCACGCTGCTGATAGCCACCTTGCGGGCCACCCTGTTGGCCGCTTGGCGGGCCACGCTGCTGATAGCCACCTTGCGGGCCACCCTGTTGGCCGCTTGGCGGGCCACGCTGCTGATAGCCACCTTGCGGGCCACCCTGTTGGCCGCTTGGCGGGCCACGCTGCGGGCCACCCTGTTGGCCGCTTGGCGGGCCACGCTGCTGATAGCCACCTTGCGGGCCACCCTGTTGGCCACCTGGCGGGCCACGCTGCTGAGGTCCCTGACTGCCACCTTGTGGACGAGCAGCTGGTCCCGATTGGGAGGCACCTCCTTGCTGACTACCACCTGGTGCCTGAAATTGCTGCTGACTGCCCGACGGTCCAGCTTTACTCCAACCTTGCTGGCGTTGTTGGCCTTGCTGCTGCGGCCGATATTCCGATTGTTGCTGGCTAGGGGCACGCGATTGTCCACCACCCTGTGCCGGCCCAGGAGTTCTACTATCTCCAGCGACCGGCCGGGCCGTACTCGTTGCAGGTGCAGCTGGTGCCGCAGCTAAAATTTAATGTTTGTTATGAAATTCAATCCATTTTGAGACTATGTTCAAGTTGTGTGATTCCCCCTTAAATACAAAGTCGAGCAACATACAGATAACGCAAATACAAATATCGCATAAGAGTACACCGATAAACAGGTGTGGTAGGTGTACAAACGATATCTAATCGTGTGATTTCCCCTAAATGAAAAAATATTTAATACGAAACTTCTAGACTTTTCGCAGAATTTATCGATACATACAATTGCACACACACAATTACAATGCACATGCACTGCAAAAAAAATACACACACACACACATACACACATGCACACATATGCACATCTGAACGCATTTCACAATTTTCAATCACTTGCCTTGTTGTTGTTGCTGCTGTTGCGGAGCTTGCGCTGGAGGTGGTGCTTCATCTTTCTTAAATTCTGAAAGTTTCATTTAAATTTGATTGCAGTTGAGCGTATTGTCATCAATGCATTATCACATTATTAGCAGCACTTACTATTTTTCTTTCCCATCTTTTCTCAAGTCTCAAAAGGATTCAATATTAAACAGTTGCGACGTTTCTTTTGTTGTGCTTCTCCACTGAGCTCTTTTTAGTTCTGCTTGGCTTTTTTATATGCCGCCTTACCCAACACTGCTCAAATGTTGCTGGTGCAGTAAGTGTTGCTGGCCTAATAACTGTTGCTTGCCATCATATATCGATAGCTGTGAACTGTTACTGCAGTATTGGTTTTATCGATTTATTGGTTCGATACTTGAATTTAAAAGTAGAGGGAAATTTAAATTGAATTTATTATCAGAAATGCTAATTACCTAACATTGTTTGCAAAGATAAGTCTACTTAATGTTTTGTTCCTCTGTCTTTCGCTATATGTCTGAGCGCATTAAAGTAAAATTACACAAGTTTTTGTTGTCGTTATGGTTGCATCAATTTTATTTGGAATTGCACTTTTACTTTGCCCAATTAAATGTTTTACAATTTTTTTAAATATATTTTTTTGTTTTTTTTTTCAGTTTGTATGCGTTAAAAATGTTGTAGCCAAAAATAACGTATGGTCATATGGTACATACTGTATACATATATATATATATTTCATTTTTATATACATATATCATATTTGTATAAATATATTTTGCATTTCTCAATTTGTTTTAACGCATTCGAATCAAATTTTCCATTGCACAAATGTAATTTTTGTTTTCATGTTGTTAATTTTCTATAGATTTTTGTTTTTGTTTTTGTTTTTTATATAAAAATTTTACTAACAATTGCACAACTTCGTCCGTCCGCATGTGATTTATGTACATTAAAATAGCTAAAGTAATTATACAATATATACGATATACGATACGAATCTTTTTTCTGATAAGAAATCAATAAAACGTGACAAAATTTTCGCTTTCTTTTTCGATTTGTTTTGTTTTGCCTTGCGTCGTTTATGTGGTAAATTCAACTAATTTAAAAAACTAAAAATGACTCATACAAATATTTATATATATATAAATATATATATAATTAATAATTGATTGTTGGTTTAAAAACAAGAAATATTTAGTTATGCCAAAAAATTGCACTATAAAATGTTTAAATTCAATTGTAAATAATAAAAACTCAAACAGAAATCTTTGCTGCAAAGTAATTCATATTGTTGTTGTCGCCGTCGTCGTCGTCGTCGTCGTTGTTGTTGTTGTTGAAATGCACTTAAATTATTAAAACTTAACAAACAATATTTTCATTCTACTACTTCGTTTTTTTTTTGTAATTGGCTCGGAAATATCGAAAGCATTTTTTCAATCTGGTAAACGAAAAAAAAAGTATTCTTAAATGCTGCATAAAGACATAGATCGTTAAATATTCACTACAAATATATATACATATACATATATATATAGATCGTAATATATATATATATATATATGTACTACATAAAATTATAATTCATATATGGAATTGTTTGTCGTTCGAACAGATTTTCAATTAAACATTTTGCTTTAGTTTAGTATTTTTTTTTTAGTTTTTTGTTTTTTTTTTTGTTGTTGAGAAATATCGTATAAAGGAACAAAAGTCTTGCAAAATGAAATTCGAAAACTGTTTTACTATTTTGTTGTTGTTGTTGTTGTTTTTTGGGAAACAGCTTTGAAAGTAGTTCGTACCATTCAAGCATTCATTATTAGAACATAATGTACATGATGTCGCTCTTCAATCGAATCAAATCAAATTTTCCTATAGAGCCCATGCCATATGCTTTTTTCCTTTTTGGTTGTGTGTGTGTGTGTGTGTGTGTGTGTGTGTGTGTGTGTGTGTGTGTGATAGTTTTTCAATTAGTTTTTATGTAGCTTCTATTTAGAGGCTAGTCTACATGTTTGAGCTTGTCTTGTCTACTTTCTATTTATCATATTTTAGTTTATATAACAGGAATGCATGACTAATCATAATAATATAGAATACAAACTATAAGTAGCTAAATATCGATAGTTATCGATAGTATATATATATATATAGATATATATATGGTTTCTCAGTTATGGGCTGCTAATTCTTAAGAGTTGCTGAGGTTGGGATTATAGATTGTTGCTTGAATTGGGGAATGTTTTTTTTTTTGTGCTAACCGAAAAAGCCAATAAACTGATAAATTCTTAAAAACGAAAACGAAAACGAAAACAAAAAGAAACGAAATAAACGTTACAAAGTAAAATAAAATATCTCTCGGGCAGGCAGGCGAAACTTGAACCGCATTGCGATCCAGGCTTAGGACTTTTTCACATTGTGCTTGCTAACTAGGGCCTGCAGTTTGTGCAGCTGACTAAGTAGATTGGCATTGGTCTCCTCCAGTGACTCGAGGCGCTTCTTGTAATCGTGATTCTCAGTAACCAGAATTTCCACACGCCGCTCCAGCTGATCCATATACTCCTTCTTCTTACGACGACTTTCCTGAGCAGAGATCTATATGAAATGAAAGTTATTTAGGGTTTATCGAAGTTATCTATAGGGTTTATCTAAGATCCTTACCTTATTTTTAATTTTGCGTCGTATTTTCTTAAGCGATTTCTCTTCGGCTTTGGTTAGCGGCAGCTTCTGTGGTATGGGATAGCCCTCTGCTAGCAGCGTGCGCTTCTCCTCCTCCGTCAGCAGCAGCGTGCCCGTGGAGCCTTTCTGTAAGTGGGTGAGTGGGTGAGCGGATGTTTGATAAGTTTATCTAATTTCAGTTATCTTACTGGCTGTGAGCTGATGAGCGGCGTGTGTATGGGCTGCCTCGTCGATGGCGTTGCATTGCTGCTGCTGCTGGCGCCTCCATTGCTGCTGCTGCTGTTGCTCGCCGCTCGTGTGATAGCTGCAGAGGTTCGTCGCCCGCTTGAGCTCTGTGCCGCTTCGCCACTGGCCGCTGCTGGGGCATTGGGCGACAGTGGAGCATACAAATGCTCTGGCGACAAGTTGCCCTCGGAGTCGTCGCTGGGCAGCGAAGAGGGCGGCGTCAGGGGTATGCCGTAGGCATGCGACTTGCCCGAGCTGCTGCTGCTGCTGCTGTTGCTGTTGTTGCTGCTGCTGCTGCTGCTGGCATTGCTCTGCTTTTCGCTCTTGATGGCGATCTTGGGCAGCATCAGGCTCTGGCTGCCTTGGCCAAGCAAGAGCTGTTGCTGCTGCTGCTGCTGTGATTTGATTAGGCTCTGGCTGCTGGTGGCTAACAAAAGGCCACCATGCTGAAAGCAAAGGCAAACGGATTAGGTTAAGCTTGACTTAAGCAGTTATCGTAGTCGAACTCACCTTCTGGTCGAAGAGCAATTCTGTTTGTAAATTGGCCAGGTTAAGGCTCAGCTGCTGGGCGCTGCTATTCTGTGAGTTTGGACTGGCGGGGCAGCTGGAGTCGGGCGACATGGGCTCATCCTTGATGATCGCCTCGTCGATCTCAATATCCGAGCATATGTCCGGCGATATGCTGCCCTCTCTGGCCGACGACACCGACGAGCTGCAATCGTTGTCATCGTACATATCCGCCAAGTGTTGAGGTAGTTGAAAGTGCTCCAGCGTCACGTGCATGCCATTGCTGCTGGGCTGGTGCTGCTGCTGTTGCTGGTGGTGCTGGTGGTGGTGGTGGAGCTGATGCTGCTGCTGATGCTGCTGCTGCTGTTGCTGGTGCTGGTGGTGCAGCTCGCTGGCACGCGCTGTGCTCGCCGCCGCCAACTCTGTGATGGCTGTGCTCAAGGCGGAGCTCGCACTGGCGATGGCTCCACTCGTGCTGCTCAGCATGGCGCTGCTGCTGCGACTGTTTCTTGCGGGCGGGTGTAGTGTTAGGCATTTGGGATCGATGGTGATGCGACCGCTGCCAGAGTAGCACTCGTCATCCATATCTGCAAAGAAGTGAGAAGTGAGCAGTGGAAACACTTTACATTTCTCCATACCAATTAAGGCTAGTCTATGCTAAAACATATTTTTATTGATAAAATAACATTTGTCGTCCACAACTGCAATAACTGAATGTATGAGACTAAGCTTAAAACATGTTTCTACAAAGCATGACGAATAGAACTTTTCGATATGGCACTCATGGCATTCTTTAAAGTGAACAGTGGAAACGTTGTAAGTTGCAAAAGGAATTGAAGATCAAATAGATTATGGCAGTTTGACTGTGCAAAGCAAACAGTGGAAACGTTGTCAATTGCAAAAGGAATTGAAGATCAGGCAAAAAGATTATGGAAGTTTGACTGTTCCCAAGCAAACAGTGGAAACGTTGTAATTTGCAAAAGTGTGCAGTGGAAACATTGCAAATTGCAAGAGCAACTGAAGATCAATCAAATAGATTATGGTAGTTTGACTGCTCCTAAGTAAACAGTGGAAAACGTGCAAAACGTATGCAGTGGAAACATTTCCAATTGCAAGAGGAATTGAAGATCAATCAAAAAATCATTGAATTTTAAATATTCTCTAAAATATCATTAATAAATAAGGCATTCATTTTTCAGTTTAACCAAAAATTAGCAGTGACAACAATGTAAATGGCAAAACGTCGAAGTGGAAACGTTGTAAATGGCAGAAAAATCTAAATTGAGTCTTAAATGTAGAAATTTTATATGCAACAATTAATTTTGCATGTAGAATTTACGCTAAATACATAAAAAAAAAACTTATGCGAAACATTGAAATTTACAAAATGAACAAATTTCATTAAAAATTTAAGATTTTTGTTTGGCTTTTTTTTTATTAATTTTTATTATTTTTTTTAAATTTAAAATTAATATATTTTATTAAACCTTGCATGCTTAAAAGCAAGTTATAGCATTTAAAAGAAAAACAAATTTAAGAATTATTTAAAACTTTAAAAATTCAAAAACTAACTTAACGTTTCTTATTGCTTTGTTTAAATTGTAGTGGAAACACTGCATTATCTACTTTGGCTTTGCCATGCGACAACGTCGCTTACGTCTGTCTTTTAATCAGGCGTTAAATCAAATAATATCTGAGCAAATATTTTGTTGAGCAACCTAAATACTTCTCATTGGCTATGGCTTGGCCCATTTGGCAAATATTATCCAACAATTTGATATTGTTCTCTGTAAAACTATGCAAACAGCGCCAAACATTGGAGCTGCTTGGAGCAGCAGCACAGGCTGTGGGCGTGCGCGCGCGTCAGCAGCTGCTTGTGGCATGCCACTTGTGTTTGCATTTAATAGCTATGAATGTGCTGTTGTTGTTTCAGCTACGTCTTTCGCTTCTTTTCAATAAATTTTAATTTTATTTACACAGTTGTACACAGTTTCCATAAAATTACAAATAATAAAAATGGAGAGAGAGAAAAAAAAGAAAACAGGCCAACAGCAATTATATATACCCTGCGCCGATATACATATATATATATGTGTGTATATATATACGGGAATATTACCAACAACAATAACTGATATCGCGTCAAAGTACAAAACTTCATGCACGAGTACTGCGTTAAATTGCTAAATGCTACCGCAACAGTTAACAAAAAAAACGAAAAATAAAACACAGAAGCTGTTCAACTGTTTTTTTTTTTTGTCATGTTCTGTCGTTCACTATGTACATGGCCTAAATTCACAATGGAACCACCAACTGGCAACTGTATTTGTCTTGGCTTTAGAGTCACACAGCCACACCGTGAAAAGCTCAAGAGAACGTTAACTCAACCGTTATCCCAAAATAATCGATAGCAGCAGCTGTTGCTGTGTTCATATCGATAACAAAAAGTACCTACCATCGATTTTGGCCTGCAGGCTTTTTGGTGAGTCGGGCAGGGAGTCACCATCGCTGTTGAGACTGTAGGAATGCTCCGTTTTGATTGGTCCCGTGCCATTGAGCAGCGCATCCGAGATGAGCTTGTCGTGCAGTATGACAGCTGGATCCTTGACATCACGATCGTAAAACCAATCGTGCATATCATGATCGCTGCTAATTTTCAAGGATTCCGTCTGTAAAAATAGAAAAGAAAAACAATAGCAAAGGTAATTAGTAAATGAATGAAAAACACGGCATGGGGAGGCGCAGTCGCAGTCGCAGTCGCAGTCGCCGTCGCAGTCGTGTTGCACAGCGATAGCGCACGCTTATATAACTTAGAAACAAAAGTTGAAATATATATACTATATATATTTATACATTTATTTGTGCAAACAAGAAAAAAAAAACACAGACAGCAACAAAAACAAATACACTAAAAATAATTTAAAAAGCGAATCGCACGAAATGCTGGCACACGTAAAACCAAAAACGCAGCGATACAGATATACGACCCATGCAGATAGCTCACTACAATAACAATAAGTACGTATAATATTTTAAAATATATGTATATATATAAAGATGGGCAGCCTTGCATGCGTCGCAACGTCTGCCTGTATTAGTATTTTTGTTTGTCAATCTTATCAAAGGCGACAGCAGCGGCACTATCGTACCCTTGAAATTCACATAGATTCAAACAGAATCAAAATAAAAGTAATTTAAACTTTATCATTTCATAATAACTGAAGTGGACAGGGCATTGAAATTTGTTTCTTGTGCTTATAAATCTATGTCAACGTTTGCCAAGTACTCAAAAAGTCCGCCTTGCCGTCAGACATTTCGATAAGTTTCTTAAAATCTATCATTTATCGTTTGCCATGTCCTTTTGAGTAAATCATCGATAACGCTGAAACACTACAGGCAATTTCTGTACATCGCTAAAAAAGTTAATTGCAAAAAAATAAAATATAAATGTGTAACAGATTAATAAATTAAATTTAAATGGATCGCATTTTGTGCTGTGGTGCCGTGAGTGCGATTAGTCGCAAAAAACAACAACCTTGAATAACAACCATGTGCATGTTGAGAGCTGCTGATGAGCACAAATGCGATTTGCAACAAGTGTTTGTTTGTTGTTTGCCGCTGGCCAGGAACAAGTTTGCTGCTTCTGCTACTCCCCAAAATATATAAATATCCAGAATGCGAAATTTGGCCGTGATGATGTAATCTCAATGTGCCAGTGTTTTGTCAAAACAAATGCTCACTTAGATATACATACATACATATGTATGTATGTATGTATGTATGTATATATGCATAAATATATGTATTTGTGTATGTCGAATAAAAGCAAGACATTTTGAATTTACTTAATTGCTGCAAACAAATCTACGGCCATAAATTGTTGACCCATATAAGTGCGACACTTTCTGCATGATACTAACTGTGTGTGTGTGTGTGTGTGTGTGTGTAGTAGTAGTTGAACTATACATAAATACATATGTATGTATGTCTGTCTGTCTGTCTGTATGTATTTGTATGATAAAAAGTGCATGTAATTACGCTTGGCTTTAAAAGCCCATTAGTATGTAAAATATATATATATTGTTTTTGCCTCGAAAAAATGCTCACATTCTAAGCCACACTCAAATGGGAAATCCAGTTTTGGCCATAAGAAAAGGGAACGTCGTCGCGGGCACGCTCATACACACACACACACACACACATACATGCATACATGCATAAGCATGTGTGCGTGTGTCTGTGTGTCGCTGTGTCAGCCGGCTTGCGTGCCGCCACAGGTCTGAATCTCTCTCTCTCGCTCTCCCACTCTATCTCATTCCGCTGTCTGTCTGTCTGTGTGGGTCTTCTTTCAAGCTTACCACTTATTCGTACTCGGCATATAAACTTAAACATTGATTACCGTTTGCACGCGTGCATTGTATATGCCTTTTGTACGTATGTATGTATAGTTATGCATGTAAAGGCATTCACTGGCATGTGCGAGGGTGGATTTAAAAGTATTCGTACATTAACGACATCAGCGAACGTGACGTGCAATTGCGATGACATTTGGTGATCGTAAATGCGGCTTGGACTGTCTGTAATTGTGATGGGACCTGCATCGATAACTCAATGTAATGGCGATGAGAGCTATGCGGCGATAGTATTCGACTTGAACCAATTGCATAGCAATATGGGCAGACGCACTGGCATGCAGAAGAATGTTTTCGCAAGCTACATTTTATGATCCACCCTCGTTTGCATGTATGTACATACGTTTGTTTGTTTGTATATCCCTGCACAAGTGCTTTCTCCATATTTTAGCCGACTCTCTGCAGCGGCCAAGAATCGGCAAAGTAGCAGCGCCAGCAGAGCAGCGTAAATAAATTGTACAACTGTGTGTGTGTGTGTGTGTGTGTGTGTGTGTGTGTGTGTCTGTGCGTGCCTTTAGCATGTGTGTATGTGTGTGTGTATGTTTATGATGAGTTCAACGAACCTTGGAATTGTTGAGAATTAGCAATTCTTGAAAAATGTTACCAAAACGGGCAACATAAACACACACAGACAGCGGCACATATACAAAGAGAGATATTGTGGGGAGCTCGATGATGAAAGAAAGCCAAGAGACAGCAAAAAAAAAATAAATGCTCACAGGCATTTCCCGCTGCCCGCTGTGGTTGCTGTGGATGCTGTGGATCGTAGCAAAGCGGCGCTGGGGGCCAAGTTACGAACAAATCAAAGATGTGGAGCATCAGTGAGCAGTTCGTTTGCTGCAGCTTTGAGTTGATCTTTTTTTCACCTCTCTCTGTCTCTCTTGCTGTCGCTCAGGTTCGATGAAAGGTGAAGTCAAGTGCTACCTGCCCTCGAGTGTTCAGCGGTCACTTAAGCCGCAAAAAGCGCTTAAGCAATAGTAGCTTAAGCATCTAATGATCATCACACAGATATATATCGATTGTGCGCTTGGATGTATCGATGGCAAACCGCTATCGATGCAAATGAGCACCTGTTGCACACACGTGCAACTTGACGTATGCATTTAATGAGAACGTTTTCCACATTTTTAACGTTTCCAAATCTATTCAAATCATCAAACTCCAAATGAGCCGCCTTAGGGCTTACGTTATATAGTTATCTGTACGACATTAGCATATTGCCTTTTATTTTATTTAAATTTGCTTTTCAGGCAAAGCAAGAAGGGTGTAAATGACATGAAGAAAAAAAAAAGTAAAAACCAAAGCAACAAAAATACAATTTCATAAAATAATTAAACTGGTTATAGTTTTTTCTTCTTCTTCTTTCTTTCTTCTCTTTAGTTTCGTATTGTCTATATGTATCTCTATATATATTTCGATTTTGCTTTTTTTTTCGCTTGCTCCACAAATTGGATTGATTAAATAATGTTGCAGCAAGCGAAAACCTTTCACATTTATAAAAATGCAGTTGTGTGTGTGTGTGTGTGTGTGTGTGTGTGTGTGTGTGTACAGTGTACTTATGTTTGTGTTCACACACACACACACACACATACATCGTTTTTCTTTGTGTGTTGTGCACAGCATTTTTAGCTGCTCTTTATTTCTTTTCAATTTTAATGCTCGTCTGTCTTACCGTCTTTCTGTTGCTACTACTACTTCTTCTTCTTCATCATCATCATCATCATCATCATCATGATGATGTTGATCATCGGCGCAAAGTGAAAGGTGCTCCCACAATTCAAAAATGCTTTTTAAGTTGAAAAATTGCTACGCTTTGGCTTGCGCTTTGGTTCGACTGTTGCCTGTTTCGCTGGCAGTCGAAAAGAGCGTGGTAAATGGTAATTGGTAAATGTAAAGTGGCCCAAAAAGAAAGTGGACGAAACAGTAGAAGAATGCTAAAAGGCAACCCTGGCCAAAGTTGTTGTTGTTGCTGCTGCTGTTGATTGCCTTTCAAATGCTATTGTTGTAAATGAATGTTGCAAAAAATTAATTTGGAAATTTTTTCGCATTTTTTATATATTTTTTTTTTTGGCTATGTTAATTAACTAACGCTTAATGATCGATGCCTTTAAACTGCTTATGCTTACATAATAATTGTTATCGATTGTTATCGGCAAGGCAGCTGCTAATTGAGCTTCTCTAGCATAGTTGACGTCGCATGGGCAACCCCTATGCGAGCCGAATTGGCAACAGAAGTGACGTTTTTTTGACCGTATTCCGTTTATAAATATAACCAAATTGTTATGTTATATTAATAGTAAATACAACAATAACAACAACAATCAGTGCGATATGGCGGGGGCGTGCGTCCTATGCGGGCTTAACCTTATCAAACAGCAAACATACACAAGTATTTATGTGCGTGTGTGTATGTGTGTGTGTGTTTGTAAAGAGAAATGTACGCAAGCAGCAAGGCGCCCCTGACGTAAAAGCCACCCGCCGCCAGTTAACCAATTCCCCGCACAATTCAGCCAACAAAAATATATTCGCAAAACGGAAATGTTGTGAAAGTTGCGAATGGGCGCACAACCCACGCGTGAAGACTCCAGCCAGTAGCCATGGCCTCCAATTCGGTGGGGTCCTAATCGCATTTTGTGGCATTGCGGTTGCTCTATACGCTACACAAGTGGCTAAAGCGATTGACTTTGACGCCATTCACAAAAAAAAGAGAAAAAAAAACTCAGAGTCGAAGTAGCAATAAATAAATAATACAAACATCAATAAGCCAATAAGACGGAAGCTAAATTTATGTAGATCAACGCCAAAAACCAATTGATCAAGTGAGCTTTTTTTTGTTGTTTAGCAAACACAGGGTGACTCACTTGGGATCATCAATATTGCTGCATGACTCAGTTCAATTGATTGTTGTTGATATTGTGGGAATGCAGAATATTGCGATAAGCTCAATTCCAGAAACTAATTACTAATTGGCAAGGAACTTATATTATGAACACATAAATCAGTAACATTTCAGACTTCTCTCTCTTAAAAAAAAACATAAATTAATTTTTACTAAATAAATAAATATTTTTCGTTTTCTTTCTTTCTGTTTTGAGCTAAAGTTAGCAAACTACTCATACTACCCTCGTGCTAGTCTATTTATACATAATTAGCATATGCCAGTTAGTGTGTATAACAGCTGTAATACCAATTTAATTTTGTTTTTTAACTAGTCCCTCGAGTCACTGCCAACTGGTCTGACATAGCTAATGAACCCTTCATATCGCCTTACATGCCATTTTCACCCCGTAATAAGCGTCAACTGTTGCACAACTTGTTGCCGTCGCTTGCTGTGTTACACTTATCGTATAACACTTCATTAACGCACATTGAAGACAAAACAATATGGTGCCCGCCCACGATATAGTCAGACAGCCGCCCACTCCTCCCACTACACACAACCCCCAACACCCAACAGCCAACAGCCGAACAGCTTGTATTGTAAATTCAATCTATGAATAATTCACACAGAGCCTGCCAGCTCCTTGCGCTGCTGACATTGACGTCAAGAGTAAACTGAACAGCTGGTTGCCTGCCGGCCGCCCACATACAAAATACAAAAAGTCGTAAGCATATTGGACTTAAGAGCAGGCGGCTGTGCTCTTTGCACTCAGCGCTGAAAAGAGAGCAGAAAAAGCGAACAGCAACAGCAACAGCAACAACAGTAAATTGTGCAATGCGCATCCTGCACTGCGCAGCGCGTGTAAAATTCGCATGAATGGACGCGAAAGTTGACTCAATGAATGATGTGGGGGGGCGTCCTCTCTCGCTCTCTTGCTTTGCAAACTCTCTTTCTAACTGTAATACGATGATACTATAAATGTGCACATGCACATGCCAGCATATGTATCTCTCTGTGTGTATGTGTGTGTATGTGTGTGTGTGTGTGTGTGTGTATACAAATTTAATTATGCGCGCTTTTGCCATATGTTTGAACTTTTTTCATAGAAATGTGCCGCAAAACAAGCCACAAAATTTGCAGTGTTGCCATCATCGCATGTCTTTTGTTATTTTTGGCATTCGCTTTGGATTTTTTAACCTGTTTTTGCAGATTGCAACGCTCATTGGAAATGTCAAAGTTAAGCAATACACGCACACACACATATACATATATGTGTATGTATATATATGCATAAAGTTGAGTTTTATGCCATATTGAAAGTATCGTGCACACACACATACACACACATACATAGCTCGAACTAGTTATTCAAATATGCTGAGCAAACCGTCTCTTGAGCCACTGTTGCCAAGCACGTTTTTCAGTTTTGTGGGTTCTCGTATGCATTTAAAATAGCGGCGCGCTGCACTAAGCCGTTAGAAAACTCAACATAACCTCAAACACACACACACACACACACACATGCATGCATGCCTAGCTGTATGCATGCATTTGTTAACTGTTCTTTGCTGGCTCTTGCTGTTGTTGTTGTTGTTGCTGTTGCTGTTTCCGTTAAGGGTGTCAAATGAAATGGTTAATATCGTTATAAACGCTCATAGAGCTAGCAAAACTTTGTCAACATCTTTTTGCTTATATCAGCGAAAGTTGCAGCAAAAATACAATTAAATATATATATATATATATATATATATATATATATATTTATATATATATATATAAATAATGGTTAGCTCTGTGTTTAAATAAACTTGCTGACTTATTAACTTGAACTTGTTTGTTAATGCTGCAATTTTCTTCTCGACTTGACTTTTGGTCTTACCAATTTTTGCCCCGCTCAACGGTTTATGGAAAAAACTTTACAGTTTTCGTCTGTGCTTCAACTTCTTTTTCTTCTTCTATTTTTTTCTTGTTTTTTTTTTTTTTTTTTTGGTCAGCATTCTTTTGTGAAGGCGATTGCCTTTTTTTTTAGCTTTGGCTGTAAAGCTTTCGTCAAGCCAAGGTAATAATTTTTACTGTATTTCTTTAGTTTTTATTTCTGCATTCTACCAAAAAAGCTAAGAAAATGAGGAAGAAATTGTAGACCAAGTCTGGTCTTGGCTAATTGAATGCTGAAACGTCTGCAGTTAGTTTTTTTTCTGCTTTCAACTCGACATTTCTTTCATTACTTATTTTTAAAATGACCTCAAAGACAGCTAGTTTGGCCAAGTTAGACGAACAATCGATAGCCGATAGTTTTCTTAATGGTTGTACAGCATTTTTAGTAAGGCATACTATCGATAAATTAACTTTTTTAATAAACAGCATTTTTAGTAAGGCAAACTATCGATAAATTATCTTTTTTAATAAACAGCCTTTCCTTAGGCAAGAAATCGATAGGCGATAACTACCAAGTGCTTTCTGCTTACAATCGATATGTCATATTCTCATTTTACAATTGTTTCAGACAGTCTAACTGTTAAATTTCTTGGCACAATAATCGAATATCGAACATTTTCTATTAATATTGCAGAAGCATTCACAACACAAGGAGTTAGCTTGATGCATTAGGCGAACTATCGATTAACTTAAAAAAAAGTATTTACAGTTTGATTCCTTAGGATAATAATCAATCAATTTCCATTGGTCTCTTTTGCAGAACTTTTGTTAATGAGATTCGTAAGGTGAACGATCGATAAAGGAAGATATCTTAATGATTTTACTGTTTTATAGAGCAGACAGGCAATCAGTTGGATGCACTAGACGAACGTAGCATAAGCAATCTGTACCCATTTAATTATTTAATTTTTAATTCTTTCCCCAACAATCGATAAGCAATCTTTACAAACCTAAACTTGATTTTAGCTTGAATTACCCTAAGTCAATATGGTTTCAGTATAAAGAATATGTGTATGTATTATATATCACTTTGCTCAGCTCTTGCCTTAGAAGTGAATAACCCTTTTGTAGCACTGCTCGCCCATGTCTCTAGAGTCCAGTACATTGTATGTATGCATCCCACATCTACATACACATACATACATATATGTATATGAATGTATGTACATATATTAGATTAATTTGGAATGCTGTCTAGCGAAACGTTTTTGTTTCCAAGCAGCATGTGTGCGACCTTATCGTTCAACAAAATGTTAAAATAGAATTTTGTTTTAGCATCCAGCAGCAATATGTCTAAGTCCTTATCAATACAAGTCACAACACAATGCCAACAGCAGTGGACCACTATAATGAATTACGGACTTGGGCCTGGGCATGGGCATTATGTGCTCCAAAGTTTTTTAAAAGGAAATAACTTTTTAGTCAAAAAGTATCCAAAAAGTTGCTTAAATAAATTGAAAATGAAAAATAGAGCTCGCTGGGAAATAGATGAAGCTAATCGGATTATACAGTCGAGTCTCGATAATTCGAAATGGCAAGGGGATCAGGTTTTTTACGAATTAGACGGAAATTCAAATTATCGAGATTTCTATCATATAGATATCCCCATCAAGGGGATAGAATTTTTTTCGATTTATCGCGATTTTCGATTTAGCGGGGTACAAATTATCGAGACTCGACTGTATTATTTATTAATATTTATCTATTTAAATTGTTTTTTTTCTCAATCTTTGTAAGATTGTTTTAAGATAGAGTTTTTATAGAGTTACTTGAAACATCTATATTTAATTTTATTCCAATTCCTTTTTATCTTTGAAAATGATTTAGATTTCATTACTATTTTCCAATTTTGTGTCTTTTTTCTTTGAATTTTCGTAATTACTTGAAATGCTAATCATATTTTTCAGAATATTTCTAATTATTCAATAATTCTTGAAGTAATCTCGAAGTGTGTCTGTATATATAATATGTGTTTATATAGTATAATGCGATCAGTTACTGACAGCTCTGATAAGCGAGCACTTCAATCAGGCAGCATTGATAATCCCCGAAGGGGGTTTTTCCCTTTCGCCGTCTATTGACAGATTGCGCTGATGAACCCTAAACGAGCGGATCTTTGTAAAGTGTTAAAAGTAAAAACAAAGCAAAACACAAGCAAAACACAAGCAACATTTCTGGGATTTCATTGTTAATTTTTCTTGTTTTCACTTTTATTGCCCAGTAATTCCGACGAAGTGGATTATCTAGACTTATTTTTTGTTTTTGCCACTTAACATGCGGAAAAGGCCCAATGCAGCTTTATTTACTATACAAATACAGGTATATATATGTATATATATTTATATTATATATATATCTCATTTTTTTTATTTATTGTTTGCGCGTAATCAAAACTATTTCTGGCCTTATCTCACGCTTGGCTCCTGCTGCCTTTTTCGGTTACAAAATGGGCCTGTGATAAGATTTTTGATACGCCTTGGCCAAAAATGAAAACAAAAATTCAACTTCAACTTGAGGCGATGATAATTTAAATTTTATAGAAATTTTTTTGCTAAATAGTGCCAAAAGTGAAGTTCAAATGGGGGTCCCGTATGGGCCAATATATTATAAATATTTATTGTGCCTAAGACATAACGCACACACACACACACACACACACACACACACACATCTATATCTGTATGTATGTTTGCGTATATTGCAGTCTCTGACGTAATCGAGGGCGCACGCCCCGGGTCTTTACTACGGCATTCTGCTTACGGCGGGAAAATACTGCACGCGCGTTTTGCCCGGGAATTTGTTTGTGTTTTAGATTGTCTTGATACTCTGCAATCG
Organism: Drosophila leonis; assembly: GCA_035045365.1. Classification (NCBI taxonomy): domain Eukaryota; kingdom Metazoa; phylum Arthropoda; class Insecta; order Diptera; family Drosophilidae; genus Drosophila; species Drosophila leonis. The sequence continues at coordinate 11,387,399 of JAWNPC010000454.1, read as the reverse complement.
TAGCGTATAGCTAAGTGGGGTATTTTGGTTCTGCTAAAGTGTATGTAACAGGTTTATCTATATATACATACATACATTTATGAATGTGTTGAGTTGAGTAGGTCAAGCCTATCTCTTTGCTGTGTGATGGCTAGAAGTCCATCAGTTTCTGATCTGATAAGCTATAGAAGCTGATGATCTATGAAGATCGTTACATGGATTTTCTTATACTTGACTTCAAATCATCAGAAACTATTTCATTTAACATTCAATCGATAAATATCGAAATACAAAATTAGTTTTTCGAGCATATCTCGAGTGTTATTAGAGCTAGAGTCATTAGGTTTGTTATATAGAAGCAGCTAGAGTTGACTTATCCAAGGAATATTTTCTTTTTTTGGTAACCTTTAACGTTTCATGTTAATTATAGGGTATTTGCTGGTCTTTCACTGCCCACAAAATACTTTTACTTGATCTGATGATCTATGCAGATCGTTTCATAGATTGTTCTCTATATCAAGTTGACTTCAAATCATCAAAAACTATTCCATTTAACATTAAATCGATAAATATCGTTATACAAAATTAGTTTTTCGAGCATATCTCGAGTGTTATTAGAGCTAGAGTCATTAAGTTTGGCTTATAGAAGCTGCTAAGGTTTACTCATCCAAGGAATATTTTCTTTTTTTGATAACCCTTACCTTTACATGGGAGTTATAGGGTATTTGCTAGTCTTTCCAAATACTTGTACTTGCTTTTTTTTAGCATGAGCCTATTTCGGACTGTGCTGCATTATCTCTCGGCTTTAATGACACTCACGGTCGGACGTTTTTGTCAGTTTAAAGTGCAGTTGAATAGAAGAAGCAGAAATAACAACAAAAAAGTCATTAGTTACTTTGCATTTGGGGCAGCTGATAGCAGCAGTTCGTCTTATCACTGCAGCGCCTCAGCTCCCGCCCTCTCGCACACTCGCTCTATCTCTCTCTCGCCCTCTCTCTCTGTTTCTCTCTGTGTGCCGTAATAGATTCTTTTAGGTTTGGAGTCTTGTAGTCAGTCGTAGTACTCATAAATGTACGCTTCCTCGACCGACGACATGTATTCATTACTGTTTCCGCAGCGATAAGCAGGCCTCCACAAATGAGGCTCAACGAAGAGCAGAAGAACACACACACACACACACATACACCCACCCACACACATACACACACACATTCACATATATATTTCATTATATTCGAACTACAAGTGGTAAGAAATGATATTTTTGCTCGCTAAATGATAAATTTCTTTAGACATTTTGTTTTTTAATTTCTTGGAAAACTTCAATTATCATTATCAGAGACACTTTCGTAAAAGCAGAAATAGTGCTACCTATGTACCTAGCCCCTTATCGCCCATCCCCATGTAAATGATATTTGTTCTTCTTCTCGTTGTTGTTGTTGCTTTTCGAACATAAGAAATCACTAAAGCATTATTTGTTTGCTCTGATGCTAAGGTAAGAGAGTAGCTAAAAACAAACCTTCACTGAGATATCTTGAGAAACCTTGGAGCCTTGCCTTGTCTTGCCTAGCCTAGCCTTTCGTGGCATATCATATCATATCAGAACATTCTTATTTTGTTTTTGGCACGTTCTCATTCGAAATCAAATTGAAATAATAATAGTGTATCGATCAGCGAGCTGCGTGCGCTGTCGTATATCATAGCTAGGGCCCGATATAGTGGCGCTCGATTAGATTTGCCTTTTCAGGTGACTCTGTCAAAGACTCTGAACTCAACACTCCAGAGAGACACGCGGACAGACGACGGACAGACAGTTTTATTAGGTTGTTTTATTGGACGAGTTTCTGTCTGTGTGTTTGTGCGTGTTTTTTTTTGTCGTGTCTCTCTTAGAGTCTGTTTAATATGCAGGCACGAAGATCGTTCTGTATTTGGAAAGGGCAAATCAAACTGGACGTGAATTTAACTAATTTTCTCTGACTGCTACCGCTCTATGTGATTCTCACAGCAGGTTTTCTAGCTGCGTAAACTTTATGTATTATCCATTAATAGATTAAGCGCAAATCACACTGAAAGCAATTTTAACTCATTTTAAGAAATACATATTTTCTGTGCCTGCCGCCGCAGCCGCCGCAGCCGCCGCAGCCGCTCTATGTGATTCTCACAAATTGTTAGCACATTTATTAGCTGCTCAAACTTGAACTTGTTACATTAATAGATTAGGCGCAAATCGAACTAAATGCAATTTTGACTGATTTTATTTTACTGCCTCTCTATGTGATTCTCATAAATTGTTAGCATGTTTTCTAGCCACTCAAACTTTAACTATTTATTAAATTTATAGATTATGTGCACATTTATGCTATTTTAAGTAAATTTCTCTAGCCACCGCCTGTCTCTGTGATTCTCATAAATTGTTAGCATGTTTTCTAGCTGCATAACTTTTATTAATAGAGTTTTTTCTTTCATAAATCTTTGTTTTTGATGCAATTTCATGACGACAAAACATTTTTTTCCTCAAATGTCAAGGGGTTTACGTTTTTATGGCAACAGTTCAAAGTTATGCACACAACTCAAGTAGTTTATATATACATATATATGTATGTATGTATGTATAACTGAGTTTTATTTAAGATCGTTTGCTTATCGTATCTGATTATGAAACATAAATAAAAACTGATAAAGCTTTGGGTATATCGCTTACCGGATCTAAATCGGAGTCCCATATATCTTTGAGGTCGCCATCGTAAAATGAATCCATATTGAGGTTTTTTTTTTGCTCTTTCGTCTCTTGTTTTTCGCGCTCTAAGAACTTTTCAGGTTTTTTTTTCTTTCTTTTTTATATATATTTTTTGTTCGACTTTCGTTCCAACTGGTTGCAGTCACACAAAATTCTTATTTTCTATTTTCCTCAATTAAACACTGTATATATGTATATATATATGTATGTGTGCAGGTATATATATATATATTACTGATAAATTCATTAACTATGTTATATATGTATGTATGTTTGTGTGTGTTTATACATATAAAGATTTCTGGCTAAAGTCGACAACAGTTCTGGACGCGCTTCTTTATAACACTTATTAGGGCGAAACCTGTTGCTTCGAAAGAATGTTTTCACTTGACATTGTTAAAGTCTATGTGTGTGTGTGTGTGTGTGTCGGTGTATGTGTGTGTGTGTGTATTGAGCGAGCGAGTATTTGTGTGTGTGTAGTTCTAACTTGGTTTACAACTTGTAGCTGGATTTAACTTGTTGCACGCGTTTGTTGTAGGGGGATTTTTAGTTGTTGTTGTTGTTTCTCGTTTATATTTGTTTTTTGTAATTATATATTTTATATGATTTAATCAAAACACATTCGATTTTCACTAGATTTCCATAGCAAATTGTTATTAATAATTATTTATTTTTATTTGTATGCATTTAGATTGAATGATTTCAATTTTTGTGTTTGGTACAGCAGCACAATTCCATTTCCATTTCCATTTCCATTTCGATTTTGATTTCGTTTTCCATATGGCTGGCGTTGGCCATGTATAATAACATTTAAAATGTGTAGTTAATATCATTAACTGTTGCCGCTGTTGTAATTGAATTGTATATGCTTGTATTTACATACATATACAATGCGCACATACACACATATATCTACTATATATATTTGTATTTATGTGTGTGTGATTGGTTAGCACAATTAGAATATTGTCCGTATTGCGACTGCAGCCAAAAACGGTACTAAACTAAATGTCGGTGAAATTCTTGTGAATGCGAACGAACTGCCAGCAGCAGCCGCAGTCGACGTCGTCGTCGTCGTCGTACATACGCTCTCTCTCTCTCTCTCAGAGTCACACACACACACACACATACACACAAGCAAAAGAGCGCATGTGAATGACTTAACGTACATTCGCTAGCTCCCTCTGCCGCGCTCGCATTGTTGGCGTTGACAATGCCGGTTGCCGGCTTGCTTGCTTGCCTGCTGCGCCGCTCTCTTAGTTTAACTTTCACGCTCTTCGCTCATTGTAAAGTGAATGTAAGCAGGCGTCGCTCGTCGTCGTCGTCGTCGCCGTCGTCGTAAGCCGGCTTTGACGTCAAGGCAAGACTTATAGGAAAAAAACAAAACAAGTTTCTTCCGACGTTGACGTTAGCTGCCACTGGAGCTGCTGCTGTTGCTGCTGCTGCTGCTGCTGTTGGCTGTTGCGGCAACATTTGTTAACCTGTTTTTTTATATTATAGACTATTTGTTGTTGTTGTTGTAGTTGGTATTTGATTTGGTTTTCCCCCCTCATGCTCTAGCGCACTCTGTGGCCGGCTTCGTCGCTGCCGCTTGGCAACACTTTGCGCTGCGGCTGCTGCTGCGACTTCGACTGCGACGGCGGCAACTGCTGCTGCTGATCTTGTCAACTTGACCAAGTTATTTGAACTATGCGCATGTGCAGCCGACGTCTAGCTGCTGGCCAAGCCAGTCAGTTAGCCAGTTAGCCAAGCCAAGCCATAGCGAGTTGGCTAGCTTTTGTCATTTGAAGGCTGTTTGCCTGGGCCCGGCTGCAGCGACGTCAGCGTCAGCGTCAGCAGCAGCAGCAGCTACAGCAGCAGCAGTGGCATAAAGTGAATGTACTTTCAAACCAAAGATCCGGTTTAAAGCCAGGCACAGATACAGCGATGATGACGACGACGACGACGACGTTTTCACAAATGCTTGTGTAATACATATGGAGAGGCAGAGCCTCAATACACACACACACATACATATGTATGTATGTACATATGCACATACAAACTTACATATTGAGAGCTTTGGCTACAAATTTCTGTTGTATTTGAACAGAGCTAAAAACCCATATGTATATCGAATTGTTGGCCAGGCTTACAGGCTAAAACCGGTCGCCTGTTCGTGATTATCGCACGAGAAAATAACAAAAAAATTAAAAATTAAAAAGTTCCCCTGTCCCGGGTGCGGGAAAGCCTCAAATAGTGTCTGCTGCCTAGGCAGGCACAGAGCAGCGCAGCGCAGCGCAGAGCAGAGCAGCGCACAAACTGAGCGTCGTCGTCGTCGTCGTCGTCGTTAGCCCAGATCAATGAGCTTTGATAGCTCGGGCAAGACGCCAGCCGCCCCAGAGATCTTTTAATATTTAATGTACACACACACACACACACACACACACAGAGCTAAGTACATGCAGACGCGAATCATTGAGAATGTGCATTGTATGCGTGTGCGTCTGTATAATTTCATTTGTATAGCTGCAAATATGTATGACTGTGTGTGTGTGTGTGTGTGTGTGTAATAATTCGTCATGCTGGCCGCATTTGAACCCGCATAGCTCTGCCAGGCCGAACCGAACCCGAACCCGGCCAGGGGCCCAACACCGCCCCTAAAAAAAAGCAAATCGAAAACCAAAAACAACAGCAAAAACACATCAACATTTTTTTTTGCGCTCTTTGCACGCCTTTTCGTTTCTTCGCTTGCTCGCTCACTTCGCTCACTCTCTCTCTCTCTCTCTAGCAATCTAACTAACTCTCTTTGTGCGCTCGCGCGGCGCGCTCTCTTCGCTCAATTTGCTGATCGTGCGCTGGCGCTTCAAGTGGATTTTACAGTTACATAGTATATACAGGCATGCATAAAAAGAGAGGGCGTGTGTCTCGCGTGTGTGTGTGTGCGAGAGAGCCACTCTTTGGCTGGCACAAATATTTTTCGCGCAGCGCCCAAGTCATTTTTTTTTTTAGTTTTTTTTTATTATTATTATTATTTTATATTATTTGATTTGTGAATCACAACAAAAAGCCGTAGATATATGGGTGTGTTGGTTGGTGTCTTTGGGTTTCACTGGAAAACAAGATACATTACGTACGTATAGTAATTGTTGTTGTTGTTGTTGTTGTAATTTAGGTGTCGCCGTCGGTGTCTGTTGGTCTGCCGCTTACTGCGATTCGCAAGTTGTTTATCTGCAGCAACATTTTAATCTGTACTTCAAAAAACAAACCAAAAACAAAAATAAAATAAATAAAATATAATTTAGATTAGATTTTAGTGCCAAAAAAAAAAAGTAATTGTGATAATTTAATAGCTTCCTTGATGATAGTTAGTAAAAAAATAAAAACAATTTGTTGATCTATAAGATTTATATAGAAATTGCTTTTTCTTTAATTGTTCTGTGCTTAGCTGATATGATTTAGTTCCTAATAATAATAATTATTGAATGAATTTCTCATATCTCTTAAGTGAACTGAAGTTAATGAGGCCCGAGAAAGGATCGTAAATCAGTTGGGTCGGGCGACAAATGTCGATTCTTGGGCAAATCCTCATTAGTTGCCAAAAAATATTGAGGAAGCCATAGATCACTTGACTTGGCGCAAAGATAATGCCAGCGGCCCACTTAGCTGATAAACCTATCTAGTTTTCATATTTCTTGAGACTTCTGAAACTGAAACTGAAACCAAAATTGAAATTGAAATTTATTTCAACAATACCTTTTGCTGCTCAATGCCTATAATTAGTTGCATTGAAACGCAGCTGTGTGCGCAGCTTTTTCTCTTGTTGTTGTACTATTTGACGATATTCAAGAATGAAAACAATAAACATATGTCAGCCAGCTAAAAATATGTTTGTATCCGAGCATGTTTATCTGCCTTTGGCTACACTTACGATCTCTAAGGAAAGACCCACCAAAATAATAATAAAAGATATTGCTTTGGCCTACTAAGTCGAAAGATTCATAAAGATTCGGCGTCTTTATCTGCAGCTTTTGCTAAAAATTAAATGAAAAAAATGAAAAAAGAAAAATAAATTTATAAGCAAAATTTGAATTTTATAAATTTGACATAGTTTCGTCATTATCACATTGTCTGCAGAGAGTCTAAGCTCTTGGGCTATGGATTTTAGGGCATGTCAACTAAAGCTTTCAATTTGTAAAAATATATTATAAATCTTAGCTGATTGTATTATTCCAAATTTCTTTAGCCACATTTAGTCCTCAGTCTACTCTTAGAGTATAATTTATATCTCTTATATAGCCATAAATATTAAAATAATTATTAAATATTATTATTAATATTATATTACAAATATTTTATAATAGAACCACTTAAACGCGTGCCTTACCTTGCCCTTAACTCATATCGCGCTTCATTTGACCAACTGACATGCTTTCAAAGAGCCTTCAAGCAACCCTGCATTGAGCTATGATGCGGGTCTGAAGGTTGTACGGGTTTCATTTATAGATAAAACTCATTAGAGTAATCAGCCCTCTTCTTCTTCCTATGCCTTGTTTAACAACTAACCTTAATTGTCTTCTATATATAACCTATCCAGTTAGCATCATCCTCTATTAGGTTAACGATCTTCCCTTTTTAACTTTTGCATTTACGATCTTCTTTACGTGATCTTTTTTAATAATACTAAATTTAATTGCATTTAAAATTGTCTTCTTCGTTTCCTATCGAGCTTTAGCTGTTATGTCATGTAGTATCTATTTAACTAGCAATTTATGTAATATTTATCAGCTAAAAAGATACCAGCCGCTAGACCTTCCACAGCTTGAACCCCTAACCAAGCTACCCTAGTCTAGCTCTAGTCATTAAATATATAAAATGTAAATGTCAAAATGTTAAGTTAACAAAATTTGCTGATTTTCCTATAGGACAGATTGCAAATAAAAATAATCCGTCTAAAAAAAACTTTTCAGGATGCTTAACAATTTTTGTCAATCTTTTTTGCCTGATCTTTTTGTAATAAAATTTAAATTTATAAATTAAAAATTGTTCTTTATTTATTTAATATTTTTTAATATTGCTTGCTTGGCTTGGTCTAACTATTTGCTATATATACTTTATCTAGTTGTTAAAGTATGCAAAAGTCTTACTACAATCTTTTCTTATACCCTGAACCCATTGAAAATGGGAAATCGGGTATATTGGTTTTGTTAAAATGTCAAATGTATGTAACAGGCAGAAGAAGGCGTGGCAGCACCTCATAGAGTATATATATTCTTGATCAGGGAGACGAGCTGAGTTGATATAGCCATGTCCGTCTGTCTGTCAGTTCGTCCGTTCGTCCGTCTGTCCGTATGTGTGAACGCGTCGATCTCAGAACCTATAAGAGCTAGAGACCTTTTTTGTAGGCTCCTGTATAGCACGCGAATTTTATTTTGAGTTCTTTATTTTTGAAATTAAATAACATAGCTCAACCTCTTCAGTTAAGTCTCAGATTAGAACTGATCTTTATTCAAAATCTGCTAGCCTATTCTTGCGACGTAGCTGTTTCTTTTTAATTTCACAATGTTGCTAGACATTTTTGGTGCCAGCTTAGTAGCATAGCTATTTTCTTCATAATTTGAATTTCACAATGTTGCTGATTCTTTCATCATCACAAACATGCAACATTTAGGTATGGACTTTGTCTCTTAGTGATGACAAATCGCTTAAAAATATGCTTATATCGATTACATAATTACATACATAACTTCTCCCTCATTTAAATAAGAATTCTCCTGAATTCTGTATTGTTATTAATTTTCTTATTAGAGGTAATATATAAGGTAGGTATTATTTATAATTATTGTTTTGAGTAATGAATAGTAACTTGTTTATATTCTTAGATTAATTATTATAGGTCTTTTTTTTTCAGTTTAATGTTATTTAATAAGAAATGATAAAATAGTTAAAACTATATTTTTGATTTCATTTTGAATACTTTTAAAGGTTGCTGTTTGTCAGAAACAAACATTTAAAAGAAATAAAATTATTAACATTTGCTAATAAATTTGATTTGCTCTGTTATGCTTCAGAAAGAGCGAATTTTGTTTTGGTTAATTATTTGAGGAGTCTTCAATTCTGTTATCATTATTGTCTTCTGTAAATTTGTAAACACGTTTTATATTTGCTGGGTTAATATTCTTAAGTTTAGCTTTTTTAAACTTTGGTACTTCTTTGTGTCTGACTGCTTTATAGTTTTTAATAAACCCCTCTTCTCTTTTTTCTTCATAATTTTCTTTGTTTTGGTTGTTTTTATCAAGCATCTTGATTTTAGTGGTTTCTATATTATTCCTAATGATTTTTAAATCTATTTTATTATTTTGCACTTCAAAAGGTGTGCATTTAATAGTAGAGTGGTACCTGTCGTTATAATTTCTTACTGCCCTTTGCATAATTTGTTTTACTGATATGTTTTCTGTTTCTGTATTATGTATTATCCTAAATTTCTCTGCCAATGAGTTGTGCAGTCTTTCTACATCTGCATTGCCTGTATGGCTGTTCGGTTTTGTTAAATGTAATTCAATATTTTCTCGGCTTAATAGTTCTTTAATTCTTATTGAATTAAATTCATTGTCAGCTACAATCTTATTTGGTTTGCCTATTTTTGTAAAATGATTTTCGATCTGCTCTACAATGGTTATATGGTTCCTATCGTTTAGTGGGTAAACGGCTGCAAATTTCGAAAATTTATCTATAATAGTTAAAAAATATGTGTTTTTTATTACGTATGTGTCTATATGTATTATTTGGTTTTTATCCGATGGAGTTTCTGTTTTAACAAATTTGTTTCTAACTGGGTTTCTGTCATATTTGACTTCTTTGCAAAAGTCACATTGGTTGATCACTCTCTGTATTAATTCTAATAACTTAGGGTAAAATATTTTATTTTTTATTTTGTTGTACGTCTCTTGTATACCTGAATGCATACTCTCTTGTACATGGTAAATAGATATTTGTTTTACAGCTTCCGTTTCAGTTTCTATATCTTGAGCTCTATGTGTGCATTTAGTGAATTCTATTTGTTTGTTGTTAGAGTATAATTGAATTAATTTTTCTTGCACTATATTATATTCCTGATCCGGTAGATCTGAATATATGCCTACTTTTCCTTTGTTTAAGTATTTTGTAAAAATTCCTTCCATTGTTGGGAAGTCGTGTTTTGCTATGAAAATTATTCTTTTTCCATAAATCGTTTTACACTCTTCTGTTTTGCAATTTGTTATTATTATTTGTGTTTTATATTTATTTACTATTTCTTCCTTTATTAGAAAATGATCCTGTAAATTTTCTTCTGCTGAATGTATAGTTGCTGCTAACGAATAGTTATCTTCTGTGTCTTCAATATTTGTTATTATGTTTATGTCTGATATATAATGGTAGGCATTCCGAGGCTGCTTCATAAAAAAAACTGTATTATTAACCTCTGCCTGGTCGTAGTCATTTCTTGTTTCTTGGGAACTGTTTGTATCTTGCTTTGTTTCTAGGTTTTCTATTTCCATGGGTTCTGAGTTCCTTGACCTATACTGTTTTGACTGTTGTGAAATTGTTTGCTGATGATTCTGGTTAGGGTGACTCTGTCCTGAATTGTGTTGAGTATAATCTTGTCTGTACTGACCTGAGTTGTTTCTGTACCATTGTTGCTGATTGTTTTGTTGGTAATTTTGTTGATTATAGTTTTGACCACTTTGGGGTTGATAATAAGATTGCTTGTTATTGTTATAATTTTGTTGATAATATTGTTGCTTCTTGTTATAATTTTGTTGTTGGATATTTTCGTTTTTGTAGTTATGATTTTTCTTGCTATACTCAGCCTCAGCGTTATACCTATTGGGTTTACTTTTCTTATATTGAAATCTAATACAACTATTTTCGTATCTACGTAACATCATTATTTTTAGAATCTCATTTAAATTTCTTTCTTCGTATATTTTATCAAGTAAAGTGCCTTGAGTCATTTCTTTAGCTGCATTTACTAGTAAACTTTCTACGTTACTTAAATCTATAAAATTATTGTTTTGATGGTAAACTCTTAATTCGTCTGTTTTATACTTAATATTTTGTAGTTCTGCTACAAGTTCGCTTACTGTGTCTACTTTTAACTCATAAATTTTACGGTAAATTTGATGGGGTTCCGTGTCCGGTCGATACCTCAGCTTTAGCGTTGACTTGATTAGCTCCCAGTTGTCTGGTTCCGGTATATTGATAACTACATCCTTCGCCTGTCCTTGGATTGTCTTGTTGAAGATTGTCCTAGTGGCCTCTCGTCTTAGTCCAGAGTCCTCCACTCCTTGGAGAAGGTACTCCACGCTGCTGAAGAACGCGTTAATTGATATGTCGCCTGTTCCCGTGAACGTTGTCAAATAATTGATGTTTTGAAACAATCGTTCCTTCTGAGCCGCATTGGTATTTCCCTGAAGCGTGACGTAAGCTTGATGTAGCTCCTCTAGTTGCTGCTCCTTGCTGATCAACTGCTCATATAATTGCTGCGCTGACATTTGTGGGTTAGCTTGTGCCATCCTGCTTTTGTCGTAATATGCTGCCCTCTTTTGTTTTCTGGTTGCCGTCGTTGCGATGTACTTTTTAAAAGCTGTCAACTTATTTGTAGTTTGACCTCTTTTTTCGATTTATAATGGTTGTAAACTTATTTTTAGTTTGACTTTTTATTTCGATTTATAAAGGTTGTCAACTTATTTTTAGTTTGACTTTTTATTTCGATTTATAAAGGTTGTCAACTTATTTTTAGTTTGACTTTATTTTATAATGATCGATTTATAAATTTGTCGACTTATTTTTAGTTCGACTTTTTATTTCGATTTATAAAGGTTGTCAACTTATTTTTAGTTTGACTTTATTTTATAATGATCGATTTATAAATTTGTCGACTTATTTTTAGTTCGAATTTATCACAGAATCCTTTTTTTTTTTTTTTTTTTTTTAAAAAAGGATCCTACCGGCTGCGCCAATTTTATTTTGAGTTCTTTATTTTTGAAATTAAATAACATAGCTCAACCTCTTCAGTTAAGTCTCAGATTAGAACTGATCTTTATTCAAAATCTGCTAGCCTATTCTTGCGACGTAGCTGTTTCTTTTTAATTTCACAATGTTGCTAGACATTTTTGGTGCCAGCTTAGTAGCATAGCTATTTTCTTCATAATTTGAATTTCACAATGTTGCTGATTCTTTCATCATCACAAACATGCAACATTTAGGTATGGACTTTGTCTCTTAGTGATGACAAATCGCTTAAAAATATGCTTATATCGATTACATAATTACATACATAACTCGCGCAGGTCAAGTTTGTTTCAAAAAATCAATAACTATTCTCGTTTTATTGAAATCGATTCAAAGCATTATCGAAATGCAGCTATTTAATTATATCTCGTACATCTTTGGAGCTAGAATCTCCAAATTTTGTATTTAGATTCATTTATATTTTATTCAATTTCGGTTTTTGTTATATTTGGGATATTGGTTAAAAATTGTACAAATATGTTCAAATTGAAGTTTAGTTGCAAATATAGCCAATATGTGAATGAGTTTGCGATTTTATACAATTGAAGAATATTCAATGTAATATGTAGATCGTATGCTGAAAATTTCATTGAAATCCATTAAGTATCACAGAAGTAATTAAACAAAACGTTTTGTCAATTGCAACAACATGTGACCAGCAACGGGGTTCTGGGGAGCTCCTAGTCGGGCACCACCTACTAGAGTTTTCTTACTTGTTTTGATCTATTTTCCTTTACTGCAAACTTTTATAATAAATTGAATTTGATTTAGCAAATTTCTTATCGTGTTTTTCCTTATTTGGCTTACTTAGCCGATCTTATATATATAGATATATAACTTTTTTTTATATATGTATTTGACAGTGTATTCAATCTTCGTCTATTTGGCATGCGATCTTCTGTTTTACGATCTTTTGTTAATAAATTTTATTTATAATTAAATGATCTTTGTTTTATTCCATATTTATCTAAAATTAACTATTTGCTTTATATATGTATATAAAATATATATACCTACATATATACATATTATATATACTCTATTTATCATTTAGAGCATTCAATCTTAGTCTAATCGTCCTGCGTTCATTGGTTTTCCCGATATAAACTCAATTAGCTTCTATTTATAGTTATATACATATGCTTCTTCTATATAATTCTTCTTTAACTTTTGCTATTTATATACCCTATCTATCATTTAGATAGGCAGGGTATTCAATCTACATCCATTTCACATGCCGATCAGCTTTTACCGATCTTTTGTTCAAGACATTTCAAATGCTTCTCTTTGTTTGTACACAGTGAATCTATCTATTAGATAAGAGAGTATTTAATCTTCGTCTATAAAGTTTGTTCTGCTATTGTTTGGTATTATCTTCTAGCTATCTTTGTTTAGCTTTCTATGTATATTTGTCATATATACTCCAGACTGGCAGAGTATTTAATCTTCGTCCATTTGTCTGGCCAACTGTTCTGTTTCCCGATCTTTTGTTCATAAATTCAATAATAAGCCATGACTTCATAACGAACACAATGACATTTTCCCTCAGGACTTGCTTGAAAGTCATAGTCATTGTGAACAGCTAGGTGATATATATAGATATATACATATATAGTATATGGTTATATGATATACACACACACATACAAACTCTTGTTTTCAGTCTTAATATAAATGTCTTGTACAAGCTGTACAATGAAATTAACACATGCTTGTAAATAAATGTACATGTGTATTGTAAATTAAACATGCAGTTCACTGATCGATCCATCTATGGCACACACACACACACACACACACACACACACATACCTCATACCTGTCTGTGTGTGTAAACATATAAACAGATCTCGGTAGACATTTTGCCGACTTCGACTTCGTCGACTTTTACAACTGAGTCCACAAAGCGCATGCATTGATCAGCCTTTTGTGTTCGCTCGATCGTGTCTTTTGTCCGATCTGTCAATGCATTTTATAAAAAGTAAATATATTTATATATATACATATACATATATCGTTGATCTATGAAAAAAAATTGGTTACGTTCGCACTTGTTTAAATAAATATCTTTACACGTGCAATACACACACACAAAAGGTCTTACCCTGCCCCCTTCCTCTCTCTCACTCTCTGTCTTGGCTTCTTTTTGAATTTCTGTTTGCCTTACAGGTGCACAAAGGTGATAAAGTCAGCTAACGGAGACGCAAGAGCCACCGATCAACTGCTGCCAGGCAGGCAGGCAGGCAGGCAGACACTCTTGTCTTATCGTATTGGCCAAATGCTTGACAATAAATTAGATTTTGTGCGAAATTTAGAATGAAATCAAAAATAAATAAAAGAGCAATGCACTAGGTGGATGAGCTCGACTATGCCATACCCTGCACTGTGCTTGGCTGTTTCAATTTGTAGCTCGTTAAGTCTAAGAAGCATACCTAACTTTAGAGATGATCAAAGTTGAGATCTTGGCAGTTCGTAGTTCTGTAGAGATTTGGAAGATTAGGAAATTTAATTATGGAGAATAATAATTTGAGCTCTTAGTTAGTTTGTAATTTGATTGTTATATTAAATATTAAATTAATAAAAATAAAATTAAATGAATAAATTATTTAAGAGAAGTAACTTTAGAGTATTTTATTGGAAGAAGCAACTAAATTTGATAGATCTAAAGCAATTCAGAGTTGAGCAAGAGTTGAAGCTTTTGTTACTGAAGCCAATATAAAGCTAAGCTCTTGAATTTAGTTACTTTTTTCTTGCATATCAAGCGATATTAGAGACATATCTACGAGCTCAATCAAACATTTTAAAGTAGATTCCATTTTCAATATAAATTTTCATTAGAAACTGTGTTAAAATTGATAAAAATGGTAGATTTTGTTTTCTGTTTGTTCTCAGCCATTTCTTTCACTTTACTCATTTGCATAACACACATATACCCCATTGGTCGGTCCTTTTGCCAGGGTATTGAAAACAATATGCCATCCACTCGACTGGTATTTGGCCTGCTCCCATGATGGTGCAAAAAAAGAAGCTATTCACATAATTGTGTGATTTATATCACAGCGAATACAGCGGGAACAGCGAGCAAGCTTCGATTCAAGCTGAGCGAATTGTAGATGCTCTTTGGCCAGAAGAAGTCAAATTGAAAGAATATTCATTTATATATTAATATAAAGTGCATACTGAAAGTAGCCTTAAAAGAACTGAATTGATAACTAAAAGTCTTTGGAATTGTTACCAGTGTCAAGTGCAGTGTGAACTGGTTCATATGAACTAAAGCTTTAGCATTGCCTAAGCCAGACCAAACTGAGACTTGAACCATTTCACAGTTTACAGCAGTTTATGTTTGTGTTAAGATCTGGATCAGGCTATAGTCTACCAGGCAGAAATCTCTTGAAATATTGTAGATGGAAAACTGGTTCTTTTAGGAATTTCTTTTACATAAACCAAATGATGAACAGGAAAGCTTTAAGCTATTTGTTTCATTATTTCAATATTTCATTTTAGAAGAATATTTTGTGAAGATCCCTCCCTATATTCCTTAAAGAGAAGTATAGATCTTTATATTCTTTAAAGAAAACTCAGCTAAAAAATGCAATTTGAACCGGTTCAAAATAGTTATACTAATTTATACATAAATTCTTACAAAATTCTAAAACAAATTCTTAGGTAAACTGAACTCTGACTTGAGTCAGAGCTCGAGTGAACTCTTCAGATTTATTTTTAGCTAGAGAAGCTTTGCAGAAACTAAGTGGAAAGTGCGTTTGATCAAGGCCTGATTCGGCTTAAATAAAATTTACAAAATCTTAAAGCCTAAGCAAAACTTAAGTAAGATTTGAACTGGGTATTGGGCTAAAGTTCAAGCTGAACCGGTTCAATTCAGGCATTCAAACTTATAAGGTATTTAAGCCACATCAAATGAAGTAAGTCGAAGTTAAGAATCATTTGGACACATTGAACCGCTGTGCTGGGAAATTGCAGCAAACCATAAACCGAACCGAACTGATAAATATCTTAAGGGCTTAAAGCTCTCAAAGAAACGTAAAAGCCCTCGAGGCACCTGTACCGATATATATATATATATATGTATATATTTCATCATATATTATATACCTTTAAATATACATATACATATATATAAAAGTTGGGGCACGTTTTGGTCTTCGGGCTAGCGACATAAGCAAAATACGGCCAAAATGCTTCGCTGTGCTGAGGTCAATGATTTCTTTCTTTTCACGCTTTTGGCTCTGGCCAGCGCAGACGAAGAAAGAGCTGAAGCAGAGGACAGAAAAACACTTGGTGAGCATATATTGAATATTAATTAAAGGCAGAAGAAGCATAACTTCGACTTATGTAAACAACGGAGAGTGTTTCGATTTGAAGAGTCTGTCTGTGTGGACCAATCATTCACCTTCCTCACCTGCCCATCTGCCCCCACCCCAGGCGATGTAATGTCAATCGATGACATAATGTCATATACATAGATAGTTAGTGAATCAGGCAAACTGATTTCTGATTTTTGATTTCTGATTTGGTGACTTTTGAGGCCATGCTGATAAGCAAAGCATTCAATTAGTCTAAAAAGAAATGCATGTTCGGGCCAAAATGTGTTTTGGCCATAAAATCGAGGCAGTGGCTGCAAGCGGAGCTCAGTTAACGTAACACAGTTGAGATCGTTCGATCAATCAGACAAAATGCATAGAACGTGGCTAAATAGCATCACCGTCGCCGTCGTCTTCAGTTGCCTTGGCTGTGCGTGGGGCGATGTGTTTGAGGAGTGCTCTGACTCGGAGGCGGAGAGCTTTGTCGCCAGCTGGGAGAGCTGTCAGTCGTATGTCTATTGCAATGGCGACGATTCCATTCTGGGTGAATGTGAGGAGGGACAATATTTTGATCCGGAGTCGGGCACCTGTGACGATGCCGCGAATGTCAAGTGTTTTCTGGATGAAGTCGATGAGCCCGCCACAGAGGAGGAGCCCGATGAGCCGGAGACACCAGCCGCCGATCTAGACCCCACGCCGCCCACCATGGAAACGCCCACACAGCTGGAAATTGTGCAGGCGGCGCCCCTTGTCAAGCCCACCTGCCCGATCACCGACGATCCCAGCCAGGTGATCTTCATGGCCAACAACGCCTCCTGCACGGACTACTATTTGTGCTATCACGGCCATGCCATGCAGATGCAGTGCACCAATCAGCTGCACTTCAATGCCCAGACGGGACAGTGCGATCTGCCAGAGAACGCCCACTGTGCTGTAGGTCTCGAGCAGCTTTTGCAATCCTTTAGAGTTTGACTAATCGCTACTCCTTTACAGCTGGATCAGTTCGCCAGCCACAAGTGCCTGCCACACATGACGGACTTCTTTCCGCATCCGGACAAGTGCAGCTACTTCTACTACTGCATCAAGGGCTTCCTAACCCTGCAGCAGTGTCCCTTCTACTACGGCTGGGACATTGAGCGACGCAGCTGCGTCCAGTTGAGTGTGGCCAAGTGCTATGGCAATGCCAGGCGTGCGTAGCGCCCTAGGAATCTTAGGCAACATAGATACTGAGAGATTTTATCTTAAAAAAAAACCAACAGAAAAAAATAACGAAAAACCTACACTGTTCAACAAGGAAAAACTTTTTTGAATGAACAAGTTTTATGATTGCTAAAGGATTTTCGAAATTATTGAGGCATCACAAAACGCGAATACGACGTATTAATACCCTGTAATTAGACTTAAGTGAAAGCTTTTAATTCAAGCTTTGTTAAACTCTAAAGTTTCACTTCAAAAATCTTATAGTTTCAAAATTATTTGAAAAAATGTTGTCAAAATTCGAAAACTATATCAGAAAATCTTTATATAATTACTCTTTAAACTTATCTAAATTATACTAACATATCTTAACTTTTGACTGACTTTATTTCAGCTTTAAGTCTTGACATTTACTCTGAAAAGATTTCAAAATTGAGAAACATTAGGAAACAAAATGTAAAATTTGCAAACATTCAAATCACATCAAAAAACTCAAAGTTTATTATAAAAAGTTCTTTAACAATCTTAAAACTTGTTGCACAGTGTAATAGATGAAGATGAAGATGATGAAGACATCTATATATTTATATATATAAGTTTATTAAAATAAAAATTCAAATTAAATCTAAAAACTCAATTTTATTTCTAAAAAATCCTTTGAAAATCTTAAAACTTGTTGCACAGTGTAAGAGATGAAGACATCCATATACATATGTACATATGTGTATAGGTTTATATGCCGAAACTGTTCAGTTGATAAGCGCTCAGAATTCCATTGATAAGTTGCTGGCTGGAACATGACTCGTCTAATTAAATACAACTAATTTAGCCGGCAATCGCTGATGGGGCAACATATAAAGGGCTAAGCGGAGCTGTGGAGTTGTCGCACACAATGGGCAAATCTTTAGGCATTGACATCCGTTCGTTGATCGTTGTTGCCACTGTGCTGTGGCTGGGCTACCGCCTCGTCGTGGCCGCCGATGATTTTCCGGAATGCGATGGCATCGCCCAAGGCACCTACATCAACAACACTCGACCCGACTGCAACTACAGCCAGATCTACTGCAACGGGGAGAGCTCACAGTTCTGCGATGGCAGAGACTTGTGTGACTCCAACTACAGCTGTGGCGACGACGATGATGATGACAGCACATGGGAGACAGAAGACACCACGGAGAGCAGCGACAGCGACAGCGGCAACAGCACCACCGTTAGCACTGCAGCGCCGGGCTCGGATGTGCGTGGTCAGTGCCGGCGAGGTGTGACACGAAAGTTCGTGTATCCAGGTAACTGCAATTATTACTACTACTGCGTGGATGGCTATCTGGTTGTGGAGCAGTGTCCCTTCGGCTATGCCTACAACGCACAGCTCGGCACGTGCAGCGGCCGCATTGCCGATCTGCCGCCGCGAACATGTACCAATTAAGACTTTCATCTTGTCTGCTTGTATTTTTAATTACTAATTATAACGAACAATTAATAACAAATAAAGCTAGTGATCCAATCAGCTTATCTAAGTACCTGCGCCTATAAAGCACACGCCGGCAGCTCGGCTGCTTCACAGTTGATTTTATGTTGCAGCTGCTGTTGGCATTGAGCTGCCTGTTGCCCTTGGAGCGGACGCAGGCGGCATTTCTACAGGAGTGCGAGGGCGTCATCATACGGCGCATACCCAATCCCAATCTGGAGTGCAGTGAGTATGTCTACTGCAATGGCGATGACTCCTACTACTGCAATGATGAGTGCACGGAGCCAGTCGATTGCTATGGCAAGGGGCAGGAGCAGGCGCAGACGACGCTGAGGACAGAGCAGCCAGCAGTGCCAACTGCTGTTAGCAGTTGGAATACAGAGATCATGCCTACTAGATCCAGCAGCACTCGCACCACTCGCACCACTCGCACCAGCAGCACCACCAGCACCACTCGCACCACAGCTGCAGCCAATCTGCAAGCGATCTGCAAGAGCAGCGGCCAGGATGGCGTCTATCCCTATCCGGCCAATGATAACTACTATTATCAGTGCTTGGCTGGTTATCTGCTGCTGCAGCAGTGCCCGCAGCATTTCCATTTCGACGAGGCCCAGCGGCGCTGCATTAGCTCAAAGTCTTATCAATAAACGTTCAGTTTTTCGCATGACAAGCGCGCAGCGTAATTGAGTTTCTGATAAGCCTCGCTTTCATGGTGTCTTTTGTGGGTTTCACTTTAAAATCGTTGCTCGTGGTAGCTGCGGCGTTTAGTCTACCCTTGACAAGCTCTCAGTGCAGAGCCGCATCATCTCGCCATGTCACATCTATTGCTCCTCTTGCTATTATTAACTGCCTTTGTCCTGCCTCGGCGGGCTGCAGCGGACGTCTTTGAGGAGTGCGACGGCAGCAACAACAACAATTTCATTGCGTCCAACAAGAGCTGCACTCACTTCATCTACTGCAGCGGCGAGGACTCGTTTGAGGGCGAGTGCCCCGAGGAGAATGACTACTTCAATGGGCACTTGGCCATGTGCGAGCCCATGTTGGAGGTGGACTGTCGCACGGGTTTACCACTGCAAACCAACGAAGTGCAACCGATCGTGGTCACTGAACTGCCAGTCACGACAGTGACTATAGCTGCGACAGCCATGAGTCAGAGCACGGCAACTGTGACAGCTGCTGCAGCAGCACAGCCCACAGCTGCGAGCACTGTCAGCAGCCAAAAGGTCATCACCTTGCTGGCCAGCGAGTGCCCACCGGCCGACAATGCCCATCAGATTGTGCTCCTCTCCCATGCTAAGTCCTGCACGGAGTACTTCATTTGCTATCACGGCAAGCCGCTGCCCATGACCTGTGCCGCCATGCTGCACTTCAATGTGAACACGGCCAAGTGCGACAAGGCTGAGGTGGTCAACTGCATGGTAAGTGTGGCCCAGACTCCATCACGTATAGCTACTATATCTGCTCTTTCTTAGCGCTCCACGATCAGCGTGCGTGAGCAGTGCAAGCAGCACACTGTGGACATCTATCCGCATCCGGACAACTGCAATTACTTCTACTACTGCCGCAACGGCTTCCTCATGCTGCAGCAGTGCCCCTTCTTCTACGGCTGGGACTATGAGAAGCGCTCCTGCGTGGCGATCGCGCATGCCAAGTGCTATGGGCGGCAGCGTCTAAGGATCTAATGCTTAAGCTAAAGGAAAAAAAAAACTATTTTAATATTAATAAAAATTTAATGTGCAGCAAAAATGTGGAGTAGCCATAAATATATATTATAAATATTTATATTGCTTTAAAAAATGAATTTCTTTCTTCTTATACTGGAATAATACAACAAATTCTGGCTTATCTCAGCTGCATAACTCTATAAGGCTTAGTTCAATTATGACTTTTGATTCCAATTGAAAAGATATTTGTTTGCTTTTGGGAAAGATCTCAAAGATCAGTTCATAGATTCTAAAAGATCAGCTTATAGAATAGATATATGTTCCATCACAATTGCAGTTTACTTAAAAGATTTTACCATTTCAACTGATATTTTGAGCTACCGATGTTTCTTTTTGTTTAGGTGCCATTTTTGAGAAAACTCAAAAAATAAGCGCAATTCTCACAAAATATAAATTATAAAAATCTTTGTTATACGAGCCTTGACTGGCTAAAGCATCTTAATTTAAGCATATTTCCTTTCAGCTTTCTTTCGCCTTATTTCTAAGCTTATATATCCTTTTTAATATCATTGCTCTTCCTTTTGAAAGTTCTCGAAGATCAGCTAAAATAAACACCTTGACAAACAAATGATTCATATGCTCCAAAAATGTAAAGCAATTTCTTTGCTTTTGTTCTAGAAAGATCACTTCCATGTCTTAGATAATAACTTGTTGTAGAAAGATCACTTTTATGTCTTGGTTAATATCTTTTTATGCAACAGATCACTTCCGTTCCTCAGCAGAATCTAAAAGTTTACTTCATATAAAAATCATGATAAGATATCAGCAATATATTTAAGAGAATATTCTATTTTTATTACATATCTTTTGTTTATGTTTATGAATCGAAAGATCACTTTCATTCTGTAAACAAGCTGACTCACTTCATATATATATATATATATATATATATATATATATATATATATATGATAAATAGATAAAAGAATTTTTCTCTGGAACATCTGCTATATCTGCTTAACAGTTTACATTTCTAGGGCAAGATCGGTCTGAATCTAAAGATCGCTTTGTTTCTAAAAGAAAAGAAAGATCATTTCACATTTAAATTTATTTATAACAATTTTTTAAATATTTTCAGTTAATCTTAAGCATTTTCTATAGCTAGTTAATAGCACGATCACTGCTCTACTTTTGGTAGTACCTAATTCCTAGTAAAAACCTTGATCAGCTATGTTCAATTACGTATTTCCTCTGATAATGCAATGAAATTTCCAGCTAGTCTATCTATGCCTTATAGAACATGTGACTGAGAGATCACTTCGAAGCTCTGGCTCATAGCACACACATCACATGATAAAGAGTTGCCAGAAATCTTTGCTTAACTGCAGTTAAGATCACCTGTGGTATTTCGCCAGCACAGACAATGTAGAGTTTATCACGGGTTCTTTCAAGGTCGCTCATCCGTATTTTGTTTGTTTTATCACATGCAATTGTTGAGTCATTGCGTGTAGGAAATTCAGATATTGGAAATGGGCCAGCTATCTACAATATATGTTTTCGCTATAGAAAGATACAAGCCCGATTGACCGATATGACAGCCGTCTAACCCAAGGACAATCGTGTGTTGTCTTTCAAGAAACAACAACAACAGCAACAGCAACACCACATCAACATAATTAATTGAAGTTTTACTGTAGCAAGTCGCAATCTATTGCAGCTAATCTCGAGTTGATGATGTCTCCAATGTGCTCGTGTCTGCTCGGATTGACATTTGTAAAATTAATAACGTCGCAATGTGCGCCGCCGCCTTGGGAATCAATATGTCGATCGATTGTGTGGCAAAAAAATAGTGCAGAAATATTTTTGTGTGGGGCGGCAGCGAATGCTTTGGTTGAAGGCCTTATCGACACGTCGACACGATATTGAAAAATTTTAATTTTCTGATATTGATGCTATGCGCTCGCAATATATGCCAAGTTCTTGGCGCATTACGAAATTAGAATAAAATTGCGGTCTACTGAAGCCTGACACACATTAGATCAAAGCCATGGAGTATATCAGCCAATTCCTAGGTTCATCCTGCTACTTCTTTCACAATAAATACACAGCACAGCTAAACAAAGTACTTTCTTTACTCTTCTTCTTAGACAAATTGTTGTTGCTGTTGCTGCTGTCGTGTTTGTCGGCGGCGAGCAGGCATTGGAGCATACGTAAGCCCACCAATTCGGTGAGCATAAGGCAAAGTTCATTGGGGCTGTGCAGGAATCAGGCGAGTGGCAGCTTTGTGGAGCATCCGGATGACTGTCGCCTGTTCTATCTCTGCCAGGACAATGGCGATGCTGTGCTCGCCTCGTGTCCGTCAAATATGTTTTACAATAAGCAGAACAAGATTTGCGATACGGCCGACAATGCCAGATGCCCGAATAAGACGAACGAGAATATTATCGTATCACCTGCAGACAATGAGCAGAATCTCAATAGCATGATCACGGATGCGGCCAACTATTGTGCTACCCTGACACCGCAGGCGAGCAACGATCACATTGTTTATGTGGGCAGCTCGGCGAGCTGTAATAACTATTACATTTGCTACTATGGACAGGCGATACTGCAGGAGTGCAGTCAGGAGTTGCATTGGAATGCCGTGACAGCCAAATGTGATCTGCCAGAGCGGGCGAAATGTACCTTGGAGCTGGATATGTTGCCAGTGAGGCCACCACCAGGTGATATTACGAGTGAACTATTGCATTGCCCCGCCTATGGACAGCATCTGTATCCTCATATGCAGCGTTGTGAATTCTTCATTTATTGTGTCAAAGGTCATGCTACATTGCAGCAGTGCCCGTTTTACTACTTCTTCGATGTGATAACCAAAACCTGTCAATGGTCACGCAAGGCGCTGTGTGTGCGAGATTTGAGTTTTCCGCGCCATTAGCTCATAAGTAAATCGGTATCGAACGCAAAAGAGTGACCATATCGGTGCAAATTAATCGATACTAAGTATCAGACCTGTAGAGTCGATTAATATTTATCGTGTTGTCATCGTGCCATACCAAATGCCAGAACATTCGATGAGTCGGTCACACTATTTATAACCTGGCCACTGTTTACACGAACTTTTTGTTAAAATAGAAAAATGTTAAATTGTGCAGCGCTGTAAAATAAGAGGAAGCAAATAAACGAATAACAAAACCAAGCAGTATCCAGTTAATTCAAATCAAAGAAACATGGCCTAAATATGTACTTACGAAAACTCAGCACACAAGATTTACGGCAAGCCACAAATTAGTAAACAGAAACGAAGTTATATTTGTTGAAAAATATTGCTGCGAAGCCGAATCAATACAATAAAATTGAGTAGTTTACTTGGTAACAGTTAACCGCTACAGGTAAATTCTTTTAGCCATTATTCTTCGCCGAAATACAATTTCAGAGCGTGATGTCCCCGATGCTGCTGGAAAGTTCTACAAACATCTTTTGGCCATAGAATTGCGAGCAACAAATTAAAACGAATCAAAATTAGTGTCAATTTTAGTTGTTTACTTCTTTGTCTATCTGTGTGTGTGTACGTGTGTCTGTTTGTTAGTTTGCACGCAAGAATAATAGAATTATGCTGGAGAATTTGTTAGGGATATTTCGAAAACGTCGACGCTGCGATGAGCCGCAGCTGCCCACCCAGCCCAATGCGAATTATGACACCGATAATGATGATGATGATGAAGATGAAGATGATGAGCATTATGCGCACTCACCTGAGTGGACAGGCGCATATACTATTAGCAACTTGCAAATCGATAGGTAATTAAAACTTACTTAATAAACGTTCTCTTTGCTCTCTCCTTGCAGCAGCTGGTGAGTGTATGTGTGTGCGTGCGTACAAGTGCGTGCGAGAGTGTGTGTGTGTGTGCTATCGTATAAACAATATTAGAAGCCGAAATAACAACAACAAGAACAACAGCTACAAGAAGCCCACACACGAAAAAAAGAACAAAATATAAAAGCTTAACACATTCCAAAAAATAGCCAGAAGACCGATCAAGTTTTGCTGAAAAGGCGCGAACTTTGAAACCGTAACAGCACGCGAGAGTGTGAGAGGGAGCGAGAGGAGACGCGAGCGAGCGAGCGAGAGTAAAGGAAGGCAATAGAATCATCGAACAGCTTTTGAGTTGGTTCCTCGTGCAGTTCGCTCTGGCATTGCAGCCGGGCGGCTAAAGCAGTTTTCAGTGACACACTGGATCAGCCGCAGGATATGGATATTGATGCTCCCATTGCGCTTGGCATGCAGGAGCACCATCACAACAACGACATCGAGAATCATCAAAATAACAGCAACAGCGGCGCATTGCCATCGCACGTTTACCATTCGGAATCATCAATGAATTTTGATTACTTGCAAGGCCTGCATGCGGATGCGGCAGCGGCATCCACATCCTTGGGCGTTTCCAGCGGCACCGGCAACAGCTCCTATGGAGGACTGGTCGACGACAGTAGAGCGCTGGACAGGTTGTTATTCCAAACTACATAAAAACAAAAAAAAACCAAAAAACTACTTCTAGTCAACACAACAACAACAACTACAACCCTCGATTTAAATATTTAAATTTTAAAAATTTAGTTTCTTTTTTTCTTATTATTTGTTGCCTTTTGTTATCTACCGTAAATTTTCGCGCTGCTACCTTATGTTTAGTCAGCTTATGTAGAACGTCATAATAATTTATTTATGTCTTTGTTTTGTATGCATATTTGGTAATGCCTTATAATAATATTATTAATATACATAAGAGCGGTGGTAGACCAAATTTGAACTCGATTGTCGCCCACACAATGCCCAAATAGAGCGTTGTGTGAGTGCCTCGATAAGTATCATTAAGTTTCTCTATAAGCTGACAGTCTAACCACTTAACAACAACAATTCTGCTTCTCTCTTTCCATATAACCAACAACAACAACAACAACATTTAACAATCAACATTGGGCAGACCTTTCAATGCAAACGAGCGGTAAAACCATCTCATAATATTGTGTAAAAATATGTGGATAAAAATAATATTTTATGCCCATTTATAGATTTGTTACAATACTAGATCAATTGGATGCGCGCGTGGAGAAGTTTCGCAAGGATTCGCTGAATTTACAGGAGAAGAAGGACTATTTGCTAATGTCCATGGATCTCATCAAGAGCAACGAGTTGCTGCAAAACATGAGCGAGGGTAAAGAGTTCATTGGGAATTGAGTATTCCAGCTGCATAATAACATAATATATTTATTGTGTGTAGGTGAGCGTGAAGAGATCATGTTGTATATTCAGCGCGTTAGTTCGCGCCTTGCCACTGTGGAGCTGAACGTGCGTACCGTGAGGGACGCGTCGCAGGAGGATTCACTTAGCCAGATTAATGCCTTAATTGATACAATGATCAAAATGGGTGACCCAGTTATTGGACGGCAACGTTGTCAACTGTATTTAAATGCCTGCTGCAGCAGCACAATGGATCCGACTGGACGCATGGGTATGGGTACGGTGCATGAGGCGGATGTGGGGCCTATCGATAAGAAGTTTGAAAGTGCTCTCCTCGGTTGCACTCTTGACGATCAGAAGAACATAAAGAAGCGCTTGCAGGCTTTAATGGGTTATCTGAATAAGCAAACTGTTACCAATTAACTTATTACTAGCTATGAGTATGCCAATAATATAAAATTATGTTAATAGGCAATAACGATATAAACCAAAACAAAATTTCAAAACAAATATACAATACGCCGACACACAAATAAATCGAATCTGAAATAGTGCTTATCGATATTTATTGTCTGACTGGTCAGCAATCGATAATAATCACGACGTTCACATACACTAATCAGCTGAGCAGAAGCCGTTAGTTTGGCTCACTTTTGTAATTGATCTAGCTTAAATATACATAATTAATTTTATATGCCCGGATAACAAATATCCTGTGGTTTTAACACGCGATCGCTTAGCACCCAGACAGCGCCTTCGATGCCAAAGAATATTTGCTGTATATTTTTGGAAGTTAAGTATATAATCTCATTGCCCTCGGCTGTTAAATTTGTCAACTGTGCACAGCGCACAACGGCGCCAAACTTGGGCATCACATAGAACAGCGCACCAAAGTAGTCCATTATCATGCTTCGACTGGGACCCAACAAGTTGCCCAGCCGCGTTAGCTGTATGTGCAACGAGTTGGAGTTGGATCCTTCCAATTGCAACCTTTTGCTGGAGCTGTAGAGCACGCCATCTTGATCGGAGACGATCAGCTCGCCCTGCAGTCCAAAGGTAAAGTCAATTGGTTTGATGGGAAACGTTTGACTCATATTTTCATATTTGTTGCTTTTTAGCTCACGCCGATGCCAGGTTTGCTCCAGTATATCATAGGCCACGATATGCGGTTGACTGTCCGATATGAAGTAGATATGGCGCTCCAGTTCGCAGTTGCTTGCCTTGGGTCCGAGTTGTACGACCAAGCTCTCTGTGGCATTGCTGTCAATGTGCTGGCCACAATCGATGCGTAGCAACTCAGCATTGTTCCTTATCAAATCGAAGACGAACAGCTTGGGCGGACACTCGCTGCTGGGCCAGCCCACGTCCATGACCCAGAGACGACTTAGGCTGTCTACCTGTGACCAATGCGCTTGCTGCAGACGCGTGCAGTCCGACTCCAGCTGTACTCTGCTTGCATGGACCTCGCTGTTGGGATAGATGGCCGTGCGCATGGGCAGATAGGAGACGGGCCACTGTGCCTCGATAAGTGTAGGAAAATCATTGTGCTCGACGCTTATGCTGAGGAAAACGCGCGCAAAGTGTGTGGACAGGTGACGCACATGGTAAGAGTCGTTGAGACCCGCCTCCGACATTGACCAGCCTGCAGAGCAGCCCGTTTCCAACAGCAAACAGAGTATTAAGTAAAGACGGAGCCGCGCTTGTGTGTCCATTGTTTAGCGAGCGGACTGCAACTGGAACTATGCTAAGCAGGCCGTTGCTTACGTTGTAAATGGAAATGAAAATGGCATGGAAATTGGCCAAGTCAAGGCAGTTTAAGAAATTCGTCAAATTTGTCTAGCTCAGCATTTGGCATATCGTGTGTCAGACGGCGCAACCGGCAATTTCGACCAACCACAAAAAAAAAACGTCAATATCCCAATATGAAATTTGTAATAGCAGTATAAATAGATCAGACTCTATATGTATATGTATTGGCATGAGGTAAACATGATCTGATAAAGACGGCTAAGATTATTTGGCAAGCAAGCAAAGTGCTCAAAGTATGATCATCAAATTTGTAGCTTTCATTAAAGCAAGAAATGTATTTTTAGTGTAGAGTATTAAGTCATCGGTGCTCCACTGATTGTTAAGACAATGTTGTTTACGTATTTGAAAGATACGGAAACTTTTCATGAACTAACATTGACTCATTTCAAGTGGCATTGTCTTCGACAGCGTATCTATTCAATTATAAATTTATTGCAGATAAGCTAGCTGTTTATATATATTGATTTTGTATATAAATAGGTTTTTATATATTTTATAATTATTTTTAAATTGTAATGTCATTTAGAGGCAAAGCAAGCAGAAGGCTTTCAGACCATATGAGAGATATTTATATGTGTTTATATTTAAATATCATTTGGAATTATCCAAAATTATTGGAAATACATTTTGTTGAAAGTTGAATATATGTAAAAATATATATTATATATATATATATATATATATATACTTATCTGATTTATATATACATATTTAATTTAAGTTTAACAAAAGAGTTTTTCCCATAAATTGCGTGTTAAATTTTGGTTAAAATCAAATTCTTAGATCTATTCGACTGAGCCATGCCCTGGACTTCTAGAAGCATCTAAATATTTTGTGATTTGCTATATAGCTATACATTACTGTTTATTCACAAATCAGTTTTATCTTTATATATATTTATTATCATAATTTCGTTATATCTTGTTATCATAACTTGATTTTCTTTGGAGCTCTTATCACATTGTCTCAAGTTTCGAATTTGTTGTGCATAATTGAAGCACTAGCCAAACTTTTTCTTGTATTTACTGACCTAATAGCTCTTTTATATGCCGCACCTGATTTATACGCACTATTAATGAAGCTCATATCTAATCGAAAACAATTTGAATTACTCTTCAAACTTTTGACGCTATTAAGCCAGTTGCGCTCTTTATTTACACAATTGGCGATAAAAGTTTCCTGTGCTAATGTAAATCCCCAAATAATATGTGTGGTGTACAAAGCAACCTCTCTATATAGTATTTCGCTGTTGATGTACTTATGCCAATCTGTAGCGTCTTATCTGGAACCAATTAATCATCGCAATTGATTTGTTTAACTTCTACATTTTTCCAAAATTTTGATAAAAAAAAAGAAAACAAATATTCAACGCCAAATTAATCACATGAAATTTTCGAATATGTAGCCTCAAAATTTATTGTAATTTATATTTTTGCATATTTATTACCTACCTAAAGAGCGATTGCTATAACTGCGATGAATCTGCGTGGTAGCCTGGACGCACGGTCTCAGCTAGCACGAAGTTTTTGTCAGTTTTGTATGGGGTGAGCTGGACGCCAATGCGTTAACAACTTGAATCAAATTGATTTATGTTCGCAGATTTTTTGAGCTGATTCTTGTGCTGGCTGTCAGTGGAGTGGTCTGGATATTGGTTATTCTCGGTACAACTGGGAGTTTGGCCATATTCGGTTTAACAAAGTTCCTCCGTGTGGCCTATGATCGACCTGAGGTGTACGCAGAAGATATTGGCGCCAATTTAACGGCTCTCAATTATAACGTTAGCAATACAGATTTCGTGAATGCCACAAAGTTTTGAGCACAATCAACCTAACGAGTTCAGGAATAACGAGTTCTACCACATCAGGTAGCTTTCTCTGTTAGGCTGGGGCACTGATTAACCGATATCTTCTTATCAGCCAATTGTGTTTCTCTCTCTGTGTGTGTGTGTGTGTTTTTTTTTAATTGTGCCCCGATATGATTAAAGCTTTTCACGCCTCAATGCTACAACTTGACTTGTGAGCACCGTCCATTTCAGTTGTTATTTTGTTTTGGCACTCGACGGAACGTTCAAATCGGTGTATATATAAATATATATAAATATATAGTATATACAGGCAAATATATATACATCGATATAATTGTATATATATATATATATAATTCTCTTTTTGACGGGTTAACGTGCACGGAAAACTAATTGAAAATGTGCAACGCTCTGTGCGAATGCCTCAAGTGCCCCGGCAAGGTGGTTTGCTGGTAAGTTTTTCAAATGTTTATATTTTACAACTGTGACTCAGGTGTCAGCTAAAGTAATGTAGGTGTGACATTTGCATAGTTATTCATGTGCTGAAAAGAACTTAGAGATGTTATATTTGGAGCGCTTGCAGCTTCTGTTAGTTTGTCTGTGTGAAGTTGGGAAAATTTGAAATGTGAAATATATATACATATATAGCAGTATAGATCTTGACATGTTTGTCTTCAAGTCGACCTACATATATATGTATATGTTTGTGGCAAGTAGAACTACTCCTATATATCTCTATATATCTATATATAGCTCAACAGTAACCAGCCCGAAAAAGGTTCTAGTCTATAAAGCAGTTAGCTGGCAAATGGCAAATCGGCTTAAGCCTCTATAGCTAGCTAGTTAGTATCTTCTAGATCTGCTATAGGTCGATTTGCCATATATGATTGATGATATGATATGATATGATGAAGCTTCTCTGTAGTCATGACATATTGGCAGATTCTTTATCATCTATAGTTCTATAGGTGGAACTTCTAAGTTTAGTGGGTAGTTCGTTTATTGTGGAACTATTCTATAGATTGATATTTATATGATTTATTTGATTGAAGTATTCAGTTTTGCAGGTGAATAACTATAGAGACCCTAGTAAAGTGTGAGGCAGAGATCAAGTAACTCAACTCAAAGGAAATCAGATCAATTTTGGACTATGTTATATATGAATATATTATTTATTTCCCTTCCAAATTTGTACATTCATATAAAGCGTATGGAGTAAAGTTGTTATCTACTGGGGTTAGCTAATTGCTTTTTAACTGAGATATTTATGTTATTTTTATAGTTATGGGTTGGCTTAAGTGTTTTAACAATATTTTGATAAGCAAGGAAAAATATATATGAAAATATATGAAAATACTATTTATTAATAAACTTTATATGAATATACTATATAATATTCAAGATGTGTCATAGCTTGCAACAGCTATACAGACAATCTGGCAACAATTTATGATTCAAGCCTTGTTAATATTTTGATTAGTAATAATGATTACAAAATTAATACATACATCATTATAAACACATAACTCTGAGCTATACAGACTGCCTTTAGGGAAGTGGCAAATCAGAAAATATAGATTCCTTAAGCAATTTAATGAGTGAATGGAGTGAGTTTTGGATAAATACCATATTACTAACATGATTACTAATCAAGTTATGCAAAAATTTTATAATATTTTATACTATATACATTCATTAGTCATTCCATAGAAATTTGACTTATAAATATAAACAAAAATTATACTTCTTAGGTCATTAAATGATGTTAGAGCTTGAGTTCTGAAACCTAAACTAGAGTAAACCAGCGTATTCACAAAAACTTATTTACAGCTTAGCCCACTCAATACATAAATTTCTAATGTTTTTCTGCCTCTTTGCTTTAGCTGCTGCTCGTGCGCCTGTAAAATGCTAATGAGCATCATTTGCTCGTTCATTGTGCTGCTGGTGATCATCGGATTGATCGTCTACTTCACTGTCTACTACAACAAGGACAGCAACGATGACAAGCAGAAGCAGCTGCAGCTGCAGAAAATGTTGCCCATTGTGAAGCGCAGCATACGCGATTACTTTAGTAAGGAATACTAAAAACTAATAATAAATAAAGGAAAACACGCTCAAAGAATTTATAATATAAGCTAAAATAGTTAACGAATAAACAACGACAACAACAACAACATCAACTTCATTCACTTCACTTATTATGGACATAATCTAATCACGCTCATATTATTGGTTTCTGGCCTTATCAGCCAGATTGTTGCGATTGTTTGAGCCAAAATAGTTGGTATGGCCCATCTATATGGGGTTTTTTTACTGATGGTTTGGGCTTGGGCTTGGTTTGCTTTGCTTGCCCGATAAGCGTTGCCATAGCACGCCAAATGATTCATGGGTAGGTGACATATATTTTTATTGGAAAAGCAATTAGGCAATGCCAAATATTTGTTAAATTATATATTAGACCTATGTAATACCCTAGTAAAGTGTGGGGCAGAGATCAAGTAACTGAACTCAAAGGAAACCAGATCAAGTTTTGGCCAGCTTTATATGAATTATGGTATATAGCTAATCTGTATCTGGATTTATAACACTTCCAAAATTGGTAGAGATTGCTGAAGTGCAAGTCTTTCAAGTCGCAAAAGCAATTAAGCAATGTTTGAAGAGCTGAGTGTATGTAAGAAAGGGAATTCCTGGAGAGGGAGAGAGTATGTTTCAGATATTATGACGAACCGTCGGCATAGCTTGCTTTATGAGGGTATTCCTAGAGGGTTGGGGAGAGAGAGAGAGAGCGCGAGTGCAGACGTCCCGCTGGCATAAACTCATTTATAAGCGGAAATTACTCTAGAGTAAAAGAGAGAGAGAGAGAGACTTCTAGATGACCCGCTGATTTACCCTCATCTGTGAGCAGCTGTTAGGTAAACAACGTTTGCCTTTGTCTAGGCTGAGCTGAGGTCAGGTAGTCGAAAAAGAACAAGAATTGAGGGTTGTAAATGGATTTTAGGTGCAACTACGTCTCAAACTCGTCTCGTCTCGCCTCGCCTCGGAATCAATCACAGTTCACTCTTTGCCAGCCAAGCGTCAGGTTCCTGCAGCCATGTCCAGCTCCAATGCCACCTTATATTACACAGCCATCGATGATATGTTCAAAGATTTGCTGCTGGACACCAGCATGGAGCAGCAGGTGACGGAGAATGAGGCGCCATTGCCAGCGACACCGAAGCGCATAGTGCGCATACGTAAACAAAATTTGTTTGCCAAGGAAATGGAGGAGGACTTCGTCATCTGTCGCCGCTTGCCCAAGTCCACAGATATGTCGCCCAGCACGCAGGAGTTGCGCAAGGAGCGACAGGGCGAAGAGCTGCTGCGTCTGCGTCGTCAGCGCTGGGAGGCTGAGCAGAAGAAGCCAATGCGACGCTTGACAATGAGAATTTGAGTGATGATTGGCCAACTTCTGATGTGTGTGATCGATAACAAGCAATCGATTTGGCGATCGATTGCAGTGCTTCCCTTGTTTTATGCTTTACTTTTTAAGATTTAGTTCAATAAGCTCTGCTAAGTATGCAATTGGTGATTTAAAATACAGTTAATACAAAAACCATACAAACAAAGAGAATTATAAAACTAAAAGCTTGCGAAAGCTTTTGAATTTGGCGTTATGCACTGAGCGAAACTTGGGTCACAAAAGCTGTGCCAAAGTGTGGGAAAAGATGTGAAATTGTTGAGCTTTGCTGAGTGAGAGTTTAGTGGAAGCAGAGTAATAAAAGATATAGATATAGATATAGATATATACAGCTGTGTTCATAAAAATAGTAGTGCGATGGAAATTTTGGACAACAAACAATATTTGCGTTTCAAATTGCTTGCAAAATATTATGTTTGTGCGGCACTACTATTTTAATGAACACTGTTTTATATGATGATATTTTATATAGTATATCTATAAGCAAGTCCTTTTGTGATATTATATATGGTAATATATATATATCATATATTCTATCATAAATTCTATCTCAAGCTCAATTGACAGCAATTTGTGGCAAGTGCTTGGAGCATTGCTCTCTCTTTCTCTCTGTTTGGTGATTAACCTTAGATTCATTCTAGCCTTGATAAAATTGTTTGATAATACAGAAGACATTGCCTCTTGGCCTTGGATGTTATTTGAATAGCCTTGAAGAACGTTTACCTGAGTACTACGCAGATCTGCGAATCTTGCCAAATCCCTTTTTCCTCTTTTATGACAGGATTTTGAGAAAGTCAAGTTTAAGCGTTGCCAAATCTCCCGATTAGCTTTCTAGGTATATAATCTTTATGTTTCGGTAGTTTCTAGATATTCTTCACTTTTATTTTTGGCAATCCTTGAGTCAGTTCACTGCACCAGCTCTAAATAACATTTTTATCAGCTGCGTGACTTTCACAAATATTTTTATAGATTTTATTGGAGCGCTAATCAGTCAAAAAGTTAGTTCGATTTGTTTATGAGCACAAATAAAACTTATGTATGTATATAAAAAAAAATCATATCACGCAATTAATTAAACTTTATGCAAATCATTTCGATTGCAGCTAAAACGGAAACCCCATTGACCCCTATCAGCGGCTTGATGCGTGCGGACGGCCCTACTATATGCACAGACTCCCTACCACATAACAATCTACAATCTATGCCCACATATGACAACAACTATGGCATACATACATTCTATACATACTATATGAGTGTGTCTTACCTCGCATCTCGTGACGAGGCGGAACTCAACCAGCGAAACTCATAACACAAATTTTTGTAAAAATCGCTGACAGCCAACCGCTGCTTGGATTTAGCTGAAATTTGGTATATAGCTACACTAGACCTTCGTCTATGACATATCCGAAATTTGCAGCTCTCACTTAAGTGCAAGTGCCTCAAATCGCAAAAGTTTATAGCTCGCTGCTGCCTGCACCGATTTTGTTGATTCTTTCAAAATCAGATACGTCCCAGCTTACGCTATGATTGTGCCAAATTTAGGCCAAATCTATGTGCAGGAACATATTGAAATCATTTAACGAAATACATTTTAAATCGTGCCATTTGTTGTAAACAAAAAACATTTCAGAGTTTCGCTGGGAATTCGCTTTTGACTTTATCATCAATGAGACACGCGGCCGGTCGCAGCGCTAGACAGATCCATGTATAGACAGCAAGAGAGCGCCATCTAGAGGGGAGGGTGAGCGACTGTAGTGCATGTGCGTGTGTGTGTGTGGTGAGAGCGTCGACTTGACACACTTGTGTATGTGTATGTTACTTATGTGAAAGCTCTCTCTGTGTGTGTGTGTGAGTGTGGGTTCGGGTGTCTGTGGGGCGCGGACTGTGACGGCGTGTGTCGCGCCTTGTTTGATGAACTTGATCAGTGGGGTAATCAGACTTCACTTGGATTGATATTGTCAACGAAATTTTATAGAATTTTAAGAAGTGTTTAGGGCAAAGATTCAATAAATATATGAGATTATATACAAAATGAATAAATGAAATAAATAAATTTAATCAGTAATAAAGGATTTTTGAAGACTTAGGGTTGCATGTAGTAGAAAGGTTTGATGGATCTTATATATGTACATATGTATATAGTATATATGTATGTATATATATATATGTATATCTTTTTAGGAAGGTTTATACCCATACAACCCATCATTATAGACTTGCCAGCACTTAAACCACTAATTAAGGTCATATTCCAATGACGAGCTTTTGAAATCGGTTATGGCTTAGCTTTAAGTCTGTAGCTAAGATATCTGATTAGTATCTATATCAATAGTATACTAAATCTCTAGTTAAGATAACTCAGTAATATATAATTTTAAAGAGAAAAGTGCCAACAAAGTTAGGTCATCGTCTATATGATACCAATTCTGCTTTACGGGTTAAGTATAGGAGTTTATGGAATAATACGTCAATCATGGCTAATATTGTATAAGATGTATATATGGCTAATCTCTATAGATATAGCAAAGAACTATCTAGTGTAATCTATGTAAAGAGCCTATATAAAGTATCTATTAAATGACCTATAAAATCAGTTATGACTGATCTTTATAGATAGTAAAGATAGTAAAGATCCAGCTGTAGTCTGGCACTTTAATACCTATATTATCTTTATATTTGGCACATGTCAAAAGTGTCCTAAAAATTACATTAAAGTTTACTAGCAAATGCCCTATATAAGGCATATATAAATGCCCTGTAATAGGTGCCTAATCTAATTACCAATGACTATTCAGATTTTATGGCATTTGATATATACTATACATATCATAAAACGCTAGTCATTTGATTCACATTTATGAACATGAATAGCAGATTCGCAAGTGGAATGTTTACTACAAATCGATGAATAAGCATTTCTACTAGATCTAGGCTATTGATATGGCCAGCTACTTCTATCGAATTGCATTCATTTAACTTTAGTTTAGTCTGATTCCACATGTGTTGCTCCAGATATCATATTACTTAATCGAAACTTGAATTGAATTTCAACTGTAATATCAGATCATAGCTCTTCGTTGAATAATGAATCAAAGAATATTTATAAAATCATTTATATATATATTTATTTATTATTATCAATATATTTGTCTAGGCACTAAGTAATACATGTTTTGCTGTGCACAAAACTGGAAAACAGGATATTCAAGGACATTACTCCAAACTATTAGCATATGAACCCCCTTAAGTATAAGATTTACGCTTAACGTCTATGTAGCCCGGTCAGCAGTAGAGACCCTGACCCTCGTTCTGCTCAATGTGATAGTTGCAGTATTGTCGCTGAGTGGGCGTCAGTCCGAGTGTGTCCGCCTCCGATTTGAATTGCTCAATGCCGCCCACGCCGGCGAGATAGCCGTTCAGCTTGGTGGCCACGTAGCTGGACTGCAGCAGCTCTGGGTTTAGATTGAGGGATGCAGCCAGATCCTTGTGTCCTTGCAGTCTGTACTTCTGATGGTAGCTGTGTTAGCAAATTTATATATATATTAGTATATATATTAGCTGAAAATAGTTAGTTCAACTTACGCCTCAGCTGCGAAAAAGTTCTCCTTGGGCGCAATGCCCGTGGTGATCACCTCAGGCAGGCGACGCTCCTGCTCCTCCAGCTTGGAGGCTTCAGCAATTTGCTTCTGCTCATCATCGTGGTAGAGTATCAGCGAGGCATACTGCCGCTTCATGGGCTTGGTTAGGCCATACTCATGATTGTTCCAGAATAGATGCAGCAGCTCCTTGAAGCTAATCACCGATGGATCATAGTCAATTTCCAGCACTTCCGTGTGATCACCCCTGCATAAAGTTGAGCGGTTAGTAAGCGATAAGCGTTATCAAGAGCCAAAGCAAAGGCATAGATAGATAGTGAGGGGCGAGAGAGAGAGAGAGGGATAGATATTTGTTAGCCCAATTGATGCCCCATTTCACAGTGCTTACATTTTACGGTACGTTGGCAAGTCGGAGCTGCCGCCGGCATAGCCGACAGTGGTGCGCAGCACTCCACGCGTGGCTCCATACAGCGACTCGGCGCCCCAGAAGCAGCCCATGCCAAAAGTCGCCGTGGCATGGCTCACATTCAGCCGATGGACGGGCGAAAGGCTCAGCTCCTTCTGCTCATTGCGCACTGTACTCTGTGGAAAAGAGATAGAGATAACAAAGAAATTCAGTTGATGAGTTAGAGTTGCAAGAGTTCAATGCACTGTTCAAGCAGCCAGCGCACCAGAAACAGGAAGGTGAGGCCGTAGCCAAAGCCAGGCAGACAACGCATCACACACAAAAGTCGTGAAGTTGCTTCACAAGCTTTCAGCACGTCGCGTTTTGAAGTTCTTTAGCACAAATTGCGCTACGCCGACTAACTGAAATAACTGTGCTCACGCTCTTTACATTTTCGCTGCTTTCTGATGCATATGTATGCGCAGCTCTCGCTCACTCTCTCTGGCGCGCTGCTCAGCTGTTCGAGAGAGGGCAGCGCAGCTGTTTGCTGGCTGCAGCTGTGACGTCACAGATGCGTCGACTCAAGGTCAATGCTAATGTAGGCAGTGAAAATAGTTAAAGCGAACAAAATCGAAAGTTACGCGCAGCACAATTATTTTACAATATATAGTACAAGTTCAATTCTATTTTAATCGCAAGGCATTCAACTTGAATAGTAATTAAATAACTTGAAATCACTTTATACTTGCTTTAAAATTACGAAACAGGCGAGCAAACATTTTTTTGCTGTTGCTAATTCTTCGCTAGTTGTGCGGCAACTAAAGCTGGCCATAACAATGTGGCAATAGGAAGCTCAAAAAATGTGCGCTGTATTGGCCTTGGCAAAAGTTCAAAGCACTCGGAAATTAAATTTTATTTGAATTTAAATTCTTGCGCGCCTTAGCATGAAATTTGGACTTGTGACACTTTAAATCTTGAAATCACTTAGTTCATCTCGCTTGCTTACCAAATCCTTGAGTTCAGGAGTGGAAACATCTTTAGTGATGGTTAGCGACATGGTTTTATATTTTATTACAAAGAAATTGTGTAGTGCTTTGCTTAAAGAAATGCGAGCAACTGTTGACTTACAGCAAGATGCCACTCAATTTATACGCAAACGACGAAGCGCATTTCATACCATCTTGATAACACTCTTCACACAGTGAGTGTGAGTGTGAGTGAGAGCGGGAGAGCAACTGGTAAAAGTGTTGCTGGCAACATTCAAACATGTTGTTAAGCTCGACGAGCGTGCGCGCAATACAACAGCTTTCACATACATGCTGTAAAGCTCGGCCAGCGTGAGCTTTCAATCAAAGAAACTTTAACAGTGGTTTATGAATGTAAAGCTACACGTAATTTTATTCATCATTTATATAAATAGTATTTTGTCGTTGCAATTAATGCTTTTGGCTGCAGTCTTGTAATTGATCAAGTTTGGGCTGTTTGTTATTTGTTCGGCTCGTATTTCAGCAGACTTAGGCGTAAGATGAAATCGAGTAAAAACATTTGAATTTTGATATCCTTGGGATTCTGTGTGTTGTAAAAGCCAGGCACACCCGCTTTTTGCAGCATAGATTGCTGGTCGAAAACCTAAATAATGATAATAAATCTGTGTTAACTTGTATTAAGGCAGTGGAATATGCTTGCAACTCGCCTTCTGATCCAGCACTTCAATTATTTTCTTGTCGGTCTCCAATAGTTTTTTCGTATGCTTGATTTTCATAAGGCCCAGTATGTGCTGCAGTTCCTCTGGATCTTTGATTTTGCCACGCCAATCAGCCACCTCGATTTCATACTCGTTCTCCACTTGCGCCCGCATCTGTATCAAATGCTTCTCCGTCACATGTTGCAATTCCATTAAGGCCTTAACTATATCGAAAATGCTTTCGTTCAAAACACAATTCGCCAGCTCGGTGAGCAGGTCGTAGGATATTCGGGTCTGCAGAGTACTGATTTCAAATTGTTTAGATCTTTAACAGTTCGACATTTGCATTTACTCACTCTGGCAGCTCGGAATGCATTTCTTTAAGCTGATCCACTAAGATAAGGTAATCAATTACAACTTTTGCTAAAAACAAAACAAATAAACATACTCAAGAAGTAGATTTTGCGCTGCAGGAACTCGGGCGTATGATGTTGCTGCTGATTTGTTGTCTCATTAAATGATTCGCTGCTGTTGGAGTTTGTTTCATTTCCCATTGGAACGTCTTCCATTATTATTTCTGCTAATTCTAATTAATTATAAATGTAGTTTAAGTGGCCAAATTCACTAATTCAGCCAGCTGCATGCAATAGCAATTTAATTATTTACAGCCAAACATATGTGCGTTCAGGGTTGCATCGGCTTGAGTGTGACCATAGGCATTTGTCGATTTAATTATTCCCACGTATATCGAGAAGGTTCGTCAAATTTAAATGAACATAAATTTGGACTTTGTCGTATTTTTTAATGGCGACAGCTTGAAATTTCGCAAAACGTGAAGTTTTCTGATCTCATATATGAATAAAACGAGAACAATTATAAAAAAAGGAATATATTTGTTTTTGATTTATGTAAAATTTTGATTTAAAATCGCATATGATTATTATAAGTGATTACATCCATATTGTATGATTATGTTAAAAATTCAGCGATTTGCGTGCCTTAACAAAATGTGCGTCCATCTCATAGCTGTAGACACGATTTTGTTTGAGTTTTCGCCGCTTTTTCAGTTCCGTTAAAAACCCAATGGCGCCAGAACAGGGTGTAGCAGGTACATGCGACTTCTTCACGTCCTCCGAATAACTTTCTCGTTTTCCATTATCACGTTGCGTCTGCTTTGGCGTTTCTACAATTTGCAGGCTGTTGAGCCTTTGTAAAATTAGATTTGTCTCAATGCTGGCCATGTTTGAACGTTAGCTTTTCTTTTTTGCGCTTATTCGCTGACTCTGTCTAACCGCTGTTGACGGATGCTGCTTTGCAACTAGTTCCTCAAATATCCTATTCTGACTTTTATATACGGCAGACGCGCACGCAATTTTAGTAGAGCCTGTCATAAAGTTGTGCAAATTTTCGGGGAACTATCAATGCAGCTGTCTGTCCGAATTGTAGGTAACAGTAATGGACACGATGTATTATTTTATGATTTCCGATGAAAAGCGCGTAATTTCAGTTTAATGAGTTTAAAAGTGAGCAGGTAACAAATTAAATCCACCATCTGGCGTGTACACACTGGCAGCAACCCACCATATGTTTTCGAAATTCAAGTGCACGTGTGTGTGAGTGTGTGCGCCTCTGCCTTATGTGTGTGTGTGTGTGTGTGTGAGAGCATAGTGTGAGCAGCTATTGCATTGGTGGGGAGATTCATTAGAATTCTGTTACGCGAGCGGTGAGGCAGTCGGTAACCCTTCAGCATTCAATTGGCAATAATAATAATTCAGCATTGGCAATTAATGCAAACAATTGATTTAGACAATAGTAAATCAATAGCAATAGCAATAGCAATAGCGATAACAACAACTAGAAAACGCACACATCGATTGATATAAAAACCAAAGCTAACTGTGAATATTGTGTAATTGCTTGAACGAGAAGATGAATTTGAAATGAGCCAGCAGAACGAAGAAAAACAAAAACAACTGAAAAGAGAGCAGCTTGTCAACAGTTGGATTTAAATAAATTTCTTTAATCATATGATTTTCTAAAAAAAAAATACGCACGTAGTCGTAAAAATAAACAAAAACAGAAAGCAGAGAATAATCGTTGGCCTACAAAAAAATAACAATAATTACAAATTTTTTTCATCAAATTGACATGTACACAGTAAACAAGGGACCTAGCAAAATTGTTGCTAAAACACGCCGCGGTAAGTACAAATATACAATATATTGTATGTAAATGGTGTAAGAAGTACAATAAACCCTACGGGAAAGGCGAGCGCCTGCAAAAAGTGTTGCTGTTATGTCACAACATGCCGCCGCTGCCGACAGAGGCAGCGCTGCTACACTCTCCCGCAGCGCGCTCTCTCGGGCGCTTGCTCTCGCTCTTCGTCTTTTGTTTTGTACTTTTTGCCGGTAAACCAAATTTGCATTCAAACAATAACAAACAAACCGCCCGCCCACAGGTCTGCCACAAAACTTTGAAAAGTTCGAGAGCATTAAGGAGAGCGGCAAGAAACATGGGAGCATCAGCCACAGCTTTGATCTCAACAGTCCCGAGAAGAACAAGAAGTAAGTGAACGTCGCGACGTGCGTGTGTGTGTGTGTGTGTGCTTGCGGCTTATGCAAACGATGTTCGCTGCACTGTGGCTTATCACAGATCATTCGTTTTATCACACAAAAAAAAAACGAAGAAAAAGAAAATATCTCGAATAGGTCGACCTTTGTATATAACAGAAGCATGCTAATTAAGTAACCAGAGTAACCGCTTAGCTGACAACACGTGGGCCATTTTCGGTTATCGCCAGCAGCGCGGCGCATTGACATTTGTCTGCCATTTTCTACCCGTTACGTCACAAAAAGTGCTCTGCCGAATAATTTTCCATTACGAGATTTATTTTCGAAGTCAACACGTGCGTGACGTATGTTTGCATAAGTACTTAATTAAATATGTGTGCATCTTTTTCTTACGTTAACGTATTTACATGTATGTGTTTGTGCATCTTCTTATTCTTATTCTTATGTTAATGTAACGTATTTCTATTTAAATTTATCAGCATACCGCGTCCGGTATTTCAACAGAGCTTCGCTTCGAAACGCATTGCGCCCACAAAGCTCATTGAGGATGAGGTGATAACGCCGCAACATGAGGAGATAATACGCTACATAAATGACTGTAAGTGACACAATTTCATTTTACACTTATTATTTCTTATTCTCATGCTCATTCTCAATTTGAATGCGCATCTTCAAACTGGCAGCGTGGAACATTTTGGTCGCGCAAAACCCGTATGATTCCAGCACTGTGAAGCTCGATGGCAAGGCCGATGCCAACAACAACAGCGCCTCAACCATGGCCACGCCCAGTCCTGTGGATAGCATCATCGCCAATACACCTGTGTCGGCATCGGCTGCGCCGGCCGTTTGGGTGGAGCCGCCCAGTCCAGCACTGAACGATTTTAAGCCATTCGATTTGGAGTCGTGGTGGGGACGTCGCTTGTTCCACAACATTACCAAAAGCCTATAGACTGATTGGCCGCTGGGTTACGTTAATTTAGTAGTCGGTGCTTCCGTTTCTATTATTTTGACATCTAATTTCGACTGGAAATCAAATTCACATTAGATATAAAGATTCAAATAGCGGTTAAGTCTTTGCAATTTTTAGATTGGCCGTTTGAAACGGCAATTCGACGAGTCCTGCAATTTTTTTCCCCTTTTATTATATAAATATAAATTTAAAGATCGTATCAGTTGTTGGCCGTGTAAATAATTCGATACAAAAGTCATTGTATGATTCTTTCATATATAAAGATAAGATTGATTCATTAAGTTTTTGTTATGTAGAACATATATATATATATGTATATATATATATGCATAAGAGATAAACATGTTAATAGTCTTCTCTGGTCACTAAGCAGCTTTCAATTTAAAAGTCAACAGCATGTTCAACGAAAAGCTTTTAGGATCTTTTAATTTGTATATTTTGAGCTCACACCTGACACTTGCCGAGCAAAATATGTTTTAACTCTAGTTATATGATATGAAAACCATTTAAATGTTAAAAATATATCACTTTAGTTACTAGAAAACAATATTTTCCTAGCATACTTAAATAAGGCAAATTTAAATGGCGGGAATGAACTTTAGCCTAAGAATGTTTTGTTTGAAATATGGAAATAACAAGCACAAAATACAAGTATATCTATAATTGTTTATATTAAAGTGATTTGTATAATTAAAGTAGATGCATAAGCGAATGCAAATCAAAAATCCGTTAAAACTGTTGGCTGTTCATTAACATGGGGCCAAGAACTGTTAAATTTAAATTTTCACTCTGTTAAAATCTTTGTGTAAATATGTTCAAGCGGTAACAGTGACAGTTCGATTACATTACAGAGTTGCATTACGATACGCATTGTTGCGTTAACATAGAGCATTTTGCGTCATCGTTAACAGTCAGCTGAGCGCCGGCGAGCACATCCAAAGTTAATTTACAAGAATTTTACCAAAATGTCGTGCGTAGAAGGAATTAGTGAATTGGAGGCGCGACTGGGCGAGGCCACACTAGAGGATGTGGCTAGTCGTCATCGTCGCGAGCGCAAGGAGCTGCAAGCCAAATTGCAGGCAATGAAGAAAAATGCGCCAAAGAACAACAAAAACAAACGCAAAGAGTTTCTCGAGGAGATGGCTCGTCTGGAAGGTGAACTGGAACAGCGTCAGAAGGCTGAACTCCAAGATGCCTCTGCCACTGCAGCAGCAGCAACAGCATCAGCTCCAGCTGCCATTGAGCCAGCAGTTGAAAAAGCGTCAACGGCAGCACCAGCCGCGGACAGCGACAACGAAGAGGAGGATGTAGTGCATCCAGCGCAGCAGCGCTTGTCCAAGGCTCAAAAGCGTCGCAACAAAAAGGAAAAGGAGGCACGCGAACGTGAACAGGAAATCCAGGTGGAACTGGAAAACGCCGCCAATCAGCCGTCGCCCAAGCAAATTGAGCTGCAACAAATCACAGCTAAGTTGAAAGATCGCCAGCTGGCGCTGCACATGATACCCTCAGATGGCGACTGCCTCTACAATGCCATACGACATCAGCTGCAGCTGCACGCGTTGCCCGGCCACAGTGTCCAGGAGCTGCGCACCGAGACGGGCAACTATGTGCGCGCCCATAAAGATGATCTCATTTGCTATATGACCCATCCGGATACAGGAGACTTACTCAATGAGCAGCAGTTCGAAGCTTACTGCCGGGACATAGCCAAAACTCATGCTTGGGGCGGGCACATCGAGCTAAAGGCGCTCTCCTCGCTGCTGCGTGTGCCCATTGAGGTGATCCAAGCCGAAGGCGCCTCCACGCTGCTGGGCCAGGAGGAGTTTGGCGGAGCGCCACTCGTCGTTTGCTATCATCGCCATATTTACCAACTGGGCGCCCATTACAACTCCACAATTCCAGTGGAGTAGCGGGAGTTAAGCAGCCAAATGAAACGAAATTGAAATGCTTTGTAACATGTTTATTGAATTAATATATTGACTTCTCTCTATATAGATATATAT
Organism: Drosophila leonis; assembly: GCA_035045365.1. NCBI lineage: Eukaryota > Metazoa > Arthropoda > Insecta > Diptera > Drosophilidae > Drosophila > Drosophila leonis. The sequence continues at coordinate 11,343,485 of JAWNPC010000454.1, read as the reverse complement.
ACTATATACACTATATATAGTATATGCATTTGGAAGATTTGAATTATTGTCAAAATTTGCAAATAGTTTCATATGCTTTGTACAAATGTTATTTATTTCAAAATAACAATTAAGTTAGCTTAGGCATACTTTACAAGAAGATTAATGGGCATTTCAAATATCTCTCTCTATCTATATATATATATATAATATGTAAAATCTGATTCAGTTATTTTTGTTAGCTTATATTCATAATACAAAATGTAATCGAATATGTACAACATTTGAATTTGTAAAGTAGAAGCTTAGCTAATTATTATTAGTTGGAACCCTGCCTGATTATTGTTTAGTAAAAATTGTCCTAGAAGCGTTTGATCTCGAAAACTGGAATAATTAGATAGGTTGAAATTTCTAGATGATGGATGCCTCCACTTCATTCTTAATTCATTTAGTTTAGGTACTTGTAGTTGAGTTGTTTACTTTTCCTTCTTCTTCTCGGCCTTGCTGGCAGTGGGCTTCTTGGCTGGTGTGCTGGGATAGATTATAAACATGACCAGCTGGATGCCACCCAAGATCCACAGGAACAAATTCTGATACTACAAGACACCAAAGGATATCAAGTTAAAAGAGAGAACTTGGACGCCATCAAGTCAAAGGCACTTACCACCATGACATGATTGCGTATGGACACCGCATACAGGGTCCAGGATGTGGCCACCAGCTGTCCGGCAAAGATAATGGGAAAGGGCATGCCCTCCGTGCTCTTCCTCTTGATAATGTCGGGCAAGTTGAGCAGCGGCGAGCCAACTAGCCAGACGAGTATCGATGTGATCAGCATGCCCAGACGGAACTCAATCTGCTTGGGATCCTCGAAGTTCGCATAGGCTATGCAGGCCATCAGGAACAGTGCGGCATAGCCGATCTTGACCCAGATCTTTGATTTACTCTCACTCGATGCATAGTAATAGAAGCCAACCATGAAGATCGAATTGATGGCGAAGCCAATGACATTCACATTGATCATTGGCTGATCGCCCATGATTTGACCCAGTTTTAAGCTGAGAACGGTTCTACGATTAGGATTAAAGAGGGAAAATTAATAAAGAAAAGTTGGTTACATGATAAGGCAAAGGATTATCTATAAATATTTATAATTATTCTATTCAGTTCCATTAGAATTTCACAATAAAATTCTATGTTTCGCCTAGGTCATTGCTTATTGATAAATTTGAAGATAAGATTTTCTCAACTCATTAACCATTGAGGCTATTACGTGTCCTAAACTAATGCACGCCGTGAACTTGCCCAGTTCGGAAAACTAAATTTTTCCTCTAAAGTATTTTAAAATAAAAATATATAAAATATAAATTTCTTTTTAAATTCCATTAAAATTTCCTTAAGTTCATTTTTCATTTTAATAAAAAAACAAATAAAAAGTAAATAAAAAATTAAATTTTCTTGAAAAATCCATTCAGTACACAACCAAATGTATGTGTGCGACTTAGGCAGGCTACACTGTACTACAATACATTATTAATATTATAAAAGCAAGCAAAGTCGCTATAAAAACTAGCCCAACTACTTTATCATAAGCTCTAAATCTTTATAGTCTCAACATAGAAGGCTCAACACGTAGCTTTCTGAATGAGCCATGTTTGAAGGGCACTTCCTGCACGCTGTCATCCACCCTCTCAAACAATAACAACACGGCTAGGTAGCTACAACACGCAACTGTTGCATTTAGCGCAAATTCTCGCGTGCCGCTTGGTACTTGGCCCCATTTTGCATTTGCATTTTCAATTTCATTAAGGAAAAGCAGCACGTGGAGTGGGCGAGGTCGACAATTGCGCCTAACTGGGCTTGTCCAGCTCACTGATTAGCTAAGCTGGCAGCTTTAAACAATCATAGACGACAGACTCTCCCAAATGCCGTCTATCGCATATTAAGAAGCCGCTTATGTATTACACTTATTTATATGAAGATAAGATGTACGTGCTGTAGCCTTAAAGCGATAAGAATGTGTCCAACTAGAATTGTTTCAAAATGTTGACAAATTCTAATTGGAACATTAGAGGAGAGTGTTTGTTTTATGTAACCGTCAATTGTCATTGACCGATCTATCGAACTACTGTGAGCAGCCTTTTGATTTAGCCTTGAACTGAGCTACTCCCACCTCTCACATATCGCACTCATTTTCTAAACCCATTTGGCAGCGTCATGGCGACAATTCAAAAAATTTAATCAATTACACACAGTTGCAAGTGTTATTTTTTTCTATCTATCTTAGTTTGTGTGTGTGTGTTCAGCTGAGCGTGAAATTGCACTATTTTCTTTATGGCTTTTTGAGATTTTCAGCACTTACAGCACTATACCGCCGAGAAAGGGTCCAATTGGATAGATGTCGCTGCTGCCCTTTTTGCGTATGTCATTTAAAAGCGCTATGCCGGATAGAAATTGTAGTGTAGTTACTGTGCCGGCTATTTTGCCGATGGTTTCACTGTGCGGTGCCAATAAGTCGCTAAGTGCATCCATTTTGTTAGACGCAGCTGTGTGTTTATGTTCTAAGGAAAACTTGTTTTACGCGCAGGCACTGGCTGGGGGCAGGTTTATAAACAAATATGCGAAATAATGAAAACGAAACAAAAATCTAACGACCAAACAAAACGGACTGCCGCTGCCGTAACAACTGACTACAACTGGCTACTCAGATTGGAGATGGCCACCTTTTATAAACAGAAATAGGCTAAATAATCGCATACTGTTATCGCTATCGCTAAAGCCCAAGTAGCAGCTATCGATTATACGTATTTCTCACATTTGAATTGTATATTTGAATAATGTACGTTAACACTAGAAATCCTAAAATTATTAAACATCCTCGCGGAGCACATGCTTCTTCTTTTCGTTGACAAACGGCACCTTGCCCTTCTTGGAGTGCTTGCGCACATTGGCCTCCTTGACCAGCTCCTTCTCCTTGACCATACGCATCTTCCGCTGTGCATTCATCACATGACGCGGCACCTGTCGATGGCGCGCAATCCGCTTGATTTGTGGATGAGCTGCATACTTCTCCTTGAGTGCCTCTTGATAGTTGAAGTTGGTGCGCTCGCGTGGACGTATGATGCCCAGTTTCTCAGACGCATTCGCCTTCCACATGCGCACATTCATTTCATCCGAGCCGGAGAAAATGTAGCGATTGTCCAGCGACCAGGCCACGCAAACCACATGCTGCATACGCTTGGTGTGATAAATGTCACGGGAGTGGCTCTGATGTGCCTTATAGAGGCGCACAGTTTTATCATAGCTAGCCGAGACAAACTCCTTGCCCGTGGGCGCGTAGTCCACATCCGTGACAGCCGAGACGTGATCGAAGTGCACCTTAAGAGGCGACTGCAGTTTGCGTGTATCAAAAGTGTAGAGACTGAAAAGGCAGTTGTTAGTTATATATTCTTTTCTAGTAGCTGACTCTGCTTACTTGCAATCCTCGTTGGCGACTGTAAAGTTGAAGGCCTCCATGGGATTCCAGGCGAGTTTGTTGCTCTTCATGGTCAGCACAACTTTGCGCAGCGGCTGCGCCTCTCGCTGATCGTACAAAATTATGCTGCGATCGCTGGCACAGCAGGCAAGCACGTTTGTCTCCACCGGATTGTAGGAGATGGTGTGCAGCGTGTCGACGCCCCACTTCAATGTCTTGATGGGATCGTTGTGCTGCTCATCCCAAATGGCGCATACCTCGCCGCAGGTGGCGAAGCTGTTGTCCTTGCGATTGTGCGAAATGCCATGCAAAATGTGACGGCTCAATATTGTGTTAACCGGCTCCTCCTCCTCGCCTACATCCGGCGCCTCGGCGCTCCACACTTTAATCGTCTTGTCATCGCCCACAGTGAACAAACGTTGGCCATTTCGCGCATAGGCAATGCCACGTACAAAGCCATCGTGCGCCACAAAGCTGCGCAAGCTGATGCGATTTGCCAGATCCCAAATACGTACCTCGCCATCGTAGGCGCCGGTGGCCAGCGTGGACAGTAGCTTGGGATGCTTGCCAAAGCAGGCGACGCCATCGCGATGGCCGCTCAAATTGCACACAAACGGCTTAGCAAACACACGATCTAGCTTGGTGGCATTCAAGGCGCGCACGTATTCCCTAGGACCCTCCATGGGATGCAGTGCCGGATCATAATTTCGTGGAACTGCAATTTGTGAGCTGTTTAATGTAGTCAACAGTTGGAGCATATCTTACTTTTATGATGTTGCAGTTTGGTTTCCCGGACATAGTTGTCCGGGTTGCGGCTTATCATTTTCACCTTCATTCTGTGCTAAGCATCAATTTATATTTTATTTATTTAAAAAGTAGTAACAAAACACCAAAACATGTGCGCATTTATTTTAATTAGGTATGGTCAGAAAATAAAACAATATATCGATAGTATCGATAAGTATTGTAGCCAATTCACAGCTGTTCTGTGTTATAATATATCGATATACCTGACAACAGCTGTTATTCCGCGCGTAGCCAACTAAATTTGAATAATGCAACAAGTGTTAATGCTGTGCTTAGTTGCGTGCAACTAATTTAATTTAATATTGATAACACCCAAATACTGAGACAACGCACATAAAGGTGCCCATATCAATGGTAATACTTATATAATCATCAGAAAGCTTATCCCAAACAGCGCGAAAGCCATAGAAGAAGCCAGCACCTGTCTGCTGATATAAGCAGACATTAACCACATGCTTGTAACGGTGTTGCAGGCAATGGCCTTTCATTTTTAGATTCACACCATCGGCTACATCGCGCGTCAACTTGGCAGCAGTTTCGATTTGATATTGTTTACCTGTGAATGTGCCGTAGTAGTTAATCAAATTAAATAGATTTGCCCAACAGCTCCCCTACCTTTTAGTTTTTCATTCAAGACGCTTTCGACCATCATTCGTATGTATGGCACTGGGAACTTGCAGCCGAAAGCGGGTCCCATATCGTATGCATTATAAATGGTAACATCTGATGCCGGCAGTAGCTCCGAATGCTTTTCCGAATCAGAATCGGAGTCATCTTGCCCAGGCCTCGCTGTATCTGAGCTAACAGTTTCGTTGCCCTTTTTATTGTCGCTCGTTGTGGTGCGATTGGTCGAACGGGATTTTTGTCCACCCGCTGACCGAGCTATGGCCCCTTGTTGGGGCTTCTTATTGATTAACGGCATTTCGCCTACGTTTCTATAATAATTCCAATAGATTATTAATAAATAGCTGTCCCCTTTTTTTTCAGTGTTGATCCATTTTGATGAACTACACAACGATCACTGAGCTCGAATTTCTGATTTTATTTGAAATGTTGACAGATTTTCGAAGAAATCAATTAAAAATACTTTGTAATTACGTTTGCAATTTTATAAATTTTTATTATTTTCCATTTTCTTGCTTAACTTAACTATTTTTTTTTTTGATAATTTTTTGTGCAGTTTCCAAAAACTTTTAAGTAAAAAATGTAAAGTATAAAAAAAAAATTGGAAATTTCTAAACATTTTCAATGCTTTTCACGTTTTCGATGGCTTCGACGCTTTTTTGGTTTTGGCTGTTCTTGGCTAGGCAACATCTGCTCCTGTTCTTGCTCTTGTTCCTGCTCCTGCTCTTGCTCCTGCTGCAGCTGCTCCAGTTGTACTCCGTGCTCCTGTTGCAGCTCCAGCAATCGGCGCCGACAGCAACAGCTGCGCAGCGAACGCATAAAGAACTCAAAATTTTGATTGAAATTATGCAAATGCTGCGGATCTATGGAAGATCCTCTGGAGCAGCCATCAATGGTCTGTTGAGCATACAGAATGCATTCGCTGGCATAGCCCAAGGTCTCCTTGAGTATGAGCACCTGCTGCTTCTTCTTCTGCTGCAGGTGCAAATAGCGTGTGCGCAGCGCATCCAAACGTCGATGCTCATTGCGATAATCCCCACAAATGGAATCATATTTACCACGCAACACCTCCAAGTCACACCTGAGCATCTTGATGGCCTTGTCCTTCTTGGCCAGCAGCCGATGGGCTTGGCGATGCGACGAGTGCAGCTCATCGTAGCTGCAAAGAGATCAAGTCGAAAGGATATATATTAATATAGAGAAGATGCCGGAGGAGATGCCTCATAAGTCTAGAGACTCTTCAGCCCGCTCTAATCTAAGCTAATCTGTCTACCTCAACTCCCCACTTACCGCTGTTGCATTAGCATTGGACTGATGGAGCCATAGAGTTCGCCTTTGGAGTCAAATCGTATGCCGTTCAGCAGCTGCATTTCCGGCTCACTGTCGCTGCAGGAATCGGTGTCGACGCCTTGCAGCAGCTGCACGAGTCGCTCATTGCGTTGCTTCTCCGTGTCCAGCGAGAAGTTGAGCTCGTGTATGCGCTCCGTTTGCCGCTCCAAGGCCATGCGCAGCTTGAACTCGTGCTGCTGATCCTCATACAACGTGTGCTCCAGCTCGCTCACCTTATCGAGTATTAGCTCAACTGTTTCCCTATACGGCTCGCGTCTATCATTGAGCTGTGCGACGGTCTGAGTGAAATGTTCCCTATTCAATTGTTTCTCTTCTTTGGCAACGCTGTTGCTGCTGCTGCTCGATTTCGGTGTGGCCTCGTTCTCTGTGGACGTATTGCTAAGCTGCTTCTTGGAGCCCGGGCTAAGTCTTAGACTTTGGCTCAGACTTCTGACCAATGCACCAAAGTTCATACTTGCTATGTGAAGTGTTCGAGTGTTTGTCGTGTGTGCAAAGTTGTTGTTGTTGTTGGTATTTTTAGTCGCCTTGTTTAGTTGTTGTTGTTGTTGTTGTGTTGTGCTGTAAGCATTGACTGCGTTGTCGTCGCTTGCTTTGCTGTTGTTGTTGTTTGCATTCCTAACCAAGTCTCTTCCCCCCCCCCCCCCCCCTCTCTCTCTCTCTCTTTGTCTCTCTCCATATGGTTAGGCCAACTTTTTAAATTGGTTTCAGTTTTTAGCACCTCTCACCCAACAAACAGTTCCTTGTGGCACTCAATCAAAGTTTTGCTGCAGTCGCTTGTTAGTCGTGCGTGAATTGCCTTTAGCCCAAGGCAAAGGCAACGGCAAAGGCAAAGGCAAAGGCAAAGGCAAATTCATGGGCAGAAAGAGTAGAGTGTTCTGGTACAGTTAGTAAGTACACTTATTGCATTTTTATGGTTAAAACTTTTTGTGTGTGGTTGTCCCTGATTGAAATGGCAAAGGCATGAGCCGACGCGCTGATTGATGAAGTTTGTGATAAAAGGACGCGGATTTGTATGAGAGCTAGGGTAAGGGTATAGCTTGTATACAAAAGAGTATTTGAGATTAATTAAAGTTAGTTTTCTAAACCATTTCTAATAAAAGTTTATTTATAAAATTTGAAGTTATTTTTTATTATTTCGAAGCTAAAATATTTTCCAAGCTTATCTTTAAAAAATATTTTAGATTAAAAATAATGTATATTATATTTTAAAAAGTGATTATTATTATAAGCATTTTCCAAGTTTATCTTAACAAAAATGTATTTTTACTATATTAAATTTATACTCTTAGGAATAGGAAATTAATGATATATTTATGTTTTTAGTTTGCAGCTAACATTATTATTTTTTATAATTTTCTATAATTTTCTATAATTTTTTAAAAATTTCTTTAATTTCCTATAATTTTCTTATCTTTCTTATAATTTTGTTTAGGTATTTTTCCCTAAACATTTGCATTTCTTCAATCTTACGCTAAAATTTACACTAAAAAGTTTGCCAGAATTTGATCTTAGTTTTTTAATTTTTATCTTGCCCTCAACAATAGTTTTTTTTTTCAATTTTTATCTGGCTTATCTCATGATACAGGTGTTTCCATTTATACGTCTCTGTTGCCATAGCCGTTACTATTTAGTTTAATAAACACACTTCATAAATAAATGACAGTTTTAATGAACCAATCTTATCACTCGTACAGACATATGCACAGATAGTAAAATATTTGCTCGCCTTGTAATTTGGAGTGCTCCAAACTATTTTTTTTATAGCAATCATAAAAAAGCGAACTAAAAGCCAATAATATTAATTTGCTCAAAGCTTAATTTTCATTTATTGATCTCTATATACATACATATATATTTCATATATGCTGCAGCTGTAGCGCACTTGTAAAGCTTATCAAACATAACCGGAAAATCGAATATCCAAAGTGCGCTCTCTTTACGTTCGCTCGCTCTCACGCCATTATGCTGATAAGCCAAGCCAAGTTGCGGCGCTCTCTTCGGTGGGCATAGCTTTTGTAACAGCTGAGCCGCAGCAGCGAGCTTCATTCTGCTGCGAAGCTTTGACGGCGCTGGCAGCTGTCTCTCTTGCAAGGGCAAGGCGTACAATTGTAACTGTTAATTAAATCTATATAAATCAAAACTTGAACTTGTTGTTGTTGCCGCTGCTGCTGCTGCTGTTGTTGTTGTTGTGTTGCCTTCATTATTTGTCCAGACAATGTCACGCCTCATTGCCGGCGCCCGCAGCGCATTCAGACGCCATCCCTTTGTGACCAACAGCGCCATCTATGGCAGCCTCTATGTGGCTGCCGAGTTCTCACAGCAATATGTCTCCAAGCGCTGGCTGGCGGTAAGTGGCAATGGCCTAGGCATATGAATAAATGCATTTAATTGAATTGCATCAGCTGGGGCTAATTTGATTTATGAATGTGTCTTGCAGCAGCCGGAGCAGCGTGAGGATATCGATTATGCAACTGTGGGACGCTATGCTGTAATGGGCACCACACTCTATGCCCCATCGCTATACGCTTGGTTCGTGCGCCCCACTCCACACAAATACTTATATACAATACAGAACTAACACACAGACATAGATATAATAATATGTGTATGGGTGCTAGGCATCTTAATTGACACGCATACACACACACACACACACACACGCACACGCACACGCATACATATATATTACATTCATTCTTTGCAACGGTAAATGTCGCATGTTTTTGTTTTGTCGCTTCTTTCATTTCTTTTATCAACTTGTTTACAATTTACAATTTGTCCAGCACGTGTATGGCCGTCAAAGAGAACTCTCTCCCACACACACACACATTGTCACAGTTGCTCTCTCTTTGGTTTTTTTTTGTATCACTCTCACTCTTCCTCTCTTAAGCAGCACCGGCAAGAGCGCAAAGCTTTTGTGCATAAAGCTCCAAGCAAACACGCTACGCACCATCAAATGAGGCATATGTGCACGTTAATCCACAAGATATGTAAGTGTCGGATAAAAGCCACACACACAGACAGACACATGCCAAGCACAAACTGAAACACAAAGCGCCGAAGCTTACAAATATATATATATATATATGTATATTTATATATATGTATATATTTATATGTATATATGGTACAAAGTAACACTTAAACAGAGCACTCTATTAACATAATTGCTTGTCATTTCACACTGTATATATTATTCTCTATGTGTTTCGCTTTGATTATATTAATTTGCTTCATATCTATATATCTCCTAGGTACAAATGGCTAGATGGCACCTTTCCAGGTACACTGAAGAAAACTATATTCAAAAAGTTGGTACTGGATCAGTTTATATTGACGCCTTATTGTCTGACATTATTTTTTACGGGTAAGAAAAAGTTTTTAAACTGTTTTATGAATACTTTTATAGTTATACAGTTAAGAGTTTATATATATATATATCTGTCTCTCTTTCTTCTCTTATGCTAGGCATGTCTCTGATGGAGGGCGCCGAGCAGCCTTTTGCTGAGCTGCGTGAGAAATTCGTGCCCACGTTTTTACGATCCTGCATCTTCTGGCTGCCCGCACAGGCTTTGAATTTTATGTTTATAGCGCCACGATTTCGTATTATCTACATGGGCATATGCGGCATGATTTGGGTAAACATACTGTGCTACATAAAGCGACAGAATCTGACCACAACAGCAACAACAGCAACAGCAGCGACAACAATCAAGCAACAGTAACAAGAGCAATGCCTAGGCGTGATTGGATTAGATAGTAGCTTAACACACATGCATAAGCATATATATATATGTATATGGTTATATTTTGATATATATATGTATATTTGATATAGTGCGAAGATGCTTTGCCAAATAAATACATTCCAAATGCTATTTATACATACACACACACACACACACACACACACACACGCATACATATGCATAAGCAATCGTACAAATGTATTATTTGACCTGGGCAACACAGTGCGTATGATTGATGTTGTTATAAAAGGAAACCCATCAATTACTACTTATATGTCTGTCTGTGTGTGTGTGCCCATCACTCTGTCTGTGTGTGTGTGTGTGTGTGCTGCGTGAGTAAACGTGTTTAATTGTGTGCGTATGTGCGTAAATGTTTCATCAATATTTGGCACACAAACAACAGCAACAGAAGCGCTGCCAACTATAGAGCTGTGTGCTAGCATCGAATAGAATAGAATAGAATATAATACAATATAATATACATATATTGTACATGTAAGTAAGTTAGCCACAAAAATAATGTCCTAATGCATTTATCAGCTAGAGATGACACTTTAAAAACTATCGCAAGGTGAGCTGGGCGTGGGTAGAGGCAGCTTTAAATGGAATCGTGGCGTGGCAAATTTATTAAAAATTGTTAAATAAATTTAATAAAATAAACGAGGGTGGTTTGAAAAATAATATAAAAATAAATGCAATATATCTACATAAATTATAATTCAATAAAAATACCGCAAGACTTTTTTGACAACCTTATATAATATAATATTTTTTTATTTTTTTTTATTTTTTATTTTTTATTTAATTCATTGTTGCAGCTTATTGTCTAAGACTCTATAGCGCAATTATCTCTAAGCCTTAACTAATGAGTGGGCCAGTATAATTAATAATAATATTATACGCAGAGATCAGATCACCCGACGATCCAAAGGGTGAAGTCTTTTTAGTCTTCGCCTGTTATTGTTGTTGGCTAGATTAGCTGCTAGTTGATTTGGATGCGCAGCAAGTCTTTCCGCGTATCTAGAACTGTGTCTCCCAATCAATTCTGCGATTGTAGGAATTTCAAGATCCCTGTGTAGCACTGAGTTTCTCACAAACCAATTTGCTCCAGTCCATCTTCGTAGTGCTTTATTCTGTAAAATTTGGATTTTGTTTATAGATGTCCGTGCTGCAGATCCCCATAAAGGCATTCCATATAGAAAGGTAGGCACTACTATAGCTTTGTAGATGATGGCTTTGCTGTTATACGATAGTTTGCTGGAGGCTCTCAGCATCCAATCCAGTTTTTTAAGTTTAATTTTACACATTTTGGCCACCTGGCTTATATGTGATTTGAAAGTCAGCCTTCTGTCCAGCGTAACTCCAAGGTACTTTACTTTAGTGGAGTTTGGGATTGGAGTTCCCAGTGACACATTAGGGCAGTCACCTCTTCTATATATATATAATATTTGAATCTAATAATGATATATTTTGTTACAATAATTCAATATAATTATAATAATAAAATATTAACAAATTATTTATAATATTATATTAATTTTATTATTCCAATTTCCATTTATAATATTTCATATTCATATTGAATTATTTATAATATTATATTAATTTTATTTTATTTATATAATTTATGTAGAGTATTTGTATAAAGAGTATATTCAGATCTATTATACTTAGATAGGAATATATATATTTCACACATACTGTAATATTTAGGAATTTTCATCTCTTCACACTCACTTCAAATAGCCAATCGATAGTCAAACTATTGCCCATCTCTATGATGGGCGCTGAAGCTTCATCTATCGCCTGAGCAGCTAAACTAATTAGACGTTGCGTGCTTTATGCCTGTCTCATATATTCCCCCAATTGCCTCATGTTCGTGTGCGTCTGTTTAACTTATTGCTGTCTATTTAAATTGCAATTTGTCAATAGGCATCTATGGGTGTGTCTGTGTGTGTGAACACTATTTCCCCCACACACTCTCTCCCTCTCTCTCCCTCTCTCTCTCTCTCTCACTGCCTTCAGCGCACGCCTTTCTCCAGCCCTGTTCGCTATCTGTAGCTCCCCATCTTTCTACTTGCTCGGCTTAAGGCTGGGCATACAATTAAACTTCTTGTACAGTCATTAACAGCACATAACTTGGGCCAGCCTCTCGTCGTGGACCAAAACTTGGCAGACGCGCGCGCCTAAACAGCTTCACGAAAAACAAAAACAAACCAGCAATGGTTGTAGGAGAGGGCGGTGGGCGGTGGGCGGTAAGGTATGTCTAAGCCATTGCGGCTGCCCGTCTACTTTGGTCTCCTTTGGGTGCGCTTTCCTGCCCTCGCCGTACCCCTGTTCCCCCCTCAGCGCCCTCATCGCCCTCATCGCTTGCACTTTGACGCAGAAAACGTTCGCTGGTTCGCTTTTTATTTACATCCGCTTGTTTGTTCAAAGCGGAAAATTAATTCCATCTTGGCTTGTTTCCGTTTATCTTGGAAAACGTATTCCTTCTCTCTATGTCCTCTGCTGCCCGTTGCGCTTTGTGTTTTGTTGCTTTACTTTTATTTTCGTTTTTCTGTCTATTTTGTTGTTGTTGTTTTTTTTTGGCTTCGCGAACCAGCGAAAATCTGCTGACCAACTGAAATTGCCTGCCACGCCCGCGCCCCCTGCCAGCCCCTGCCCCTTACTCAATTCGTCGTCTATTTATGTACTTCATATACTTTTAAGTCGCAGCATGGACCAGCATTTGGGTATTACATTGTCATAAGGTTTATTAGACGTAATAATAGCTAAATGGATATCTTTAAATAATTTTGTTTTGTTTCTTTTGGTTTTTTAAGATTTTCAAATTAGGCTTAAGTTAGATATAAGATAATATTTTATTTTTGCGTGTCTAGCAGATGCAGCTGTAGAATTTGTATTTTTAAAACTTAGTTTTTGTATATATATATATTTATATATATTTTTATATATATTTTTATATATTTGCTAAGGCATAGCAAAGTTTTGCGCAGGTTTCACAAAGTTTTTGCTTGATTGTATTAATGAAGTCCGTTAAACAATTATAATAAAAAAGAAATGTTGAAGTTTACTTAGAGCTAAGTCAACTCAACTTAAGCAAGCATTTGTCTAGAGAGTTTTTTTTTAAAAATATTTTTCTAATACCCTGTAAACATGCAGAAAGTGAGCTAGAAGCGTAGTAACTGCTCTGTTGGGTAAATAACTATAGAAGACTTGAATAACAACAAAGCAGGCATTGCTCTAAGCAAGTTTTCTAGATTCTTTAGATGCTACAATATATCTAATGCTCAACAGCATATACCCTATAAAAAGAGCTATAAAGCTATCATCCAGTCACAGTTTTCTTTAAGACTTTCAACTACTTTTCTATATAAAATTCAATTTTTCTCACAAATTTTTTTTATATATGTTTACAGAGCATCCATGAGCCAAGCATGCCCTAGAGAAATCTCATTTTCCATTTATATATTTATAAATTTATATATATAAACACATTCAATTCTTTTGCCGTTTTGCCTTTGTGTCTGCTTGCTCGAGTCGAGCTTCGCCTCGCTTCGCTCTGACCGCCGCCCTCTAAACACGTATATTAAATTAAAAATTAATTTACAAAAAACAAACAGAGTTATGCAATGTGTAGCGCGGCGGCGGCAGCGTCGGCAGCGTCGGCTGGCTGGCTGCATAAGAAGCTAATACTTACTAATGCTGCTTCATTTGATTCAATTACCGGAAGCATTCACCCAGCTGCGAATCACTTCTCGCCAGGCAGCTAGCTGCTGCCCTGGCAGATGTTACTGATGCTGCCGCTGCTGCTGCTGCTGCTGCTTCTGATGCTGTGTTTATCTTGTGCGAGGGAACTTGTTGTAATTACCAAGACCAAGACAAATAGAAAATGGCGCAAAAACGAGAAATTAATCAGCGACGCGCTCACGATGGAGGCGTTGATGGCGTGTGGGCGTCTGGGCGTCTGTGCGTCTGGGCGTGGGCCTGTCCACACAGATTTGATGGAACTGGACGTAATGTGAAGCGCTTGGCAAATATATTTATATATGTATGTATGTGTGTGTGTGTGTGTGTGTGTGTGTGCTGGACTGGCCTGGGCTGGTTGGTGTCCAGTGTTTGCCCAGTTTGATGATGGCCATGACGGCACTTTCACACGCGCACACGCTGCCGTATTATAATTTTAAAAAATACCCAGTGGCAAGCACACACCAGCCAGTCGGAGTTGGAGTTGGAGTTGGAGTTGTAGTCACACCATCTCGCAGCCCAGCAGCCTGGTGGGCCGCCCGTTGCGGCACATTTGTTCGCCGGCATGTGAAAATTGATTGCTGTTGTTCATAGCTGCGGGATATGGCCAAAGTTTTTAAGTTCCTCAAGCCGCGCCGCACCGCGCCTCACGCCGCACCAGTTGCCCAGTTCCGTTCTGAATTTACCCACTTGTTGTTGTTGTTGTTGTTTTTGCTGTCGAAAAGCTGAAAACAATGCGCATTCCGCTTGCGGCTCTGCTGCGCCTTGAATGAGCATTTTTTTTTTGTTATTTTTATTTTTGTATTATTAAGAAAGTTTTATATAGTATAAGTATTTTTTTTTTTTTTTGCCTGCCATGCCGAGCTGGTCTTTACTTGGGGTTGGAGTATATTTACATTTGGCAGTTGGTTGCGTTAAGCGGCTTGCGTTGCCATAGAGCCACTCCCCGAGTTCCCCTCCGCCCCTCTCTCTCTCTCTCTCTCTGCCTCTTCAGGCTGGTCAAAAAACTGCTGCCGTTGAAAAATTCTTAATACTCTGTTACCTTGCAGACAATTTGATGGGCCAATGGCCATAACAAGTGTGTGTGTGTGTGTGTGTGCGTGTGTGTGTGTGTGTGTGTCGGCCAGTGTATTCATAATTAAAGAAAAGACACCGAGAAATGAAAACAAAAGAATGAGAAAAGCAAATAAAAGCGGATAGCTGTTGGCATGACACCTATTAAAGCGCCAAGCGCGCCAGTTGGCAACGCCAATTCGAAATGCATTCAAGTGGGCGCGTTACAAATTATTAAAATAAAAATAAAATAAATTACAATATATAAAGAGGGTGGCTTGAATACTTTGGAATATCAACTAATTTGGCGGCGAGCAGTCCCTGAAGATATGAGAATTGTGAGAGTTAATGAAATTGGAGAAATAGAGATAGTAAGAGATCTTTTAGTAGATCTTTTGTAGAGACAGAGGAACAGAGAGGGAAAGATGGAGAAGTAAAGAATTAGAGAGAGTTAGGAAAAGAGAGAGACAGAGAGAAGGAGTGTAAGAGAAAAACAGAAAACAGAGAAGGATAGAGATAAAGAAACTATGAGTGAAAGATGCAGAGGAACAGGAGAGATTAGGGGAACAGAGGGAAAAGGAGAAAGAGGGAGAGAAAGAGGCAGATGGATAGAGATAGATAAAAACAGAGATGGAGAGAAAAATGCACTATAAGATGGACATAATGAGAAAGGGATGGGAAGACGGAGAGAGAGTGACAATGAAAAATACTCAAATGTATAGATATGCTAATAGTTAAAAGGGAGACTGAAGACAATATGAGTGAGAGAGACAGAGAGAGAGAGAGAAAGCGCTAGATAAGTGGAAGGGAAGTTAAAAGTAAATTTAGAGATTGATAGATAGATGAGAGTCAAATTTGAGAACGCCTGAGAGTATATAAAGAGAGAGAGAGAGAAAAAAAAGACAGGGAGAGGGAAAGATAGACAGAAAGATGGGTGAAAGAGATAGAGACAGCAAGCGAGATAGGAAGAGAAAACTAGATATGAGGATAAGTTGGCATTATCATATTTAGTTAGGCAGGCAAATAGATAGAGCATCTGCATGTATAGAGATATAGAAGACAACTGCAAAACAAAGTCTGATTAAAAATACAGTAAGAGCTAGTTTCAATCTAAAGATAAAGATATTTTTATATATAGTTGATAAATGGACTGTTTTATATATAGGAAGTCGCTCTTAATCAGCATGCTAGGCCTCTCAGG